>JAPQWS010000033.1:6117500-8517500 GCA_028651295.1 Catharanthus roseus | reverse complement strand
TGTGTGTTGTTTGTTTAAGTGGCATGTGTGCCCGGAAAATGTCCATAATACAAAGGAAACTCTGCAAAAAAAATTTCAATGTTAAGACTTAATTTTTTAGTAATGACTTAAAGTAAAATTTTAAATTAAAGAAGTTGAAACTTTTAAATCGACACAGTAAATCTTGTGAGTTTGTTGCTTGTGTGTGGCCTATGTGCGTGAGAAATGTGCATAATACAGAGGAAACTCCGCCAAAATTTTGTCAATCTATAGAAAATTTAGCATTTTTAGTAATGACTTAATGTAAAAGTTTAAATGAAAATTGGAGTTGAAACTTCTTAAATCTTTTAAGGGAAATAGTTTTGTACGTGAGGATTTCATGAAGAGACCGACAAGGATTCTGATGCTGTATCGGATAATGATTCCGACATATAGAATATTGTATGATTATGTTTTATAAACTTATGTTATAGTACTTGTGTTATCATTATAGTTATATTTATTAACTTCTTGTACTTATGTTTATCATGTTTATTAACTGATGATATTTATAATAAGCCCTAATTATATAGGTTCGATGGCTAGAGGATGGAAGAGAAAGGATCTAGAACCCTCCACACAGCAAGATTCCTTGCCTTCTACACAGACGATCCATAGACTCCTGGATAGCAGGATCTGTTGGCTCCGGTGCAGCAAGAAACCCCTTCCCCCCCCCCCCCCCCAACACACACACAGACATAGGTACCGGCCAGTTCCGATATTCCCGGTTCATTTTTCGCACCGACCACACAGACATAGGTACCGACCAGTTCCATGGCTCCCGGTTTATCTTTTGCACCGACCATACAACCATCATCATCTATGGCTCCTTCTACGGATCCTGCAGCTTGGAAGCCGCCCCCAGTGATACTTGCCAGTTATTAACCTTGAATGTAGATCGGTAAGTTCAATAAACTATAAATTGTTAGTATATATAAGCTATAATTAATATAATTAAATATAATTAATAATTAATGTTGGTTATACTTATACGGAGAGCATATTATTTTCTAATATTTTCATATTTCATTGAAGTTTCAGAAAAGATGTATATAGGACCCGAGTTTATCCATGACCAAGATGAGATAAGCATGGGAAGTCAAGGTCAGGGATCGGATGAGAGATTTTCTTGGCGATGCTCGGGGGGCGAGGAAGAGGCTCGTTTAGATTCCTGAGATGTACTATGAGCAGATGATGAAGTATTGAGAGAGTCCTAAGTACAAGACATTTTGTGAACAAAATAAAAAACGTAGGAATGAGGGATGGGGGTTGGGGAGCATGGAAGTATACAAATGGTTCTATATCCTTCACAGAGCATCAAGTGAAAGGGTAAGAATTGATGTTTGATTTCATTATTTCATTTTGTTACTTTATTATAATGTAATTAATGATTTAAATGTTTTTTTTGCAACAAGCAGCTTTAATGGAAAGGTTCTCCTAGAGCAGACACTTCGAGGAACTCCACAAGCATCAAAACAGGGATAAGAAGGGGCAGTATGTAGATTTCCATTCAGAGAAGTTTGGGTAAGTCTTGGGTAGTTTATTATATTTTATAACTTACAACTTTAAATTTTATATAATATTTTATAATTTATTATCCAACTAACATTTCACAATGTAGAGGAGATTTTATGAAGCTTGACAGAAGGCCAAGGAGGAAGCTACAACTAAAAGGGCGCTCATTTGCCAGATGATCCCTAGTTGATGTCCAGTGTATCTGGTGGATTGGACTGTGGCCGGTTATATGGAGCTGGTTCGGAGGCTGCTCATCTCAGAGCCAAGAGCAGTCAGGCCATAGCTAGATTACTACCTTGCTATTTGGAAGTGGATTAGAGAATTATGAGACAGGTTGAGGCTGATGTTTCCAATGTCTATGCTGCCTTCAACGAGCACATGAGGCCGTTTACTGAGCAGAGCCACTTGTCGTACACCCGATGCCACTGATATGGACATCATGAGAGCTGCTATAGCTGCCATTCCATCGACATCATCATCGAAGACACTAGTTATGGGAACTTCAGATGCGGCAAGGGTATCTTTCTCTACTCCCTCTCCTCTCTATATTGATGCCCCGAGCACCAGCACCGTTGATCCTCCCCCCTTCCCCCCAGCCTTCTAGTGATGTTAGGGATGCCGAGGATAATTGATACTTGTATATTTTATGCCTTATGGATGTTTTAGTTTCTTGATACGTTATCTATTTGATGTTTATAAATAGATATACTATTTATGGATGAGTTCATAAGTATATATTGTTATTAGTGGGTTTTTTTTGCGTTTCAGAAAGTTTCGGGTCGGTTTTAAAAATTATATTTAGAAAAAAGAGCTTACCGATGGGATACCGACGGCATTGTCGTACCAAAAATTTCACAAAATTAGAAATCGACATAAATGTCTATTGCTGAATTTCGTTATTATCACCGACAACAGAAGACGATCGGTAACTTCGTCGGCTAACTATACCGACGAAGAACAAGAACTTTTGGAGTGCTTGGGAAGATCGGGTACAGCCAAATCACTTTTCAGCTTCTAGGTCTGCAATATCGTCGGTATTATTTTTCGACGAGAAACGGGCATCGAAAATGTTGTCGGTACTAGAAATTCCAGACGGCCGACTGTCGATTGTTGTTGTAATCGATGAAAAGTACCCGACGGATGATCTTTTGTCGGTATGCTATCGGTAATAGGGTGATAGATGGATTCTGTCATCAGTAATTGGCCCTTTTTTGTAGTGTTTTTTACAATTAATTGGGTTATTATATTTCTCATTATTTAGTCCGAATATCTCTGTTCCCTTCTTTTACAGAAATCTGTCATCCGTTTTCTTCCATATTGGCGTCCATTTTTCACAACTGGACGTCCGGTTTTGGTTCGGTCGTCCAGTTTTGTCTTGTGGCAAAAATTGGACGTTTGATTTTTGCCAGGCTCATCCTTTTTTATTTATCTATTTTGCAGGTATCTAAAGAAGAAACGGAAGTCTGTTTTTCAAACCTCTCTTTCAATTTTGAAGAGCTTTGATTAAGAGTTGTTATCCGGTTCCATCATCTGGTTTTTGTAATAGATTAGTAATTTCTTGATCTTCTGCTCTTTTGCTGTTTAATAGCTTTTTGTAGAGGTTTTATGTTAATATAGTAGGGCTGATCACCAGAGCAAGTATTCTTAACAGTGGTATAAGAGCTTAGGGTCTTCCTAATAAGTGGTATCAGAGCCAGAGAGAAATTCGATCTCTTTGGTGTGTGGTGTCTGTTATATTCCACCAGCTACGCAAACGTCATCCAAAACCTCCCAGGTTGCTTTCCAGACTCGCGGGAACTGTTGAGTTCCGTGAATCTGGCACAGGTCACTATTACTGTTCTTGCTTTCCTTTCATTTAAAGTTTATTTTCCTGATATATACATATTCTGCTGCTTGTATCTCTGATTACGGAGCAAAATTTTTTTGTGACTTCTGTTTTTATCTGAAAAACTAAAACCCAAACCTGGCTTAAGTCCTATTGAGACTTAAAGTATCTGTGTCTTGGTGTTTTTCTTATTCGATTGCAAAAAAAAATTTTTAATGTCTGTGACCGTTGAGATTGTTCTATCGTCTTTTTGGGGGTTGCTGCTCAACTTGTGATTATCTACATTGTTTCTCTGTTGATCATCTGTTTTGTGGTTGTTGCTCAGCCATTTATTATCTTATTGATCTATTGTCAGTTTATTATCTGCTTATTGCTTGTTTTTCTAGATGTATTGTTTTTCCGGGCTGTGTTTGTGACAAAACTTTTTCTTAAATCTTTTATTTGTCGCACATTACTCTTATTTGCCACTGTTTAACATGTCTGTTCTAAAACTTGAAATAGATAAGTTCGATGGCAAATCTGATTTTGTAATGTGGCGAAGAAAAATGAAAGCTGTTTTAGTCCAAAATAAGATTGTACCCACTATTTCCACTCCTAACAAGTATTCAGAATCTTGGACAGTAGAAATACTAGCTGAAAAACTTGGTGATGCATATAGTTGTCTCACCTTGCATTTGAAAGATAATATTTTAAGATGAATAAATGAAATAGACAATGCTTATGAAATCGGGATAAAACTTGAAAAACTTTACTTAGAAAAGTCTTTATCAAACAAGATCTATTTAAAGGAACAACCCTTTGGCTTCAAAATGTACGGGTCAAAATCCCTTTCTGAAAACATGGATGATTTAAACAAAATTGTTTTAGAGCTCCAAAATGTTGGAGAAAATATTTTTGATAAAACCATGTTGTGGCATCGTCGAATTGGCCACATTAGTGAAAAATGTTTGCATTTTTACACAAACAAAATCTTTTAAATGGTGATGAAATCGCTTCTTTAGATTTTTGTGATCATTGTGTTCTTGGCAAAGAACATAAACTCAGTTTTTTCTGCTGGCATACACAAATCTACTACTGTTCTTGATTATGTGCATTGTGATATTTGGGGTCCTGAAAAGGTACCAACTTTTGGTGGCAATGTTTATTTCCTTTCTATTGTTGATAAATTTTCTCGGCATGTTTGGGTGTTTCTTTTGAAAACCAAAGATCAAAATTTTCAAAAGTTTAATGAATGGAAACGTTTTGTCGAAAATCGAACCAGAAATAAGCTAAAGGTTTTAAGAACAGATAACAGTTTGGAATTTTGTAATAAAAAGTTTCATGATTTGTGTGCTTTGCATGACATTGTTCATCATAGAACTGTTAGGCACAACCCACAACAAAATGGGGTAGCTGAGAGGATGAACCGAACCATTATGGATAAAGTTATGTGTCTTTTGGTATCATCTGGGGTTCCTAAACAATTTTGGAGAGAGGTTGTTAGTACATCAGTTTACCTTATAAATAAGTCTCCTTCTACAGCCATAAACTTTAAGACTCCCATAGAATTCTGGTCAGGCTAACCATCAAACCTTTCCAACCTTAGAGTGTTTGGGTGTGCTGCTTTTGCACATAAAAAAGGAAGGAAAGTTAGACCCTAGGTCTAACGAGGGAGTGTTTATAGGCTATCCTAGTGGGGTGAAGGGTTATAGAATGTGGCTTAGAGGTGAACCAGGTGTAAGGGTAGTCGTGAGTAGAGACATAGTCTTTAATGAGCTAGACATGCCCTATCTTAGAACTGAAACCAAACCCGAGAGTTCTTTTGGTACACCCGTAGTTGAGAATATTCCTATAGAGGTAGAGGTCATCTCTGAATCTTCTCATGAGCACACACTAGAACCCGAGCTAGAACCAGAAACTAATGAGGAGTCTTGTGTTCCTGAACTTAATGAGCCAATTTTAAATAATTTTGATAATGATAAGGATCATCCATAAGCACAAGCACAAGCCCTTAGAGATTACCAACTATCAAGGGATAAGGGTAGAAGAGAGATAAGGAAACCTCCTAGGTATGGTTATCCACACATTGTTTCTTATGCTTTTGCTACTGCATCTTTTGTTGAAGAGAAAGAACCTATTTATTTTTTTGATGTTTTAAAGAGTCTTTCGTGGATGCATGCTATGGATGAAGAAATATCTTCTTTGCATAAGAACAAAACTTGAGTGCTTGTGCTTAAACCACCTAAATAAAAATTGATTGATTGTAAATGGATTTTCAAAGTTAAAGAACCTGAATCTGTTAATGAACCTCTAAGGTTCAAGGCTGGATTGGTTGCTAAAGGTTTTTCTCAAGTTGAAAAGTATTGATTTCAATGAGATCTTTTCTCCTGTTGTTAAGTATAAAACTATCAGAATTATTCTTGCTGTTGTTACCTGCTTTGATCTTGAGCTTTAAATAGTTGGATGTTAAAACTGTCTTTTTGCATGGTGAACTTGATGAAACCATTTACATACACCAGCCACCTGGTTTTGAGGTAAAAGGTAAAGAGCATATGACTTATCTGTTGAAGAAGTCCTTGTATGGGCTTAAACAATCACCTAGACAGTGGTATAAAAGGTTTGACTCTTTTATGCTTAAAACTGGTTTTGTTAAAAGTAATTATGATAGTTTCTTGTATTTTTCTAGTGATACTGTTGATAATATCATCTATTTGCTTCTTCATGTTGATTATATGCTTATTGCCTGCAAGCATATAGATAGGATTTTGCATTTGAAGTCTTTGTTGAAATCAAAGTTTAAGATTAAGGATTTTGGATCTGCCTCTAGAATTTTAGGCATGAACATTGATAAGGTTAGTGCTGACCGTTCTTTATTTATATCCCAGAAATCCTTCTTGCAGAAAATTGTTTCAAATTTTCTATAAATTTGTGTAAACCTATTTGTACCCCTCTTGCAAGCCATTTTCAGCTTTCTTCTAAAACCTGTCCCAAAATTGAAAATGAGAAGAAAGATATGGCCAACATCCCTTATAGAATGACTATAGGATCTGTCATGTATTCCATGATTTCCACCCGTCCTAATATTGCTTATTCCAAAAGACTTTTAAGCCGTTTTATGTCTAATCCAAGTAGGGATTATTGGGCTGCTCTTAAGTGGTTATTTAGGTGATATAGAAGGTAGAAAGTCTACCACTTCTTATTTCTTTACCCTTGCAGGTAACTGTGTTTCCTGGAAATCACAGCTGCAGCGTATAGTTGCCCTTTCGAATACGGAGGCTGAATATATTACTGCCATGGAGGCAATTAATGAAGCTATCTGGCTTTAGGGACTTTTATCTGAATGGCATTTTTACATTCTAAAGCTGTCATATTTATTGGTAGTTAGAGTTGTCTTCATTTGTGTAAAAATCATGTTTATCATTAAAAAACTAAACATATAGATGTTAAGTATCATTTCATTCGTGAAAGGTTTCAAATGGTATTGTTAATATAGGCAAAATTAGTACTAAACATAATCCTGTTGATTATGGTACTAAAGTGGTGACAACTTAAAGGTTTGTTTTGTATAGAGAACTTCTACATATTGATGCAGGTTGATTGCTTCAGCTGAGAAGTTTACTAAAATGTGTTCAAGGTGGAGCTTGTAGGCCAATTGGGCCAGTGTTCACACATTTTCTCTTCTCAGCCCATGTTCTTTAATCCCTGTGATGAGTTGGACTGAGCCTCACAATCTAATAAGATAAGTTTATGTCTGATCCAAGATGCCGGGCAGGCCGGGCTGGTAAACAGTCCAATCCCCTTGAGTGTTCCCCAGATGACTTGGCTGTTTTCTCTTTGAAGGGTCTTCCAAGTAACAGGATGTTCTGTTGTTGAACAATCCTTCCAGATGACTGTTCTCTTGTTTGAATAAGTCTACCATAGAATCCCTATAAATACTCTTATCCTTTCTTGTTGCTAACAGATGAGACGTGACTGTTTATTCTGTTTGAAGCCTTCTCCTTTTCTCCCTTCTTCTTCTTTGTAGATTCTTATTTCTATTTGTTCTCTATGAATTCTTCTGTTACTGCCACTGTTAGTCACCGTTATTGGTTGACCACGTGCTTGGGTAGTTTGTGAAAGAAAGAACTGAAAGTGAGAGATTAGATTGTTGTTTGAGGCTCATCCATTGCTGAGGGTTTGATCGAGATTCTGACATACAAAGAAAAATCGTTAGTCTGGTTTTTCCCTTTCTCATTCGTTTTGATCGTCTGAATATTTCTGTTCCCTTCTTTCACAGAAATCGGTCATCTGTTTTCTTCTGTGTTGGCGTCCGTTTTTCATAACCGAATATCCAGTTTTTGTTTTAGTCGTCCGGTTTTGTCTTGTGGCAAAAATTGGACGTCCAATTTTTGCCCGGCTCATCCTGTTTTGTTTATCTGTCTTGCACGTATTTAAAGAAGAAACGAAAGTCTGTTTTTTAGACTTCTCACCCAATTTTGAAGAGCTTTGATTAAGAGTTGTTATCCAGTTCTGTCAGTGTTTGTAATAGATTAGTAATTTCTTGATCTTCCGCTCTTTTGCTGTTGTAATAGTTTTTTGTTGAGGTTTTATGCTAATGTAACATGAGTGATCACCAGAGCAAGTATTCTTAACAGTGGTATCAGAACTTAAGCTCTTCCCAACAGATAAAATTATATGTTATCGCAGAATAAGATGTTTTCTAATTTTATATGGAACATGCATTTTATTTATATGAAACATTATCACATAACACATGAAATAACAATGCTATTTATATAGAACCCTGATACAGAACCCACGAAAGATGCAGTATATCCTTATAAAACCTTAACGCATCACTCATGAAGCATCAATATTATTTCCATGGAATCCTAATACAGGATCCATGAAACTTTATTACTATCTCATGGAACATTGATACATAATCATAGAACATGAATTCTATTTGCATGGAAGACTAATATAGAAATCAAGGAATTTTAGCAGCACTAACACAACTCATGAACCTTACCAAGAAACATATGAAACATCAATATATTATTTCGATTGAATATGCACATAGAAACTATGGAATATAAATATTATCTTTATGAAACCCAAATACAGAAATCATGCAACATCAATAATAGTTTAAAAGAATATATACTCTATGAAACATTAATACTATTGTTATGGAATATATAACCTATGGAACATTAATGCTAGTTTTTTGACATGTAACATCAGTAGAATTTCGATGGAACCCAGATACTCGAACATAGATGGTTGCGCGTGCGTGTTTAAATGCATGAGTAGTAATAAATGTGGGGTGTACCTTATAAGATATATCGGGGTGTATGATATAAGTACCCGAAAAACAACAATAGTATATATAGAGTTACTATAGTTAATTTTTATCTTGCAAATTTGAATCATACAAAAAGGTGAAGAAATGTTTTAGAGGTTAGGCAAAGATATTAATCGGTCAACATCGCGGTTTCTTTAAACTTGGGATTGTAGTTTTTAATGTTTAAGGATTCTTTTAATTAAAAAATTGGAAATTGTATTGGATTGTCCAATGTAATTACTGAATAAGATGGGAAAAGAAGCTATTATCACAATAGTCCAAAGACCAATAATTTCTGTATTTTAATTCTCAATAATTTGTTTTTTATTTTCTGAATAAGTAAAACTTCATTAAAAAGTAAAAGAAATTACACATAAAGATAATAGTTAAAATCACATTATCAATAATAAAAAAAACAAACTACATCTAAACATATTAAGTGAGATATTAAGTGAGAGTATACAAAACAAGAAATATAACAAGCTAATAATAATTATCTCATCTTTGTTATTATAGCCCTTCTTGAACTTCATAGGCGTTACAAGGATATTCAATAATTTGTGACAAAAGTACACATCAAGAGTAATCATTCGAAGCTTTTATATCAATCTCAAATAGGTATATAAAAAAATCATGAATTGATGCTGGCTTTACAACTTTTTTTTTCCTGAAGAAATTTGAAAAATGGCTCACAACCATACGTTTAAAATTTGTGACAAATAATAACAACAACAACAATAATAGTAGTCTTCAAACAATTTTGACAAAATAATTTTTCAAAATTTTAATAATAGAAAAAGAAAAATTAGTTATAGATAACCATGAATATTTTAACTTTTTTGTTTATAACTATGGACTATTATTTTATTTTTTCTAATCATAAACTATTTTTTTTTTTTGTTTATTGTTACAAACTTTATTTTTATATTTTTCTAACTATAAACTATTTTTTTTCTAGAAATAGTCATAAGCTATTTTTGACCTCTTAAATGTAGTCATGAACTATTTTTAATAAATTACTATATTTGAGAGGTAAAAAATAGTTCATTGTCATTTTTAGAAAAAAAAGTTTACGGTTAGAAAAAGATAAAATCAAAGTTTGTGACTATAAATAGAAAAGCAAAAATAGTTTATGGTTAGAAAAATATAAAATAAAAGTTTGTATTCAGGAATAGAAAAGCAAAAATAGTTTATAATTAGAAAAAGATAAAATAAAAGTTCATAATTATTAAAAAAAATGAAGTAATTCCTGACCATTTATAGTTAATTTCTTAAAATAAAAGACAACAATGCTTATTTCTTTTTCTATGATTGAATTTTAAGAAGGAAAAAGCAAATTTTGCATTTAATTTTTTTTATTTGCCTGTCATATTCATGAGGAAAATTGCATGTAAAATTTCAACAAAATCACTAATAGAAAAGATTAGATAGAAGGATTAGACACCACTAAAGAAATTTTGAGAGCTAATGTGTGGTTAATTAATACCATAAATCACTCTCATTGGTACATTTCAATCATGCCCAACTAGTAGGCAAAGGTGTCCTTTTCAACTAAACATTTGCCCATCTTATATATGAAGCTAAACCTAATGCATATGTTGCATGAGTCTTGTCCACAATGGTTACGCTGTTTTTGGTACACAAAAATAATAAGATGGAATGAAATGAGTTTTTTAATTTTTTTTTTATTTTAGTGTTTCATATTCAAATTAAACATAGGAAAAATATTTTTATGAGAAAGTCTATTCTAAGAAGAAGTTGCAAAGACTAAAATCCCCTCGAAGGTATTTTCGGGAGAATTGAGAATTTGTTTAGAAAATATTGGACTATTAAACCCTTAATACATTATGCTGAATTAATTTTTATATATCGTACTTTCTCTTATTTTGATCTTTAAAATTAGGATTATTTTCAATCTTATACATGAATATTTATACTTCAATAAAATATTTGATGTCTTTTAGAGCTTTAATATGTGTTAGATATGAAAAATGCATTTTATACTACAAGGATATTTAGGTCATATATATTCATTCTATTCCGACATAAAATAATAATTTTTCCAAACAAAGAAAAGAAATCCTCATTCTATTATACTTTTTCCTTCCAAATGCTAGAATGAGAAGAGGATTTCGTTTCATTTCAGATGAGAAATAATTTAGGTGGTAAAAGATTTTATTTTATATTATTTTAATGTATCAAACATGATGTTCATCTAGTGGTGAATATGCTAATTTTTTATTCATTATCAAGATTGAAACATCTCTCTCATATAATTATCAAGTAAAATGTTTTGTTATAAACTTAATCTTTATAGAGTTTGTACATCTATTGTATTTTTATCTCGAGTTTCCTAAAATGTATAATGGGATAAAGAAAACATATAATGAATTAGATGCATGCTCGGACATATTCATAAGCTATAATGAATGGAACCTTCAAGAAATAAGTAGATTACAATTAAGGTGCCATGAGATGTCTATATCTATATTTTGTATGCCATATGGCCTCATAAAGGGAGCCCTTTGCAAGGCTTCATCTTTATAAATGGGAAGGATGAGTTGAAATATGCCAAATATAATTTCTTTTGCAAGCATAAGGGACCACTATGCAACTTAAGATAATATAACCTATAAATTGATATGAAGTGAACTAGGCAGACATGGCAAGTCCAATGTCCCTTCAATTGGTCCACTTAACATATATAAACACTTGAAAGGATATAAAGAGCGTAGCAATTCAAAGATTAGTGATTATTGAGTGGATAATTAAAGTTTTTCCCTGCCCCTTTGTGTATTTATTCATTAAATAACATTAAGATTTATGGAAGAAAATTAGGTTAAGATTTTGTGCTTTCAAAAGGTTTGTATTATTCTTAATTATGCTTTTTTGACCACTAAGTTAAAGGTATAGTGGATGAGAATATGACTTTTTCTATCATGAATAAAAAATAAAAGTAATTTGACATAATAACAAACTAAATATTCTTGTTTTTAAAAATTTTTCTAAAAAGAAAGTGGAAGTGTATAAAATAAATTGTATGTTAAATATGGGATTCACTTAAAAGTTTTTCTATATTGCTGCATTTGATTCTTGGCTTCATTAGCATCACTCGTGGAAGTACATTGGAAAGTAATTTATAAGGACAATCATTTTACATGTTATGTTAAAAATATACTTTTACTAAAGTAAGAGAAAGTCATCAACAAACTTTATTATATCTCATTCTCCTTTTTTCTCTTATGTATATGAAATTGTGCTACTTATAACTTTTATTTATATCTTTTATGCCAATTGATTTTGCTTCTTTTTAATGATGTTTTTAAATAAAATATATGCCTTAAAAGTGGTACTCTATCCCTATCCCTATCCCTTTTGAGTCCAAACTATGTTTATATGTTCTCTTCATTCATATACTCACAATCACTATTATATATAAATAAACAAGATATATCGTACAACTACTTAATTATACATAACCAACTATAACTGATAAATTATTCACACTTATATATATATATATATTTAGTGTAGGTATAGATGCAACTATCTGTCTCACAATGATCCCTTTGTCATGGTGTTGTGTGCATTAGATGTTTGACATGATTGCAATATAAAAGATTTTGAAGATTTCATAAAGAGGACCTACGATGACTATTCTTCTTGTGGTTCTAATGCTTGAACCTGTTGAAGGGGAGAGAGGTCCCTTTTCTTTTCTGCATATTTCTTTGTCCAATGACCCTTTTGTGATCATTGCCAACCCTTTTGTACTATAGTTTCTTTGGCATATATAAATTTCACAAGGTTGCTCAATTTTCATCATTGTGGATATGTTAAGGGGATGTTGGAAAATGATGTGAAACGGTTTTGTACTATGAGAAAAAACATATATGTAATCAAGAGGACTTGTTAAGTTTAATCTTTGGTGCTTCTTAAGGACCATTTTTCTAAGTACTTAGTACCAACTAGCACTGCTACAAACTGCAAAAACATTTACTACCCTGTGGGGTTTTAAGCTACGTTTGGCATATGATTTGATGTCTTGGTTGAATTTATGAAACAGTGATATATATTTTTCATTTTACCAAGCAAAAAAAAAAAAAAAGATATATATTTCATTTTCATTTTGTGCCTTTTAACATATGAAGGTTCAGAGGATAGAAATGTGAATAGTGGGTCAAATGTAATAGTCCTATTTTATATAGGATTAGTACAATATATTTATATGATATATAATTATTATGAGTCTAAATATTCATGTCATTTTTTTGAGATATTTATTTGACATAATAACGGTGGTTGTTAAGTAAGAGATTTGAGCGTAAATAGACTAGTGGGGTCCACAACTTTATCTAGCAAAGATGCCATGACCTCAAGATGGATGAATGTAACACTTAAGATATATAATCATGAGCCAAATATTCGTAATATTTTTAAATATATTTATTTTAATATAACGATGATTATTGTCAATAAAAATCAAAGTATTCGTAACGTCGTTGAATATATTTATTTAGTATAGCGACAAGTATTGCCAAATAGAAGTGGGAGATTCAATCTCATGAGTTGCGGTGAGCCGGGTTGGACAAGTGAACGTAAAAGTTGGGCCAAAATAGTGATGGTCCTACTAGAAATACCCATCTTAGCAGCCGAAAGACATAAGTTATAGAAAGCCCAACCTATTTTCTTATTTTCTTTGCTTCTTTTGCTGAATGACTATATTCTTCTTCTTCCTTTTTTTCTTTTTAACTTTTTTATCAGCCTACTATTTTCGTATTTTCAATAGTTAGAGCAAAGAAAAACAAATTTGAAAGGTTGAAATTATGCTTAACACACGTAAATCAGTGTTAGAACATTTAAGATCAATTTATGAAAATTCATTAGTGTTGTGTTAAAATAATAAACGTGTTGTTAAAACAGTTAACATAACAGAAAAGATAACTAACGAAGACAAAGGAGAATTGGTAACGCAATTCAATTATGAAAAGCCTACATCTGCAGGGTTATAATCATTGACCCAATTTACTATCATTAGAAAAATACAAAGTGACAGTGGTAGAACTCTAACAAGAACACAGTTTCAACACAAGCAACTAACACAGGTTGTTTGACACACAACTAGTTGCGTATTAGACTAGCAACACTACGTCTTATATCCCGGCAACACTTACAATCTCTAGAAGTAATCTAAACAACCCAACCCACTAACTATTACAATTAAACATTAAAAATAGAATAGTATCGGGTAAATTGAGAGACATAACATAAGACAGTTATAAGTTGATTTTTCATCAAGTAAAGCTTCTAAAAAATTTCCGAACTCTCTCACTCCTCTCATATATATATGCATCCCCAATTGTTTAACAATAACACCAAGAAGCCTCAAATAAATAGTCCTCCAAGAATTCCAGCTAAACATTCAAGTTCAAAACTTCTAGATGAATCTTCAAGTCTTCAAAGATTATCTTGGAGAACAAATACGAGGATAAAGCAAAGGAGATAAAAACTCCTATTTCGAATAAAATTTGCTAAGATAGAGACAGACTATGCCAACAAATATCTTCAACATGACATTAGGAAACTAATTTCCTAACAATCTCCCTCTTTGATATAGTTTGGTTAAAAACCAAGTCTTCTACAATATAACAACACAAACAAAGATTATACGAAATAAACTTAAGCTGACAACACCAGGAAACCAGTCAGACAATACATTCATCAAGAAGATAAAATAAAAGAAATCCAAATCATAAGATAAGATTATGTCAGAACATCCTAGTAACACAGAATGAAAAAAAACCACATAATACTATCAATCAGCAACATAAGAATATCATACTCTGTCAACACAAAATAGATAAAAACATAATATCCAGGAAAAACCAAGGAAATCCAAAAACAAACTGTCTAGCAACAGCAATATGCAGAAATATCTATGGAAACCAAAAAAAATATCCATAAAACTGAAAAATTGAGAACTCCCCCTATATTGCTGCTCCCCCATTTTAAACCATTAATGACAAAGCTATGGATGAGATTCTTTATAAGAAGCAAACTTAGCACGAAATTGCGGCAAATACCTTTGAAGGAAGTTGCAACAGATACCGTTGAAGTGCAATCACTTGTTGTTAAAGCTCCTAGAATTGTCCTCTGTTAACACAACTCTAATGATCACTGGATGTTAACATAGGAGTAGGCTGCTTTCCCTTGAAGGGTTTTGGTGGTTGTCGTGCCTTCACTTCAGCTTCTTTTGCTTTTCTAATGCCTGCCTTGGTTTTCTATGTAACTTTCTTTTCAAGAATATCTGAAACAATAATGTTAGAAGAATATTGAGCAATTAGACATCTAGAAATATACTTAAAGATAAGACAAGGAAAAAGAAGTTTCTTGATACGCTCTTCCTTAACAATGCTGAGCTGTGTGATGTTATCATATATGATCTGTCCTGTGTTAAAAAGTTTTCCAACACCAATGTAAAACAACATCACTGCTCTATCTCTGGATGACACAGACGCATTTGTCGTTGGCATCCAATTGGTAAAGATATTTTGTATAGTCCAAAATATTTCAAAGTCAAAGCTGAGGAGGTAAACTTTCCATCTCCTGGCCACTCATTCTTGAATCCTCCTGTGAGTTCTTTTGACAATGTCCAAATAAATCACTTCTTTCAACCCAGATCCTTCTATGTCATGATAAATAGGAATACCCAAGAAAGCAGATAGTTCTTCTATATTAAAATCCACAACTTCTTTCCTTACATAAACAACATCATGAAAACTTGATCCAAGATAAGAAATACCCTCATCCAAATTAGCATAAAATTCATGAACAAGAGTCTTGTATTCTTTAGCAAACCGGGTAGACTTAAGAAATCTTGCAGAAGCAAGCAATTCAACCAAGCCAATTTCAGTTAGACTTCCTTCGGAAAAACAATTCTCGATAATCATACTCCTACAGTTGAGAATAGCATATTTCTTAACACGGAAATTATTATAAAATATATCATTCAAGGCCCTGTCAACAAAGTAGTTCCAACTTCTGTTTTAGTCATTTTAAGCTTCTTACCACTTCCAGATAACTCTTTGATTCTAGTGATTCTCAAACCCTTTTCATCCATTTTCCTTTCAAAGTTTTAACAAGAATTAAATCATCTTCATTACCACTATGAGAATGTCCTTCACCACTCAACAAACTAGAATATTTCTATATTTGTGCTAACAACAAGTCGAGCAGGAGACTCAATAATCAAGGCTTGTTGTTGACTAAAGGAGCCAACACCACTTAAACTATGTAAAACAAGACCATGGGATTTGAATAACTCTAAAAGTGTTGAGCCAACACAGCAAAATTATCTCCAATCATAGATAAATCAGTGTACAGACCAACAAAAATAGGATTAACATTTAAAGGGGTTGAACTAACCGCCACAACACTATTTGAAGCAATATCAGTCATAGAAGCAGAAATAAGAACACTAATGTTACCAGAAGATGTATTCTCAGCTAAAGTCACGATTACCACCAATACTTAGGCAACTCCTTTCAAAGTTACACGTGCCATTTCCTAAATGACTCTATTCTTTCTTTCAACAGTCCCATTCTATTGGGGTTTTTTAGGATCTGAGAACTCGTGTTGAAAGCCAAATTCCTCGCAGAACACTTTGAACAACACGTTGTCAAACTCTCGACCATGATCACTCCTTATCTTGATCATTGCCATGTCGTTTTCTCTCTGCAGTCTGAGACATATCCTTTTGAAAGAACTAAAAGCATCAGACTTTTCTCTCAAAAAAGAAATCTAGGTAAATCGTGAATAATCATCAATACAAAGAAGAATGTACTTCCCCCTGACATACTTTCAACTTGTGTTGGACCCATAAAATCCAAATGTGCTAACTCAAGAGGTTTTGATATGAGAATTTGACTAGTACCTTTGTGTGATATTAGAATCCTTTTTCCCTTCTGACATGAGCCACATACAGTTGTGTTAACAGACTTTTGAGTGAACCCTCTCACAACTTGTGTTGAACTTAAAGTTGGCAACAATTTATAATTAATGTGACCAAGTTTTTCATGACAAAGTTCAAGACTATCAATACTACTTACATGACACAACATATCTACTGATGACATAATTAATTTATAAAAATTATCATTAGACCTACCACCAGTTAAAACATAATCCCCCTGTTGATTTGTGATTTTACAACTTTTTCTTGTAAAAGTCACAATCAAATTATCATCACATAACTGACTTTATACTAATTAAATTAACCTTCAATCCCTTAACATGCAATATATTATCAATTTTAGGTAAATCCTTAATATTCAAGACACCAATACCTGCAACACAACTTTTAGAACCATCATCAAATATAACAGTACTTCCTTCTCACTGCTTGTAGTTGCTAAAGACCTCTTTGACATCTGTCATTTGTCGTGAACATCCACTGTCAAGATACCAGTTGCTAGACGTACTTGCTCTCATTGACAGATGAGCTGTGAAAGCTTTGACAAAAGCTTTCTTACTACCCACACACGCTTGTACTTGATCATCCTTCTGTCATTCACAAGCTTTAACTTAGCAACAGGCTTACCTTTTTTTAAATCGTTTAATCTCTTAAAGCACCTGCTCCATGCACGTCCTAGTATTGAACAATAACTACATACTTGTTTCTTCAATTGCAACAAATTTGTAGTTTTTGTTCTGATTGTCAACTGCAATTCTTATTTTAGCTTTTGATAGTATGCCTTGATTATTTCATTTTCTTCTGACAACTATTTGTTTGTTGCCATTAACACAGAATACTCCTCATCTAGTTTCATCTACTTAGCACTCAAAAGGTTGTACATTTCTTGAAGTTTTTCTCCTGTAATCCTATTCTTGTTTGATTCATCAGCAACACCAAGATTAGCATAATCAATAGAACTGACAAAGGCTAAGAGATTGTCACAAGAGATTTGTGAATGGAAAGCCGCATCATTTTCTTGTTCTTTAACGTCACTATCAAGTTGTGAATTATTGAAATTATCATCACCCAAAGTGGTTTTGTAAGATTTCTTCTTCTTTAGAATATTTGCACATTCTGATTGAATACGACCATGACTACCACATTCAAAACATCTAACCTAACCTGAACTTTCATAATTGAATCTTCTCTTTATATGATTAGGTTTACCTTTTTGATCAATTATTTTCATGTGGTTGTTACCATAACCCCCCTTCCATCAACACGTTTCATCAACACGTTCCAAGGCCAGCTTATCATCATGCTCTGTGTTATTGACTTGAAAAGCAACTCCTTTGTCTTGTTGATTAATTGGTAAAGTCATTTTATAAGCTTGTAATGAACTAAACAATTCATCTAGCTTCATGGTTGTCACATCTTTAGCTTCTTCTATAGTTGTAATCTTGGCTCTAAATCTCTTTGGAAGAGATATTAATATCTTTCTGAAAACTTTCTCTTGAGTATAGTCCTCCAAGCTAGTGCTTGATTGACTATATCATGCAGTTTGCTGTTAAACAACTAAATTGTCTCATCCTCTTTCATACGTAATTCTTCAAATTGACTTGTCGACATCTGCAATCTGGTGATTTTTACCTTATTAATACTTTGCAAAGCATCCCAAGCTTCTTTCGCAGTTTCATATTGTGAGATAACTTTAAACTACTTCCGATTAGCACGAGCAAAAATAGTGTTAAAAGCTTTACATTAGTTGAAGAACTTTTCTTTTCTTCGAGTAAGCAATCATATCTAAGTTTTATATCACCAATGACTCTTATAGGCTTCCTCCAACCTGATTCAACAATGCTCCATGCATCGTCATCAAGAGATTGAACAAAAATTCTCATCCATACTTTCCAATATGCATAGTTGGTTCCTTCTAACAAGGTTTTCTTACAAAGGATCCTCCTTCCTTGATCTGACTCATACGAACACTATTGTTCAACCTTGCTCATAGAATTTCACCTAGCTGAGACTAGCTAAATTCCAAGGTAACTTAACTTTTGTACCCTTGAAAGGTTGAAAATATGCTTACACGTTAAACAATGTTAGAACACTTAAGATCAATTTCTAAAAATTTGCCAATGTTTTGCTAAAGCAATAAACATGTCGTCAACACAGTTAACACAATCGAAAAGATAACTAACAAAGACAAGGAGAATTAATAACGCAGTTAAGCCATGAAAGCCTACATCTAGGGGCCATGATCATTGACCCAATTCACTATCATCAGAGAAATACAAAGTGTCAGTTGTAGAACTCTAATAAGAACACAGTTCTAACACTAGCAACTAACACAGGTTGCTTAACACACAATAGTTGCGTACTAGACTAGCAATACTGATCTAATACCCCCAAAAACACTTACAATTTCCAAAAGCAATCTAAATAACCAAACCCAATAACTATTACATTCAACGCTTAAAATAGAATAGTGTTGGGTAGATTTTAGTGACATAACATAGGACAGTTATAAGCTGGTTTTTCAGCAAGTAAAGCTTCTGAAAAATTCTCGAACTCTCTCATATCTCTCATATGTGTATTCACTCCCAATTGCTTAAATAATAATGCCAAGAAGCCTCAAATAAATAGCTGCAAAAACTCTTATGTTGAGAGAAAAAACTTTCACTTAAACTCTACTTCCTTATCATCAGCAGCAACATCAAATCCTCCAGGAATTCCATCAAAACATTCAAGTTCAAAACTTCTAGATGAATCTTCAAGTCTTCAAATATTATTTTAGAGAAAAAATATGGAAATAAAGCTAAGAAGATAAGAACTCCTATTTCAAAAATTTTGCTAAAATAGAGACAAACTATGCCAATGAATATCTTCAACATAGCATTAGGAAATTAATTTCCTAACAAAATCAAAAAGGAAAAATGAAGAACAAAATAGGATAATGGTCTTATTCTTGGATTATAGAGAAGGATTTTTAATTTATATTTCATTGATAACATGGTTCACAACCTCAGTTCTTACTAATTAGTAATTGTTTCTGAAAAGATTATTCGTTTTTGTTCAAAATAATCATAAATTTTTACTTTATTAATTTCTTCTTATGAATAATTTTTAACTTAGGAATTATACCGAAATCCAACAAAAAAGTGTCACTCCATAGTCAATTGAGTAACGCCACATAGGTATCTTTGAACTTTCAATTTGAACGCTATAGATTTTTTTTTTTTGGTAACTTTATCTAATTCTCTCTATTACTAACGGCCATCCCTCTTTCTCTTCTTTCTCTAAAAGGCAAAAAACACACTTGTGCAGGTAATTAGGTGAGTAGAGCGTGACACATTTTTTATTTATATAATATGCCAAAATTAGTAGGTAAAAAATGGTTTATAATTATTTTGGAGAAAGGTATAAATTGTGGGGGTCAATAAATATAACTCAGGAATCTATAAAGATAACTCGAAAAAATTTTATTTTAAACATTTCACTTTCTCTCTCTACAAATATTCTCTCTAACCTCTCTCTAAAAAAACACCAACTTTCAACATTAAACCAAACTTAGAAGAACATATGGATCCCTTTGAAGATTGTTTGCAAGAAAATGTTGGTTTCGCCCAGACAGGCGAAAATCCAAGAAACTCTCACCCATCTAGGCGAAACTGCACCAACACCTTCACCCAGATTGGCAAAAGTTACTTGGACTTTTCTCCCGTCTGGGCGAAAGTGCTCTAGAATTTTTTTTTAAAAATATTTTTTTTTGGTTTAGGATCTTCAGAATTTTGAAAAAAATTTTTTTTTGCATTGCTAATATTTTTGTTTTACATTAACAGGGTAATGAAGATCTAAGTAAGTTTGAAGAATTTTTAGAACCGGGAGAATATATTGATCATGGACATTTATTCACAACAGATCGAATTTTTAATTCGAAAGATGAGTTGGTGGACTGGACAAAACAAACTGCGATAAAAGCTAACACGTATTTGATCGTCAATCGGTATTAGAAATCAAGAACATCTGACCGTCGAACCGTATGTTACATTGGCTTGTAAGCGCAGAGGTGCAGTTAGAAAAAAGACGAAACCAATAGTTGACGATGAAGAAGAAGAAGTTTCAATAAAAAGGTGGGGACCTTATGGGACAAAAAACCGTGGGTGTCCATTTAAATTAAAGAGAGAGAAAATAGCTACAAGTGAGAATTGGAAATTGTTCGTACACAACGGGAGATACAACCATAAAATAGCTGTTTACAATCAGGGTCATGCTCAGGCTGCCAAACTTACGAAGGAGCAATTGCAATAGACTGAGCAGTTCAGGAAGAGTCATGTGCCTCCTCGTAATATCCTACGATTTTCCCGTGAACAAAAGGTTGGTTGTGCAGTTAGGTATGTTAGAAGGGAATTATTTTCAATAGTTTATTAAAATATTTTAGCTTTGTGTTTCTTCCGTTAATATAACGAATTTTATGATTTATATATATAATGCACAAAAGGTATACAATGTTGTTGCAAAGATTAAGAAGAACAGGATGAAGGGATGAAACACGATAGAGGAAGTTCTTTCCTTAAGTGCAGAACGGGGTTACACGGCTTTCTATAGAAACCGTGAGGAGAACAATGTACTTAGTGATATTGTCGTTACACATCCAACATCAATTGCAATGATTAGAATGTGGTCATATGTACTGATAATGGATACCACGTATAAAACGAACAAGTAAGTTCTCTAGTGGATAATTGTATTATTAAATCTCTTTATTAATTTAAATGTATATTGCTTTTTAATTATTTTTTTAAATAGTAAAAAATGTTTTAACTATCGTTTAAAACAGTTTCCATTGTAATCATAATTTTTCCCTTTATGAATATAATTTAGGTACAATATGTCACTATTGGAAACTGTAAGGATGACACCGAGAAAGAACTTCACAGTGGCAACCGTTTTTATGTGCAATAAACAGACTACTACATACAGATGGGTACTTCAACAAATCAAACACATATATGTTTCATCTCCTATGTCATCTGGGAACGGTTCAATTCATAATGATAGTGAGCCAATCGTTATTATTACGGATAGGGAAAGCAGACTCATGCCTGTGATTGATGATGTGTTCAAAAACTCATATCATATGTTATGTAGAAGGCACATCGATTAGATTGTGTTAGCAAAGTTAACAGAACTGATTAAAGATGAAGAAGTTGCACAACGGTTCGTAAATGGCTCGTGGCACAAATTAATAAATAAAATTGATGAGGCCGAATATCGTAGAAAATTGGAAGTTTTGAAGTCGAGGTGGCAAAGCAAGCCATACTTTTTACATTACCTGTTTAACACATGGCTGAATCCACTGGCGTATAAATTTTGCAGGGTTTGGACATCTGAAGTGTTGCATTTTGGTGTTGAGACAACAAACCGTGTTAAGAGCAAATATTCAGTACTAAAGCTATGGCTCTCAACGTGTCATGGTGATTTGGACACCGTGTTTCTTAATATTGACTCTCTCATTAAAGGTCAAATTGCCAAGATAAAAACCTCATTGGAGATTTCTAAACTTAAAGAAAAGTATGGCGCGAAGAGTAAACCCATATTGAACAATATAAGTAATATCATTTGTCGTTTGGCTTTGAAGAAGATATGGCTTGAGATAAAGAGAGCTGGCGAGATAAGTGATGATCTACAGAGTAAGTGAGGGCATTATTTAAGGAAGTTGCATGATCTACCCTATGCATGTGAACTGGTTGGTAGGTACGTACATGCACTTCCGCTACAGGCAAAAGATATTTATATCTTTTGGAGAAAACTAAAAATCGGTGTTGACATTCCGAATGTACATGAGAGAGACATGGATTCCGTGATGCGTGATCTCACCTCCATGTTAGAGGAAATAAGTACGGGTCCAATATCGAAAGTCAGAGAAATGCGTCGTCTCATCAAAGGTGTTATAAGTCCAATGTTTCCCGACGATCCTTATGCTCCATTAAAAACTCCCCCCCTCCCCATCCCCGAAACTGCAATCACGAAGGGACGATGGAAGACGAATCCCGAATCTCCTGAAGTCTGTATGACGTCCATCTAACTTCATAAGCTGGCATCATATCCAGCCACAGACGAATGTCCAATAGTTTATGCTCAATCTTGTAAACCAACAGGTACAAACATGGGAAAGTACATGTAAATCCATGCCTAATACAACAAATAAATACTTACATAAATATTAATGAAATTATAAATAAACATAAATTTTATGAACATAAATAATATGCAATATAAATCATAATAAATATATAAATATAATTAATAAATAAAAATATACATAAATAATACCTCCAGTAGTTACTAGCATCCCGCAAACTCCTTTGCATCTACTCGTGAGGCCGCACCAAGATTCCAGTACAGATATGCAAGCGTTGTAGCACCCCAAGCAAACTTCCCAGAAAATCTCACATCCTTCACCAGTGGCCAATGTCTGGAATGTACTATGTTGCCACTCTTATCAGTGAATAAGGAGCTACCCAACAAATAATGTATGTAACAAGCAGCTCTGTCACCCTGGACAGTGTACTCCGCGAGCTAGTGGCAACATCAAATAGCTCTTGACCGTTTATCCCTCCACCAGTGAACCCTAAACCAAGATCACTTTGGATAACGGCTACCAACTGATCCCGTGATAAATACAGATCAACGGCCCGGCCGTATACAGGGACCTCGAGTATCAGCTCCACGTCATGTAGTGTAACCGTCATCTCACCCTATGGCATGTGGAAGCTGTTCGTGTCCGGCTGCCACCGCTCAACAAATGCCGATAATAATGCCGAATTGGAGTGCTGGAACATGCACAACCGCAAATGCATTAGACCTGTCCCGGTCGCAAATGAAACAACCTCTGCATTAGTAAGGCTCCACCCTATAAGTGTCCTGTGGCATGATCGACACTTCAATAAACCACAATCTTGAAAATAAAACAAATCAATTTTTTATTAGCGTTACATAGTAAATCCTAACAAAATATGCATATAATATAAGTAGTTGAGAAATTACATACAACAGAAAAAATTAAAAAAAATTAACATGTAGATGGGAGGATAAAGATAAGTACCTGTCCACGCCATATCGGGCCTGCCGCATGCCCACCGTATGATGAGATGAGCTCCGGGTCAACAGGACCTCTCTCTGTTGGGCCTATCTACTCCCAATCTGAAGCCTTCACTCTCTTTCTCTATGTAGGAGCCTGAACATCACAAACCTTATCGGGGCTTTTATTACGAGACCCTAAAATCTTACTCATGACCGACATAAAACTACCGGTCAATCCTTTCCCTTTCCCATGATGAGGCCGCCCATCGAATCCACTAGCAGGTGGCACAGGTGCCAAAGGCACAGGCTGCTCCTCGTCTCCAGCATCCTCGCTGTCAGCATTATCATCATCATCATCATCTCCATCACCATCGCCACCATCATCAACTCATCCTCCTCTCTCTCAATATGTAGGGATCGGACCATGTCAGGCTCCTTGCCTAAATCCTTATCACCCTCAAACCTCAAATCTATGGGCTGCCTCTCCACAAAAGGCTCAGAAGATGAAACACCATAATCTCTGGCAGTATAACCATGTGTGCTATACGAAGAGTTGGGCTGTACGACGCCAATCATCTTCGCAAAAAACTCTACCCCCAACTGCTTCGTCGGACCACTAAACTCAGTCAAAGGCTCCTGAGCTGAAGATCTGTATGGAATATGAGGACGTACAGTAGGAGCTGCTAGGTAGGGATCATACACTGTGGGTGGTAGCTGTGAATGTGGATGTGCAGATCCTTATGTCTCATATGGTACAGGAGTGTGAGACAGTTGTGATGGGATGTGAGGTCGAGATCTAAAAAGTACAGGCGGTGGTTGGGTAGAAGATCCCGGTGCACCTGTATCATAATGTAAACCAACAAGAAGAGGGTAGGGGTAGACAGGAGGTCCGATATACTATGCCGCCCCCTCACACCTCTAGACGAAGCTCTGACAATGTGACTCTGAACTCGATCTATCCTATCAGTGACAGGACCATGATCATCATCTCCTCTACGGCCGCTCGGTCGAACCATCTATTATTTATTCAAACAAATTAATAAATATTTTTATACATTAGAACATTTAATTTTTCTTATACTGTTATTTTATTATTTTTTTTATCGGGATAATGTTATTTTATTTCCATTATTTTATTTTATTTCGTACTATTTACTACCATTTAATTTCTACCACTACTATTATTATTATTTTTATTTCATCACTAATATTACTTAGTAATAGTTATTAATTTACATATTATTTTACCTAAACCCTAAACCCTAAAATCTAAGGCCAAGAATAACGATCAATTCAAATTAACCTTCAAATAGTTGAGCAATTATATAACATATTCTCATATTAAACACATAAATATAAGAAAATAATTTCAAACATGTAACATTTATTCTACATATAAAAAATTAAATAACATTTATTATTAGTTTATTATTTATTCTTAACTGGATTTATTATTTCACATCCGTTATTTTTTCTTTTCTCACTATTAATAATTATGGACAAAAAAGTAAAAATAAATAAACAAATATTTTAAAAAATTAGCTGCAGGCCGGCGGAAATTGCCATGCATTTTCAACACAGCCTGGCGATAGTCCATGTCCATGACCGCCAGGTCTGGCGAAAGTGTCTTATGACTTTCGCTTGACCGGGCGAAAATCACTAGGACTTTCGCCCAGACAAGCGATAGTGAACATATCCGGAAAAAAGAAATTCAATCTAAAAGTAAGATTTTTCTGAATTTAAAATATATTTTCATGATTTAAACCGATAAAATTATAAATAAATGAGTATAGATTGAAGAACTAACATTTTTTCTGAATTTGAACGATTGAAGTGACTAGTACTAGAGAATTTTTTTTAAAAGAGAGAACTTTTAAGAAAAATGAAATTTTTTAAATTTTGTCTTGTTATCCTAATATATTCCAAAGTCCTTAAATTGTTTGTGCCTATCTATAGTTTTATGCTCAATAAAAAATGAATATATATATATATATACATATATAATCCATTATTTGAAGCCACCGAGAACTTTCTTTGATCCAATGAAGAAGTCGCCAATTTCTTGATCTTTTAATGTTTTAAGTCTTAAGACTGCATCTTCCAACCCTTTTCATATTCCTCATCATCAGTTTATAGCCACCAAGAACTTCCTTCAATTCATAATCAATATCAATCAATCAGAGAAGAAAATTGCAGTTTCCCTACTATAGTCCTTCGATTTGAACATTTTGATCCAACTTTTCCCAATTCTCGTACTCAAAACCACTGAAAAGTCCGAATCTTTGAAGCAAAAAACCTCAAAGATGGCTGAAAAGTCTCCAAAATCTTCATCATCAGAAAAAGCGTTCTTCGATTTAACCGAAATAACCATAAGGGCAATCGAATTATCAGACGTAGATGATCTAATGTTATGGGCTACTGATGATAAAGTAACTCGTTTCTGTACTTGGGACACTTACAATTCAAGAAATCAAGCCCTAGATTACATCAACAACATAGCAATTCCTCATCCATGGTCAAAAGTAATTTGTCTTAAAAACAGAGCAATTGGGGCAATTTCTGTAACACCAAATTTAGGGATTATTCAAGATAAATGCAGGGCAGAACTTGGGTATGTCCTTGCTAGAAAGTATTGGGGAAAAGGGATTGTAACAAGAGCTGTAAAAATGGTGGTTTCTACCATATTTCAAGAATGGTCAGATGTGGAAAGAATTGAAGCTATTGTTGATGTTGATAATAAGGGTTCTCAAAGGGTATTAGAAAAATGTGGATTTCAAAAAGAAGCTGTTCTTAGGAAGTATAAACAATGGAAGGGAAAACTAGAGATTGTGCTATGTTTAGCTTTTTATCTACTGATCTTCAAGTTGATTGATTAAGTTTCTATTTCTTATAAAGGGTTTTTCTCTTTTCTTGATTGTTTTTGTATGAGTAGGTTATGTTGATTATGAATGTAATTATTCTTTCCTGCTCTGCCTTTCAAGAATGATTAGTTTTGGGTGCTTAATTCCCTATTTGGATTAGTTTTGAGTTTGAAAAAAAGGAGTTTTTTTTCTTCATAAATCACGTAAAGATTGAATTGTTTATGGAAAAGGATAAGGGATTAGATCCAAAAAAGTGAAAAATATTTGAAGTTAAAAACTAGCATTTGACATAGAACCTGATTATAAGAATCAAGACTTTTTTAAAAAGTAATTGCATTGAAACAATAGTATCACACTAATAGATAAGAATTAGCCCTTCCTCCATTGCATTCCCATCATCTTCTAATACCATTAGTATGGCTAATTTAGATAAATTTGTAAGCAACAACCCACAAGAATTTGAGGGCATCTAAGTTTTTTATGACGACTAAAGAGTTAATTCAAAAATTTAGCTAAGCATTATTTATTTGGATTTGAACTAATCAAGTTTTTTATAACGACTAAGAGCTACTTCGAAAATTTAGCTAAGCAATACTGATTTGGATTTGAATTATATATAACATCTTCTATTATATTTTTTATAACATTAAAAATTGTATAACACTCATTATAATATTATAAACTATCCTAAGTACACTGACTCAATAAGATATCTAATTTGCTATAATAGATGTTAGTGAGGATACCACGAATACTAATTACTATTACAACCAATATTGAAAATAAAAATAGATTAACCTATCTATTACAAAAATCGGAATAAATCCGAGATAATAAAGAAGAGATCTAAGATCTTCAAAGGAGGTAAATAGTTTTTAGAAAGGGAAAAACACAACATGAAGAATAGAAATATCCCTTAGAGAATCGGACCTCAACAGAGCCCAAAAGAGCACCCTCTAGATAATTTCTCAATAATCACTCTAACTCCAAAAGGAACTCAAGAAATCTAAAAAGAAAAGAATGTCGTCAAGGTTCTCCACAAAAGGTAACAAAGAGTATTACCAGAAGAGTAGAGAGAAGAAAGGGAGAAGAAGCAACAGGCATCGACCAAGAGAGAAGGGAGTAAGAGAGGAGAGATTTAGAGTAGGGTTAGAGGATGAGATGAATGTATAGTGTGTCCCAAGGGGGGAGCCCAAGGGACAGCATGTCAAAGAGTCAAGAGAGAGGAGAATTCTAGGAGTTGGTCAAATGAGGGAGTTAAAGAGTGGTTCGGATACTCTGCAACACTCCTTTAACATCCTATGTATCATTCCTAATATAGACTACCTTTCCTTTTTATTTTATATTTTTTTACAAAAATATTAATTAAAAGAAAACTACTTCCTAACGGAGTTAAATAGTTCTAGTGTTTAAACCCAAATTTTATCTCTCCTCTCTTACTTGATTGTTCTGGTGTTATGTTGCGCACTTTTTCTCTGTCCTTCATTGTTCGCTTCTGTCTTCTTCAAGCTCTGATATGTCCATCTAATTTTTTTCTCTTCTCTTAATTCCTGGCTTAAAGCTTATGCCTTCTCCTTCAATATCTGTGTTTTCATTGATAATTGGCTCAAAGTTTCTACCTTATTCTTGAATATTTGTGTTCTTCATAGATATTGAACGGAAAAGTAGAGGCCAACATAAGCATTTGCGGCAAGAAAGACAAGGTAATCGAAGCTGCTCTAACTGTATATTCTTTTTAATTTTCTTTCTTTGTCATTTTAAAATTTGATTGTTTGTTTGAATTTAGTGGTTTGTTTGATAGATTTGAGTAATTTAGGGTTCTCTTTACTATAGTGAGATATCTCTATTCTTTGTTTGATTGCAATTGATAATACATGACTTTGTTACTCTAAATTTGTGGTTCTTTTCTTGCTGTTTGATCTGATTAATTTTTTGAAGAAAGAGGAGATGAGTTGATTTGTGCTTCTCTTATCCTTTAGGATCATAGAAAAATCTACATTATTTTGTAGCTTTTAACAAAGGGAAAAGATCAATTAAAAGTTTCTATGGATTTAGTGTATGTTCTGCGTATTTCAAATGTGTTTATGATGCTTTGATTCTTGCTACCTTTCGGCTACTTTTATCTGCTTCCTTCCTCGGTGAGATAACTAAGCTTCATCAAGGCTTCTTTCTCTACGGCCTTAGTTGCTTCTGTAAGAGCACGAACTTCATCATTTAGTTTACTTCTCTCTAATTCCCTATTCTTGATTTCCAATTTCAACATTTCATTCTCCTCTGTAACATTTTGTAATTCTTTCTCCTTGTCCATCAAACTTGTTCTCAGACATTCTGAGGGAGATTCTGATTCTTTCAGCTCCTCTTCTACTTGTTCTGTTACATGAGGCTCACTAATGAAGTTTAATTGAACAAAGACATTATAAATTGTCTTGCAAGAAGGATTTTGCATTATGTAGTGGACACATATGCCTTGTATCAAGTAGCTTCTCTGTTTTTCTTAAATATATGCTTTTAGAAGGAAAGATGGGACATTAAAAAAATTACTAAAGGTTGTTGCAATCTGTCTATGCTGATTATTTCACTGGCTAAAGCTCTAATCTTTTCTATCATTTTCTCGGGGTAGTAGTAACCTCTATGTTGTTGGTTTACACCTCAAGGTCCCCTATGCTTAGGCATTTGAACTACATTCTCAGTCAAGAGCTCATCTTCAACAACCGAATGGTCTGAACTAATTCAATATTGGAGTTAGCAACTGTCAAACCATCTCCTTTTTCTTTTATATGAAGGAAGTGTATGACCATCAATCGGAATACAGAAGATTATAGAATTGTATCGAAGCTTTTGAGAAAACTATGTGATTTCTGAAGTTGGACTTAGAAGTTAATGATTTTTTTGGTAAATAGAAGCTTTAATGATTACTAATGAAGTAGTAGTTCATTTTTGTATTTCATTTTCCCTTTGTCTAATGTATTTTGATGTTACAGATATGTTTAATCAGTGTAATCAAGCAATAATTTTCTTTTCAATTTGACTAGATGCATTTTCTTTTATCCTTTCTTTTGAATATTAAAGATGCAAGATTAACTTGCAGTATTACTAATGCGGTGCTTGCATGTTTACCTCTCTTTTAGTGTACTTACATAAATGCCTTTGGTTTTCTCTATTTCAGTTTAATAGCCCTACTACAGGTTTTTACAAACACTGTAAATTAGTATAAAGGTTCAACATTTGCAGATCTACCAAAAAAGAAAAATAACTAAAATAAATAAATATAGTTTCCAATTGAAAACCAAAATAAATAAATATAGTTTCTAAGAGTTTCCAATGATTTTCTTTTCTATATTTCTTTTAGTTTCACGAAAAGGAAAGACGCTAGAACTAAGAACAAATTTTGAAAATGAATTACTCTGATCACTATAAGTAATGTTTACAAATAAGCCATTTGTTTCCTTATCCCTCCTTACTATCATAACTAGTCTAGTAGAATTACGTAGATGCATTGTTGTCTTTATAGAATCTTCATTTGTGCATTTTGACTTTCATCTACAATCGACACTTTGTTTGCCTACCAGAAATTTTAAGAAAGAAGTGTAAGGTGTTAGATGGTAAAATGTCTAAAAGAACAATAGTTCTTTTCACATATTACTTATACGTACCAAATACTATTGAAGTATCAAAATTACCTTTATTACTTGTGTCATGCTTCCACTACTCACAGGCACATGATTTTGTTGGTAGCTGACATGATTTAAGAACTATACCAATAAAAACAAATTCAAATGATTCCCTAATAAAATATTAAACTCAAATATTCACAGTCAAATATAAATTCTTCACACCTGGAGAAATAGTGTGTATTGATATTCAGACATAATGGTCCTCCTGTTCAAGTCATATGTACTAGAAGCTCCCTCTTTTTTTTTTGGGAAATAATATTAAGATATATAATGATTTAGTCATTAAAGAATTATAGAAGAAGCACAAATTGGAAAAAGGAAGAAACAAGTGAAATAATGTCCTTCAACTTGTGATTAAGAAGGTATGAAATTTGAGAAATTCTACACAAATGTTTAACTTACTATGTATAATGAAAGTAGTCAAAACATCAACCTTTTCTACTACTAGATATAGTACCTGTAACATTTGTGATAGTCCTTGTTCAACAGAATTCATTTAACTATGAGTATCAATTCTTAATTGGTCCTGAGTTTTGTAGAAACAAATTTTTTGGAGAAAATAAATAAGATGTAATAGGATAATAGCTCCAATTAAAATAAGGTAAACTAACATAAGAACATACCTGTGTGCTTTGAAATGATCGTTTCCCCTTTGTCTTTCTTTTCTTTGTGGCCTTCTCTAAACTACTTTGCAATCTTTTACTAGATCTTCTAGTAAGCTTTGCCTTTGTTTTAATTCCTCTTATTTCATTAGCAGAACCAATATTAGAAGGAACAATAGTGCTAGTTGATGCACTTCTTGCATTACCTATTGTGTCAAGTGAAACAATTTTTACTTGTTTATTCTTCAATCCTGCATTCACTGTTTCTAACATTTTTTGCATACCATCCTTAGCCATATCATAAGTCTCCGCACTTTCTGTAGCCCCTGTAACCAATTTTATATATAAATGACACAAATCTTTATAACTTACTCCAATCGTTACCTTGGGATAAGCATGAACCCCTAGCTTGTAGGGAATTTCCTTAGCTCTTTTCTCTGCTTTTTTTGTCCATCTAAGTAATATATGTTCATCTGGAATAGTAAAAGTACCTCTTCATTGTAAGACTCTAAGAGTATGAGAACATAAAATCCCAACAAATTCAAACCTTTTGCAACTACATATGAAAGTACCCTTTTTAGAGTCATACCCAACACTATATTGATGCTTCTTTTTCTGATGCACGAGTAAATACTTCATAATGATTCCATCATCTTCACATATATCTGCCTGTGAATCACATGCTTCATATACCTCGACTTGAAACATATTAAATACCTCGTACATGTATATTTCTTATTTCAAAATTTCCACTCGAATGGAGAGGAAAGGAGTACTTTGACTTGCTCTGAAGTCTGCTCTTAGCTCTTCATAATAATGGTCTTCAACCAATCTGTCAAAATGCTGAAAAAATTCAAGCAACTTATTTTTATAACTCACATACCTTTTCAAAATACTATTCATACTTTCACTACGCTGAGTGCTAGTCATATCTGCACAAAAAGTCTCATCCATATACTAATGCCCATTTCTCCTTAATATTAAACATCCTTTTCAACCAATCATTATCTTTAAGCTATAATTTTTTAGCATAATATTTCATGCATTAATAAAGTCATCTTCCTCATCATAACCATACGCAATCACTAAAAATCTTTCGAAAAATCATTAAACTTTGAAAATGTATTGCTAAGATGGATGGCAGCATTCTGATAGATATGCCAAATGCATAGGCGGTGATGTGTTTTTGGCCACTTTGATGCTAATGCGATTCCTATCGCTTGACATTGGTCTGTGAAACAGTCTTTGGCTTAATTCCTACCATAGCCCTTGCCAAAGTATCAAACAACTACTCAAAAGTTAGTATAGTTTCATTATATAACAGAGCAGCACCAAAAATTACAGTTTTCTTATGATAATTAACACCAACAAACAGTGCGAAAGGCCGATCATCACTATTTGACCTATATGTAGTATCAAAACACACAACATCACCAAAGCGTGAATAATCTACCCTCATCATTGCGTCAGCCCATAAAATATTACTCATCAAATCATCTTCATCCACTTGTATTGCATAAAAGAATTTAGGATCTTCAAATTGCTTCCTTTGCAAATATTCTAATATACCCCCAGTATCTCCAGCTTTCATTTCCCTTGTACGCTTGGAACGCACATAATTTTTGTAATCTTGAGGGATAAATCCTAGATTTTCGCATCCACCAACTTGTTTACCCATAAAATCAATTGTTGCTTTAGGGGTAATTCCAACAATCCGTGCCATATCTGCCTTTGCTGCTTGAACACTACTTAAATTTCTATGAGATCTAAAAAGATGTGTTTTATTAGGGCTGCAGAAACTGTGAATAAGCTCATGAATGACTTGAACAACTTGATAGCGGCCTGTTACTTGACAATTAATCTTCATTATCGCTTTACAACCAAATTGTGTTTCTAGACGATGAGTTTTAATAATAACATCTCTTTTATCCGATGGTTATTTTCCGTCAGAAGAACAACAAACGATTCTATCAAGAATCCTACCCTCATTATCTTATCAATTAGACTCCTTCGAATTCCAAAACCAGCTTCCTTAGCGTAAGCTTTATAAAACTCATACGCATCTTCTTCATTACTAAAATTCATACTCACTTTTGGAATTACCTCACTTGAAATTCTAGAATAGACGTCATATATTATATTTTCACCATGTGCGGATGCTAAAATAATATTCTCCAATTTTGCTTCTTTCTTAGTCAAAAGATTGTCCCCATTATTGTTTAAATTTTGATACTCTAGTCTACGTCTTGTTAAGGAGTCGGTACTCGAATCAAGATTTGTATCCACTATCTAATTTAGAAAATAATGATAAAGAAAGTGACAAAGAAAAGAACTTAACTTTGATCCCTACAAGAAAAGTAAATATTGATTGTAGCAACAGTAGCCCGTCCTAAAGAACTACGTTGTGCTTCTAAAAATTTAACCTTACAATTAAATAGTGCAAATATGAAGATATAAGTTGAAAGAATTACGACGATTCTCGATCCAAAGATGAAAATAGTCTGTTGAACAGATATTTCTTAGGTAAAGTATAGCATTTAATAATCTAGAAAAAGAAGCTTAATGGCTGAAATTTCGATCTATTAAGGGTTATAGTTGAATTTGATCCCAAGATTCACTTCTTTTTAAAAGTACTTGAAGGTCAAAACTTTTTATGCAAAAGAAGTCACTTATACAGTTTATTGAAGACAGACACACAAGTATTCGCAGTTAATAGTTATAAATGTAATCATATTAAGAAAAATTATGGCAAATAATGGAAGCAGGATGGTTAGTTTCCCCATAGAAATGAATTAATTGAGTCTAGAAAATGACAGGCTACTAATCAGCAAATAGATAATTCAAAACCTCCAATATCATTTTGACGTTACTTACAATTATTGTATTTCCTTTCATCTTTAAGCAAAGAAACTAAGAAAATTCAACTCTAAAGAAATTCATTGAAAAGATAATAAGGAAGGGTAACTTGACTGGATTTTCTCAAGAAATAAGCAGTTTCCTTGATATTTTATTGAATAAGAGTAGTACTTCAGCTGTCCAAGTGTAATCTATTAAATGGTAAATAGTGGTTTCTAGTTTAGAAAACAAAGATGTTTAGAAAACAAAGATACAACAACAATTGATTTACTAAAAGAGTATATAATCCATCTTCCTATTTACCTTTTGTTAATACAGAATGATGGAGAAAATAAATTGCACAACTCAAACAAGCTACTGATTTATGTTAATTGATCTTTTCCCTTCATTAAAAGCTGCAAAGTAATGTAGATTTTCAATGATCCTAAAGGATAAGAGAAGCACAAATCAAATTATCCCCTCTTTCTTCAAAAATTTAACCAGATCAAACAGCAAGGAACCACAAATTTAGAGTAACAAAGTCATGTATTATCAATTGCAATCAAAGAATAGAGGTATCTCACTATAGTCAAGAGAACCCTAAATTACTCAAATCTATTAAACAAACTACCAAATTCAAACAAACAATCAAATTCTAAAGTGACAAAGAAAAAAAATTAAAAAGAATAGATAGTTGGAGCAGCTTCTATTACCTTGTGTTTCTTGCTGCAAATTCTTATGCTGGCCTCTACTTTTTTGTTCAATATCTATGAAGAACACAAATATTCAAGAACAAGGTAGAAACTTTGAGCCAATTATAAATGAAAACGCAGATATTGAAGAAGAAGGCATAAGCTTTGAGCCAAGAATTAAGAGAAGAGAAAAAAAATTAGATGGACATACCAGAGCTTGAAAAAGATAGAAGCGAACAGTGAAGGACAGAGAAAAAGCGCGCAACATAACACTAGAACGATCAGGAAAAGAGAGGACAGAGAAAATTTGGGATTAAACACCAGAACTGTTTAACTCCGTTAGGATGTAGTTTTCTTTTAGTTAATATTTTTGTTAAAAAATATAATAAAAAAAGGAAATGTAGTCTATATTAGGAATGATACAGAGGATGTTAAAGGGAGTGTTACGAAGGATCGAACCCGTTAAAGAGGGAGTTGGGTGATGAAGAGGGTTACCAAGGGTGGATCAAATATTTGGCCCTCTTGGCATCCCAAAAAACAAAAGTCCAAGCCCAATGAGGTAAGTTGAAGCCCATCATTATATTCATCATAGGGAAAATAGAAGAGGCCCAAAAATATTGTGGGCAAATAATCCAACAAACTCCACCTTGAACACAATATTAAAGCAGTTAAAAAAATTAACCAGATTCAATACGGAGTAAATCCCTGCAAAGAGCAAATTTGTCAACAGTAACAATTTTTTTTCCAAAATCAGTAGGATTTTCTTTCATGTTTACCTTCTTTATATCAAGTATGCCCTTATTAACCTTTTTTTTAATGAAGTGATATTTTACATCTATGTGTCTAGTGCGATCGTGATAAATAGGATTTTTGCACAAATGTAGACATCTTTGACTTTCGGTAAAAATTGTGGCATTTGATTTTAAAAAGATTTAACTCAGACAAAAGTCCTTGAATCCAAATTCGTTCTTTAATTGCTTCAGTTGCAGCAATATACTCAGCTTCTGTGGTTGATGAAGCAACCACAGGCTACAACTGAGATTTTCAAGAAGCACAGTTTCCAGCAATTGTAAAGAAATAAGCAATTGTGGATTTTCGAAAATCTTTGTTGCCAATAAAATCAGAATCTACATATCCTACTAGTTCCAAAGTTTTTTACCATTTTTGAAAATTCATGTGATACCTCCAACCCCTCCACTAGGTTAACTGCGGCTGAGTAAGGTAATAGCGTGCCTCTTGGTACTAAACTACAAGTCCCAAAACCAAAGCAAAATTGAGGCAACACTTAGAAGCAAAAATATATAATACACAGCGGGAAAACATAAGTAAACCGAATACTAATAGAATCATTGCATAAGGTTCAAAGAAACTTCTTATAATAATTCTAAAATAGGGATGAAAATGTTTTATAAAACAAAATCCACCTGAAGAAAAGAAAAAAATACACAACTTCACATGCCCTTCCGGAAAGACCCAATCTAAAAACTCCATACCTAAAACTTCAACGGCTTACCGTGCCACTATACGTCCTAAGTCAATTGGAAAGAAAAACATTATATGGAAAGATGTGAGCATGAACGCTCAGTGAGTCTACGTGTGTGTACTTTAGTGACATATTTAAAAAAAATTAAGATGTAGTTTTACAAAACAGTTCATGCACTGTTATAAGAAAGCATTTTCCTTTGTTGTTTTAAAGGTACCGACACTTAAACCTATGTGAGGGGTTCGAACGTAACTAGGAAGTCTGAGTGAATCAAGACACATTAGTGCAGCTTCTACACCCGAATTCAAAAGAACATATAATGCAAAAGTCGGGCTCTACGGACAATGTTCGGAACCTATACAAGGTCAACGGAAACAAGTTCCAGAATCTTGTAGTCAATACCAGCCAAAATCCTTATGAGCGTTCTATTCCATAACCACCGCAATCTCCATACAGATAAAACCAAGCTACAGATCCTGGGGCACCTACCAGGTCCGCCCTAAGACCAACCTTAATTTCAAGTCCCTCTTGACTCTCCACAAGGCGGCCATCCCATCGCAGAGCATGGTGTGATGTTTGACATAATACTGCTCGGTCCATACCCTCAACGGTATTGCGCCCCTCTCTCAAGTGGATCCACCCTCCAGAGTCTAAAACCGTCCACGTCATCGGAAGAGGCCCTAGTACGGGAGAATAGTCACTTATAGTGCAATCCTCTGACGCTTCTGAACACATAATCATATGCAGAATTTTATCCCTAATCGGAATGGGGTTTTAATAAATATTTACAAACCAAAAGACCACTTGCTCGGCAGTCCAAACAACTCAAGTCATAAACATTTTAGAATAGGCAAATCCTCATTCGCCACTCAATTCATGCTTATGGAGATGTTACAAATATGCCAAGTCTATGTTCACGTATGTCAAACCATGCAACTCTTCAATACTAAAGTATTTACAAGTCATAAATATTCTCGGAAAAACCTGTGTACGATACTAATTCTTTTCATAACAATAATAATTCTTTTCCAAACAATAATAATTTGTTTTTAAAAAAAGACACATATACGAGCATCGCTCCTATGCATTTCTAAGGAACATGGTAACACGTTGTGGAGAACATCTCCAATTGAAAAGCATGCTAAGTTATTTCGTTCCAAAAATAGTAATTATTTTATGATATGCTTAGAAATCATATATATTAAACCAACAATATTTGAAAATAATTAGACGGGGTTTGTGGATTCAGCTGAATGCAGACTTGGTATTATGATCCTATAAACAGGATACCAACAAAAACACTTACAAATCTCAACAATTCTATTTACCACCGAAAATTAAAGTAATATCTCCTTATAAACCTTGGATATATCTACACATATACTAATCCAAAGAGCCTAAACTTCTTAAACCATCTATACTAGAAATAGTACAAATCAAATAGAGCTACTAAAATCATATACACTAAAACCATATACAAAAACCATATACCTACTAAAATTATTTAAAAAAATTATGTATACTAAAAATATATACAAAACCATATATACCAGAATTATTTATGAAAAAATATATACTAAAATTATATACAACACTCTATTAGCTCCATGATTAAATGTATAAAAATTATAAAAGAATAGAAAATATATTAAAGGGTTACAATAATACCAGAAAATAGTAATGCATTTATTAAATGTGTGTCAAATGTATGTACATTGCAAAACTGAATTATCTTAGTTTTATGGAATGTGTTCTGTAATAATAATGAATGTATTAAGTAATAATGTGAAACACAAACAACTGCAAAGTGACTTGAAAGGTAAAAATAATAATTTATTGTGTGATTATAAGATCAAATATTTAATAATTAAATATCATTTTACTAAATTAAGAACATTGTTAAAATACCAAAACCATACATACTAAAATTATTTAGAAGAATCATATATATACTAAAAATATGTAAAAGACTATATATACCAAAATTATTTATAAAAATCATATATATACAAAACTATATATATTAAAATTATTCACAATAATTATGTATACCAAAAATATATAAAAACTATATATACTAAAATCATTTACTAAAAATTATGTCTACTAAAATCATTTAGTTAAGAGAATTATACCAAGAAAATTAAATAAATAAATAAATAAATAGGATTAAATAAAATGAACCCAAGAGATTAAAATTAACCAAATCGTAAACCAATTTATACTCTAAATATCTCATCTTAAGAACCCAAAATCAAAATCTACAACTCATCAATAAAGAGGAGAAAATAAATTAAAACTTAGCTAACCAAATAAATAAATAAAAGCTAATTCCAACTTCTAGCTTTAAAAGAACATATACATATATATATATATATGAATATATATATATATATATGTGTGTGTTAACTAATATAAACCTACAAACCATAAGTCGAATAACAAGGTGAAAAACTAAGATGACTAAAAAGGGGAAAAAAAAAAACAGCTTACACTTATCTTGATGAGGAGCTGAGAGGAGGAGAGGACAGCAAGGAAAAAAATCATCCTTCCTCCTCCTCCATGCATATATATATTTATATGTATATATATATGATGGACATGCAGATTGACAAGTGGTAAGCCTTCCTTGACAAGTGGCAAGTTTTTTTTACCATAATAACTATAATAATAAAAAAAATATAATAAGAAGTAATAATAATGATAATAATAATAACAAAAATGATAGTATTAATATAGAAAAATAGCATTAAGTTAGTCCCAAAAAAATACGTCCAACATAACTCGTATTATCTCATAAAAAAAAATAATAGTTTTATACGGATCTTAATGGTATTTTTTTCAAAACATCTTTTCTCGCTCTTAATATCATTCTATTAAAATCACCACTTTAAACCTTATGTGAGACTACTGAGTATTTAAATCGTTAAAAAGTGCATACTACATATATTCGTAAATTTTACTGCGTTGACTCTGACCTCTATGTTCATAACGACCGCACTCTTAAGGTCACTCAAGATGCCTACCGTATTGGGCGTTACAATTCAAACATTTATCAATAGTACCATTGAGATACCTCAAAAGCCATTTTAAAGCAGTCTAATACTCCTTTTCAGGATTAGACATAAAACGGCTAAGAAGACTTATAGAGAAAACAATGTCAGGTTGTGTAGAAATCATTGAATATATGACCGACCCAATTGCCATTCTATAAGAAATATTAACAATTTCATTCTTTTCAAAATCATTGTCCGGACAACTTTTAGAAGGTAACTTGAAATGACTAGCTAAAGGAGTGCAAACAGGCTTGCAAGAGTCCATAAAAAACTTTGGAACAACTTTATGAAAGGTTTTTGATAAATAGTTAAAGAGTGATTTTTTCAATTTTTCAAAATATTCATTCCTAAAATTCTAGATGTGGTACCTAGATCTTTATATCAAATTCTGTTTTTAAAAGAGTTTTTAGTTTGACCAGTTTTTCTTTCTGTTTATATACAATCAATATACAGAAGGAGATATACAACATTATTAAATCTAGAATTACTACAATAATACAAACAGTTATCATAACAACTTCTTTTAAAACCAAATTTCTTTATAAAGGAATCAAACCTTATATACCATTGTCTTGGGGACTGTTTAAATCCATAAAGAGACTTTTTGAGCAAATAGACATAATTTTCTTTGCCTTTAACCTCAAAATCAGGAGGTTGTTTCATAAAAATTGTTTCATCAAGATCTCCATGCAAGAAAGCAGTTTTAACATCAAGTTTTTCTAACTCAAGATCAAAGAAAGCAACAATAGAAAGCATGATCCTAATTGTCTTATGCTTGACAACCGGAAAAAATATTTCATTGGAATCAATGCCTTCTTTTTGAGAAAAACCTTTTGCAACCAATCTAACTTTAAATCTAGATCGTTCATTTTCAGAATCTGATTCTTTGATTTTGAAAATCCATTTGTAGTCAATTAATTTCTACTTTGGTTTAGGAACTAAAATCCATTTTTTTTTATGCAAAGATGAGATTTCATTATTTATGGCATGCGTCCATAATTTAGAATTAGGACTCTTTAGACCCTCATCAAAATACATAGATTCTTTTTCTTCAATAAAAGATGCAGCAGCTAAAGCATAAGAAACACAATAAGAATAGCCATATCTAGTAGTTTTCTTAGATATTCTTTTATCCCTATCTTTAACTAACTGATAGTCACTTAAAGCCTGAGATTGAGCTTCAATATTATCATCATCATTGTCAGAATTTTCTGACTCAGGCCTAATACTATTTTTAGATATATGATATGAACTTATCTATTCAATCTCAGGTTCTGGTTTAGAAACAATCCTAGGGGTGTCCTCCACCTCGTTTGAGACTTCCCTAACTAGGGATTGATCAGAAGTAATAGTGGGAATAGTTTCTTCCTTAAGACAAGGTATGTCGGATTCATTAAAGACTACATCCTGACTAATTACTAGCCTTAACCTGGTTCATTTCTAAGCCAGACTTTGTACCATTTGACAACATTGGGATAGCCAAGCAAAATATCCTTTTTAGACCTAGGGTCAAGTTTACCTTCCTCGTTAATGAGCAAAAACAGCAGAACCAAAGACTCTAAGATGAGACAAAAGTTGGTGGTGAAACAAACCATATCTCCATCGGAATTTTAAAATTTGTAGCAATTGAAGGGGACCGATTAATTAAAAAGCAGCTATACTAATAGCTTCATCCCAAAATGGTTTAAGTATACCAGAACGCAATATTAGACATCTTACTTTATTCATTATTGTTCTATTCATCCTTTCAGCAACATCATTTTGCTGAGGATTGTACCTAACGTTTTTATGTCTTGTTATACCACATTTAGTAAATAAATCATCAAAGTTTTTATTGCATAACTCAAGACCATTGTCGGTTCTTAAAAACTTTAATTTCTTATCAGTTTGGTTTTCAACCAATATTTTCTATTCTCGAATTTTTCAAAAGTTTGATCTTTGGTTTTTAATAAGAGAACCCAAACATGCCTTAAAAAATCATCCACAAAAGACAGAAAATAAATACTTCGACCATATATGGGTACTTTTTTAGGACCTCACAAATCATAATTCACATAATCCAAACTAGCAATATATTTGTGCGTGCCAACAAAAAAACTTAATTTATGTTATTTTCTCAAAACACAGTGATTACAAAAATCAAGAGAAAGAATTTTACATCCATCAAGAAGATTTTGTTTGCTAAGGTATTGTAAACCTTTTTCACTTATATGACCGATCTGTTTATGCCATAGCATGCTATCATTATGATTAGACACTAAGGCAGCAAGTTCAAAAACAGTTTCACCAATTAAAGAGTAAAGATCAAATTTCTTAACCCCTTTAATGACAACTAAAGAACCTTTGCAAACAAATAAATGACCATTTCTAGATTCGTATGTATAACCAGCATCATCAAGAGAGCCAAGAAAAATAAGGTTTCTACTAAGACCTGGAACATACCTAACATCGGAAATTGTTCTAATAACACCATCGAACATCTTAATAGAAACATATCATATTCATTCCATTGGACAAAATTCATTGTTTCCCATGAAAACCTTACCAGTTTCTACGAGTTTTAAATCTAAAAACTAGTTCTTGTTAGGACACATGTGATAAGAACAACAAGAATCAAGGATCCAATCATAAAAAATACAGAAGATGAGTTAGAAACACACAAAACTTCTAAATACATCAAGCTGCCATTGTTATTAGCCTCAAGAAGTTTGTTTTCGCTCACGGTATCTTTTGAATTTCTCATTTTTCAATTTTTCTCATCACGAACTTCTTTAAAACATTTACTTTTCACATGTCCCTATTTGCTACAGTAAAAACAATTTATTTTTCTTCTAACCTTTTTGTTAGCCCTAAGGGCATTATTGTATATGTTTTTTATTATGATTAACATATGCTTGTGTGATGAGTATAGCTTAGTCTCCATAGAACAAAAGAAGCATTTTTGGAGGCTCAAGGCTACACTACATAAGAAGTAAAAGATCTTGGAATTAATGCATAATGAAGAAGGAAAGATCAAGCCATTCCAAGATCAAGGCATTGAAGACCTTGAAGACTTATGTCTTAGTTAGGGATATGCTAAGGTATTTTGTAAAACTCCCTAACTCCCATCTTTGTTTGTTGATCAAGTATGACACTTCTTGGATGAATTTCTTTTTATAAACTATTCTTGAAAAATCCAAGTATTCTTGATAGAGTTTTTGATGCCTTCAAAAGTTTTCTTATCTCTAAAAGAGTATCAAGAATACATATTTTGAAATGTGAAGGAAAGTTCTTTTTGTTTAAGGAAAACTGGCTTGTTTAAGATAAACTGGCTTTTAAGTCATGCTGAAAAAAAAGGGTCATCCGATTTTTAAACTGGTCATCCGATTTTGTCATCCGATTTTTAAAACAGGTCATCCGATTTTTTAAATCGGACGTCCTACTTTAAAATCGGTCGTCCGATTTTTCTAGCTTTAGAAAAATAGGTCGTTCGATTTTTAAGAGGGATCATCCGATTTTTGTAGGATGAGTCCGAATCTTTTTGTTTCAAAAATAGGTCGTCCGTTTTCTAAAACCGGTCGTCAGGTTTTAGTCTTTTACTGCAAAAATATTACCGTTACACAGTGTAACGGCTACTTTCTTCTCCTTCATATATATATATTGACTTTGATCAGCAAAAAAAATAAATGGAGGTTTAATTGAAACTTGATTGAGATTATTTTAGAACATTTGAAGAGCTTTAAAAGTACATTCTTTCAAAGATCTTCATCTCATACATACAAATAGAAAAATCTTCTTGGAGCTTCATTGTTGATCATCCATCAAAGAAGAAGTAAAAAGGTGCTTGTAGAAGTATTCCATTGAGTTGTATCTTCCTCTTCTCAAGCTCATTTGGTAACATTGTTCCTTACTCTTCTTATTCTTTTATTGTGATCAAAGGTTTGTGGAAAACCCTTTGGGTGATCCTTTGATAAATTTGTTGTATTGTTTTGTAGTGTAAACTTTGAGGTTTTTGTGTAAAACCCTTGGAGAGTGATCCTCATTGTGTTGTTGTGTAACCAACTTTGAAGATAGTGGATTTGTGAAATCCTTGGGTTGAGTCTCAAGGTAGTGGATGTAGCTCTTTGACAGAGTGAACCACTATAAATTGTTGTGCATGTTCTTCAAAGTTTAATTCTATGCTCATTTCTTGATTGCCAAAACTATAAGATTTTGTTTGATGTGGATTCTTATCAAAAAGAGTTTTAGAATTCTTTCACAAACAAATTGGAGGTTTATCTTTCTAATCACACAAAAGATTTTTTAAAATTAGCCAAAAACCTTATTCACCCCCTCCCCCTAAGGTTTTTCAATTGGTATCAGAGCATGGCTTCTCTAAAAAAACGGACTAACACCCTTGAAGCAAAAGATCTTTATTTTACTATGGCTAATATTTCTAGTTTACCATATGTAGAAGGCTCTTCTACAAATAGACCTCCTCTTTTCAATGGTACAAATTATACTTTTTGGAAATCTAGAATCAAAATATATATTTGCTCTATTAACTTTAATCTTTGGAGCATTGTAGAGAAAGGACCTTATATTACAAAAAAGGATGGAATAGTCAAGAAGGTTGAAGAATATGATGAGCTTGACTCAAGAAAGATGACTCTAAACTTTCAAGCTATGAACATATTGAGTTGTGCTTTAGATGCTAATGAATACAATAGAGTGAGTGGATGCGACTCGGCTAATGAAATGTGGAAGTTACTTGAAGTAACTCATAAAGGTACCAATCAAGTGAAAGAGTCAAAGTTGGCTATGTTTGTGAGAGATTATGAGCTATTCATGATGAAAGAATATGAAAGCATTAGTGACATGTTCACAAGGTTCACCAACATCACAAATGGCCTAAAAGCGTATGAGAAAGAGTACACAAGGGGAGAAGTAAATAGAAAGATTCTTGATTCACTCCTAAAAGCATGGCAACCAAAAACTCTTGCCATTGAGGAATCAAAAGATTTAAGACAACTTCCTATTGAAGAATTCATATGATCTCTCCTCACCTATGAGATGAAAATAAAAAGATTAGATGAAATAGAAGATAAAGACAAAGGAAGAAAAGGCATAGCATTCAAATTGAATGTTGATGATCATACATGCTCGTTAAACAATGAAGATGAGATTGAGGATATGGCCTTAGTAATGAGGAAATTTAAAAGATTTTACAAGAAAGACTTCAACAAAAGAGGAAAGAATCCTCCATTCAAGAAAGGAGGACAAAGTTCATCACTCTTCAAGGCTAGATGCTTTGAATGCAATAGCACCGACCATCTTGTAACCGATTGTTCCAAAGCTATTGAAGAAGAGAAAGGAGCATTGGAAGAAAAGCTTGAGGCATTAAAGAAAAAGAAGAAAAGTAAGGGCCTAATTGGTGCATGAGATCAAGATACAAGTGAAAGTGAAGGTGATGAAACGGGAAACATATGCTTCATGGCATTAGAAAATGAGGTACAATCTTCACCCTCTAACTCTTCTAGTATCCTTGATGATGATTGTGATGTTGATCCTAGTTTAATGCTTATTGAAATGTATGATGAGTGCAAAAAGGTTACTAAACGAAACAAAGATTTGAAAAGCAAAACTCATTTTTTGTTAGATGAGAATTCAAGACTCATTTGTGAAAATAAAGCTATTCTTGAATCCTTGGAAGTTTTGAAGAAAGAAAAAGAGTGTTCAAATGATGACTATCAAAAACTTGTTTTAAAACACAAAAACCTTTGTGAAAAGATTTCCTCTCTTGAAAAATGTTTGATTGATTATGAAGTCTTAAAGAAAAAGGTGAGTGATCTCACTCTATGTGTTGAAAAGTTCACAAAAGGAAAAGAAAACTTTGAAAAACTTCTTGGCTCTCAAAGATCACCTTTTGACAAAAATGGTATTGGATATAATCATTCCAATAATTTTTTTAAACAAACACGTTTTGTAAAAGCCTCCTCATCCCTTTCACACCTTTGTTGTACTTATTGTGAAAAGAGTGGTCATAAATCCACAAAATGTTTTATAAAAAGAAAGATTGAAAGGGGAGTAAAAACCATTTGGAAAATAAAAGAAAATCCAACAAACATTCATGGACCAAAAAAGATATGGGTACCAAAAGTCTTTTCTACTTATTTTTTGTAGGAACACAAGTCAAGGTCATCTAAGTGGTATTTGGATAGCGGATGCTTAAGACACATGACCGGATATGCATCCCTCATGAATGAGCTAAGAGAAACCGAAGGTGGCTTTGTTACTCTTGGAAGGATCATCGGTATAGGTAACATTAGATATGATTCATCTTCTTTAATTAAGGAAGTTCTTTTAAATCGATGTTTTGAAGTGTAATTTATCTAGTATTAGTCAATTGTGTGATTATGGGTACAAAGTTGTTTTTGAAAGTGAATCTTCTTCTATCATAAACAAGCTTGTGAACAAAACTATTTTTGTTTCAAAAAGAGTTGGCATATGTCTATGTCTTTTATCTTGAAGTTCTCATTTCTCAAAACTTATAGTGTCTCTTGGTTCATGATGATGATGCATTTTTGTGGCATAGAAGGCTTGGTCATATTAGTATGAATTCATTGAACCAACTTTCCTCAAAAGAACTTGTTAGAGGCTTACCAAAACTTCACTTTGAGAAAACTAAACTTTGTGATGCTTGTTAATTTGGAAAACAAATTAAGACCTCTTTTAAACCAAAGAAAATGATTTCAACTTCAAAACCTTTAGAACTCATTCACATGGATTTATTTGGACAAATGAGGACCACTAGTCTTAGTGGTAAGAGGTATGCCTTTATTATTGTTGATGATTTTTTCTAAGATTCACTTGGACTTTGTTTTTAAGCCGAAAGGATGAAGCATTTCATGAATTTATTAAATTATTCAAAAGAGTCCAAACCTCCCTTGTTTGCAAATTGATTTCTATAAGAAGTGATAATGGGAGAGAATTCAACAACCAAGATTTTACAAAACTTTGTGATGATTTTGGTATTTTACATAACTTTTTTCGGTAGCCAAACTCCTCAACAAAATGGATTTGTGGAATGGAAAAATAGAACTTTACAAGATATGGCAAGGTCAATGCTTTGTGAAAATTCCCTTCCTAAAAATTTTCGGCCGAGGCCGTTAACACCGCATGCTATATTATGAATCGTGTTCTCTTGAGACCATTTAACTCTTTTTGAACTTATTTTCAACAAAACCCCCTCAATTGGCTACTTCAAAGTTTTTGGATGCGAATGCTCTATCTTAAACACCAAGGATCTACCTTAAACACCAAGGATAATCTTGAAAAATAATCCCGATGAGGGAATTTTTTCCTGGTTACTCTTCAAACAAAAAGGCCTATAGAATTTATAACAAAAGAACGTTATGTGTTGAAGAGTCTATTCATGTATATTTTGATGAAACTAACATTTTTGACAAGAAAGATGATGATGACATAGATAACTCTTTAAGCTACCAACCTTTGTACACTCAAGCAATGGAAGAACATGCTTATGGAGGAAGAAGAGATTGAAGTAACACAAGAAAATGATCAAGAAGCTCAAAATCTTAATCAAGATGTGATATATCCAAAGGGACACTCCAAGGATGAAATTATTGGTGATGTATCACAAGGGGTAAGAACAAGAAGGTACTTTATTGACAACTTTTCCTTATTATCTCAAATTGAGCCTAAGTTTATTGATAATGCTTTGTGTGATGAGTTTTGAATTATTGCTATGCAAGAGGAATTAAATCATTTTGAAACAAAGAAAGTTTGGACTTTAGTCCCTAGACCATGTGATCACCCCACCATTGGCATAAAATGAGTTTTTTGAAATAAACTAAATGATTCCGGAGAAGTTATTAGAAACAAAGCTAGAATTGTTGCCCAAGGATTCAATCTAGAAGAAGGCATAGATTTTGATGAAACTTTTGCTCCGGTTGCTAGGCTTGAATCCATTAGTATGCTTTTAGCTTTTACTTGTTGTAAAAGGATTCAAGCTTTTTCAAATGGATGTTAAGAGTGCTTTTCTAAATGGTGATATCGAGGAGGAAGTTTATGTTGAACAACCTCTCGGTTTTGTGAATGAAAAATTTCCAAATTATGTATACAAACTTTCAAAAGCACTCTATGGTTTAAAACAAGCTCCAAGAGCTTGGTATGAGAAATTAAGCGATTTTCTAATTGGTATTATGTTATCTTGATGCCATGTTTTTTTATAGACTTCATGATGATCTTTTATGTTGAAAGTCCAATTGTAGTCCTATGATCCCTTGAAGTCTCTCCTAAATATCTTTTTGATTTATGACAAAAGGGGGAGAAATATGTGCAAGAACTAAGGGGGAGAAATAGTTGCAAGATACTTATTTTGTTGCTTTTAAGTTTCATGCTTTCTTTTGGTTAGCTACATATCTTATGGTAATGTGCTTGGTTTGATGATTGTTTGATGTCATTCTAGGCGTGAAGCATGGTTTTAAGGTGAGCTTATTTTGTGTTATATTATCTTTCAAACCCTTGGCATGTTTTCAAATTCATAGGGGGAGTTATCTCTCTCTTATGGTGTTTGGTATGCTTTGTTCCTATTGATGATTTCTTTGAAGCATTACCATATTGATCATACTTGCTCTTTTGTTCTTCTTGCATATGTATTTGTCATAATCAAAAAGGGGGAGATTGTTAGCCCTAAGGGTATTATTGTATATGCTTTTTATTATGATTAACATATGCTTGTGTGATGAGTATAGCTTAGTCTCTATAGAACAAAAGAAGCATTTTTGGAGGCTCAAGACTACACTACATAAGAAGTAAAAGATCTTGGAATTAAAGCATAATGAAGAAGGAAAGATCAAGCCATTCCAAGATCAAGGCATTGAAGACCTTGAAGACTTATGTCTTAGTTAGGGATATGCTAAGGTATTTTGTAAAACTCCCTAACTCCCATATTTGTTTGTTGATCAAGTGTGAAGCTTCTTGGATGAATTTCTTCTTATAAACTATTCTTGAAAAATCCAAGTATTCTTGATAGAGTTTTTGATGCCTTCAAAAGTTTTCTTATCTCTAAAAGAGTATCAAGAATACATATTTTGAAATGTGAAGGAAAGTTCTTTTTGTTTAAGGAAAACTGGCTTGTTTAAGGAAAACTGGCTTTTAACTCATGCTGAAAAAAAAAAGGGTCATCCGATTTTTAAATTGGTCATCCGATTTTGTCATCCGATTTTTAAAATAGGTCATCCGATTTTTAAAATTAGACGTCCTACTTTAAAATCGGTCGTCCGATTTTTCTAGCTTTAGAAAAATAGGTCGTCCGATTTTTAAGAGGGATCATCCGATTTTTGTAGGATGAGTCCGAATCTTTCTGTTTCAAAAATTGGTCGTCCATTTTCTAAAACCGGTCGTCCGGTTTTAGTCTTTTACTGCAAAAATATTACCGTTACACAGTGTAACAGCTACTTTCTTCTCCTTCATATGTATATTAACTTTGATCAGCAAAAAAAATAAATGGAGGTTGAATTGAAACTTGATTGAGATTATTTTAGAACATTTAAAGAGCTTTAAAAGTACATTCTTTCAAAGATCTTCATCTCATACATACAAATAGAAAAATCTTCTTGGAGCTTCATTGTTGATCATCCATCAAAGAAGAAGTAAAGAGGTGCTTGTAGAAATATTCCATTGAGTTGTATCTTCCTCTTCTCAAGCTCATTTGGTAACATTATTCCTTACTCTTCTTATTCTTTTATTGTGATCAAAGGTTTGTGGAAAACCTTTGGGTGATCCTTTGATAAATTTGTTGTATTGTTTTGTAGTGTAAACTTTGAGGTTTTTGTGTAAAACCCTTGGAGGGTGATCCTCATTGTGTTGTTGTGTAACCAACTTTGAAGATAGTAGATTTGTGAAATCCTTGGGTTGAGTCTCAAGGTAGTGGATGTAGCTCTTTGAGAGAGTGAACCACTATAAATTGTTGTGCATATTCTTCAAAGTTTAATTCTATGCTAATTTCTTGATTGCCAAAACTATAAGATTTTGTTTGATGTGGATTCTTATCAAAAAGTGTTTTAGAATTCTTTCACAAACAAATTGGAGGTTTATCTTTCTAATCACACAAAAGATCTTTTAAAATTAGCCAAAACCTTATTTAACCCCCCCCCCTCCCGTTCTAAGGTTTTTCACTTTTCTTTAGTTCTCTAGACTTAGACATGCCTCTACTTTTAGGTCTATCTTTATGACGACTTTTTCTCGTGTCTACCCATAACATAAAGGTTTTTACCATTACTTTTTATTTTCTTTCTTAAGGTCTAGATTTTTAGTCCTAAGAGCATATTTCAATTTAGAAAGAACAAGCTTTTGATGACCATATTTAATTGTAGTTTTGACATCAGTAAAATACTCAGGCAGTGAATTTAAAAGAACGATAGCAACATTTTCATCAGAGATATCATCACCTCCATCTTACAAATCTTGCACAATTTTGTTTAAATCATTTAAAGTTGTCTTCAAGAGATTGGAGGTGACATTTTAAAACTGAACAACTGCAGTTTTAAATAAATCTTGTTTGAAATAGAGTGTTTTCAAAATATTTTTTCAAGTTTGAGCCAAATATCTCTAGCAGTATTCATACCTCTAATTTCTCTTATGGCACTATCTTGTAAATGTAATATGATTGTACTTTTTGCGGTGTCAAGTTTTTCCTTTAAAATTTCATCCCTCCATGATTCAGGATAATCCCCAATTTTAAAATAGACGGTAAAAGTTTGTTTTGAACTAAAACGACTTCCATTTTTATTCTCCAAATACTGAAATCACTTTTACCGTCATATTTATCGGTTTCTAATTTAGCGGTGGCCATTGGAACCACAAAGAGTAGACGGAAAGATAGAGAGATTCTTGAGGAGTCCATCTGAATTGTAAGGTTTTGAGTAGTTTAGTTTGATAGATTGAGAATATGTTTGATTTGCTATTTGGATGTGTTGAGAATCCCACATCGACTAATTAAATAAAATAATTACTCCTTCTAAAGACTTGGGCAGTCCTCCCCTCTTGAGGTACCTTTTGGGGTGAGTCAGACCCAAGCCCAAATTCTAACATGGTATCAGAGCCAGTTGTTGGGCCACCCGTGCAGACGTCCAATCCTGCAGAATGCCACGTTCCAGGCCCAAATGATCAGTCTGGTGGTGAGGGGGTGTGTTGAGAATCCCACATCAGCTAATTAAAGAAAATAATTACTTCTTGTAAAGACTTGGGCAGCCCTCCGCTCTTGAGGTACCTCAGAGCCTCGGGCCTATTTGAGCCCACTTCTAGATAGACATGAAATATTTTTTTACCTCAGAGAAGTGCCTAGTATGTAAGAAACACGATTTTGAGGGCTCACAGATTTTGATTTTGGAGCTAGTGTAAGACTCTAAGGGCACGTTTGCTATGATGAAATGGAATAAGTTTTGGTTTGTGAGAATATAGCTAAAGTGGGCTTGGAAAACGCATTCTAAGTGGAGTAAGAAAAATCATTCCAAAGAAAATTTTAAGGAAGGGTCATTCTAGGGAACCTAGAATCTTAGAGAAATATTTTCATCCATTTTATCCTTTTTTTTATTTTCATTTATATATATCACGATTAAAATATTAAGATAGATGCTTGACGTTTTAGGTTTTAGTATAAAAGTTAAGAGTTTGTTAATAGTGAATTTAGTTTGATTTTATTATTATTTTATGTTGCTAGGGTATTTAAGTCATATTTTGTGATATTGATAATAATTTTACCAAACACAAAAAAAGGAATAATCATTCCATTTTAACTTTTCTTTCCAGTCAAAGGAATGGAAAGAAAATTCTGATACTATTTTGGGTAGAAATGATTCTGGGTGGAGAAGACTTCAATTTTGTTCCATTCCATTGTACCGATCGTGCATTAAGCACTTCATGGCATCATAACAAATTTTAGGTTTATTTTTTTGAATAATCTTATAATTAGGATTTTCCAATTGTACACTGAAAGGATTAAGAATTTATGTGGAAGACATGTATAAGTATGTTTATATCCCCATACTTTAGGTCTTTTGTATCACTTCATTAGCTCTAGTTTGGTTTGCAGACGGGGAAGGGAGAGGGAGAGCGGCACCATTTACTTCAACTATGGGAAGTATGTTCATTTACTTCAAAATTATTTGGTAGGGGTAGAACATTTACTTCCCTCCATTTTGTTGGGTGAAAAGTTGAAGGTAAATAATTTTTATTATATATAATTTACTATTATATTCATTGTGCAAAGCTAGGAATGTTATATATATGGGGTAGGAGTTTAGTTTACGATAAATTTGTAATTAACTAATTTGTAAAAGGATAAAATAGACTTTTTAACATCATTTACGTCCCAATCCATCCGTTTTTTTAGGGCTAATTTGCTGATGTGGAGAGGAAAGTTCCCCCTCCTCATTTACATCCCCTCCACTTTTATGTTGTAACTAAGCGACATAAATATCACATTTACGTCATGGTTTACATCTCTTCCTACTTTCTTTCTTGATTTCACCCAACCAAACTAAGGCTTACTGTAATCGAGCGATGCTTTTAAGTTGTGAAATGTTTGTTATTTTTGTTTTGTCCAAAAATTATATTAATGAAAATTTACTTTTTTGCATCGTGAATGTAGAGACTGAACCTTGTTACTCTTGATGTCATTTTTCCCTCTATATTTTACCAATTCCTAACATGAAGATTTAAACCTTCGACTTTATATGTGTTTGTGGCACATCCCTAACAGGAAGATTCAGAAAGATTCAAGCTCAATTTGGATTGATTTTTATTTTGGAAAGGGAGAGTACTTTTATCTTAAAGTTTGTGATGAATGAATTATTTATAAGAGAAAATTTAGGTCCCAAAAAAAAAAGAAAAAGAAAGAGGTTTAATTTCAAAATAAAAATCAATTCAAGTTAAGCGCTAAACTTTCTACTCCCTAAGTCTCCAAGTATTTGCGGCATGCTTATTTATTACGAGAAAGACACCAAAAATAACAATTTGATGATAAAATCTCTATTTACCCTATCAGGATTGGCAAAAACTCAAAAAGTGCTTATTACACTTGCTGAAAGCTTCAAATAAAATTGAAAATAGTTATATTTGTATTATCTAGGTTTTTTTTTACATGGACCCACGTAAAATTATTGGGCACTAAATTGGCCCAGTTATTTTTTTTCCCTGGATCGGCCATAACGCAAACTGATTGTGCGTTATCAAAGGAGATAACGCACAATGAGTGTGCGTTATCCCTAATCACAGTGTTAACACGCGCTAATTACGTAAAAAACTGATTTGGCGATAACACAATGATTGTGTTATCATCCTTGATAATGCACAGTCATTATGCGTTATCAGGTTGTATTGTATATACAACCTTCAGTATTCTACCTAAATACTTACAATCTGTACATGATATAAACTCGAGAACTGTATACGAATTTTTGCATCACAGAACAAGCAGTCCCCCTAGTTATGTTTTCAAATTTGTTTTTTGGTGTTTCTCGCCATGTATAGACGGATTTCCATATTGTCGGCCGGTGATTTGTGTGGATGGAACACACTTAAGGGGACCATACAAGGGCGTGCTGTTAATTGCAAGTACGTGGGATGCAAATAATCACTTGTTCCCACTTGCGTTTGCAATTGTTGATAAGGAATCCTTCGAGAGTTGGAATTGGTTCCTTAAAAACTTGCGAGAATACGTAGTCAAAGATTGCCACGTATGCCTCATTTCTGATCGCCACAAAGGTATTTTCTCTGCTATTCAAAGTCAACCTTTGTGGCAACCACCATTTGCAGTTCACCGATTTTGCTTACGCCACATTCGAGCAAATTTCAACAAGACTTTTAAAAATACAACCCTAAAAGGCTTGATGTGGCAGGCCGGGACAGAAACAAAACAATAGAAATTTGACCATGTAATGAAAGAGATTCAAGAAAGAAATGTGGATGCTTACATTTACTTGATGAAGTTGGACGCAGAGAAATGAACACTGTTGCATGATGACAGTCACATACACAGTATCATGACAACCAACATTTCCGAGGCACTTAACAGTGTGTTGAAGAAAGCTAGGGTTCTACCTTTAAAAGCCCGGTTGAATTAATATTCAACAAACTAGTTATGTACTTTCACCAACACCGTGAAGAGGCAGAAAATTGTGTGCATCCATTTCCAACTCAAATTTTTGACAAGTTCTTGCGAATTGAACTGAAATCAAGAGAACACAAAGTTACAACTTACAATCCGCGAGAGGGAATATGCATGGTCAAATCTCCAATCCGAGTTTCTGGTAGGGGTAACAACGTCTATACATTGCGGCTAAATAATAAATTTTGTAGTTGCGGAAAATGGCAAACATATACATTGCCTTGTTCTCATGTTCTTGCAGTGTGTAGAGAAAATGGGTCAAGAATAGATGCTTATGTACCGGAGATATATTCGCGACAAACGTACAGAAAATTTAACAAATGAATTTTCATCCAGTCTTGAGTGAGAACTTTTGGAGGGATGTCCCTTTTAATTTGACATCCTATCATCCAAATATGAAAAAGGAACGGGGTAGGAAACAAGGCAATTGATTTCAGGGGGAAATGGATTATAGAAATCCGGATTCTCCCCCAAGATGTGGTAGATGTCGCATACCGGGACATAATAGAAAAAATTGTAATAACCCCGGATCGAGCAATGTATAAGTTTGACATTTTCTTGAAATAGTTGTAATAAAACATGTTTATATTAATGAAATTTTTCTTTCAATTTCTTCTAATTACTACATCATTACTCTAAATTTTTACGGTTTCTTTAGTATTACTTTTTCAAATAACTTGCGATGAAATTGTCAAAATTTAAATATATTTTCCAAGAAAATGATATGAATATCACAAAATATGTTAAATATAATAAATACAGTCTTTTAAAAAAATTATACAATTATAAGTTTTTCCAAAACAAAATTTCATTAAAAAAACAATTCACTAAACAAATTACTAAAAAAAATTTATACAATTATAAGTTTTCCCAAAAGAAATTTTGATTAAAAACAAAAAAAAAAATGTTCATAAAAAAAAAATAAATTAATTAAAAAAAATAAAAAAATTAATAAAATTAAACGAAAAATAAAAAATAAAAAAATAATTACGTGGCTGATAACGCACAATGAGTATGCGTTACGCCTAGTCATAACGTATACCCATTGTGCGTTATCAGCCACATAAGCTGAAATCCGTGATTAACTGATAACGCACAATGTTTCACAACCATTATGCATTATGGCCAATCCAAAAAAAAAAAAAAAACTATGCCATTTTAGTGTCCAATAATTTTAAATGACCCATGTAAAAAAAAAAAACTCATTATCTAAGTGACAAAGATAGGGCAGGAACCTGTGGTGAATTTTCCTCAGCTTAGCGTTTGCTGTACTGATGTGAAATGGTCAACGAAGCCCAAAGCCGTCGGGCTTGAAGTTTGAACAAAGAAAATATCCTTTTTTTCTTTCTTCATGTATTGTTTTGTGTTGTTTGGTTGGATATATTTCATATAATATGTGATTTTTTTAAAAAAAATTATAGTACTAGTATTCTTAGCTTATGTTGTACGTGATTAGCACGATTAGGAAGAATCCTACTGCCTTCCAAAAAAAATCCTACTTACTAGATATGAGAATATATAAGAATGCTTTATATATATAAGAATTCTTTATGGGTTTTTTTAAAGTAAAAAGGACAATTTACTAATCAAAATTTTGAGATCTAACCGTATCCTATTCTCTAACGTATTAAAAAAAACTATTTTAATCTTTTGTATTACTGATTGATTAACAATTGACTTTAATTTGAATATTTAATTATTAAAATTAAAAGTTAACGAATTATTAATTTTATTACTTACTTGTGAAATTAAAAGTTTAAATATTCAATTGACATTTCACTAAAATTATAACTAAAATTATAAGGTTGTATTTGAAACCCTTAATTTATATATACACTTTTTTTTAAAGAATCTATATATACACCTTATACAATATCTCTAATTTTGAGAACCCAAAAAACCCTGTTTCTTTTCTTGTTTCCGCGGGCCTGAACCTCCTCAAGAAGCCAGAATTTACCCATCTTGATCATGGATCAAAATCTACCGGAAGAAACAGAAGATTCACAAAAATTTGAGAACAAAGAAACTGATCAAGATGTTGATTACTTAAACATCAATCTTCGCAAGATAGATCTATCCGACGTTGACGATTTCATGGAATGGCTAACAGATGAAAAAGTCTCAAAATTCTGTTCATGGAATCCATACCCATCAAGAGAATCAGCCATAAATTATCTCACAACCCGAGTTCTTCCTCATCCATGGCACAAAGCAATTTGTATAAAAAATAAACCAATTGGTACAATATCTGTTTCCCCTTTTTCAGGTCAGGAAAAATGCAGGGCTGAAATTGGATATGTTATTGGATCTAAGTATTGGGGCAAAGGAATTGCTACAAAAGCTGTTAAAATTGTTATTTCTACTATTTTTCTTGAATGGCCAAATCTTGAAAGACTTGAAGCTCTTGTTGATGTTGATAATATTGGGTCACAAAGGGTTATGGAAAAAGCTGGTTTTACTAAGGAAGGAGTTTTGAGAAAGTTTTGTCTAATGAAGGGAAAGCCAAGAGACATGGTTATGTATAGCTTTATAGTTAGTGATGATCCAAAAGTTTATGCAAGAGGTAATCCTATTAAACATGTAGAAGCATCATCCAAGCCAAATTGAGCAATTGTTAGGTGAATATTACAAAAGTTTATTAACTTTGACAATTTAGTAGGATTTAGTTTGAAGAATGTACGGTTTATTTTTCTTAGATTCTCTTAATTGTTTATATAAATGTGTGATTAAGAGTAAATATAACTTGTGTTTTAGTTTTAAACTGAGTACATAACTTGTGTTTTAATTTTAAGCCAAGCATAGCCCTAATGTACATCTAGGATTACAAATGAAAGAAAAGAATTTCTTATTCCTCCTGGGCATTAATTTACACTAGAATTTAATTAAAATAAATATCAAATTAAGCCCAAAACTTAGTAAAAATCTCAATATATCAACTCTCTCACACTTAGAGCCTTGTTTGTCCTCAAGCAAAGAAAGTAAGAAAGATAGAGAACAATTTAAAGTAAGCATTCTTCCCAAATCTCAAATTCATCAAAATAAAATATTCTTCCACCAAACTTCAAACTTTATTTAACAAAACAAATATTCAATTATCTTCCATTACTAACGCAAGAAAGTGTCCAAATCATACAAAGAAGATTAAGTTTAAAAAATGGTCGGCCCATAGGCTTACTTTTCATACCATATCTCCACTAATCGAGGCTTCTCAAAATCAACTTAGATAAGATAGGACTTTTAAGCTTATCATGTACGGGTAGGGTATTGTTAACAAAGGAAGGATAAGGGTTCAAAATCAAAGAAGCGAGAGCTTGCAAACATCGATTGAATTACAACAAACTTTCTAAATTTTATTTTGCTCTAAATATCTTTCCAATAAAAACTTAATCAACGAAACCACTTTATAACAAAATCTCTTCATTTACAACACTTCTTTTCCTCATCATTTTTCCTCTTTTCATACGTGCCATTTTTCCTTTTTCTTTTATTTTTTTGGCATTCATTTTACCTTTTTTCACCGTGACCTATAAGCTTTTTGCACCATATTTTTCTCGGTTTTCTTTCTCTTTTTCTTCAATCTTTTTTTCTTTTCAACAAATTACTCATGTTGTTCCTTTTTTTACCTCTTTCCACAATAAGCATCAAACTCTTCCTAAGTCACAAAAATATATCCCAATAAGAAATAAATTACAGAATTAACATCAAGCTTTTTACAAAATCAAGGATCAATATTTAAGTAACTTATGAAAGGCAAAATAACATATAAGGCTCAAAAGGATATAAAGGTAAAATTTTGAAATTTAGATAGCTTGAAAAGCACAAATGAGCCAAAGAAGACTTATGATAATTGTCTCTAAGTCAAGTAAGAGAAAACCTTTCTATTTCGACTCAAGAGCTAATCAAATAAGTTCTAGAACTTCATATATTAAAACCCATCAACTTCATGCAACTAAAAACAATGTGTAGGATTTATTAAGCACTAATATGACCAATTTTGCACAAGTGAAAGTCGTGCAAAAGTTATAAAAGATAGAGAACACAAGTATCATCAACCAAGTTCAGAACTTAGCAGTCAAACACTCTATCTCAATTTATCAAGAAATTTTTGAAATAAAAACTCAATAAAAATCATCCTTCAAGTGAAAACATTTTTTTCATTTTTTCAAAAACTTTCAAAATAACCACAAAAATAAAAGCATACCCCCACACTTAAACTCCGCATTGTCCTCAATAAGAAGTAGAAAAGGGTGAGAAAACTTAGCCAAATAGAATAATGTATCCAAGAAAGTTTGTTCAGTTCAGTGCGTCATGTGGAAGGCTCTTTGACGCTCAATCAGATCCTAAAAAAATATTAAAAATATATTTTTGGTGTTTTGGAATTTTTTAATTTTTTTGAGACTAGGAGAGTTAAGAAAAAGAGAATTAAACTAAGAGGAACTTAGATTACTAAGAAAAAATCTTAATCCTTCGACACAAAAAAGACTCAAAAGAAAAATAAATAAAAATAGAATTAGTTATCATTTATAGTCTCGAGCAAAACTTCCTTGTGAAGCGTGACAATTAAGGAGGATATTTGAGAAGATAGGCTTCTCCACTAGCCGCATCTACCATGGCTTTCCTCCCATTCAAATTAAACATTGGCCCCTTTTTCTCTGAGTTATTTTCTTTCTCCTCCAGACTTTTCTTTCCAAGTGTTGCTTTTTCCTTGAAAGGTTTATAAATTTTAAAGATTTAATTTCCTACAAACTCTAGAAGAATACCAATTATAAGCATTAATGATATTTAAAGCACATAAAGATCCTCTATTGGAGGGATTATTTGATGGCTCAAACATATTTAAACCACAAATCCATCACCAACCCTTAATCTAAGTTAACCCTTTTCTATATAATTAAAGTTCGACTATTATTCTGAAAAGGTCTTCCTAAAATTAAAGATAGATCAAAATCATCCTCTATGTCAAGAATAACAAAATCCACAGGAAAGGAAAGTTTGTGAATTTTAACAAGAACGTCTTCTACTATACCCCTAGGATATTTTTTAGATTTGTCTGTCATTTGAAAAGACATAGTAGTGTTCTTAAATTTCCTTTAGTCCAAGATTTTGATAAACAGAAAAATGCATCAAGTTAATACTAGCCCCCAAATCAAATAGCACATTGTTAAAGAAAAAAATCACCAATAGAACAAGGAATTTGTAAAACTTCCTGGGTCCTTAAGCTAAGTGGCAATTTTTCATGTAAGATCGCTGAACATTTTTTATTTAAGCTAAATTGTTCAAATTCGTACAACTTTTTTTTACTCGCCAAGATTTCCTTCAAATACTTAGCATATGATGGCATCCGTGGTAAAGCATTTACAAGAGGAATGTTAGTTTAGTTTCTTGAATTCTTAAAGTGTAAAACGATGATTTGGCATTTAGGGTATTAGGAAAATGAAGGAAATCAGTATTAATATAATTACTGTTGCATTCCATCTTACCCTTTTTACATCTACCTTCTATAGGATTCTTTGAAGTTTGGGGGGCCATGGGAGTCATTTCTTCTTCCTTTTGTTCTTCTTTCTCTACATGAATGACTGTGATGGCTGTTTGCTTCTCGTGGACTTTGCTGTCTCACTTGGTAAAGATCTAGGAGATCTATTTAGAATAGCAGTTGATACCTACCCATTTGAACCTCAAGATTCCTTATGGAAACCTTCATATTTTGCCTATCGACTTCTATGGCTTTGAGGGAAGTAGATGTCTGCTCCATGAATTTACTCAACTTCCTCCGTTTGGCTTCGTTTCTTGTGGAGGTGGTGGCGGGGGTTGTGTCTGTATTGGATTATTCTGACGCCATCCAAAACTAGGATGGTTTCCCCACCGTGGGTTATAAGTAAGGTTATATGGGTATAAATTATGAATCTTATCCGCTATAAATAGGTGTAGATCCGGTTGGATACGAGTAAGACCCGTCTTATTTACAGTCTAGTCGCATGGCCTAATTTTACCTACATTTTAGTTGACCCTTCTTACCCTATTGATGAATTTAGAATTTAGAATGTCATTAGTAGGGACTCTTTTGTCTCTTGCAAACCAAAGGGACAATGATTGTCTCAAATGTCCTTTGTTGTTCCAAATCTGATTCCACTTAGCAGCTTCCTCCTTGCATACTTCCCATGCCCCACCATGCTAATATGCTGATGCAAGAAAGATTTCCCATCCTCTTCTAGGCTCCAACGTGGTCTCTCATCTATATCCCATTGTATTCCTGCTCTTAGCATCTCAAACCCCTTAGACATACTCCTACTTAAATGTGAAGCTTCCTGCGGCAAATGCCTTTCCAGATTCCTCTTCACCGACCCATATTTTGCATTCAGTACTTTACTCTATAGTGAGTTACCTTGCATATTTTTCTACCCTAGTTTAGCCATATAAGCCCTACTAAGCAACCTCAAGTCTGGAATCCCAAGGCCTCCTACAGCTTGTGGATAACATATTTTTTTTCCATCCTATTTTATGAAGTTTATTATGACCATCAGTATCTCCCAAAAAAACTTTCGAGTAATTCTCTCCAATTCCTTTACCGTACTTTGTGGTATTGTTGTGGATTGCATTACATATGCCGGAATTGCATCTGTAGTGGTCTTTATAAGTAACATCCTAGCTGCTTTAGAAAGAACTCTCTACTTCCACCCACTCAGCTTCTTACGGGCTTTATCTACCACAAATCCATATGTCTGTTTCGTAATCCCATATAGTAACGGTGTTCCAAGATGTATTCCCAGATCATTAGTGAGCAGAATTACAAACTGACAACTCATTTGCACCCCAATGGAATCAACAATATTGGGGGAAATGTATATCTTGAATTTTGATATGTTCACTTTCTGACCAGACAAGTTACAAAATTTGTCCATTAATGCCTCAATCTCTCACGCTTGTGCATTTGATGCTTCCGCAAATAAAATTAGATTGTCGGCAAAGAATAGATTAGATATACTTAGTCCTCCTGACTAGTTTAATAGGTTTCCATCGTCCCTCTTCTACACTTTGTTGGATCATGTATCCAAGTTCCTCGATGCGTAGAACGAACAAGTACGAAGATAATGGGTCACTTTGTCTTTGTCCCTGGATGGTCTAAAACATTCCAATTGCTCCCCATTCCACAATACTGAGAGAGAAGCTGAGGTTACACAATGCATGTTGAGGTTAGTGTGCATCAAACTGAGTCCAACTTTCTCCAGGAAGTCCCTCAGTCCCAATTACATCGATCGTATGCTTTCTCTAAATCAATCTTCAACGCGATAGAACTTTTCTTTCCCCTATGTTTACACAGAGTGTAACAATTCTGGAGCTATTACGATATTATCGACTCCATGTCTACCAAGGATGAAGCTAGATTGATTCGAAGCCACGAAATTATTTATCAAAGGTTTCAAGCGATTCGCTATCACGTTAGTCAAAATCTTCACAGCCACGTTACATAATGAAATTGGCTTAAAATGGGATATCAGTTTTGATGCATCTTGTTTTGGAATAATGCAATAAGTGTGTTATTCATCTCCTCCGGAAAGCTCCCGTAGAGAAGGCATTCTGGACGAAATTCCAGATTGAAGGATAAAGAATGTCCCAATATTTTTGAAAAAATATTGGGAGACCATCCAGACTCTGACCCTTACATGCATCCATCTGAAACACAACTTCTTAGACCTCCGGTACTGAAACAGGCCTATTCAATAACTTCTTGTTAGCATAATGTGTAAGGGTCGGGAAGTCACTAATATAGACAGCTAAAGCCGTGTATAAATGTTGGTAAAAGGTTAAGGTCATCCGTTTAAGTTCACTTTTAGTATCTACCTATTCCCACTCTTATTTTTTTTTAGCTTCAACACCTTATTTCTTGCTCTCTAAACTAGCACCGATGTAAGGAAGAATTTCGTGTTACACTGTCCATTGAGTAACCAGTTCAACCGTGACCGTTGAAACCATCATGCTGTTTCTGTTGGAGGATTGTTTCATATTCAGACCAAAGTTGCGCTTCCAAGCTTCTCCGGAATGGGGTTTCCCTCTGCGCCAAGCACCATTGAATTCGCATTAACCTGGCATAGCAACACTGTTTTCTTTTCTTGATGCTACCTAAAACATTCTTACTCTACCATACTGCTCTCTGTCGAACTCTTCAGTGGCTACCAAAAAATTCTTCATGACCACTCCAGCATTGCTGAATTAATTCCATGAAGCCCAGGTATGTGAACTAGGAAATTTCAATGTGAAATGGTCTAGGTGCTCACGGGCCGACAATCTCCTGCAAACAGTAAACAAATATAGGGTGGTGGTGTGAATAAATACGAGAAGTGATGTACCGTTGTCTCAGGAAAAATATAGTGCCACTTGAGAATTTCCCATGCCTGGTTAATTCTTTCTTGAATCAAAGCTGTTCTCGACCATTTGACCATGTAAATTTGGGACCCGAAAATCCCAAATCTATAAACTGACAGACATCCAATATATTTACTAAATGCTTGGCATCTCTCAAGTTATGTTCTCCACATCCTGTTTTAACCTCCATGCTCATTGTCTGATTAACATCTCCTAATAATATCCAAGGCAACCTCATCTGATCCCCAATATCGCTAATATGAATTCCACAATGCATTTCTCAGAGTATCATAAAGAGATGTGTAGACTGCCAACATAACCCAAGGTACCTAATTTTTTAAATGCACATATAATAACTTGACTAAAGACTGATAGGGGTAATACTGGCCTCTTGTTCCCTCCAAGGAACCCAATACCGCCTGCGAATCCATAAGCCTCTGAAACAAGCATTTTATCAAATTGTTGTATACTGCAAAAAAAAAAAAATTGTGCCTTACAACTATGCACCTTAATTTTAGCCAAAATCAACACTAGTGGTTTATGTTGATTAAGCATGCCAATAATAGAGTTTGTCGAAGTTCATCTGATCCGCCCCCAACCAATTCCAATATAGTATCGACATATTACTATTGATGCTTATGACCACCCCATCCTCACGGACCATGTCCCTATTGCTATCCACAACTTGCACCTATATTAAAGACATCTATGCCTCATAGTCTTCCCCCCATTTCTAAAGCCCTAGATAATGAGTATGTTGAATCTGAGACTTCCACTATAACATTAGGTGTGCAAGTTTTCTCATATGCTTCTTGTAGATTTGTACTAGGGTCCAACCGAGATGTTTCTCACATTACTAGGTCTATCTTACTACTATCCCTTGTTAGCTCATACTGAAGAGGTCGTTGGGCTTCTGGCTCCACAACTGGTCTAGACCTCAAGTCCTTCTCGTTGGCCTTAGTCTGGTCCTTATCCACTTGGGGCTATTGGGCCGATTTCTTTAGGCCAGACAAGCCATCTTTTGCGAAGTTTCCATGACTTACAGGTATGTAAACCTGAACCTTCTTCTTGGGTTTCGGAATAGGTGTTTTATGGACCCCACTAGATTCACTTGTGGTATGGGTCGATCCCATAAAATTTAAGCATTGTTCTAGCTCGGGAATTCCACGAATTTTGTCTCTAACTTTTATCTCTGACACCTCTACGTCTACCAAATCCACCTTGGGATCCTGTTGTTGAAGCACATTAAACCAAGACCCAGATTTCATCGCACTAAAGGTCATAGTTACCATTGTGGGTTGCCGATAGATTTCTTGTTCTTTCTCTCTCTTGCCGTCCGTTCTGCGTTGTCCCTCCTCTTTCTCCAACCACCTCATAGATGGTTGTTCTCCATTCGCAATCTCCTTCTCCTTACTCTCCTTATTTACTTACCTTTACGTTGACTATGTAGCTCTTCCCCTCCTACGCATTTTTAGTATCATCCCAGGCCAAAATCCAATCACTTAATCAAGTAACTCCGGGATCGGTGCTTGTTTTTCAATACTCACTAGTCTGTCCTCTATCACCATATTCTCCCTATTCTAGCCCCCCGCCTTGTCTTTTCTCATGGACTAACCTAGAGCAGTGTTCCTGGTGATGTCCATACCGTCCACAGTGAAAACAAATAATGTGGAGACCCTTGTATTCAACTCTACGAACATGTCCCATCAGGCCTGTGCATGGAATTAAGGGTTCATTAAGATCTACTTCAACACACACCCTAGCGAAACGACCTTGTAAAACAGAAGCCGTAGTGCGATCCATCTTGGTCGCCTTTCCCAACTTATTACCCATTCGTAATAGCACCTATTCATTGAAAAATTCAGTGGGAACTTCAAGGAAGCACACCCAAACTAATATAGAATTAATATGAGCAATGACGGGGCGAAAGTTTGGGCGCCAAGTAGTAATGGTGAGATAATGTCACATAACAATCCATCACCCTTGTGTAAGTACCTTATGATAATCTTCCTTGTAATAGAACCGTGCAACAATATATCTATGTTAAAGATCAATAACCTCACACCCTATAGAAAGCTTCCACAAGTTTTTGGTCCGTTGCTATAAGACTCGAAAACTGATTGATCATCCAAGAAATTTTAGAATCAAAGCTCTTCTCCACGATTTCCTAAGAGTAGGGTATTCTTCTAATTCAATATGCACGGACAGGCATGCCCTTGGCATCCTTATCTCATAGAGTTCAACCGTACCATAATAGTCCTCAACCCTAAATTGATCCCATGGCTTATGCTCCTATTTTCCATCATGAATAGGTGGCTGACCACCCTCTGTTAAAGCTTCTAAGAAGAGCATGGTGTTCCATCCTGCCACCCCCTATCTGTGTGGCCTGCTTGGGTATTTATTGTAGTTTGTTCCATGGGAACCTCTTAATGAGAATCGAAAGGGAAGTTTGGAGGATGTCTAGGTTCTTCTATTGCCCATCGTTTGACTCCGCGCACACTCCTATCCAGAAGATCGACCTCCTCTGATAAGATTACCAGCCTAGAACTGGTATCTCGTATATTCGTGCTTATGTTTGAGAGGATACCCTAATACTTATGAAAATTTGTACATTACTTGATTTAGATTTGGCTGATTATATGGTGTTTAAGATATTAGGCAAGTCGGTTCAACTCGACCCGCCTCCGTTGACTTATAACTGTATATATACTCTCTGTCTTATTTGGTTGCCACCCTCTCTAGGGTTTATGCCTCCTCTTCTAGATCTCTGATACTTTCTTCTCCACTTGCGTTGTGACTAATGGTTGCTTTCTTGTGCTTAGTCAGCCCTCTTTCTTGACTGGTATTTGGAGAACTATAGAGATAGAGAGAGTTTGAGAGATAGCTTTTGTTGTGAGGTCCTTTTCTTCTGATGGAGTTCTTCTCCTAAAATTCATATCTTTGTACTTTGAATCTATAGGTTGTTTTATTCTTAATCTTTGTAATATATTAAGCTTTAGTCCCTATGCCTTTCGATTGTTGTAATAGATATGTTTTGTTAAGGTTTCTTACTATAAAATATTGTAACAGTAGTATCAGAGCCTTTTATAGGCTGCCCAATGATTTTTCAGGGGTCTCCTTTATCGGAGAACATCTTTGGGACTGTTGAGAGAATCTTGGGTTGCTTCGATTAGTGTGATAGTTTATTTCCAGCGACGATCCTTCTATCTTACTTTTCATTGGGAACTCTGGCAAGAACCTTTGAATTCCGCATCAAGGCAGTGTCTTAAAATCTACCTTCTAGTGTTTTAATTTCTTAATGATATATATTTTTTGTTTTCTCATTTATCTCTGTTATCTTGTTGCGGATCTATCTTTTTTTTGTTTGGTTAATCTTCTGGTTAATACTTGTTTTCATATAAAATCAAACCTAAGCTTAGTTGGGGTCCTATTGAGACATCCAGTAGATGTGCCTTGGCATTTTTCTAGTCATTTTGAAAATATTGTCAAAAATCTCTTCAGATCTGTGACTTTGGAGTGTACCCGTACTTGCTGTATTTTCTGTTGCGTTATATCTCTTGGTTTTCTTTTGTTTTTGTTTTTGTTTATTATGGTATTTTCGGTTGTGTTTGTGTTTGTTGAATCATTTACTGGTGTTCAGTGGCTAATTTTCTATTTCTCCCTTAATGTCTCTTTTACATACACTGTTGGCACTCTGTTTTTCTTTGTGCAACATGTCTAATACCAAACTTGACACATATATGTTTGATGGTAAAAGTGATTTTGTTGTTTGGAGAAGAAAAATAAAAGTCTCGCTGGTTAAATATCGACTTGCACCTGTCATTCTTGGTCCAGATAAACATCCAAAATCTTGGAAAGGAGAACCCTTGCTAAGAAACTAAGAGATGCACATAGCATGCTCACTTTGCATTTGTGTGATAACATTTTACGAGAAATCGATGAAAAAGATACTGCATTTGAAATTTGGACTAAACTTGAAAAACTTTATTTAGGTCAGTCACTTTCCAACAAAATCTATTTAAAGGAACGACTTTTTGGTTATAAAATGGATTTTTCAAAATCTCTTGATGAGAACATTGACGATTTGAACAAAATCGTTGTTGAATTGCAAAATGTTGGCGAAAATGTTACTGATGAAAACCTTGGTGTGATTTTACTAAAATTCTCTGCCAATGTCTTTTAAAGATGTAAAATTTTCATCAAGTATGGGCGTGATGATTTACCTCTTTATGATGTAAATCTGCTTTAAAATCTAAAGACTTGGATTTAAGGAAAGAAAACAAATCAAACAGTGAGAACTTGTTTGTTAGATGAAGGCCTGATAAGAGGGAATTTAATAATAACAAGGGTAGATCTAAGAGTAGAGTTAGATCCAAGTCGAAAGATAAAAACAAGAGCAAAATCAAGTGCTATTACCGTGGTAAGGAGGGTTATGTAAAGAACAAGTGCTTTAAGATAATTAGGGCTGAGAAATAGGGTAAGAAGGGAAATAACAATGAGTTCAAATCCAATAATAAAACTACCGAACTTCATTTGGATGGCAACTCCATATACTCAGAAGTTTTATGTGTTGCCCCTTATGTTTCCCTCTCCTTTATTTTTGAAGAATGGGTTTTAGATTCTAGTTGCACTTTTTATATCAACCCCAACAAACATTGGTTTTCTGATTTTAAGACTATGACATCTGCAAAAGTTTTTATGGGAAACAATCAGTCTTGTCCCATTGAAGGGATTGGATCCATTTTTATAAAAATGTATGATGGTGTGACTAGGAAACTAATTGAAATTAGATATGTCCCCAGTCTTAAGAGAAACTTGATTTCTCTTAGTGTTTTTGACACAAATGGATATTCTTACAAATTCGAAAATAGTTATTTGCGTGTGTGTAAAGATTCTTTAGTGATTTAAAGGGTTTTAAGAAAATGGTTTATACAAACTGATTGGCAAAACAATTTGTGACTCATCTGCATATTTTGCTAAAAATACATCTGTGAAAACTATGTTGTGACATAAAAGACTAAGACACATGAGGGAAACAGGTTTGCATCATTTGCACAAACAAAATCTTTTGAATGGTGATAAACTTGACACCTTGGATTTTTGAGATCATTATGTGCTTGGCAAACAACACAAATTATGTTTTTCCACTAGCCCATAGAAATCAACTACTTTCCTTGATTATGTGCATACTAACTTGTTTCCAATCCCATTAACACTACTGATTTTTCCTCAAATGGAACTATTCCAATCGAGGTGGAGGACACCTCTTATCACACCCTTTAGCACACACTGGCTCCTAAGTCAGCTCCAGATTGAGCTAGCACCTCAAATTAGGATACCACAAGGTCTGTACCTAAAAACGTTGAGTCTGAATCAGAAAATTCTGACAATGATGACGAGTAGTTAGCTATTCAATTTCAAGCCCTTAGTTATTACTAATTGACTAGGGATAGAGCTAAAAGAACATCCAATCTACTCAACAGATACGTTTTTTTCATATCTTATGTCTTATGCATTTGCTATTGCATCATTTGTAGAGAAAAAGGAACCTTTATGTTTTTCTAATGTTTTGAAAAGTCCTAATCACTCTCTTTGGATACATGCCATGTAAGAAAAAATGTCTTTTTTGCATAAATATAAGGCTTAGGTGCTTGTTCCTAAACCTACGGAAAAAAAAAACTGATTGATTGTAAATGAGATTTCAAAATCAAAGAATCTAAATAGGTTAATGAACCTCCTAGATTTAAAGCCAAACTTGTTGCCAAGGGCTTCTCACAGTTGAGGGCATTGACTTTATGAAATTTCCTCTCCTATTGTTAAATATAAAACAATTAGGAACATGTTACTAGTAGTTGCATTATTTGATTTGGAACCTAAGCAACTTGATGTTAAAATTGTTGTTTTCTTGCATGGTGAGTTAGAAGAAACCATTTACATGCATCAACCTCCTAGTTTTGAGGTTAAAGGAAAAGAGAACTTTGTTTGCTTGCTAAAGAAATCTTTGTACAGATTAAAACAATCTCTTAGGCAATGGTACAAAAGGTTTGATTTCTTTAAGCTTAAATCTGGCTTTGTGGAGAGCAGCTATGATAGTTGTCTCTATTTTTGTGGTAGTTCTGTTGACACAGCTGTTTATCTTTTGTTATATGTTGATTGCATGCAAGCATAAAGATAAAATTTCCAATTTGAAAACTTTGCTAAAATTTGAGTTCGATATGAAAGACTTAGGTCATGCATCTAAAATCTTTAGCATGAACATTGATAGCTTAGATCTTATTGTTCACTTTTCATATCTCAGAAATCCGTTTTAAAGAAAATTGTTTCAAAGTTTTCTGTGGACTAATGTAAACCTGTCAGTATATCCCTTACTACTCATTTCAAACTCTCTTTTAAAACTTGTCCTGAAATCTAAAGTGCAAAGAAGAGTATGGCTAATATATATTATAAAATGGCTATAGGTTCTGTTATGTATTCCATGATATCAACTAGACTTAATATTGCTTTTTCTATTAGCCTTCTGAGTAGATTCATGTCCAACCCCGGTAGGGATCATTGGGCAGCTCTTAAGTGGATGATAAAGTGTCTTAATTGAACTATTAATAAGGGTTTACACTATCATAACTGGACTAAAACATTTGACTTAGTGGGTTATATGGCTTCTAACTTTGCTGATGACAAAGAATTTTGAAAATCTACCACTTCTTATTTCTTCCCCATAGTTGGTAACTGTGTCTCATGAAAGTCTCAGCTTCAACTAATAGTTGCTCTTTTAGCTACTGAAGCTGAATACATTGCTGCAACTGAATCTATTAACGAAGCTATTTGGCTTCAAGGTCTTTTGTCTGAACTGCATTTGTTGCATTCTAAAGCTGTCATTTATACTGATAGTCAAAGTTGCTTGAATCTTTTTAAAAATCCAGTTTATCATGAATAGACTAAACATATAGATGTTAAGTACATCATTTTATTCAAGACAAAGTTAACAATGGCATTGTAGATGTTAACAAGATTAATACCAAGAACAACCCTGCTGATAGCACTGTCAAAACGGGCTCAAGCCCGCGGGCTGGCCCGGACCGTCCGCGATATGGACGGATATGGTTTTTAAAATTTAGGCCCGTAAAAAATGAGCCCGGATCGGACCGGACCGTTTTTTATGCCAGTTTTTACGGTCCGGTCCGGTTCGCGGGCTGGCCCGTTTGTATCTATATTATATGAATTATTTTAGGACCTAATTTAAGTTATTTATTTTCTTAGGGACTTAAATGAACATGATGTCTTTCTAAACCCTAATAAATACCCTATACTCTTCTTCTCTTCTCTCTTCTTGAACCTTACTTTTGCAGCCTCCTCCTCCCCTCTCTCACAAACGGCCGCCTCCCTCCCTCCCTCCCTATTCCACTGTAAGTCTGTAATCCATTTTCTTTCGCATCTCCCTCCCTCCCTCTCACTATTCGACTTTCTCAGTCTCACATCTCTCCCTTCTCTAGCTCGGCGGCGGCGACTCCGACTGTGTGCGGCGGAAACAGCGGTGGACGGTGGCGGCGCGGTAGTAGCAACAGTAGCTGTGTGAACTGCGAAGGAAAAGGGAATGTAGGTTTTTTAATTGGATTTTAAAGGTTAATTTAATTATTAAAGGTTAATCTAAGGTTAATCCCCCCCATTATTCCTCGTTCCACTACTATTTTGGTCTGATTTGATTTGATCTGGGCTTCCTTTGAAAAGGATAACAAAAGCAGTGGATATCTCTTCTTGGGAATGCTTTGTAAATCTTGGAACTTTTGTTTTAATAGCTAAACATTGCCCACGGTGCACGTATAAAATTTTTTATTTGATTTTTCTATTGTTGTTATTGGGAAATTTCACTGTTTCAAAGGTCATTCCTCTGGATCCAGGAGTTAATTGGGAGGATCATTATTCTCAATTTATGTTGATGAATCTACTTTTGTCCTCCTTCCCCGGACATCAACTATAATGAATGCATTGAAAAAAATAAAAGTAATTATTGAAAACAATTGGCTGCTGCATTACATGTAAATTGTTCGAATATTATTAATTAACCTATGCAGCCATCGGAATGTTTTAGCTTATTGACTCACATTCGCCTCAGATAACTTTTTTTCTTTTTCTTATAAGGAATATTCCCCTCTTGTAGTAAAATATAACTATTTTTTTATGACTTTAATTTCCAAAAAAAAATGTTTAGTTAAAAAGAAAATTCAAGAAAGTGGGATTATATTTAAAAAAGAAGAAAGAAGAAAGAAAGAAAGTGGAAATTATAAATATCATAAAGAATCTTATTCTTGCATCTCTCTAGCTAGTTGCTTGCAGTTCATATTATTAGTATTTTAGTATTCATTCTTTTTTTTTTTTTTTTTCACAACAATTCCACTTTTGTGAACTTAAAAAAAAAAAAGAAACATCTCAAAACCATTCAACTTTCTTTCTAAGTGCTAAACCATTCAACTTTATTTTGAGATTTAAGGTGTTATATAGTTATTAATAATGTAAAAAGTTTAATGTAGAATAGTGTACAAAAGTTTATATTCATATTTGGATAGAATTTTTGTTTTGAGATTTTTTTTATTAATGTAAAAATTGAATGATTTGTATGGAAAAAAATAAGTTCTAATAAATTGAAAATTATGCATTAGATTCAATGTAGAATCCAAATATCCAAATAATTTGATTAGTTTAAATTTTTATGATTTATCTTTTATAATTTAAGATTTTAAAATTAAAAAAATACTATAATTAAAATTTTACTAAAAAAGTATTATAAAAAATGATATAGAAAATGGATAAAGTTTTGCATTTGTATTGAATTTCCATAAAAAATAAAAAGTGATTTGAAGAAAATGAATCTCAATATGTAAGAAGGTGAAAAGAAATGGCTTGTTTTGCAATTAAAATACACAATTTGTTATAATCTTTATCATCATTCATCACCAATTTGTTATCATCTGATTAGTTAGTAAGTGCTTCAAATCATGAATTATAAACATTTTATCCATTGCAGAAGATGGATAAAAATGTTGTTGATGATATTAGTGATAAATGTGATCAATCAAATGCTACACAATCTTTAAAGAAAGCGAAAAAATCCTATAAGTCAAATGTATGGATTTATACCGGAAAGGCTTGATATTGTTGGTGAAGATGGAGAACCTAAGGTTGAATGTGTTCATTGTGGGAAGGTGTATATTGCAGGAGGAAAATATGGAACATCTAGCATTTCACGTCATGTAAAAGTTTGCTTTGATATCAATGAAATGATATTTAGAGAGTAAGTACAACTTTTTTCTTCATTTCATTTATGAATATTATTTATTAATTTTTTTTATTTACTATATAATCTATGTTTTTGCGTCTTATAGGTAAAGATGATGAGGAGAGGATGTAATCAAGTTGAAGATGAGTCCTCAAGATGAAATGATGAAGAAGAAGAAGTTGGTGTTTAATTTTTTCGTATTGACTTTTTGTTAAATAATTATTAATTTGTTTTGTTGGATGATTATTGTTACTTATTAATTTTTTTATGTTGGTTTTTCTCTATTTTGATTGATTAGGATTAATGTACATTATTATAGTTAATAGGCAAGATTTTAAAAAAATCAGAAAATTAGCCCAAAAAAAAAAAGAGCAAAGCCCGCGGGTCGAGTCGCTGGACGGATATGGGTTTCCTTAATTTAGGCCCGTCAAAAACAAGCCCGGACCAGACCGGACCGTTTAGGTGCGGGCTGGACGCGGGCCGGTCCCGGTCCGAATTGGCCCGTTTGACAGTGCTACCTGCTGATTTTGGCACCAAAATTTTATCTACTGACAAGTTTGTCTTATGTAGGGGCTTACTTCATGTCGATGAAGGCTGACTCTTTTCTGAGTCTTTTCTGGTTGGTCATTTAAAATGTGTCCAATGTGGAGTTTGTTAGCCCATGGCCTTACTTTTCCCACATTTTAGTTGACCCTTTTTATCCCAATAATGAATTTAAAATTGGGCCTCACACCTATAATTCTATTTTATAGGCGATTTTAGATGTATTAATCTTCCTTTTCAAAGTACTTTACAAATAAAATGGATTATTCACACTCAAATTCTCTTCTTATTGTTATAGGTACATCCCATGGGAGTTTTAGATGAAAACAAGTCAAAACAGGAGCCTAAGGCGTAAAAACGATGAAAAACGGAGGAGAATTCCACAAGGGAGAAAAACTATACTACCCCAATAGGGTAAGCAACTACCCCTGTAGGGGTAGTACCGGACAGTACAAGTAGCACCAAAGCAGTAGCTACCTTGGCCAGGCTAGTTGGACTAGCATGGCCGGGGTAGTCGCGGTCAACAGTGAGTTCACTCTGGATTTTGGGTGTTTTAAGTGGCTTTTGCTGCAAATTTTGGGGATTATTCCTTCTAGGGCTAGAGAGAACTTTCTTAGGATGAATTTACTCTTTCAAATTCATCCCAAGTCCCTCTCTTAGTGAGTAAATTCCATAGATTACACATTAAATTTCGGTTTTGAAGAAGGAATTGAAGGCATCTATTGGAGGCAATTTCGGATTTCGATAGGTAAATTGAGAGAGGAGTTTGATGGTATTCCGAAACCGTGGAATCGATGATTCTAGACATAAGCCTTCTAAACTTTTCTCTTTCCATGAATTTTGTTATAAATTTTTGTTTAAGAACAATGTTTGTTGGCCAATTTCTTAGTTGTTTGAATAAGGATGAACCCTAGGTTTGGATGCTATGTTTCTCAATTAATTTTTACGATTGAATCTTTGATTTTCTTGTTGGTTGTTATTCAATTGTATTTTATTGTTTTATCAGTTTTATACAGAATCGATAATCTCGCAAGGTTAATATGAATTGAAAAAGGAAAATTAATCTAGGGCAATTAATTTAACAGTAAGGGTTGGTAATTAAGTAGAGATACTAATTACGGTCTTTAGGTCCTTTTTTAATTCTAAGTCTTTAATGCATTCATAATTGGGCTAGAGAGGGAAGAGATTCTTCTCTAAATGATTAATTGAATAGGTGGACTTCGCCTAGACATAGGGATTTCCCGAACTTCTGAGTGAGACCCAACCAACGATTTCTAAATATTCATTCCTGTAATTTTCTAATTGGAGTAGTTGAAATGCTATGGGGATTCCATTATTCAAACATCTTTTTTTATCAAACTCGGTTTTAAAGCTATTTTTATTCGTTCTTATTTTCCTTTAATTTTTAATTATTTTCTTGAGTTTAAAAACCATTCAAAACTTTTTTATTGATTAGACATTGGAGATATAGCAAGTATTATCGCTTCACCGTCCCTAGAAATTGAGGTTTTCTGGTATACTCATCCGATAGGTACACTTGCCTATTAGTGGTAATTTGCTAGAGTAGTTTCCACACATCACGCCCCTTGTCTTGATGGGATGATTATATGTTGTTTAAGATGCCGGGTCAGTTCAACCTGACCCATCCTAGGTGACTTACAACTGTATATATACTCTCTTTCTTATTTGGTTGCCCTAATTTGGTGTTGCTTTTCTCTCTTCTTGGTTGTTACCCTCTTTAGGGTTTCTACCTCCCTTCTCTCTCCAGGATCTATGATACTTCCATCTTACTTGTGCTGCCATTGCCAGTTGCTTTCTTGTGCTTAGTCGGTTGTCTTGCCTTATTGGTATTTGGAGAACTATAGAGATAGAGAGAGTTTGAGAGATAGCTTTTGTTGTTAGGTCTCCTTCTTCATGGGAGTTCTTCTCCTAAAATTCATATCTTTGTACTTGGAATCTATAGGTTGTTTTATTCTTAGTCTTTGTAATAGATTAGGATTTAATCTCTATGCCTTTTGATTTAGTTGTAAAAAAGATGTTTTGTTAAGGGTTCTTGCGATAAAATATTGTAACATAATTAATTTTTAATATATAACATAAAATTTATTGAAACTTTCCCTATCATATTAGATCCTTAAAAAAGAGATTTTCTACCCTGAGTCCAAACACATGTTTTTTACTATACATCATACACATGTTAATACATAAATTTACTTTATAAGAAATAAGAGAAATAAGAAAAACATAAGGGAACTACAAGTTTAAACTCTATCACTTACCTTAAGATATGGATGAAAAATTATCGGAACCTCTTGTAACCTAACTAGAGGTTTTGAGATGGAATTCTAGGATATACAACTCTATTTTTTAAAAGATAGGGAACAAGAATGAAACACAGAAATTAGATTGCATATTTCTAAAAGCACATAATATGCTTGTAGCATGGATGACTATTGAATCTGGTTGGAAAATGCTCTTGAATTTGTAACTTCAGCCATATTGGCTTACAAATTTCTTCGTACTTATTTCCACTTTTCCTTTTAAAAAAACACACGATCTAATAGGAATCTAAGATGCTCCAAGAGGATGATCAAGTTCGAGATTAAGAAGAAGAGAAGAAACCAAACTTGGATAGCTTGGAGGAAGATAAGAAGATGTTTGATCTCGATAAAATGGTTGAAGAAGGATACCAAAGCTTAAAATGCTCAAGTGAAGTTAAAAAGGGACCAAACTACAAGATTATATAAGTGAAGGGTTAAAGGAGGAAGTTAGAGGAACATTTGAGGACAAACACAATAATGGAAATTTTGGCAAGAATACGACATCAGATTCTCAAAACCGATGCTGAATCCACAAAAAAAAATCTATTCAGTGAGTTTCCGAGCCATTCGACATTGGAGTCTCGTTTCCGTGACAGACCCTCTCCCATTTTGTTGTTTCTTTCATTTTGACCCCAAAACTTTCCTAACTCTTTTCTTCTAATTTTAAGACTCTTTTTATAATGTTTTTAGTTGTATTTGGAGGGGAACTAATTCCATAAACTTCTAGCTTAAGTTCCCTAATGATTTTTTGGTCGTTTTTGTATAAATACTCTCATTATGGAGAGATAACCTAACTTTAAACTAAAATTTCAGCAAATATATTTGAGAGAGTTCCTCTCTTCTTTTTCTCCATTTCCATGGCTTATCAAGGGATTGGATCCACCCTTGTGGCACCTTATTCAATCTAGAGTTCTTGAATTTAAATTATTCAAGGGTCTTAGTGGATCAAATCATACACTTCTTCATATAGAGGTCTTAGCTTCATAAGTAGGGTTTTTTTGAGTTTAAGTATTGTGGTGCCTTTGCTTAAAGAATGAGGAGTCTTAGAATTAATCTAGGGTTCTTGTTTCATCATTTAAGAAGACTAATCTTTGAGTTCTTCTTTGGGTTCCTTGACATTTTTTCATAGGGTGTTTTGGAAGACAAAGTTTAGTACTACTTTGTAACTGTTCTTGGGAGGTTTTGGGAGTGTTTTATTGCACCCAATGTATGAAAATTCATCCTAATTTTGTGTTCCTATAATAATCTCTCTACAAAATAAATGAATAACATTTGAAAGAACTCAAATATTATCATAAAAAAATAGATTATCAACAAGAGCTGCATTTTTTCAACTAGAAAAACAAGCACATCAAGCAAAACAAATCGTACGCGAACTAATTCATAAAATGTCCCAAAACCCTGCACTATATACTATCCAATCCAAACACCATTCACATTCATTTTGACGACATAAATATAAGAGAGTGACCATCTAACGAAAGAGAATGCATCACGTACGCAATACTATGAGTAAGTAAATTAAATAACTGAAAGGACCATGAATAAGTGTACTATCTACTCAAACATCATCCAAATTAATCTTGACGGTAATGGAGATCATAAATCTTATAAACAACAATAATAACCTGCATTATAGTATTCTTTTCTTCTTTTAAAGGGTCCCTTAGCTGTAGTAGTTGTATTAGCAATGGTCGAAGAGCCGTTTTACGGATGTGAAATTTGCAAGTGCACAAATATCTATCAAGTAATAAAGAAGTGTGTAAAGATTGTCCCACGAGGATTATTATCTAACTAGAGAAATTGCCTACTTATAAGTAGACTTAAACAAAAAAATATAGTTGATTGATTAAAACTAAAACGAATCTAAAGTTATTTAAAACATGCAATTCAACTAACAATTACCAAACACTTTTAATGAAAAGTTTGATGATTAAAGAGGGACTAAGGCACCCTTAATCCAATTTACTCCTTTTATGCCTATGGTTGAATTATTCTTGGTTAACTCTTGATCTGGTTAACTATGTAATTTTCACAAATAAGCTAGACTCAATCTCTTGCAGTAAAGCTCCTAGCCTCGCTATTAAACCAATCGTATCTCTACGTGATTTTAAGAATTTAGACCATATACACCTCTGTGGACCTTCTCTAACTTTCATTTCCTACTTATTAGAAACTGTACAAAGAAACCGAATTTATCTCTAGCCAGTTTCATGATGTGTTGTTATTAACTTGATCCAATTAAACCTAGTATCTCTCGGTCACTAGATGCAATTTATGAACTGCAATAGTTGGCCAGAAAATCGCAAGCATTAAGAACAAGTAATAACTATTAATCGAGAACCAGATAAAAGATAAAATCTTTTAGATAAAAACAACCATTGCATAAAATTTTCTTCCTTCAGAGAAGGCCTTAGTTACAAAAGACTTAGCTACTAAAATTCATGTTTGAAATTACAAAAAAATTCATAAAGACGAGAAAAGGAAAAAGTAGTAGAAAAAGCCGAAAAATTTGCTCACAAATCCGTCTTCCGAGTCTTAAGTGAAAAGATGTGTAAAAGATTTCGTAAAATATAATCTTCTAAACCCTAAACTCCTCTATTTGAATAGAGATTAAAACTTAAAAAGAACGTTCTAAAATTGGAAAAAGAAGTTACCTAAACTAAAACTCTAAAATTACTTAAATGAAAATATTCTAGAAAAAATAAAATATAGGAAGCTGGAGGCTCAACGATTCCGGCATCCGTTCAATTTAGACTAAAACCAGTCTGGGATTTGATGTCGTGGATTTGTTCAGGAAAAGGATTTATATAAATCCGGCAGCAGTTTTAATGGACCCGGCACAAGATTCTTGATAGTGAAATTCCGGGCTACCAATGACGCTTCTCGTGTCAGATTGAAATAATCTATCTTTTTCTTTTTTTACAATTTAGTCCTCCAAATTCTCTTTATCTTCACTTGAGCCCCTACAGTTTAAATAAAGTATAAACAAGGTTATTGGTTCTAGATAAGCTTAATTTACACTAGAATTTAATTAAAATAAATATTACCAAAACCTAATGAAAATCTCAATATATCAACTCTCTCACACTTAGAGCCTTGCTTGTCCTCCTCAAGCAAAGAAAGTAAGAAAGATAGAGAAAAATTTAAACTAAGCATTCTTCACCAAAATCTCAAATTCATCAAAATAAAATATTCTTCCACAAAACTTCAAACTTTATTGAACAAAACAAGTATTCAATTATCTTCCATAACTAAAGCAAGAATTTGCATAAATGTGAGCATGACCATTAGAAAGTGTAAAAATAAATACTAGACAAAGTTTCCAAATCACACAAATAAGATTAAGTTTAAAAGATGGTCGGTCCGTAGGCTTACTTTTCATTCCATATCTCCACTAATCGAGGCTTCCCAAAATCAACATAGATGAGATAGGACTTTTCAGCTTGTCATGTACGAGTAGGATATTGGTTAACAAACGAAGGATAAGGGTTCAAAATCAAATAAGCGAAAGCTTGCAAAAATCGATTGAATTACAACAAACTTTCTAAATTTTCTTTTGCTCCAAATATCTTTCCAATAAAAACTTCATCAATCGAACCACTTTAAAACAAAATCTCTTCATGTACAATACTTCTTTTCCTCATCCATTTTCACTTTTCATATGTGCCATTTTTCCTTTTTTCTTTTCTTTTGTTGGCATTTATTTTACCTTTTTCACCATGACCTATAAGCTTTTTGCACCTTTTTTTCTCTCTTTTCTTTCTCTTTTTCTTCAATCTTTTTTCTTTTCAACAAATTACTCATGTTGTTCCTTTTTTTACCTCTTTCCACAATAAGCATCAAACTCTTCCTAAGTCACAAAAATATATCCCAATAAGAAATAAATTAGAGAATTAACATCAAGCTTTTTACAAAATCAAGGATCAATATTTAAGTAACTTATGAAAGGCATAATAACATATAAGGCTCAAAAGGATATGAAGGTAAAATTTTGAAATTTAGATAGCTTAAAAAGCTCAAATGAGCCAAAGAAGACTTATGATAATCGTCTCTAAGTCAAGTAAGGGAAAACCTTTATATTTCGCCTCAAGAGCTAATCAAATAAGTTCTAGAACTTCATATATTAAAAACCATCAACTTCATGCAACTAAAAACAATGTGTAGGATTTATTAAGCACTAATATGGCCAATTGTGCACAAGTGAAAGTCGTCCAAAAGTTATAAAAGATAGAGAACACAAGTATTATCAACCAAGTTCAGAAATTAGCAGTCAAACACTCTATCTCAATTTATCAAGATATTTTGAAAAAAAAAAACTCAATAAAAATCATCCTTCAAGTGAAAACATTTTTTTTCATTTTTTCAAAAATTTTCAAAATAACCACAAAAATAAAAGCATACCCCCACACTTAAACTCCGCATTGTCCTCAATAAGAAGTAGAAAAGGGTGAGAAAACTTAGCCAAATAGAATAATGTATCCAAGAAAGTTTGTTCAGTTCAGTGCGTCATGTGGAAGGCTTTCTGAGGCTCAATCAGATCCTAAAAAAACATTAAAAAAATATTTTTGGTGTTTTGGAATTTTTTAATTTTTTTGGGACTAGAGAGTTAAGAAAAAGCGAATTAAACTAAGAGGAACTTAGATTACTAAGAAAAATCTTAGCCCTTCGACACGAAAAAGATACAAAAGAAAAATAAATAAAAATAGAATTAGTTATCGTTTATAGTCTCGAGCTAAACTTCCTTGTGAAGCGCGTTAAGGAGGATGTTTGAGAAGATAGGCTTCTCCACTAGCCGCATCTACCATGGCTTTCTTCCCATTCAAATTAAATATTGGCCCCTTTTTCTCCGAGTTCTTTTCCTTCTCCTCTAGACTTTTCTTTACAAATGTTGCTTTTTCCTTGAAAGGTTTATGCATTTTAAAGATTTAATTTCCTAAAAACTCTAGAAAAATACCAATTATAAGCATTAATGATATTTAAAGCACATAAAGATCCTCTATTTGAGGGATTATTGTATGATTCAAAAATATTTAAATCCACAAATCCATTCCCAACCCTTAATTTTAGTTAACCCTTTTCTACATAATTAATGTTCGAATCTTGTTCTGAAAAGGTCTTCCTAAAATCAAAGATAGATCAAAATCATCATCTATTTTAAGAATAACAAAATCTACAGGAAAGGAAAGATTGTGAATTTTAACGAGAACGTCTTCTACTATACCCCTAAGATTATTTTTTTTAGATTTGTTTGTCATTTGCAAAGACATTGTAGTGTTCTTAAATTTCCTTTAATCCATGTTTTGATGAACAAAATAATGCATCAAGTTAATACTAGCCCCCAAATCAAATTAGCACATTGTTAAAGAAAAAATCACCAATAGAACAAGGAATTGGAAAAACTCCCTGGGTCCTTAAGCTAGGTTGCAATTTTTCCTGCAAGATTGCAGAAGATTCTTCATTTAAGCACAATTGTTCAAATTCGTACAACTTTTTTTTACTCGCCAAGGTTTTCTTCAAATAGTTAGCATATGATGGCATCTGTGATAAAGCATTTACAAAAGGAATGTTAATTTCTAGTTTCTTGAATACTTCAAGAAACTTCTTAAAGTGTGAATCCATGATTTGGCATTTAGTGTATTAGGAAAATGAAGGGAATCAATATTAATATAATTATTGTTGTATTCCATCTTATCCTTCTTACCTCTGCCTTCTATAGGATTCTTTGAAGTTTGGGGGGCCATGGAAGTCGTTTCTTCTTCCTTTTGTTCTTCTTTCTCTGCATGAATGATTGTGATGGCCTTTTGCTTCTCGTGGATTTTGCTCTCTCACTTGGTAAAGATCTAGGAGATCTATTTAGAATAGTGGCTAATACTTACCCATTTGAACCTTAAGATTCCTTATGGAAGGCTTCATATTTTGCCTATCAACTTCTATGGCTTTGAGGAAAATAGATGTCTGCTCTATGAATTTACTCAAGACTTCCTCCATTTGGCTTCGTTTCTTATGGAGGTGATGGTGGAGGTTGTGTCTGTATTGGATTATTCTGACGCCATCCAAAATTAGGATGGTTTCCTCACCTCGGGTTATAAGTAGGAGCATATGGGTCATTCTGTCTGTTGTTTTGTGTAACATAATTAACTTCGAAATTGGAGTGGACCATATTACCTTGACTATATTGACTCGTTAAGTAAGTGAAAGTAGCTAAACCCTCGTACTTTTTAGAATGACGTAACCTACGAAAGCTCTCTTTCTATGAGATATCTCGGTTAAGCCCAAGGCTAGATGGTAGAGCAATTAGTTTATCCAGTAGTAGAGTAGCTTGCTACTTTTAATCATTGTCATTTTGTAAGACCATAATTAACAAAGCTCGCATCGGTTATTTATGGTAGCCATTTGTAATGCATCAAGTCGTCTATGAAGAGCTTCAAATTATGCCATCATATCTTCCCTATTGCGATTTGCCTCCATCACACTTGCTACTTTCGTCGTAGGGAAATCCCTTGGGTTATACTATTGAAAACTATTAAGCGCCATCTTCTCTATTAAGTTCCAAGCATCTGCCTCCAAATTTGACTTAAAAGCTCCTTCACTAGCCGCATCTAGTGATGATCTAACCTCCAAACTACATCTGCTATAGAAAGTTTGTGCTTGCATTCCTATCTGCAACCCATGATGTGGATACATTCTAAGGTATTCCTTAAAATGTTCCCAAGTATCACGTAATGACTCCATGGGTTCCTGTACAAAATTGTAAATTTTAGATTGGATTTGGATAGTCTTAATAGGATGAAAAAAATTTATTTTAAAAGGCTTCTTATAATTTAGCCCAAGAATCAATAGAATTACCAGGGAGAGAGTTTAGTCATGCTCGTGCTTTATCCCTTAAGAAAAAAGGAAAAAACTTTAACCTTTTTGCATCTTCATAGACTTTATTGATTTGAAAAATATCACAGATCGTCAAGAAATTCTCAATGTGGGTCTGAGGATCATCGTTCGACTTCCCTAGAAGGGATTGTTTAGAACCATTTGACTATATGCTGGTACAATCTTGAAAATTGCAGCTGTGATTAATGGGCAATTTATTACTAGATTGAACCCCTCTATCTTTGGCTTTATATAATTATTTAAAGTTATCGGGTTTGCCATTTTTGGAGTCTCACTCTCAGATTCAGAAGTGTACTCTTCTTTGGATGAGTCAATCACCTCGTAGAAGACCTTGTTCTTGTACTTTTGTGAGAACAAGCAAAAGCTTCAATTTCAGGTATAAATTGTATTGCTTCTTTACTTGCAGAACTACGTGTGAACATACACGCCAAAAGATAATTCAAAACAAAACAAATTAAAAGAAACAAAATATTTGTCCATAAAAATTTCTAAAACGAAATAAAAGTAAAATTGTTTAAACTCAGGTTTAGCATTAAAAATCTACACTAATAAAAACAATCCCTGACAACGATGCCAAAAACTTGATGTGAAATTTTCAGAAGTATAAATCTAGCAAGTAATAAAGTAGTGAGTAAAGATCGTCCCACGAGGATTCTCATCTAATTGGAGAAATCACCTGCCTATAACCAGACTTAAACAAAAAATAAAGTTGATTTTTTAAAACTAAAACGAATCAAAAGCTAATTAAAATAAGCAATTAAACTAACAATTACTAAAGGCTTTTTTTGAAAAGTTTGATGATTAAAAACGGACTAAGGCACCCCTAATCCAGTCTACTCATCTTATGCATATGGTTGATTTATTTTTTATTAACTCTTGATCTGGTTAACGGTGGAATTCTAGAGAATAAGCTAGCCTCAATCTTTTGAAGTTAGGCTCCTAGCGTCGCTAATAAACCAGTCGTATCTCTACATGATTTTGGGAATCAAGACCGCATACACTTCTATGGAACTTCCCTACCTTTCATTTCCTGCTTATTAGAAACCGTCCAAAGAAACCGAATCTATCTCTAGTCAGTTTTACGATGTGCTGTTATTACCTTGATCTAATTAAACATAGTATCTCTCGGTCACTAAATGCAATTTATGAACATGCAATAGTAGGCCAGAAAATCTCAAGCATTAAGAACAAGTAATAACAATTAACCAAGAACAAGATAAAAGATAAAATCTTTTAAATGAAAAAAAAAATATTGCATAAAAGTTTCGACCTTCCAGAGAAAAAGCCTAATAAGTCGTCCCAAAATCCGTCTTCTGAGTCTTTGGTAAAAAGATGTCTAAAAGATTTCGTAAAAGATAATCTCTTAAACCCTAAAATTCTCTATTTAAATAGAAGTTACAAACTTAAAAAGAACGTTCCAAAAACAGAAAAAGAAATTACCTAAACTAAAACTCTAAAATTACTTAAACGAAAAAAATTCTAACACACACGCACACATAAACACACACACAGACAAAAATATATATATAGAGAGAGAGAAAGAGAGAGGGAGGAAGTTGGAGGTGCGACGATTCTGGGGCCGGTTTGACATATCCGTTTCTAGTTCAATTTAGACAAAATCAGTCCGACATTTGTTGTCGCAGATTTTTTCTTGAAAATGATTTATATAAATCCGATGCCAGATTCTTGATGATAAAGTTGTGCCCGCGAATGACGCTTCCCGCGCCAGATTGAAATAATCCATCTTTTTCTTTTTTTTACAATTTAGCCCTCCAAATTCTCTTTGTCTTCACTTGAGCCCCTACAATTTAAATAAAGGATAAAATAGGTTATTTATTCTAATTAAGCTTAATTTACACTAGAATTTAATTAAAATGAATATAAAATTAAGCCAAAAATAGTGAAAACATTAATATATCACTAGTAAATACTAGGGCGAAATTTTCAAGATAAAAAGCTACACATGCGGGAAGAGCAATTTGCCTCTCGTCGGCAGGATCAAGGTCTATCGACCATAGTGAGAAGGATTTCACTATTGGTCAAAGTGCTCTTTTGTTAGTAAAGGCTGAAATTCCCCTAAGGTGGACATGTGCACTTCTGCAGGAAAGAGCAAGTTTCCTCTTACATGTAGGATCAAGGGCTCAACCATGTTAAGAAGGTTTTTATTATTGCTTCAATTCACCTTTGATATATACCTTCAAACAATCGAAATCGGCTTGAGGCAAGTATATTTCGTGTGTGAATCGTAGGATGCATTTTTGTAAGAGATGAATTCTCATACTCTGATTGGGAGAAATTAGTTCTTGCCATCCATACAAGACCTCGGGGATGGAAATTTATTTTATATTGACATACGATAGATAGAAATTAAAAAAAAAAATCATTAACAAACTTTTATTGCTTATTTTATTATAAATTTGATCATCGTGACATATAATTTTCTTAGATTAATAACACAAATATAAAGTAGGAAAATAAAGAGAATAAAAATCGAGGGTAGACATAGAAATTCAAAAACCGATAGTCTTATTCATGTATTCCATAAGGATTGTATTTATAGGCACTGAGTACAAGAGGTTACAGAACCTAGAAGAAATGTGCTTTATCATTAAAGAGTTAGAGCCCAATCCTGTTAGGATTAAGCTTTGGAAATGCTTTGTTCTCTACTATGCATACATTAGTTTCATAACCTATCCATTTTTCCTTTGTTTTGGACATTATTCGGTGAAATCAACGCCAAAACAATGGCAAATTATACTAGGGACCCAACCACATGTAGCTATATGTACCTAGTTGGTGGAACTACGTAGTTTTGAGTAGGTTTTATAATTAATATCTAATTAAGAGTGCTTCGTTATTTATCCTCCTCATGCGCTATTATTCTGTAAAAGAATTTGATTTTCTTTTTCCCCTATTCTCGCAATCTTGCCTTCTGTGATCACTGCGATTCGATTTTCTCGATCACCAACGTTTTAATCTTTCTTATTGTTTCATAATTTGTGAGCAGCGATCTGTACTTGATTGTTTGGGGTTTTTTGTGGAAAGTTGTGAAAAAACACATGTTTTGTTGTTTGTTGATAGAAAGAATGTGAATTGTGATGTTTTGAACCTTTTTTGAGTCAAGATAGTGTTTGGTGCTCTTAGAAGCAATTGGAGGAAAGATTTTCCCATCACACATTGTTTTTTCCGTTTGTTGTTGTTCTGGTTATCTCTCTGTTGATGTATAAATATGTGCCTAGTTTTAGAACAAGGTGTATCTAGTTGATAACTAGGTGTGCCTTGTTTTATAATTAGGTGTACCTACGGTTATAACCAATGGAACTTTTAACTTTTATGTTTTGTTCTGATGTTTTTAGATGTTTTTGTTGATTTTTATGTAAATTTTTTTTGTTTTTAATTTTATATTACTGTTAATTTTATGTATTTGAATCTCTTTACATAGTTGTGCCTACTTTTATAACTGAGTATGCCTAAGTTTGTAACCGAGTGTGCCTAATTTTGTAATTGAGTGTGCCTACTTTGATAAATGACAAATCTTTATGGTTATAACCACCGGAACTTTTAAGTTTTCTGTTTTGTTTCAATATTTAGATGTTTTTGTTGGTTTTTATATAAAGTTTTTTTTTTTGTGTTTTTAACCTTATATTACTTTTAAAATATGTAGGGGGTGTTTCATTTTATTTTTATGTAGTTGAATATCAGTAGATAGTTGTGCCTACTTTTATAACTGAGTATGCCTAAGTTTATAATCGAGTGTGCTTAATTTTGTAACCGAGTGTGCCTACTTTTGTAATGGAGTGTGCCTGCTTTTATAATTGAGTGTGCCTAAGTAACTAACTTGCCTAATTTTGTAACTGAGTGTGCTACTTTTGTAACCGAGTGTGCCTACTTTTGTAACTAAATATGCCTAAGTTTGTAACCGAGTGTACCTAATTTTGTAATTGAGTATGCCTACTTTTGCAAGTTAGTGTGCCTACTTAGTTCTATATTGTAGATGTTTTTGTTGAATTTATTTATATATTTTATGTGTTTTAAGCTTATTTATCTATTGCATGTAGCTATTATGGAAATATCTAATGAAGTTTTATTGGTTGGTACTGTTGTAGTATCTGAGGAAGATGCATTCAATTTGTAAAATGATTATGCATTTAGATTGGATTTAGTGTTCGTAAGGGTAAACAAAAGTTTAAGGCAAGAAGCAGTATGAGGTATTTGAAATAGTTTTATTGTTACAAACAAGGGAATAAGCTTGAGAAAGGGAAGGAGGAGGAGAATCTGTACTAAAGTTGATATTCGTACTGATTGTAAAGCAATGATAGAATTTCGTTTGAATGATGAGAGTGGCTGGATAGTTACCAGACATAATGATAGTCATAATCATGAACTTTGTGTTGTGAGTCAAAGGCATTTTATGCGTTCACAAAGGGGAGTTACAAAAAATAATGCTAGTTATCTTCAAGAGTTGAAGGATAGTGGAGTTCCGATTGCTACTGGGCTAAGGGTTTCAAAGAAGCAGGTTGTAGGTTCACCATTTTTTAGCTTTACTTTAAGGGATGTGCATAATATCTTACGATAAAAACACTTTGATGGTGGTGATGGGATTGCACTTATATAGATATTTAGGCGGAGGAAGGAAAACGAAGATGATTTCTATTTTAACTTTGAGGTTGACTGTAATTCCTCATTATGTTATTTCTTTTGGAGGGATAGTAGGATGAGGTGACTATGATGTTTTTGGGGATTTGTTGGTGCATGATACGACTTATTGCACGAACAAGTATGAAATGATTTGTGGTCCATTTGTAGGGATGGGTAATCATTGTAAGAATGTTATGTTTGGCTGTGGGTTCTTCAAGAACGAAAAAAAATAGTCATTTATATGGTTATTCAATACTTTGTTGAAGTTTGTGAGAGGTAAATATCCTATTACATTGATGACTGGCCAGTCCGCTATTATGGTTGCTGCTATTGGCATAGTTTTTCCAAAGACACGGTATCGGTTGTGTATTTGGCATCTCGGGAAAATTTCAAAGAAGCATATTATGGGGCTAAGGCCCGTACAAGATTTTGTCAAGTTGTTTAACCATGTATTGGAAGACACCGATACAATTTTTGAATTTGAGCTTTATTGGAAGAGGTAATTTATACTACTCTTGAATTTGTATTTCCTATTTTTATGTGCTTTTATTTGTTTTTAGCATGCAGTAGTGCTTACCTTTACAACATGGTGTGCCTACTTTTATAACAGGGAGTGTCTGCTTTCATGACTAAGTGTATGCATTACTGCTTTGTGTTTTCTAAGATGCATTTTTTATATGTGTAGATTCTTTTCTTCATATTTGTGTATGCTTTATTTGCTAGTTTTTACTGTCATATTTATTTGAATATAGTGCAGGGGTGTTTTTCATGTTAAGATGGTTTGACCTGCAATGTGTGCCTACTTGTATAACTGTGTATGCCTACTTTGATCACAATGTGTGCCTAAATTTATTACTAAGTGTGCCTACTTTGGCCAATATTTGTGCCTTCATTTTTTTATATGAAAGTGATATGTTTTACTTTTGCTTTTGCAGTTTGATGGATATATTTTATTATATATATAAAACTGGTTGAATAAGTTGTATAATTTTAGAGAGAAGTGGTGTCCAGCTTTTAGTAAGGATTTCTTCTCCAGAGGTGTTCTATCATCTCAAAGGAGTGACACAACAAACCACGTTATTTCTTGGAAGCTATAAAAAATAACTACGTTGTGCGATTTTTACAGGATTTTTGATGAAGTCGTTTCTGAATGGAAGAGCAACACAAATATGGAAGAGTTTCGTTGTAATCAATGGCATGTTGAGATAAAGGTCCCTAAATCGAAATTACTGTAGCATGCTAATGGAGTATATACTATTGGGGCATACAAGCTATTTGAAAACTAGATTATGAAATTCTCGGAGTACTGTCAACGATTTGTGGTATGCAACGATTGCGAGTATGTGTATGAGGTTTGGCGTCCTAATATTACAGGTTTAAACATACAGTTGTCTATAATGAGAACACATTAAACATTCCACGCACATGCAATATGTTCACTGAAGTTGGTGTTCTTTGTTCTCATTGCTTATGTGTGTTCAATTTCATTGTATTCAAGCCATACCAGATAAGTATATACTAAAGAGGCAGACAAAGGATATTGCTTTAAGTCGTGGCAGTAGGGAGTTGGTGATTCAGAGAAAGTTAACAAGAAGGATATTGCTGGTTCAAGTATTTGGAGAAGAAGTTTTCATATTTGATTTCTGCTAGTGAATTAAACATGAATGCTCGGGAATGCATAGAAGAAGAGTTTAGAACAATGAAGGATAAGATCATTGCTGAAGTGGGACCTTTTATGTTGATAATTCAGAGAATGAAGGTGGGTCTTCCAATATTAAAGATCCAGTCGGAAGGCATGCAAAAGGAGAATATAATGTAAGGAAAAAGAGTACTGTCGAGATAAAGTGCAATCAAGCAAAAGGAAAGAGGAAGAGTGCTCTGACGCACAAGAATTAAAACAGTTGTGCAATTTTTCTTGAACAATGAAGCATTAAGGAGAGTTGTGAATGCTCCAAATAGTGGATTTGAGCTTAGTTTGGGAACTTCCCACCCAGACCCCTACTAAATAGAATCTTGGAAGAATCAATAAATATATATATTTATTATAGATCAGAAGCAAGCAAACTTTCTTGTTGACGTTAGCACAACATCTTTCTCTTAACTTAAGTCGAGAAGGAAAGAGGAGGCCTTTGCTCTATCTGCTTCTTCCTCTTCCCAGGAATGAACAATTGGATAAAAAATTTATTTATTTATATTGTGTTTTTATTATTGTTTATAAAATTATTAGAAAAAAAATAGAAATTATAAAAAAAAAAATTTAAGCAAGCGACTATGTAACTGTAGTGATGTGGAACTTTCAAGTAGTTCGCAAACATTTATAAATTTTATGTAGATTTCATCATTTCATTACTTGAAGATTTTGTTCCGGTGCAATTTTTATTTTTGGTTTTTGATGTTATAAGTGTGTCAAATGTTTTTGCAAAGTGTGCTACGGTAATTTAACTTGTTGCTAATTTATTAAAATAGGGATGCCTACTTTTATAACTAAATGTGCCTAGTTTTGTCACTGAGTATGCCTATTTTTATAATGGAGTATGCTTTTCATCTTATGTATATTAATCAAGTGACATTATTTGTATATATAGATGTAGATAATTTTGTTAAGTTACATTATTGTATTTTATAATACCGTCATTATATAATTGTACTTTATGTGCGTTCCAATATGGTGGGAAGGAGTATCTTGATACTTTTAAATGATGTTATACTTCTGTAGATCATTGTGCCTACTTTTATAACCAAGTTTGCCTAATTTTTTAACTGAGTGTGCCTACTTTTATAACCTAGTGTACCTTCAATATTATGTATTGTTCAAGTGAAACTTGTTTGCATATGTATATGGTTGTTTGCTTGTATTGGTGGATTTTATTGTCATTTTTGTTTATTTATACATTGGGGGTGTTGCGATACAAGGTTGGAGAGTGGGTATCGTGTTCTACGAGACTTTAACACACTTTCTAAGTAATGTAATTAAGTGTCTACTTTTGTAACTAAGTGTGCCTACTTTATAAATGAGTTTGCTTAAATATTTAGAAATTCACTCAAATATTTAGATATTCTTACCATAATATATATAAGAGAAGTTTCTTAATTCACACACTCTATGAGTGTGGGAGGTTTTAAGGAAAACCCCAAAACTAGAGTCAGGTACAATACAGAAGTTCTGATCCTCAAATAGAACCATTTTCTCTTGATCTCCGCTTCTTGCTAGCCGAACTGTATCCCTCCGCCTCTTTTCCCTCTGCCATTTTCTTTAGCATCTTTCTCATAGAAACTCTTATCTATTGTTCCTCTTGTACCCACTCACAAGCATATGAGATCACAGATGGGGAACAGTAGCGAGTAACCAGAAAGACATTCTTGAAATGAATAGAGAGTTGGGCAGGCACATCGGTATAATGGAAAGCAGTTTTATAGCGACTGTCTTCTATGTAAACACGCTAGTGGAATTCGTAGCTCTTTAGGGATATTTCCACCATCTCCGATATATACATCAAATACATCTTGAGTATAGTCATAAAATGGTAGAAGGAAATGCCTTTTCTATAAGCTATCAACTTATGCAGATTCATATGAATGTATGGCGTATTGTCATGAGTATGAAGCTCACAAAGGAAGGCCAACTCTGTATTTGTAGATAAATGTTCAGCTAAAGGTTTCAGAGGACATTATTGTACCTCGACTAAGTGTTTCAAAACTTTATCTCATAACGCCATAAAGCTTGACGGCAAAGAAGGAAAAAAGAAAATGGTGAAGAATTATTTTATAGGATAGATGGTAGTTATAAATCAAAGATTAAACTTTTGGTCTCCCCAAGATGGAAATAATAAATTTCATGAGGAAGATGAAACGGTATTTTATTATCATTAAATATTACGTGGGTAAGAGCTAACGTCGGATTTAAACGTGCAACTTCTCCACTCTCTTGCAACTAATTTATTCCAAATAAAAGGGAAAAACCTCCACGGTTACCCTCATAAGTGTGAGCGCAAATATAGGATATGCATACTCAGTTAAAAAACTAGGCACACTCAGTCACAAAACTAGACACAATCAGTTATAAAAGTAAGTACACTGAACTACTCAAATTCAAATACATAAAAGAAATATAATGAAACAACCCTCACAAGTATTAATAATAATATAAGTTTGAAAGTACAAAGAACCTACCCATAAAATCTAACCAAAAAAGTAAACAAACAATATACATATAAAAAAATTACAATTGAACAGTTTGAAGGCACACTTAGTTATTACTTTAGGCACACTCAGTCACACATTTAGACACACTTCTTTATAAATCTAGGCACACAGGCATAAAAGATAGTGTGCCTAAGTTTAAAACAGAGTGCGCCTAAGTTTAAAAATAAGTATGCCTAAGTTTTAAACTTCATGTGCCTAAGCTTAAAATTGAGTGTGCCTAAATTTAAAATCGATTGTGCCTTCATACGTTATTGGTATTGCAGTACGGGGCTGGAGAGTGGGGAATGTGTTCTGTGAAAGTTTAATACACTTTGTAAGTTATGTAATTAAGTGTAACTAAATTTATAACTAAGTCTGCGTTTATCACAGGGAAGATAGTTTTGCCTAATTTTATAATAGAGTATGCCTAAATTTTTAACTGAGTGTGCCTAATTTTGTAACTGAGTGTGCCTTCAATATTATATATTATTCAATTGACATTTGTTTGCATATGTATGTGGTGGCTTACTTGTATTGATGGATTTTATGGTCATTTTTGCGTATTCATACGTCAGGGGTTTTGTAATACGGGGTTTGCGGGTGGGGAATATGTTCCGTGAGACTTCAAGACACTAACTAAGTTATGTAATTAAGTGTGCCTAGTTTTATAAAAAGTATATCTATTGTTATAAATGAGTATGCCTAATTTTATAGCTAAGTTGCCTTCAATATTATGTGTTGTTCAATTGGCATTTTTTTAGTATGTATATGCTTTGTTTAGTTTTTTTATCGCCAGTTTTGTTTTGAGTGGGGTTTGGAGGAAGGGGAAGGTGGTTAATGATAGTTTACCATAATGAACATCGAACTTGCGTAATTAGGTGTAGCTACATTTATAAGTAGGAGTGCCTTTCTATTTATCTCTGACTGCCTAATTTTTCAAATAAGTGTACCTTTAACTATAAGTGTTAGCTAATTAAAGCTAAATACAATATTATATAAGTAGAACAATCAAGAGATATATTAATAATATAATTAATTATAGTTTACATATACATCAGTTAATACTAGATGTCTTTCTTGTAATATTGAGATGCTGCAATATGCACACTCTTCCTCACAACGTTGACCTCAGACATGATCAATGTGTACATATACCTGGCTTTAAGTGTTTGGATGTGTAAGTTAGTACTTAGACAAATCATGCAGTGTGACTGACTTTGCTGCGTGAGTAGTAGCATGAAACACTGTGTGAAAAGCAGTAAACATAAAAAAAACACACGACACAACAAATGGTAACGCAGTTCGGCAAGCCTACATCTGCAGGGCCATGCCCAAAAACTAATCCACTAATAACGGTCAACACAGTACAAGAAAACACCTAGATATTTTACACATATAGCGTTTCCCAAATGGAATCAGTGCAAACTCCCTTTGCACACTGCACAGTTGAATCCCTTCAACTCTTCAAGGCTAAATCAATGCAAATTCCCTTTGCAAACAGCACAGTTGAATCCCTTCAACTCTTTCAGGCTCCCCCTTAGAATAAGTTGCTTGATCTTGAATCATTTCAAGTCTTTAACATGTTGAACTGCAATATAACTTCTATCCCTAGAAGCTATAGTCTTCAAAACAAGAACTCTATTGAATTATGAATGATGAACAATGGGGATCAATGGAGAATCACAATGTTTAAAGTTTGTGATTGTACAAACTCAACCACCGTGAACTGCCGTCTTCTCTCTTATAAAGTATCTTCGAAGAATTGCAGAAAGACTAGCCTCAATCTTCAATTACAATGCTTTATTTATAGATATTGAGTCTCATTGGTCAGTCATGTATTTCCTAGTGAGTATAGACGAAGGATTTAGTTTCCAAAAGAACTTCTTGATTTGATTCCCTACAAATCCTATTTTTCTTTAGGATTTTGACCTTTCTTTATGCTTTCAAATTTTCCTAACCGGACTTCCATATCACAACTCATAGTCACAGATTCTTCAGGATTCAACATGTTTCCTAAAACGATACCAATACACAGCCTGTAGCTTTTGTGCCATCACACGATCAACCTGTGTGGCCACACTAGAGTTTTGTGACATGTTTCTACAAACTGCCTCTTTGGCATTGTTTTAGATCAAACACCAATGAGTTGCATAGTTTTTCATGCTTCATAAGAGCCTCATAGTAACCATAAGCATGAATAATAATAGAAACCAAGTAAATTGTTCAAGTCCTAGATTTTGTTTCACACAGGCCAAAACAGATAACTTGAAGGCTACCACATTAAGAACATGAAAAATATCCCAAGGCCATGCAGGCCACAAAAAAAAAAAAAAAAATTAAAGTATTCAATTCAAGGCTACACTCAGCCATCCAAAGACCACACAAGGTCAGTCAAAGTAATATCGTTTAAAACAAATTGAAGCAAGGACTCCCCCTTTTGATCTGAAATAATACTCAAGGAAGCTTATCCTTAAGATTCTTCAAGCCTTGCTGACAGAGACCATAACATTTGAGAGTTGCTGATTGAGAAGGTATAAGCTAGTAGTCACCTCTGAGGATTCAGTACCAAGAAGAGGAGGAGAGGGTGAGGCCAACTTGGTGCAGAGTTGCTTCTTCTTGGATGACTGTTTTTTGGTAGACAGGCCTAGACCAGTGTGTCCTTGTGTGGATAGGGTTAGAGAAGGTACCACCACATCAGAAGCTATGTTTTTTAACATCACCAGGGGATCTAGTGCGCTTACCCAAGAATCAGAAGGCAACAAAAGGTTCCTGCAACTAAGTAGATATTGAGAAATCAAACAGGGATATAGAAGAGCATTCTTACTGGCCTTCTTTTGGTCTATCTGCCTGAGGATTTTTCTAAAGATAACAGTGTAGATGTTTTTCTTTTTCTTGGTGGCAAAGGCATAGAGTAGATGAGCTCTTTCCTTAAGAACAACAGTTATATTTGTTGTGAGCAAGCCAATTTTCACAAAAGGCAAAGAAAGGTCCCTGCAACCAAGTAGATATTCAGAAATCAAACAGGGATATAGAAGAGCAATCTTACTGGCCTTCTTTTGGTCTATCTGCCTGAGGATGTTTCTAAAGATAACAGTGTAGATATTTTTCTTTTTCTTAGTGGCAAAGGCATAGAGTAGATGAGCTCTTTCCTTAAGAACAACAGTTATATTTGTTGTGGGCAAGCCAATTTCCACAAAAGACTCTAAACAAGGCTCCGTATGGCATTTTCATCAAATTTAAGTTGAGCCTGTTTGTTTCTGGCCAGCCAACTCCTGAATCACCAGTTAGCACCTTAGTCACTTCATCAAAATCAGCTTCCTCCTCCAGGCCATTCCCCTCAATGTCACTGTAATGTGGATAGCTTAGGTAGCGTGCTATGTTTACATGTGTGAAGTCAATGACATTAACCCCTCACATATACTTGACCATAAGCTGGGCTCTCAGGATTGCCAAACTCCTCAATCAAATTGGCATAGAACTCCTTGACTAAGTTCTTATTATACTGTTCAGCAAATAGAGCCAATTCCACACAGCCCATTCCCAGCAGTAACTCCACCACATTGTATTGTTCCAAGCTTTCTTGAGTGATCCTTTTCCAAGACAAAGTTAGTTTGTCAATTAGTCCCACCATCCTCAATTCAGCAGTCTTTGTGTAAAAGTGTTTATTTAAAGAACTTTTGGCTTTAAGAGGAGCAGAAGAAGGAGGTGTGGCAGCCGTGCCTTTTTAACACTAGTTTTTTAAGATGAAACTTCTTTTAGAGCTGCTCTAGTCCTCTTTCTCCCCTGATTTATTCCAGTGCCAGAGGTCACCCTTATAACCTCTGGGTCTGAACCAGAGCTTCCCTTTCCTTCAACATTGTGCTCTCCCTTAGAACCTTTCTTAATACCTTCATCAATATCTTCGATAGACTGATTTATTTAATCCCAACAGTTAAAGGTTGGAGTACAACAATAGAATAAAATTCATTAATAAAATGGTACACAGGGTGTAGATTAATAGACAAGATTTCCGAACCCAAGTTTCTAACACCAGGTAGAGATAAATTGTTTTCCAGAAAATATCTAGGCATATGTGCATGAATCATCAAGTAAAAATCAGAAGTACACAAGATAGACATTAACAATAGATTTGACATAAAAGAATTTGAGTGCCTAGTAGTCTCAACCTACATATGAGTAAAATCTCATCTGGGGAACCTAGATAATGTCCAAGGGATAGAGATTTTACCGACCTGATCACCGGAGTGATTGGTATAGCCGATGACGTTGTTATACTTGATGACCTAGGAAAGGAGTATCTGGTCCTTCCCAAGGGTGAGAGAGTGTGATCATCAAGTCTGAGAGCCAGAGACCTCCTAGGCCTGATCGATTTTTCTTTTGCTATTGTTTGTTGTCAGATTATGCAGAGAGAATGAATATATTTCGAAGAATATGGACTTGCAGAGAAAAACCCCCAAGGAATTGTGGAGAGAAAATCGCAGAGTTTGGAGGCAAAGTAGGTCTGTTTTGAATGATATGGAACCAACTGTTGAGTTGATTTAGTGAGAGAGAAAATCCCTCAATTTTTGTGTTAGACCCACTAATGGACTCTTCTTCCAAGCTCTTTTGCATGTGATCGGAACTCTGTGTTACGGACTGATGTGGTTAGTGTGACATGGGATGATCTGAGCATGAGACTAGAGTGTTTACATAGTCTCACACTGCATGTACCTATCTAACATTTATGAGGGTATGAAGAAAAAGTGATATTATATGGGCATCTCTTGCACTAGTTGATCACATAGATCTTTAATGTCTGTATGAGTTCTTTAAACCTCATGGAATCTAGGGACTTTGTAAGAATACCGACCGATTGTTTGTGTGTTTACATAATCTAAAGCTCACTGTATGTTGCTCGACCAATTCTTGAATAAAGTGATGTCTTATGTCAATGTGCTTGGACTTGCTGTGTTGCACAAGACTTTTGGTGATGTTGATTGCACTAGTGTTATCACAATACATGATCAGTTCCTTCTATGTGATCCCATAGTCACTTAACATTTGTTTCATCCAAAAGAGTTGTGTGTAATAGCTCCCATCAACGATGTACTCAACTTGTACAGTGGATAGTGAGATACAGATCTGTTTTTTACTATTCCAAAAGACTAGATTGTCGCTGAATAGAAGCATCCTCCAGATGTGCTTTTTCTATCATGACAGTTACCGGCCCAGTCCGCATCACTATAGCCAACAAGATGCATTTTACTACTTTCTTATGTGACTCCTTAGGATTTGTTTGATATCTTACACACACTTCAACACTGTACAATATATCAGGTCTAGTAGCTGTTAAGTAGAGTAAACCAACGACCATATTTTCGTACTTATGCTGATCCACACTTCTTCCCTTCTCATCCTTGTTGATCTTAAGTGTGGTACTCATGGGTGTACTTATTGTCTTCCCATTCTCTAAACCAAACTTCTTACTAAATTTTTTGCATATTTTGCTTGAGAAATGAATGTACCTTCCTTCATCTGTTTGACTTGTAAACTAAGAAAGAATGCTAGTTCACCCACCATACTCATCTCAAATTCAGCTCTCATGGATGTAATAAACTTCTTTGTGAGCTCCTTTGATGCGGACCTGAACAATATGTTATCAACATATATCTATGCTTTGAGCACGTGTTGTGCTGAACTTTTGATGAACAGAGTTTTGTCCATACTCCCTCTAATGTATCCTTTATTGAACAAGTAGTTAGTGAGCTTTTCATACCAAGCTCTTGGAGCCTGCTTTAGTCCATAAAGAGCTCTTTTCAACTTGTACACATGATCAGGATACTTCCGATCCAAAAATCCTTTTAGCTGTTTCATATATACTTCCTCTTGTAATATCCTGTTCAGGAATGCACTTTTAACATCCATCTACTATAGTGTGAAGTTGTTAGCACATGCAATGGAGACCAACAGTCTTACATATTCAAGTCATGTGACTGGGGCGAATGTTTCATCAAAGTTCAGTCCCTCTACTTGAGTATACCATTGTGCCACCAACCTTGCCTAGCGTGTGATGTTACCTTCCTCATCAGATTTATTCCTGAATATCCACTTAGTACCGATCACATCCATACCTTCTTCTCTTGCGACAAGTTCCCACACATTGTTTCTTGCTAACTGTTGTAGTTCTTGTTGCATTGCTTTAATCGAGTACTCATCAATGAGAGCTTCTTTGACATTCTTGGGTTCAACGGTGGAAGTGTAGCATGTTATGCTGTTAATTACTACCATTTGATTGTAGTCTGCTCCTTTCTTGCTTCTAGTTCTTAGACCTTCTATGATGTCTCTGATGATAGCATCTGTGCAGTGATCTTTCAGAAGTCTAATTTCTTTTCTTCTTGCTATCTCATTGCCGTAAGTGTGAGTCACGCTCCCATTGATTTGGTAAGTTTGCATAGTCTTTAATACTACTTTGATCTCCTTGGATTACTGTCACTCTAGGTGTGTTATCTTCATCATCAATAGCTTGATCATTAACACTTAGTCTCCTGTTGTCAACATCCTCAACAGTCACATTTACTGATTCCATGACTACTCCTGTGGATCTGTTAAGCACACAGTATGCATGACTATTTGTGGAGTATCTCAAAAATATTCCCTCATCATTTCTAGCGTCGAATTTTTCTAAGTGTTCACGATCCTTTAGGATATAGCATTTACTTCCAAACACATGTAGATTACTTAGCTTAGATTTTCTGCCCTTCCAGATTTCATATGCTGTCTTATATATCAAGGGCCTAAAAAACACTCTGTTAATGATGTTGAACTACTATGTTAGCTACTTCTATCCACCAATTGTGTGAAAGTCCCTTCGAATTCAGCATGAAACGAATCATTTCTTGAATTATTTTGTTCTTTTTCTCTACCACACCATTTTGTTGCGGTGTCTTAGGTACTGAGAACTCATGTTTGATGCCATGTGACTCACAAAACTCTGGAAACTGACTATACTCCTTGCCATGATCACTTTGTAGCCTTTTTAGAGTTGTGTTCTTCTTTGTCTGAATGCTTAGATATGTCTTTTTGAATGCATGAAATGAATCTACCTTATTTTTGAGAAAACCTATCCATAATTATCTTGAGAAGTCATTGACACACACCAAGGCCTACCTTTTTCTACTAGTACTTTCTATCTGTGTGGGTCCAAACAGATCAATGTGCATTAGATCTAAGATATGTGTTGTGGTTATATCTCCAACTTGGATGTACTTTGTTCTGACTGACTTATCGATCTGTCAATCTTCACACAGTAACTTACACTCCTTTTTAAATTGTGGAAGTCCTCTGACAATTTTTTTTGCTTCTAATTTTGTGTAAGTACTTATGTTTCACATTCCCAGTCGTTTATGCCACAGTTCAACTTCTCCAATTTGTCTAGTCAAATATATATATATATATATGTTTCTTCATAGCATTCATCTAATTAGCAATTGTCAGCAGTTCTTGATCCTACGATGATGTACTTGTCATTGTTTGTCAGCACATAGTATTATCTCTTGTCAAAATACACCAATAGATCATAGTCATCAAACAACTTACTTATAATTATCAGATTAGCTTTCATCCCTTGTGGTGCACATTAGATAATTTTGGCATTCTAGCTACATTTAGTGTACCTACACTAATTACTCTATTTTTCACACCATCTCCAAATGTCACATTACCTTTACGACACATTGTATAGTCTGTAAGATATTCTTTGTTTCCCATTATATGGCGTGAGCATCCACTGTCAAGATACCACACTCCCTCAAAATTTGCCAACACAGAAAGATAAGCTACATTACCTCTCAGTTTTCCTTTTTGATCCAAATCCATCATATCTTGACTTCTCCTTTGGTCAAGGCATGTGTCTGTAGCTTTCTTCCTTGCTTCAGATCTCTAATTCTCCTGTAGCACTGATGCCATGTATGCCCGATCATTTTGCAGTAATCACACATGACTGAAGGCTTTCTAAGTTTGTGTTTCTTGATCAAGTTTCTCTTCTTAGCTTGACTCAACCTGTCTTTGATAAACACTCCTTTCAATTTGCCAAAAATTGTATAATTACTTTCTTTTGTGTGACATACATCTTTGTTGTGTGATTGAGATTTTAACTAGTGTAACCAAGTCCCAATTTCATTCTAGCTGGTCGCCCACAGAGATTATTTCATCAAGTTTAACCTTTCTAGTGTTTAATCTTGCTATTTTACTTTCAGCCATGTTTACTCTCTCCATTACATCCTTGACCTAAGCTATTAGCTCATAATTTCTTTCTTCAAGAATATCTTTCTGTTCCTAGATCTTCTTTATGATGTCTTTTAGATTTTGATGTAACTTTACAAGTCCAACACACTTAGTGTAGAGAATGATATACTTATCTTGTAGTTCCTCATAGTAGACTCCCTCGTCACTATAGATGGAATCATCGTCACTATCATCTTTGTGATTGTTGTGCATAGATGTATCCTCCAAGTTTATTATCACATTAAATTCTAGTGTCTCATTAGAATGAGTATTCTCTTCATAATCTTCAAAATCGCTTTTCTTATCATCATCACTAGTGTAGGAGAAAATTGCTGCAACCTTAGGACAAAATTGTCGAAGTAAGGACCTTAGTGCCTTTTGCACTAGTTTCTCTTTAGAGAATTCTTCTCCCAATTGATAAGCCTTATTTGCGATGTCTCTATGTTTGCCACTGAATTCACCAATTGTTTCATCCTCTTGCATCCTTAATTCTTCAAACTGAGTAGTCAACATCAGATCCTCACAATATTTGTACTTTCATGAATGGTTTCCCAAGTTTCCCAAGCCTTCGTTGCAGATGTACAAGTTGAAATCAGTTTGAATTGTTCCTCACCACACTGGGAAAGATGGTGTTTAATGCCTTAGCATTAGCCTGAACAGATTTTCTCTCAACATCAGTGCAATTGAGTATGGGCTTCACAACTACCTTAGTTAATTTAGTTGAGTCATCTTCCTCAGTCTTCATAGGAGGTTTCCATTTAGTCTCAACAGTATCTCATGCAGTTTCATCCAAGAACTGAATGAAAATCTGTGTTTTCATCTTCCAATAGGCATAGTTTGTGCCTTTGAGTGGAGAAGGTTTGATAACAGATCCGCCTTCCTTGGTTGTCATGATAACCCAAGTACCAACATCCTAGGATCTTCACCTACTAGATAACTAGCACAACAAACAGTGCCAAAGCTCTAATACTAGTTGTAAGTTAGTACTTAGACAAATCATACAGTGTGACTGATTGCTATGTGAGTAGTAGTGCGAAACATAGGCTGAAAAGTAGTAAGCAAAACAAACACATGTGACACAGCAATTGCTAACGCAGTTCGGTCAAGCCTACATCTGCAAGGCCATGCCCAGAAACTAATCCACTAATAACTATCAACACGGTACAAGAAAATGCCTAGCTATTTTACACATCTAGTGTTTGCCTAGTGGAATCAGTGTAAACTTTCTTAGCACACTGCACAGTTGAATTCCTTCAATTCTTCAAGGCTGAATCAGTGCAAACTCCCTTTGTACACAGCATATTTGAATCCCTTCAACTCTTCAAGGCTCCTCTTCAGAACAAGCTGCTTGATCTTGAATCCCTTCAAGTCTTCAACGCGTTGAACCGCAACACAACTTTTATCCTTAGAAACTACAGTCTTCAAAACAAGAACACTATTGAATTATGAATAATGAACAACGAGCACCAATAGAGAATCAGAGCGTTTGATGTTTATGACTGCACAAAGTCAACTACCGCGAACCACCATCTTCTCTCTTTCAGAGTGCCTTCGAAGAATTGTAGAACAGCTAACCTCAATCTTCAATTGCAATGCTTTATTTATAGATGTCGAGGCTCATTGATCACTCATGTATTTCCTAATGAGTCTAGACCAAGGATTTAGTTTCCAAAAGCACTTCTTGATTTGATTCCCTGCAAATCCTATTTTTCTTTACGATTTTGGCCTTTCCATAACCGAACTTCCATATCACAACTCATAATCACAGATTCTTCAGGATTCACCATGTTTCCTAAAACGATGTCAATACACAGTATTGCTGCAAACCTGTAGCTTTTGTAACATTAAATGATTAACCTGTGTGGCCACACTCAAGTTGTGTGACAGGTTTCTACAGAATAATTTTTTCATTATTCTTTGTTTCTTTGAGGAATGCATACCAACCATCTGCTATCTTTTGACCCATATATGTTTCCATGTGGCACATGCAGAATACTCCATCCAAATAATTCTTACTATTTTGCCATTGTTTCAAAGCTTCAATAGCGTTGCTGCTCTGTTTGCTGTTCTTCAATTATCACGCTCTATTTTGAGGAAAGAGGTGGCGAGTGTTATTTTTATTAGTTTGAACAGATAAGAAGAGGTAAGAAAATTAATAGAGGGAACTTACATAGACATGTAGAAAGAAAATGATTCTCTTAGGCTTCACATTTTTCACTTTCTTGATTACATGGTTGAGATGAATAGCCCATCCGCATAGAATATTATTTGAGAGTTTTTCATCAGTCATCATTATTCTTATATCTTCGCTTGAGATGATGCAAGAATCATAACTGAAAATTGTGTCACTAAAAAAGAGAGAATAAAATAAAGTAAAATTGTAAACAAACAAATAAATAAAGAAGATAAATATAGTAGTATAATGTGGTGTGAACCTTTACAACGTAAGCAAGGTGTGCCTAGTCTATTATGTATGCAAATCCATCACTGTAACATGTGTGCCTAGTTTTGTAACATAGTGTGCCTTATTTTATAATTGTTGTGCCTACTAGTGGCCTTTTTAATGACAATTACAAGTAGTTCTCCAAATATTTTCATAACCAAGAGTAACTATAATTTTATGTAACATAGTATTTTTTTATTTTATAAATGTGTTTACCTATTTATAAAATTAGGGTGGAATTCACAAAAGAGATACAATATAAAAGATACAAGTTGTTGAATCATTATGAGTAAAATGTAGTGGCAGAGTTACCTTTCTGTTATATTGTGCTCTAGATTGTCATTAAGGAATGCATAGTCTATTAATAACAGCTCTTTTATAGAAATTGCATTATGATCTTTTTCTTCTGTCCAAAATGGGAATCTCAAGTTGCTCGGGACTTTTCTTTTTCGATCTAAGGAGCTTGGCTCTATACTCGTCTCTTTGGTGAAGTCCCCATCACCTTCTAACAGTATACTGCATGGGGCATAAATATTGGAATGCCGTTTAAAATCTTGAAATATGTACATAATTTGTGTTTGTGAATGTGGAGCTATACCTGTCAATATCATCATTGTCAGCTGGAGCTTATCTTAGGTTTATGAGGTGAATTTATGCTTCTACCTCAGTCTCAGTTTCGACATCTTCACACAAGCTTTCTCTTCTTATTTGTGAGGTAGGGGCAGGATCTACTTGTGTGTCCAATTCATCATCCTGGCCTAGATCAAAACTAGGCACAATTTTGTGTTTCAAATCCTTAGCCTTCATTATGTCTTTTTCAAATTCATCAATTGCGTTCAAGTAATTGAGATTCTTGTAGATTTTTTTTTCTTGGCTATCGAATTATGGCTTTGATGATGATAGAATAACGCTGTTATGTTTGCAAAATGGGAAGCATGCCTAAATGTATTTTGTTGAACATACCGGTAATGTCAACATTTTTAACCCTTAGTTATTCGTACGCCTCATTAAACTTGCTTCCCAATCCTATTATTGTTGTGGCTACTTTCTCAATAAGATCCCATAGCTTATAATTACTTTTATTCGTATGGTTTGGTGTTAGCATTGAAGTTCATTTTAATATTAGCAAGTGTGCCCAGATTTAAACCTGAGTGTGCATAATTTTAAAATTGAGTGTGCCTAATTTTAAAATTGAGGAATGAATGCAATAGCTCTGTATGTACTTTTGTCTTATCATTTTGAGTGCCTACTCTATGTAACATGGAATTTCATATATATATATATATATTGTAAGCAAGTGTGTTATCTTATAATTGTGAGAGCCCAACTTTACAACATAGAATGCCTACTGTCCAGAATATTGAAGTTCATTTTAATGTAAGCAATTGTGCCCAATTTTAGAATTGAGTTTGCCCAATCTCAAAGCTGAGCATGCCCAATTTTAAAAGTGGGTGCGCCTACTATTAAAATTGAGTGTGCCTAATTTTAAAAGAAGGAAAGGAATGCAACAGATTTTTTTGTACCTTTGTGTTATCATTTTTGGTGTCTTCTGGTGGGCGCTGTAGAGCCAGTGCAAATGGATTTATTGAACATTGCTCATCTATTGACATTGTTGCTTTATTCTTAATTTTCAGGCGGTCAAGCACTTTTCCTTGACCAAAACTTACTGTAGCTTTCTCTTTTTTCTATATTTCCATGATAGACTTATCATCCCAGCAATTAATCACTGGGATTGATCTCTTTTCTTCCAATTTGGACTTCACCCTGTCTAGGTAGAAGAGTTGTGTTGTGTAAATTCACAATATGGTTAGTGACAATGTATTATTCCTAAGTAGACAATAGAGGTTATATTAGAATAAAAGTTACCACTAGGAAGGCAACAAGTCTAGTGAAGTACGACTTGTTGGAAGGATTCTTTTGGAACTTTTAACATCTTTCAATTAAGGCTATAAATAGGGGTGTAAATGGGTCCAAACCCTTTGGGTACCCCCAAACCCAGACACAGACCCTTATAGTGAAACATGGACTCAAACCCAGATCCAGAACCTCTGGGTATAAAATTTTTGGACCCAGACCCGACCCTTCAGGGTCTAGGGTAGGGTCTGGGTATACTCGTACCAGTATGATATTTTTTTTATTTTTTTCCTGTTAAACAAAAATATATATAAAACAATGTATAACTCTAAAATAAAAATTATAATATGATTAATATAATTTCCTCAATATCTCTTTCAACAAATACAATCATTTAACATTTCTAATTCAAATGATTAAAAGTTCAAGTACACACAAAATCCTCACTACTACATTAATCCAATAAAATTTGTATATATTACAAGTGTATGTACAATTTGTAACTTTAGAGATAATTATAATTATGTACTAATAACATTATAATGTATAAATTATGTATTAATAAAAAAATATAAAATAATATAATATATAAATGTATATTATTATTTTATTATAACGAGTATACGAGTCTGGATATCATCATACTCTGCCCAGACCCATTTAATAGAATCTATACGGGTATGAGTACGGGTACGGGTCCGCGGATATAAAATTTTAACCTTACCCGCTATAAATGGGTATAGACCCGCACGGGTATGGGTAAGATTCGCCCCGTTCACAGCCCTAACTACAAGTGTGTACTTGGACCAGTTGTAGTTTTAAATATCGTTGGCATTAACTAAATCTCGGAAGAGATAGTGGCAGATCCTCTTATAGGAAGTATGGTGGATCATGGTGGTGATGCAATAGAGTAGAAACTCCCTCTTGAAGTAGTCTACACCATCTTTACTTTTTACCAACCTTTGCTGAACACCTGTTACCTTTGGTAGAAAGCTGGTGTACTTTGTCTTTATTTTAGCAATGAATGCATTGTGTTATTCAGTGGGGATTATGTCCTTGTTAGAACCATGAACTGGCTTTGTGCCTCTTGGGAATCTAGGTACCAGATTCACATCCTCCTCATCGATTTGTATGCTTGTCCTATTGTCCTATTCTCAAGTATCAAGCCTGTGTTGTATACACTGAATTTCTAGACAAGGTACATTGCCAGGCTTTTTAGGAGCTTTGTCAAACATAGAGAGACTAAGGATCGAAATCCCATCTCTCTGACTGCTCTTTTTGTTCGTCACTTAAGTTTGTGACAACAGTGTGTACTGCAGATGTTGTCATGTTTATTTTCAGGGATAGGAATTGAGCGTCAACTTTCTCTTTTGATTTTGATTTATCTTCCTTCACATTCTTTCCTTTTTGTTGCCTTAGTTTTTTTGCAGTTGGCTTCTTAGCTGTTTTCTCTTGTCTAGGGCGTTTTATTTTGCTAAGCATGCTTGCTGGCTTGTTCTCTTGACATTGTTTCATCCTCCAGTTCCGAACAAAAATTGTTGATAAATGGAGTTAACTTTATGTTGAATGATGTGAATGTATTGTTTTGTTTGTGTATTAGCTTGCTGCTATATTTGCTAATGTCTTGTTGTCCTCTGGTATGTTGTCAACTGGTTGTCATGTAGAGACTTTGTTCGCTTCTCTTCCATGCGCTTACTGTAAGGAGATATTCAAATGGTTAGTAAGAGAATCATTTTTCAAATGACCGTTTAAAAATAAGCGTGCCTAGTTTTATAATATGGGGTGCCTTATTTTATAACTGTGTGTACCTTATTGCATAACTATGTATTCCTAATATGTATGACATTCATAGTTGACATACTTGGTGTATTGGAGCATTTTTAATGAAAAATTAGTGCTCATTTTTACAAGTAGATGTACGAATATTTTCATGACCAACCGTGATTATAATGTTAAACATGCAAAGTAGTTGTCTGTAAGTAGGTGTGCCTATTTATCTGACATTGTGTACCAAAATTTGAAATTGAATGTGCATAAGTTTAAAACTTAGTGTGCCTACTTTAATTTGTGCTTATTTAAACTGTGTGTGCCTACTTTGTAAACTATATGCATATTTTTTAAACTTTTGGTGCTAACTTATTTGTGCCTACAATGTATGTCACAAATGACAACACAAACAGTTATTATTTTGTATAAGTTAGTGTTTTATTTTGTATAGGTGTGCCTACTTAGCTAACACAATGTGTCTACTTCTTAAACTGTGTGTGCCTACTTTTTAAACTGTGTGTGCCTACTTTAAACTTTGTTCATTTAAAATACATGCCTACTTTGTAAATTGTATGTGCCTACTTTTTAAACTATTTGTGCTTACAATGTATGTCACAAATGACAAAAAAAATAGTTATTATTTTGTATAAGAGAGTGTTTTGGGGACACTATGTTTCATTACATGAGTGCCTAATATATCAACTGGATGTGCCTCTATATACGAGAGATGTTGTTAATTTCAAAAATCACAAACCAGGCACAAAACACAATAATGTGATCAAAATACAAATATATTAAAAAAAAAACACAATAAACAATGGTATACTACTTTGTTGAAGTATTTTTTGCTGAAAACTACAATTTCCAAGTTGATATTTACTTGTTTTCGTGACTCTTACTTGAAGAACTATCATTCTTGCTTGAAAAATTCATTTTTGATGATTTTTTGTGCGAAGAGGGAGAATTTATGATAAAATCGAATCGTATAATAAAGAAAACTAAAGAAATTGGTGATTGTATCATAAATTTTACCGCAAAATTGCTTGAAATCTAATCTTTGCGTATGTGGGAAGGAAAGGGTAGGTTTTCCTTTAGTGGGCGAATGTAAGCTAAGCACATTAAATGGGGCTGAATTTAAATTTTTTGACAATTTTCTTTGACGAGACCGTTTTTGGATAGGGCACACTAGGTGTGCCCGGGTCCTGGTACGACAAAACCCCAGAAAAATAGCGCTATATTTATAGAAGGCCCAAAGAAAGAAGCAAAGCAAAATTAGAGTAAAATTAAACAGTACTGTGTAATGGACCCTCTCACCGCTCTCAGAGAATACACAATTCGGAACGATCTCGCCAAAATACTTCGAATCGGCGACGAATTCCGTTTCGGCAACGATTATACTTTTCCGGCGACCATCGAGACGGCGTACTTGTCTAAGCACGATACTCGCTACACATTAGAAACCCTAGTTCACTTCATCACTAATCAGCATCTCAAGCACGCTGATTACATCAAGAATGCCAGTTCCCTTCGTATCCCCGCCGTTACGTTTCCCGACAGGAAAGTTCTCCTTGATTATCTCACCGGAAAGATATCTTCTTCGGACTCAATTGACTTCACTACCAAGGTCCCGGTTGGTCCAATCCAGAACGATTTGAATGTTCTCCCGCCGCGGGAAGGGGAAATTGAAGATAAAAGTTTCTTGAATAATTTGAATGTCCCAGAAGAGGTAATTGTTCCTATTGAATGGATAAAGGCTACGGAACGACCTTTAAAGGATAGAGAGCAAATTTTATTGTGTAAAAATCGCGACTTTTATGCACTTTTGACTGCGGCAACGAGGAGGGATGAGGAACGTCAGAAGGCGGAGGCTTTGCAGAGGAAGGATAATTTGGTGGCGAAGAATAGGATTGAGAGAGGAGGGGAGGAGTTGGGTTCAGGGTTTGATGGGGCAAAGGCTAAGTTGCATTTGAAAGGAAGTAAGATTGGAGAGGGTGTGCCAATAATTTTGGTGCCGAGTGCGTTTTCTACCTTGATCACCATTTATAATGTGAAGGAATTTCTGGAAGATGGAATCTTTATTCCTACAGATGTGAAGGTGAAGCAGATGAAGGTGAAGCCTGATTGTGTAACCGTCCAGAAAAAGTTCAGTAGGGATAGGGTTGTGACAGCTTATGAGGTGAGAGATAAGCCATCGGCACTGAAGGCTGATGATTGGGACCGTGTGGTGGCTGTTTTTGTGCTGGGGAAGGACTGGCAGTTCAAAGATTGGCCCTTTAAGGATCATGTGGAGATCTTTAACAAGAGTAAGTTGCAAATCGTTGTCCGGTTAAGGGGCAATATTTCATTTGCATTTGGTAGTTTGGTTTGCTGGGGTGGTGAATTTGTAACTTGGTTTATATGATTTTGTGATTTTATTGATTTGATTGGGGAATTTCTTATGCTTGAACTAACTTGACATAGATATTCAAGTTGGTGCAATTTGTTAATCTTATTAGTCTGGGTTGCTGGCTTGAGCTGTTTCTAGTGTTTATGTTTTGCTTTCACCTGAGAAGTATTCCTGTTGAGAAACTAGTTTTGTCTTCTGTTGCAGTTCTTGGTTTTTACTTGCGTTTTGAGGATGATAGCGTGGAGTCTGCAAGGCATGTGAAGCAGTGGAATGTAAAAATTATCTCGGTGAGCACATTTATTGCACATGTTGTTAGCCATTGTATTGGTTATGACTTTTCCTTATTTTTTTCACAATATATGATGAATTGCGACCCTAAAATTTTCAACTTGACTTTCAGATTAGCAAGAACAAGAGGCACCAGGACCGAGCTGCTGCCCTTGAGGTGTGGGACAGACTTGAAGAATTTATGCGATCTCGGTCACGTTGAGGTGTGTCAGTTCCCCAATGTTTAGGAAATTGAACAGTTCAGTGATCTTTTATATACTTAAGCATCCAATGTTGTAACCTTAGATAAGTTTGTGAAGCGGTTGAAATGTTTTACCAATGTGATCAATAACATACTTTTCCGTTTCGTTTCTTTCTCCAAGAGAAGTGGGTTTTATAACGTTTCAAACTCATGCTGAGTCGGATCATTACTAGAAACTTGAAAATATATATGTGGAATTGTTGCCTTTTTAGCATTCTTCAGTTTATAATGAATTATTTGGAACAGTTGAAATGTTTTACCAATGTGATCAATAAAATACTTTTACGATTCATTTCTTTTCTGCAAGAGAAGTTGTGGGTTTTGTAACGTGTAAAACTCATGCTGAGCCTAGCGTTACTAAAAACTTGAAAGTATATATGGGGAATTGTATATTAGCCTTTCTTCTCTTTATAATGAATTGTTTTCTAATAATCGTGCCTATTCTGTCTTTTTTCATAAGCTTCAAGAAAATGCTGTCAAAGAGAGGTTGTGATTGTAGATAATGATGAAAATATTATAATTGATTTTGATGGACTGACAGTCCATGGAGATAGTGCTTGGTCCTTTAGAAACTGTTGGCTTAATAAGAATTACCTTATCTTAGGCAGATTATAATATTTGAATTGGTCAAGTATTTGTTTGTTCAAATTCTAGGTTGTGTCCAAATTCACACCCCTTTCGTTTTTCCAAGTGCAGACCTGCATGCATATTTGAAGTAGACTAGCATTTATAAAATGGCTAAAGTGTATCAACAAGATAGCTATTTGCCTGTGTCATGGACAATGGTATAGGATTGGGTGCATAGACTTGTTTAAGAAACTAGCTTGCTAATATTCAAACATTAACCCCTAGTTTGGCTTGCAAAGGGGGAGGCGAACGGGAAGGGGTACATTTACTTCCATTAGGAGAAATAGATATTCCTCCATTGTGTTTTGTATGGTTGATTTGGAAGGGAAGTAAATGAAACCACTGTATTTATTACTTTCTTTTATGTCTTATTTTGCAGAATTGGCTATATTACCTATCTACAATTAGCTCAATCCTTGGACTCCGTGGTTTTTTTCTTTTTCAAAGAAATCTTACTTTTATTGTGATTCAAGTTGTGGTAGGAAACTGATTTTGAAGTTATGGAGTCAAAAGGTAGTGAATTTGTGGAAAGAGAGGAGGCTAGTATTCTTTTATGGAGATTTGTTAAGACGGACCTAGGAAGGGAGTTGGTTGGTGGAATTATTATCAGGGTTCTGGAGGCATATTCATGAGGATTCAGAAAGCGAGCTCAAATCTGTATGGCCTTTAATGGACGTAGATACTATGGGAGGCTTCTCTTGGGGATTGAGAAGGGAAATATGGATTTCTAATATGTGAATTTTAGGGATGATTCGGGTGAGTCAGAGGAGAATCTTTTTGTCACCATTTCTCGACCTTCCATGCATTTGGGATATTGCGATCAATTTATTAGGGAATCTTACTATCAAATCTGTTATCTTGTACGCTTTATCTCTATTTAGGCCGATAAATAGTTTTGTTTATATGACGATGTTTGGCTATCTTTGAGCTCTTTAGGATGGCTATTTCTAAAAGTTATTACCTCTTAATTGTCCTGCTTTCAAACAGAACAGCAGCAAAGCAATTTTCTTTATGTTGGGAATTTTGTGTGAGAGTGAAAAAATTGGTTCAGTTGGTCCTAAATTCCTTAGATGTTGCCATATCCCTGTGTTTGAACTTATTTTGATTCTGTTCATTAATATCATGAGGAATAAGATGGATGGGGAGGAGGGGCTGAACATGTTAGTTGTATGTACTTGTTTAAAATCATTCTCGATTTTGTGATGAGAAACTGAGATTCCTGAAACAATACACTTTCTTTTGAAGTAATTTTGTACAAGGTATATACACTTTGTTGCCAAGTTAGATGTATGTTCTGATTAAGTCAAAATATAGTCTTTGTCTCAGGTATCTTTGTGGTTCTGAATGTCATCCTGATTTAGAAATGGGGATGGTACTGCTACTAGTCTTGCTTCATTTATCCCTTCAGATCAGCAAATTATTTTTTAAGGTGATAGTATGTACTTAGGAGCACGTATGAGGCATTCATATCCACGTTTATAGGTCCTGATTTGCTTGCTTCCAGTGCAATTCGTATTAAATTTAACTTGTTAAGTTGGGCTTCATGCCTTTAGGTTAATAATGAGGACAAGAAGGAAGATGGTTTGATGATGCTAGTGTAGCTGGGAACTTTTGCTGCTTTCTGGTCTTTTAGCCTGACCAATGGACAGTAACTTCATGAAGCTTGAATGACTTCCGAGTTGAAGACCAATTCCACTCCATTTCTATCTCAGATTTCTTTGACTAGGGTTTGAAGTTTCTTTCTCCTATGACATTGCTATATTGCTTGTGCCTGCCCATAGACATTATCCCAGCTTTTGCATGCAACTCTAGGAGTCATAGTAATCAAACAGTTTTGCTTTCCTTTTCTTCTTCAGTTTGCATCGACATTCTAGTTTAATTAACATATAATGTTTGAGCTAAATATATTATCCAAACTATGCAGAAAAAGATTGACATGTCCATATTGTGTTGCAGGTGGTGAATCTGTAACTGATGGCAAAGCTCACAATTATGATCTGCAAGATGATGAAAGTGAAAACAATATTGAAAGCTGTAAATGTCCATATTGTGGTGTAGGAGTTGGAGTAGAAACTGATGCCAAAGCTCACATTTACAAACTGCAGCAATAATTAACAATGCTAGAGAAGGCTGTGCAACATAGCTTTCCTATTATATGTTGCATTGGACTTCACCATTATAAGAGCATTCGTTCCAATAGGCTTTCTTTCCTGCTTTTTCCTCCTGACATACAGTTTTAGTGGATATTAATGGCTGGAGTGAGCTTACTAGGTGCATTTTCAGGATCCAATCCCCTATGATATGGGATTGAATTTGTACTGTGCATGGGATTAAATTGTTTGAAGACATACTGACTTCCATTTGTGCGATTGTATAGAGTTCGATTTTTAACATTCTTATCTTGAGTCTCATAAAAGTTGAATCATCTGTTACAAAAGATGTTTGATCAAAAGTGAGAAATTTGTATTGACTTTGGGCTTTGTTGAATTCTGTTTCCATGAGGATGCAGACAAAGTCTACATGTGTGGTGGCTTCATTTTACTTCTTGGTCAATATTTAGGTTCAAAAAGGAGACTTCCAAGACAAGAATATTTATTATTCCATATTTATGAAGACATCCAACAATACAAAACCATATTGACCAATAAAAGTGGTCATGAAAGAATAGCTCACACACATGGAAAAAATCAACTCAACAGCTCAACCTAATTCCGGCCCCATGACAGGGACTAGAGAACAGTGGCAAAGGCATCTGCAGGATGTATTCAGAAGGCATAGGATGTAATGAACAAAAGGAAGAACAGCACCGGAGCCGCCAACTTGGCGGTGGTTGCATTCGATGAACCACCGCCGTTTTCTGTGGATGGTACAGAGTTAGATCCTCTTCCTGTTCCTGCAAAATGAGATCATGATGAAGAGTAAGTATTTTCTGTCCAGCAAAGACCTTACTACAGGTTCTAACTTGTTTTTATGATGTGCACTAAAAGATAAACATCATCCCTACCTGAAGGAACTGATCCAGAAGTGCCCGGGGTTCCGCTTGGAGAATCGGCTGGAGAACCAGCTGCAATGGCCCAAATCATGACAGGTTATTATAAGGAGAGCCAATCAGATAAAATTTCCTTCAGAATAATGATGAGGAGACTTTTTTTTTTACCTTTGCATTGGCTGACTGATGGAGTCTGAACATTACAATCTTTAGGTAATTCTAGTGCTTGAGTTTGATTAATATTTAGTCCAAGGGATGATGCACCACCATTAAGTACTTGACACAAGCATTGAGGTTGAGAACGAACCACACTGGCGAGCTGCGTGCAGCAGGCGGAGGATGGTGTGGTGGAGTTGCCCTGGATGTAGTTGAGGCAAGGGGACATACTGATGATCACATTAGTACAGTCTTGAGCTTTGACACCTCCCCAGACTATGGCCATTAGAAACAGGGCCATCACGGTTTGAGTTCTTTGATGAGCCATTTGGAAACTCTATGCAAAGGATGAGAGGAGAAAAGATGCAAATGCTGTTGATGAAGGAAAGAGTTGAATGGTTTTTTTGATGGAGAGAGAAAAGAGGGTTCTATGAGTTTATAAAGGGGAATTGGAGGATGGGGAAAGTCAAATGATGATGGGGGAATTAGGCTAAGGCCAGCTTTTGTTGTTAAACAACTTTTCCTAATTTTTTTTTTGTCAAGGGTTGAATTGTTTATAATTTGTTCAGACATGGACACGTATGTAAAATATGAGAAGATCAATGAGTTTAGTTATGTTCTTATTGTGTGGTTTAGTGACCTAAACCTCAAGCTCTTCAAAGCCAAAGACAATTAGTTTTAATATTTGGACACCTAAGAAAGGTCTTCGGTATTGCGATCTTGGGTTCGGTATTACTATATGGACTAATTTGGATTGCATTTACAAATAGTTCGTATAGTTTGAATCTTAATCCAAAGTTAGGGTATGGTCTCCCTTACATTCCTACGTTTTTTCTTTTTCTGATTCAGTTTTGCTCTCTTCCCAAAAAAGAAAAAAAAAAAAGAAAAAATAGATTTCATATGAAAAATAGAAATAGAAAAAAGAAGCAAGAGGAAGTAGAGTTTTTTTTTTTTTTCTTTTTCGGTGGAAGAGAGAAGAAAAAAGAAAATAAAATTTTCTCTAATATTTAATAAATAAGTTGGGGGTACTATTAAAAATTCATTTTCAAAGTTACTCTATAAATTGACAACTATATTTTAGGAATTGATAAGTGTATTTTGTATATTTTTTTTATTAATTTAACTTTTTTTTATTATTAAAATTGGATACTTAAATGTCATAATGATATTCATTCATTACATATCCAACCTTTAGAGTATTAATGTGAAATTAGTACTAAATATAAAAATTGAAGGAAACTAAATGTATTGTGATCAGTATATAATTAATATAGACATCAGCGGTCAAATCGTCTAATATATTTTTTAATACACTCTCTAGTATATGATTTTTTATAGTAATTTTATTAATAAAAATCTTATAAAATAAAAAATAAATCTTAAAAGTTACTATTAAAAGAAATGTATCAAAGGATGTACTATACGATGTACTAGATGATTTTGAGTGTAAATATCAACACAATAGTTGTCTAACTTGACCATGATTTTAGCCTCAATAACGAGTTTTTTTTTTCTTTTTTTTGAAAAGGAGTCTTATAACAAGTTTCGATTTTCTAAAATTTTCAAATATCGTAAATAAAAATGATGGAATACTAAAAGAAGATTCATATCATTTGATATAAGAGTTAATTTGTGTTTAATTTTTGTAATTTGTTGAAAAGAAAAAAAGAATAAAGATGATGATGATAAAAAAAGATAATGAAGATCATGCAAAATTCAGACAGAAAAATGTGCCCAGAAAAAGAGACTGAAAATTATTTATACTTTGAATTTTTAAATGAAATTTTTGTTGAACTTAATTGTCTTTACACTTAGGATTATCTAGTATATACTCTAGTACACTTCCGTAGTAATTTTTATTTATGGCTTGTTTTTTAGATATTAGGGTTTGTATATTTTATTTTATAAGATTTATATTAATAAAACTATAATCAGAGGTATGTATTAAAGAGTGTATTAGAGGATGTACTAGACGATCGTGGCTATTGTCTTTGAGTTGGGAACAATTTGAGATTAATTTAATTCAATATAGAGTTGATTTGGTGGATGAATTGAATCAAAAGTTGCAAAGTTTTTCGTATTCACAGTTGCAGATTTTTGGTTGATGAATTCACTTATAACTTGTGTTATAGTAATTGATTTGATCAAAATTTGTACTTAAACTCATCCTCTCAATGGAGTTGGGAGTATATATAGTAATTGGTTTGTCGCAAGGAGGCGGATGTGGATTGCTATTTGGGCTAGTTTGGAGTGGGGCTGCGGGAGAGGCTGGTGGTGGGCTTTGCTGAACTGGGCTGCGGGGTTGTGGCTGTGGATCAGGGTGTGAAAGTGGAGGTGGGCTGTGGGAAGGGAATAGTGGAGCTGGGCTGTGGGTTAGTGGGCTGCGGGAAGTGGTTGGTGGATTTGGGTTTGCAGGTGGGCTGTGGGTAGGATTTATTTGATCTGGGCTAGGTGGGTTATGTGCTAAACTCCCCCTCTCTTGTATACTATGTTGCTTGGAGCCCAAAACTTGTTCTCCAAAGTTGTAAGATTGTGTGAAGTCTGTAGAAATTGAAGTACCTGATTTTTCGTGGAATGAAAATCTTGTTTCATCAAAAATCACATCTCGGGACACAAGGAATTTTTCTGTTTGCAGGTCATAAAATCTCCATCCTTTCTTGTGAAGAGGGTAGCCAAGGAAGACACATGGTCTGCTGCGGGCTCGAAATTTATCTTTTGGGGTATCGTGGTTATGAACATAAGCTAAGCACCCAAAAGTTTTAATGTGAGAGAAAGATGGTTTCTTATCGTATAGCAACTCATAAGGAGTCTTACCTTGTAACAATTTTGAGGGAGTTCAATTAATGAGATAGTCAGTCGTCAAAATGCATTCTCCTCAAAACTTTATAGGTAAATTTGCTTGAAATCGTAATGCCCGAGCTACATTTAAGATATGGCGATGCTTGCGTTCAACTCTTCCATTTTGTTGTGTGTGCCAGCAATAGTAGTTTGGTGGATTATTCCATGGTTAACAAGATACGACTTTAAGAGTGCAAATTCTGTCCCATTATCGCTACGGATTGTCTTGACAGTTTTGTGAAATTGGGTTTTGAATCATGGTAAGGTAATCTTGAAGAATAGAGGCAACCTCACTTTTCTCTGACAGTAAATATATCCAAATAGCCCTAGAATAATCATCTAAGATAGTAAGAAAATATGAAGCACCTATAGTGGATTTGGATTTATATGGGCCCCATAGATCGCAATGAATTAGGTCAAAAATTGTAGATGCTTTATTGATGCTAAGAGGAAAACAATCACGAGTTTGTTTGGCACGTAGACAAATATTACAAGGTGATGTTCCAGTTGTAGAGTCTTTAGAATTACCCAAAAAATTATTGACGACACAATCTGAAGGATGTCCCAACCGTATATGCCATAATGTGCTTGAATCAAGGACTGTGCTACAAAAGGTGTATAATTCCTTCAATTCCATAGGTTTGTAGAAGAAGATCCCATTCCTCTGCTCACCCACTCCAATCGACCTCATCGAGATACGGTCCTGTATAAAACAAAATTTGTCAGAGAGTGTGATAAAGCATTGCAAATCTCTTGCCAATTGAGACAAAGAAATTAAATTGCATGTGAGTTCAGGAATTAGCAATACTCTGTGGAGTTTTAATGTAGGACTTAAAGAGACCATTCCTTCGTGCACAGCAAAAGTTTTGGCACCGTTAGGTAATCCAATAATATGCGGACGGATAGGATATATATTTTGTAAAAAAAATTTCCTACCAGTCATATGGTTAGAACACCCTAAATCTAAAATTCAAAAATTTTCCATACCAGATAACTTTTCAGATTGCATATTATTTGAGGTTTGGAGGGCAGTCAACAGTCAATGCTGGTAAGGGGCCCGGGCCCGGCCCGTTGCTGCTAGAGCTCGGCCCGATGCCCGGCCCAACACTGCAGATCGGCCCACCCGGCCCGCGGTCTTCTTCTTCTCCAGCGCGCCGGTGACTGTTGGAATTTTCCGCCGCCGCCGTTTGTGCAGAGTAGGCCCACGCCTCTGTCGCTCTTCCTCCATCGGTGGCGCGCGATCCAAGCATCGTCGGTGGCTGTGGCTGTCTGCCGCCTCGCCCAGGCACAGATCTGCCGCCTCGCCAAGGGCTGTGATTCGCTGGTGAGAAGCCGCGGGCGGCGAGCTTGTGAGGATTCCGAGGCCACCAATCCGGATAACCAACAAGCTGGAAACATCCGGTGACATCGTGGCCGGCGCGTTTGCAGTAGGAGCAAAAATTTGAGGCAGAAAAATTTCTTTCTATTCTGGCGGCGAAGGCGGCGCCATCTCCAGAATAATCTTCTTTTCGTGTCGAATTTTTGTGTTGTTCTTCTTTGCAAATTTGAGCAAGAATGGTACGTAATTTGGGTATAGGTTCTTGTTGGATCATATGGGAACGAACAGTCCCATAAATTGCACTATTTAATCCCATTAAAAATTGGAAACCTTCTCGTTTTCTCTTCCTTTTATGATAAAATTCAACAGATCTGTGTCTGTACTGGGTGGAAGTTGAGTATAGTTTTCTAGTTCGTCCCATACCTCTTTTAGACGTGAAAAATACACGTGTACTGAATCACCGCCTTGCTTACAATTTGCCAATGCTGCTTTTAATTCATATATTCGTGGGCCGGTACCAACTAGAAATCGTTCCTTCAAGTCTATCCATAATTCATCAGCTCTCTCAGAATGATATATGGTGGATCGGAGAGAAGGTTCGATAGTACTGAGAATCCAAGAGTTTACAAGATTATTGATCTCCCACATTCTTCTTCTTTATCTGGATCACCTTCAGGAATTGGAATTATTCCATCAATGAATCCCAATTTTTTCTTCGATCTCAAGGCCATGCGCATGGCTCTTGCCAATTCTGCATAATTATTATCTGTTTTTGTCTCTTTCAACTGGACCGTTGTTAGAATCAATCCAGGTCCATCGGTGGATGCCACATAATAAGCATCTTTCTTTATTCTGTGAACATGACTTTCTTCCATCATGTCATTATCAACATTGCCAATATTGTCGTTACTCATTTTGAGAAATTTCAGACAATTGGCTTTGATACCATGAAAGTTTCCAATGGGAAAACACTCTTGTGTTTTCTGTCTCATTAATGTGAGAATAGTGTACAATTTATAGATTGTCCAAGTGACAAATTCTAAGCAGTAATTCTATTTTAAATATATGTCTAACAATAATATATATATATATATATGTAACTTAGTTATTTCCTATCAGTTTTTGTTCTCAAGGAGATCTTCCAGATATAAAGACCTCTGACATTGGAGTTATTATCAATTGAGGACATAAATATTCTTTTTGGACAAAAAGCCCCCAAAAGTTGAGTTAATTGGTCAATCTAGTAATTTATTTATTTATTTTTTTGGGAACAAAAGGCACCTAAAGTTAGACAAAATCAATAGAGGATATGATTTTTTTCTTGTTTTGGGAAAAAATATATTAATAAATTTAGAAAAAAAATGTGAATGCATCTCCGATCCAAGTAATTCCCTTTTCTTTAAATTTTGTATTTCTCTTCCCATTTCATTTCTTTTTCAAGTTTCTCCCTTATTTTATTCTTGCACTATAATGATATATAATTTTATATCCTTCATCGTATCTCATATTTTCTCATTATTTTTTATTCTAATTTTTCCATCTTTCTAACTAGTTTCTACTTGTTACTCAACTTCTAATACATCTCAAAATGTCTTCATCATTACGAAAAGAAACAATTATTCTTTTTCTGAAACAAATATTCTTATTTGTGATGTGCTCATGACTAGTGGCCAAAAATAAAACAATTTTATAGGAGGGGAAGGGGACTGGAGGAGGTTTGTCCGGAAAAAAAGTTTATATTTTAATGGAGTCGATAAATTTAATTTGGGAATTTATATTTATAGTGTGAAAATTTTATTTTTTTCCTCATGTTTTTCTCTCTACACACTTTCTCTCTTACTTCTCTCTACTTTCTCTACTCTAACACTGTAATCTTTAACATTGAACTTATATTGGAGATGGATGTGGATATTCTGAATATTTTGTAAAAGAAAATATCGATTTTGAGGTAAAATTGAATTTATTTGTTTTCGGCTCTGAGGCTTCATTCGCCCGGACTGGCGATCTGGAGGGGAACGGATCGCTCATTGAGGCGATTTGTTCTTAGGAGCATTTGCCCAGATGGGTGACCCGCTTGTCTCCCAATCGCCTATCTGAGCGAATTTTAGTGAATTTTTTTTTAATGTTAAAAAAAAAAATTTTAAAATTTCCATTCGCCCATTCTGACGGTCAAAGCCGCTCTCAATCGCCGGACCGAGAGATAGTAGGCAGGTGTACGGAATCGCTGACCAGGAGATTTGACTCTGCTCCAATCTCTGGATCGGGAGATTTGACTCCGTTGCAATCTCCGGACCGGGAGATTCAAAAAATGTAAAAAAAGTTGAAAAAAACTAATTTTGAGGTTTTTTTTAATTTCAAAATTAATATTTTCTTGCAAAAAATATTCAAAATTATCCATATCTATCTTGAATTTGTGTTGAATGTGAAAGATTTGAGTTTTGAGTTAGAGAGAATTGTGTGAGAGAGGGAAATTTCGAGAAGAAAAAATAATTTTTTTGTGCTATATGTATAGATTCTCAAGTTAGATTTATCAACCTTTTTACTTTTTAATTGACAAACTAACACAATATTAAGAGGTTTTTGTCTAAAAATAATTTGCTTCTAATTGGCGTATAATCCCAACTTTGACAGTTTTGTACCTAACTGTTTAAGTAATTCAATAGTTGATACATATATATATATATATATATATATATATATAGGATAATGATCTTCTGCAACTGATTGGAATAAGGTTCAAGAAATTAAAATGGATAAATAAGAGAGATATAAGAAAAATTCTATTATGCACTCGTTTCATAACTTATCATGTTTAAGTTTAAGAGATTAAGTTTTTACTTATGAATTGAATACAAAACAAAATAACAAAATATTCTGAGATATAAAGTCCATGTTAAGAGAAGTATAAAAATTGATGACAAACACACAAAGCACACTCAAATATAATTTCAAAACAAACCAAACAGTACAAAAGAACATCAAAGTTCAAACAAAGCATGAACAAGCATAAACTTTGTTGATGCATAGCTGCATCAATTGTCTCATACAAACTTCCATCAATTCTTGTTTTATTTAGAAAACCAACCATTCTAAATAAGTAGAAATATTCAGCTAAATCTTTGTCATGGAAAAAGCTCTCCGCAGCTCCAATTTCTTGGCCAGAAAACTGATCAGAAATGGTTGAAATTTGAAACATATGCCACCAACAGCAGAAGAAATCCAACTAGATTTATATTTTTCTTTGTAGTGCTTCCACCGGAGTGTGTTTCACTTGCTGGCGTCGCTTTAGATCCTGTCAAAATTTTCAAATTATAGTCGATACAAAAAAGATCAATTAATTACTAATTAACATTTGGACTTGGTGCTGAGCCAAACATTCATGTCTAGAGAGTCAAATTTTAAATACAAATTTGATACGTTATTTAAAGAAATTAGTTATAAATAAATAACCACAAATTATTTTAATGTTTTTATTTCTAACCATTTCTTTTATTTTATATTTTTTTAATTATGAACAATTTTTTATTTTATATTTTTAGTCACAAACTTTGATTTTATCTTTTTTAATCATAAACTATTTGTTTTAGCAAAGCCATGAAATGGTTACGACTTCTCAAATATTGTAATTTATTAAAAAAAAATTGGACATATAAACATAAAAGCAAAATAATTTATGATTAAAAAAATATAAAGTAAATGTTCATGATTGTAAATAAAAAATTAAAATAATTCACGGTTATCTATAGTTAATTTTTTTCTTTATTATTTAATTTTGATTTATTATTTCTTTACTTAATAATTTACTTTAATTTGATTTAGAGTGGAAATGACGTAATATACTAATTTTCATATGAAATGAAACGCACATAATTTATACAATAGCAAAAAATATAAAAATATTTTTTGAAGGCCATAGATCCTCCTATGGGCCAGGGCCGCAGACGTCCTTAACATTTATCGAAACTTCTTAAAAAATATATTTTTGAAAAAAAATTTGTATATATTTTCTTTTTTAAAGTTCGCTTTCAACATTTTAATTTTTATTTTAAGTGTACATTCTCATCTTCTCAATATTAAAAGGTCTGGTTTTGAAGTGATTTAAGGAATATATATATATATATAAACATACAGTGGTGGAATTACTTAGAGATTCGTACGAGATTTGAATTCACTTGAGAAAAAAAGATTTAAAAATTTTGAAATTTTCATATTCAAGTCTTTCTAATTTTGTTTTTTTTAATAGAGTCTCAAAATTTTTAAGCTGGGCTGCTAATTAAAATTTTTTTTAATGTTAATCAATCCTTCTAAATTTTTTTTCCTCATTCCGCTAATATATATAGCTATTGATGCTTATTTTAGGGACTAGAAAGTTTGGTTTTAAATTTGATGTATTACCTGTGACTGAAGGTGTAGTTGAAGAATCAGAAGCACCATCGACAGGTCCTGGCGAGGTCTCTGGAGAACCCACGGGAGAAAGTGCCGGTCCATTATTAGCTTCTATCAACCATAGCAGTCAAATATACCCATATACATATTTATCTAAACATGCATCGAAATGAACTTGCAGCCAAAGCACACTCTTTTCATTTCTACTAAGGAAATTGGCTATAATAATTATACATCACATTTTGCAAATTGTATACCTAGTAACTTCATCAATTATATATATTTATATATGCATGACATATATATTTTCTTCAAGATGCTAGTTAAAAAGTATTTTTTAATTACTGAGCACAATAATTTTCAACTATGAAATCATATTTTTTTTACATACTATCAAAATTATTACCGTGTTTATATGTGGAATAGTAATTTTATTGTCTCATGACATGTTATGTATAAAAAAATAAAGTTAAACATCAAGTATATATATATTCTACAAAATGTAAATTTTTATATATAATTATAATTATTTTTCTTTGTAATATTATCAATCAATAAGCAAACGTAGTTTTAAAAGTAGTTTCTTTTAATTTTTTAAAGTTAAAAATAAATATAATTATAAACATGCAAAAACACACCTAAAAAATAATTTATAAATTAAAATGCTTATTTTAAACTATTAAGAAGAAGAACGTACCATTACATCTACTAACAGGCGGTGTATCAACTTTGCAAGCACCGGGCAATTGAAGAGCAATGGTATTGTTAATATTGACGCCTAATTGAGAACCACCACCACTCAGCACGGTACATAGACATCGAGGTTGTGTTCTAACAACGTTAGCAAATGAAGAACAACACGAAGGAGTTGGATTCTTAGAACTTCCGGTAACGTAATCAAGGCAAGAAGCCATACTAATAATAACATTCATGCAATTGGATTGAGCCATTATGGGTTTTGATGAAAGCATAACCAAGACAAAGATCATCATTAGGCCAACCTCAATCTTTTTTGAAGCCATTTGATCAATGATGCAAATGAGAATAATTAATCTTTTTGGAAAAGATCAAAGGATTGATGAAAATAATGTACTAGGTTTAATTAAGGTTGAGGTTTGGCAATTTTGAGCAAGAAAAGACGGGATATTTATATATGCAATTGGCCTTGTTGGTTAATCTCTTTGCTTTACAATTACGGCCGTGGGGATACTATTTGGTAAACTAGAAAAGGTCTAAAGGTGATGCAAGATTTGCATTTGTTTACAAAGAATCACAAGAACGTGTCATATGCCCTCAAATTTGGCTGTAAAATGAGTTATTACTATATAATAGTATTCTAAAGCTATAATAGTATTTCAGTGATAAAATTTAACATCTTTCGATTAAAAGTTGAAGATTTATACCTGTTTTTAATGTTCTTTTCCATAGAATTTATATTTTATCACTTAGGATTTATATATTGAATTAAAAATATTATGGTACTTCTTTCATTTTTTTATGTATCAAATCCCATCAATTTTCATATTATTTTACTTGATATATTGTAAAAATAATACAATATTTTAATGAATTTTTTTTCATTATACCTTCCCATTTAATGAATTTCAATTTTTTTGTCCTTCTAACATGAAAACTTGTACAAATAATAATAAGGAGAGAAGAGTTTACAAGATATTCTAGTCCACAAAAGAAATAAGAAAATTTTTTTAAAAATTTATATTTTTTTTATAAATAGTGTAATGTTCAAAATATAATATATAAAAAATATTGAAGGAAGTACTAAACAAAAATTAGAAGTGCAGATGGAGGAGGATAGGGCAGGGGCAATGAATTAAGCAACTAAACAGTATCTGCATAATTTTTTTCTTTTCAGTTACAAATGCTTAATTAGAGAGGAAATGTGTCAATTCAAAAAGTAATTATAATACTATATATGATCAATGTTACTGAAATTTCTGCACAAAAGAAGCTCACATGTGATTATTAATTTTTCCCAGAATTTATCATTATCCCTTGATTTGCTCCTGCGTTTAATTTCCTTTGGAGAATCAACGTTTATATTGCCTTTATACTCATTATTTGTAAAGATTAATGCATCGAGATATAAACCTAATTTATGCACAAATTTTAATCATTGTTTAAACACACCTCCTTTAAGAAAAGGGTATAATATCTAGCACCTATTATTCTTTAAAAAAAAAAAAAAGAAAAAAAGGGTATAGTATAAGTTACGATATTGGACTCTTTTGTTGCTTTAATTTCAATTCCACCTAAACAAATTTTGATTTACCTAAGTGCATGCCCTCAACATATATGCTGATTCTTTGTCATCAATGCGGAATTTGATAAAAGGTTCTTGAATACTTCAATTTGACAGTATAATTAACAACTTAAATCTTTTAGTTACATGAAAATCCATTTGAAAATAGAAAATTCAGAGAGTACAAGAAATAATACTGTGCTATGCGCTATCAATGCAAGTTTGGGAGCGTGACTTATGGATATGGTCCCAAGAGACGTCATGAATATTTAAACTTAAACTTATCCTATATGAGATCGATATATCATAGTCATCTCTACTTAAAGCTCTAACATTATTATTCTTTGCGATCAGAGATCAATGGTTTTGATACCATAATGACAAACTTGTGCCTGAAACTTAAAGAGTAAAACTCATAGATATGATAATACTCACTATTCCTAGTTAATAATCATACTCGTTATGTCAAAATAATTATTTTAAAATGATCATAATTAAATACTTAAACCTATACTTATATACTTTTATATATTGCATAAATATACCAAATTTAAGAATATCATATATAAAGTTTGAAAGCAAAAGCTAACTCATAAGTGCTAACTTATAAGGCGACCTCCTCTTTAAATTTTGATTGAGTTTCATTATTATGAAATTTGATGTAAATTTTTCATTAAAAATTCTTATTTTCTTTCGTAAATAATTCCATATTCACATAACCTAAACAAATATATTAAAATTAAAATTTGTCCAATCACACACAATTGAACTGAACCACAACTTGGAAAATAATTGAATGTGGGCCCTTAAGATGAGACATATATTTTCCTCAGAAAAAAAAAAAAAAAAAAAAGGATGAGCCAAATATTAAAATCGGAAGATAAACTATACTAGAAAGAGTTGGCTAGAAAAGTTATGGAACAAAATGTCAATCCGAAAATACTCGGTAGAAGCAAAATTCTCGAGAATTATCGATCATCGAGTAGCCATGCGTGCCAAGTTGCAAACCCAAGTTAACCAATAATAGAGCCATCTATATTTATATTTTATACAATAAGTAATAATAGGTGAACTACTCCCAATTTTTTTGACTTGGAATTATTTATTAATTTCAATTTTGCGGCGAGAAGATGAATGGGCCGGGGGCAGAAATTATTTTCATATTTCTGTGCTTATTAAATCACATATTAACCTCTTGTGTACTTATTTTGTATACAAATTGATACTATTGCAGAACCAGTATGTTTATAAAAGTTTTGAAGTGAAACTACGAAAGAAAACATGTCAAATCTTTGATGATTTTACCTAATTTTCTTTTAGTTTAATGAATTTTTTTCTAAATTTTTAGCAACAAAAAGTAGCACACAGAATTGTTTATAAAATTTGATTAAAAAGAGAATTGTTTATAATATTTTCTTAATATTCCTTATAATATTTTAATTTATTTTTTTATTTGATATGTTTTATTTATAAAATACTATTGAGGAATTATTGAGGAACTTTTGTTAGACAATGGGCCATCTCTCATAGTCTCACACAATCTTTTTATTTTTTTTCCCTTTTCATTATGAATTTTCATTTTGATAATAAAATTTGTAAAGTTTGGCCTGCTAAAATATTTTTATAGTTAAATAAAGGTGCAAAAGAAGTTTGTTTGATTTTTTTAAGGCAATTACCTATGGTATTATTATTATTAGTTTATAGTGTACTCTATACATTCCAAAAAAAAAAATCAAAAGAAAAAAAGTATTCAATTTGGCCCCAAAATTTGAAGTTTTGTCACTGTAAAATACTACACTACCTTCAATCAAAAATATAATTCTTTTAAACGTAAGTTGAATGGTCAAAATTATAAATTCTTTTATACATTTTAGTTTATATTTGTTATCAATTTTCTTATTCTACCATATCTTAATTCATTTATTATCTCTTTCCCTCTCTTTCTCTCTCATTATTTATTAAGAGTATAATAGATATTTTATCTTAAAAGTTGCCTTATTTTCTTAAACTTTAATTTGTGTGCACAAATTCAAAAGAACTTATATTCTTGATCAGGTTAGTATTATAAATATTAAAATATAGATGGTTGTCTAGGATCCGCTTAATTTTACATAATATGCTTTTTTACATTACCTTAAAAAATAAATATTACTAATAAATATACATAAATTCTACGTCATATTATGTATTATATACATAAACTTCATTTTTCTCTAATCACCTACCTAAATAAATTTTAGGTGTATAAAATTAGAATAATGTTTGTAGGCTCAATAAACCTTATATAGCACTGCTCATAAAATTATTATGTGGATATATATCACAGGATCGAAATTAAGCTGGTCTATGTAAGCTTGGTACATATATTAGATGAGGATTGGGGATAGGGAGGAAAAGGGTTTGCTGTATGCTACAAAATTGAACCAATGATACTACGAGACCAATCAATTAGCTTAATCAGAAGCCAAAAACTAGTCCTATTAGAGGAGATGTTGAAATGTCAAAACTTGATTAGTTGATGAAGGAATATATGCCACAAAGAAGCAATGCCCACCTAAATCCTTTGTCTTTCTCAAAGTTTGTTAAGGTAGTTGAGCTTCTAAATCTTAATCTACATAATTCTTCCCTCCTTTTGTTTCAAATTTCAACCTCTATAAATTCCCCTCTTTCATCAAATCCTCAACGACACAAAAACAAACAATTACTTCATTAATTTCTTCAAAACCTTTAGCAAACAAAGTTGTCCTAATTTAATGGCTTCTCACAACTTGATTCCTATTTTAGCTATTACACTTGTGCTTCTATTTGTGCCTTCTACATTAGGCCAATTCACTATGCCTTGTACAACTTCAATGCTTACTTCTTTTACTCCTTGTATGAATTTCATTACAAATAGTAGCCTTAATGGAACTTCCCCGTCTGCTGAATGCTGCAATGTTCTTAAATCTTTTACTAGCAATGGAACAGATTGTCTTTGTCTAATTGTTACCGGAAGTGTTCCCTTTAGAATTCCTATTAATCGTACGTTAGCTATTAATCTTCCGCAAGCCTGTAACATGCCAGGCGTACCCCTTCAATGCAAAGGTAAAAAATACTCTTTATCAACCTAAAAATTTTAAGTTTGAATGTTTTCTCCTGTTAGTTTATTCTTCGCATTTTCATTATTATGAACTAATTTGTTTGGTTTTTTTTCCAAATACAGCCACTGGTGCACCTGTACCTGCTCCAGGTAATAATAATCCATCATTTTACTGAACAATTTTGTTTTATGGTTCTGGTTTGGAAAATGGCTATGAATGCCATTAAATTATTCTTTTTTGTTCTTCATAAGTAGTTATAATATTTTTTCCAAAAAAAAAAAAATAGTTATCGTACTTTCTATTTTCGTTTTTACCATTCAATTACTTTTGTGATTTTTTAATTCCCAACTAGCACTTCAGATGATGATTTTTGTCAAAAAAAAAAAACACCTACTATCTACTTTTTTAAAAAGAAACTCAAGTAGTAAGACGATTTTTCCTTCAATACTGAAAATTATTATATAAAGTAGAATATAAAAATTACTAATAAATAAAAAATTGTGTCTACTTATGAAGATTGAAGAATAAAAAATACTTGAGGCATCTAAGTTCTGTTTAATCCTTTTATCTTTTTTTAATTTTATTTTTTTTATTTTATCATAATAGGCCCTATAGCAAATGGACCTTCAATGTCCCCTGCATCTTCTCCTTCTCCTTCCACAGTTCCATTGCCAATTTCACCAAGTGAGGCACCACAGGGTGATGAAACTCCAACTCTGACGCCACCGTCTCCAACGGGAAACTCAGGATCTCCTCCGTCTTCAAATTCAGGGAACCGGCAAGCTGTGAATCCATCGGCTGCCTCAACGCAAAGTTTCTCACCATTTATTCTGCTTGTGTTTACTGGAGCGATTTCTTTCAATTTCTTCTTCTATTAGTTGGAGAAATATTATTTTTTGGAAATTATTTATTGATGTATAATAGTGTTTTGGGGTTTGTCTAGTATTTAATTATGTGCTTGGATTGGATTCTTTGTAACACAAATTTTGCTCATTTTGTATTACCATTTATAAGATTACTTGTGGAAATATAAAGATTCTCATTTTGCCATCAGATGCAGTATTCTTCCTATTGATATATTCTTTACCATGGATGAAGTTGAAAATGAACAGAAATTATAAACGTCTTTCTGAAAGAAAAGAATATTTGGACTAATTTCTTATGAACTCTACATGTTAAAAGGATAAATTTTAAGACAAATCAATTTTTATTTTTCCCATCTAGTGACAAATTTAAAACTCTGATGCATCTTCTAAAGGGTTCTGATAAAGAGTGAAGCATCTAATCTAAGGGAAATATGCCATAAATTCACCGTTGAATGCAAATAAGCAAAGATGATTGGATTTTACAATCCTATCTAAAATCTAAATAGCAATGAAATATGTTTATGGAAATAGAATACTTAAACTTCATGAAACTAACTCTAAAACCTTTTCCAAAGAAGCTTTTTACTATTAGAAACACCCTCACATTGGTTTGGTAGGTGTGATGTATTTGTATGTTATATAAGCATGAGCCTAAATATGGTTAAAAGTTGAGTTTGAGTCTAACTCACCAGAAAAGGTAATTCAAGATGGGAGGATTGCCAAGTTTTATAAGTAGTTTAGTTATTCTTTAATTAGCCAATGTGGAATTCTCAACACATTTCTCACGCCCACGACGGGTCATTTGGGCTTGTAGCATGAAATTCTATACGATGTCATCTGTGGATGGCCCAAAATCTTAGCTCACATACCATGTTAAAATTTAGACTTGAGCCTAACTCACCCCAAAAAGTACCTAAAAAGGGAAGTATTTCCCAAGCCTTATAAGTAGTTTAGTTATTCATTAATTAGCTTATATGGGATTCTCAATAGCCACATCCCGGTTTAGGAATTTTAATCTTATTCCCTTTTAGAGCATGCGTGGAACGCATTATCTGTCGAGCTTCTCCTAACTCTTAAAATCGACTAACCCATGTGCAAGTGCCGTTCACACAGAACCTTTCCCTTCTTTGGCCTTCAAAGTTCTTATTTGAATATTTGCTACTACTACCAAGATTTGCACTGACGGACACTCTGCTCGAGCTTGCACTGAGGCTTGGCACTTGCCCGATGGTCGAGTATAGGTCTCATGCTTGAGCACCATCCATTTTTTAAATTAGTTGATTCAGCGAGTAAGTTGTTACACACTCCTTAACAGATTTTGACTTCCACAACTACCATTCTACTGTCTTAATCGAACAACAAACATTTGTGGTATCTAGGTTCTAGAGATAGTTAGTGAGTCTGGACTACGGCAGGACCGGGCCACGGCTCACTGACCAGCTCGTGGGTCTTGTGGTCCCAGGCCGATCCGGGCTACGGTTCTTGGTTGCTGACCAAGCTCGAATTGCCTCTGGGGACCAGACGAGACGGGTCGGTTCGTGGGTTTTTTATTTTATTTTTAATTTTTTAAAATTAATTTAAGATTAGAAAAACTTATATTTAAGTAAATAACATATAAATAAGTTACATAAAATTCACTTAAACAACTTACATGAATGAAAATTACATAATACTTACTAATACATGAAAATAAATAATATATAAAACAAACAAGGAAATAGATAAATATACCTACTAAACTTAACCATAATAAACTTAACCTATCACTGGAGGAGTCACGGTGTTGTTAGAGGTGTCGGTGGTAGCGGTTGTTAAAGAGAATTCCTCACTTCTTCTTCTCCCACTCCGTGCCTTCTGTATATATGCCGATGTAAAGATCCCGTACCTTGACCAAGTGGGAAGGAAAAAGCAACACCACAAATCTGACAAATTTTCCTTCTATCTTCAGGATTCATAATGAACAGTTGAAAGATTAAGGAGGCCCGATTACAAATTGGGGGTAAGAAGAGCATGTTGTTGTTGTTATTGTTGGAAGCCATTATAGACTTGAGAGTTGAGAAGATATTTTGATTTAGAGTTAGAGAGAAAGAGACTGAAAAATAAAGTAATTGTATGAGGAAATTGTAGTTGTAGTATATAGTATTTATAGAGCAAGAGGAATGGAACATTTGTTTATATATTATTTTAAAATTTTTTATTTAATTATTATATTTAGAAGATGCCAAATTGAATATAGTAAAAAAGATGTATGTGAGATGAATTGACAACTCATTCAATGTAAGTGAATTGTCAATTCATCTCATATGCATCAATTTTACCACAAACAATTTTGTTTTATTTTTTTAATCTTTTTCCCTTTTTAATTATTTTCCAGATTTTATTTAGTTTTTTCTAAAAAAAAAACTTTTCTTAAGTTTTTATTAAGTTTTGAAAACTTAAATTATTTTTATTATGTTTTGAAAACTTAATTTTTTAAGTTTAAAAAACTTAGATTCTTTTTATAAGTTTGGAAAACTTAAATTATATTTATTAAGTTAAGAAAACTTAAGATTTTTTTATTAAGTTTAGAAAACTTAAGTTATTTTTATTAAGTTTAGAAAACTTAAGATTTTTTTTAAGTTTAGAAAACTTAAATTATTTTTATTAAATTTAAAAAACTTAAGATTTTTTTCAAGTTGAGAAAACTTAAATATTTTTACTAAGCCATTTTTTTTTTTATGTTTAGAAACATTAAGATTTTCTTTTTAAGTTTAACCCATTAATGTATTTTTTTTTCATTTTTTGTTGTTGGCCCGCGCTCTTGGTTTGGGCCAGCTCGTGGGCTAGTTTTTAATGGGTTAGGCTGATGTGGGCAGTCTGAGCTTGGACTGCAGTTCATAAAATCAAAGCCCAACTCAGACCCAACCTCTTGAACCACCTCCTTGTGGGCTAAGTTGGACCAGGCGATCCCGAGCCCAAACGGGCCATTTCGTGCAGGTTCACAAGCCAACTCTAAGGCTAGCGCGCAGTTGGACACCATAACCCAACTTCCAGTTCATATCATATCACCAGTTCTGCTTACCAAAAATGTCCCACTTGGAGCTCTTGATTTCGTGGGACGACTGAACACAGTAGTGGCCCTATTTTACCTATTTAAAGTTAGATTGAGGGGCCCGATGCTTCCAATCATTTGCTTTACACAATAGAACTTGCACGCGAGTTCCAACTATTCTAAGGGAAAATTCGGAGGGAACCAGCTTCTAAACAGTTCAATTAGTCTTTCACCCCTATACTCAAGTGAAACGAATGATTTACATGAAGATATCGCTCATGCATAGTTCGCTATCTTTTAGGTCCTGATAAGTTTGCTAACACTCTAACCCTTGTCAGAAGATCAAGGTCGGTTGATGATGCACCCCTTAGGGGATCCCTCCAAACAGCTTCGTTACGCTTTAGAGGTTTACTCTCCCGTTGACTCATATATATGTCAGATTCCTTAGTTCTTGTTTTAAGACAGGTAGAATTAGGAGCCCTGAAGGTCAGCACCGGAACGCACAGATGCCAAAGCACATTGATAGTGTGTGCTGTCCCTCCATGATCGAGGTGACGGAATCTCCGCGAGCATATCTACAACCAAGGCTTTGGATGCCGACTGAATCCACAATAGTTCACGCCCTGAGATGGTCAGTAGGCCATTTCGAAACGTTCCACATTCGACCGGGACGCATTGCAGACCTCCATTCGCTTCATTTCCAATAATTTCAAACACTCTTTGACTCTTTTTTTAGAGTCATTTTCATCTTTTTCTTGCGGTACTTGTTTGTTGTTGGTCTATCAGTTTCCAATCACAACTAAGCCTTCAGCCCAAGAGTTGCACAGGCCTCCAGAATAGCATCCCCTTCTGAAGATTTCAAGAGGCCGTGAACGACCATCTAATTGATTAAAAATGGCACATCAACTTGAAGCTCATATTCACATTGAACTCTGGTAAAATAACATAAGAAAAACTATAAACAGAAATTACTAACGCCACATGGTAAGACATGTTTAATTGTTTATATAGCCTAGGTACTTATAATATTGAAAGACAGAATATTTGATCCCAAAAAGAACATGGCAAGATAAGATCCCCAATATCAACATTAAACAAGACAAGTATCACCAAATCAAGGTTACATGCCCCATTAATGGCAAGCTTATACCAATGCCACATGAGGTGTTACTAGACGAGATAAGCAATGTATCTCCTTTATGAACGTATCGATGTCAATTCAGAATCACCAACTAGATGAAAAAACTATTTGCTTTTAAATCTTTAGTATGCTACGTATTGACGTCCCATGCACCCTTGACATGCTAGTGCGAAATAAGAATCTTCTACCATTACTTTGGCTTCACAAATTTATGGTTTTTGATCTACATGCTTAGTTGAGAAATATAATGAAACTTTTTATTGACACCCAAGAACTAATACGATAAAAAACAAACTTTACTTTTGGTATTTTCTTTTCTTGTTGATAAAAGCATCTTGATTCACCTCTAATCACAACAAAGCTGTTGGATTATTGTATATACATGTCTTCTTTGGCCCTACCCCCAACTCCCAGGTTGGAGAAAAAAAAATGAAATCGATGATATGATTAGTAAACAAATGTAGCAAAGTAGTTTTCTTAACTGAGAAATTTATCAAACAAACTGAGATTTCTCACCTCGTTTCTTTAGAGTAACTCATATTTGTGTATGCAACAACAACGTATGTAGTTACTTCTTCTCTAAACAGAACAAGGAAGGAATAAGGTCGGACACTTAAATGGCCAAAACTCCTAGGTATATCAAATTTGTGATTGGTATAGCTTGAATATGATAAGAAGGCGGCCTCAAATGGAGCCAAAATGGTGACAAACTTTTATTCTATTTGATCATTATTATAAATCCATTATATCTATAGGCTTTCATTCTGTTGGAAGCAGTCACATCGTTCTTTCTCTTCCAATGGTTTTGGTACAAGTCGTATAGTATTCTCACGTTCATGGAAGATTTGTGCATACAATTCTTTCTCATCACGTACATCTTTCTCTCTTGTAGCTTCTTTGAATTCCTCCTTGTTGAATACAAATAACCTTGTTAATAAATTTCCTTTGTTCTCGAGTATTTGGCACAAATAATTTAAGTATCGGAGGGTCTTAACTGCATTTTGCACTTGAGATAAAATAGAGAAATACAAGATACACAATTCTTAAAAAACCTTTACAATTTTTCTAAATTATTTTTAAAAAAATCAAAAAAGAGAAATATTTAAAATATTTTAAAACTTTTTAAAAAAATTAGAAAGTCTCTCACTTCATACCCCAAATTCGGGCACATGACACGGTAATATCCTTGAGGAAAACTCAAAGACATCGAATCTCAAAAAGCATACACACTATAATTCATAATCTCCCCAAGATAATAACAAATTAAGTACCTCAAAGTTTTCGCCAAAACAAATTATTTAAATAAAATTCCTACTCACAATCTTCATTACCCCAATATTCTTCAATTCATACTTCAAACTCATCTGCAAAATATAGGAAGGGGTGAGCTACACTAGCCCAATGAGAAATATAAACCATTTGAGAATGAGCATGTTTAGAAAGTTACTTTAATATACAAAAGGATTTTTGAACACATTCAAGGATGTTGGAATACATATGGGGTGCAACAAAGAATGAAAAACTCACATATATATTCACATGAAAGAGAGTGCTCAATTATTAGAAAATATATATAACTTTTCAATAAAAACATAAGGTGTAATATTTCTTGAGTCATACAACCAGACTAAATGAAAATAATTTGAACTCCAAATGGATGATCAATCGAGAAATGAAGAGGAGAAAAACAAAAATAAATCAGTAAATAAATGGAATAGAATATGTGATTTCTTGTAAAAAGTTGGGAAAATAAGAAGTTCATTTTGCTATAGTTTCAAAGAAAAGAACTTGCAAGCATTTAAAACAGAAAATGCCAGTAGTAGTATGATTACAAAAATTTAGCTCCTTTTCAAAACGAAACATTCATAGAAAACATCCACTGATCCACCGCCAAATTTTATTCCTTTCTCGGTGCTATAATTTTAGAAACATAAGAAATACTTTCATTAAAATAGAAATTATACTTTGAATCTCTAAATGAATCTTAAATATTTTAGATATTCAAAGTATAATTTCATTTGTGATCATCCATCTAAGAAGAAGTAAAGAGTGAGCTTGTAGATGCATTCAATTGAGTTGTATCTTTCCTTTCAAGCTCATTTGGTAACATTATTCTTTACTCATCTCTCTTTTATTAATATCAAAGGTTTGTGTTGAAAAACCCCTTGGATCATTTTTTGATTTATACTGTGTTGAGTATTGAGGTTATGTGCAAAACCCTTGTTGGGTGATCCTCAAACTTGTGTTGATTGTATTTGTGTTGTGGATTGAGGTTGCTTGCAAAACCCTTGGTGGGTGATCCTCAAACTTGTGATTGTTATAGACTTGGATTATAGTAGATTTTGGGAAATCCTTGGGTGTTGACTCAAGGTAGTGGATGTAGCTCTTTGGGATAAGGAGAGTGAACCACTATAAATTGCTGTGCATCTTTATTCTATGCTTTTACTTGATTGTTTAACTGTAAATTTTTTTTTGATTTGGATTTTTATTGAAAACAGTTTTAATATTCCTTCTAAAACAAAATTGGAGTTTTATCTTTTTAATTACACAAAAGATTTTTGAAAATTAGCCAAAAATCTTATTCACCCCCCTCCCCCCAAAGTTTTTCATTAACTATTAGAGCAAAAGTATAGCTGGAACCCCAAAGGCCAACACATTAAAAAGACATGAATTAAATGAATGAACACTTCTCAAATACATAAAATTCACTTCTAGTTACACTTTCACAACTTTCTCCCAAACAAATGGATGCTCAAATATACAAGACTCAATGGTACCCGATATCGATTCCTAACTATTATACCCGTTAGGAAAGGGCCACAAATATACTAGGTATGATATCCCCTAGTCAGGCCACATATATACAGATACTAGGTATATAACATCCCCCTAGTTGGGCCACAAATTTGGACATGTCCCTCCATAAGCCTCACATATATGAGCGCCACATATAACTTAGTCACTGTAAGAAACACCTTAAACACATCACTTCATAGACACAGTTTTTAGATATCTAAAGATTCACAATTTTTGAGAAACACTTTGAACTGAACTTCTACAGATAAAAAGATCTTCATGTATAAAAAAATTTCACAATTTAAAAATAATCAGAACATGCTCATTCCAATTTTTATACTAAAATCATTCCCAAAACTTGCATAGTACCAAATATATTCAAAATCATAAATTCTAGAAGATCACACATGGTTCACAAAAATCAAAAGATTTATATTCCTTACCTCAATACGCCCACAAAAACTCCAATGTCAAACACAATTCGAATCACACACCTAAAAATTAATAAAATAAACCGTTATCACAAAAATCCCTAAATAGATTGAATAAAATTAACCTAGGTTTAATGTCTACCATAGAACAAAAATTTTACACCATCAGAAGCGACAATCATAGTCTTGGATCAAAATATAAAAATCTTACCTCAAATTGTCGCTTCGAACTCTGGAGAATCGATTCCTAAGGTGCCAAAAGATTCTGTCATTCCCCCTTTTGTCCTCTCTCTGACTTGAATGATCAGTTTAATAAAGTAATAAATACACCTTAAATTAATTAACTAATTCTTTAAAATTTGAAAATTAATCCTTAGACTTATTGAGCAGCAGAAATTAAACTCTTACATAAAAAGTATTTCTTAAATACACATCAAGACTACTTTCCACAAATCTGAAATTATAGATAAGGGATTAGGATTTATTACCTTAACAACTATTCCCTCTTGGGCTAGGTTATTACACTCACCTTCTCATGTTCTCTTTGAAGCCTATTTCTTCTTAAAAAAAATCGTAGTTTTATGAAACTTAATGGCGTGCATCGTAGGTGCAATGAAATAAATAAGAAAAATATAAATAATAACTAGAAACAATGTATATATATGTAATATATGTAACGTCCTACCCTTTCAAACAACTCACACATAACCTGTAAGCGCGGAAGTCAAGAACGTAGAGTGTGGGGTCTGTCTTAGTGGGATAGAGTATTTGGGACATAAGGGTAATTCTCTAGATGCTTAGGGAAGAGAGTAAAATTTTATTAAGACTAGTATTTGGGGTGGGACAATAAATATGCTAGGTACTTCTTTTTATTGTACTAAAGTTTAGAATAAGATAAATATGAGTACTCTTAGATCAAATATTAAAAAACAGTGTGTAGGTGGCATTTACATGAGTAATACTTATCACCTTTATTCCAATACTTGTCACCCTTAGACTAACACTTGGCACTCTTATCCCCCACACTTCTCAAGCTCTTAGCAAGGAACCCACTCACCACCTCTATATAGATAGCGTGCCTCCCATATTTCTTTTTTCCCTCTCTTTATGCTTCTCATCCTTGCATGAAGAGCTGAATAGCAAGCCCCTAGGTAATTTATTTTTCTTTTCTTGTTTTCCTTCTTTCTTTAGTTTATTTTAGTCCTTTGGTGATTAGATTGAGGGATGATGAGGTTGGTCTTCTTTTCTTCTTCTTACCGAGATTTAGATAAGGTTTCTTTTAAAAATAAAAAAAAAAAAAACTTTCTCTTTGGTTATTAAAAATGGGAATTGGTCTTCTAATATTTTTCTTAAAGCGATAGTTAGAGTGATTAACGCTCAAAGTATATTTATTTTCCTTACTCATTTGTTCTCTTCCGTTATTTATTTCAAAGCTTAAAATACTCTAAGGTTTTTAATTTTTTCTTTCCTCTCAAAATTTAAATTTGAGATTTAAATGATCTAAGTGGATTTTTAGTATATAATTTAGTTTTAATCCTAATTTTTATATTTTAAACAATTTAGGTGATTCGATAAGAGCCCAAATTAAAGATCTTTTAGATTATAATACTTTGGATCCTTTTTTTAGGAGTTCGTAGTTTAGATATATCCGAAGATCGTAGGGAGATAATTATATTTATTAGCAAATAAAAATATGGTGATTCAGAATTAAGTTTTTTTATTACTCTATTGTAGGATTATAGCACCACGTCTACACTAAGATGAGTCCACAAGCCCAACCTAAATAGTTTAATGTTGTTAACGGTGTTTTCTTAAGTGACTATATCTAGTTAAAATTTATATAATGTGTTAACTGTTTTGGGCAGATATAATATTTAATTCTTTTAAAGTAGAGATGCTCTTCATAACATGTTTAACTTATGCCTTAGATATGCATAGGAGCGATGCTCCGTATAGTGTTCTCTATTTTTAAAAGAATTATTGTTATTTTAAAAACATTTATATTTTTTTTAAAGAACTTATTATTGTGCAGAGGCTTTCTTGGAATATTATGATTTGGAAATATTTTACTGTTGTCTAGTTGCATGGTTTGACATACATGAAAGAGACATACATGAACGTAGATCTGGTATATTTATAAAATCTAAATAAGTATGACTTGACGGCGGATGAGAAATTTGCTATTTTTAAAATGTTTATGAGTTGAAATTTGTTTAAACGGCCGAGTAAGTGGACTTTTGGTTTGTAAATATATATCATATATATATATGTATATGAAAACCCCCATTCCGACAGGGACGAAGTTCTCAATATGATTGTGTGTTCGGAAACATAAGAGGATTGCACTGTACGCGACTAGTCCCACGTACTAGGGCCTCTTTCGATGACGTGAAAGGTTTCAGACTCTCGAAGGTGGATCCACTTGAAAGGGGGTGTAGTATCATTGAGGGTTCGGCCCAACTGGTACTGCGTCTACATCGCATCATGCTCTATGGTGGGACGACCACCTAGTGGAGAGTTAGGAGGGGCTTGAAACTTAGATTGGTCTCAGGACGGACCTGGTAAGTGCCCTAAGATCCGTAGCCTTATTATATGTTCTTCATGAATGTGGTTGTTATGGAAACCAAGCACTCGTATATGTTATTTGCTTGTACTAACTACGGGATGCCAAAACTTTTTTCCGATAGCCTCGTGACGGGTTCCAAACCTTATCTGTGGAGGCCAACTTTTGTATGACATGACTTTGAAATTCAAGCATAGAAGCTGCACTGATGTGTCTTCATTCGCTCAGACTTTCCAATTACGCTCGAACCCCTCATATAGGTTTATGTATATTCACTTTTAAAGTAATCAAGAAAATATTTTCTCTTGACTTTGCATAACTGTTTTATAAAATTGCATTATCATTATTTTATAAAGGCACGAGAGCACACACTCATGTGGACTCACTAAGCGATTTTGCTCACGTCTTTAAATGTCATGGTTTCAAGATAACTGGGGACAAGAGGTGGGCACGTAAACTACAATAGTATTTATTGCATAGAGTTTTTGGGACCAGGAAATACTGTGTTTAGTTGTTTTGGAGAAAATTTTTTTGTATTTCTTATTCTCGAACAATTTGAAACAATTATGGTTTTGTAAAATAGTTCTTATGCTAGCTTTATTATATGAAGACTTTCTCGAACCTATGTAATAGTCGTGCCATCTGTATACAGTTTTCTACTGCATAGTATATGTATATGCTTATAAGTGCTTCTTCAGGTTATGAGTTAGGTTGGATATTTTTAGTTTAGTATCGAGAGACACGATGGTACGTTACTCAGTAACAGTTGACCGATCGGAGGGGTTGAGGGTATCACATGTGGTATCAAAACTCTAGATTCAATACTAGGTTCAAATAACTAGATCCTAGACAAGTTGTGTGAACTGGCCGCCTAGACCTTTAGGTTTTTAAGACCATGTGGTTTTACTTGCTTGTATTGACTTTAAGATTTTGTCTTGTAGGTATAGGATAGCACGTCATGCATGCAGGTGGATATACCATGAGGCGACAATCATAGGTGGATTCAGTGGGACTGCACCGTCATCATCTTATTCACTGAAGGAGGTTGTCCCAGAGAGGGTCCCAGTTCCTGTGGTTCATCTTTCTAACTTGGGGTCTTTAAAAGGACCAACCGCATAGGAGGTGGAGATAGAGGAGGACCCTAGCGAGCCTGAGACGGGTTCTGAGATAGAGGAAGAGCCAGAGGGCGAGACACTAGCTGAGTTAGAGAGCGATACTCCTATAGCAGATGTTTCCTATTATTGTATCACCTACTCTTGTTTTGTCTGTGGAGTTAGCATTCTCCTTTCTATCATTGCCACTGTTGGATGAGCCTAAGAGAGTACTTTTGTGGTCATTATGTACGGCGCGAGGACTTAAGAACGTTGATCGATACATTTGGAGTTGAGGAGAGAGATTACCATGACAGATAATTTTTTTTTACTCAGTCTCTCAAGCTCGACAACGGGAGGTGGCGAGGGCTGATAGATCGGATATCGAATTGATTCAAATGTGAGAGAGAGAGAGAGAGAGAGAAAGAGATAAATTGCTGAGCTAATTCAGGAGAGAGATTAGCTTAGGTGGTTTTATATATAGCTTCTTAGCAGTTCTAGGGACTTTGTTAATGGTACTCGTGCTGAGCTAGAGGCCTAACCAGGATGCTTCACTAGTCAGCCCTACTAGACAGGGGTAGATTTTTGTTGGGTCACTAGGTTGTTTGTATATCTTAGGTATCACGATAGTTGTATGGGATGTTTTAACTTGTGATTAGCATGTTAGGCTTAGGGTCATAGATCTGAGATCCTAAATTTTGTTATGTACAGCAAACCGACCATAAATTGTGTAGTAAGATTAAAATGGTGTATTTGCGTTAGGATTTTATGGATGTATTATTACATGTAATGGAACCATTTTGAGTTGTATATATATGTACCTAGTTATGTTTATGCCCTTATGCTCGTGATGATTTATATCTGCTTGGTGTTGTTATAAATACAAGTATAATATTAGACCTTCGACTCAGGTTTTTTCCTTAAGAATTTCATTAGAACTAGAACTTGTTTTTTATTTAGAAGGATGTTGGGTTCACGATCTCCTAATCATGTGGAGGACGCCCCATCTGAAAATTCTAAAGAAATAGACAGTCTGAGCCAATAAAGGAGGCCACCCCCTGTCGAGAACAAGCTAATTCTGGAGTAGTTGAGAATTTTATGGCCAAAGTGAAGGAGTTGTTGGAAACCTCAATAGCAACTAGGAGGACCGAACGAGTACTTGCCACAGGAGCAGATGAAGCGTTAGAGAGATTTTTTAAGTTTTGACCTCCAGAATAAGAAATTTATGATACATTTGTGTACGAAGATGCTATGAGAGTAATGTTTGCACCTTTCAAACTTCGAGGAGCAGCAAAAGATTGGTGGCTGAGAGCTTCTGAAGATCGTGCATTGAAATATCAACCATGGACTTAGAATGATTTCAAGAGGAGTCCAAAAAGGAGTACATACCTTGTTGGATTCTAGAACGACGAGAGCATGAGTTTTAACAACTAAAGCAGGATAGCTTAATGGTTGCACAGTATACATCGAAATTCAATAGATTGGCTAAGTATTGTCTAACATTGACAGACACTAAAGAAACACAAGGCCAAACAGTTCGTGAAGGGTTTGAGGGTTAAATTGCAATGGGCTTTGGCTCCTTCACCATCGATGAGATTTGTGGCTGTGATGGAAGCCGCCACATAGACGGAAATGGCAGATCAGATAAGCATGCAAAGGAAGATGGCCACAGACCCAGCTGTACCCAAATGTAAACGTCTTAGATAAGGACCATGAAAGATTGGATATTCCAAGAGGCCCCAAAATAAACTAAAGACAGGAGCTGGAAATCATCAAAACTCCACGCCTGGAGGTGTCCACAGATTATGACCTATTGCGGACGTAGTGGACATGTTGCAGAGACGTGTTATCGGAAATTAAGATTATGCTTCCGCCACGAAAAACCTGGACACATTAGGGAATAGTGTCTTGAGATGCAACCAGCACCTCTGAGACATTAAAAAGAGCTGGTTGACCCCCTGCTATAAGAGGAGCGACGGAACATAAGAATGATAAGCCGCAAGTAAAGGGAAAAATATACGTATTGGATGGACAACCCATAGACACCAAAGCTGATGCGGTTGAAGGTAAGATTCAAATCTTTTCTCAAGCAGCTAAAGTACTTGTGGTTCCTATAGCTATGCGTTCCTTTGTGAGCATGCATTATGTAAGAATATCCTTATACCCTCTTCTATTATTTATTATCGATTGATAGTCAGTACCTCAATGGGCGTGAGTAGAGAAATTGAGGTAAAGTACCCAGATGGTGAGATCTATGTTGAGAATGTGATACTACCTGGCAACCTAATTGCCTTACCATTTAAAGGATATGATGTGATACTAGGTATGGATTGGTTGTCTAAACATTATGTTCAAGTAGACTGCCAGCGGAAGCTGGTTAAGTTTACAATATGCCAATCCTTAAGCTTCAAGGAAACAAAACGAAGCAGGAGAATCCCTTAATATCTGAGATTAAAGTCAGAAGGTTATTACAGAAAGGATATCAAGGATACCTAGTATATTTTTACTTACCAAGCCTGGAGAGGAAGTGAAATTAGAAACGGTACCGGTGGTGAAAGAAGTTATGGACATTTTTCCCTAGGAGTTAACCACCTTACCTCTAGAACGAGTAGTGGAGTTTCGCATGGAGTTGGTACTCGGTGTCGAACCCATATCTCGAATGCCATATCGGATGGCACAGAAAGAATTGAGGGAGCTGAATGAGCAATTATGAGAATTGTTGCAGCAAGGATATATTCGTCCAAGTACATCTCTTTGGGGTGCGCCAATTTTATTCGTAAAGAACAAAGATGGAATGTTTAGGATGTGTATAGATTACAGAGGACTGAATAGTGTGACGATTAAGAACAAGTACCCATTTTCACTTATTGATGATATTCTTGTTTATTCACTTGACCTCGAAGCACATGAACATTATCTTCAACAGGTACTGTATGTGATACCCCCAATCCTGCCACTAGGCCAACTGTGGCTGAGTAGGGTACCTTCGTGCCTCTCGGCACTAAACTATAAGCCCTAAAATATAAGCACAACCCTGGAGTAACACTTATAGGTATATACACAGAGTACGCAGCGGAAAAACTTAGGCAAATTGGTTACTACTAGTGCCAAACCAGAAGACTTAAGAAAACTTCTTAAATTGTTTCAATTCGAAACTAAAAATATTTTCTTACATCAACAAAAGCTTACGACAAAATAAACAAATGAACTTTACAACCGGCACGGTTCTAGGAAAAACAAAACGAAACATAAATACATGTCCTTCTATGGAAATGGGTCCAAAACTCCAAGCCCAAAACTTCGGCAGTTTATTGTGCTTCTGACTGTCCTGAGTTAATCTGAGGAGAAAACATGATATGGAAAACGTGAGCGCGAATGCTCAGTGAGTCCATGTGTGTGTGTACATCTCAGTGATTTCCTTGAAACAATGATGATGTAGTTTTACGAAATCGGTTTATGCAATGTTATGAGAAACATTTTCTTTTACTATTTTAACAATAATACTGATTGAAACTACACGAGGGTTTCAAGCGCAGCTAGAAAGTCTAACCAAATCAAGACACGTCAGCGCAACTTCTACACCCGAATTCAACAAAACATGCAATGTCACAGTTGGGCTTCACGGACAAACTCCGGATCCCAAAACGAGGTCATCGGAACCAAGTTTCGGTATCTCGTAGTCAAAACCAGCCAAACACCTTATAAGCTCTCGATTACCAAACAACCGCACTCCCGTATCACTGGTCAAAATAGGCTACAAACTCCGGGGACACCTACCAGATCTACCCTGGGACCAACCTCAGTTTCGAGCCCCTCCTGACTCTCTACTAGGGGAACGAACCCCATCGCAGGGCATGATGCGGTGTGCATGTAGATCGATTGGGCCACACACTCCGCGGTCTACGCCCTTCTTCAAGTGGATCCACTTTTCCGAGTCTAAAACGTTCACGTAATCGGAAGAAGCCCTCGTACAGAGGACTATTCACTTAAAATGCAATCCTCTGAAGATCCCGTTCACAAGATCATAACCAGAATTGTAATCCTGGTCGGAACGGGGTTTTCATATGTACTTATAAGAAGAAAGACCATTGCCCAGCCGTCGGAACAAAATCAGGTCATAAATATTTTTAGCAAAAATCTCTATCCGCCAGTTCACTACATGCTTATAAAAATTTCACACAACTATGCCAGATTTATACATATGCATGTTAAAATGTTGTAGCTTTTCAAGAATAGAACATTTTCTAACATATAAATATTCTCAGAAAAACTTGCATAGAATCAAATCCGGCTTCACCTTAATTATCAACCATTTTGAAAAGGCCACGCCTATATGGAGCACAACTTTTATGTATTGTCTAAGAAACAGGTAACACATTGTGGAGAACATCTCCGAAAGACATGCTAAACGTAGTAAATATTTTGTAAAAAATTTAAGAAACACGTTTTACGAGGCCCGAGATAAATAATATTAGAAACCAGGGTTTGTGGACTCACCTGGATGCGGGCTCTAGTACTATAATTCTACGAACGGGATACCAATAAACACTTAAGTATCAATCCAAACATTTCTATTCGTCTCTGAAAATAAAAGTGATAACTCCTTATGAACCTAGGATATAACTACACATATACTAATCCAAAGAGCCTAAACTTCTTAACCCATCTATACTAAAAATAACACATACCCGCCGGTGATACTAAAAACATATAGGTTAAGCCATATACAAAAATCAGGTGTATATATATCAAGATTAATCACGAAAGTTAAGCATACCAAAATTATATATATAAAACCATAGATGTTAAAGAATCATTTTTAAGAATCATTTATACTAAAAATATGTATAAAATTTATGAATGCCAAAATTAGTTACAAAAGTTATGTATATGAAAATGTATACAAGGTTAGGTACTAAAATATATATATATATATGTACAAAACTTTATTTACTAAAATTATTTATAAAAAAAATCTCCATACATACAAAGATATATGTACATATATATAAACTATATACTAACACTATTCACAGCAATTATGAATACCTCAAATATATACATATATAAGTTGTACATATATAAAAATATATATATATATATAAACAATTGAAATATATATCTATAAATATGTATACTAAAATATTCATGTAAATATATATACTAAGAATATATATGTTAAACTATACATGTAAACATATATACTGAAGACATATAGATACTAAAACTATACATGTAAATATATATACCAAATATATGTGTATATATATATGAGAATATAAACAATTACGTAAACTAAATATATATATATATAAAAAAGAAAACAAACTAAAATCAGTTACCAAAAAGTATGTATACAAAAATTATTTTATATAAGAGAATCTTGCCAAGGAAATTAAACAAATAATCTCGCCTAAAATATTCGGTTCCGGGAGAGCGCGTCCAAGATCAGAACGAGCTTGCCGGCAGACCTAAAAATTATATAAAATTAAACAAGAGAAACCAAAACAAAAATTAACTAAATTTTAATCGAACTATACCATTACTAAAATGTTTAAGAAAAAAGAAATGAAAAAAAAACAACAAGAGGAAAAAAAAAAGAAAACGGAAATATATACATACAATAAGCAAAACAGAAAAATAAAAAAACAAATAAAACAAAAAAAACAGAGGCGGCAGCAAGATTCAACAGAAAGAAAAAGCAAAAAAGATAAAGGACAAGGAAAAGAGGAAAAAAATAAAATAAAATAAAGAAGAGAGACTCATCTGGCTATTGCTGGCGTCGGGAGGAAGGGAAAGGAGAAGGAGAAAGGCATCAGCCTTTTTTCCTCTTCAAACACACACACATATATATATATATATACTTACTCTAAACATGCATGCAACATACCAAGTGGCACAACATTCTTGACAAGTGGCTTTTTTTTAAAATTCCACCATAAAATCTAATAATTAATAATAAATAAAAATAATAATATTAAAATTAATAAAAATTAGTATTCTTCCATAAAAAGAAAATACCGCTTATATAAGACTACCGAGTATTTTAAATCTCTAAAAGTAGGCACCATAAATTCTTTAGAATTTATAACGTTAGACCCCGACTTCTGTGTTCACGACAAATGCCATCTCGAGGTCGCCCGTAATGCCTACTGATTGGGGCGCTACATTCTTCCCTCCTAAGAAAAATTTCATCCTCAAAATTAGGTAATCATATACCTACGAGTTCCGGATATTTCCTTTTCAGATATTCTTTAGTCTCTTAGGTTATCTCCTGGATTCCATGATACCTCCATACAACTTTACACTTGGAATCTGTCTGCCTCGTAACTCTTTTACGCTTCGTTCTATAATCTAGGCTGGTTTTTCTTCGTACGATAGATCGGCACGTAACTCCAATTGGTCATCATTGAGAACATGATCTGGTGCAGGATGATATTTCTTCAATTGTGATACATGAAACACGTCATGTGTACCCATCAGCTCACTCGGTAAAGCTAACTGATATGTCACTTTACCAACCCTGTTAATAATTTCAAACGGTCCGACATATCGGGGGTTTAACTTTCCTCCCCTTGGACATCTAAGCTTCCCTTGGTGTGGCGTAAGTTTCAAGAAAACTCGATCTCCCATACTAAACTCTAGGTCCCTCCTTCGATTATCGGCATAGCTCTTCAGTCTACTTTTGGCTGCCCAAAGCCGATCTCAAATTATTCTAACTTGTTTCTGCATTTCTTCCAACTCTGGCATCAAGTTCCTTTGTTTCCCATGAGATCGAACTCCAACCTCATCCCAATACAGGGGTATTCTGCATTTCTTACCATACAATGCTTCAATGGTGACATTCCTATCAAAGAGTGGTAGTTGTTATTATAAGCAAACTCAGTACAAGCAAGATTGTCAACCCACTTGTTTCCAAAATCTAAGGCGCAATCTCTCAACATATCCTTTAGGGTTTGAATTGTTCTCTCAAACTGTCCATCAGTTTGGGGGTGTGCTGTGGTGCTATAACTTAGATTGGTCACCATAGCTGCCTGGAACTTAGGCCAAAACCTTGAGGTAAACCTTGGGTCTCTATCGGATACAATATCAACGGGCACCCCATGAAGTCGAACAATCTCATCTATGTAAATCTGCACCAACTTGTCCAAAGGGTATGTCATATTAATGGAAATTAAATGAGCCACTTTCGTTAAACGATTAATGATCACCCAGATAGAATCCTTATAACCCTTGGTCCGGGTCAATCCTGTGATAAAGTCCATTTTCACATGATCTCATTTCCATTTGGGAACAGGTAGCGGTTGTAGTAGTCCTGCTGACTTTTGATGCTCTGCCTTAACCTTTTGACATGTAAGACAGGCTGCTATATACTCCTTAATATCTCTTTTCATTCCATTCCACCGATACTTCTGCTTTAAGTCTTTGTACATCTTATTCTCTCCAGGATGCATTAAATACTTACTTCTGCGGGCTTCCTCCAGGGGTTTGGGTTCGTCGGTCTTCACTTCCAATCCTTTGCTCACCATGGGATCTCTTGGAATCTCTAGACTTCTATGGTCCTTGTCCAGGACGTTTATAAGAGGTTGCAGCTGCGCCAATAGCTACCTTTCTCTGTATAATCGCTCGATTTTCCATCTCCTTCCTTGTGGCAGCTTCAACTGTTGCCGCGAATCCCATTGGTGGTAAGGGAGCCAATACCCGTTACAGCTCAGCCCTTAATCCTTTTACAAATTACCGCGTCTTGTTTTCATTGGCATCTATCAATCTTAAGCATTACTTATACAACCTATTGAACTTTGCCATATACTGGGCAACTGTCACATTATGCTGTCTCAATTCCTAAAACTCATCCTCTAGTTGCTCACAAACCCACCGAGGTATGTACTCTTTTTTTAATTCTTCTTGAAAATCGTTCTAGATCCATGGTTGGTTCCTGAGTGCCCGAGCTTCGAAAGCTCTAAGCCACCTATCCTTTGCCATTCCTTGGAGTCAAAAAGCTGCGAACGTTACTCTCAGAGCATCCTCATACTTAAGGGTGTCATAAATATCACTTAGCTGCTTGAGAAACATTTCAGCCTTACTTTCTTGCTCGACTTCTCCATAGAACTCCGGGGGTCGAAACTTTAGAAAGCGTTCTAGTGCTTCATCTGCTCTGGGGGCCGGTACTCACTCGTTCCTCCGAGTAGCCATCGAAGCTTCCAACAATTCCGTCATTTTAATCATGAAATTCGGGGTGTGTTTTCTCTTATGGGTTTAGGCTGTTTGCTTTGAGAACTTTCGGACACAACCTTGTCTGAGTGATTGGAAGATCGTGAATCTGACATATTTCTAAACAAACAGGAAATTCCAACACTAATTAATCTCCAAGTTTGCAGCTACTCCATAATAAATAAGTATAAACTTATCCCAGGCACCATCATCCATGCGTACATATAAACATAAACATATATATAGGTTTCAAAATAAGGATTTCTAGTACAAGCTATGTCAAAAATACAAACAAAATATCCCAGTCCTATCATTTCCAAAAATATGTGACCGGGTTGCTATACATTTCCAAAAACCTAGCGACCCCTTATCCATGATTCTTTGACTGCTATGCCAAGCATCTAACAAAAACTATATATACTACAGACCCTGCATCATATCCCCAAATCTACTACACCAGAGGGTGCTGGCTGCCAGAACCTCCCGGCCAAGACTCCAACTCTGCACGGGCTCTATCTACCGCGTCTCTCGTAGTGTTAAGGAACTGGGCGATAAATCACCTAAGCCAGTCCTGCTCGCCAATCAGCTCCAGGATCTCTCTCTCTCTCTCTCTCTCTCTCTCTCTCTCTCTCTCTCTCTCTCTCTCTCTCTGTGCATGGGCCTTCCTTACCAGAACTAGCTCTGACTCTAGCATAGATGCCTTCGCTGTCGCCTGCCGATGTGCCTGGCGAGCCGTGTAGCAGAAAGCATCCATTTGCGAGATCTCCTCCCTCAACCTCGCCATCTACTAACTAGCAGCCTCCACCTATTACTCACTCCACATGCAATAGCCACAAACAGGCAGTACTGGTAAGGGGATAGAGATCCACCTGCTACGAGAGTGTCTATACCCTAAGCGGCTACTGGTGTCGTTCCCTCAAGCTCAGGTAGTATCCCTGCATCAGACTCAACCTCGCTTGGATCTTCCTCTATAGATACCCCAGGCTCCACCCCCTGTGCTACCTCACCCTACACCGCCTCACTGTCGGACAGGTCAATCAGCAGAATATGATGATGAGGGTGACATCTCGTTGGACCCGCTCACAAGTGTTCCCTCCTGATAAATCCATATACGTGGGTGGTGTGCTATTTAGTACCTACAAAATAAAATCTTAGGGTCAGTACTAACCAATAAAACGTATAGTTGACATCAAAGTTTAAGAAATTGACACTTATAACTTGTCTAAAATCTAACAATTCAAACCTAGTATCGAACCTAGGGCTCTGATACCAGCTGTGATACCCCCAACCTTGCCACTAGGTCAACTGCGGCTGAGTAGGGTACCTGCGTGCCTCTCGGCACTAAACTATGAGCCCTAAAATATAAGCACAACCCTGGAGTAACACTTATAGGTATATACACAAAGTACGCAGTGGAATAACTTAAATAAACTGGTTACTACTAGTGCGCTCAAAACACAAGACTTAAAAAAACTTCTTAAATCGTTTCAATTTGAAACTAAAAATATTTTTTTACATAAACAAAAGATTAGACAAAATTAACAAGAGAACTTTACAACTGGTACGGGTATAGGAAAAATAAAACAAAATATAAATACATGTCCTTCCAGGGAAAATGGGTCCAAAACGTCCATATCATCGGAAGAAGCGCTCGTACGGAGGACTAGCCATATATAGTGCAATCCTCTGACGCTTTCGTTCACAAGATCATGACCAGAATTGTAACCTTGGTCGGAACAGGGTTTTCATATGTACTTGTAAACAGAAAGGCCATTGCCCAGCCGTCGGAACAAAATCAGATCATAAGTATTTTTAGCAAAAATCCCTATCCGCCAGTTCACTACATGCTTATGAAAATTTCACACAACTATGCCAGATTTATACATATGCATGTCAAAATGTTGTAGCTTTTCAAGAATAAAACATTTTCTAACATATAAATATTCTCAGAAAAACTTGTATAGAATCAAATCCTGCTTCACCTTAATTATCAACCATTTTGAAAAGGCCACGCCTATATGGAGCACAACTTTTATGTATTGTCTAAGAAACAGGTAACACATTGTGGAGAACATCTCCGAAAGACATGCTAAACGTAGTAAATATTTTGTAACAAATTTAAGAAACACGTTTTACGAGACCTGAGATAAATAATATTAGAAACCAGGGTTTGTGGACTCACCTAGATGCGGGCTCTAGTACTATAATTCTACGAACGGGATACCAATAAACACTTAAGTATCAATCCAAACATTTCTATTCGTCTCCGAAAATAAAAGTGATAATTCCTTATGAACTTAGGATGTAACTACACATATACTAATCCAAAGAGCCTAAACTTCTTAATCCATCTATACTAAAAATAAAACATACCCGCCGGTTATACTAAAAACATATAGGTTAACGCCATATACAAAAATCAAGCATATATATCAAGATTAATCACGAAAGTTAATTATATCAAAATTATATATATATAAAACCATAAATATTAAAGAATCATTTTCAAGAATGTTTATACTAAAAGTACGTATAAAATTTATGAATGCCAAAATTAGTTACAAAAGTTATGTATATAATAATGTATACAAGGTTATGTACTAAAATATATATTTATACAAAACTTTATTTACTAAAATTATTTATAAAAAAAATCCACATGCATACAAAGACATATACATATATATATAAACTATATACTAACACCATTCACAGCAATTATGAATACCTCAAATATATACATATAAAAGCTGTACATATATAAAAGCATATATATATATAAATGATTGAAATATATATCTATAAATATGTATACTAAAATATTCATGTAAATGTATATATATACTAAGAATATATATGTTAAACTGTACATGTAAACATACATACTGAAGATATATAGATACTAAAACTATACATGCAAATATATATATATACCAAATATATGTATATATATGAGAATATAAACAATTACGTAAACTAAATATATATATATATAAAAGAAAACACACAAAAATCATTTACCAAAAATTATGTATACAAAAATTATTTTATATAAGAGAATCTTGCCAAGGAAATTAAACAATTAAAAATTATATAAAATTAAGTAAGAGAAACCAAAACAAAAATTAACTAAATTTTAATCAAATTATACCATTACTAAAATATTTAAGAAAAAAGAAAAGAAAAAAACCAAAAGAACAAGAGAAAAAAAAAGAAAACGAAAATATATACATACGATAAGCAACATGGAAAAATAAAAAAACAAATAAAACAAAAAAAAAAAAAAAACACAGAAGCAGCAGTAAGATTCAACAGAAAGAAAAAGCAAGAAAGATGAAGGACAAGGAAAAGAGTAAAAAAAATAAAATAAAATGAAATAAAGGAAGAGAGACTCAACTGGCTATTGCTGGCACCAGGAGGAAGGGAAAAGAGAAGGAGAAAGGCCTGCCTCCTCTTCAAACACACACACACACACAGATATATATATATATATATACATACTCTAAACATGCATGCAACATGTCAAGTGGCACAACATTCTTGACAAGTGGCTTTTTTTTTTTAATCCCACCATAAAATCTTATAACAATAACAAATAAAAATAATAATATTATTAAAATTAATAAAAATTAGTATTCTTCCATAAAAAGAAAATACCACTTTAACCCTATATAAGACTACCGAGTATTTTAAATCGCTAAAAGTGTGCACCATAAATTCTTTAGAATTTATTATGTTAGACTCCGACTTCTATGTTGACGATAAACGCTCTCTCGAGGTCGCCCCTAGTACCTACCGAGTGGGGCATTACACTACAAACCCTACGGGAACATAAGTTATACGCCAAATTTAGCAAATGTGAATTTTTGATGGGGCAAGTAACTTTCTTAGGACATGTGATTACTCAGAAAGGAATATCAGTAGATCAAGCAAATGTAGAGACAGTGACTCATTGGGCGCTACCTAAAATACCCACAGAGGTATATAGCTTCTTAGGTATGGCAATTCTCAGAGATTCATAAAATATTTTGATAGGATTACTGGACCTTTAATACAACTGACCATGGAAGCAATCAAGTTTAAATGGATAGAAAAGTGTGAGAGAAGCTTCCAAGAACTAAATTATCCACTAATCTTGGCACCATTTTTTATATTACCAGATCCGAGTAAAGAATTTGCTCTATACATAGATGCCTCAGGGGGCGGCCTAGGAGCAGTATTAATGCAAGACAAAAAGGTTATGGCTTATATTTAAAGTAAATTGAAGGATCATGTACGAAATTATCCAACACATTATTTGAAGCTGGCGGCCATATTATTTTTGTGCTAAAAAAATGGAAACATTAGTTATATGGGGCGAAATATGAGATCTTTACTGACCATAAAAGTTTAAAGTACTTGTGCTCCTAGAAAGATTTAAATATGAGGCAACGTCGATGGATGGAGCTGCTGAAAGAATACCGATGTCCAATCAACTACCATCCGGGAAAAGCTAATGTGGTGGAAGATGCTTTGAGTAGAAGGCGAAGATATCAAGTTTCTCATTAACATCTACTTTGCAATGAGATATTAAAAATGCCCAAATGAATAGCATTGAATTCTAGGAATTTAAGAACCTTATGGAAGCCAAGAAGTTGATGGATTTTCGAACACTAGAAACTGATGGGAGCTTGTACTTTCGGAATCGACTATGCGTACCAAATGAAACTGAACTTAAGCGTAAAATACTAGAAGAAGCACACATGAGTAAGTATATTATGCTTCCTAGGGAGAATAAGATGTATTAGGACTTGAAGTGTAAGTTTTCGTGGAGTGGGATGAAGAGAGATATTGCGGAGTATGTAGCAGCTTGCCTTACATGTCAAAAGGTTAAAACGGAGCATCAGAAGTCAGCAGGACTATTGCAACTATTACCTGACCTAGAATGGAAATGACATCATGTTACTATGGACTTGGTTACTGGATTACTCCGAACCAAGAGATAAAAGGATGCTATCTAGGTGATAGTCGATCGATTAATGAAGGTTACACACTTTATAGCCATTAATATGACATACCCCTTGGATAAGTTTGCGTAAATCTACGTGGAAGAGATTGTACGCTTCATAGGGTGCCTATTGATATTGTACCGGACCGAGATTCAAGGCTCATTTCGAGGTTTTGGCCCAAGTTTCAATCAGCTATGCGGACAAATCTAAGTTATAGTACGACAGCACACCCCCAGACTGATGGGTAATTTGAGAAAACGATTCATACCTTGGAGGATATGCTGCGAGCTTGTGCTTTGGATTTTCAGAACAAGTGGGTTGACAATGTTGCTTGTTTTGAGTTTGGTTACAATAAGAACTACCACTCCTCTATGGGGATGGCACCATTTGAAGCATTATGAGGTAGAAGGTGTAGAACACCACTATATTAGGATAAAGTTGGAGTTCGATCTCATTGGAAACAAAGAAACCTGATGCCAAAATTAGAAGAGATGCAAAAACAAGTAAAGATAATTCAAGATCGGCTTCGGGCAGCTAATAGTAGAAAAAAAGTTATGCCGATAATTGGAGGAGGGATTTAGAGTTTAGTGTGGGAGATAAAGTTTTCCTGAAACTTACACCTCATCGCGGGAAGCTTAGATACCCAAAAGGAGGGAAGTTAACTCCAAAATTTATTGGACCGTTTGAAAATGTTGATAAAGTTGGTAAAGTGGCGTATCCGTTAGCCTTCCCAAGAGAACTGGTGGATATACATGACGTGTTTCATGTGTCCTAACTAAAGAAGTACCATGATGTGTTTGGAAAGAGCGTGCTAAAATAGTAGAATCCTCCTAGAACCTTATGTTAATTTTAATTAGAAAATCATTGTAAATAATTATTAAAACTCATTGGTTGGATCTCACTCAAAACTCGGATAAATCTTATGTCTAGGCAAATATCCACCTATTCAACTTAACCATTTAGAGAAGAATGCTTTCTAACACTAACCTGATTATGAATAAATTTATAAATTGTAGTGATTAATTAATGATCTAAGAACCGTAATTAGTATGTCTACTCAATTACCAATTTCTATTATTCAATTTGCTCTAGATTAATCTTCCTTTGTGAATTTTAATTAACCTTATGAAATTACTAATCTCGTGAAAATTGATAAACAACCATAACCGTTGAATAATAACCAAACAAGAATTAGATAATTGAAACAAAAATTCATATAAAACCTTAACCAAGAATTTTAGGGTTCATCCCCATTCAAACATAAAAACTAATTAGCTACTAACATTATTTTAACATATAAACTCATAGACAAAGACATCAAATAGAATAAGTTTAGGGAGCTTAGGAGGAAAAATTGAAGATCCACGGTCCAGGCGATTGTCGAAGATCGTCTTCCAAATCGCTTCAATAAACTCCCGAATTGGGTCTTCTTAAAATATAGAATTGAAACTAGAACCTAAGCTCTCAAATTAATGTGTTTAATGGTATTTTTATAAGAGAAAAATCTCCAAATCCTACTCTAAAAGCCCTCTCATACCTTTCTAAAAATGTTTAGAATCGAATTACAAAAGGGAAATAAAATCTAAGTACAAAAGGAAAAGTTATAAAAATTACATTTTAGTCCCTCTATGCGACTATTCGGACCATGATACTGAGGCTATCTGGATCCGAATAGTCTCTGGAATTATATCTCGAAATATGGCCACACTTTCTGGATCAGGAAAGTGCCTATTCAGATCCAGATAGTTCATACTTTCCAACTTTAATGATTTTGTGTTTCTTCTCCATTTTTCTCCGTTTAACGCTCCTAAGTCCTTCATTTTGGCTTGCTTTCAACATATCTTTATTCTAAAGGTACCTACAATCAATAAGAGTAAAGCGATCAACAAACTCTATTTTATAAACATTTAAGCACAAAAACTAATAAAAACGACAATATTTAAGAGTGTAAAAATAGACTTATCATGTCATTGTGCCTTGGAAGTCTTCAAAAAGAAAACAAGTTATTGCTAGATCCAAGATATGATATGATTTCACAGCTTTGGATAAATGTGGTGAAGAAGTGGGATGGCTACACTATTTTTTAGACATTCCAAAATAGGAAAAGACAGTGCCACCAATATACATCTATTATGATAGTCAATCAATGATTGGAAGGGCACAAAGTAATATGTATAATGATAACTCTAGACATATATGTGGAAGACAAAATACTATTTGACAACTACTCTCAATAGGAGTTATCTCTATTGACTTTGTGAAGTCTAAAGATAATCTCGCAGATCTATTAACCGAAGGTTTAATAAAGAGTTAGTTGAAAAATATGGCAAAGGGAATGGGACTAAAGGTCGTAAAGAAATTAGTTTTATGAAGGAAACCCAACTTAGTTGACTGAAGATCTCAAGATCTGGGTTCAATGGGACAGCCTAGTTATAAGACTTAATGTGGTCACTATTGGGGATAACCTCTACCCGTTCTTATAATGAATACTGATATTAAAGGGATAAGTGTAGCAAAAGTTTTGCTTTAATGATTCTTAAGTAAGTAATTAGTTACTTGAGACTTAAGCAAATCACCTATGTGAGAGAGAAGTGGTGTCACTTCGAAGGAGAATTGTGAAGGGCTTTTTCTTTAAAAACTCTCGCAGAAAATGATTCTTGTGTGAATTATATATTTCACTAGCACAATAAGTAGGATAGTTTAAAGAACATCATATCTACTGGACAGTTAGAAACATCCATATATTTCACAAGGGAATGTTTAAAGGGTAACACCTAGCTATCCTTTGCAGGTTTCAGTTGTGGAACACTATCGAGTCAAAATCGAAACATTTTTCATTCATATCCGGGATTGTTGGAAATTGGCATGTATTTAGTGGGTGAATGAAAAACTTGTTTCGTGTATCATCTATAACTGTAGTGTAAGTAGGAGATGAACCTACTTTGGGATAGGCAATAAGATAATATATCTAGGAAATTTCAAGTATATCTTGTATTAAATAAATACATGTATATGTATTTACTTTATAGATAAGAAGATGATGTATCTAGATAGGATTCATGAATCTTATCTAGTTGTCTTTAATTCTAGATAAATATTCTTTGAACTTTTGTTTAGAGGTTTGTGAGGCTTTAATTGCATTCTCTTGATCTTACAACTTACTCAATCTATAAATATGTGCCTCTTATTCTTGATTTTCTGTGGAAGAAAGCTAGGCTTCTCTTCTCTTCTCTTCTTCTATCTTTACATTTGCATATTTTTAAGTATTTTTTATTAGTTTTTTTAAGTTCGTCGAGTGAAGAGTTCGGTGCTAACTGCTTCATTTTATAAGTTATATCTTTGGAGACAGACATACATTATAGCTTCATACACACTTATCGAAGGAGGCAAACCTGTTTTAAAGAAATTGTATCAAACACAAGCCTTAGATATGTAGTATTCTTCATTTTCTGTAATCTAAATTTTGTTTGCTACTATTATTGTTTTTCCGCCATATTGAATATTTATTTTTTACCCTTTTTGAGTTAATTTTTTCTACTTTTCTCTCTAACATAAAATATCCCAAACCGGTAGTATGAACCCATCCCATTTATTCAAAAAAAACTGCAGAATGAGAGAAACAAAATCTACCCCAACTCGGCCTAGCCATCCAAAGAAAAAAAAACCATAAAAAAAGAAGAAGAAGAAGAAGACAAAAACAACAACCCATAGAATTCACTGTGAATTCTTGTGAAGAAGAATGGAGTCTTTGCAAAACATACTAATACATTGAAACTCTATATCGATATATCTATGCCAATTTAGTATCAATCATACTTCAGCTTATGGCTTTCATTCTATTGGAAGCAGCCACATCTTTCTTTTTCTTCCGGTGGCTTCTGTACAAGGACTACATCATTTTCATGTTCACTGAAGATCTGTGCATAGAATTCTTCCTCATCCCTTACATCTTCCTCACTTGCAATTTCAGTAACTTTTTCAGTAACTTTCCCTCAATTGAATACGATTAAACTTGTTAGTAAATTTTCTTTGTTTTCTAGTATTGAATACAAATAACAGAATTGACAGTTAATGAAAATTGAAATAGTACACTATCAACATGATATCCATGTCTCGTTTGACAACTAGATTTGGGTCTTCAAAATTTAAAAAAAAAAACTAATTTGTAAAATTAGAAATGGGCCTGAAGTATTAAAAAAAAAAAAAAGAAAGAAAGAAATGAGCCTGAAGAGATTTCTAAAAGAGATTCTTTTACATCTTACATGTTTGTATCCAATAACGGTATGGCATTTGACACAATGCATGTTTTCAATTGTGAGAAGATATCCAACTTTCGGTTTGGCATTTTTTATAATCACATTTTTCATACTGTAGATTGGCATTATTTATATTAAAAAAGAAAATTAAAACTTCCAATTACTGAGTTCAGTTGGTAGGAATCTTACTAACCTCTACACACAATAACGTCACTTAGTCCACTTCTAAGCGGTTTAAAAAGTTAACAATAACAGTAAGCAAATGTTTGACAAAGAAAATATTGAACAACTTTTTGAATAGATGATAAGCATGGAAACACTTTACCGATAGCGTGAACATTCGAAGAAGATATTTGAAGTGTTACTCTCGTAGCTGTTGCAGACATAGTAGCAAGTATTCTTTGTAATGGAGGTTGATGCCATTTCGCAGGTTCGGCCTAGGAAGAAGATGATGTTAATTCTTAAACTTGAATTTGACAAGTCGCAGGAGGTTGAAGAAGATTAGAATGGGGTAATTTTGACAAGTGGCAGGAGGTTGAAGGGTAATTTTGATTCAGGTTTCTTTAGTGTGTACACTATAAAAATACAAATAAATACCGACACTTGACGCCATCAACATCCCATCAGTACAACGTTATTACCGACGGTTGTATGACCGTCGGCCACTTTACATGGGTAACAATTTGTACCGATGGTCCACCATTGATAACCATTATTCTTGATAAATTTACCGACGAAATTTTATTTTTCTATGACGAAATTTTATTTTTCTATGGTATGTCAGCAACTGACGCCATCTTCTGTTGGAAACAAAAACTGACGGTCTTTTCGACGGCATCGGTTTTCCATCGCTAATCTATACCGACAAAAAGGCCTATGGTAACTTTCTGTCGATGAGTCCGACAAATTTTATTGACGGTTTTTGTCGTCGGTTTCTAGTTTTTTAAAACTTCGTTTCCTACGGACCTACTGTCGGTATCCTGTTGATAATGTTTTATATATATAATTTGTAAAATAGAACAAAAACTCTCTGAAATGAAAAAGAACCCAACAACAACAGTATATGCTCATAAACTCATCCATAAACATTATACATTGATAAACATCAAATCCATAATATATCTACAAACTAAAACATCTATAAAACATAAAATGTACAAGTATCAAAGATCCTCAGGATCCCTAACATTACTAGGGGGAGGGGGAAGGATCAACAGTGCTGGTGTTCAGGACATCAATAGAGGGGGGAGGGGGATTAGAGGAAGATATCCTCGCACAATGTCCATCATCGGTGGCATCGGGGTGTACAGCAAGGAGGATAAGTAAGGAAGACAGAATTAGTTATAGATAATAATTCTCATAGATTTAATTATAAATATTCTAAATATTATCACTTAATAAACATAAGTACAATAAAGTTAATAAACATAATTATAATGATAACACAAATACAATAACATAAGTACAATAAAAGTTAATTACACAATGTTCTATTGTAAGACCCTTAACCCCAGGCACAAGTCGTTCTATGTACATCCAATTACAATCTGATATATTTTTCATAGATTTTAAGAATGATTAGGAGAAAGAATTGTTAATTCCATGGCTTCTAAGTTACGATTATAAAGTTTACATTTTTGAAACACCATAAAAGCTTTATATAATCTTTTAGTCTTAACAAGAAGATATAACTTATAATCATTTATAATAAAATACCTGAAACAAATATCATCTTATCAAAACCTATTACCGGTAGTTTTGTTGAAGACTGTTGACACAGTTCTGGAAGCAGCAATGACTGGAAGGCTCAGACGACAGCAACTTACAGCTCCAATAGCTGGGAGAAGAAGAAGAAGAAAATTAAAGAAGATAATAAGAAGAAGAAAGAAGAAAAAAACAAGGGATATAAGAGAGAGAGAGAGAGAGAGAGAGAGAGAGAGAGAGAGAGAGAGAGACTTAACAGATTAAGGGCACAGCCAGCGGTCAGTGATGGCAGTGGAAAAATGACGACCGTCGGATTCTCGCGTGAATGGGGAAGGAGAGGAAATGAATTGAAAGAGGAGAGGGTTTTCCCGATTTCAATTGAAAGTCTAGAACCATTCGTCGATACAGATATTTAAACGTTACCGATAGCAAACGTCGTCAGGAACGCAGACGGTACTAATTTAAATTATCGACAAAGAGAATTTCTTTCTTCCACCATCTATACTTTTGGTAGCCGATGATGATGTTATCGGTAGCACTATCGGTGACTTTTAATTGGTACCGACGGAAAATTGCCATCTCTAAGACCGTTGATTCCTGTGCATACCAATGGCCCTTTTCGTCGGGATAGTCCGTTATTTTATGGCCGCAGCTTCTTCCACCAAAAATTTTTACTTAGTTAAAAACTAATCCGTCAGAACTCCGTCGGAAATTATTAATGGAATAAGAGTCCATCGGTAAGCAGCCATTTTTTGTAGTGTTAGTGAATGCTAAAAGTTCTTATAGTGATGAAATCAATTGGCTTTTATAGATGCATTGAAGAGCCGAAGAAGCTCTTAGTTGTTTTCAAGATTCTTGGTTCTTTGTTCTTGGCTTCGTCTAACTGCCAACCAGCCGGAAAGGAGACTTCAACGACCACAACAAAACCGTCTCTCTTCCTCATTTGCTTGAAGTATCATATTGGGTGTACTGTCTTTAATTGGTACCTTTTATAATTACTAACTATGGGAAATATTTCAACTCTTTTCCCCATTTAGCTATCAATTAATATTTTCTCTTTTTAAATGCATAGATTGATTTTTGAGCCAAATGTAAAGATTCATATATATATATATTTTATATATTTCTCTTATGTTTAACATACCAAAAAATATATTCGGGATAAAGACCATGGTTACGGTTGAAACCACCTTGTACAAGGTTATAGTTAAGATTATAATTTCTTTACCGCCAACCAACAATTGCATAATTATTTATGATAAATATATAAATTATTATTAATTATCAAAATCTAAAAATTAATAATTAAGTTGAAGTATTTTTTTCTAATCAATCATTTTAATAGTAAATTAGATCATCATAGAGATGATCACGGTTATGGTTAAAACTGCTTAATTGTATCTATAGTCAACGGTTAAATGGTTATAACTACCATTGTAATCTTGTATAAGGTTAGATAAAATTTATAATTTTTTATAATCGCTAAGTTAAATAATTATTTATAATAAATAATTAATTAATTATTAATTATTAATTATCAAAATAAAACAATTAATAAATAAGTTGCAATATTTCTTTTGCAATCAATCATTTTAACATTAAATTATATCATTGTAATTCTTCCTAAAATTCGATTAGGTAATTGCTTATTTGCTTCTTCTAATTAAAATCTTGGACTTGAGATTGCTTGATTTTCTTCCGTGAGTTTACAAAAAAAAAAAAAAAAAACTATAAGAGGATAAGTAGGCACCTCAATTTTTGTATAAAATTTAAATTCAAACTCAATTTTTCCTATTTATTTTTCTATTTAATTATATAAAATTTATTGTTTAGTAAAAAATAATTTATTTTTTATTTTTAAGAAGACGGTTAAAAGTTAATTTTTACCAAGATTAATAGTAAGGTTAACCTTAATAGACCGTATTTGTAATTATAACCTTAACCTTAAGTTACTAATCGTTACTGTAATCGCTTATAAAAGTTAAGGTTACAGTTAGTGCTAATATATAACAATAATCGACAGTTAGATTAACCTTAACAGGTGATTATCTAACCGTAGTCATACCTAATCCCGAAGCTAAGGAGCTAGTTGGCAATAGAGATGACTAGGAATGCAATTGAAACCATTTAACCAACGTTTACTAACCATAGTTAATGATTAGGTTAATTACAGTCAACGGTTAAACAGTTATAACAGTAATCGTAATCTTGTATAAGGTTTATAATTTTTTTTAATCGCCAGCCGACAGTTAACCGAAGATTAAATAATTATTTATACTAAATATATAAATAACTACTAAATATAAAAATAAAACATTTAATAAATAAGTTGCAATATTTTTATACAATAAATCATTTTAATATTTTATTATATCATCATAATTCTTCCTAAATTTTGATTAGGTGATTGCTTATTTGATTTGCCTAATTAAAATCTTGGACTTGCTTATCAAAAATAAATAAATAAATAAATAAAAATATCTTGGACTGGGAATTGCTTGATTTTCTTCAGTAACGTTAAAAAAAACTACAAGAGGATATGTATTCACATTAATTTTATGTATAAAATTTAAGTTCAAGCTCTATTTTTTATTTTTTTCTATTTCTTTTTCTCTTTAATTATATTAAAGTTATTATTAGTAAAAAATATAATTGATTATTTTATTTTAAAAAAGATGGTTAAATGTTAACTTATACTAAGATTAATTGTAAGGGTAACCCTAATAAATTGTAACAGTAACCCTAACCTTAACCTTCAGTTACTAATCATTACTGTAGCCGCTTATAAATCTTAAAGTTAAGTTTAGTGCTAACATATAACTGTAACTGACGGATAGATTAACCTTAACCAAAGGTTATCTAATCGTGGTCATTCCTAGTTGGCAGAAAAGAGAGGCTCGAATAATGAAGCAGAGGTAGCAAATAAACAAAGCTAACCCTAAGGCAAGTAACCCAATAATACACATGGCCAATAAATCAACTTGTAGATACATCAGCTTGGCGAGCTCAAGCACATAAACAGATTGAACTGGTTTCCTACACATAAATAGACTAGAAAAGAAAAAGATTAGAACACACATCAACTCATATAAATAGACTAGAAAAGAAAAGGATTAGAACACACATCAACTCATAGACAACTTATATTTGACTTTTTAATACTTCTTTAGACTTTTAGCTTTTAGCCATTATGTTCTTCAATTCAGTAATATAATTCAAGTATTCTCTCATTTTTCAAACATTTTCATTCCATTTCCAGCTTTCTTTACAGTGTTCTTTATTTCTCCTTTATATTTTCCTTAGCTCATTAGCTCCCTACACTTATTTTCTCTTGTAAGAAAGTTACAGAGGTCCATAAGCTGGTTCTTTCGTTAAGAACTTAGCTTGCACATTTAGGATATCTTTAGATTTGCATTAAATATACACCATTCTTAGTTTACATTGTGGAACCAAGTTCTAGCTAAAAATCCTAGTGCAACGCTCAATTGGCACGCCCAGTAAGACTTTAATCAGTTTCTCTTTGAACACAATTAAGGCAGGGTAAACAAATATCCATGGAAGGTGTTTTGCATTATAAGAACGACCAATCATTAGGATTTTCTTCCCCAGTAGCTCTCATCTCTTTGATCATCGTCCGACGGAAAGTCAATGAGAGTTTGGGAGAAATAATAAACAGTCTCGTCCAACAGTTGGTTATGGTGTTCAAGCCAATACTCCAAAATAAAATTTAAGCTCTCCAAAGCAAGTAGCGTGCGATATATGTTCTAGGGAAACAAGTAGGTTACGCGTCGTTGGGGGCATAAGTTTCTTCTCCAAACCTATACTACAGGAAAATGACAATTGCTCGTAGGAATCAAGGAGAAGAAGACATGGGAAAATGAGCTGGAACCTAAATCCCTCTCGGTCTTACCGATTAAGAATCAGCCTATTTAGTTGGGTAGTACCCAACTTTATACAAAGGATTTGCACCACCACCACCATTTGTGATGCATCTCAAGTGCCTATCCTAGTGGCGATCTATACAAATGTTGGGGCAAGCAAACTTCACAACTCGCTGAAGGGTCACAAGCATCAGAGACATCCAATAATCAAGTAACACCATCATACATCACATTTGGTACTTTTCCTACGATGTTCGAAGAACAGAGTAACCAAGTACCGAGAGGAGCACCTGCTGCTAACTTCTAGAATAGGTTTAGACCATCTAGAAACCAAGCAGGGGCAATATACCACTCGAACAACCATAGCAGCAAGCCACCATACACCCTACAAGCTCCACCCATTAACAAGTAAATTCTAGAGCCATCGTTGATGTCTTGCAAAGGAAATTTGACCTCAAAGTCATGGGGTTTGATAGCCCGGCCTATAGGAAGCCAAACCCGGAGTAGATTGACAATATTACCACTTTGCCCAAGGGATATAAGGTCTCAGATTTTACAACATTCTCTGGGGATGATCTTAAATCCACCATGGATTATGTTGTGATATTAATCGCCCAATGCGGAGAGCCAGGAGGAACTGAATTTAACAAACTCCAACTTTTTCCCTTATTTTTCACAAGAGCTATATTTGAGTGGTACACCAATTTGCTCTCCTACTCAGTAACACCTGAGCATATCCGCAGTCAACCTATCTGCGGTGAAGCAGAGGATTAGGGAGACTATTACAGACTTTTCAGAAAGATTAAGGCGTTTGAAAAGAAAATGTCATACTCTTCTTCGTGAACCTAAGTATGTTAAGATGCGCATTTGTGGAATAACTCCTCAACTAAGGGAATGATTCTCCATGATTTCCCTGATCCATCTTGGCTTGCTTCTCTGGCAACCAAGTTAGAAGAATTTATCAAGGAGAAGAAGAAATCAAGATGAGCTTTCTTTGCTAAGGAGCAAATGATCATATCCGTCATTCAAGAATATTAGAGAAATAAGAGGACGAGCCAGTTGGAGATATCATGGTGGCTGAGATAGATTAGTTATTATGCAACTTATTTTTGTTCTTGGCCATTCGATGGAATTTGGCATGCCATCAAATAAAATGTCATATAAGCATCTAATGAGCTTGTGAGACCTCATGACCTAATAGCGTATTTAATAATAAGCCAATAAAATTAATCCCTTTATTATCTTATAATTTATCCAAGATATCGTTTTTATCTGTGTGAGCCTTTAGATTTCTAAACATGTTGGCAATAAATATAAATTATAATCCTTAGTTAATGGGATTTAGGACATAAAATGAACAAACTCTCACTTCGATTAAAGACAATTAGTCTGTTAGGTTCTAGAATTAAAAACTGAGTATTTATAGATTAAGATTGGCCTCTAGTTAGGCATCATGACCATCCAAGTGTCAGGAAAATACATGTGATCGATTTCAGCTTTCCATGAATAAAACTCCATGTAATTATTATCCTTTCACCATACTATATCCCAATTAGTTCAAGGGTAAGGATTTGTGCCAACTCTTAAAGAACACTTTATATCTTTTCTTGTTCCCAACATATAACTCCTTTAAAGTCGAATTTATAACACTTTCTAAACTTTTAGCTTGTGCAAACATTTCTCAAGTGATATTCCAATAAGTGGCCATAAACGGGATATACTCTCCTTTCTATTAGAAGTGGTAAATCTTTTATTAATCATAAACTATCCATCTTGTTTCATAATTTACCCAACTCTCAAAGCACACATAACTTACTAGGGTTAATGACTAAAATAGAATAGTATAATAATACTTCACATACTAGATACTCTTATGACCTCAAGTCGAACGATCACTTACACTACCATTATGTAGAGATTAAATCTATTAGCATTAAAATATATTACCTTATGGATATCTCTAAGTGAGCCAATCCAATGAACTTGTTCTCTAATAAGCATTCACATATTACTTTTGTATCACCAGACAATAGTTAATGAGATCAACTACATTTCTACTATAGAAAGAAGTACAACATGTGCTAGTCTAACCGCAATAACAATGTCCCATCTTGTTTAATGCTATGACTAGGGATAGTTTAAAATTAATATATTTAGAATATGAATAATCTCATTATCATAACTTTTATGATTTCTTACATACAAATATTATTCTTAGGACTTTACAATTTAAATATATAAGTAGTAAAAGAAAAAATGAGAAATAACTATATCATCAAATTGCATAAATATAAATGTATAAATGTGACAAAATAAGATGGTTTTTGTCCATACATTAAATAAATCTCCCACTTGGACTAAAATCAATCATCCATGTGTTTTAAACCAAAAAAGTATACATGACAATCATGTTTTCTACAATAATTCTTTAGTCGACAGTTTTGATACATTATCATCTGTAGGCAGTTTCTCTATCTTTATTTCACATCTACCATTAAATTCTCTAAGTAAATGGTAGTATTTGTGAATCTGCGTACTTTTAATCATGTTTCTCCATAAATCAAGAATAATTATTTAGTAAACGAAACATTATATATCATTTCCCATCAACAATATGTCATCCACATAAAGTATCAAGAAAAACTACTACACTCCCACTATCTTTTTGTGTACACAAGATTCATCTTCGTTTTTTTTTTTAAACCAAACTCTTTGATTATTTCATTGAAACAAAAATTCCAATTTCTAAGAGCTTGCTTTAGACAAAAAATCGATCTTTGTAACTTGCATACTTTATGAATATCAATTAAGGAATGTTGTCTATATATATATAAATAATTTCATAATCATAATATGCAACTATAGTAAGTAAAATTCGAATGGATTTGATCATGCCCGCTAGTGAAAAAAGTTTCATCATAATCAATACTCTGTTGTTGTAAAAAACCTTTTGCAACCAATCAATATTAGTAGGTCCACTATCATCATCTATGATAAATGTATCGTCATACCTAAGAAAAGAATGACTTGTCCTATTACTCTTGCGAGTAATTTGTATATCCGAAACTTCCTTTTATGTTACATCATCATGTAGGGGAAGTTTATTTTTTCTATCTCATGTGTCCTAGTTATTTTTGTTTCTTGAATTTTTTCAAGCTCTACTTTATTCCCACTGGATTTTCTAAAAAAACTATTTTTCTAAAACACTCACATGTAATGAGAAAACAACCTTTTTCTCATTAAGATTGTAAAAATAATAATATCTCGTGTTGCTTTTGGATAATTCAACAAAAAAAAAAACTTTTATAAGATTTTGTATCGAGCTTATATGATACTGTATTTTTAACAAATGCAAACATCTCAAAACTTTCACACATGATAAGTTTGGTTTTCTACTATATCCATATGTCATATGGTGTAGGATCAATATTTTAGATGGAACAATTCAAACCATGGTAGGCAATTTCAAGAGCATAACCCAAACACTATTTGGTAAATCTGCATAACTCAACATAGATCGAACAAAATCCAATAGATTTCGATTTTTCCTTTCAAACATGCCATTTAATTGTGGTGGATATGGAGGATCCATTGCGTAAGAATATCATCCTTCTTTAGATAATTCTAGAATTCTTAGATTAAATGTTTCTCTACCTCAATCAAATCAAAGTATTTTAATAGTTTTACCAAGTTATTTTTCAAATTCATTTTTACAGTCTTTGAACTTTTCAAAGCCTTTAAACTTGCACTTTAAACATACACATGACCATATCGAGAATGATCATCAGTAAAATAAATGATGAATTGAACTAAATATTGGATCACATACATCAATATTTATAAGGCCAAGTAATTCAGTAGACCTTTCACATTTTCCACTAGAAAGGGATTTTGATCAGTTTTCTAAATAAATAATACTTACATATTTCATATGATGCATAATAAATTATCCAAAAAAAACTTTAGAATGTAATTTGGTTATGCGATTCTCGTATATATGACCAAGTCTACAATGCCAAAGATTTAATGTTTCAGATTATCAATTTGAGTCCTTTGGTATTAATATTTAAGACTGAATTTTATTATTAAAGAATATAAAGTCCACCAATCAATGTACCAGCACCATAAAATATATCCTTACGAAATAAAGAATAACAATTATTCTATTGTGTAGTAGTAAAATAATCCATATTCAAACATAAAATAGAAATAATATATAATATTATAATCTTTTGAGCAAATAATAATCTTCTAATTCTAAAATCAATCCACTAGGCAAATTAAGAAAATAAGTTCCTACATCTAACATTGCAACTCTTGCTCCACTTACCACATGCAGGTCTATTTCTCTTTTTGCCAACTCCCTACTCCTTTTCAGATCTTCCATATTTTTACAAATATGAGATCCAAATCTACTATCTGATACGAAGAATTTGAATTAGAAATAGAAACATTAATTTCAATAATTGATATTACACTTGAATTTAAAGCTTCATCAAGTTTCTTCAAGCTATCCATGTATTCCATAGTTTCTCGTCCAAAGGGAATCCTTGCCATAGCGGAATCATGTGTCCTTATACTTTTTTATCTTTCTTGATCACAAATTAAGCTTTGAGGATAGTATGTTTAGTCTTCTTAAGACTAGCTTTATCTTTCTTCCAAATTTTATTTTTCTTGGAAGAACCGACCATCAAAGCTTGTCCATTTTAACCCTTTTCTCTTTAACGTTACTTCTTCATATCTCTTAAATATGTTAAGCAAATAAGCTAACATAATGGTCTCAACTTTGTTAATGTCAAAGTTCATAACAAACAGAGAAAAGCTTGGAGACAAGGATTGAAGTATCAGATCAACATTTGAATCATGATACATATGATTAATCATTTTTCCATAACAATAAATAAAGATAGAGTAAAATAATATACATCTATATATATATATATATATGTACACACACACACACATATATATATATATGCAACAAACAAAAGCAAATAGAAGATATGGATTATGTGTATGATTTTGCTCCCACTATTTTACTCAAATTAATAACCGTTAAATACTAATTTGGGAAATATCATATAATTCCTCTAATTATTTTGACATTGAGGAATTCCAAATAAATCAAGATAGCGTTGCAGAGTAGATAACATTTATCAATTACAACTATTAGAAAATCTAGTTGTCAAGCACAGTGAAGTATCATAACATCATGCCCGGTGCCTGTGACGAGTTCAGGAGCACGACCTATAGGCCTAACAACACTAGACAATCATCATCGCTAGGAGTGGCCAATGGGTCCAACCCGCGGGCCTGGACCAGGCTGTGGCTCATGGATCAGCTTGCTGGGCTAGCCCGTGATTCAACCGGTTCTAGGCTAGTCTAGGCCATGGGTCAGGTTTGGTCAACCCAACTCGGACCACCTAAGAGCACCGGTCTAGGCAGGTCGGTCAGTGATTTTTTTAAAAAAAAAATTTAAATAACTTAAGATAATAAAAAAAACTTGAATATAAATAAATATAATATACAAATAAAATAAGTACATAAATGATCAAATTAATTTAAATAACTTACATAAAAGGAAGTTACATAAGATAATACTTACTAATACATGAAAATAAAGGATACATTAGATTTTTTTGTATTAGACAACTTAAGATTTTCTATTAAGTTAAAAAACTTAAGATTTTTTTTAATTTTAGAAAACTTGAAATTCTTTTTTAGGTTTAGAAAACTTAGAATTTTAAAGTTTAGACTCTTTAAATTATTTATATTAATTTTATTTAAAATTAAAGTTTTTTACTAAGTTTAGAAAAACTTAAATTAATTATTTTAGGGTTTTGAAAATTTAAAGTATTTGTTTTAGGTTAGAAAACTTAAAGTATCTTTAAGTTTAAAAACTTATAAAATATAAGAGTTAAAAAATATATATTAGAAAAAGCCACCTTGAAGTGGTGGAGGGTTTGGCATGGACCCCTATTAATTTTATTAATAATAAAATAAAAATTATATAGGAGGGGGCCTAAGGCCTAAACCTCCCAAAAGCAATTACAATTTAAAATCTAATAAATTAATCATATACTATCTGACTAAATTCTAACTATTACAATCTAAAAAAATTATAATACTATCCTAAGGCCTAAGTATTACAATGTAAATATAAAAATCCTATCTATTTGATCGAGTTTGACTAGATTAGATATCTCTTTTATCTTTTTCGTTAGATCTAGTGAATACTACATCTATATACGACTCATCGATATTCAACCTGGCAATCCTGTCTTCTTGAATATACTAATTAGCAACATAAGAGCCTCTAATGTGTTATGGGACATCTGACTCCTAGATTCGTCAATTGTACAACGACTGTTGGATAAGGCACTTTCAAAAGTCACAGTAGAGACAGAAGCTGTTAGGATATCTCGAGCGATCCTAGATAGGAAAGGATATTATGTCGATTGTTCTTTCATCATCCAAGTATATCAAAACCATTGACACGATGCTGAACCCGAGCGGCGTATTCGTATATAGACAACTTGGATAGAGTTGTTCTCGCAGATGATGAACTCAGGACAGAATAGAGATCATATATATTCATTATGTATCTAAATTTCTCCTCCTTGACTTGAAGAAGATGGCATCTCTCTATATTATGAATGACTTGCACTTGAACTTGCCCTTGCACTCAAGCTCCCTGTTTCACTTTCTCTCAGATAAAGATCGAATAAGTTTTTCAAAGTTTGAGATGTATCCTCTTTTATTTTGTTGGCAATTCTTTTGGAAATTAAAAAATAAATAAAGCGAGTATCCAAACATGGATAAAAAAATCAATTAAAGTTTCATACCCCTCACTCTTAAAATGAGGGTCTAAAATCAAAGCAACACAATATATGACAAGAAAATTTTCATAATACTTTAAAAAAATATTTTCATATCAAACATTATAGGACCATATGTAGCATGTGGTCTAAATTCTCTAAAAACATTTGCAACTTTTATCATTGTGGGAAGTATGTGAGAACATTGGGGTAGTATTGTCCAGATAAAAGTTCATTCCCTTGTGCAAAATTTTTCAAAAAAGAACAAATAGCTACAGCTTCATCAAAAATATTTGAATCAATTGTTGGTCCATGATTTGCTAGTGTAAATTCAATAAGTTGTTGTTTATAAGGAACACAAATTTGTAATACATATCTAAAGTTGAGTTCCATCTTATAGTAATATCTGTATCAAAAACTCTATAAGATAATTTTTGTTCTCTACAAAGTAATTTAAAATATTGTCATCTTTTACCGGAAGATCTAACGAACTTAATAACTTCTCTAAATTGTATTTGTAACATATTCAATATGAAAATAACCGTCTTGTACGCACAAATTCAAAATATGACATGCGCATCTAATATGAAATAACTTTTCATCTAAAATTGGTCTAAAATTATTTTTTCAAAATTGACACTAAAGAATCATTATTTGAAGCGTTATCAAAAGAAATTGTAAAAATTATATTATCAATTCTATAATCACGACATATTTGAGTGATATTTCGTGCTATATTCGCACCAGTATATGGGAAATCAAAATTTTTAAAACCAATGATTTTTTTTGTTTAAATGCCAATTTTCATCGACCCAATGACATGTAATGTACAGAAAATCTTCAAAAGGAACGGCTGTCCAAGAATCACAAATAAGCGAAAATTTACCAGGAATAAATTCAAAATTTGTAATAAGGGAGTTTTTTTCTTACTAAAAACTCTTAAGAAGTTTCCTCCTAAGTGAAGTTCTAAGAAATTCCTTATAAGCCAGCCAGTTGAAGTACTGTTTATACTAGTCTCATATAGGAATGATTAGAAGGTAATGACAGAGGAAGTCTACCAATGGACACCCACCTAAGTATTTCTCTTTTTATTAACTCACTATCATATTTGAAAATTATCATTGTATTTCCAGAAGCATTAGGCAAAAGTTGTGTTCGTGTACTTAAATCTACAAAATGAGAAGGATGAACATGTTGCATATATCTTTTAAGTATACCGGTGCCATTATTGGTCTTATGTGCGAATTCCGTTTTACAAATTTTACATCTAACTTTATTATTATTCACTTTATCAAAAACATTCCAAACAAAATGTCTTTCTCTACTACTACTACCACTAGGTACGGTATCGGAAGGAGGAGGCATCTTATTTTCTTCATTATATTATTCATTTTCATTATCAAAAAAATCTACAGTGTGAGAAGAAGCATGTCTTAAGGATGAATCCATAATAATAATTAATAATAAAATGAACAAATTTAATAACCAAATCAATCAAGTAAACAAATAATTATTTAAAAGTAAATAAAGAAATCCTAATAAATGAAGTAAACAAATATGTATTAAAAAATTAAATAAATATATTATAGTAAATAAAGTAAACAAATAATTATTTAAAACTAATAAAGTTCCGAAATATAATAAATAAAAAAATTAACGTAAATTAAGGTAAAGAAAGAAAACTATCAATGATGAAGTCGGAAGCCCGAAGAAAAATTGAAGAAGTTTTTATTTTTGCCGAATTTTCTTCGACCCCTTCCTTCCTCTTAATTTTGAACAAATAGAAAACCTCCAAAAATATTTGATTCTTGACGATTGATAGAGTTTAAAGAGATTAAGGAGTTTAAAAGAAGATAGGAGAGAGAATGAGTGATCTTTTGAGCAAGGAATAAATTGTCTTAGTGGGGTATTTATAGTAGAAAAAAGTATAAACTGGCATATTTAAAAAAAAAAAAAATGGACCGCTGTATCTGAACAGTCAAATGATTTGGACTATTAGATCTCAACGGTCAAATGATGACCAACAATCAAACCATCTGAATCGTTAAGATCAAACCGCCATATCATTTGGACTGTTAATCTGCAACGATCAGTGAAGCTTGGGATTAAAACCCCCAAAGTTAAAAACTTTTTTTTTTTTTGGTTTTCTTGCAGCTGGACCGCGGTCCTAGTCCTGGGCTGGGCCGATTCATGAGCTGGGCTGGTCTCGGGCTAGTTCGAATTTTTAATGGGTCGGGCCGATTTCGAGCTTGATATGGACCCATTCGAGCCTAAGTCGTGTTTCACAAAATCAAAACCTAGGACGGACCGCTTGCGTGCGAGCTGGGTCGGGCCTGACCAGTCCCAGGTCAAAATAGGTCCGGTCGGGCAGATTTGCAGAGCAGCCAAACCCAGTGGCCATCCCTAGTACCCACTTCTAAAATCCCACACCACTAGAGACGGTTGTGATTAAATAGAGATTGTAGGTATCATCAGACCATGAGCCCGTAGGCACAAGCATGACACTACTAGTTGCAAGATAGCTCAATCTCAAAATATAACACGTAATATGATGTGTTTATACAATATATTTGATATATTTGATCATCCTTCTAATGTCTATTTTGTTACGATTGTCAAATAGATATCGTAAGTGCTCTATAGGCTCGAGCCGTTATATTATGGTATTAGAGTATAATTACAAGCCGAATGTATAACAATTAAATATTATATTGTACGTAATAAAAGCAAACCTCTAAAATTTCACAACCCTGGCCTGATCTTGGATTAAAGTCTGGTATATATAAGTATGAGTTAAGTATTTACTACTATCTTGGAGTATCTATTTCGACATAGCAAGACAATTTGATGAAGAATCGTAATTATATATTGTCATACTCATAAATTACGATGTGCTTTCTAGTCCACGGGTTTGGAGCGTGATATTCACCCTGTTTGGGTAGATCTTCATGAAAATTTTGTTATTTTTCCTAGTTAATTAACATTTGACTTGCTTTAGTGGTCTTAATTTGAGGAACAGAGATTATAGGTCCACTATATTACATACGCAAAAAAATGACAAAATCTAGTTGAACAAAAACAAAGCTGACCAATTATGTGGCTGCAAAAATTATAAAAATTGTTGTTGAAAATGTTACCTAAACTCCTAATCTTTCAGACAGTTAGTTAAGGTAGCTGAGCTTAAAACCCACCTCAATTCTACGTGTTCTTCCTCTCTTGTTTGCATCAAATGTCTCAATTCAATATAAACCCTCTTCAATTCATTTCTCTTCATTACCAAAACCAACATTTTCTTACCCAATTAGACCTAATATTATCCCATAAAAATGGCCAAGTTAGCAATCATTCAAGCTTTAGCTATAGTTTTTCTGGTCCTGATTAGGCCAAATTATGGCCAAATTAGCAATTTGTGTACCACAGCAATGCTTCAAAGCTTTAATTCTTGTATGAATTTTGTCACAAATGTTGGAAATAATGGGAATTCTTCACCAACTTCAGATTGTTGCGATTCACTTAAGTCACTTATGAGCTCTGGTAGAGATTGTTTGTGCCTTATTGTTACTGGTGGAGTTCCTTTTCGTGTCCCAATTAATAGAAGTATTGCTGCTTCTCTTCCTAAAGCTTGTAGGAAAGATGATGTTCCCATTGAATGCAAAGGTAACAAGATTTTTTATCCAAGAAAACAAATCACTATAAATTGCCGCGAACTATTTGTGCTTAGCTAGCCAGTCATGATGTTCTAAATTATTTTTTAGGCACATTTTGCGTAATTATTTATGAGGTAGCATTTATGTCCTTGACCTCCTTAATTTGGCCATTTTACAGCCAAATAAATTACATCATGTGTTCGTCGCTTGTCATTTTGTTGAAGATAAAATTATGTGTTATTTCTTTTCTCTATACGTTCATGGATCAATTACGTGGCCAAAATAACTAGGGTTTGGAAATAAGGGGCACAATCATCACCTCGTAAATAATTTAAAAATAAAATGTGTCTTAAAAAATATTTAGAGCATGAGTGGTTAAATTTGAGGGTATTTTTTGGCCATTTTTTCTTTTTCTTTTTACAAGTTTTTGTTATATTTATTTTCTGTTTCTCTTTTAAATTGCAGCAATGGGTTCCCCTCTTCCAGCTCCAGGTTTGTTAGTAACTAAAAACTCTTTCAATCATTCAAGAAATGCAAATTCTAACTCTTCTTAAGACTAATGCAAATACTAACCAGAGTTATCATTATCAGGCCCAACAACAGATTTACCAGGAGGGCCTCCTCAAGGTACTTTCTTTATCAATAATCTTATCCTAATTTTGTACTTAGAATCTTAGATGACCGTCTCACATGATAAGTAGTAACGGTATAGTCTAAACATCTTATATTAACTTAAATATTTATTTTGACTTCAGATAATTATTTATGAGTTAAGTTCTCGTTATCAAAAAGTAAAATTTCTCATTTTCGAAGCACTTATAAATCAAATTCTCATTTCATTAGGATATGGTCTTGGGTTAAACTTGGACTAAACTTGATAGAAAGTGTCATTACTAATTAATAATGTAGAGAAAGTGATTTTAGAATTTAAAGGTTTGACCTTCACAAGTAATTAAGTAGGTAATTTTTTGTCTTTTCCATAAAAGAAGAGATGACTTTTTGTCTTCGAATGGACATAACAAAGACTTTTTTATTAAACGTTATAAATATTGTTTTATCGAATAGTGATATCTTGTCTTTGTATGTGATAAGTATTAGTGAGATTGAATAGTATAATTATACGAATCTAAATACTTAAAAATTATTGCTAAATAATGGGGGTAGATATTATTAAATATATGAGTCGCCCTAATTATGGGGTAAGGGATCAAAATACATAAGTTGGATTAGAGGACCCTAGAGATTTAAATTGCATAACATCTTGCATTTTTAAGACTCCTCCCCTCACTCATAAAGTAAGAAAAATAAGGGAATTAATGAATACAGCCGACATGTACAATAATATTTTTAAATATATAACTAACCATCACCGATAATTCACTCTAATAAGTGTTGTAAATTTTTATTAACCCCCAAAAATACATACATTTCGGCCCGGCCTAAAAACAATTGAAGAATTGGATTTCTTGAATTTCATTTGCTAGTTTTGTGATGATTTGCAGGCGCTAATCCTCGATCACCGTGGCTGCCAGAGCCGAATACACCAGGATCAGACGGCGGTGGTGGTGGTGGTGGTGGTGGTGGTGATGGATCCTCATTTACACCACCAGGAATAATGACACCTGATAATGAACCCCAGTTTCCAATGACACCACCAGGAGTTAGGCCTGATTTATCAGCCGCCAAGTCTTCTTCTAAAAGCTTTTTTCTGCTACCATTCTCTGGAGCTATTATTATGGCTTTCTTCATGTATTCTTGATGGAATTTTTTGTCTTCATTTCTTCTTGTGATTGTAAACATTCTTTATTCTTCAATCTTGAGATTATTCATGTACACAAATCTCCCAATAATAGCTTTGCCTATTGCTGCTTCCCACATTATGTAAATTTTATACTCCCATCAAGAAAATTTTGTGTTTGTTTCAAGATTCTTCAACTTCTAAGCTTTTTCTTATTGATTTATAAAATTTTAATTTTTTTTACGAGAGAGAGAGTAATAAAATTTGAATTTGAGTTTGATGTCATTTTATTCCGAGTATTTGATACTTTCACCAATTTGTCAGACTAATCAGGACTAAGCCTGAATTGTACTCGCATAATCTAACTCTTACTAGAAAGAAAGCCTAACTCAGCATTTAGAGATGTGATTGAGAGATGGGGTCGAGTGAGAAATTTACTTTATGTTTTATTGTACTTGAGAGCATATGATATACTTAATAATTGGTGAGGCTAATCTAAACTTGACTCAGACAAGGGTTAGGTTGCATTTGGTTTTTGCCTTTGATTTCATAAAATTTTGAATTGTTTGTGAGATGAGAGATGATATTAGGAGCGAGAAATATAAATCCTACTTTTTCTCTTATAAAAGTCAAACATATATCCTACAAAATAACCACCTTTTCTCAATTTAGTTACAATCCAAATAGAGCCATACTTTAAGTTTTATTCTACTTAGAATATTTGATATTTTCACTAATTGATAAAACTAATTCAAATTCAACTTGAATTGCGTCAGCAAAAATCTAACTCTTACTAGAATAAAGGCCCAGTTCCACCATAGTTCTCATATCATATGTTGTAGCAACTATAAAAAGCACATTTTATATGACCATAAGGTAGGTCAAGAGCATGTAAAATCAGTCTCTTATATGCACAAAAAATACATGGGAAAAGTGGCTAAAACATTCCCTTCCAAGGACTAATTTCCCAAGTATTCAAATTATTGAAGAGGAATAATTATGGTTTCCTTCAAGTTAACTTCAGTTTTTATGATTATAATGCTACTTCATATCTCATCCCAAATTGAAAGTTCCAAAATGAAGGAATGTTCTCTTAAGGACATAGAGTTCCAACAATGCTTGAATCAAGTTAAAGTTTCAGCACATAATTCATTTGAATCTTGCTGCAAAATCCTTACTCAAGCTGTTCAAGTTGGTTTTTCATGCTTTTGCGCATTGCTAAGTTCATCTACTCCCATCATAGGCATCACTATATCACTTCAACTGTCCAATTGCTACATATCAATGCCCTCATTGTCTGAATGCCATAGTAAGATCGTCTGAATCTATTCTTTTATTTTTTAACAATTCAGTATTAAAGTTCATTTTTAGTTTATGATTTTATAATACTCTTTTCTAACATCAAATTATCACGCTATATTTTATACTGTACCTTGACGACAAGGATAGAACCAAGCGGATTGGGTGGTAGTCCTTGTCCTTTATGATATACTTTTCGGGATCGAATTATCATACTATATTTTGTATAATGTTTTGTAATGTACCACCGTGGCAAGGACAAAACTAGGAGGGTCGAGGTGATAATACTTGCCCTTAATCATTGTTAAAAATCCTCTATAAAGATTCGTTTTTAAAATTTTTAAATGTATTTTTGTTAAATTCACCTTCAATATTTTAAATTTTTTGTTTAAATAGTTCCTCGTTACCTCAAAATTAAACGTCTAGTTTCATCTATGTTTCAGGAGCACAACCTATAGTGATGGTGCCAGCAATTAGTACTCCACTGCCAGCACTAAATTTCCCCCCAACTAGACCATCATTGCCAGAGGAAATGCCACCAGAAATACCAAGGAAACAACCTGAGCCTTCTCCTGCTTCAAATGATTTCCTCAGGCCCTTAAGTCCATCATCCCCTATCAAGAATTCAACCATTATTGAAGCAGGGGAACCAACTTCAAAGAACAAAACTGTTTCAGAATCAGGCATCCCTGTTTACCAAGGAAAGATTTGTAGTGCTGGGGATAAAAATGACATTTTACATCCAATATTCTTGCTAGCTATTGCCCCTATTTCTCATTTGCTATGGATCTCCTAAAAACTGTGCTTATCTACGTGTAGATTTTGTACTAAGTAAGTAGAAAGAAGAACAAAACTATGATAATTTCTTGGACTTAATTAGTTTGAAGCTCATACTTGTTCGAGCTTTCCTTCTTATTCAACCACGAACCGAACCGTCTATACTAGGGATGTTACAAAGATGTTATAAACTGTTTTAATTTTGATGAAATGGTCATAAGCTATACTTTTTGTTCAATGGAATTCTATTTAATTTTCAGTTATTATTGTATAAGATATATAGTTATATGTCGGATCTATTGACGATCATAGTATTTCTCAATTGTATTTGATCAAGATTTTTCTTTGTGAAAATGTAACCATTGTTAATTAAGAGAATGAACTAAAGCTAATATAAATTAATATTTCATACTAAATTCCAATTTTTGAAAAGTTTCAAAATTCAACGTGTACCACTTTTTATATAAATAGGAAATAGTTATTATCATAAATTTACATGGAATATGTGCTTTTGATGAAATACATTTTCTATTTATAATGAAGTTTCACTAACATATTTTTCATAAATCAAGAAAAGTACAAAAAAATACACAAAATAAAAGACACATGATTCTTTGTACCACGAGCTTCCTTTTATAATATATTTTCTTATTAGAGTTTTCTCTTTCCTTTAGAATTTATCTTTTATTTATTAGTCAAGTTTTATTAATAAAATATAGTAAATTAGAAAGTAATATAGAGGGTAGTACACACAATGGTACAAAATATCCGAAAACAAAAAAAAATAAAAAAATTGCAGAGTGCCCACAACGAAAGAAAAAATAAATAAAAAGGCCATTTGTCCAAATTGGAAATCAAAATGAGGGCTTTTAATGTCAAAGCAACATCTGGGCGGTTTCCAGTTTCCCGCCAACCCGCTTATACAAACAAACACCGTCTTCTCAACGGAATAACCGTCTCTCTCTCTCTCTCTCTCTCTCTCTCTCTCTCTGTGAAACGGAGAAGCAGAAGCCATGAAATGTACTTGATCGCTGCCATGACCACCGCACTCCTCCACCTACTGCTCTCCTTCTCACTTTTTTCCACTGCGGCACCACCAAGCTCACCAGCTCTGCCGCCAGCTCCAAACAATTGCTCAGATGAGTTGGTCACGTTCTCAATTTGCCTTCCGTACGTTTCCGCATATCCGAACAATCTCACTCGCTTGCCTTCAAGTCAATGCTGCCATGACGTCACTTCGGCCGTGGCCTCTGGAGCCGCGGTCTGCTTCTGCCACCTTATCCGGCAGCCTCTGATGCTCGGTTTCCCTCTCAACGCCACCAGACTCCTGTCGCTGACCACTCTCTGTCGAGTGAAAATTGGCACAAATATGACTAAATTCTCTCTTGATTCCCTCTGCTCTGGTAAGAATCGGAATTTCTCTGGAATCTGTTCGGAAGTGTTTTTATGCTGCGATTGGCTATACGATTATTGTTCTATATGCCTGATTTTATTCTAAGAATCGCAGGAATGTTTCTGAATGTGTTTTTCTGTATTGAAATTTACACCTAATGAATTACGATTTGAATAGAATTTCAATCTAATAGCCTGTGGAAGATTTGATCAAGCAGAATATGCGGATGCTTGATTCTTCTCTGTTATTTTACTGTTGTACTAATCAGTTGAAACAGATCGGTGTGTAGTTTTAATTAGTATAAGCAAATCCAAATTAAGAGGCAGAATTAATCGTAAAAAATGTATTTTGAGTTGTTTATCTTCCAGTGAAACCAGAATTTGGTACTAGCTGTTTGCACCTAGTACTTCTTATCAAAATTGACTTGCAGATGACCATCTGTATTTCTATACTATTGGTAATTACTATTGTATTTATATCCAAATGAAATTTCCTTTGTAGAGTTTTTAGTGTTTTAGATGTCTGGCTGTTGCATTCATATTCCTTATTGATGTTTTCTTCCTTTTGATTATGTCAATCAGGGTTACCTATTTTGCCTCCTTTGCAGAGTATAACAGGTAGCTGCATGCTATATATCTAACTTTTCATTGTCTCCTTTTGGTTCAATATGTTTACTAACTGATGGGGTAATTCTATAATGTTATGTAACAGGTCCTGGCGGTCACAGAGAAGAGAACACACCTAGCAGTAGAACTCCAGATGGCAGATCAAAACAGAATTCTGGTAATTCCATACAGATCATGTTGATATGTCCTTTGCACTAGACAGACTTTTAGAAGAGCTCTGATAATGTGTGTTCATATCCCTTGCCAACAGACTAACATGCATATTGATGCAATTGTACCCTGATAAACTGATCCTCTTAAAACCAAGACAACATACCTGAAATTTAGTGCAAGACAATAACAAAGATTGATTATTGTGAAACTTTGCAGGAACTGGTAATCCACCACCTCCTCCAAGGAGCTCAGAGACAGCAACTAATGATACGGAAGAAACTGCACCAATGCCGGAACCAGCTGATGATTACTTTGATTTCGAACAACATGTATCCGCTGCAAACATTGTTACACAACCTAGCTTATCAGCTAATGTTGGAAGAACTGGCATCAGGTTGAGATGGTTTCTCCCACAGATCATTATTCTTGCCCTTCATCTGTCAACTTATCTGTAGGATACCAGCAATATGTCTCACATTTTCACTGTACTTTTGCTTCCTAAAGCGATTCATGGGCATAACACAGAGAGAGAATTGTATGCAAACGGCAACTAAACATTTTCTGGGTTATGATAAATGGATGACTGATTACAAAAAAAGCACTTTGCATTGGCGGAACCAAACTCTTTCTCATCTTTCTAACTGTTTTTCTGATGGCTTTTAGTTCTTTTATGTTGTTACCCTACCATTGATGCCACCTTGTGATCTGCTAGAATTGCTCCAAGACTCCAAATCAGTTTCCAAGGCAATGTAACTTCCTAATTCAGCCAGTATCCAGAATTAGGTACCTTTTTATTATCTATTATTGGCTGCTTTGATCAGCAAAAAACCAAGAACACAGAAAAGGTCCCCACTCCATCCCCCTCCCCACCTTTTCAGAGAATTGAACTACAGTGATGTCTAGGTAGGTAGGCTACATAATGCAGAAACCATGATTCTATAATCAAAGAAAGCAAGAAACCATGATTCTATAATCAAAGAAAGCAAGAAACCATTATTCATCGGTGCAATTGGTTACAAATATTTGGTATCCAGCACCCCATATACAACAATTCCAAAAAACAAAATTGACCCATTCTAGTTCCAGTTCCATGCATTTTCTTAATCTAACAAATCACTTCCAGCCATCAGACCATTCAGACTCATCAAAAACAGGTTCTGGGATATCTTCTTTATGTACAGAATCATCTCCCCGTCCCACATTCCCATATGGATTCGGGACCTCTTCTGCTTCAACTGGATCATTCCACCGTCCCACATTCCCATATGGATTCGGGATCTTTTCTACTTCAAAGGTATCATCGCCCCATCCCACATCCCCATATGGTTTAGGCGTCTTTTCTGCTTCAACGGTGTCACCATCCCATACCACATCTCCATATGGCTTTAGGTTCTGTCCCATGTGAGTAGTATCAGCACCCCAGTCACCAGCACCCCAATCATTGGCGCCCCAGTCATCGGTGCCATAGGGTTGGAAGTTCTTTTCCCCTTCATAGTATGAATGGAGTTCTGCTGTAGTTCCCTCCTGTGTGACTTCCTCCTTGCTAGGGAGGAAGCAACCTGTATATGACTCATTATCTGCACAATACCATAAAAGCTTGTTCCAGCTTTCATCCTGTATATAATAATAAAAGAGCACATTAGGCACTACAATACAAATTTACAATGTTCTAAGGTGATTATCATCCAGTAAATACCAAATGGATTATTCATGATTTTTTCGAACACCTTAAATTTCACAATTAGAGCACATTAACTTTCACGTTAGGATAAGAGTCTATGCGCGATAGACCACACATCACAGGCAGACAGGTTCCATTTAACTATCAACTTAATAGTAACAAATTACCAAACAGTGCATAAGCAGTTTACGGGGATCAACACAATTATTTCATGGAATGAGTTTGATAAATAGTGATTCAGGATTACCTTGCATATGATGTGTGGATTTCCAATCAAAATAAGCAAAGATCTGGCTCGGGTAACAGCAACATTAAACCTCCGAGGATTGCTCAAAAATCCCAAATAGTGGATCCTATCAAATTCATTGTGTTGTATTGTGGACCGAACTGTGGATACAATGATAACTTCTCGCTCTTGCCCTTGGAACTGTTCAACACTTCCAACTTTGATGTTGAGCAGATTAAGGTTTTCAAGTGCCATTCTTATCTTCTGCACTTGCTGCCGATAAGGAGCTATAACTCCAATCTCTTCCTCACTGAGTCCTTTATCAATGATCAAGCTGCTAATGATCTCAACTACCTTGCTAGCTTCGATCCTATTAAACCACGATGGATTATTTCCTTCCCTCTCGTCAAAACCTTGGATACCCATGAAAAGGACAGGAAATTCCTGATTGGGAAGGAGGTCTAGCCACGCGGTTGAAGACCCCTTATCGTTTTCCTTGCATGGGATCAGCTCTCCCCCATAAAATAATTTCGAAGGAAGATGTAGAATTGTGGGATGGCAACGGTAATTCCTGACTAATTTGGTTATGTAGTTTTTGTTGCCATCGTGATATAAACGGCACTCAAATAGTCTTTCCAAGTAAGACTTTCCAGATCCAAAACTTTCAGCATCCTTCGAGAAGATTACGGGGCCCAGCTGCATAGGATCTCCAGCAAGTACAATAACCGTTTTACTTTGACAAAGGTGGGATAGAGGAACCATTGTTTCCGGCTCTGAAGCTTGGCCTGCTTCATCTAAGAAAATATGAGAGAAGTGTCCTCGTTTGATCCCTTCTGCATAAAGAAGAGATGCACTTGCATATGTTGATACAACTATCCTATACCGCTTAAGCTGGCTTAGGTAGGGACACCTAAAAGCAGAATCATCCACCCAGCAATATCTAATGTACTTCGGGTTCACATCTTCAACAGGACGTGTAATTGCATTCAGCCTCAAGATATCAGATTTACAAACTTCAATTGCCTGCTCATCGAGAAGTTTCTCAATTATGTGGTCTGCAGAACTGTTTGAAGGTGCACAGACAAGAATTCGGGAACTGTTTTGTGAAGCATAAAGCTGGAGGATAGCTTCGACTATGGTCTTAGTCTTTCCCGTACCTGGAGGCCCATGAATTACATAAGGAGAACCCCCTTTGCAGCCAAGGATCATCTCAACAGCACTAATCTGCTCATAATTAAGCATATGAGATAAAGGAACGAGCGGGGTTGATCGTATAAATCTCTCTTTCCGGCATTCAGAAGGAAAGAGAACTTCATTGCCTAAACTTTCTGCAGCCTCAATGGCTTGATATAACCTTCTCATAGGCACACGATTAAACGTGAATTGCACATTGTAGAAATTTCCAGGCCTATGATTTAAGTGAAAATCTTCCCGAAATTTCAAAAACACTTCTTCAGCCTCAACACGGTGGATATAGCCCTGCAAAGAAGTCAATATAATTTTCAGATTTTTGGAACTCAAAGATGAATGCAGCTAGTAAAGTTTAAGACCAGCTATTAAACTAATGCTGACACAAATATTTACATGAAAATTGCTTAGCAGGACTGGATCACTGTCCATAACCCGAGATGCATTTGAGATACCAGAATAAACAAGTTGCACAGTTGCTACTAAAATATCAGAATCATAATAAACTCCAAAAAGCAATTACCAAGTTAAAATTATCAGGTGCTACACGACTAATCACCATTACTGAGACATTAAGAAACTAAATTGGTTATAATATAAATCAGAAAAAAAATTAGGTTAACTTGTAAAAGAAATGCTATGGTTAAGACAAACCTGATATGCAATGGTCTGATTTGGATCTCCTGAGGAAAGCCTAGCAAATATGTAATCTCCATAAACAAGGGAAGGCCTTCTCTCAGCCAATCCGGGGACCACAAGTGATAAGAATTGGTGCCCCTTATTCCTCAAGTTGACAAATTCCATGTCATAGTCCCTCATGTTCTCCTGAAGAAAGTAACTAATCAGTTGTAACACCAAAAACCAAGGAGTTCACATAATAGTCACAAAAAAAAATTTAGAGTGTACCTCCATTTTGATTTCTTCCATGATTACTAAAGTCTTGAAAAAAGACGCATAGTTCGCTTTTGTCAGACCGGCTCCAATAGCATCTGGGATTGCCTGCTGCTTTATTAACTCTCTCAGATCCTCTGGGATAGGATACGCTGGAAGCCTATAGCGAGGCCCATGGTTTGAATTCTTCGAAGGACGTGAACCCACAATAAATGGATCAGAATATATATCCAGAACCGAGTTCTTTTTCTTCCTGTCTTTTTGGAATGGCCTGCTAGAAACCAATGACTTTGAGATCTTATCTTCAGCCATGATAAAAACAAGTCGCTCAATTGTGTCATCCCCAACACTAAAGTGCACAGCTGATGTGTGTAAGCCTATAAATTTGGGCTTGCAGGACAACCAAATGGTTAGAGTCTGATTCGGCTGTAAGATTCTGTCTTCTAAACAGAATGACTCTACGAAATCTCGGATTTCTTCCTCATCTGAATTTGCAGTCGGAGGTTTCATTATTGATAGAGTGAATGTATCTTCAGGTTTTGAATCATATATTTTCACAGACCAGAGATCTACACAATCATTAGTAATGTTCTGGATAGTGATTGAATCAAAAATAGTCTCTCCAACAAGTCCTGACTGAGGCTTTCCTTCCACCAAGTGGAATGGAACAGATATGATAGCTACGTCACTTTCTGTAGCAGGATTATAGTTACACAACGATTCACAATCCTTCACGTCAATGAAGCCAATATCTCCTTTATCACCAATGACAGAATACTCATCATCTGATATGTTCGAGACTTTACCCATTTTTGAACTCGGAAATGTTCAAGAATACCTGCAGATCACAACCAACACGGGAATGCAAGTGTCATTTCTCAGTTTCACAAAGAACAAGATCAATGAAGAAAGGCTGGGGAATAAATTCAGCTAAAATCCACAAAGAAGCATTAGCACATAGAATTACAGGATATTCTACACATTCTAGTCTCTCTAGTTAGTCAAAGGTTACCAATCATTCAAAAATAGATACTCTAGTCTTTCTAGAATCCTTCGAATTGCATATGGGCAGAATATGCCGGGTTGATTACTGTTTTTCGCTGGTTCTGGCACAGATCATTCCTCTACAGGAAATGGTTTATCCTTCCCACATTGGGCTAAACAAGAGAGAGAGAGAGAGAGAGAGAGAGAGAGAGAGAGAGAGAGAGAGAGAGAGAGAGAGAGAGAGAGAGATAGAGAGATCTGGAGAAGCAGGGGAACTAGGGCTACAAAATGGGTTATTGAGCCGCCATAATTGAACCTTAATTCAATCACTTCAGGGAAATCTTAGGTATCACACTCCAAATTGGATTAGAGTTCAAATCGGACATTTTTCAATCTGCCCGAACAATTCTAAATTCTGAATTTGGTAGTTTAAGATTGCAAGCTTGAATTTATGTTAGACGCAAAAGTGGACACCTATCTGTTTTGGAATTTTACAAAGTAACTATAATAGTTTAAATATCTCACCTATCTGTTTTGGAATTTCACAAAGTAACTGTAATAGTTTAAATATCTCACTAAAATGGTATACATGTATATGTTATCTTTTTAATAAGATGCCCTAAGTGTAAGCTCAATCAAGCTCTCTGCTTCGAGAACTGATTACAAGCAAACAACTTTAAATTGGGAAGAAACCAAGTGATAAATTCATATGATATATTTAAAAAAGCCGGCACAAGAAACTTCAGAAGGAAAAACAAGAAATACTTCGAAGAAACATGAAACCTCAAGAAATCTTTTTCCTTAGTTTCATAACCTAGTCAACTAGGTTCTCTATATCATTACTTTTGTCCAAATTCATATCTCTTAAGTTTTCACAAAGAACAATGAGAGCCAATCCAGTTTGTCCCTAGTTTACCTTCTATAAAAAGAAAGATACCAATCCAGTTTGTCCCTAGTTTACCTTCTATAAAAAGAAAGATACCGTAGCTGCTGTGAAGTACTAATGAGGCAGCTACAAGTGTCAGCAAATTTAAAAGGAAAACGAACAACAATAACGTACGCATACAGTACTGTAGCTAAACGACGTGAAATCCATGCACATTTGCTGCAAAACATATAAGAACAAACAGTTCTCGATATCATTACTTTTGCACGTATTCATATCTCTTAAACTTAGGTTTTCACTATAAACAGTAATGAGAGCAAATCCAGTTTGTCCTTCGTTTTCCTCTTTAAAAAAGAAAGATAACGTAACTGCTGTGAAATAACAGTGAAGTGGCAACAAGTGTCAGCAAATTTAAAAGAAAAACGACCAACAGTAACGTATGCATACAATGCAGCTACACGACATGAAAATCATACACAGTTGCTGGCAAACATATATGAACAAACAGTTCTCAATACCATTACTTTTTCCCTATTCATATATCTTAAACTTAAGTTTTCACTATGAACAATAATGAGAGACAATCCAGTTTGTCTTTCGCTTACCTCTTTAAACAAGAAAGATAACGTAACTGCTGCGAAGTACCAGTGAAGTGGCAACAAGTGTCAGCAAATTTAAAAGGAAAACGAACAACAGTAATGTAAGCATACAATGTAGCTACACAACATGACAATTGTGCACATTTGCTGCAAAACATATAAGAACAAACACTCGTGGAAATGGAGAAAGGGTAAGAATAGACAAAAGTTTCCTGGCATTAGTTAGTTGCTAAATTTATCTCATGTTAATTAAAGAATCCTTTTTTAATCACTTTTTCTACTCTAACTTTGGATCAATTGATGATTAAATTCAAACATAAAGCATACTTACAAATGAAGAGATACAAGGGTTAATTTTGTACATCACTGGATCATAGCAAAAACAGTCTAATCAAATCCATCTAAGATCAAGAAAACTTCCATGCAATAATCCCAAGCAATCCTCATCAGAAATTAATCAAACGTTAATGCTGAAATCATACAAACATCAGAAAAGCTTTTGGGAAAACCAAAACACAAATGAAAATTTACAAACCTCTATTGAAAACCCACATTAATCTGCAAAACAAACAATCGAAAACTTGCAGATATATATACAAACATTCACCAACCCAACAAACACAGATAAAAAAAAAGAACCCGCTGAATGCAAAATCATCAAGAAAACAGAAAAGGGTACTTTTGGGACATGAAAAAAACTCGCCTTAATTTGAAAAAAACAAGAAAATGGAAGGGGTAAACAATTAAAGAGAACCGAAAATCATAGAAATTCTGGAGTACCCTTTCATCAAAAACCCAAAAAGATTAAAATGATCGCCGAAAATCACCTTATCGGAGCTTCTCTAACGCTGCTGTTGAGTAAATATCAAAGGGAAAAGGGGCTTCTGGGCATATGAAGTAGTGAACTACGGTTACACCGAAAGGTAATGGGGCGAGAAAATAACAAAGAGTGTGACAAAGCAAATTTGGCAGGAAAAGGAAAAGCTTTGATAAGAGAAGAGAGGGATATTCAGTGGGTCCCTTCATAGTTATATCGAAGTGAGGAACTAGTTGAATGTATTGTCGTCTATATCGAGACCAAACAAACTTCAAAGAAGAAACAAACCCAGGACTAGGAGGACTGGGTGAATACGTCTGTGATATTAATCAAAAATTCGGAATATCCATTAAATTTTGTTACTGAATCATTAATAATATTTTTTAGGCATACAAAAAGTAGCTAATTCTGTGCATCTCTAACCTAAACTATACCCAAGTCATCATTAGAGTGTGTGTTGTAGATAGTTATAGGCTAGAAAACTATTGAAAATTTTAATACAATCCTTCCTAGTCATTAAGTTATGAATTTTTTACCTACACGTATATATTTAATTATATGAATTTGTAAATTAATTGTACGTATTCATCCCGGACACTATCGATCTAGATCTTGTTTTTAGGTTAAAAGACTATTGAGATATTCAACATGAAAACTTGGTGTAATAAGAGAGAGGATTTTATAATTCAAAAAAATATACAACCATTTCTCCAATAATATTCCTTACTTTTGAAAGTATGTATCATTTTTCATTTTCGTTGCAGTTTAGATACATACTCTCCTTGAAGTTATTTTAATGTTGTCTTCATGCGTATGCTTACATCCATGTCAAGAATTAACTGTTTTATAGTAGATCATTGTGTGTTAGTTTTGCTTGTTTTCATTGAAGAATACTCAATCAACTTGAATATAAATTTCAACACATTATAAATGTAAGCAACTTTTACGCATTATTATGACCTTCAATTCTCAAAATCGTAATCTTTTTATATTAAATTTTGATGCAAATTATTTATTTTTCTATTTTAAAACTCAAGTCTATTTTCATAAACAATTCATTTATAACAACTCTACAAAAAACACACACATTTTTCACATTCTAAAAGCTAATACAAGTTGAGCCATATGTATTCTTGTTACTTAACTAGCAAGGTTTCACACTGAAGATGGCATGGCGAACTCTTCTTTGTCAATCACAACCCCCTTATGATATTTCTTTTTCCCTCTTTGGGTAAATAATTAAGCATCTCAAGGCTGATATGCATTCTTATCAATTATGACCCCTCTCATACGAATAAATAAATAGGAGTTTTTGGTATTTTGCATACAAATTAGAAGCTTTTTTAAAATTAGTTCGGAGTTTTAAATAACAGAATCTTCTTTAAACAAAATAAGTTATTTATTAGGTTTATATCCCCACACATCGCCCCTCTACAAATATATGATGTTATGGACATGATCCACAACACCAATTTTCAAAAATATAATTGAAAAATTAGTAATCAATTCTTTTTAAAATGTATAAAATTAACTAACTATCCTCTCTAACTACTCTCTAACAAATCTAACATACAAATTAATTATTTGAATTAGTTTTAGATAATATAACAAAAACATAAATATATACAATTAAAAAATATCAATATTCATAAAACATTACAAAAAAATTGAATTCCCCCAAAATTTTCTAAAACTGAAAATTTTCTTGGGCTTATCATGGTTCATATATGGTGTGTGGATACCTATATTATCTTAAGACTGAAAAAATGATAGAATTGAATGGACAATTGCCCTTTAGATGGCGAAAAAGTAAGGAGAATTAGCGCATTGAAGCCAAAATATCTGTTAAGAGTCTCAAGGATGGAAAACTCATGGGAATCGTATGACAATCATCAATGTGCGAAAGAAAGATAACGTCCTACTCAAAATATATATATATATATAAATAAATAATAAAGAGGTTAATAAATGCAACTCAGGAATTTATAAGGATAATTCGAAAAATATTATTTTAAATATTTTACTTTCTCTCTCTACAAATTTCCTCTCTAACCTCTCTCTAAAAAAAACACTAACTCTCAACATTAAACCAAACTTAGAAGAATATATGGATCCCTTTGAAGATTGTTTGCAAGAAAAAGTTGTTTTTGAGCTAATAAAATCGATTAAAATTTTTTTTTCAGATTATGGAGCACGAAACCAATAGTTGACGATGAAAGAAAAAGAAGTTCCAATCAAAAGGCGGGGACCTTACGAGACAAAAAAAAATATGGGTGTCCATTTAAATTAAAGGGAGAGCAAATGGCTACAAGTGAGAATTGATAATTGTTAGTACACAACGGGAGGCACAACCATAAAATAGTTGTTACAATCATAGTCATGTTCAGGCTGCCAGACTTACGGAGGAATAGTTGCAACAGACTGCGCAGTTCAGGAAGAGTCATGTGCCACCTCTTAATATCCTACGATTTTTCTGTGAACAAAATATTAGTTGTGCAGTTAGGTATGTTAGAAGGGAATTGTTTTTAATAGTTTATTAAAATATTTTAGATTTGTGTTTCTTCATTAATATAACGAATTTTATGATATATGTAGTGCACAAAAAATATACAATGTTGTTGGGAAGATTAAGAAGAACAAGATGCAGAGACGAAATACAGTAGGGGAAGTTCTTTGCTTAAGTACAGAATGGAGTTACACGGTCTTCTATAGAAACCGTGAGGAAAGCAACGTATTTAGAGATATTGTCGTTGCACACCCAACATCAATTGCAATGATTAGAACGTGATCATATGTACTGATAATGGATATCACGTATAAAACGAACAAGTAAGTTCTCTAGTGGATCATTATATTATTAAATCTCTTTATTAATTTAAATGTATATTACTTTTTAATCATTTTTTTTAAATAGTGAAAAATGTTGTAACTATCGTTTAAAAAAGTTTCCATTGTAATCATAAATTTTTTCCTTTATGAATATAATTTAAGTACAATTTGCCACTATTGGAAACTGTAGGGATGACTCCGACCGGAAAGAATTTCACAGTGGCAATCGCTTTTATATGTAATGAACATGCTACTATATACAGATGAGTACTTTAATAAATCAAGCACATATATGTTTCATCTGCTATGTCACTTGGGAACGGTTCAATTCTTAATGATGGTGAGTCAATCGTTATTATTACGGATAGGGAAAGCGGACTCATGCTTGTAATTGTTAATGTGTTCAGAAAATCATATCATATGTAATGTAGAAGGCACATCGATCAGAATGTGTTGCCAAAGTTAACAGAGTTGATTAAAGACAAAGAGGGTGCACAAGGTTCGTGAATGGCTCGTGGCAAAAATTAATAAATGAAATTGATGAGGCCGAATACTTTAGAAAATTGAAAGTTTTGAAGTCACGGTGACAAAGCAGCCCTGTCTCGGTCGCCAAGGAAACAACCTCTGCATCAGTAAGGCTCCATCCTGTAAGTGCCATGTAGCGTGATCGGCATTTCAATAAACCACAATCCTGGAAAAAAAAACAAATAAATTTGTTATTAGCGTAACATAATAAATCATAAAAAAAATATACATATAATATAAATAGTTAAGAAATTACATACAACAAAAAAAATTTTAAAAAAAAATCTAACATATAATATTAAGATAAAGATAAATACATGTTCACGCCATATCGGACCTGCTACATGCCCACTCTATGATGGGATGAGCTCTGGGTCAACAGAACCTCCCTCTGCTGGGTCTGTCTGCTCCCAATATGAAGCATTCACTCTCTTCCTCTCTGTAGGAGCAGGAACATCACGAGTTTTATCAGGTCTTTTATTACGAGACCTTGAAATCTTACTCATGACCGACATAAAACTGCCAGTCAACCCTTTCCCTTTCATGTGATGAGGTCGTCCATCGAATCCACTAGCAGGTACCATAGGTGCCAAAGGCACAGACTACTCCTCGTCTCCAGCATCATCATCATTATCATCATCATCATCATCATCAACTCTCTCATCCTCCTCTCCCCCAATATGTAGGGATCGGACCCTATCAGACTCCTCGCCTAAACCCTTATCACCCTCAAACCTCAAATTTGTGGAATGCCTCCCCATGAAAGGCTCAGAAGATGAAATGCCATAATCTCTAGCAGTATAACCATGTGTGCCATATGAAGAGTCGGGATGGACGGCGCCAACCATCTGCTTAAAAAACTCTGCCCCTAACTGTCTCGCCGGACCACTAAACTCATTCAAAGGCTCTTGAGATAAAGATCTATATGGTATATGAGGACGTACAGTAGGAGCAGCTAGGTAGGGATCATACATTGCAGACAGTGGCAGTTAATGTGGATGTGCGGATGCATATGCTTCATATGGTACTGGAGTGTAAGACATGTGTTATGGGATGTGAGGTCGAGATCTAAAAGGTATAGACGGTGGTTGGATAGAAGACCCGAGTGCACCTGTATCATAATGTAAACCAGCACGAAGAGGGGTAGGGGTAGACGGGAAGTCAGATGTACTATGTCGTCCCCTCACACCTCTAGACGAAGCTGTGACAGTGCGACCCTAAACTCGACCTGTCCTGTCCATGACAGGACCAATATCATCATCTCCTCCACAACCGCTCGGTCGAACCATCTATTATTTATTTAAACACATTAATAAATATTTTTATACATTAGAACATTTAATTTTTCCTGTATTATTTTATTATTTATTCTTATCAGGATAATGTTATTTTATTTCTACTATTGTATTTTATTTCGTACAATTTACTATCATTTAATTTCTACTATTATTATTTTATTTTATTTTCATCACTAATATTACTTAGTAATAGTTATTAATTTACATATTATTTTACCTAAACCCTAAAATCTAAGGCTAAAAATAATTATCAATTCAAATTAACCTTCAAATTGTTGAGCAATTACATAACACATTTTCATATTAAACACATAAATATAAGAAAACAATTTCAAACATGTAACATTTATTCTACATATACAAAATTAAATAATATTTGAAATAACATTTATTATTTATTCTTAATTGGATTTATTATTTCATATCCATTATTTTTTTCTTTCTCACTATTAATAATTATGGACCAAAAAAGCAAAATAAATAAACAAATATTAAAAAAAATTAATTACAACTGATTTCGCCCAGGCTAGTAGAAATCATCCTGCATTTTTGTTCAACCTAGCGACAATTCACGTGCATGATTGCTACGGCTGGCGAAAATGTCCAGTAACTTTCACTTGACAGGGCGAAAATCACTAGGACTTTTGCCCAGGCAGCGAAAGTGCACATTTCGGATAGAAAAAATTCAATCTAAAATTGCAAATTTTTTTTCTTGAATTTAAGCATATTTTCATGATCTAAACCGATAAAATTGTAAATAAATGAGTATAGATTGAAGAACTAACATTTTTTTCAGAATTTGAATGGTCAGATAACCTTTTTTCCAGAATTTGAATAGTCAAATCTTCCAAAATCTAATATTGAAGTGAAGAGTCTAGAGTTTAGAAAAAAAATTTTAGAGAAAATTTTTAGGAAAAAATGAAATTTTTTGAATTTTTTCAAATTTTCTACGTTTATAGATTGTTAAGTTGCATTTATGGACCCCAATAATAATATCAAACAAAAATTGAGATTATAGACAGAGAGGAAGGCAACCAATTCCAGACTTTGTTCTACAAATTTGCTTGAGGCTGGTTGTCACAAAGATTTGTCTCCCAACAAACAAATCTTCACTCAAGAATTCATTTATTATCTATCTTTCATCTTTCTCTCTCTCCTTATTTATTAAGGAATAAAATAAATATCTCCCATAAAAGATTGCATTGTTTACTTAATAAATCCTAAAAAAATAAGATTAGTTCACTCAGACCATCCTCGGTTACAAAAAAAAATGAGGATAGACTGCATCAGTAAAACAGGACTGCAAATAATAAAGCCTTGAATAATTAGAAATAAATTGTTTTTGAAATCCATAAAATTACATATATTATTGCTGTGAGGTAAGATACTCCTTTAAAACACCATATATTTCAATTGTAAACCGAAAACATAAATTTTAAAGCTGAACTCTACACAGTTACACCTAATAAATAATTCATGGAATCCAACATATATTGAAAAAACAAAACAGATAGCGTTATAAGCGTTTATATGCCGGAAGTGGCAACCTCAAAGACATAATAACAGTTGTAGAGGGATGGAGAATTCCTAAGCAGAAAACAAATTTGTGAATATTACCAAGTTAATCAAGAAGCATTTTTTCAGAAACTCATATAATGAACTTCAAGAGCCACTTGAGAATGTTTAGGTTTTGTTCAAATGAGATTACACAACTAACAAATCAAGGTTTTCTAACACTTCTTGAAAGACATTCATTCAGCTTGCAGGAACGGGGGCATCCTTAATAGATTCACGCCAGGCATACTCCCTTGCGCCAGTTTCATCAACGATTTTTATCACAAAGTTTGGGGGAGCCACAACCAATCTAGAACGTATCTCAATTATGCACTTGTCAACCAAGTCGATGGCTTCTTCAACAGTCATATCCTTATGGTAGTGCCGATCCATCATGGCAAGTGAGAAATAGGACCCATAACCAAATGCCGCCTTATCAACCTTGTGAAGACTCGCAATGTAGTCAATGTAGTACAACGAAGGACCTGTCTCCTTGTCATAGCCAGCCAAAATGATATTCACAAAGTATGGGCTCTGAAACATTAAAACAATCACTTTTCAGCCAAGTTACATTTGCAGGCACACAACAGGAAATGATATAAGGTACCATTCACATTAATGTAATATTATCTACTAAAAACCAATTAAAAGTCCCAAGTAGACAACCAGTACTCACTTCAGAGAAATAGGTACCATTAATGGATAATTTCTAAAATAGCCTCTTTTTTCAGCTTTAATGCATAATGGAATCGTTTTCTGCTATACTACATAGCCCAAAAACTCGACTGAACACCAAGAAATGTAAAGCTTCATTCATTACTTAGGTTCCTCACATGAATGACCTTGAACACTGTACCTCCCCATCAGCAAGCCCTTCATATACTCCATATACTCGAACACTTATCATATGTGAATATTACTTCGATTTCCCAACATTTAGACTTCCCATATCCAACAATGCTTCCGGGAATTTTCTTTTCTCACATTTCAAGATTTCATCACTACATAATGAATGTTATTGGTCAGCATTAGGAGCAATTATCTAAAAAGAAAGCATTCCTTTAACAGAAGGCAGACGAGGAAAGTCATTGAGAAGACTGTGAATTTACACCATCTTTTAGGGCCAGTGAGGATTGATGAATTTGGACCAACAACTCCACTATTCATACCTCCAACCCATTGCACCTAATTGGTTTCCCCTTTCTTCTGTCAAAGCCCCTAGTTAATACTTTAATAAATAAGGATAGCAAGCAAATTAAATTTATTTGTTTTCTTATGCATATGTGATGGCCAAATTATGTTTACAAGCTACTACAGTTAACAACAACTTAAATCTCGAAGCACAGGGGTTAGGATGGTTTTAGTGAGCAAGAACATTAAAAGAGATCCACCAAACCAGGGTCATCTTTGATATAACTAAAGTGATATATGGTGCGTGCTTACTGTTGATTTCAAATTATGGCCTAGAGGCTAAGCAAATGATTGGAATTGATTTGGGCTTGGAAGAGGGACAATTCAAAAAGTCCCCCCACATTTCAATATGAGTAATCTCCTAAGTTGAAACTACCTTCAATATAAAGAAAACTTAACATTGATACTTTCCACACAAAAGAAGTGAGAAACCACAGACATGTATGCAAACCATCTTAAATTTTGGAAATTGCATCAAGAATAGTGCAATTCTTGCTGCTTACTAAGCAAAGAATACTACCGGGATACATTCTTATTTTCCTCATACTGGTACAGATTATAGCTGCATTTATGAATAGTGATCAAATGGTAGAAAATCTGCCATTTGAGCACACAGAACTAGTTTGATCACAAAATAGTCAAATATAATTCATGCTATGGAATGGCTCTAAATTGGACATTAGTTACTATAAAACATCCCTAGACTTACCGTGTTGTAGACATTAAAATTTTCAAAACTTTCTAGAAATTAATATCTTTGATCATTTCATAGGCTGCATTGAAATTAATACACGGGGAAGAGAAGTTGGAGACTGCAAAATGCTAAGAGACAAATGAAGCATCAAGCTGATAACTATCAAATAATGTTTACCCAGAATTCATGTACAAACTACCGTCAGTGGTCAATATTGACAATTATTGACAATGTTCAAATCAAGTATTGATTTTTGAAAATATTATCTTTTTTCTCCCAGGTTATTACTTCAATCCTAGGAAAGTTTACAGGAAAATGATCTTAGATCATGCTTTATATGGTTCTGACAAATCATAGGATCTCCAAATGATGCACAACAAGAGACACTGGGTATACAAATGATACGTTGCTCAGCAAACAGAGCTGAATATTTCTTCAGAAACCTGAAACTTCCGCTATGGTTAAAATCTATTCATCATGTAAAGAGAAGATAAATGTTTGCTGCATAATTAAAGCTTCCAGCCAAGTTCTTTTAATGCACAACAAGAGACATACATGATATGATATGTTACACATGCACTGAATTCATTTCTGGTATACCTCGTAGACCTTTGGTACATCAAATTTTAACCCCTTTCATTTAAAATACATGATTAAATCTAAAACCTCTCAAGAGCAAACACACAAACTTGGGGTGGGGGGGATGGGGGGGTGGCACACCTTGCGCAAGGCAGTAGCAAGCTCTCCTCTCGTGAAGTTAGCAGTAGCTGCTGTTGTTAAAGGGATCCCATTACGGAACTGATACAATGCTACATTCTTCTGGATATATTCAGTGAACTGAACCCTACAAATCATTGAAGCAAGTTTCCTTAGTAGAAATTCTTCTCTCCAAATAGAACAAAATCAAAGAACTTAAAACACAAAACTAAAAGAAACATATTAATGCACCTATCAAGTTGCAGAAACCATCAACTGCAAAAAATAACTTAAAGCAAGAGCAAGAACAACCCTAAATAGCCAGGAACATTTGAGAGGCTCAGTTGCCACTTCCCAGAAGACTAAATCAATAATATACAAAAACCCACAACCTAATTATCGCAAAAGAAACCCCAAAAGAATTACCAACTTACTAAAAGCTCATTTAATTTAGACGAAGAAACACAGGAATAAATACCCAAAATCATATGCAATACCTGTCACCAGCTTCGCCGCTAGCGCCCATTAGCTTATGAGAATCGAGGATCATGACTTTATCTTCATTAGATTTGTGAACTAAGATGCTATGAACGGCAGATGTGTCGGCGACAACCAAAGCAAAACCTTTTCCCACTAGCCCAAATACGCACTCCATTCTTCTATACTATCAATCTCTTCCTTCTCTAGATTGAGATCTCTTTCCGATTCAAAGCTTTTCACCTCAATTTTGTTCTCTCTTTTGCGGTTTCAAAAGGGTTTTGTGTCTTAGTGTCGATGATACTCAACGAATAATGTAAGGTCGTCTTCTTGGCGAACAAGAATACTCTGACCCGGATCCGGATGGATTTGGACCAAACTAGGCCCAAGTTTTTCTTTTCTTAGTTTAGAAATAGGGCCATGTACACCCAATTAGCGCTGTAAAAAGAGTTGAGCTTATCAGAACTGCCTTTGAATTAGCCCTTTAAGCTCAGCCCAATTAAGTTCTATTAACATTATATCTTTTTTTTTTTTTAAGAGAAATTATCTTCAAATCACATATTATGTTATAAACAGAGTGGGCATTCCACGGTTACACTTGCATAATTTTTTTGAGCTGCATTTCATAAAGGAAAATTAGTTCAAAATACCAACAAAAAAATGTCATTTTTTATGCTATTAATTACTCATTTTGTTATTCAATAATTTTGGTGTCACTTTTCATGCCATTTAATCACTTTTTAAATTGTAATTTTATTTAATTTAACACAACTAAAACATTTGGAATGAATTTTTTTTTATATTACTTTTATCTTTGATAAGTGTCTCACATGTTCAAATCCTGTTGAGCAAAATCTAGTTGATAGAATGAATAAAGGAGGCTATATAAATTATTTAGTGGCACAAAAAAATAAAAATTAAAATTTATCAAATTGAGACTGTTATGAATTCTATTGAGTTTCCTTTACTTAATAGAACAGCCCATCAATATAATATTTGATTAGTGTGACTTGTGTCCATCTCGGGTTCAAATTCGGCTATATAAATTATTTAGTGGCATAAAAAATGAAAAATAACGTTTAGTGGTAAAAGGAGAAATATGATATTTCTTTTTTTAAAGAAAATATATGATATTTCTTGAGTGACATTTGAGCTAATTTTCCTTTAATAAACGTCTAATTATAATATATGTTGTCGAGACACATATTATATAAATATGGATAAAATATATTATCTATATTAAATTTAATAAGTCTTATAAAATTTAAAATCTTATAATAAAGTGACGTAGAAATTATCCTCTTTTTAATAGGAGAAGAACTCCTCTTCAAATGTGTCTCGAGCACGTACTAAAATATTTTAATTACATTTACACAAGTGCAATGAGTACTTTTAAACTAAATACAAAATTTTCACATTTTATCTCACAATTTAACTTTTAGGAAAAAATAAAAAATATTAAATCAAACTAAGTTGTTGAAACATTGAAATCTTATGGTGAGTTAGGTAGTCATGAGCCACAATTTTTGTAAATATGATGAGCAGCAGAAGAAGTATAGTATAGCCATTTGGGGAAGCTATTCCGGGCAGTTTACATTACAAGGTGCACCCTAGCTTTTTGAAAGTACAGCTACAGCAGCGCCACCTCCAAAAGTAGATTCCACCACCCGTCGGGACAACCGCCTCCGCCTCCGCCTCCGATTGTTTGCTTTCAAATAGTCGCAGCCGCCTGCATTCACTCTCACATCCATCATATTTTCTGTCGCACGCCTATTCAAATCCTTAACTTAATTTGAACAACCGTAATTTATAAAAAAGAAAATTTTAATATGTTAGAGGGGATGAATTTGGAGAAATAATGTTTAAACTAAAAAAAATCGGTTAGATTCTCTATACATAATTTGTGATATATATGTTTATAGTGTTGTTGTTGAGATGTTGATGTCGAGATATTATCGTTGTAAATTGTAATCGTTACTTACAATAGGTAGTTGAGATATTTTAGACATTAAAAACTCATACTCTGTAACTTCTCCTTGATTGATAGAAAGTTTTTTCTATACATATAGAAAAAACAAAGTAATGAAGAAAACAGAAAGAAAAAGAAGGATGAAAACTTTTCCAAAACATCATGGTATCAGATCCAAGTTCTTTGGCTGCATAAGCTGTTATTCCTGTTCAAATAAACCTAATACACAACAATGGAAGATGATGATCAAATCAATGATCATATTCGAACAGATGCCTATCATCGGCATCCTCAAACAGTCCACACTTGATCTTGATTCAAATGCAACTCAAAGAAGACAATTATGATGAATGGGTAAAGGCGGTGCGATTAGCATTGTGAGCAAAGAAAAACTCGAGTTTGTGAAAGGCTCGATTCCAAAACCTTAATCAGGCACTACAAAAGAAGGGGAATGGTGGACCATCAACACAATGGTGGGTTCGTGGATTTTAAACACCATCGAACCTAACCTAAGAATCACCATGTCTTATGCTGAAAGATGCGATGAATTGTAGACAGACTTGAAAGAACGGTTCATGTCAGGTAACATACCAAGAAAACATGAACTCAAGACAGCACTGGTCAACTGCAAGCAATCTGATATGTCCGTTTCAGCTTATTATGCAAAACTTAAGAAAATATGGGATGAGTTAATTAACCATCAACAGTTACCTGATTTGTACTTGTGGGATGATTAATGAACTAATTAAACAAAGAGAAGAGGTTAAAGTGCATCAATTTCTTATAGGATTAGATGACTTATGTTTGGAACTATTCGGTCAAACATTTTGCAAATGGAACCTATTCTGAATATCAAAAAGGTCTATGCTATGATCATCAAGGAAGAGGCACACAGGAAGATGGTAAGAACAGCAGAAACAAGCAGTGAAGCTGTCGCATCTCAAAATTTAGCACATTGCACCTATTGCTTCAAGCAGGGACATGAGGCCGAGAATTGTTACCTGTTAGTGGGGTATCCGGAGTGCACGGCAGGGCGATGGACAAAAGGTGGAGTAGATTTCGACGCTAGAGGTCGCAAAGGGAGAGGAAGACTGAGTAGAGGTAGAGGATGCGGTAGGAGCTTCGTCAGTCGCAGGCTGTCTTATTCCTCTCCCGCAAACTCAGGTTGGACAGCCACGACGACAGTTCAGCAAACAGGGGCGTCGATGTTGGGCTTCTCGGACCGCGGCATGCATCTTGACTCACCAGACCTAGACAACGCAGAAAATCAAAAAGGGTTCGCCAGGGTTGCTGTCGCAGAAGGTCCACCTGCTGGAGTAACAAGCGTCACCGGAGGTACTGTTATGGGCAGCCCTTCTGTCGGATTTCCGGGGTTGACCCCAGAATAATGGAACCAGTTCATCAGCCTATTAAATAATCAACAAAAGACTTCTTCATTAGATAATGACACTCTCTTTGATAAAGTTGAAAATAACTTGATTTTAGACAGTGGTTGCTCACACCACATGACAGGAAGAAGGGATTTTTATCTGATATTAAACCTTCTGCCCCTTATATTATCACTCTTTCAAATGGGTCTAAAACTACTGGTGAAGAACTGGGGTCAATTCGTTTACATTCCAACTTAAAAATTGATAATGTGTTGTCTATCTCAAAACTTCGGTGTAATCAATTATCTCTCTCCCAACTTTCTAAGGCAAATAATTGTGTTGTTATAATTAACGATATTGTGTTAATGTTACAGGACCATATCTCGTGAATAACGATTGGAGCGTGTGAAGAGAGAGATGGGATATACTATTTTAGACAAATCCCCAAACAGTAACAACAACATTTTACTTATTCTAATATGGGTACTTTATGGCATAATAGACTGGGACAAAAATTTTCTAAATTTTATGGGATATACTAAATTTTCTCTTAAGAAACTTTTGGGACAAACATCCAATTTTTCATTGGATAATTGTGAAATTTATTTACGTGCCAAGCAAACACGTGAACCTTTTCCCGTTAGCTTAAATAGCACATCTGCTTCATTTGATTTGGTGGATTGTGGTCTTTGGGGACCATATAAAACTCCATCTTGTGGTGCGAATTATTTTTTTACTGTGGTGGACGATTAAACAAGGTGTGTTTGGATTTTTTTGCTCTCAGAAAAACTAATAATTGCACAAACTTTAAAACACTTCTTTGCTATGGTTCAAATACAGTTTAATGAACAAGTCAAAATTGTGCGTACAGATAATGAGATAGAATTTACCTATTTGAAATCATATTTTTTGGAGAATGGCATGTTACATCAAACCTCTATGGCACATACACCCCAACAAAACGGCTGGTTAGAGCATAAGCATCGTTACATAATAAATGCGGCACGTGCTTTGCTCTTCCAGGCAAACCTTCCAACTCAATTTTGGGAGGAGAGTCTTCTAACTGCTGGGTAACTAATTAATCGTACTCCTTTGTCTGTGTTGAAAGGAAAAACACTATTTGAACTCTTGTTTGATAAAATTCCATCATATTTATATATAAAAAATTTTGGGTGTTTAACTTTTGTACATGATAATGGGTTGCCTAAAGACAAATTTAAGCCTCAGGGATGGAAATTTGTGTTCGTGGGCTTTCTGCATAAAAAAAGGGGTGGAAATGTTTTGATTTACAGATACATGAATTTATTGTCTCCCGAGATGTAATATTTGTTGAAAATAATTTCCCTTTTTTTTTTTTCTGAATCACGAGTTGAGTTATCTTCTGAAAATAAATTAAATTATGATTTTGGTAAAATTTCTGAAAGCCGGTTGGCAGCAAGGGGGAGAAGTCCACACTTAAAGAGTAGGCCAGCCCAATCCTCTGGAGTAGATCAGCAGAACCACCCAACCGGTAGCCCTGAACTAGGAAGGAACAGACCAGTCCAGTCTACTGAAATGGCCTGGCAGAACACTTCAACTTCCGGAGCCCATCTATTAGTCCAGCAGTCTAGTGACGCCGAGGCCCAGTGGACTGTTTTTTTCCACTCGTTGGGCCACGTCCGCCATGGCCCAATCTCGCCCCAACGAAGGAACGACGCAGCTGGAGCAAATGTCTGTGCCTGGCCCGTCTCAACCACTTGAAGCTTGAGCAAGCGACTGAATCGCACGAGCAGTGCACTGGGCACATGAATTTTGGCTTGGACCAAGCCTGACCAGAACAAATAGTCAGCAAGAAAATTATTCACAGCCCGAGATAGCAAATGTAGAAGGAAATTTGGGTGTGACTTAAAGTAATTCAAGCTCCAACAGTTCAAATTACTCTTCAGGTTCCTCTGTTTCTTCAGGTATTGGACAACAGAATGAGGCTGAACCTGTGAATCTTCGTCAAAGTAACATGCCACAACGACCCCCTAGAAAACTGAAAGATTATATTTGTCATACAGTAAAGTCTAATCCTGGTATATCTCTCTCTCTCTCTCTCTCTCTCTCTCTCTCTCTCTCTCTCCCGCTTCACCTTCTTCTACAGATCCTACAGGTATGTGCTTGTATCCTTTAACCCACTACGTTTCTTATAACAAATTTTCACCTTTACACTGGAATTTTGTAGCATCTGTTAATATAGGGATAGAACCAACCACATATTTCGAGGCCGCTTCAGTCTCGGAATGCTGTCAAGCTATGAAGGAGATAGAGGCTCTTGAAAAAATAAGACTTGGACTATGAAGAAATTACCTCCTGGCAAACGAGCACTTGGATGCAAATGATTGTACAAAATCAAGTACAAGTCTGATGGATCCATTGAACGATACAAGGTAAGATTGGTAGTTTTTGGGAATACACAGCAGGAGGGGGTTGATTACACAGAGACATTTGCTCTTGTAGCAAAAATGGTCACGGTGAGAACTTTGTTATTTGTGGCAACTGCCTGAAATTGGGAAGTTCACCAAATGAACGTGTATAATGTCTTTTTACATGGAGATTTGACCGAAGAAAGTTTATATGAAACTTCATCCACAGGATTCCGTACTTCAGACCCGCATAAGGTATGTCGTCTTGATAAATTTTTATATGGGGTTCGACAAGCCCCGCGATGTTAGTTTTCTAAACTTACAAAAGCTCTTCGACAGTGAGGGTTCGTACAATCGTATGCCGATTACTCTCTTTTTACATTTAGGAAAAATAATATTTATCTCTACATTCTGATTTATGTTGATGACTTGTTGATTTTTGGTAATGATGTAGCCTGCATTAATAAATTTAAATCCTACCTAAGGTCGTGTTTTCATATGAAGGATCTGGGTCATCTTAAATATTTCTTAGGAATTGAGATTGCTCGTAGTAGAGCAAGATTTTATCCTCAGTCAATATAAGTACACTCTGGAGATCATTTCTGAAACTGGAATGCTTTGTTCTAAACCTGTTTCTATCCCGTTAGAGCCCAATCATCAGTTATCTAAAGTCTCTAGAGAATTTTTTACTCAGCCAGATCGATGTCGTAGCCTTGTTGGAAAATTAATTTATTTGTAAATCACTCGTCCAGACCTTGCGTACTCTGTACATGTATTGGCTCAGTTTATCCAAAATCCTCACAAAAAGCATTGGGACGCAGTTCTTCGCGTCATTCGGTTTCTTAAAGGTTCACTAGGACAGGGAATTCTGCTTCGTGCTAATGCACCTCTACGGTTGATAGCTTATTGTGACTCGGATTGCGCAGGTTGTCCAATTATTTGACGTTCCGTTACTGGATATTTTGTTGCTCTTAGTCACTCTCCTATTTCTTGGAAGACAAAGAAATGTGTCACGGTCATTTGCAGAAGCAAAATATCGTTCAATGGCAATAATATTGTGCGAACTAAAGAGGCTACGCCAACTTCTTGCTCATCTTTAAATTCCAGTAAGTCACTTCATACCACTTCATTGTGATAGTCAGACAGCTATTTATATTGCTGCTAATTCTACTTTTCACGAACGTACTAAACATATTGAGATAGACTATCATTTTGTACGTGATGCGTTTCAAGCTCATCTGATCACCCTTGTTTACGTTCCAAGTGCTTCACAACCTGCTGATCTGCTCAGAAAAGCACAATATTTACCACAATTCTGCAAATTGTCTGCCAAGTTGGGTATTTGTGATCTTCATGCTCCAACTTGAAGGGGAGTATTGAGATGTTGATGTTGAGATATTATTGTTGTAGATTGTAGTTGTTAGTTCGGATAGGTAGTTGAGATATTTTATACATTAAAATTTGATAGCTTGTAACTTTTTCCTGATTGATAGGAAGTCTTTTCTGTACATATGGAAAACCAAAACAATGAAGATAACAAAAGGAAAAAGAAGGAAAAGTTTTCCCACTGAAAATTTTTACAAAACATCAGTTGTTATTAATAATCTTATATAGTAAAAAATAAACTCTAAATTTTAAAGATATTCCTTTGATTTTTTATACTTGCTACGGCTTACTAATTTTTGTTTTTTTTAATTATTACATTGTGAAAAAAATTCAACATTTAATAAATTTTTTTCCAAATATACTCTTTTCTATTAGAACAAATTTTATCATCTTTCACTATTCTAACCTAGAAACTTATAGGAATAATAATGAGAGAAAGAGAGAAGTGTTTGAAGAACGGTGTAATATTAGAAATGTGATAACTAATAAAAATAGAAAAAGTAAGTATTAAGAGAAAAATTACTATAAAAAATATGACCTCAAATGTTATTATAAAATGTATTAAAGAATCTAAATCGTAAAAAAATAAAATTTATAAATGAAAATTTAAAAATATCCGTATATCCGGCAATCCTGCCTCTTTGATTCTCTCCTTGTATATCCTGCATCAAGATTTACTTACTATAAAAATGAATAAAAAACCGAGAAAAAAAGGGAAAAGAAATGGCACTATATACTTGAAATAAAGGCAAAGAAAACCAGGATAAATGAAATTGACAACTTCTCCATACATATCATGTAGTTTGAGGAACGAGAAAGTTGGGATAGAAAGGAGTTTGATTTTTAGGGTTTTTATTAATTGAAGGTCTATATATATATGATGAAATTAATGGTCTGAATATTTTTGGGTTTTTTCTTGTATATTTTGTACCATACGTTGGAATTAATTGTACCATATTTTGACAGAAAAAAAATCAAATGATGAACATTTCATTAAATAAAATAGAATGATGGATCCCACAACTGCCTCACTATAAATTAGAAGACAGAAATTTGCACTATCTGTATTTACTTTTTGATTGAATATTCATATAGGTAGTTAGATGATATTGAGCTTTCTAGTTTTTGGTAAAACTATCACATTTAAATCTGCTTGTATATTTTTTATTTTTTTGTTTTCAAAAGCCTTTTTTTCGTCATAAAACATATTCAAGTATATGGTTAGATATATTGGTAGACATTAACATATTATATTATAAGACATGTTATATATATATATATATATGTTTCTATATACCTTTAGGAGGTGTTTGATATTTAAAAATATATGATGGTGACAAATCTAACTTTGCTTATAAAATATCTGTAGAATTTTGACCTTTATTAGTTTAGGATTAGGTTTCACTACTTAGAGAAGTATATTCATTTACTTTATTCACGCTTGTTTAGAGGAGGTGGAGCGGGAGATCAAATATTTATTTCCCTTTGTTTGGTTAGAGTGTGAAAAGTAAATATTTTTAAGATATTAAAGACGAACTTTATTTAGAATAGACTCCTAATAAAATCAATTATAAAAGGATATAATACTTTTTTAATACTATTTACATAATAGGGTAAATTGGGTTGGAGAACCTTCCCTCCACATTTACATCTAACTTACTTTTACCTTAAACTACATAAATATGACATTATGTCTTGATTTACATTTTTTTTATTTTTACCCAAATCAAACTAAGACTAAAGGACATGAAATCTCCTTTTGTAACGAAATAACTAGTAACGAAAATCGCCTTTTATTTTTCTTAGCAGACGAGTTTTATATATATATATATATATATAGGTGATGGAGAGAAAGAGAGAAAGAGAGAATGAGAGAGATTTTTATTAATGTACCAGGTAAAAGAAGTTTTTACATTGGATTGAATTCAAGAGCAGTCATAATTATATATTTAGGTACTGTACTGGTACTGGTAATAATTGTAAGTTGTTGTAATTAATTAATCGCGAGGGCAATCAGGATGACTTTGGCAGTTTGCAGATTGATAAGTGCAGTAACATTCATTGAGTCCTCCATAGTTATCACAATAGCTTTTAAAAGTACCTCTTCTTGCATATTTTTTACATGGTGCACAAAATTTTGCACATTCTCTCGCATTCGGACACCCACCTCTAGACCCACTAACTAAGAAACAATTCATCGCTTCACCTGCAATCAAAATTTTCTTCATCAAAATTATTATACACATTATTAACTTTTAACTTTTCCTTTTTTTTTTATTTATTTTTATACACATTATAAATTCTTAAACTACCAAAAGCATTTATTTCAATACCATAACTCACTATATTTTCAAATGAACAATTACAAGATGCATATTAATTACTATCTAAGATGAACTTTGGTGTTAGATACTTTCGACAGTTAACAAATTTATAATGCATATAAATAATGAAATAAAAGACTATGTACAAAATGATCTAAGACGAATCAAAAAATGATCATTTTTAAAATTTTCTTGATATAATTTATTCAAGAATTTCAGTTCAAAACTATGAACATGATAAGAAAATCAACCTGTTGTAGAGAAAAGCAGAACTAGGAGAAATATTGGAGCCAAGTGCTTCACGTTGTTCTTCATGATTAATTCAGAAATTATGAAGTTCCAAGTTCAAAGAAGGATGGTCTTTTATAGGTGATCAGAAAACTATTGCTTTAGATTTTAGTAATTGGACATTGCTTATTATCAGTAAAGATGATTGGAAAGAAAGAAAAAGAAAAGGATATGCAGAAAGACTTTCCATTTTTCTTACTTTTTTAGAATGCATTATTCTTGTTTTGATTTTAAGAGCTGTAACATTTTTTATGTTTCTTGGAACGTTAATTAGCAAAACATATCCATTGGGAACAATTTGTTCCCACAAGGATTTGTGTAACTTCTCTAAGATTTTGTAGATTAAGGCACTCAATACTGTCTAATGTATTTTCTAATATATAATCCCAATGTCTGATACATCATTTAATATACACTTCTTTTAGTAATAACTTTTTGTTTAAGTTAATCAATTTAGAGTTTATATTTATTTTGTAGATTTATTAATGAAACTATTATAAAAGGAATATTGATGAGAATGTGTATTAAAAAGTGCAAGAGATGGTTCTGATTGGCCTCAAGTCACATTTTCTAATGAATTACCTCACATAATTGTCTAACATGTAACATCTTATTTAGTACATGAATACATAGAAGTGGACCTTGTGGCGTTAGTTTCTATAAAGTATTATCAAGGAAAGAAACAAAAGTTGCATGTTGTAGTGTGGGCAAGTGTCCTACGGTTTGCATATAAGTTGCCGGTCTAGCAAAGTTAAAGCTTGTCTACGTAGAAATATTGGGTGAAGGTCTCTACTCATAGGACTAATGTACTATGTATGTTAGGTAGATAAACTTAGTTAGTAAACACGAATAACTGTATTTTTGTTTTCTATGTGAATCACCCTCTTTTGGTTGCCCGTAATAATCTAGAGTCCAAGGCCTTGGCAATAAGATTTCATGTGTTTGGTTAAGCCCTAGTTTGGTTTGTGGAGGGGGACAGAGACAGGGATGGGAAAGGGGAAGGAGAGTGGCACCATCTACTTCGAAATTGTTTGGTAGGGGTGCTTTACTTCCCTTCGTTTGGTTGGGGTGAAAGTAGAAGGTAAATAGTTTTTATTATATATAATTTACTACTATACACGAAGTTAGGGATATTATATATATGGGGTAAGAGTTTTAGTTTACTACATAAAATGGACTTTCGACATGTCTCAATCCGTCCATTTTTTTAGGGGTTAATTTGTTTACGTGAAGGGGGAGAGCAAACAAACGACGTAATTAGGACATTTACATCGTCATTTACATTCCCTTCTATTCTCCTTCATGATTTCACTCCAACCAAACTAAGGTTAAGGGTCGCTCTCTGACAAAGCAGTAGCATGGTATAGAGCATTGGATTATTAGACTAGAGGTTTAAGGATGGTAAATATTATTAAGGAACTCAACATGGGTGCAAACAAAAATCATAGTTTTTCTTTAAGAGTTAATAATTTCATACGTAGATGATAGAATTATTTAATATGAGATATGATGTTATTTATAGCAAATGGCATTTCAATCATTTTTGTAGCCTAAAACAAATGGTCTTTTGGTCCCCGAGAGCAGCTCGTTAATCTGAAGTAATTATTTATTAATCACGGTACATAATGATGAGGATTAGATAGGAAGAAAATAAATTAATTAATTTTGTTCTAAGTATGTATTAAATAAATAGAGTAGCTAATTAAAGTAAAGTAATTAATTAATTAGACCATAACTATTTAATTAATGAAATTGGGCTACACAATTAATTAAGTTGGGTAATAAATTATTGAGTTTTAATTATTTAATAAAAAGGTCCAAGAATTATTTACGGTTCATAAAAATATGGGTTGAACTCGAATTTAACTAAAGTCAAAAGCTCAAGCCCAAGTAAGGAGCCATAGCCGAAACCCAGTCAAGAGGGAATGTTATTCCCTATGGAAGACTTCTTAATAGAAAGTTTAATTGTTTCCAAACCTTTTTTGAAAAATTAGAAAACCAACACACCAGGGACTTTAGCCTTAGCCGAAACTTGGAGAAAAATATCCTAAGGAATTTCGGCCATACCGCTCTCTAAGAAACAAGAAAGAACTTTTCTTTAGTTCATGAAAATTCTTGTTCTTCTCTTGAAGTTTTAATTCTTTGTCGTTCACTAAAATGCTTATGTAAAAGATTGAGTTATACTCATAAAATCCTATAAGTGATTAGAATAACTTTTGAGAAGGAGTAGGCGACTCCAAGGAGTTGAACTAGGGAATCAAGAAGAACTGAAAGAGGAGCAAGAAAATGTTGCACCATCTCAGACTCAATTTCAGGAACAGTATTTCTTCCCTAATGGAAAAAATTCCTAGACATTGATTCGTTCTACTCCTTTCCCATTGCTTCCGTTGCCTTCAGGGGCATGAAGATTGTTGGCTTAACTATGTCAAGACGAGATCTTATAGTTAAAGCATATACCAAATTCAGATATTTCATATGAAAGGATATAAAGATTATTGGCTTAACTGGGGTTAAGATGAGATCTTATAGTTACACTGTAAAAATCTACTCGAATACGGACGGCATACTCCCGTATGTGTTCCGTCAGTAAGATTATATTAACGATGGAACACTGATGCCAATTCCTCTGTTGGCTATTCTACGTCGGTAAATTCAATTTCCAACGCACTATCAGTGGATATATACATGTTCCAACAGAGTACAGACGGAATTCTTGTGACTCGTCGATGTATTTAAAAAGTTTCGCAGATGTCGTTATATCTGTCGGTAAATAATACCGACAGTTTTTCTCTAAGGTATATTTGTTACCGATGATCCTAAGAACGACTTTGTTGTCGTCCGTATTCCTTTTGCCGATGGATCTAACGATGGAAAATTATTAAATAAAATAAAAATAAAACACGTTACCGACGGTGCTTTCGTGTTTTTCCACACTAACTCACCTTCTGTCTTTCAGTTGAGATACACCGGGGTAGCAGTTTTCTGGAGAACAGTAGCAGAGGATGAACTTCAACAGAAATTAAAGGGGAGTCAGAGAGAATAAAAAAAGAAGAAGAAGAAGAAGAAGAAGAAGAAGAAAAAGAAGAAGAACCAGAGAGAGAGAGAGAGAGAGAGAGAGAGAGAGAGAGAGAGAGAGAGAAGTTCTTACTTGAGAAACGACGGCACCTGCAGAGAGCCGAACAGCAACACCGTCGGTGGTCTTCGTCGGCGGTCTCCGTCGGCAAGGGATAGGAATGGGGGTTTCACAAGGAAGAGGGAACTCCTCTGCAATTTTAATCTTCTGGGAGAATAGAGGGGTTTGCTCGATTTTGTATTTTTAGTCTTTAGTTACCGATGGCTAATACTATCAGTATTCTTAAAATATTACTTACCGATGGAAACGTGATCGGTAATCACGTCGGTAAGTAAAATAATCTATCAACAGCAACAACAGCGTTGCAATGTTCGTTGGTAGTAGTAATTATCGGCAGAGCACTCCGTCGGTAACATCTGTTGCTTTGTGGCACGTAATTTCCTGTCAATTTTTTGGGCTAAACTAATAAACCTTCTGTGACATTATGGTTTTTGTCGAAAAGCCGTTCGATAATATTTCTGGGTTACTGACGGTTTCCATCGTCTGTCAGTGAATGGCGTCAATAAAATGGGCAACTTTTGGTAGTGTTAGAGCATATATGAAATTCAGACATTTCATATAAAGCTTGTGATAAAAGCAAGATGTGAAATCTTTTAGGTGTTTGTATATACAAAAACATAGAAAAGATTTCAATGAGATCTATACAATAGCTTGTTTAAAATAATTGTACCATGCACTCGTACACATGTTTGGAACCATGAAAGGAAATGAGTAAATAGATCCCTATGTGAGTCCTTGGAATTTTTTTTTAAAATACAAAATATGCTCAAAAGGACTTTAGAATGTCAAATGTTCAGTACTTACCTCATGAGATATTCGACTATGGAACCTCGTTGGGAAAGCTGTTAATTTCTGAATCAATTGACATTAGGGCAAAAGAGGAATATATAGATTATGACTTTATATTATCCATATTCGTCAACGGGTTATGCCACTTTTAGATAAGTGACATCATTATCAATATATACGAAATATGAAGGTCTAAGCAAGTCCTCCAAGGGATTAGCGATACTTTACTTGACATATTCAAAAGATACTGAGTTTTCAAAATTATTTAGAAGTTGATGTTTCTATGATGGACTCCAAGACATATGTAGACTCAACAGTCACACTATTCATTTGTACATACGAATGGGCTCAATCATAAAGTTAAGGATTAAAACACAAGGTCTCCTCGTCAAGAGCGAGCGACAGATTTTAAGTGTTTCAACATACTATCCCATCTGTTTCAATAGAATATCCCAACAACTCATGTGAGTTTTAGTGACAACTCGGTTACTATCTTCTCTCTCTCTCTCTCTCTCTCTCTCTCTCTCTCTCTCTCTCTCTCTCTCTCTATATATATATATATATATGTTTGACAAACGTATCTAAAAAATCTATAGAGCATGTGTGAGCTTAAAATCACAGTTTTGACCAAGATCCTTTTATTACTTCTGCAAGAATCATAAGGTGATAAATTTATTCTTCAAGACATTATAAAGGATTGGATTGACCTTAATCATACTATCCAAAGGTAGCCACAAAAATCACCCCCAATCATTTATAACATTTTTTATAATATCTTCCGTAACTTTTCATTTTTTATTTTTGTAATATTCTTTCTTCTTAGATTTTATTTTTTTATTTGGTAAGTTTTATTAATAAAATATATCATATTAGGAATATCACAAAAAATGTTATATAGAAGATTACATATGATCTAAACCCAACAATAATCTCTTATATAGATAGGGCTACTAATTTATTTTTTTTCCCTAGGAATAGCAATATATAATAGAATAGCTTAGAATTTTGTACAATGGGCTAAAACGAATGCTTCATAAAAAAGATACAGTCCCTATTCCCTTCTTCCCCCCGTGTACTCTCCTATAAATCTTGATTCTCCAACTTGGTTGATTTGGAGATATATCATATAAAAGTGAAAATTGGGTAAGACTGAAGCCAAGGAGTTGGGCTATATGGAGAGGTCTGTGCCAAAGTCCTACGTAACTCTCATATTATTTTGTCTGTCGTCGCCTTAAAATATGATATAAGAATTAAGAAAATGATTAGATTGTCTAAATTTAAACGAAAATTAACTAAATTACACTTTAACTATCATTAATAATTGTAATAAAAATTTATAAATAATTATTTAATTCCAACGAAATAAGAGTATATAAGAAAAAATACATGTCCCAAGTTGGGTAAGCAAATTTGGTACGAAATACATGGATAAATTACCTACCTACCTACCTTTGGGATTCTGTTTGATTTCCAAACTCCATCCATTGTTCTAAATTATGCATCATATCATGTAGGAAGGATATTATAAACATTTTTTGTTTACATGATGGAATAGCCTGGGCCTCCGCCACCTTCTGGTACTCTCCACTCAATGTTCTGCTTCGGATCTTTGATATCGCAAGCCTGAAAAAGGATAAGAAAAACTCTGTTTGAAAAACTGGAATCAAATTTGACAAGTCGCCACAACCAAAATTGCCTGTGAATAATAACAACCCCAAAACATGTTTTCCAGAAACAAAGTTTAAAACAAATTTTAGTGTTGGTAGCAGCATGTAATACCAGAAACAAGGATTTCCACCCACTAAACTTTGAAATCCATTTAAACCTTCAACCCACCCTCTCCCCCCTCATTTTTTAGGTGGGAATGAACTGCATGCAGTAATGTTCATCCACATATTCAAACTTGATCAGCATTTTGCAAAATTGTGTCCCAAATCATGCATTACAGGCCTTTTTCGATTGTTTATGCCTTTTCTTTTTTTTAATAGGTTCAAAGAAAGTACTTGTTTCAAAAAATTCATATAATATTTTTATTTTTAACCGTATCTATAAGCAAGTGATTTTGAAAAGCCTCCTTGGGTAACTCTTCAAAAATGCCTTCGTTCATCTTTTTTCAGCTTTTTTTTATATTTTATTATAGGCTTAAAGTGGGGGTTAAATGCACTTTACCCCAAACTTAATAAATAGGCAGTTTACCCCACAAAAATCAATCAATTTATTTAAAATGCCTAAAACACCCTTAATGTAAATTATGGTTTATGACAAAATAATTAAGATTAAGTATTTAACTTTAAAAAATTTTATTATTTAAGAAAAATAGCATGGTAAGTTTACATTTAATGCAATGAAAAAATAAAGTATTCAATTATAAACAGAATACAAGATTTTATTAACTTCAAATACTCATCTAGAAGTTATAAAAATTTTAACTTGTTAGGATTTGTCACAATAATTAAATAAAAACTTTAAGTGAAGTACTACAATAATATATGAAAACATATTTTCTTTCTCTAAAGTAAATACTATTAATTTATTATAATAAATTAGTGACAAATTTGTTCATAAAAAAATTTGTGACAAATTCTCATAGGCTATTTATTTTTACAAAATAAAATATTTCTTATTTAAATAATAATTTTAAATAATATAGACTAAATTATTACAAAATATTTCTATAAAGATTGTAACAATATTTTTGTAGTCTATATTCTTTCAAGATTGATTATTTAACTTTAAAAACCTTGAATATTTAAAGAAAAATATCATGTATATTCTCAATTTAATTCAATGAAAAAATAAAACATTCATTTATAAAGAGGATATTTTTCAACTTCAAATCTTTACCTTGAAATTTTTAATAAAAAAAGTTAAAAATTTTGTTATTTTCTTTAAAAACAAACATACTTTTTTTGAGTTAACTAATCAATCTTTTAATAATAGACTAAAAAATATATTATTATAAAATATAAGGGAAGAATTTGTAATAATCTATAAGTTAGGTTTGGACTAAAATGATTTATTGAACTTCAAGGGTTATTTTACAAAAAACTATAACTTACATTAAGGGTATTTTAGGCATTTTAAATAAATTGATTGATTTGGGGATAAACTGCCTATTGAGTTTGGAGGTAAAGTGCATTTAACCCCCTCCCACTTCATGTGGGTATTCTGCAATTAACCCTAAATTATAAACAAACATAATCTGCAATCGAAAATATCTTCAAAACAACTTATCACTTAAAATAAGTTAAAAGCAGGTTATTTTAAGCAGTTGAGAACAGGAACAGGCCCTACATATCCCTACATACCTTGCAATGAAGGCAATTCTGAGCATTGATCTGCAGCTTCACCTGACCATCATCATCCGGTACATACCTAACATTTGCACAAATATTAATTATATACTTAGACAAAATCACTCTCGGAAAAACAACAATTGATATCATATAAGAAAAAAAAATGCTAGACAGCATATTACTCGTAAACACGTGCAGGGCAATATCTTGATTCAGGCCCAGCATAGACGGGTAGGTTCACAACTTGAGGAATTTGAGGATCTCTCAATTGAAGATGAGCTGGTTGATCATGATCATGGTTCGTGTTGCTCCTAAAGCACCAAATAAGAAAGGGGTATTTGAGCAGTTTCCTTGTCAGCACTTCAAAGTTTCACTCAAATCCTAGGTTCAGCAACCAGCATTACCCAACAAAATTCACAATTCACACCGTATCTCTTCAGCTTAAAGATCTTATATGTTTATCCAAGCTTCATAGTTTCCAGATACACTAATAATGTTGTTTATTTGTCCCCCATCAAGATATATTTCACAGTCAGAAGCCCATGTCTGATCAGAAACCATAAATTGAATGATGTGCAAGAAAACAAATCGAACACAGACCCCTCCCAGCCCAACCCACCCGCATAGATGCATAATGATTATATACCTGTACAGAGAAGTTGGTACATCAAAAGATACAATACCGTCAGGCTTTGGGTACTCTATTGGTGAGCATAATCGTGCTTCCTGTGAACATAGTAAAACAGTCAATGATCCAAGCATTTGGAATTCCAGTTAATGAAGATGCCAATAAATACCTACTAAACCTCTCTTGAAGATAAACTTCAAAATCCTAAAACAAAAGAACTCAATATAATTTGGAATAGACAGCTTTGGCTTTGGCATTACTAGCCAAATCACGGGCGAGAAAATTTTGTAGTACTAAATATAACCCATTTGAAGGGAAAGAATTCCCATGCTTGAAAACCTACTTATGCAGTTAACTCTTATCAAGTTAATCAAATATAATCTGCCAATGCAAGTTCCAAGAAGTCAAAATTCTGTCTTAAGAGAGTGGGGCCAAAGAAAAGAAAAGAAAACAAAAAGGTATTTAATCAAAGGAAGTAATTCTTTCACTAAATAAAACTTGTTAAAGGAAGTGGTTCTGCCACCTATTGTTAACTCGCTTAAAAAAGCAAGATAACGAGGAACTAACTTATGTTTCTAAGCATTAGTTTCTCACTTTTGTTGCTTCATGGTCAGGTTTTCCATGCTTCAGTGTCCAAGGAGATCTTCCCTTTGTTATGTAGCTGCCAGGTAAAGGATCATATTCATCATGTTTCAGTGAATAAAATCAAAATCCAAAAATTTAACTGAAACCTTAATGAATTCATCCAAAGATATATGCAAGAAAAGAAAATGTCATACCGTTCAAAGGCACTTAAAGCCAAGCCTGGAAGGAGGCCATATTCAAATGCCTGCATTAATAAGGACAGGATTACATGAGATTGGTCATTGATCTCGAACATTATTTGCCTTCAAAATTCCAATAAGTAGATTTCACAACTCTTTTCTAATTCACTTTCAGGATGGGTAATTGGAATATGTGGTACTTATAATGTTTTAGAAACCAGATCAAACTGCCAGGTCAAAAAGTCAACTGGGCTACTTCAAGGACTTGTCTAGCTTTCAGAAGGTTGAAAAATCATTCTATTTCATTTGAACTGGCAGAACAACCAGGTCTGACAGATGAACTTCTGATGTCAGCGGTCTATGCATGGACCATTATGTTGCAATTGCCACTAAAATTGAGTAATTGGAAGGCGTATGGAAATTAATCCACGGGTGTTTAGCCTAAAAACTGGGAGCCCGAAAAAGCTGTTCTAATTCAATGGAACCAGTAGAACCACCAGATCTGACTAGAGGACAACAATCAGAGAGGAGTAGTCAGAACAAACATGTTATGATTATTCTGTCAACCAATAAATTAATTACATTTCCCATTTAAAAAACTTTTGGAAAAAAAGAACTAAACAATCTTAACATTCTCAATTAAGTTCCAATATACATTACACTTATTTGACAACTCCATATTATATTCAATTTTTGGGAGATGTTTCAATGCACAAATGTAAAGTTTGTTTCCTAAAGATCTGGGAAACAATGTAATTACATTAAAGAAAACTTCCACATGCTGCAAAATATGATCTTTCTACTTTACCATGCAAAAAGTACTTAATTACAAAAGCACAATCTGCATCATCAGGCAGATGTAATTTTCACCTTATGTTAAAGAAATTATTTACATTTTAAGTACTTGAACGGTGTCCTCCCAAATCCACCACGGGAAAACATTTTCCTCTTTTAATATGTGAATACTTGGAAAATTTTGATCTTCATGATGAATATGTAAAGGACACATATTTCAATAACGTAAAACTCGAAATAGCATGGTACAGACTTGCAATGCAATGGTATGTGAATATAACTACCATTTAAGTTTATTTCATTTTAAATTAAGAAGGAATATTAGGTCTTTTGTAATTATGGAACGTGAACTATTAACTTAAATGTTATTCTTATTTGTTCATGCTATTCAGAGTGGAATTTTGGTTGTTTAGGTTTTATACTACAATGTTAAGAATAGTTAGTCCTTACTATTATGTTAAAGTTGGTATAGATTTAAATTTTAACTGCTAAAGGAGATGCAAGTTAAATATTATTATTTTTTAATTTTATATGAAGAACCAATCACCTTTCGAAATATACATATATCACCATGTATGTTGAGTGTTTTACAAGTATTTTTAAATTTAAAATATCATGACATCAGCGACTCGGTAATTTTGAGTCCAACTATCACTTGAACCAGTGAACCATGATTGGGTGTTTTTTCTGGTCTAAAGATGTCTGCAAGATCTTGATATCTTCTGCTAAACACAATGCAATCAGATTTATCTATTCAGGCATGTTTCCTGTTAGTATAACGCTGATACTCTCCTACCAACAAAAGAGTTAGATACTAATAATGCATGTTTTGAGTAATAAATATATATCTGATGTGAAGATGCATATTTACTGAAAAAATTAACAAAAGTTGACCTGTCAACTCATGATACTCACAGGACGGTAATTTCTTGCTCTGTAGAGTTCACTCCATATCCAGGAATTTTTCAAATTGTCCCAAAAGGTTTCCATAGGAGAGCCTTTGTGGAGCATGTTAAATGCAGATTCTCCAGCCAGCATACCTGTAATAGATTCAGAATATCAGAAAGTGCAACTGTTCCAAAGGCCGCTGACAGCTAAAATACAGGTACACAAAGATTAGCATTTCCCAGCCGGTCTCCCCACCATTGCACACCAAGGACAAAAAAGAAGACTGGATTAACAACATTTCGAAGAATGGATGTATAGATAAAGCAAAGGTCTAGGGTCAGAAACCTAAAATGCACTTCAGCTGACTCAATGATATTATTAATGAAGGTTATTATGCACTGCCACTTGATGTAGAGAAAAAGAAAAACCACAAGTATTCTATTCCATTACAAATATAACTGAAGTATAGCTTGTGGACTTTGTCATCCAAAACTGATATAGTGAAAGCGGGAAAAATATTGAATTCCAGTTTCAAACAAATTTTCCACTATGTAACTTCAAATTCAGCCACAATTGCCTAGAGGGGAAAGATATCTGATTAGGAGCTTCTACAAGAGTTAACTTTCAAAATTCAGAACTTACTTCAGATGTTGATAAAAAATCTCCGCATTAAATATCAATAGGAAGAGAATATGAGTGCAGTATTGATTACCTGACTTCATAGCAGTATGTGTTCCCTTTATTTTTGGTACGTTTAGGAAGCCAGCAGAACATCCTATAATTGCCCCACCAGGGAAAACTGGATATGGAATAGACTGAAATTTAACTAACATTACATTTGGTTTTACAAAACTGATAAAAATATTGGAAATTCACAGAATCTAAAGATGTAAAGGGGAAATGGAAGAAATAGCTACTAGTGGTCAAAAGCGAGATTAATTTCAAGTGTACTGCAAAAGGAATTATTTGACAAGTAGAAATGAAAGCTGGTTGAGAAGTGCATCCTCACAATAGTCTCTTAGCTGGCATAATCTTCATTCACTACCACCGGGTTCAGCTCCGTATCTAGTAGATTCAGGGGCCTGAACTGGTGACATATTGAAGTTACAGGAAAAAGCACTCATTATATACCTGATAACCACCTTCATTTAAAGTTCGAGCACCATATTGAAGAACAGTCCCTCCCTGAAGAATATGTCTAATGGCAGGATGGCCTTTAAATTTCTGAAAGAAAGAGAAATAGCAATCTAAGAGAGCTAGGTTGATTTGACTTGAAGACTTATGAAAGAAATCATGATCCAGGACTTTTTTACTTTTCTTCTTTTCTTTTGGTTTGTAAAGAAACACGAGAAAAATCTACTCAGCTTCTTATAATAATATCGGGCATAGATCACAAGAAATTTTGATAGCCAAGATCGTGAGATCCCAATTGTACCATTAAGAAATGTACAGTATTCATTTAAATGCAGTGACTTTGCTCCTTATTCCCTGGATCATATGCCGGGAATTCGGAAGCATACTATTCAAATAAGTGGCCAACGAATCTTTCTGAAAGATATTCCTTAGTCAGTCTTATAATGCATAGATGACGCAGTTTTGTATTGAGAATTTCGTAGAAGCGAGAGAAATCTGAAATGCGGATATTGCAATACGCTTATTCCTTATGCCTTCTTAATTATAATTGGTTATGAGAAGCAAAAATTTAAATGGATTTAAAGGGGGAAAAAGGGTGAACCATAAACACATGTACCATGGGGCCTTGATACTAAAGCAGCAGTTAAGGTTTTGAAAAGATGGGCATAAGTTCAAAGAATGCAAAAATTCTGATATGATGTTTGGTAATGTGAAATCAGAGAGAGAAACTTAAGGAAACAAAAAGAAAGCACGAATATCCGACTTTCAAATTTACCTGGAATTCCTCAAAAGGATTCAAGAAAGGGTTGTGATAATTCAACGCAACCACAAGGCCTATAGCTACCTGTATAGGAAATTAAACCAATTAGGCCAACAATGAAACAACCTCCCTCTAATAACTTTTAGGAAAGTTAAACTTCAAAAGGTGGATGCCCCTGAACAAAATTAGGACTATATAAGTTGGATTAGTTAAACAAAAATACAACACAAATTTATACCCTTCACTGCATTTCAAATGAGAAGATACATCAATACCGGGGGAGGAGGGGGAGGGGATGGGGCGGGCAGTTACACACAGTTTCCTCTTGGTGTGCTCTAACTAAACCACTTAAAAAGAAATGTTTAACCATTGAAACATTTTGCATTTTAAACATTCAAAACCTAGTGGCAGCAAATATCCCTAGCTTTCTCCTTGAAGTCAGATTACTAATACACTAGCACCAACTTCGTCACTTTCTATTTAAACTAATTATTCAGTCTACCATAATATCCATTTCAAATAAAAAAAATGTGGATAATATGCTTGAAACAAATGAGTCCATGTTAATGAACATGAACAAGACACAACTTCGCCCACACTTATCAATTTATAATGTACACTTTAAATGACCAGAGACATCGAAAATCATTAACTACTTGAGTACAGGACCTTCAGCATCAGAGAGATTTCAACATTAACGTATTGCTTTCGCTGACTATTCCCTGGCCCAGAGCTATTCATACAAGAAGATAATTGTGAAATCTTCAAGCTACAGTCAGAGTGGAATATGGCTAGGTAATAGCCCCTCATTGTCCTAAACCTCATAGTTCATCATCACAATTCACTTCCACCAGAAAGAATTTGAAACCTAATCAGATTTGCCTGTCATATCACTCACTCCAATATTGACAAATAACTAAGTGCTCATAACATGATTACAAATTACAAGATTGAGTTGATAAGTCCAACATCATCACTTCGTGAATGTAGTAATGACCATTCTCCAACCCATATGACACGTATAGCAATAGATAAGAAACATAGCCACTAGAGAACGAATGAGATAAACCAGGAAAAGAGGAGGAGATACCTGTTTATCTTGCATATGATAGAGAAAAGAACCACCATACGTCTTGTGATCCAACGGCCAACCTACTGTGTGAAGTACAGAACCTGGTTTGTGCATATCAGCACCGATTTCCCAAACCTGACAAGCATTACTCAAAATTTTAAAGCAACTAAAACTTTTCTTGATATGCATTAGAAATTCATGACCAAGGGCATTTCTGTTTCTAAATTAAAGTTGTTATAAGAAAAAGATTACAGAAGTGAATATATTAAGTTTTTGGCAAGATCCTAGAAATAAAATCCTCCAGATGGACAGATAGACATCATATTCAGACGACAAGGCAAGCATTTGATGTGATGTGATCCAGATAGTTATGTGACCCAAAAAGTCATGATATTGGATAAGCTGAGGCACAAATGAATGTAAGAATCCCTGAATGCATGTAATAGGAACTACCTCTTTAATACCCAAAGCATAAGTCTGATGTTGCCCCTGTCCTTTATCTCTCAAGTTGTACTTTCTGATTATTTTCTGAAGGCAGAACATATTGGTCCAAATCGGTAATGAGATAAGAACCATAAGACCGGTAATAGAGCTAACTTTTAGCTAATATTTAGCCTGAATACTAAATATCTGCAAACCTCAGACAATGATCCTCGACAACCCTCAGCAAGAAGAGTAACCTGTCCTGCAGAGAGTATCCTTAGCATAATCAGGTCAAAAAGCTAACTGGTTTACAAACAAAGCAAAAAGAGACAACTTCTCATCAGAAGCGCTGAAGCCAGCAACACATGAATGAGGAGCATGCCAAAATCCATACATATCCTTCCTTTATTGGAATTGGGGATTTTATTAGTGCATTGCTAGTTGAATTGAATTCCTTAGCTAAACAGCACTTCCTTCACCCTTGGACCCCTTCCTCTCACAAAAGTTAGATGAAGCCTCCACAAATAACTCAAAAAAAAAAAAAGAGTAGAAAAATTATCACTTTAAGTTCCAATCAAAATACAGCCTTAGCAACATGAAATTTCAAAATTATACTAGTCACTAATATATCTAATTAATGAATGAACTTGAAAAGAAGAAATTTCACTAAGGATCTCTAAAAGAGATTCACTGGGTATTACTTCCTCCGTTTCACAAATATAAAATTCTGCTTGGATTGGTTTTTAGCTTGAAAAAAAGTCTTCTTTTCTTGGGTTTCATAAAAATTAATTTTTTTTTTGTGAAAAGAGATAAGGATCCAGAATGAAAAAGAGAAAATTCCCTACCCCCACCCCCTACCCCCCATCTCTGTTTATTTCTTTGTCTCTATCTCTCCTCTTCTTAAGTAAGACTAAAACATAGTTTTAGGCAAAAAAAAAACAAAAAAAAGGAGGTTCCTTATTTTTAGAATCAATACCATGTGGGAAGCCTCCAAAGTATCTTATATTATGAAACGGACGGAGTATCTGCATATACTACACTTACAGCTCCTATCAAGAATAACAAGAAAAAACAGGAACAGCTTGCCTCTTAACTCCACCCCTCGTTGGAAATTGTCTTTTCGGGTACCATCTTTCGCGACTCCCATATCATTAGTTGCAATGCCAATAACCTTGTCACTTTCATCATATAGAATCTGAGAGTAAAACTTAAATCTTAATGCATAAAATTAAACCACAGAATAAGAATGCTTAATTGAAAGATTATGAATACCTCACTGGCAGCAAAGCCTGGATATATTTCGATACCTAATTCTTCGGCCTTTATTCCCAACCAACGAACTAGCTGACTCAAACTGCATGATTACAATTGAAAAAGTCACATGCAACAACTTCAAAAATGTGTTTTTCTTAAATTAAAGCTCCAGGGACATTTGGAAAATGTAAATGTGGGCAGAAAAAAAAAGAAACAAAAACAATGAGGGTAGAACATGCAAAGTAACAAGAATCAATATTTCAGGTAGATGGCCTGATAAAGAACTTGGGCATTTTGGTACCCTTTTGAAATGAAAATATTTCATTTCAAGATGAAAGATTTTGAAATTCAAATGACTTTTTGGAGGGAAATTTAGGTTTTGAGTTTAAAATTGATAGCCATAATTAAAGTTTGAAAAAGTAAAACAAATGGAATCACATCTTGGATTGAAAATTCTTGGATTAAAAGGTTAACCAAATGAAATATAGTCTTAAAGAACAGGTATAATCCTGCAGCTCTCAGAAGTGAAGAGTCACGAATGCGCATAAGAAAGTTGGCAGAATTATGTAATAAATGAGAAACTTACAATGCACAGACCAGTTTCTGTTACAGCAAATAGCTTAGGTTAACAGAGAGCAAGAGAAATATGAATTGAAATCAACAATACAAGCACTAATATGCAGGATCACCTCAGAGTTGAATGTGAAGTTAGTATTGAGGAAACGCCAAGGAAAACGAAAAACTTTGATGCATTAAATATATATATATATATATATATGGGAACAAGAATAGTATAGCATTTCAATTTGCTGGTAAATAAAAAACGTTGACTCTCTCCAAACAAGCAAGTCATATGAGAACAACTCTGTACTTCACTATCTAGTAGCAACAGCTACTACTAGTAGCATTACATATAAAAAATAGAAAGAAAAGATTAATTCAACTGAAATACATCTCAGAATGAATGATCCCATTAGTATGAGTCACTCTGTACCCTTTAATTGGCATTACGTGCATTACCTTATAACATAGTTTCCATTGTTATTAGATGGACTTGGCAAGGAAAGTGCATGATCCTTAGTCAGCAAGTAAAACTTATCAGTAGAAACAGGGACATGGATTGGTGCCTACAGAGAAAATGAGAAATGGTGTAAGGGTACTGCAAAAAGGGAAAGAAAAACAATTGATGGGGAATGAGAACATCAAAGGAGCACATCAAGTGGAGAATTGTTGGACATATGGAAAGTTGACTGCACTTCTTCCTAAATATATTGCAAATTTATTAAAAACAAGATTACGTTTCATCAGGTAGAACAAGAAAGAAATAACTTAAGCATATATCTGAAGGATTATATTTTATCCAGGTGTGTTACGAGTTCACAAGTAGAGCATGAAGACTGTTCTATCTGAAAGAACTCATTATGTGTTGGTAATTTTTGTTTCCTAAAAGCCAATCCAAATAAAGCCATTGATTCCTATCTGAAAGAACTAATTTTGTGTTGGTAATTTTGTTTCCTAAAAGCCAATCCAAAAAAAAACCATCGATTCTCTATCTTCTTTCGTGAATATTAGAAAAAGCTTCCCAAAGGTACAGGTCCATATACCCCCTTATTTGACACAGCCTAGCTGTTGGATACTCCAAAAGAATAACCAGATTACAGGCTAAAATAGGATCTAACTAGAAAGCATTGGTGTGAGCAAGTTCTTACCACTACGTGAATGAAGGCTGAAACCACATCTCAGAAATGCACTCAATCAGACTATCTCCAATTGCATGATGTGCATTGTTCAAAATAATATATAATAATTCAAGAAAGTAACTTATTGAAATGTTTATATGCAGGGGGTAAAAGATATATTAGTTCTTTCAAATATCCACTAGATTTGCTTTCCTGACAGTTTGTTCATACCCTAAATCTCATCTTATAAGCATATACGGATCCACATTGTTAAAACACAAGAATGACCCACAATAAGGAAATATGGGACATATTAGCAAAGGAAACTAAGGCTATACCCCTTCCTGTTTCCACTGTGGGAGAAGTTCGTCCAAAGCACGGGGTTCAAACACATTCCCTGACAAGATATGAGCACCTAAAAGATAAAATAAAAATATAAGTGAAAATTTAATCTGTCCAAAGGCTTTCATCAAAGAACATCTGCATTAAAAAACTAACAGAAGAGCTTCGAACAAGCCCCTTATATAACAAATGAACCACCTAGATGATCACGCCAAATTTTGGCATAGAGCTTGAAATGATATCAAGGGTATTCGTACAAGAAAGCATCACATTCATTGAGTGTATACCATGCTGTCAAGAGCACAACTCTATCAACATTAGTTGATAAAATACAGTAGAGATTCTAATCTAAGAGTTAGCCAAATGTGTTACAAAATTGAACTGCCTAATTGTTTTCCTGCATAAAAAACCACGAGCAGTGAATAAAATAATCCATTCAAACGATATAAGAATCCAATACAAGATAGGTTGGCATCTGGACCGAATACAAAAGGCCAGCAGAAACATACCAACTTCAGCGCCTTTCTCCACAACACAAACCGATAAATCAACATCCTTCTCACGACATAATTGCTTCAATCTTATTGCTGCGGACAGTCCAGCAGGGCCAGCTCCGACGATAACAACGTCATAATTAATGGACTCTCTGCTGGGTTCCGTTTCACTACAAAAACTCCTCTTATGTACTAAACCTTGAGACCCCGAAATTCCACTTCTATTTTCTCTCAAATTGTCTATCTTTGAACAATCTGGGGAAAACCCAGACGACAGAATTGAGGAAAATCTTGAAAAGTTGTGAAACAGCGAAGAAAACCCACGTGAATTCTGCGGCGAATTCGCGGTTGAATCGATTGAGCTGATAAAATTGATTGAAGCATAAGCAGGTTTAAATTTTGATTTGGCTTTGTAGGACGGAGAGATTAACCTATACATGATTGATCATCAACAAGCCTAACTATGAGCAATATTACTTAAGTTCGACTTCTTCTTTTGGTTTTGGGACCGCGGCACCAACTGCTGACACATTTCAGCTCCAAGTAATTTACTATTCTTTTTCTTTTGTGTGTGTTTTTCTTTTTGACTTTATCAACTTGGATAATGGATAGTGATTTATTTTAAGTTTTGTGTGTTTTTTAAGTTAAATTAAAAGGTTAATAAAATATGGTCAAAAATATATATATATAAGATATGTGTGAAAATTTTGAAAAAACTTAAAATTCTCTTTCAACACTCTCTATAAATTCAAGAGTGTTGTTGAAATTTTGAAGTTATTCAAGTAAAATATGGATTATTTTGAAGATTTCGTAGAAAAAAATCAATTTTCAGGTAAATAAAAGAATAATTCTGTAACACAATTTTGACTTAGCTAACTGAAATTATGGTGCATAATTATTTTTAAGTCATGAATATGTTGCGTTTTATTTTTAAAATTATTAATATTGTTGTTTTATTTTTAAAATTATGAATATGTTGTTTTTTTGGTAAATTATGAATATGTTGTTTTATTTTTGAAAATTATGAATATGTAATTTTAATATTTTAAATCATGAATATGTTCTGTTTTTATATATTATGAATATGCCTTGTTGTATGTTATTTTTTAAATTATGAAAATGTTGTTTTATTTTTAAAATTTCCTTATGACTACGTTGTTTTAATCTTTTAAATTATGAATATGTTGTGTTTTAATATATTATGAGTATGCCTTGTTGTTTTGTTATTTTTTAAATTATGAAAATATTGTTTTATTTTTTAAATTTTCTTATGAATATGTTATTTTAATTTTTTAAATTATGAATATGTTGTGTTTTTATGTATTATGAATATGCCCCGTTGTTTTGTTATTTTTTAAATTATGAATATGTTGCTTTATTTTTTAAATTATGAATGTGTTGTTTTATTTTTTAAATTATGAATATGTTTTTTTTAATTATGAATGGAAAATTGTTGTTTTGATATTTTTTTATATGAGTTATAAATTTTTATACGACATTATGATATTATAGGTAGATCCAAATTCATTTGAGGAATTTCTAGATAAGACTGATTATATTGATCACAGATAGTTTGTATGAAACAAATGAATTATTTAAATTGAAAGTTAAATTGGTAGAATGTGTTAAAGAAATAGCTAAAGAAGTGAATACATATTTGATTATGACTCGGTATAATTCAAAATTTTTAATTGATTTTCGATCGTATATAACTATTGTTACGTGGACAAAAAAGAAAAAAGAAGGCAAATGAGGAAAAAGGCGATAGAATTCCTGTAACGAGGCGAAGCTTGTATGGAACAAAGAAATGTAATTCCCCTGTATAAAAGGTGAGCAATCAATCGATGGAAAGTATTATATATTAACTGTATAGGATGGAAGGTATAATCATAAAATAGGTGTCTATCCTCAGGGCCACGCTCATGCGGCACGATTGACAGACGATTAGTTAAGATGATTGCGAAATTCACCAGCTGTCATATGTAGCCTAAGAATATATTGGAGGGTCTTCACAGAAATAATAATGATTGTGTTGTGAGGTATGTTTTTATGTTGTTTATGTTAATAATTGAGATAGTGTCCATACTTATTACTCCTTCCCTCTCGCAAAGATGGTCCTATTTCAATTTTCACAAAGATTAAGAAAGTCAGTTAAAGTAGTAAATTTATTTTGATTTCTCTTTTATACCCTTCCTTTATATTAAATAAATTTGACTTTTTATCTTGAAACTTATATAGAGTTATTAAAATTGTGTATATTTTATTAATATTTCTAGGGAAGTGGAGATTTTTATTAGTTAAGATGTAGAATAATGAGGGGTATACAAAAGAATTAACATGTTAAATAATATATATATATATATATAAATGGAAATAGGACCATGATTTGGAACGAAAGGAAAAAGAAACTAGGACCATCTTTGCAGGACGGAGGGAGTAATTTTTTTTATTTTTTTCAGTGCTCAAACCATATATAATACCGTGCCAAGATGAAGAAGAAAGTGATGCAGGGACGCAACACTATAGAAAAAGTATTGCATTTATGTGTTATTCGGGATTATTCTTGATACTATAGAAACCGAGACGAGAGCAATATCCTTAGTGATATTGTTGTTCCGCACCCAGTATCCCTTGAGATGTTGAGGACATGACCTTATGTACTGGTATTGGACACAACGTACAAAACAAATAAGTGAGTTTCATTTTTAATTAAGTTGTTTATAATTATGTCATAGTCATGTTTGAAATGTTAGTTTTTAAAGTTGCATTTAAGGTAGTATGTTATTTAATTGATTTTATATTTTGATATTATTTGTTAAGTTTAGATGTTAATATTGTTTTAAATATTTAATCATTTGGTAAAGGTATATTAGTTTAGTTTAGTCTAATTTGAATATTTTAGTATATATTTAAATTTATAATATTTGAATTTGTAAATTTTTAGTTGTTATTATGTTAGTTGTTTTTACGTTATTTATTACTTGGTTTAGTTATATATTAAGTTATTTTGGCTTCTTTTCTATTCAAATCAATAATCTCTATTTATATTCACTTAGATACAACAGGCCTTTGTTGAAGGTTGTCGGGATACTCCGACAGGTAAATTTTGCTAATAGTCACTGGGTTCATGCAAAATAAACAAGTTGCAACCCATCGATAGATTTTGGAACAGATTAAGAAATTATATCTAGAGTTGTCAAAATCAGCAGTGGTAATAACCGTCAACGAGCTCGGTTTGATGCCTATGATCAATGAGGTGTGCAATCAATCCTACCATATGTTATGTAAGAGGCGTATTGATCATAATGTATATGGAAGATTATTGAACATGGGCATTGAAAAATTAAAAAGAAGCATCAATGTAGATTAATACCACTTGGCATAGTTTAATTAACTCCTTCAATTTGGCAGAGTACGAAGAGAGATTGAAAATATTGAGGGATAAGTGGCATAAGAGGCCAGATTTCTTCACTACTTGTTTGATTCATGGTTGAATCATTTTGCCCAGAAATTTGTGCGGGTTTCGACTAGAAAGATTTTGCATTTCATGTCGGAGATAATGAATCGGGTTGAAGCTCAACACTCTGCACTAAAGGCTTGGCTTACAATATCACGTGGTGACTGGGATACAGTTTTCCTCAAAATTCATTCTCAAATTGAGTTACAGGTAACTGAGATTAAGAAGACTTTGGAATCTTCTAGGATGAAGGAGAAGTATAATGCTAGCAGTAATCGAGTGCTAAAAAACCTTGTAAGAAACCTTAGTCAGTTGGCCATGAATATTATGTACGGGGAGATAGAAAGAATTCTGAAGGTCCAGAGTGATCCGGAGAATCTAAGCAAATACTATGTTCTAGACACACACGGAATTCCTTGCATGTGCGAGTTGATCATGAGGTACCATAGTTATATCACTCTTAAGTTAAAAGATGTTGACCGTTTATGGACGTCACCCGAAATAACCTGTTCCACGGGATCATTTCCACAGTCGTCGTCTCAAGAAACGGATATAGATTTCTAGATGCGAGATTTTACTGGTATTATAGAGGAGTTTAGGGAGAAACCTGTATCGAAGTTTCGGGAGTTGTGTTGGTGTGCTAGACAGATCTTACATGCAGTTATTTTGGGTGATCTTGAAGGGCCTTTGGGTACTCCTCCAGACACGGTTATCACTAAAGGCCGACATAAGAAAGATCCATCGAAGAGGGACAAGTCACACTGGGAACGCATATAGATTGTCTCTAGAGCATCATTAAAGTCGTCTGGATCGGGTTTGGGGTAGGGATTAGGATCTGGATTAGGCACTCGAGGGAGAGTTAGGCCACCCCACGCTCCTGGAGTAGGAGATAGAGGTAGAGGACGTAGTAGGGGATGCAGTTCGGGACTATCATCAAATTCATCTGTTACAAATCCACCCTTAGGTATGAGTTTCCCTTTTTTTTAGTTATGAATATGTAGTTTTATTTGTTAAAATTATGAATATGTAGTTTCTCTTAGTAAATTATGAATATGTTATTTTAATTTTTAAATTATGAATATCTTGTATTGCAGATCCATCCATAGGTATGAGGTTCCCATCCTTTCATTGAAAACTGGGTAAACGTAGTTGGTGATGGAAGTTGTTGGGTAATCTGTCATAATGTAATCAAAATAAAATGTGTTTGGTAGTGTCACAAATGGGTCTTCAGAAATATATCTCCAATGTACACGGGGGTCCATGAAACGAGGAAGCGGTCCAGACACTGGGGGTGATTAGAAGAACCGGACGCATATGAATCAAACGAAGAAGATATTGGGCAATATGACTGAGGTTGTACAAATGAAGAGTCATATGCTAGATATGGTATTGGGGTATAGAGCCCATGTGATGTAAGAAAAGGCATATGCATCCGAATAGGTGTAGGACAAGGTTGGATAGAAGACCCTGTACACTAGGGTCATAATATATACCAGGAGTAATGGGGATGTCAGAAGTGCTATGACGGCCTCTGATTGCCTGAGAGGAAGAATCGTACGACTGTGAAGATGACCGCTTGTGTTTGCAACTGGATCTAAACCTGTATCTCTCCGAAGTGTCTGGTTTGGGTCTACCAAAACGATTTTTTTAGAAAATCATAAATAATTATGTATTTCTTTTCCTAATTAATAAATTATTCATATATTTTTAGTATATTACTCAGATATTAAATTATTTATTAATAATTGTCATACTATTTAGTTCTTATTGTTATTAAATTCTTATTTATAATTAAAAACTATTATTATTTAATTTATTATTTATATTTTTATTATTTAATTATTAATTATATGTTTTCCATATTAATAACTTTGTATTTTTAAAAAAAATCAATAATTAAGCTAAATTGTCCTAATTAATACTTAAGAACTATTATTCTTATTTTTTCTTACTATATAATTATTTATATTATTAGTATTATTATTCCAAAGATATTATTTAATTATTAATTATATATTTTGTAAATCAATAACTTATGTTTTTATTAAATTCAATTATTAAACTAAATTATCCCTAAATTAATACTTAATTATTATTCTTATAATTTCTTAATATATAAATTTTTATTTTAATATTTATTATTCCAAAGGCATTATTTACTTTTTAATTCATTATTTTTAAAGGAAATTAATAACTTTACATTTTTAATAAGGAATTTCAATTATTACACTAAATATCAAATTATTGTTTAATATTTATTAATTAACTTTTTTAATTAATCCAAACTTAAAGGCTAATCCAAACTTAAAAGGTTATAACGAAGACATAAAATACTAATAATAATAATTATAGACTTTTTAAAATAAATTAATTCTTCAAACATTATTATAGAATATCAAACTTAACATTATTACATTATTAAAATTAAACAATTAATAGGCAAAATCTTTTTTATAAAAGGAATTCCAAGTATAACTTGGTTAGTAATATTTTTTGCTAATAAAAAACTTTCAGGAATGCAAACTTTGTATTTACAAACATATGCTCCTGGTAATTTATCAGAGAGAAAATTTTCTTCCCCAATCATTCTCATTATTATCGTTATCTGAACTAATTTCCTTTTTGCAAGGAATACAAGATGCAGAATCATCAGAAGTACTATTTATCTGATCTATTTCTGAGTCTGAACTAATACTTTCAGAATCTTCTAAATCTAAAAATATTTTTTCTAAAGAATATTTTATTTCTTGACTAATATCTAAACTATTAATTTTCTTCTTCATTTTACACTTATTAGCATAATGTCCTATTTGCTTACATCTATAACACACAATATTACTTTTATCTTTCCTTTTTTCTAATCTATCAGTTTTTCTTTTTAATTTTTATTTAATTTTTCTTGAGAATATTTTCTCTTTTTCTTTTTTAAATATTTATCAATCTTTTCTATAGCTTCTTATTATTTTTCTTTCTGATGGAATTTTCATCCCAAATTAACTACAAAATTGGCCTAGTTGTCTTCTTTCCGTTAATCTTTGTCTTTTAATTTGTTGATTCAATTTAATTTCATTACATAAGGCTATACCCTCTTGTACACAAGTGCCAATTAAATTCTCATAGGTATGGTTTTCATAGGGAATGGCCATCCTATCTTTCCTAAGAGCTTTCTTTACTCTCTCTACAAATAAATTAGGTAGTCCATCTATGAATTTTGACTTCCAATGGGTACTATTACTTTCCGGCAATTCCATTACTCTATTAAGAAAAGCATCTTTATACCATCTAAAACCAGATAGTGTTTTACATCTTAAATTTTGTAATAAAGTACGAATATTTTCACTATTATCAGATATTCTTCCCGTAAAATGTTCTAATATGGTAACTATTAATGTATAAACTGAATTTTCAGTTATTTGACTTCTTGTTTTATATTTTTAAAAATATCTTCTTTATTTTGTGGAGATAAATAATTATCCCACCAACCTTTTAATTGTCCAGTGAATCCTGCAACTATCATTTTTGCTATATTACTATTAGTATTACCAATAGTTTTACTTATAGTACTGTACATTAACATTCTATGTGCCAAATTATAAATTTATTTTTCTGTATAACCATCTAAATTCCATTCATAAATACATTTTTCATTATAACTATTATTACCTATATATTCCTGCTCTTCATGTAGAATATCTACAGGAGATGATCTATTATAATAATATATTCTTTATGTTGGTCTGTCTGCAAATTTATTTAATTTATTAATTTCATCATTTATAACTGATTTATAATCCTTATTTTCTTTTAGTTTTTCAGAAAATTCATTTTCTAGTGTACTAATTTTTAATTCTTTAAATTTATTATCTATTATAATTTCTAGATCTGACATTTTTTTTAATTTATAATTTTTTATTTCAGGTGAGGTTGAAGTGTTGGAGTTGCTATAAGTTCTATTTTTCCTGAAGTATTTGTATCAAATTTTTCTAATTTTTGTATTAATGTATCAATTCTCTTATGAAGAGATATAATCTGTTCTCCTAGAACATTTAAATAAATATTTGTATAATTTTGTTGTTCTATTATTTTATTTATTTGTTTTACAGTAATAGTTAATGTATCATCTTCAAATAATTTTGAAAATGCTGTAAAGCTTACTATATTATTTTCTTTTTCATATAAAATGATTGTTGATGAGGAACTATTCCTTTCACGATATTACCATTCAAAAGTTTATAATCCCTTTCTAACATAGAAATATAAGATTCAATATAATTGGACATAAACCACGAAACAAAAGGAAATAAAATATTATGATATGACAAAAATCTATAAAATTCATCAAAAATATAACTTCTAAATTCATCCGTAAAATTAGGGAAAAATCACTTTCTAAATGGTTCCTATCTTGGTAAATAAAATTCATTTTTAACTTTTTGCCTGGCCAAAGATCCAGGGCTAACATATATTTTAGTTTTATTCATAATGAAAAATTCATTTCAGATTCGGTTATTTCTGCATCTTTAGTGTTATAAACACCTTTAACAATATTTTTTTTGTTTTTAAATAATTTTTCTACATGATTATCCTCATCACGTTCACTTGCTTGTGAAGTAGAAACTTTGTAGGGAATATTATCCCTTTCTTCTATTAGAGGAGAAATAAAAGAGTGGTCAGAATATCCATTTCTTGTTTATGACTATTTTTAATTGTTTTCTTATCTTTTCTTAACAAATTCATTTAAATTTAATAAATTGATGTTAAACTATGAATCACACATATCACTTACCCATATGGCTAGGATACCAAATATCAAATTATTGTTTGATATTTATTAATTAACATTTTTAATTAATCCAAACTTAAAGGCTAATCCAAACTTAAAAGGTTATAACGAAGACATAAAATACTAATAATAATAATAATTATCGACTTTTTAAAATAAATTAATTCTTCAAACATTATTATAGAATATCAAACTTAACATTATTACATTATTAAAATTAAACAATTAATTATGAACTTTGAACATTAAACACAAACATAAACATGTATTAACATAAACAACTCATATTATGTTATTAAATTAACTAAAATACTAACATAGATGTGTAAAACTTATTAAAAACAATTAATATACTAAAATAAATAACATTAATAATTAAAAAAAAATACAACATCATACTTGCAGGGAGGGGTAGCTGAAATTGGAGGAAAATTTCAACCGAGGTGCCTGAAATTCTTCCATAATGTCGGCCCCATGGAGCGAAATTATGGGAGAATTTCGGCTATCTGGGCCGAAATTTTCCTCTTTTTCGGCTATCCCCCTTGTCTAATCTGTCTTTTGTTTTAAAATTTTAAACAGATGAAATCATAATTAAAGAAATATATAACAATGTACTAATTTTTCCGAGTTTCAACGGTCGAATTTGAACAGATCTAAGCTTGAAGTTCTTGAATGTTTAGAGAGAGGTGAGAGAATATGGTTGTAGAGAGAAAGTCTTGGAAGGAAATGATTTTTTTTTTTTCACGCGTATCTTTTATATTACCGCCGTATTCCCAATTGACAATTACTTTTCTTAAAAGACTTAAATGACTAATTTATTCTTAACTTAATAATAAAAAATCAAATACACTCTCTTATTTAAAAAAAAAAATTTACAAAAAGCCTTTTTCTTTTCCTTTTTTTTTTTTTGGTATTTCCCTTCTTTCTAACACAGCAAGTTGCACGACTACAATCCTTACCCTTGCTAGCCACTGCCTCCAAGAACTCCATATTTTCCCGCCGCCTATTGCCTTCATGAACCCCATTCCTCTCTCTTTCAAGAAAAATAATTTGTCCTCCTTTCTCTCAGATGACTACGCCTTTCTTCCCCAACCTTAAACTCTTAAATTCCCATCTCCACAGTAACCTTTACCACTGTAAATTCCAACCCCAACAAATGTATATGTTAATATCATACCGTAATTTCACGCATCATACCCATATTGAAGTCTAGATCTCTCACTATTTTCACCGCCCATGAAGCTCTCCATCTACACATCCAAATCTAACTTGTCGGTAGCAGATCACGATTATGTTAGACCCACAACCTGAAGTAGGAAAAGGAGAGAAGAGAAAAGAAAAAAGAGAGAGAGAGAGGGGAAGGGGGTCATAGATTCGCAGTCAGCTGCTTTGTTAGATCATAGTGAGAAGTGGAGGAAGGCAAAGAAAAAGAGAAAGGGACCAGTCGTGGATATAGCAGGAAGATTAGCAATAGTGGGAAAGGGGAAAGAAAAATAAAGGAGACAGTGCAAGCAGACTGCAGTTATGCTATTCCCAAGATTCCCGAAACATGATTCCAATAGCAACAACCAAACCGAATCAATTAAATTCAACCAAAACAAATGATTGAAACTGATCAATAAATTTCAGCTATTTTCATTAATCAGAAAGAATCCAAAAAACAAAAACAGAGCAAGATGGAATTTAGGTAATGAAAGGGATTAAGAATGAAGGAAAACTTACAAGGCAAAGAGAGACCGCAGCTCAATTCATTTAATAAAATTCAAATAACCTCCCTAATAAAAAACCAATACAACTTATACTAGGGTAATTCTACAACATCTTCCCTATTTTACCCCTCCTTGGACCACATTGAATCTTCATGGTTACTGAGGATCACACCTCTTCTTGCTTTTAGTAGGGGACTAGAAAAGTACCAGTTAGCCATTACACCGCTTCTGCCAACTGGAATATCTATATATATATATATTTCTTATCAGTTGCCACCTTAGATGGGACCATTAATCTAATTCTTCCTATTGTTTACTGAGATGACCCCGTACCATGCTAAAACGACACCACTCCACTTATCCACTCTCTCCTTTTGTTTCATTCTCTTTCTTAGGTATAACATTTCCCCCTCCTTAACAGTAGACTTGTCCTCAAGGATGAAATAAAGGAAATTGTTGTTGAATGAATTCAGTATCCTCCCATATGGCCTCCTCATCCTAAAGATTACCATCTAACTAACCACTACACCACAATTTCTACTTTTGACCAACCTCATGTCAATAATAGCAGGAGGTTCCACCTTAGGTTGTCCATCATTGCCTAAGGTTGGGAGATCTTGACATAGTACCTTCCCTTGTCCTAATTTCTTTTTCACCAGACTTATATGGAGCAGAGGATGCACCTGTGAATAAGAAGGGAGTTTGACTTTGTAAGCCATCTTAACAACCCTTTGCTCCACCTTATATAGCCCATAATATTTGGATACTAACTTCAAATTCTTCCTCAAGGACACAGATATCTGTCTAAAAGGTTGTAGCCTCAAATAAACCCAATTCCCAACCTCCAATTGCCTCTCTGCTATTCCTTTATCTGCATATTATTTCATCCTGTCCTGATGCGCCTTCTGCAAATTTTCATTGAGCTGAATTGCAATCTTCTTTTTTTCTTCCAATAAACTTCCTGCAATTGTATTACTCTTATTCCCATACGAGCCAATGCTGAACATAGATGGTTTGTACACATATAATGCTTCAAATAGTGTCATCTGAATTGTTGTGTGGTATGTAGTATTATACCACCATTTAGCCATTGCTAAGAATTCAGCCCACTAATAAGTGAGTTATAAAATCAAAGGGGTATGAACTACTAAATTAAAGTAATATGCAAGTGGACATATCACTGTAGTAAAATAGCTACAATCGAGTGTCAAATCTCGAGGAACAATAAAGGCTCAAGTACTAATCGTTCTTTCTAATGTTTAGCCTAAAAAGAATGGTTTGAAGAAGAAATAACTAAAAATACTGAAATGATTTATCAATTAAAGAAAGCAAAACTAGAAAATTAAGGTTTTGAAATCTATTAAAGCAAGAGTTTGGATAGTGGAATCCCCCTAATTCTTGTTACTAATTCAATTAGAAAACTTTAACAAAAACGATGTTGAATTAATCAAGTTAGGTCATCACAACAAATCGGGCAATCCCTATCACTAGACGAAGCTACCCTACTCACTAACCCTTCGAGGAAAATGTCTTCTCTCCCTAACCAATTATGAATACAGTAATTATAGGTGATTTAAATATCTAAAAGTGAAATATCATATCTCTAATCAATTACCTCAATTAACCTCGAATTGGTTGCCCTAGAATGCTTTTCTTTTTTCAATTCCAAACATCCTTGCAATAAAACTAATCTCGCGACAATTAAATTGCCATAGAACACAATTGGAAGACAACTCAATTGAAAACAAACATCGAATTCAAAATAGATTATGTAATCAAGAACTAGGGTTCAACCCTCATCTAAACATAAAATCTACTCACTAATCATTGTATAAAACTTAAATTAAATTTGAATTCAATAAAAAAAAAAGGAAAAGAAAGCTTAGGAGGTAGATTGAATCTACAATCCCAGTCTCAAACGTCTCATGAGCTCGTCTCTCGAGTCGACCAATTGAAGCCTAAAACCATATGTTGAATCTTCAAATCTTGATCTTCAAGTATTCAATTATAGAAATTTTACTTTTTTTTACTAACTAATTGAAGATAAGTTTTGGGGAATTATCTAACCTAAACTCACCCCTACTTTTCTCTCTAGACCAAATAGCGGAATTACCTATTAATAGAGGAAAAAATTATATCAAAATAGAGTTAAAATCGAATTATAACTGCTACAGCCGGGACCTACCGCGCACGATAGGTCGAGCTCTACTTTCACGGCATGGTTCTGTCCAAAATCTTCTCTTTGTCGTCGAGACTTACCATCGATAGTAGGGGTAGCTTACTGTAATCGGTGGATTTTCTGCCCAGGCTTGGCTTGTGGCTCCATAGTCTACTGTCGGCGGTAGGTTCGCCTACCTCAGGCAGTAGGTCAGCTTCAACTATGCCATTGGCTTCGTTTTCGTCGTTTTCACTCCGTTTTCGACCATTTTTGTTTCTTTTCATTGTTTTCTCCTTTTGAAGGCACCTAAGACAAGATTAAAGGGTACTAGTCTAAAATATGAACTTTTAAATATTAAAAACATCGTAAAATAATGAAAATAATATATAAAAATATAGACAATTAAGCAATATCAAATACCCCCACATTTATCCGTCTCTTACCCTCAAACAACACAAACTAAACAAACAAAACAGAGGGATATACAACTTTTATTTAGGAAAGACAATACATGGAAAACGAGAAAACTCGACTTGAAACAATTAAGATCATAGAACGGCCACAACTAATGGTAGCAGAGATAACACATAAACAAAACAAAAAGAAAAACAAAACAAAAAGAAAACGAACAAAAACAAAACCCACTTCAATAGAACACTCTACTGCTCAACTCCAAAGGTAAATCAAATTAGAAGAACTGCACGAATCACCAATTCCATCAGAAGTTACTAATAAACGTTACAGATCAAATGTGTGTGTGTAAATTGTTCATGCCGTTTTTCCTAGAAGGAATGTCAAGTAATTAGCACAGTGAAATACTTTAAAGAACGATACACAACAAACTCATAATTTCTATCACTTATCCACTCTATGTCCTATTTTAGGTCGTTTCCGGATTAGGTAGGACTTTTCGGCTTGTAATGTTAGGCTTGAGACGTGTAGAGGATATCAAACGAAGGTAAATGGAGAACAAAAACAATTGAGACGGAGCTAATATAATCGAAAGGAAAGATGGTAAAATTAAAGAACAACTTTCTAGCCACTTTTCACTCTTCTCACTCACCCTTGAACTTCCTGCTTTGTTCTATTAATGCACACCCCAACCAACAACATACTTCTTAAGATTTTCAAAGAATACCCAAGTATAAGAGAGAGATGCTTGATATTTTTTAGGATTAACTATAACAATAAATAACAACTCATATTTTTTTCTTCGTTTTCTGCAATTTTTTCATTTTTCTCTTTTTCACTTATTTTTTCAAGCATAAAATCTGCTTTTTTAATTTTTTTCTCTCTTTTCAACAGCCATAAGCATCGAACAACTGAAATACCCGTTTTTGAAAAACAGAATTCTCTTTCTTCGCTCCTTTACCCCTATACTTATCTATTTTCCTCACTCAAAATGGCAAAAAAGATATACTAACCATTAGCTCATGAATTGAGGTTTTATGTATTATGAGTTTTAAAGAACAAAGAAAAAAAGGGATTAAACCCTTGGTATGCAGGCATAAAAAGGGAACTAGGGATTGATTTCATATAAGGATTTGGCAAGAAAGGAACAAGTGGTACAAAGAAGGCCTACGGTCATCATTTTCGAGACCACTCTAGACTAGAACTCTTTGCTTCTAAGGACAAAAACTATCAATTGTGGTTTTCAAAGTGATAAAGTAATATGCCTTTTCGAAAAATCGAAGGGGTTTTGTAGTTATGTACTCTACTAAAAGTGGCAAAACAAAAATATTTTTGGATTTTTTTCTAAGAATAAAGAAAGGAAAGGAAATAAAAGTTTTTGAATTTTCAAATTTTCTAATTTTTTTGGGATTTTTCAAATAAGAAACCAAAAGTTAAAATAAATAAGAAAGAAGGAAAATGAATAAAAAGACAAAAATACCCTCCACACACTTAAAAAATCACATTGTCCTTAATGTGGGGCCCAGTCCAACAGAAAAGAAAACAAAACAAATACATGGGAAGCAATCCCGCAAGTACAAATCAAGTAAGCATATCGGGAAGCCATCCCCACACAAAAGCAAATTAGGAAAAAGAAACAATAAAGGCAAAAAATAACTTAAACAACAACTAAGACAAAATATGAAAGAAAACAAGAAAATATAAAGGGAAAAGAAACGACAAAAAGAATAGGAAAGAAAAGAAAAACTTCCTATTCCGGTAGGTCGAGGCCTACCATCTGCGGTAGGCTTCTGCCTTGCCGAGACGAACAACACCAATGAACCATTGTCGGTAGCTAGGTTGGACCTACCGTCCACGGTACGTTTCTACTGAGAAGAATTTTTTGTTATTTTCACCCTACCACGTGCAGTAGGATACTCTACCGTCTACGGTAGGGCTCTCTCTAGACGCTAATTTTTCTTCTTTTCTACAAATTTGAACCCGTGTCATGCTTACTAACCTTGTTTACTTGTTTTAAACTTAAAGTGGGTCTTAAGCATGCAATCATATCTCCAAGAATACCTTATAACAACAAAAAGAGCGAAATGAATTAGAAAGAATAAGGACATAATAAGATGCAATGATACAATTACAGAAAACAACATGTCAAGGAAAGCTATTCTTAACCATTTTGGAGAATGAGGAACTCTTTTTGAAGGTTTCCCATGTCCTCTCCAAAATACGACTTGAAGTGATGCCCGTTTATGATCTCCTTGTAATGAAAATGAAAGAATTTGAAACCTAAAACAAGAAGAGAAATCAAAAACTCAAGATCAAGCTCAAGAGAGATATTACAAATTACGAACAATTTTAACTCTTTAAAGGAAAACAAAAGGTTAACAAGGGAAAAGTTTGAAGAAAAACTCATTCACAATTTTCTGTAGCATAAAGGCTGTTTTCTTTCGACGCTCTCGCAGTCGCCTTCGAACTCCATGAGATGTCTCCCTTCCTCTTCATTCTCCTTGGTTTGCTTCCATAATTCCTGCACACATAAAGAATCCTTAACAAGAAAAGAGTTAGTTTTGTTAGTAAGGAAGTTCACTTCCTCACTCTTTTCAATGGCATCTATTTCTGTTTTTTGTCGTTCTTTTGTATGACTTTTTTGACTTTTCATGAGACTTTTTCATTTTCCTTTTCATGATCACCTTTCTCAAACTCACTCTTATTTTATGTTGAGCATTCATATCTCTCACTTTTCTTTCACTACACTTGTAGCCTGTGGAGGTTCTTCTAGTCTTGGGGGATCGTCATGTCTCCCTTCTAATTTTCCTTGTGGGACCTCCTCTTCCTCAAAGGAAGTGAACTCCTCCGGTGCTTGAGCATTTTCCTCCTCTTCGTCCACGATCATGGAAGATGTCATTACTAATTCTTTTTCACTCCACAAGGTGACCGCCTTTGTATACTCTATTGGAATCAGCTCTGTATTACCATGTAAATTACCAAGCAGCTTTTCGGCGATCACTTTGCCAACAGCTTGATTTGACTCTCCATTTGTGGATGAAAGCTGTTTGGCTTCTATGGACTGCTTCTATACTTTCCACACCAGCATCTGCCGAATCGATATATTTCGAAACAAGAGCTTCTATATTAGGCTGCGGGGGTGATGGATATACAGGTAGAGTATGATTGTATGGTGAATACTAAGTGAAACATCCTCAAGGAGTATTCGACTGATTTCTCCAACCAGAACTGTACTGGCAGGCAATGTTGAAAAAAACAGGACCAGACCAGCCGGTATGACCAGTTGATCTAGTAACCAGTGGCTTGTCCGGTCTGGTTCAAATAGAAAAACATTGCAGCACTGAATCGGTCGTAATCAGCCGTTTCGACTAGTTCGATCAGGAAAAAATTGAGTTCTTGTGTATTTGATATTTAAAAAAAAAAAAAAAAAACCAAAATCCGTCTTTCACCTTTCTCTCTCCCTCTCTCAGACTCCACCCTGAGCTCCCTCCTCTATCATTGAAAATTTCCCAAGTTGAAACCTAACTTTTTCCCTCCCTCTACTTAGTTTGTTGCTGGTGCGACTGTGCTTCATCAGCCCATGCTAGTCTCTCCTTAGCCCATGCAAGTATCCTCTTCTCTTCTCTCCTTGCAACTTGCAAGTTACTTATGTTCTTCTGCTTTGTTGCGGTTCTGCTGTGTTGCTATCTTTGTTTTTTTTTTTTTTTGGATGGCTAAGGTTGTTTTTTTTTTCTTCTGCTTGCTTATGTTCTTTTACTCTGCTGCGGTTCCGCTGTGCTGTTGTCTTTGTTTTTTTTCTTTTTGTGGATGGCTAAGGTTGTTTTTTTTCTTTTGCTTGCTTGATGCTTCTGATTTGCTGTGTTTCTAATGTGCTGCTGTCTTTGGATGGCTAAGGTTTTTTCTTCTTCTTCTTGCTTATGTTCTTTTGCTTTGCTGCAGTTCTATTGAGCTGCTGTCTTTTTTTTTTTTTTTTTGATGGCTAAGGTTGTTTTTTTCTTCTGCTTGCTTTTGCGATTCTTCTGCCTGCTGCTAACTAAGTAGTACTAAGCTCCAGCTCAGTTTAGTTCTGTGGTGACTTCCTTGGTTTTTTTTAGGATGGCTAAGGTCGTTAACTTGTTAGTTTTTTTTGTTTGTGTTTAATAATGTTAATTTTGTATTTGAAAAAATTATATTTTGCTTTTGGTATGTAATATGTACTTTGATAGATGATTTTAACTTCTATATTATTTGTGTTTTTAATTTTTTTTGAGAAGTACATGTTTTTCTATATGTTACTTGTATCTTTTAGTTTTCTTGAGAAAGTAGAAGTTTTTTCTATTTATATAGAATCATTTTTATAGATAATTAAAACATTTATAATATTTATAATTATTATATACTTATGATGTCATATCGGTTTGACCAATTGAAGATAAATTTTGGGAAATTATCTAACCTTCGCCCCTAATTGCCTCCATAGCCCAAATGGCAGAATTACCTATTAATAGAGGAAAAAATTATATCAAAATAGAGTCAAATCGAATTATAACTGCTACATCTGGGACCTACCGCGTACGGTAAGTCGAGCTCCACGGTCCATGATATGGTTCTTCCTAAAATATTCTCTTTGCCGTCAAGACCTACCGCCAATAGTAGGGATAGCCTACAGTCGTTGTAGGTTTCTTCCCAGGCTTGGCATGTGGCTCCATGACCTACCATCGACAGTAGGTTAGCTTCAACTATGTCGTCCGCTTCATTTTCGTCATTTTCACTCTGTTTTCGATCATTTTTGTTTCTTTTCATCGTTTTCTCCTTTTGAAGGCACCTAAAATAAGAATAAAGGGTATTAGTCTAAAAGATGAACTTTTTATGTATTAAATATCGTCAAATGATAAAAATAACATGTAAAAATATAGATAATTAAGCACATATCACCCACTTATGAGGCCTAATGCTGCAGAAACACCTCAAATACATCTAAGTGGGCATGTTTAGCTTGGTTCCCAACTGTTTAAACAATTAATTCCAAAAGTGGCTAGTGAAGATTTTATCTTTATCACTCACTATGCTTTCTGGGATACTATGCAGCTTTTCTATGTTTTCTAAGAAAATTCCTGCCACTTTTTAATCTGAAAAAGGGTGTTTCAATAAAGATGAAATAGCCATACCTAGTGACCTTATCCTCCACAAATAGGATGACATCTTTTCCCCTGACTTAGGTAACCCTTCAATGAAATCTATAGAAATGTGGCTCCATAACTCTTCTGGAACTAGTAGTGGTTCTAGAAAACCATGGTAAGCTACTCTCTCATCTTTGTTTCTTTGGCAAACTTTACAATGATTGATTGCCCCTTGTATTTTTTCCCTCATCCCAGGCTAAAAGAAATTTTGCTTAGCCTTTGATAACTTGCTTGCACACCCAAATCTCTACCAGTTGAGAAGCATGTATCTCTGATATGATTTTTTATCTAACATCCTTGATGGCCCCTATATATACATATTTACATACATATATATATATATATATAAATACATATATTCTTCCATCCTTATATACTATTCTATTCTTGTATTCAATGCCCTCTGAATTTTGTCCACTAATCACACATTCAGAAAATAATCTCTGAATCGTTTCATCCCCTTCATAACCCTCTTCCACCTCTTTCATCCACAATGGTGCTGCTATGGAAATATCCGCAAACTCTTTCTTTCTTGACAAAACATCTGCCACCATATTTTCAGCTCCCTTTTTATACTGAATTTCATAATCTAATCCCAAAAGCTTAGAAGTCCACTTTTGTTATGCAGAAGTAGTCACTCTTTGCTCCATATTCTTAGCCCCCTTTTTATACTGAATTTCATAATCTAATCCCAGAGCTTAGAAGTCCACTTTTGTTGTGCAGAAGTGGTCACTCTTTGCTCAACCAAGTGTTTCAAATTTTGATGGTCAGTTCTAATGATAAAATGTGATCCCTCCAGATAATGTCTCCATTTGTTCACAACAGTGACTAATGCTAATAATTCCTTCTCATAAATGGATAGTTCTTGATGTCTAGGAGTACCCAAAGTATTGCTGAGATAAGCTATGGGTTTTTGTTCCTGCATAAGAACTGTCCCTATTCCTTTATCACTTGCATCAGTCTCCAAAACAAAAAACCTTGCCCCAGTTTGGTAAAACTAGCACTGGTGTAGTACTCATAGCCATTTTTAGCTTCTCAAAAGCTTCTTATGCTTTCTTACTCCACTTAAAAACCTATTTTGCGTTATTTTAAAGAGAGGTTTGCTAAGTACTCTATAACCTTTGATAAACTTCCTGTAATAACCTATCAACCCCAAGAAACTTCTCAATTGAGTCACTGTTTTGGGAAGTGGCCAATTCTACATATCTTTAATCTTCCCAGGGTCTGCTTCTACTCCTTTATCACTAATGAGGTGCCCCAAAATACTCCGCCTTTCCTTGAGCAAAAACACATTTATTCAGCTTGGCATGAAGTTGTTGTTGTCTAAGAAATTCAAACACCTTTGCTAAATGTTTCACATGTGTTTGTATGTCAATGCTATATATTAGGATATTATCAAATAACACTAAGACAAATTTCCTTAAGGTGAAAAAAACCTTGTTCATCAAGGACTGAAATGTAATTGGTCCATTAGTCAAACCAAATGGCATCACCAAAAACTCATACAACCCTAATTGAGTTCTGAAATCAATCTTAGGAACATCCTTTTCATCCATCTTGATGTGAAAATACCCTAATCTATTGTCAATCTTGAAAAATATAGTAGCCTCTTGTAGTTCAACCAGTTCATAGAAATCAGACTCCAACCTTTGATTCATTTCCTCCCTCTCATGATTCCTTGTAGCTGGCATGATTGCCCACATAATTGACTGCTCTAATACCAAATTGTTATGTCCCAAGATTCCAAAAACACAATTCCAACAAATCGAAATAGAGTAAGACTGAATTTAGGAATGAAATAGATTAATGAAGGAAAATTCACAAAACAAAGAGAGAGCCGCAACTCAATTCATTCAACAAAATTAAGATAACTTCCCTAATAAAAAAACCACTCTACTTATACTAGGGTAATTGTATAGCATCTTTCCTATTTTATCCCTCCTTGGACCATACTGAATCTTCATGGTTGTTACGGATCACACCCTCTTCTTGCTTTGAGTTGGGGACTAGAAAAGTACCAGTTAGCCGTTGCACTGCCTATGCCAACTGGAATATATATAATTCTTCCTATTGTTTACTGTGATGACCCTGTATCATGCCAAAATGACACCACTTCACTTATCCATTCTCTCCTAAAAAAGGATGAAGGGGAAAAAACAGGATGAAGCGGCGATGGAAGGAGAAGGAGAGTGGAAGACCATCAATGGTGGATGAGGGGCGAAGAGAAAAGAGAGAAAAGTGAGAGAGAAAGAGAGAGGAAGGTCTCTTATGCCTAGTTTGGGAGTTTAGGAGGGGAGAGAAAAAAAGGAAAAAGAAGAGAATAAAATATGAGAGGGGAAGAAAGAAGGTGAATTGATTTATTCAAATGTTGTTTAAGTGTTTTGGGTAGGATAAAAAAGAAGTGCATTTTTTTTTATTTAGGAGTTTGGAGAGAAGTGGAGAGAAAGAAAATAACCCTTAAATGGAATGAACAAAGTGTTAAGTAATGATGTAATCTACTATTGTCACTAGGGATAAAATTGATCTTTTTAAAACTCTCTCCACTTCTTTCCCTTTCATCCCACTTTAGGAGAGAGAGAATTGAGAGAAAGCCATCCAGAGGTGGAGGTTATCGGGGACATGTGAGGGTTATGCCCCCCGTCTCCCAAATTTTTTTTTTTTTGTTATTTATACATATATTTCATGTTGTAATAGAAAAAAAAATTATAAAGTTTAGCCCCTCTAAAATTTATGTTACATGAGGGAAAAAAATTTTGGTCCCCAAAATTAAGCTTCAAGGTCCACCACTGAATCCCTCTATTTGATCCTCTCATTTCTCCCACTTTTTTTTCCTTTCTCTAATTAAAAAATCCCAAACAAAGCTGTTAAACCTCCTTTCTCTTTTCTTTTATCAAAACCATCCACGGTCAAGTCTAGTGAATAGAAAGAAAATGAATATGTGGTTTTTTAAGACTGAAAAAGAATGTGTGATCAAGTAAAAAGACTAATATAACCTTCGAGTGTGTGGACCCAATCAAATTTTCGGATAAATTATATGGCTGGCGGTATGATTTTGTCATTCAATTGTCAATTGCTATAGATGTTGTACTTAAGGATACTCTAAATTAATTGTAAAAGAAGATATGGAGGCTAAAGTGAAAAAAAAAAAAGATTTCCTACAATCAAGAATATTTCTTATAATTCTTTAGTCCTGGTTTGAATATGATGATTTGGGGAGAAGATAAGAGCAAAGTAGAGAAACAGGATTTTGTTGTTCACTAATTTTTTAAGGAAAGAAAGGGAGAGACGCATTTCTTCTCATATGTGTTTTTTTTTTTTTTTTTGAACCCTATATCATTTCATTAGACAAGACATAAAGTATTGTTACAAATGTAGCTACAAATGATAGGGTGTGTGCTTCCATCCGAACCTGAGAGTTCAACATAGTCAAACTTGAAATAGCAAGAGTGACATTAGTGATACCCTGTACCCTTCCGCTAGGTCAACTGCGGTAGGGTAAGGTACCTGCGTGTCTCTCGATACTGGATTTTCAAAAACATAAAGCTAGAATACAAGCGGGAGGAACTAGAATGCGCCCTTCTAAACTAAACAACGGAAGAAGAAAGTAAAATATAAACATAACTTTATAATAAAGGACTTCTCAAAACTTATACATAAGTTTAAGGTAGTGAAGGCCAAAATTTTCATAGATCAAAATCTCATGGCTAGAGGTGGAAGATCCTAAGATTAAAGAATCCAGTGGGCTCACATTGGTTCAACTAGCTAGATCTTGTTGCCGAGTCATCTGAAAAAGGGAAAAAACATTCAAAACACATGAGTGAAAGGCCTCAGTGAGTTCACGTACACGTGTGTTTTCGTGAGTATTCCATATAGGTATAATCTTTATAAAATGGTTTGTCATGCCAGAAAAGAAACGCTTTCATAAAATCTCTTTTATACAAGTTATAAACTTTTTGAAGGATTCAGGTGCAGCCAGAAAGTCTAAGTGAATCAAGACACATCAGCGCTGCCGTGACACCCGAGCTTTCAAAATCATGCATGTACTATAATAGACTCAATGGACAGAGTCCGGAATCTTAAACGAGGTCATCGGACACAAGTTACAGTATGCCGTAGTCAATACCAGCCGGAAACCAAAGCACACTAGACGAACGTTTGATTTCATAAACCACCGCACACACCATTTACACACAAAATAGAAAACGAGCCATGAGATACTTACCAGGCCGCCCTGTACTACCCTAATCGGTGAGCCCCTCCTGACTCACTGTAGAACATGATACGAGTCAAACATAATACCGTCTTGGACCTAACCCTCCCATGGTACTACGCCTGATGTGAATCAGTTAGACATACAGGAACATCAAGGAGTTGTGACAAGAGCGAAGGCAAAACAACTAAAGAGTCACAAGGATTAAATTGAGCAAGAGAAGTTTCAAGGCTTAAATTTTGATGTCAATTTTGATGTCCAAGACTTTATGGGGATTAAATTTTGATGTCCAAGACTTTATGGGGCAATATCCTAATTTTGAATAAGTTAGAAATTGGAAATTTACCTTGGTAGATAGTTGGAATCCCTTTTTGCTCAAGCTGAAAAATTGCCTCCTACTTTTGGCAATGTGTTGACTAGTGCTCTAGAATAGTCCAAATGCAATTAAAACACCTCTATTGTCTTATCAAGTGTATGTATAGGTTATATCTATCCTTTGGGCTGAAGATATGAGAGGGAAAAATTCCTATTTTCTCCCTCAAGTCTCTATAAATATGTAATCTTCCATTTTGAAGAAGCAATCAAGAAATTTTTCAAGACAAAGGTTCTTCTCTTAGTATTCTTAGTTCTTAGCTTAGTTTTTCTATCTTCTTCAAGGGTGAACTTCCTTGAAAGAAAAATCACTTTGAAGACTTGTTGAAAGTTCCAAGAGCTTCAAGGTTGATCATAAAAAAAAATTCCTTCATACTAGTTACTACACTCTTGTAGAAAACTAGTCTTGAGGTCTTCTTCTTGTTTCATTGAGGTCTAAGGTTCAAAATACCTTAGGTTGCTTGAACTTTGAAGAAAATATTTTGTTTAAACCTTCTTGAGGTCTTAGATTTAATATATCCAAGGTTGCTTGAAGTTTAACATTTTCAAGTCCTTTCAAAGGCACTTTCTTCTACTTATTACACTTGTTTTGTTTGTTCTCTCCCTCACTTCTTGGACAAAATTTTATGCTCTTGAAGATCATTCCACATCGTTTGGTATCAGAGCCACCTTCAAGTAAGTGTTTTTGAGATATCTTACATACAAAATACAAGACAAAAAGAGACAAGATTGCTGGAAAATGGCATCACAAAAATAGAATGCTTGAATGACCTGGAATATGACTAGAAATTTGCAATATTTTTACATGGAGTTATACTACATTGACCTGGGAAACAAATGAAACAAGTTTCATCTAATTTGGACTTCATTTGATATCTCAAAATAGTCAAAACTTGAAGGTGTACCTGGCTTTTCCGCAGACAAAAAAGTACTGAAATGATCTGAGCATATCTTCCTTTTTACTAATCCTTTTTCTTTGATTCTTGAGCCTAAACTCAAGAATTTTGAGTGAGGATTCTTTCTAGACAAACATCATTCAATTTAGACTTGTGGTTAAATACCATTTTTCTAAACAAGCCGAGTATGTCATCTACTCTGCTTGCTGGAAACTTTTGTTGTGTATTCTTGAAGTGTCCTAGCTTTGTGTTTGTATTTGTGGTCGAATATCTTTCCTTTTTCAGTACTTATTTCTTCATTTGGTCAATCTACCATTATTGACTCAAATGCTCTTGGAAATGTTGTTGAACTTCCTTAAAATGAATGGATGACTCAATATCATTTTCCTTGCTTCTCATATTTCTCAACTAGTTTTTGTTTGTGATTTTTTTTTTGGTTGTTTTAAACTTGAGTACGGGTGTTAAATCTTTGTTAAGAACTCATAGAACTCTTTGTGACTTGAACCTTTAGAAAAAGGCAAGAGTTGTGAGAATATCCTCAAAAAGGCCAAAGAGAGTTAAACAAGAGAGTTTTGTGAGGTAAACACTACCAAGATGTCAACCCAAGCTCAAGCACCAACTCCTTTTGGAGAAGAGTCTAGCAACTCCCAACATGATGACCCTTTGAGGCTCATAATGCAAGAGTTACAATCCCTAAGAGATGAGATGAGAGATATTAGAAGGGATGTCACTAATCTCTCTAATCAACAAAGGGAGGTTAGTCCTCATGGTAGTCTCAATGTTACTACCCCAAGGAGCAATGGACCACTCAATTGCTCTAGGACAACCGAGTTCCACCAACCTCCATATTTTGATGAAGAACTTCATCCACCTCCTTACGGTGGTAGAAGAGGCGGTTTTGGAGGAAGAGGCATGCCTAGACACTTTGAAGAAGTTTCAAGGCCACAAGCTAGGCATGGAGAGCCATTATATGATGATCATAAACATGTTCCATTTGTTGCAAACCGTGGAAGAGACCAAGGTGACCAAACCTTGGACCGAATGAAGTGGAAGCTTCCTAGTTTTAAGGGTGAGAATGACCCTAACATTTTCTTAGATTCGGAGAGGCAAGTAGAAAACATGTTTATGTTGAAAAATTGTAATGAGTTCTTAAAAGCTAGACTTGTAATAGCCGAATTTTCCGGCTATGCTTTACATTGGTGGGAAAGGGTAGTAAACCAAAGAGTTAGAAGTGGTAGACCACCGGTTGATACTTGGAGAGAGTTAAAAGCTTTGATGAGAGAAAGATTTGTGCCCGAGCACTACTATAGAGAGCTTCATTATAAGCTCATGACTTTAAAACAAGGTGCAAAAAGTGTAGAAGAGTATAGACAAGAGCTTGAGCTCTACATCTTGAGGTTGAACTTGGAAGAAGACAAGGATGCTTCAATGGCTAGGTTCTTTAGTGGTCTCAATAGGGAGATAGCCAACCAACTTGAGTTGTATCCACATACAACTTATAAAGACATGTGCCACCTTGCCAACAAGATCGAATCACAAAGGAAAAGGAGTGGGAAGATGCGATCCTCATTTCCCAACCAAAGACAAGTTGCAACAACAAAACCACCTACTTCCAACTTCAAGCCATGGCCAAAAAAGGAAGAGGCTCCTAGAGGTACTTTCCAACCTCCAACCAAACCAAAGATGGAAGAGAGAGGTAAAATCATTTCTAACCCTCTAAAGTGCTTTAAATGTAATGGTGTAGGACATTATGCAAGTAGTTGTCCGACAAAGAGAGCTTTGATCTTTAGGGAGGATTTGAATGGTTGGATTGAGAAGGAGGAGGATGAAAGTAGCGAAGGTGTTGAGGGTGAAGAAAATGGTGAGGATGATGAACATGTTGATTTGAATCCTTTAGGAAGTGATGACGATGTCTTGAGCTTAGTTACCATAAGAGCACTAAGCGCTCAAACTTTTGATGATAACATGATTGAACAAAGAGAAAACATCTTCCATTCTAAATGCAAAGTTGAGGGAAGGATTGCCAACCTTATCATTGATAGTGGTAGTTGTGTAAATGTGGCTAGTGCTTATCTTGTTGAGAAGTTGAGACTACCTACTACAAAACATGATAAACCCTACAAACTCCATTGGCTAAATGATAGTGGAGAAATTAAAGTGTTGAGACAAGTAGTGGTACCAATAGAAATGGGAGCTTACAAAGATGAGATACTATGTGATGTGGTGCCCATGCAAGCATGCCATCTTCTCTTGGGAAGACCTTGGCAATTCGATAGAAAGTCCCTCCACAATGGGGAGAAGAATACTTATTCTTTTGTGAAGGATGGAAGAACATTCACTATGAATCCTCTTACACCTCAACAAGTGAGAGATGAACAAAAAAAGATGAGAGAGAAAGAGAGGGCCGAAAGTGAGCTCAAAAGGAAAAAAATTGGGGAGGGAAAGAGAGTTGAGGAAAAAGAAAAGAGTGAAGAAAGAGTGATGAAAAACAAGAGTGAAAAGAAAAAGAGTGACCAAAAAAAAAGAGAGTGAGATGAAAGAAAAGAATTGTTTCTTTGCAAAACCTAGTGAGGTGATTGAAGCAATTGAAAGAAAAGAAGTGGTATTGCTCTTGTATTGTAGGGAATCTTTTACTTCATCTAAAGAACACTCACCCTCTTTTTCAAGTGAAATTTTGCAGGTTATTGAAGATTACAAAGACGTATTTCCCGATGAGATGCCCGGAGGTCTTCCACCAATTAGAGGAATCGAACACCAAATCGATTTTGTCCCCGGAGCGGTCTTGCCAAACCGACCGGCCTATAGGAGTCCACCGGAAGAGACTAAGGAGCTAAAAAGGCAAGTTGAGGATTCAATTTCAAAAGGGTATGTGTGTGAGTCCATAAGTCCTTGTGCGGTTCCGGTTTTGCTTGTTCCAAAAAAAGATGGTACATGGAGAATGTGTATAGATTGTGGAGCCATAAACAACATTACTATTAAGTATAGGCATCCCATACCTAGACTTGATGAGTCGCATGGTTCTAATCTTTTCTCTAAAATTGACTTGAAATCCGGATACCATCAAATTAGGATGAGAGAAGGGGATGAGTGGAAAACCGCTTTTAAGACTAACTTTGGTTTGTATGAATGGATGGTTATGCCCTTTGGATTAACTAATGCTCCTAGTACATTTATGAGATTAATGAATCATGTGTTGAGGAATTTTATTGGGAAATTTGTTGTTGTATACTTTGATGATATTTTGGTCTATAGCAAGACATGAAATGCATGTTGAACATCTTAGGGAAGTACTAAATGTCTTGAGAATTGAAAAACTTTTTGCTAACCTTGACAAATGTGAGTTTTGTTTGGAGAAAGTTACATTTCTAGGTTATGTGGTAAGCTCACAAGGACTTCAAGTAGATGAAGGTAAGGTCCAAGCAATTAAGGAATGGCCAACACCAAGAAACGCATCGGAAGTGAGAAGTTTCCATGGCCTAGCAAGTTTCTATAGGCGGTTCATAAAAAATTTCAGCACACTTGCTAGCCCTTTGACCGATGTGATCAAGAAAACCGAAGGATTTAAGTGGGAAACAAAACAAGAACAAGCATTTCAATTGTTGAAGGAAAAGTTGTGTAGTGCACCCCTTTTGTCACTACCAAACTTTGAGAAAATTTTTGAGGTGGAGTGTGATGCATCCGGCATTGGTATAGGTGGTGTACTTATGCAAGATGGAAAGCCCTTAGCCTATTTTAGTGAAAAACTTAATGGGGCAGCCGTGAGGTACTCAACTTATGACAAGGAGCTTTATGCTTTAATAAGAACATTAAAGCATTGGCAACACTACCTATGGCCAAAGGAGTTTGTTGTGCACACCGATCATGAGGCTTTGAAGTTTCTCAAGGGCCAACATAAACTCAATAAGAGACATGCAAGATGGATGGAGTTCATTGAAACATTTCCATATGTCATCCATTACAAGAAAGGTAAGGAGAATGTGGTGGCCGATGCTCTATCTAGAAGGTATACTCTCTTATCCACCCTTCAAACAAAAATTTTGGGTTTTGAAATGCTTAAAGAAATGTATTCTAGTGATCATTACTTTAGGGAAATTTTTGAGAAATGCTTGTTAGCACCTTTTGGAAAATATTTTTTGCATGGAGGATTTCTTTATTGTGAAGGTAAATTGTGCATACCATCTTGTTCTACTAGAATTCTACTTGTCAAAGAAGCACATTGTGGGGGTTTAATGAGACATTTTGGTGTCACTAAAACCTATGAAATTCTTCATGAACATTTTTTTTGGCCACATTTAAAAAGAGATGTAGAAAGATTTGTAGGAAGTTGTATTGAATGCAAGAAAGCTAAATCTAGAACTCTTCCACATGGACTTTACACACCATTAGAAGTTCCTAAAGAACCTTGGGTTGATATTTCTATGGATTTTATTCTTGGTTTACCTAGGACCTCTAGAGGTATGGATTCTATTTTTGTTGTTGTGGATAGGTTCTCTAAAATGGCACACTTTATTCCTTGTAGGAAATCCGATGATGCTAGTCATGTAGCTAGCTTGTTCTTTACTTGGATAGTTAGATTCCATGGATTTCCAAGGTCTATTGTGTCGGATAGGGATACCAAATTCTTGAGCCATTTTTGGAGAGTTCTTTGGAAGAAGCTTGGTACTAACTTGCTTTATTCTACAGCTTGCCATCCACAAACGGATGGACAAACCGAGGTGGTAAATAGAACAATTTGCCAACTTCTAAGGGCTATTTTGAAGAAGAAATTGAGGCAATGGGGGGAGTGTTTGCCACACATTGAATTTGCTTATAATAGGGCACCTCACTCTACTACTTCTCATTCTCCATTTCAAGTTGTTTATGGTTTTAACCCTCTAACTCCCTTTGATTTGGTTCCTTTGCCTATAGATCAAGCATTAAGCAAGGATGCAAGCAAGAAGGCTGATTTTTTTAAAGCAATTCATGCAAAGGTCCATGAAGCCATTGTCAACTCCAACAAAAAGCTTGTAGAGAAAAGAAATGTGGGAAGAAAAAAAGTGGTATTCAAACCCGATGATTGGGTTTGGGTGCATTTTAGAAAGGAAAGATATCCCCAACAAAGAAAGTCTAAGCTTGATGATAAGGGAGATGGGCCATTTCAAATCCTTGAGAAAATTAATGACAATGCCTATAAAGTTGATCTTCCGGGACATTATAATGTTAGTGCCACTTTTAATGTTTCCGATCTCTCTTTATTTGATATAGGTGATGGAGATTCGAGGACGAATCCATTTCAAGAGGGGGAGGATGATGTGAATCAGTTAGACATACAAGAACATCAAGGAGTTGTGACAAGAGCGAAGGCAAAACAACTAAAGAGTCACAAGGATCAAATTGAGCAAGAGAAGTTTCAATGCTTAAATTTTGATGTCAATTTTGATGTCCAAGACTTTATGGGGATTAAATTTTGATGTCCAAGACTTTATGGGGCAATATCCTAATTTTGAATAAGTTAGAAATTGAAAATTTACCTTGGTAGATAGTTGGAATCCCTTTTTGCCCAAGCTGAAAAATTGCCTCCTACTTTTGGCAATATGTTGACTAGTGCTCTAGAATAGTCCAAATGCAATTAAAACACCTCTATTGTCTTATCAAGTGTATGTATAGGTTATATATATCCTTTGGGCTGAAAATATGAGAGTGAAAAATTCCTATTTTCTCCCTCAAGTCTCTATAAATATGTAATCTTCCATTTTGAAGAAGCAATCAAGAAATTTTTCAAGACAAAGGTTCTTCTCTTAGTATTCTTAGTTCTTAGCTTAGTTTTTCTATCTTCTTCAAGGGTGAACTTCCTTGAAAGAAAAATCACTTTGAAGACTTGTTGAAAGTTCCAAGAGCTTCAAGGTTGATCATAAAAAAAAAAAAAATTCCTTCAAACTAGTTACTACACTCTTGTAGAAAACTAGTCTTGAGGTCTTCTTCTTGTTTCATTGAGGTCTAAGGTTCAAAATACCTTAGGTTGCTTGAACTTTGAAGAAAATATTTCGTTTAAACCTTCTTGAGGTCTTAGATTTAATATATCTAAGGTTGCTTGAAGTTTAACATTTTCAAGTCCTTTCAAAGGCACTTTCTTCTACTTATTACACTTGTTTTGTTTGTTCTCTCCCTCATTTCTTGGACAAAATTTTATGCTCTTGAAGATCATTCCACATCAATGCCCCTGTCAACTGGATCCAGATCAAGAGTACACCTACCAAGCATGTCGTTCGGAAGAGGCCCTCGTACGAGGACTAGCCAAGCACAGTGCACTCCTCTTAACATGTTGATAAAAAATAATATACAAAGCCTCTTCAGCCGGACTAGGATTTTACTTAATTTTTATAAAATCATAGGCTATCTATCAGCCACACAAATCTTTTTCATGTATCGAAAATCTCTATCCGCTAGGCAAAACGGCAAAACCCGTAGACATGAGAAATGTAACATGCATACAATTCAAAACATGTCTTTATAAAATCTCATAAAAACATTTGTATTTCCCAAATATTTTCAAAATCATGTACACAATGGAAGTATGCGTATATGACCTTTGAATGTAACCTTTAAACATAACATATTATCGATTATAAATTAAGTTATGCTAATTTATTTTTTCAAAAATTATGATAAATATTTCTCAAAAGGAATTATTAAATACTTCCAAAAATTATAGTAATATATGAATAAAACTATGGAGAAATATTCCTAAAAAAAAAGAACTAGTAAATATTTTTTCGAAATCATAATATATGAATATTTTAGTCATGACAAAAATATTTCTTAGAAATCTTTTAACTCATGCTAAAGTAAACTCAAAATAATATAAAAATACTTTTAAGAAAAATCTCAAAGTAATATAAAAATATTTTAATAATTTAAACATATCTCAAAGCCTTTTAAAAGAAATAATACATACTTTTAAGATAATTCCTCCAAATAATTTTAATGATGATGTATAAACCAAGTTATGGTGAAAATATTTCTTAGGAAAAGTAAGAATTAAAATCATGATGATATACAAATAATTTAAATAATGTAGGTATATTCTTAAGAACATTTTAAATACTATAAGGATAATTTTAAGATAATAATACAAAATAGTCACAAAATATTATAAGATTATATTTAACATCTTCTATAAGTTATTAGCAAGATTATTTCTTAAAAGGAAATAATAAATATTTTAAATGTAGAAAATATTTGGCATAACCCATAATATACCACCTGTAAATATTTTGTAAATTTTGTCAAGATCCAACAATGGAGAAATATGTTTTCAAAAAAGTAATTAAATTTCTTATAAAAGAAAAAGGTTTGTGAACTCACCTTGAGCCGCGAAACGAGTCAAACCTACAAATAATAGCATCCCAATCTTAATCAAATATTACCATAAAAATATAAACATAACTCTATAATGACCCTAGGGTTAGCCTAAACTTATTCTAATATCCAGGGAAACTCTAAAAACAACTCCAAAAAAAATTCATAACAACTCCTTAAAAATCATGGGTTCTCAAAATAAATCCATAACTATTAAACTTGATTGTTATTTATTTTAGAAAATATAACCTAATAATAAAAATAAAATAAAAGCTCCCAAAAAACAAAAAAAAAAAAATTTACCTTAGTGAGAGAGAAAGAGCTGAGAAAGAGAAGAGAAAAAGGAAGAAAGAAAAAAAAAGAGAGAAAGTGGAGAGAGAGAGAGAGGAGAGAGAGCTGCCGAGAAGAGAAGAGAAAATGGGAGGAGAGAGAGAGAGAGAGAGAGTGGAGGAGAGAAAATGAGAGAGGGATGAGAAATTGGCCTCCTCTTCACCACTTTATATGGACATATGTGCATGGCTTTGTCACATGTGATTACATGCCATGTGTTTACAAATCATCACCCCACTTGACACTACTAGTTCTTAAAATTGGCATTAAAGTCCTCCAAATCTCTAAACTTTTTATGTAGGTCCTAAACTTTAAAAATGACTTAAAATTCATCTTAAGTTTAAAATCTCAATCTCCAACTTAAAGTGTTAAACACTAATAATCCTAAAATATGCCCAAAAAAGTTTTCAACGAAAAATTCTTCCTTAAATTTTCTAAGAATTACTAAATGACCCAAAAACTTTCTTTTTTTAAAAAAAACCCCAAAACTTTTGTTTGAACTCACCGCGACTTATGTTAACTTTGAGGTGCTTAGTCCGGATATTACACATCAAACTAGTCTAATGGTTATGACTGGGGGTCAGGAAGACTTACCGTAACTACTGATGCAAGATACTACTTCAACTCACAACAAACCAAGCTTTAACAATAGCTTTAGTTAAACTAGAGCAGGGGGGCATACCTGTGAGACATAATTATTCAAAACTAAAAACATCTAAAAATTAAAGAAACATAAAAACAAGACACATGCACCTAACTAATAACCATATCACATAAACCAACACGTGGCTGATATGCAAGATCGGTAAGAGCAAGAAACCCTCTATAGCGGCCAACACCATAAGCAACATCACCTTCCATTAAAGAGTCCAAGAGTGGCCAAACAATTGACCATATAACACCTTCAAATGATACTGTAATGGATGTTCCATTGCCGAAACATCCTCTCAGATGTTCTAATGTCGTATCCTATTTCAGCATCACTGGATCTGTGAATAAGGACTACTGTAAACAAAAAACTACTAACTAGACAAAGCTTCTCTAGCGATTGACCTCCACCAAACCGTAGAAACCGTGCTACAGAGTCCCAAACCAAGCCTCACTATTGAAGACACCATATACATCCCAAGCTTGGCCTAAGAAAGATCTTTGTAGTAGTAAGGAATGAGGGGATACCAAAAGAAGAGGAGCACCAAGGAAAACAAGAAAAGAGCACTACCTGAAGTCCCCCACCACCACCAAGAGATCTATCCATGGATGCTTCACCTCTGACTAGGGGCCACCAAAGCCAAAACCAAAACAAAAAACAAAGAAGAAAGACAAACAAGGAGAATAAGAAAACCTAAAAAACTGAAGGAGCCTCTCATTCCCTCTGCCGAAGAGAGGAAGAACCTGAGGGGGCTCACTGTTGCCGGACATGGAGAAGGAGAGTTCTACAAGCCTAAAAGATTTGTGCACATAGAAGAGAGATTGGGTTTTGATACCACTGAGGGAGGAAAAAAAAAGAAATGGTACTTTTTTGTTTTCTCATATGTGGGTTAAAAGTGAAATAAATTGTAAATAAAGTATTCTACAATGTCCAAAATATCCAATTCCTCCTATATAGAATGATATTCTGTAAAGTTACTTCTTATTGTATCATTTCTTTCCAATTCTCCCATAACTCCCAAATAAAAAAAGAACATTTTTTTCTCTTCTCACCAAAACCAAACAAGATTTAAATAAATCACCTTACTTTCTTTCTTTTTCTCTTCTCTCCTAAACCTCCAAACCAGCGAGAGAAATTTAAATCATATATTATGGAAACAATTTGCTATATGTAAAAATATCAAAGAATTTGCCAAAGCTTATGATAGAGAATGATCAACCAAATATTGAATCAATTACACATGTAACTAGACATCCTTCTTCTCACCAATCTATATTAAATGAGAAGTTCAAGTCCATAAAAAGCTAAGTAATACATTTCTAAAAGAATTAAACCAAAAAAGAAAAAGCGAGGAATTAAATATACTCCATTTCAAGGATATGAAATGGTAGCAATGTGGTTATGAGCCACAGTTCCAATCCACAATTTACCATTCACCTCTCTAACTTCACTAACTAACTTAACAACTATCCCATTCCTATCTTCAAGAACATCAAGAATCTTCCCTTCTTCATTCAATAGTATAATCACACTATACATTTTCATCCCCATTAATCTAGCTGAGTATTGAAGTGGAATCGGTATTCGAAAATATATGCTTCTTATCCATGGATAATGGATTAAAATCTCTTCTGCTTGAGTTCTACAACAATCTATCGCAATCCAAAATTGTCCTTTCTCATTCAATCTTATATTGTCTGGAAATCCAGGCAGATCCGCAACATGCTCAACATTTCCTGATTTTTGGCCTTCTAACCATAATTTCATTACCCTATAAGAAATATGTCAGCTAACTTTGCATAATTCCACACTAAGTTGCAAGGACAGAATTTATATAAATTCATATAAGAAAATGTTTTAAATTGCCATTAAAACTTTGAAATTTAATATACACAATAAGAATTTAAAAAATATTGGGGGGACCGCGATTTCCACCATCTCCTAGTTCCATCTCTAGCTGTGAGTGCCCAAAAAAATTGTGAAAACATAGATTGAATTGACTCAGTTGATGTAAGTAACTAAAAAGAGCAGGAGATCGAAAGTCACTTCCGACATTTGTAACAAAATATTTTATAATTATTTATCATTTTTTAGATCAAGATATTTTTTTCCTTGAGATTCGATCTCCAATATTTTAAAATTTTCCTTCATATAAATTACCTGCAATTTGTTGTTTCGGTGAAAAGAAGGAAGGATTGGTCTTGAGATAATTGAACTCCATTTGGAAAGGCTAACCCCTCTAAGATTACATGAGTTTTTCCCGTTGGAGGATCGTATCTGAGGAGCCGCCCAGTTGCTTCTCCCTCCAATAATATCAAGAAATGATCTCTGCAAAAATTATCTTTTCAGACTCATAAACTAGGGGAAAATAATTCTAAACTTGTATAAGACACAATAATATAAAAAGAAAAAAAATTAAATACAACATTTTCAGCTCTAAAAAATATTGTTGGACCTCTGAATATTAGTGTGCTAGAAATCTCCATCCTAAAAGGCTTTAGAAATTTCCACTAAAAAAATATTTCAAGAAATTCCCCCCGAAAAATATTTCAAAGTAAAAATTGGAAATATAATTTTTTAATGAGAATTTCTTAAATTCTAGAAATTAGTTTTATGGGAATTTTTAGCACTTATAGAATGAAAATTTATAGAACCTCTAGGCTCTAACAAGGTTGAGTGAAATTACCAATATAGACTTACACTCTATTGTATTTCTTGCTGGTGTCAGTGAAAAAGATGGATCCATTGTTATGGATATCAAGGTCATTTGCAAAGAGAATAGGGTTTCCTCCAGCATGAGTTGATAAAGAAGTAGCTATACCTCCTTCAGGTCCAACAACAAGAAGGCCATGGTAAGCATCAGCAATGTACAAATTTCCACTTCTTTTGTCAAACCTTAGTCCAAGAGGTCTGCCACATAGAGATTCAACCTTCCATTGCTTATGTGTGGTTGAATCTTTTCCCTTAGCACACAACTTTTCAGACCTTTGCAATAAAATGAATTCAACTTAGTACTTGATTTATATACATACATAATCAAGAATCAGAGTTTTAATTTTGAAGGAGCGAAATTTTATTAAAAAATTTTAAAAATGTTTGAGGGGTGATTTTTTTTTTTTTTCCTTTCATTTTTGAAAGTAAATGAAATATTCATTAAGTACAAAATCTTCGGATAGCAATAGTTATTTCTGAAGGAATTGCTTGCCTCAATGTTAGAGGGATCCATTTGAACAAAGTATATCTAAAAATATAAAGAAATGAATCATTACTAAGGGTTTTTAAATAGTTGAAGAAGCATGTTCTACTATCCTAATCCTAATTCCGTCCTTGTATATATATAAACTATTAAGTTTTTATGTCTTTTTGTTTGTGATCTAAACTATTAATTTGAAATCGATCACCGTACCAAATATGTAATTACAATAAATTGTAGTAAAATGCTAAAATAAAGATAGAATCATAATTTTAATTTTTAAGTGACAAAATTTTATTTAAAAAAATTAAAAATGTTCGAGGGGTGATTTTTTATTTTAAAAAGTAAATGAAACATTCATTCAGAAAAATCTTTGAATAGAAATAGTTATTTCAAAAATAACCTCCATCTAAAAATATGAAGAAATGTATCCTTAATCAACAAAACAAAATAAAACGTATCTAAAAATATGAAGAAATGAATCATAATTAAGGGTTCCTAAAAAGTTGGAAAAACGGCCCTATATACCCTAACATCTAATTTCGTCCTAAATTGATTATCAATTTTATAACATTAACCGTGCAACATACGTACGTAATTGTAATAAAAATACTAAAATAGGTAATTTTGAGGTGAAATTACTAAAATCTCACCAATTATGTGTTACAAGGGCAAATGTATCCCACCCTAATTCATTCCCCATCCATCTAACAATGCGTCCATCAGCTAAACCAGCATAAGGACCATTACCATAAATATCAAACTCCAAAGATTCAGGTCCAAAAACTTGATCAACAAACTCCAATTTCCCAAGTACTAATCGACTTTGATTATCCCCACGCCAATTCTCCATGACTTTCTTGTATGAAGCAATGTCATTTTTAACAGGCTTAAATTTATGGCCTCCAACGGGACTTAATTCAAAGGGATCTTGAATAACAAAGCCTAAAGCTAGAACAATGAATAGCATAAAAGGATATTGCAGCTTCTCCATATCTATGAGAACAATTAGGGGCAAAAATGAGGAGAAATGTGATTATGGGGCAAATATTGGAGTAAAGATGTTGTTAAGTTATAGGAAGAATTTGCATGCATTAGTTGTGAATATATTTATATTTTGGTGTAGGTTATTATTGGTTACTCATGTCTTTTGCATCTTAATTACAAAAAATACTACAAGGATATGATATCAACATTCTTTCCGTGAAGTAATTTTTTATGTTGGATTTAATTTGTTTGGTTTTGAGAAATTCTAATTTTACAAGTAAAAGAAAAAAACAGATTGTAAGAGATCAATTTAATCTAGTATTACCTTCATTTCACATTATTTGGAATTAAGAAAATCTCAAATTAATATATATTTTAGGATAAAATATAATGTCCCTATCTTGAAAACTTAAACATTAAATTGGGAAGGAAAAGTTTTGTGAAAAAAGGTGAAATAATCTCTCTGTTTTTTTTTACTTGTCACATTTTGGACATTATACTATTTAAGAAATTACGAAATTTTAGATATTTTTTCTGGTGTAAACTAAAATATGCTTTATTATTTCTACTAGTTTCCATGTTAGAAGAATAAAAAAATGTTAGGCCTTGTTTGATAAAACTAAAATTGAATTCTGAAATATGAATTGTTTAAGTTTTGAGTTTTGAATTTTATTTGAATACTGAATTCGAAAAACTATAGTTTGAAACCTGAATTATGCTGAATTAATTAATAAGTGATAGTTATATGCGAAAAAATATAATAATTTGTCAAACAGTATATATATTTAGATTTCAGAGTTTATAGTTATAAAAAAATTTTACTTAAATTTATAACTACAATTAAGTACATCTTAAACAATTATTCCCTACGTCGTAAATATAAGAGGTTTTAAACTTTTGCACAAAGATTAAGGGTCTTCAAAACAAGACAATTTTTTAACTACAATACCCTTTCTACCCTTCATAAATTAGAAGAGAGATAGATAGTAAGAGTGAAATACATGAATAGAAAAAGATGAAAAAAGTTCAATAAATGTTTATTAAAAGTTGTAAAAACTCTTATATTTTTTACTATCCTCAATAGGTCTAAAACCACTTATATTTCTGACCGGAGGGAGTAAGTGAATCTTAAAAATTGTTACCAAACACACTAAATATTAAGCACATAATAATTTTTGTTATTAAACAGACTTTATTTAATAAGTGCTTAGTTAATTAATTTTAAGAGGCAACTTAATTTATCAAACAGGGCCATGAAATTTGTTATTAATGGGAGGATATTATAGGAAAAAAATGTCTTGGAACCACAATGTGACAAGTAAAAAAAATACAGGCATTCTCACAATGTGACAAGTATAAAAAATAGAGGGAATAGTAATTAGAAGAGTGATAGAATATAAAAAAACATTGTGAAAAATTTAAAAGTTAATTAGAAGAGATTATGAATAAAGTGATGGAAGGTAATTAACAAGTATTAGGAGTTTAAGTTAATAAGTGACAAGTAAAAAAACACGGTATTCCCACACTGTGACAAGTAAAAAAAGAGAGGAAGTATTAATAATATTAGTCATAGAATATAAATAATAGTTTGAAATGTTTTAAAGTTAACTTGAAGATATCTTGAATAAAGTGATGGGTGGTGATTAATAAGTATTGGAAGTTTAAATTAATAAGAGTATTATTAGAAAAAAGGATTTTTTTAGAAAAAAGTTTTTTATAATATAAAACATCAAATGTGGCAATAATTCTTTATAATAGTATAAAATAGATGTAGCAATATAAAAATTTGAAAGTATTCCAATTTTCGTTAATCTGAATACAATATTCCTTGTACCACCCTTTTTAACATTTTCTTTTATAATATATTTTTCTTTTATTTGAGGGAAAAAAAGCATAGTGATTGTATTAAGTCAAATCAACCTAAACGACAGAAGAAATTATAGAGGAAACCACTTCCATCCAAACGTTAGAGGGGTAAGTTATGGTAGCATATTGTGCTAAAGCATGCACAAGACTTTTTCTAGAGCACCTAACAAAAGAAATAGAGTTGTAAAGTTTAGAAAGAAGGGCTCTAATCTAACAATAAAAATGCCCAAGGGTGCTAATCTGCGACTCATTAGACAAAATACCATATATTGTACTTTTAGAGTTACTCTCTATGTAAATATTCGAATAATTAAAGTGATCTGGAATACGAAGACTTTTAAGAATACCCAGGTGTGTTCAACTGAAGGGGAGCTAGAAAGTTGCCTGATAAAAGCCAAAATGACTTCCTCTTTATGGTTCCTTAACAATCCTCATACTCCAACTGCTCTCGAGTCTAGGTAGCATCAACGTTAAACTTCAGTCGTCCTTCAATAGGTAGTTGTCAGTTGGTGTCTACCCTATTTGTTTTAAGTTCCAAAGCTGTTTCCTGGTTATCATCTCCGGTTATGTGCAGTCTTTGGATACTCTTCAAGAACTGTCTTCCCTTTTGCACGCTTAACATTCTCTCTTTTGAATGATTCTTAAAATGATTACAAAAATCATCCACCAGAAGGGAGTGAGCAAACTCATATTAGAGAATCCTCCAAGTAGTTCTGAGATTGCAGAGTTAGTACCAAGAGTTAAGATTCGAATCCTGACAGCGGCACTGTGAAAATTTTAACATCTCCAATAAGGGAGGTGGTTCCTTGTGCGCACTAGATCTTGGGCCTCCAGTTTGCAAGACCGTTGAGTCACCATGATATATATCCTCTGCTTAGAAATCGGCCAGTCTCTTGGGGGCCCTGAGATGATAGGAATTATCACTGCAAGAGTAGAGAAATAGAATTCCACAACCTTTAGAAAATATAAGAAAAAAACTATATCAGATAAGGATAGAGACACAATTCTGTGTATCCTATTTTGCAAATTGAAAGTCGGGCCATCAAAACTTGAATTATGTGTTGAAAAGAGGAAATAGCACAAACTTCAAAAAAAGAAGGACAAGATATTAAGGCATGCCTCAAATCCTAATCTCTATCATGATAATGCTGGCAAATAAGTGAGACTGAAATCCTTTGGGAGGAAAGGTTTTTACTAGTGTGCAATATATTCATAATAAAACGCCGTAGAAATTATTGAATTTTCGGAAGATCTAGCAAGTTGCATAAAGAATCTCTAAAATTTTTAACTCGAGCGTATCAAAAGTTTTGGCCCGATCAATAAGAATAAGGTTATAGACTGAATGAATTGAGAAGGATCCTTTTTTGCTATAGTTCTAAACTAACATATCTCTTGGCCAAGTATCACAAAGGGAAATTTTAAGAATCTCTTCTTCTTTATAAGGATTAAAAGAATTTCCTTATTAGCTCCTCCTTTCAAATAACCCTTGTGAAATCAATGAAATTAGAAATGTTCAGATTTCTTTGGAAGGCTGAAAGATTAAAAGGAGCTTGGATCTAAAAAAGTATAGGGTGCTTGAAGCCACTAGGGGTCGATAAGGATAACTCGGAAATCTATAAGGATAACTCGAAAAAATTTCATTTTAACTTAAACACTTTCTTTCTCTCTACAAACTTTCTCTCTAACATCTATCTAAAAAAACTCCAACTTTTAACATCAAAATGAGATTTGAAGAAAATATGGATTCTTTTGAAGAATCTTCGGAAGAAAATGTTGGTTTTGAGGTAAGAAATCGATTGAATTTTTTTTTTCAATTTCTGCACCATTTTCGCCCATGCAAAAATATTATTATTTTTTTTTGGTTTAGGGTTTTTTCTTATTTTTTTTTTTTGGTTTTGGTAATATTTTCATTTTACATTAACAGCCTGATGAAGATCCAAATACGTTTGAAGAATTTTTAGATCCGGAAGAATGTATTGATCTTGGACATTTATTCACAACTGACCGAATATTTAGTACGAAAGATGAGTTGATGCACTGTACAAAACAAACTGCAATGAATGCGAAGGCATATTTAATCATAACTCGGTATCAGAGATTAAGAACAACTGACCGGCGACCGTATGTTACATTGGCTTCCGAGCGCGGGGGTTCAGTTAAAAAATATAAGAAAGTAATAGTTGACAATGAGGAAGAAGAAGTTCCCAAAAAAAGGTGGGGATCCTATGAGACGAAATATTGTGGGTGTCCATTTAAGCTAAAGGGAGAGCAAATGGTAACAAGCGAAAGTTGGCAATTGTTCGTACACAACGGGAGGCACAACCATAAATTAACTGTTTACAATCACGGTCATGCTCAGGCTGCAAGACTTATGGAGGAGCAGTTGCAACAGACTGAGCAGTTTAGGAAGAGTCATGTGCCGCCTCGCAATATATTACGATTTCTCTGAGAACAAGACGTTGGTTGTGCAGTCAGGTAAGTTAAAAGGGAATTATTTTTAAACTTTATTTAAATATTAAATATTTTAGATTTATTTTATTCCGTTAATAATTAGAAATTTATGATGTATGTAGTGCCCAAAAAATTTACAATGTTTTTGCTAAGATTAAGAGGAACCGGATGCAGGGAATAAACAAGGTAGAGGAAGTTCTCTGCCTAAGTGCAGAAAGGGACTACACTGTTTTCCATACAAACCATGAGGAGAGCAACGTACTTAGTGATATTGTCGTTGCACACCCAACATCGATTGCAATAATTAGAACGTGGTCATATGTACTGATAATGGATACCACGTATAAAACGAACAAGTAAGTACTATAGTGGATTAATTGTATTATTAGATATCTTTATTAATTTATCCGCGTAAAAATTTTAAATTTATTATGTATGTAGTGGATATTTGATATTTTATAATATTTTTTTTAAGAAATAGTTAATAATATTTTGAAGTTCATCTGAAATAGTTGTCAATGTTAATCATTAATTTTTCGTTTAATTTTTAATTAAGGTACAACATGCCACTATTAGATGCTGTAGGGATAACTCTGACAGGAAAGAACTTCATAGTGGCAACAGCTTTTATATGCAATGAATAGGCAACGACATACAGATGGGTTCTTCAACAAATCAAGCATTTCTATTTTACATCTGCTTTATCAAATGGCCAGGGTTCAATTATCAAGGAAGAAGAGCCACTAGTCATTCTTACCGATAGAGAAAGCGGACTAATGCCGGTGATTGATGATGTGTTCAGAAATTCATACCATATGTAGAAGACACATCGATCAAAATGTGTTGGAAAAGTTTATTGAGATGGTGAAAGATGAAGAGGTGGCTCAACGGTTCGTGAATGGCTCGTGGAAAAAATTAATAAATGAAATTGATGAGGTTGAATATTAGAGAAAGTTGGAGGTTTTGAAGACTAGGTGGAAAAGTAGGCCGGACTTTCTGTATTACCTGTTCACCACATGGTTGAACCCATTTGCCCATAAATTTTGCCGGGTTTGGACATCTAAAGTGTTATATTTTGGGGTAGAGACAACGAACTGTGCTGAGAGCGAACATTCTGTGTTAAAAGTGGCTATCAATGTGTCACGCTGGTTTGGACACCGTGTTTCTGAATATCGACTCTCTAATCCAAGGTCAAATTGCTAAAATTAAATACACATTGGAAATTTCTAAACTTAAGGAGAAGTATGGCGCTAAGAGTAATGCCATATTGAAGAATTTAAGTAATAAAGTTAGTCATTTGGCTTTGAAGAAGATAATGGATGAGTTAAAGAAAGCACGTGAGATGGTTGAAGAATCGGGAAGCAATTGCCTGCATTACTTAAGGAAGTCGCACGGTCTACCATGTACATGTGAACTTGTTCATAGGTGCCAATATTTAATTCCAATCCGAAAGGGAGATGTTAACATTTTTTGGAGAAGACTAGAAAACGGTTCTGATATTCCTGAACAACACGATAGAGACATGTATTCCTAAATGCGTGATCTCACCTCACTGATAAACGAGATTAGTATGGGTCCAATTTCTAAGGTACGGGAAGTGAGACGCCTCATCAAAGGTGTTATATCTCCTGTGTTGCCTGAAGATCCCTGTCAGCCGTTGACAACACCTCCAGAGACCGCAATCACAAATGGACGATGGAAGACGAATTCTACCAAAAGGGATAAGTCTCACTGAGAATACGTCTCCGTCGCACATAGAAAGATTGGAAAGTCTAGCTGATCAGGTTCTAGATCAAGAAGCGGTTCAGGCTCAGGTCGGTCCTAGTACACGTGGAAGAGGTAGGCCGCCTCGTAGCGGTAGTGGTAGGGGCAGGGGACGTAACAGTGGTAGGTCAACCAATTGGGAAGAGGGTTCGGCACCTGCTGACTATTGGATGGATACACCTGATCATCTTTATGTCATCACGAACAAATTCAATTTGTGCGTTGTTTTTCTTGCACGTTTAGGGTCGACCACCGTCCTACCTCTTGTTTCTAACATGGATGGTAATGCTGGAGCAATATTCATCGGATTCATAGAGGAACAACAACATTTCATACATGTATTTATTATTGTGATTTATTTTAAATTATTGTAATTCTTATTCTCATTTATTACATTTTGAGCCAAAGCTTATATTTAATTCATAATAAATTTATGATGCAGCTATACTTGCGAGATGGATGCCCTTTGCCTCCACTACTGGTGCAATAGGAATATCATCAAGACGTAATCTTATATTCCAACATTGGGAATTGTTGGATGTATGGCTTGCAGGCTTCAGTACCCGGTCTAACCGGGGGTGCAAACATCATAAAGTACAGATATATCCACTCCTAAAATATAAAATATGAACGTAAAAAATAAAAATAAGTTGTATAAATGTGAAAACTATTAAAATATGTATTAATAAGAGTTATAAAATAAATATAAATTATCCAAACCCTAAAATATAAAATATAACATAATTCACGTTACATTTAAAATACATACCTCTAATACTGACTCGCACTTATCAAGCTTCTTTGCATCAACCCTGGACGCTTGATCCAGATTCCTGTATAGATACGCAAGACAGGCAGCACCCAAAGCGAACCTCCTAACAATACTCGCATCTTGCAGCAGTGGTCATAGTCTGACAGGAACAATGTTATCACTCTTATCACTGAAGAGTGAGCTACCCAAGATGTACTGTAGATAGCAGGCAGCCCTGACACGAGGCAACAGTGAAGTCTGTCTACTAGTGCTCTGTTGCATTAAACCCTAAACCACCGGTGAGAGCTAAACCCAAATCATCCTGAATCAGCCGTAACAACTGCCCCCTAGATAATCTCGAATCCACTACCGAACCATACGCAGGAACCCCGAGAATAAGCTCCACATCGTGTAGTGTAACGGTCATCTCACCCCATGGCATGTGAAAGCTGTTCGTGTCGGGCTGCCACCTCTCAACAAAGGCCGACAACAATGCAGCATTGGGGTGTTGAAACATGCACGATCTTAGATGCGTAAGATCGGACCCGGAAGCCAAGGGCTGAACGTGTGCATCAGTAAGTTCCCAACCTGTAAGTGCCATGTAACGCGATCGGAACTTCAATGAATCACGATCCTGAATATAAAACAAATAAATTAATACAGTTTCATTACATTATTATATTCTATTTATAACAATAAAAATATTTACAGATTAAAGAATAATAAAAATAATAATAACATGTAACTTTAACATAAAGAAATGTACCTGTCCACGCCACATCGGATCCGCAACATGTCCACCGTATGATGGGATGAGCTACGAGTCAACAGGACCTCTCTCTGCTGGCTCTGTCTGCTCCCAATCTGAAGGCTTCACTTTTTTCTTCTTCTGTGTCGGAGCCGGAACTTCACGAGCCACTTCGGGTCTTTTATTACGAGACCCTGCAATCTTATTGATCACCGACATAAAGCTGCCAGTCAACCCTTTCCCTTTCCCGTGATGAGGATGCCTGTCGGATCCACTAGCATGTGCCACAGGTGCCACGGGCATGGGCTACTCCTCATCACCCTCATCCTGATCATCATCACCACCATCACCATCATCATCACCTCTCTCATCCGCCTCTCCCTCAATATGTAGGGATCTGACTCTTTCTTGCTCCTCTCCAACCCTTCTATCACCCTCAAAGCCAATATCACCCTCACATGCCCTATTATTTATTCAAACTCGTTAATAGTTGTTTATCACATATTTACTTTAACATCTATTATTATTTTATTATTTATTGTTATCGGGATCTATTATTTCATTTCTACTATTTCTTCTGTACTATTATTATTCATCACTAATATTCTTTAGTAATAATTATTAATTTATATATTATTCAATCTTACCTACTAAACCCTAAACCTAAGGTCATTCATTACTAATATTCTTTCGTAATATTCTTATGTAATATTTATTAATTTATATATTATTCAATCTTACCTACTAAACCCTAAACCTAAGGCCAAGAATAACGATCAATTCAAATTAAAATTCAAATAGTTCGGTAGTTATATAACACGTTTCCTTATTAAACACATAATTATAAGCAAACAATTTTAAACTAGTTATATTCACTTTACATACACAAAATTCATTTTATATTATTCACAAAAACATATTCATTCATACTCATAATAACAATTAAATATTATCACGTTAAAAAAATTAAACAACTAGTCACAGTCATTCTACATATACAAAATTAATTAACAATTCAAATAATCATTTACGGAAAAAAATAATTCTAAAAAAAAACACTTTCACTAGGACGGGACGAAAGTGCATGGAAACTTTCGTCTTTCGCTCCAACCAAGAAAAAGTGCAAGATTTCAGTCAAAAATTTTTTTTTAAAACTCCTATTTTTTTAATATTAAAGAGATATTTTCACGATTTAAACCGATAACATTGTAGATAAATGAGAATAGATTGAAGAACTAACATTTTTTTTTCAATTTGGACAATCAATGTTTCAAGATCTTAGGAATCCTAAAGAGAATTTAGAGAAGAGAGAGGGAATGTTTAAGTAAAAATAAAATTTTTAAAATTTTTTTGAATTATTTTTATAATTTTTCAAGTTGATTTTATCATGTCCGAAGCCACTTTTCTCCTTATATATTCAGATCTTTGCATGGCCAAGATGATTTGCCAAATATAGCCAAATCTTCGCCTTCCTAAGAACGTTGGTGTCGTAACTATGCCGATTAAAATTCTCCAATTGGAAAATATTTCACCTCAATGATGCAGCCTCACTCCCTGCTAAAACCTATGCCACCTTTTCTCTTTGGCTTACTTATTTTTGCCTTAAATATAAAGTAAATTTTATTAATAAAATATATCATATTAAGAATCTTAAATATTAAGAATGTTAAATAGTATATGAAATATTATAAACTATTCAAACTCTCTAAATAAAAGTCACACTTAACAAAAATTCGAAATTCCATAAAACGAGTCCAATTTAATCAAAACTATTAATGAACACAGTAAGATATTCTTATACAGCACCTCTTACAAGTAATTAAAGGAAAATGTACAAGGAGCAAAAGAACTCTACATTTCTTACCATTTTGAATGGATGAACTCCTCTCATTTTATTTATAGACAGTAATGAACTAATTAAGCAACCTTTATTTTTTTACATAGCTCGAGTTCATACCACTTTTATCAAAGTAAGGTCTTAGCCTTTAGATGAAGACAAGAGGCTTAGATAAAGCCAAGGGAGTCCAAGATTGAGGCCAGAGAATGGCCTTTTTCTTGTTCTTGTTGTTCTTCTTCTCCTTTCCGTTGTGATTGCTTCTTATTAGGTCCAGGCACAAAATAAGCATTCCCTTGGCTCCCAAATACTTGATCCACTTCTGTGGCTTCACTCTCAAATGATAGTCCTTTTGCTTCTTGCTTAACCTGTTTCCATATGTTGTCCTTTCCTGCACATAAGAAAACAATAACCCCAATTAACCAATTTGCCTTTTGATCCGGTTTTTATTCTTCTAAACTTCAAATGATTCAAGTTTTGAATACACTAAATAAGATTAAATTTTACAGACGCAATTCAATTATTAGACCTAATAGGCATGATTCAAATATCAGTTAGTTACCGCAAATTAAACTCGGCAAGAATGATTGGAACACTTAAACAACAACGTACGAAGTATTATAAAAGTTAAACTTTGTAAGAATTAAGGTACCAAAACTTTACAGACGCAATTCAGTCACCAGAAATTAGACTTGGCATGCATGATTCGAACATTTGAACAGGTAAAAAGAGTTAAAAACTTTACGAACACAATTCAGTTATCAGAAATAAGCCTCCACAAGCTCAATTCAAATAAAAAATAGGAATTAATCTCATCAATTGCATAAAAAACTTACCAGCAAGGAAGTTTTTGTGATTGTGCAGGGCATTGACACCAATTCCAAGTAATTGGAGATCCTCATTTCCTGATGAGACTATGGAAATTGGATGCCCTGCAGGGATTATGAAAACATCACCAACGGAGAATCGTGCACTGATTCGCTGGTACTCAACACTTGTGCTTTCTCGTTCCTTTTCTTTCTTTTCTTTAGACTCGTGTTTCTTTTCCTTTTCCTTTTTGTCTTCGGATTCTTGGCCTTGGCTTGCGATATGTGGGCAGGCCATCTCAAAATGACCGTCTCCTCCTACAACAACCACCAGTTTTGTGGACCTGGTGTTGTAATAGGGTACTATCATTGAACCCTGGAGAGAAAAAGCATAGAGTTAGTGAAAAAGTTGAGAGAGAGAGAGAATTCTGACTATTCCCAAGTCCTGACACCACTAAAGTCCAGTTACATGATCGGATCAGGTGAACTACTATTCATGTTATATGCCAAAACGAATATCATAAGTAGAAAATGACAATGATGATATTCATGTATCATGGGACAGGTTAAAAAGGACGATTCACAAGTCTTGACATCACTCGAGTCTAGTTACTTGAAACAATCATGTCAAATACTATTAACATTATATCAAAATGAATATCACAAGTTCAAAAATGACTAGGATAGACAATTCATGAGTCTTATACCTCACAAGATTAAAGACTAACTTTATTCATCAAAAAAAAAAAAAAAATTAAAGACTAACTACTTGACACAATCAGTTCAATTACCATTTACACAATACTAAAATGAATATCTCACGTTTTGTGTCAGGTCAATTACCATTTACACAATACTAAAATGAATATCTCAAGTTGAAAACGGCACCACTCAAAACTGGAAACTGAAGTAAATTTTTGGAGTAAATTTTTTTGACCCGATCATGTCAATTACCATTTGCCCTATACTAAAACTAATAACCCAAGTTGAAAATGGCACCACATGAAACTGGAAAATGAAGACTAACTACTTGACACAATCAGGTAAATACCAATTGCGCTATACTAAAACGAATATCCCAAGTCGAAAATGGCACCACATGAAACTGGAAAATGAAGCCCAACTACTTGACACGATCAGGTCAATTACTATTCATGCTATGCCAGAAAACGAATATCCCAAATAGAAAATGGCACCACTTGAAACTGGAAAATGAAGACCAACTACTTGACACAATCAGGTCATTTAATATTCACGCTATGCCAAAACAAATATCACGAATAAAACATGAGCATTATGATAAAATAGATATCCTAAATTGACAATCAAAGCATAAGCTCAGTTAGGATGGTTATCACAATTGTTATCGACAAGATTTTTGTCAAAGGAAAGGTAACTTACTTTGTGAATGTTCATAAAGGCAACAGAGAAATCCAGGTGCTTTAATTGCTCATTAGTATCAGGAGTGGCCTCAAAGAACTGTCCATATTCATTAGAGAAAAGTGGTTGCTGCTGTAGAACATTGAAAGGACCCCTGTTAGATTCACCTTCTCGTCCCTGTCCCTGTTCCTGTCCCTGTCCCTGTCCCTGTCCCGGTCCCTGTCCCTGTCCCTGTCCCGGCTGGCTATAGGGACCTTCTCCTGATCCTGCCTCCTGCTGCTGATCCTGGCTCAATGCTCTAATCTGTTCTTGGCTTGCTTTGATTATAAATCCCTTCTTGAGTTTCCCAAACACTCTTTTGAACCTTTCTTGTGGTGTCTTTTATGATTGCAGACGAATCCGACAACAAAAAAGAATCAAGATTTGAGATTATAAAGGTGACATCTAAATAAGATTAAAAAACATTAAGAGATAGGGAAAAGAAAGTACATTTAAAGCAGCTTCCAAGAGTTCATTGCTGAAGACATTGTAAAATGATTGTGGTTCTCGACCTCCCGCACTGAAAAATTCCTATGACCATAGAATCAATCCTGAATTAGAATCATCCAAATTAAGACCAGGTATCCACAATTAGTTAGAAAAGATTCAATATCCTCATTAATTGGGCAAGATTAATTGGAATTCAACACGGGCGGTGGAGTCAAAACTTTCAATTGAGAAAAGCCTACTTAGAGCTCTTTCAATTTTATAAGGAATTCTTTTTGTCCGATCACAAAGTATTCTGAACATTCTAAGCAAATACATAAACATTAGGGCGTTCTGAGTGGATATGTTCGAAACCAGTGAGTTGAGCCGTATGCACAAGGTATTATAAGTACAAAAAGTAGTACCTTTAAACTAAATACTACCTCGGACTGATCTCAAATAACTACATTCCCAACATTTGTCAAATTCTCCCACAAAATACAACGGCAAAATTCACTCCAAAAATCCAAAAATACAACGGCAAAATTCACTCCAAAAACACAACGGCATTTCCAAAATTTGTCATAGTCAAACTCAAGACCTCTAATTAAGTTACCCCAAGTCAGTCAGACTAGAACTCGAAAACTCTAATTAAATTAATGACTGGTGACATATAATTAAATTAAATTAGGAGAGGCCTAACCATCTCATCTATAGATCACTTACATTTCTTTGTGATAATTTTACAAGAAACTTGACTGTAGCGTACCTCAAAGTGGCCAGGAGTGTTGATGGGATGAACGAGCATAAAAATCCTGAGCTTCTCATTATTGTCTCGGTTGATCAAGTACACAGTCGATCCAGTAGGAACCTTAATTGCATCTCCTTTTTGCAAATTGAAAGACTCCGTATGTTGTTGATGCACAAATGTTATTGTTCCTTGTCCTGTAATCAAATAAAAACCATCACAAACATTTTCTCAAATCATATCAACTGTTCGACGAAATGCTTGAACAGAGCATTACCGTTAGTAACGACAAATACTGCTTCAGAATCACAGTGATGTGGGATCATGAAAGTGTTTGGATTTGCCTCAAGTTTAGCTAAACGATAGTTATCAATTCCTTCAAGAAGTTCAGATTTATCTGAAAATCTTTGAAGAACTCTGAAATGGCCTTCTTCAGTTCTGAATCTTGATTCAAATCTCTGTTCTTCAAAGAAATATGGATTCTTCTCTCGCTGCTTCTTCTTCTTTTCCTCTTCTTCTTTCTTTTTTCCAAGTAAATTTTCTGCCCCTTTTCCCTCTTGCTCACTTTCCTTACCGTATTCTTGTTTACATTGTTGTTGGCATGTTTTCCTCTGTTCCACTTCCTTGGTAGATTGACATTTTTCTTGACATTGACGGAACTTTTGCTCTGGAGATTCATGAGGATGTCGATGATGATTTTCTTTTTCTATCTCACCCCGTAAAGGATCTAATACAAAAATTTACAAGGGTCAGAAGAACGTATTCAGATAATTAAAACATATTTTTGCACACACATAATAATCTTGTTACTATTTTTGCCTCAATATTTCAATAAAAAATCAAATAAATATAAATAAAATAAAATATACAAAATTACACTAAATTTTTGTTTAATGATTTAAGTACGTTAACAAATTAAAAATTATACAATTTTTTTTTTTTTTGAGTATTTGACTCAAAATGCCACTAGAAAAATAATTATATTTCTTTTTCTGCTACTAAACATTATTTTTATATTTCTCTTTTCCTTACTTTTCATCTTTCGTGCCACTAAATTAAACATACTGTGACAAATTTTCAAGGATGTAACTACATTTGTTAGATGTATCACATCAAACTAAGTTACTAAAAAAATTTGAAATAAAAAGTTGTATCTATGTTTGTTAGATGCATTAAATCAAATTAAATTACTAAGCTCTACCTTGTGTAACATCTTTAATTGTCATGCTTCGTTTTACTAATTCCCGTATTTTTTTAATACAACGTAGTTTCAAAGGAATATTTAATGGATTTTTCTATTATATCCTTCAATTAATAATTAATTCTTTTCCTTAAAAGAAATAGTAACAAATTCCAACCTCTTTTAATTTTTTTTATTCTTCCGAAATAGTAAAAACAATGAGGGGTAAAAAAAGTTTAGATGGATGATTTAACTTAAATGCTAATAAATACCCTCCAACAATTTACATTTTTCTCTTTATATTCTAAATATTTTATTTTAACTCTTTATACCCTCAACCCTCAAGATCAAACATAATGTGAAAGATAAAACATGATGTGAAGGAAGGCGAAATCCATTGGCTGTGAAAACACCCATTACATACTAAATTCACACCCATTGCATGCTAAAAAAAGTTAAATTTGACTTTGTTTAGTATGTACATTTGGCATGCTTATTATAATTATAAACATAAGCAAATAAAAAATATTTCAAGATATAAAGAGCTTAATATTTTATGTTAAAGAGAATAATGAAGTTTTCCGTGGGAAAACTTTTTCCCGAATTTTTCTATATTCTCCCTCGTTTGAATCACAATATGTACGGGTATATAACTTTCTACAAATCAGAAAGTAGTTACAAAATATCATCCTATAAAATATCGACCATAGTTGTATAGCTGTATATCTTAACTATATTCTTAATTAAATATCTTAACCACATAGCTATAATCCACAACAACATTTTAATAAATAACAAAAAATAGCATTAAAGAGAAAAAAATAAAATATTTCAAGATATTATGGCTAACATTTTTTTTTGTTTATCCAACTCCATTCACAAATAATCTAAATCTAATTTTACGAAATTCAACACTAAAAAAAGTTCATTTTTTTAACTAAAAATTAATCCAAATAAAGCCTAAACTTTTTACTTCTTTATGTGAAAAGTGAAATTTTTGTGAGAGAAGTTGGAGCGCAAAATAAAAAGGATTAACAACAAAATTACCAACCTAAAGTGAGGGTAAGAGCATTTACCCCTAAACTTAAAAACAGTATGCATTTATCTCTTATGACTACTAGTGAATAATAAATTTAAATTTAAAGTAAAATATCTAAAATACCCTATATACCCTTCATGTAAGTATAATTTATTACAAAGCAACTCTTAAGTTTGATATAAAATCAATCAATTTATACTGTATTTATAATTGTAATTTATTATCAAATATTTTCATGAAGTTTAAAATAATATTTTTTTACTGTATATTCTTCAAAAAAATCAATTATTTAACTTTAAAAAATATTTATTTTCCTTAAAAATATTAAAGATTATCATTTGTCACTAATTTATTATAATAAATACAAAATTTTAATATTATTTTCTTTAAAGAAAAAATTTAAATTTTCGTCAATAATTTTAGTAATTTTAGTACTTTCATCAATTATTTTAGTAATTTTAGTAGTTCGCTTAAAGCTATTATTTAACTTTTTAAAAAAAAAAAATTACTACAAATTCCAAAAAATTAATTTTTTATTAAAAAAATTGAGACATTTAAAATTGACGAATTCTTATATTCTATTTAATTATATTCTATTTATAATTAAAATTTTTATTTTTTATTGAATTAATTTAAAACTACCTTATTTTTTCATGAATAATTAAGTTTTTCTAAAATTAAAATAATCAATCTTTGTTTTATAAAATTAATAAAGCTACCCTCTTAAGGAAAAAAATTGTCAATCTTTAAGAATATAAACTAAAAAATATTATTATAAACTTTCGTAATAAATCATAACTATATATTATTGTATGAATTGAAATGATTTTACATTACATGAAATCATTACTTATCTGAAGGATATTTTGAGATTTTACTTAAATTGATCACTAACTATAAATTCTAGGGTAAAGTATATATTTTATAAGTAACTATTAATTTTAGTGAGTAAAATAAATATTTTGTAAGTTTTGGAGTAAAGTGCTCCTACCCCTACCTCCAAGTCCAAGTCCAAGTCCAAGGTGGTATTTTGCTATTAATCTAAAAAAAAGAAAGTTTCATTTATAAATCTAATCGAAATGCATCCTTCCGTCTATGATCTCACCTGTGCCGCCGCCGCGTTGCTGGCTTTCTTTCTGGGCTTCCATTTGTTCTTCATACCGATCTCTGCACTGTTTTAAACAGTACTGCTTCTGATCAACAGCTCCTTTGTAACTCGAACAACCTCTTTGGCATTGTTCGAACAGCTTCTTAGGGTCCTCGATTTGTGGGTCTTCTACATATGTTTGATGACATTGGACTAAACAAAGATGTTCTTGGTTTGGACTTAAATGCCCTTTGTTTTCTAAGCACTTAATTTGGCATCTTTGTAACTCTATCATCATGTCTGATGCATGATCAGAAGTACTTTGAGAGGCAATAAATAGAGTGAAGAGAAGAAGTAAGGAAAATTTTGTGATAGTAAACATTTTTTTTTTTCAGATTACAAGATGAGGAGAATTTGGATGGAAAATAGAGTAGAAAATGAGGTGAATTTTATAGTGGAATTGGAGTTCTGGGCATGATGGTACATGGTCTAATTAACATGCAGGTTGACAAGTGTTGAATCCCACAAGTATAACTAAGTGACGTGTTCATATATACCGATCCACGTATATTTTTTAATAATATATTGAGGAAGTGGAATATGTTCGAATTTAAAACATTTATTATATATACTCGTTTAGTTTAAAAATTGTTATGAATAGTTACATACAAAGGTATATTGTAATAAAAATAAATTATTTAAATATAATTTTATTAAAATAAATTATTATACGAAAAGTACATTATAATAAAAATAAAAATAAATTATTTAAGTAATAACTCTTAAAAAAGAAAGGATAATAATTCTTATATCTTGTTAAACAGACATGATAATAAACAATTTTGTCATTAAACTACGAAACTACTACCCTATTACAACCACCTATTACAGTTCATTCGTAAGATATGAAAAATTAAACAGAGAAAAAATATTAAAAAGTACAGTCAATATTTTATCGTAATGGCTAAACGGATTATGAAATTTAAAAGAGTTTTCAATTCTTTTTATTTAATCAGGAAAAGTTTAAGTTTGCGTTGTAATATTTGAGTAAAAATCAAACTTTACATGTGTATTATAAATTAAGTATGAATTATTAAGATCGGTTTCTTAGAAACCTCTCGCAAATATCCAAATAATTATTTAAGAAAAAAAATAAAGAAGATAACCATAGAGACAAGAAGGGTTTGGGTTTTTATGACGGGAGAGAGCGAGCATATTTGGCGTCTTCAATTGAAACATTTTGATGATGAAGGGAGAGGTGGATTTTTCTGCGTATGCGGCGGACAGATAAGCATTAGAAAGTGAGTGTTATTGGATGCATGCATGGATGGCAGGTGGTAGTAGCATCTACCCACACCTCTTCTTTTCTTTTTCCTTCAAACGGAGACTTGGAAAATTAGAGGTTCCAAGGTGCTCTGAAACTGAAGCGTCCGGGTTATCCATAAACCATTTTTCTCTACTCTAATCAGCTAAAGTGGCTGATGACATATACGCGAGATGCGTTATACATATGGAAACATTTCTTGTATGTATTATTTGTCATATTATTATTATTATTATTGTTATTTTGCAAAATCCATGATTTTTTTTTAAAAAAAGACGAAACATTTTCTTTATTTAGTGTGTTTTTTATGATAATAATTAGAATTAATTTCATTTTAGTACCTTTTTATTTGGATATTTGACAATTTAGTAATATTTTTTTGCTTGACAATTTGATAATTTAGTACCACAAATAAGTGACCAAATAAGACTTCCAACGAAATCAATTTTACCGGGAATATTGTGGCATATTGTCATGTACGATATTTTGACTGTTTGTAGAGATTTAAACATGAAAATCCATATCTTTTTTGACAATTTTGTACCATGTGCTTGGTGATTGATAATTAAGTGGTCGAATTAGAATTTTGGCCAAATCAATTTTACTGAAAATATTGTGACTCACTGTCAAGTGTGATTTTTTTACTATATGAAAATTCATTCATTTTCTTTTAGTCTGTCATAGGAGAAATGAAAATTCATGTTTAAATCTTTACAAACAATTAAAAAAAAAATCACACCTAATAGTGGTCCACAATTCTGATTTGGTCACTTAATTATCAATAAAGAAACAAGTAGTACTAAATCGTCAAATGACCAAACAAAAATGTACTAAAATGAAAATCAACAAATAAGTAGTACTCAATTGTCAAATGACTAAACAAAAAGGGTACTATAATATAATGTAATTAACCCTAATAATTATAATTGTTTTAAGTAAAGTAGTTTATAAAAAGTACATAGAAGTAAGTTAAAGTATTTTATGTTTTGTCACTCGTTATAAATTTTACTATAGTAATTTATAACCAATTTAAGTAAAAGAATTTATAAAAGAAGTACTTAGAAAAAATTCATAGAAGAAATATGATTAATATAAAATCTAAAATATTACAACACTTTGAAAAGAACAAACTTATACATTGCTTAAATTGGTTATTACAAGTTTTTCTATTATGTCCAGGCATTCGACATCTACTACATCTAGGAGGAGAATTCGGGTTTCGAGAATCCATTTCTCCCCGAAACCTTGTACCATGTTTTCTACCCCGTTGATTGTTCATATTTAGAGGATAAAATGTTAAATTGTAAGGGACATCTCTCCAAAGTACTCATGCACAATCATATAAAAATTGGATTTGTGTGTTCATTTGTAAATTTCCCGCGAATATATGTCTGACACGTAAGCATCAGTTCTTATACCATTATCTTTACAAACTGCAAGAGCATTAGAATAAGGCAATATATTTATGCATATTTTGCCACAACTATACAACTTTTCATTCATTTTCAAAGTATAAACATTGTTGCCGCTATCGTATTAGTCTCTTGATTTTAATTCAATCCGAAGAAACTTGTCAAAAACTCTTGTTGAAAATGGATGCACACGATTATGGACCTCCTGACAGTGTTGGTTGAAGTACTTAACAAGTTTGTTGAATATTAATTTAACCAGGGGTTTTAAAGGTAAGACCCTTAACTTTTTTCAGGACACTGTTAAGTAATTCTAAAAAACAGTGTCTTGAAATATTGGTAGATTTCCATCGCTTGGCTTCGGTTCTGCCTGTCACATTAAACTTTTTAATTCGCTGTTCTTAAAGGCCTTTGTGAAATTTGCCCAAATGTGGCATAGACAAAACTTATGCTCCGCAAATAAATGTTGCCACAGAACTTGATTTTGCGTAGCAATTAAATCCCTTTATGGCGATTGGATATTAAACAAACATGCTGATTCTTGACAATATTTTCCCTTAGAAGTTTGAGGAACCAATTCTAACTTTCTGATGACACTTTATCAACAATTGCAAATGCTAGGGGGAACAAATGGGTATTCGTATCCATATGGTTGCAATTGATAATACGCCCTTATATGGTCCCCTAAGATGAGTCCTATCCACAGAAATGATCTGCCGGCAGTTTGAAAATCTAGTTATACAAGGCTCGAACACCAAAAAGGAAATTTGAAAATATAATCTGGGAGAATGCTCGTTCTGTGATGCAACCACTCGTACATAGTTCCCGGGGTAGAATCTTTCATTGCTTGGAGATATTTGGGTAGAATTGAAAAAGTTGTCTCTCAGCTGCTAACACCCTTTCTACCGCAAACTTCTGAGCGTACAATTCCCTCTAGTACATACAACACGGCTAAAGTACTACTTGGACTTCTTGGATCACATTTGAGACAGGGATCTCGGGATCATTGGCAACAAGATGTTGTTAGTTTTAAAATAAACTTTGAAGTTATATTTCGATGCTTTTTTGAATAACTTGAAAAAGGCATGTGTGTTCTTTGGTGAATCTGGTGATCTCCCGATGACCATTAGTTACTTTCTTCTTGATTCAAATATACCAGAGGCAAAAATTGGCGTCGCTTGTATGATCCCATTTTGCTATCTTAACGACTCTAAACTCTCATCTTATCCGAATAGACCACTTTTGAACTGCACTAATTGCTTGGATTTTGTTAACGAACCTTATTCCTAAATGAAGATCAATCATTACATCATTCTAGTCTAGCAACCTGATAGTTCCTGATTCGATAAGATAATATATCTGCTCTCCGAGCCCATATCTATAAAGGCTCCAGATGAGATGCATAATCATATGGGGTGTTACTAAATCATTGACTACTTTGCCATTGATTCACTGCAGTTGAATATAGAGGGTTTAGGTGCTAACTTCATCTTCTTCATCATTATCACCATTGTCATCGTTAGATGCACTTGATACGTCATAATCTGCATCATCGTTTTCATCTTTCTCATTATCTTCTTGTACGTCTGGGTACAATATTGATGGTTCATTAGAAACCATCTGCATTATTATACGTGATATATTGACGAAAATTTGAATGATCCTCATGCATCGATTCATAAGTGTGCTGAACATCTGAAAATTCCTATGACTAGACATGTTCAAATTCAACTAGAATGTGAATGCCTTCCTTAGATATATCAGGTCTAATAGTCCAAAGGTAATGCATTTTATCATCGTTTTTAATATTGTATAAAGTATAATTAAACATGTGATATTCTTCATTAAAATGAAGACACCCTCATTGTCATTCTAACATGCCACTGATTTGGATCCGTTCCTCGATGCTTAGAAAATTTTCTAATAAGTTGAGCATGTGTCACCATCCGGGTAAAGTCTATGTTTTCTTTGCCGCTCTGGTGAAATAAGGACTCTGGCATGCTCTGAATCCTTAAATAATACCACTCTAACAGGGTGAATGGCATCCATGTTCATTGTTTGTAATGTATGAAGGAAAAGTATTAAAAGTTTCAGAAAGAAAATAGAAGGAAAATGATTAAAAGTTGTGGTGTGATGAGAAATTGGGTCATTTTCAATCCATATATATAGAATCATAAAGATTTTGACATTTTTTTATTGAGCTTATCCGAATTAAAAAGCTTCACATGGGCTTGTCGAATTTAAATTCAAAAGCATTCAAATCCGATAAGTTTTTTGAGTTGTTAAATAAAGTGATGTATACTCACATGCGCTTGTCGGATTTGAATTCTAAAGCATAAAAAACTTGGCGTTTTTTAATAATACTTATCTGAAATTAAAAGTTACAAATAGACTTGTCGGATTTGAATTCAAAAGCATAAATATTTTGTCGGATTTGATTTGTCTTTTTTCATATTCAAGTATTTACATGGACTTGTCAGATGACGTGATGCATAACTCAAAATATTTACTAATTTAAAGAAATAATATACAAAATATAACAAAGCATCATAATTAATAATATTCAAACTCTAAACCCTATGGATAATTAGATGAAGTAAATCTAGTCATCTTAAACTTAACACCTTGTCCAAAGCCAAGTCGTTGTACTAGTGTAACCTCATCTAGTGGCTTATCATCATGCTCCTCTGAATTGAAAGAAGATGCCCCGGATATAGGCATATGAGGCATAGATAACCTGATGTGCTTGCTATACACGGAGGTGGAGGTGCCTGAAATGACGTGCCTGTTGCACTCGAAGGTGGCGGTGCATATGACTTACCTGTTACACTCAGAGGTGGCGAAACATATGACGCTTCTGGAGTCAAAACCAAAGTAAATGTTTGAGCATCTCCACCTGGACTGTCGAAGGGGTCATGTGGAGCATATGCTATGCCTACTCCACTCGGATGTGGCGAAGCGTCTAGCGTCAAACCCAAAGTAAATGTCGGAGCATCTCCTGATGGACTGTCAAGTGTTAGAAATCATACACCAAAGAATGATGGTCTGAACTTTCCTCACAACACTAGTATAATTCGTCGAGACGATGGTGGTCCCTCCATCACCTCTGTAGTTATATCATCTACCTCCTGCAGCATGGATGTCTAAAACAAAATAGTCAAGAAAAAATATAAAGAAATAATATACCTAAAAAGATATAAAAGAATATTTAATTACCATCATCCTTCGGTCGAACACAGTGGTTGGTATCCATATGCCTGAGTATCATGACAAGCTGGATTGCCGAAGTAGAGTCATGTGATCTCACGATATCATCTAATGTAATCATCTTAGGGTGATGATAGCAGCTCCACGGGTAAAACTGGCTCATCCCTAATGTGTTATCTCCAATCATGCCAGACTTTCACATAAGTAGCATGCTCTGTCGACCAATACGTGTGATCATTTCCTCTGAGTTGATATCGATGCAAATCCAGACGAGTATCATAAGCAGCAGTTATAGACTGATCCTACCCAAATTATCTCATCACGTGGCTTGGATAGTGATACTTTACTATCTCGTAACATATCAGAAGCACCTCTGCCCACCACAAGTTAAAAGACACCAGACCACGCTCAGGATACGGTAGCTAGACAAACTGTGCAACAAATTTAAATATTTAAATGATAAGCACATTGAAATATAATTTAAAGTCCTACATGGTCGGATGTCATGAAATTCAATTGATCTCTATAAGTAAGCAGGACATGCGTAAGAAGCTGGCTGAGATCAAATGATGTACACCACATTTCACCAAGAGGATCACGGGGGTCTTTTACACGTGTCTATCTAATTGAGGACACAATATAGGAATACGCGACCAGGTTCAAATCTAAAATAGCACAATTGCTCTCCTTATCTGTCGTGTACACCCCCTAAAGCTGCCCCCTATAGGCATCTATATAAATATCTTAATACGCAACTCCCCCAGTTGTAAGTCTTGGTGGCATCAAAATTGTCTAACAGACTGATGTAGGGGACGTGAATCAAGCTGCCCGACATATCAGGTAGCATATGACTAGGGCTGTAAACGGGGCGGGTCTTACCCGTACCCGCACGGGTCTGTACCCGTTTTTAGCGGGTAAGGTTTAAATTTTATATCCGCGGACCCGGACCCGAACCCGTACCCGTATTTATACTGCTATATGGGTCCGGATAAGGTATGGTGATACCCAGACCCGTATACCCGTATTACTAAAATAATAATATATTTTATATATTATATTATATTAATATATAATTTATAATTTTTTTAACATATTATTTTATTCTTATCTTTAACCCTAACCTACTACCTCTACTCTACCTACCTACCAACCAACTACACTCACATCACATCACACTCACACTATGACGATTTTGTGTATATTTGAACTTTTAATTATGTGAATTAGAGATGTTAAATGATTTTATTTGTTGAAAGAAATGTTAAGGAGATTATGTTAATCATGTTAAAATTTTTATTTTTTAAATTATACATTGTTTTACATATTTTTGTTTAACAGGGAAATAAAATAGAAAAATGTCATACGGGTACGGGTATACCCTTACCCTACCCTGGACCCTGGAGGGTCGGGTCTGGGTCCAGAATTTTATACCCTGGAGGGTATGGGTCCGGGTCTGGGTCCAAGTTTCACTATAAGGATACGGGTCCGGGTCTAGGGGTACCCTGAGGGTCTGGACCCTTTTACAGCCCTACATATGACCTCCCAGAAGTAAGAAAATAAAACCCCAGACATGTATGATAAGGCCATCATCAGTCTCTGAGCCCATGAACTCTCTCAAAACCCACGCAAATAAAGGTTCATTATTTACCTTATACCCAAAAATATGACTTAGCAACAATCGAATACCGATAAGCCTATCAATCATATCAATCCAATGCTTCTTATGATTTATACTCCAACTAGGACCAGTAACAGGCAACCCATCTATCCGTAATCCCAATAACACGTGCAAATCCTATAATATTATCGTCACATCATCGCAAGTCATATGAAATGTATGAGTCTCAGGCCGCCATCGGTCAACTAATAAGTATGTAGTCGAGGCCTAGATAACCATATCTAAAATTTTTCCCTAATACCGTCCTATCAATAATATCAATCAATCTGCTGGAAGTCGTACTATAATCTTGAAACAGAATACGACCAAAACTTTGACCCTGAAGATGAGTAAGACATGTCTCACGATCCCCACTCCATTCAAGCCAGACATATGCTCATGCTGCCTCGTTAATATATCAGGGCTTATTGGCCCCAGATGCATATATGCTAGGACTTTCTCCATCTATATTGCATCACAAGGTTTTAGGATTAAGATGTAGTATTATACACTTTATAAGGTTTAGGGTTTAAGGTTTTAGAATTTAAAGTAAAATTTTTTTATTATTAAACTTTATAAATTTTAGGATAAATATAGTACCTCCTTGAAGTTATTATTCAATATATGATACTAAAATGATTTATTATAATTTTTTAGGCCTATAATAGTCATTTTTAAGATAGTGTTTTAGTGTTTAGGGTTTAGGGTTTAGGTTTAGGGTTTTAGGTTTTATGTTTTAGAGATTAAGGTTTTAGGGTTTAGCTTTTAGATTTAAGGTTTTAATTTTTTATCATCACACACTTAATATTTTATATCATTATACACCCTAAAGTGATTTTATTATAACTTTTGAGGGTTATAGCAATCACTTTTTTCTATATTCAATCATAAGAATGAACATTCAATATTAGAGAAAAATTTATATTAATTTTTAGTCTCTTATAACTAATTATTGTCTCATAAACTCTTAATTTGGGTAATGCAAAATATTTTTTTATTATTACACACTTTATCAACTTTAGGATTTAGAGTTTTTGAGATTAGGATTTTTAGGTGTAAGATTTATAGTTTTAGAGAAGGTTGTATATTCTCTTTTTTTTCTAACCAAAAAACCGAAATAAAACAATCTTCTTGGAATATACATTCAGATGAAATTAACAGAACAATATAAATGCTCACAAATTCTCACAAAAAATAAATAATTAGGGTTTAGGATAAACACAAAATGGCACAAACAGCCAGAAATATGACATTGTCTCTACACAATCCAAAAATATCAACAAGTAACAAAATCAAGAATCTTCAACTAAAAAACAATACTTTTGATTCATGATCATTCAATATAATGTTTATTGTATATTCTCTTAGTCTACCAAAAAGCCAACTCTAATCAAACTATTATTCAAAAATGCATTTATTTCTAATTATAAAAGATGTGTCCTTTTCTTTTCTACTAAAACAAAAAGCATAGAAAGTAAGAAAATCAAGAAAATGTTTACAAATTGTTATAAAAATTCAATAAATTAATGGTATGCAATTCAATTATTGTTATAAGAAACATCTTTCAAATTTTACTATCACTATCATTCAAAAAAGAAATGTATATTATATATAAATACCTCACTACCAAATTCTCGCTACTAAAATTTATCTCTGTTGCCGGAATCAACACCACCGCCATCGGAATGAAACCCAATTTCCTTAGAAAACAAATATAGCGTTTCAAGAATCAAGATTAAGAAGAAGCATCGCAGATTACTTTAAATAAAGCTTAAAAAACTGAAATTAAACTGAACATTACTTATCTTTCTAACTGGAAGTTGATGATTGATGAATCAATTTTTGAATTTTTGGTTGAAGAAATTGAAGAATAGTGGATTGAAGAGAGAAGAGAAGGAAGCAAGGAGAAGAGATAGAGAAGAGGTTTGAGAAGTAGCAGAAAGTTTTTTGAAGAAGAAGAAAGAAGATGATGAGGAGGGCTTTACAATTTAACGATTTGGATACTGATAAGGCATATGTTGTGTGCGTTATTAACTATAACGCATACGGTGGATGCATTATCAATACTGGTAACACATACAATAGATGTGTTTATCATCCAAGGTCACACGACCTCAACAGCTACATAGCCATGTCACGCCACATCAATAGCCACATCATTAATCATGTTTAATCTTGATTTTTAATTACTGATTAGGGATAACGCACACGCTATATATGTTATCATTAAATATAATGCACAAGTTGTGTGCGTTATGGCCACATTCAGATTCTAAGAAAACATGACCACTTTAGTGATTTTTTTTTTTTTTAAACGGCCAAATAGGGTAAAAAAAACCCAACTACTGTTGTTGGGGTTGATGGGGAAAGGGAAAAACTGAGCATCTTGATATTCCAAGTGTGTTTTGTGATTTGCTTGGATTTGTTTCCTTGTATATTTAGATGTCTTTCTTTTTCCCTAAGAACATCTATTTAGACGTCTTTTCGTTAGAACAAGTTGTAATTAGGATAAGTATGGCAAGTGTTTTACTTTGGTAGGAAATTGTATTAGTCTTAGAAGGAAATTTAACTACCTTGGGTAGTCAATGAAAAATCGTGTCTTGGTTTATATATGTAAAGAGCTACGGCAAAATAGCAAAACATAGAATTATGTTTTCTTCAAAATTCCAGCCAGCTCACATGAATATTCAAAAATTTTGCTCACCAAAACTTGCTCGCAGAATTTAAATAAAATAGCGAAACTAGTGGGTATGGAGACATATTATAAGTATACATATTATAAGTATATTTATGATTTTTATTAAATATATATAATTATTATAAGTCATTTTATTTGGAAAAACTAAATTAAATGTATATTATAACAGATGAATAAGTTATGGGGTAATTTGAGAAAATAGTTAATTTTATGAAAACTTATTTAAACTGATGTAAATTAAATAAAATAGCAAAATTAGAGGGTTTATAGACAAATTATAAGTATATTTATAATTAATATGAGTAATTTTATTTGAAAAAATTAAAATAAATGTATATCATGACAAATGAATAAGTTATGGGGTCATTCGAGAAAAATGTGAATTTTGTGAAAATTTATTGAAACTAAATTACATCAAATAGTGAAATTAGCAGGTTTGTAGACATATTGTACGTATATTTTTAATTAATATAAGTTATTTTATTTGAAAAAAATAAAATAAATGTAAATCATAACAAATGAATAAATTATAGGGTCATTTTGAAAAAATAGTGAATTTTATGAAAACTTAGTGAAACTAATATAAATTATATAAAATAGAGAAATTAACGGGTTTAGAGACAAATTATAAGTATATTTATAATTAATATAAGTAATTTTATTTGAAAAAACTAAAATAAATATATATCATAAAAAATAAATAAGTTATGTAGTTATTTTGAGAAAATAGTGAATTTGGTGAAATTTTAGTGAAACTAATATAAATTATATAAAATAGTGAAAGTAGCGGGTTAAGAGACAAATTATAAGTAATTTTTAATTAATATAAATACTTTTATTTGGAAAAACTAAAACAAATGTATATCATAACAAATGAATAAATTATGGGTCATTTTGAAAAAATGGTGAATTTGGTAATAATTTAATGAAACTAATGTAAATTACATAAAATAGCAAAATTAGCAGGGCCAGAGACAAATTCAAAGTAATTTTTAATTAATATAAGTAATTTTAGTTGGAAAAATAAAAATAAATGCATAAATAATAAATGAATAAGTTACGGGGTCATTTGAGAAAATAGTGAATTTTGTGAAAACTTAGTGAAAATTAATATAAATTATATAAAATAGCAAAATTAGTGGGTTTATATACAAATTATAAGTATACTTTTAATTCATATAAGTAATTTTATTTGAAAAAAACAAAAATAAATATATATCATAACAAATGAATAAGTTATGGGGTCATTTTGAAAAAATAGTGAATTTTGTGAAAACATAGTGAAATAAATGTAAATTATATAAAATAGAGAAATTAGCGGGTTTAGAGACAAATTATAAGTATATTTATAATTATTATAAGTAATTTATTTGGAAAAACTAAAACAAATATATATCATAACAAATGAATAAGTTATAGGGTCATTTTTTAGAAAATAGTAGTAAAAACTTAGTAAAACTACTATACATTACATAAAATAGCGAAATTAGCGGGTCTAGAGAAAAATTGTAAATAGTTTTTAATTAATATAAGTAATTTTTTCGTAAAGACTAAAACAAATGTATATCATAACAAATGAATAAGTTATGGGGTCATTTATGAAAATAGTGAATTTGGTGAAAATTTAGCGAAACTAATGTAAATTACATAAAATAGCGAAATTAGTGGGTTTAGAGATAAATTATAAGTATATTTATAATTAAAATAAGTAATTTTATTTTGAAAAATAAAATAAATGTATATCATGACAAATGAATGAGTTATGAGTCATTTAGAGAAACTAATGAATTTTCTAAAATTCTAGTGAAATTAATGTAAATCACATAAAATAGCGAAATTAATGGTTTTAGTGACAAATTATAAGTATATTTATAGTTGCTATAAGTAATTTATCAAAATAAATGTCTATCATAACAAATAAATAAGTTATGGGGTCATTTTTAAAAATTAATAAATTTTACGAAAATTTAGTGAATTAATTTAAATTACATAAAGTAATAAAATGAGAGGGATTAGAAACAAATTATAAGGATATTTATAATTATTCTAAGTATTTTTATTCCCCCAAGGAGTTGGTATGTAATAGATGACCACATATTTTTTGTAAAAGAAAAAAAACCCTCACATTTACTTATGAGACGAGCAAAAATTTTTTTTTTTTTTTGCCCTTTAAAAAAAAAAAAAAAAGATTGAGAGCATTACATTTGCTCAGCAGGACTAGCCCATTTTTTGGGTTAAAAGAAAAGACATCGCATTTGCTCGCAAAAAAACAGCCCATTTTTTTTTGTTAAAAAAAGAAAGAAAAAAGGCAAGGCCAACAGTTAAAAAAAAAAAAAAGCTAGCCAGGCCTTTCTTTACGTTAGTTAACTTTTCCATCATTGGACCTTGCTGCTTGCTCCATTACCCATCACATTTAGTGGTGTAAATGGATCCAGACCCTTCAAATACTCTCAAATTCAGATTCTTATGGTGAAATATATACTCAAATTCAGATCCATATCTTTTGGGTATAAAATTTATGGACATAAACTCGACCCATGGAGAAAATAGTAGTAGTAATGTCTCCAAGAAGAACAAATCTTAAATAAAATTTCTCTTCTCTAAACTATAAGCCCCTAAAAAATCTTGAAGAAAATTTCTCTTCTCTAAACTATGAATAAAATTTCTGTTCTCTTCTCTAAACTAAGAAAATAAACCACTAAATATCATAAATCTATAAATTATGTATTAATAAAAAAATATAAAAATAATATAATATATAAATATATATTATTATTTTATTATAACAAATATGCGGGTATACGAGTCTAAGTATCATCGTACCTTACCCAAACTCATTTAATAGAATCATAAGGGTCAGGCTACGTGAACCCCACTTTTGCCAGGGCTGGCGAAAGTGCTCGGTGACTTTCGTCGGGCCGAACGAATGTGACCAATCCTTTCGCAGGCCCGGACAAGAGGTCACTTGCACTTTCGTCCAGCCCTGGCAAAAGTGTAAGAAAATTTTGAATTTTTTTTATTATAATTTTTTTTTTTTTTGCTCATAAATGATTATTTGAATTGTTAATTATTTTGTATATATAGAATGGATGTGACTAGTTTTTTAAAATATTTTATGTGATAATTTTTATTGTTAATATGATAATGAATTATGTTTTTGTGAACAATATGAAATGAATTATTGTTAGTGAGAAGAAATAAAATAACGGAAATGAAATAATAAATTCTGATAAGGTCAATAAGAAGTAATAATAAATGTTATTTCAAATATTATTTAATTTTTATCTATGTAGAGTAAATATAAGTAGTTTAAAATTGTTTGCTTATAGTTATGTGTTTAATAAGAAAACGTGTTATGTAATTGCTAAACTATTTGAATTTTAATTTGAATTCGTCGTTATTATTGGCCTTAGGTTTATGATTTAGGAGATAAGATCGAATAATATATAAATTAATAAGTATTACTAAAGAATATTAGTGATAGATTACAATAGTATGAAAGAAATAGTAGAAATGAAATAACAGATCCCGATAATAATAAATAATAAAATAATAATATATGTTAAAGTATATGATGAACAACTATTAATTAGTTTTAATATATAATAGATGGTTAGACCAGACGGACGTAGAGGCGATGATGATCTTGGTCCTGCCACGGACAGGACCGGTAGAGTTCGTGGTCGCACTGTTACAGCTTCATCTAGAGGTACTAGGGGGCGACATAGTATCTCCGACCTCCTCGCTACTCCTACCCCTCTCGCACTTGGTTTCTATCATGGAATAGGTGCACCCAGGTCTTTTACCCAGCCACCCGTCATACCTTTCAAATCTCGACCTCCCCTCCAACCACATCTATCTTACACCCCTGTGCCATATGAGGCATATGAATCTACACATCCCGGACCTTCACACACTCCAAACACAGTATATGATCCCTGCTTACACGCTCCACTATACGACCGTGCATACCATATAGATCTGCAATCCAGGAGTCTATACTGGAGTTTAGTGGTCAGCCGAGGCAGATACGGGTATAGTTTTTTTATCAGATGGTTGGCATCGCCCCTCATAATTTTTCATGTAGCACACATGGGTATTCTCATGTTGATTTTGATGTTTCATCCTCTAAGTCTTACATAGGGAGGCCTGCAGATAGGGTTTGTGAAGGTGATAGGGGCTTTGAGGGTGATAGGGGGCTTGGCGAGGAGCATGACAAGGTCCAGACCCTACATATTGAGGGAGAGGCGGATGAGGGAGGTGATGATGGTGGTGATGGTGGTGATGATGATCAGGATGAGGGTGAGGATGCTGGAGATAAGGGGCAGCCCGTGCCTGTGGCACATGCTAGTGGATCCGACGGGCGTCCTCGTCACGGAAAAGGGAAAGGGTTGACCGGGAGCTTTATGTCGATGATGAATAAGATTTCAGGGTCTCGTAATAAAATAGCCGATGTGGCTCGTGAAGTTCCGGTTCAAACTCAGAGAAAGAAAGTCAAGTCTTCAGACTGGCTCAGAAGATGGAGGTCCTATTGACCCGAAGCTCATCCCATCATACGGTGGATATATCGTGGGTTCGATATAGCGTGAATAGGTGCATATCTTTATCTTAAAGTTATATGTTATTATTACTATTTTTATTTTTTAATTTGTCAAATATTTATATTTATATAAATAGTTTAGGATTTATTATGTAATGGTAATAAATTTGCTAAATTTATTTGTTTTATCTTCAGGATCGTGATTCATTGAAGTGTCGATCACATTATATGGCACTCACAGAGTGGGACCTTACAGATGCATAGGTTCGTTCATTGGCTACCGGGATAGGTCTTATATACCTGCGATCGTGCATGTTCCAGCACCCCGATTCTGCATTGATTTCGGCGTTTGTTGAGAGGTGGCAGTCCGACACCAACACCTTCCACATACCATAGGGTGAGATAACCGTGACATTACACGATGTGGAGCTGATTCTCGGGGGACCTGCATATGGTCGGGTGGTGGATTCGAGGTTATCACGGGATCAGCTGGTACGGATCGTCCAGGGTGATCTGGGTTTGGCTTTGACTGGTGGTTTAGGGTTTAATGCAATGGAGCTTCACGATGTTGCCACTAGCTCTCAGTCTTCACTATCATCCAGTGTCGGAGCTGCCTGCTACATACAATACATCCTGGGTAGCTCACTACTCAGTGATAAGAGTGGCAACATAGTTCCAGCCAAACTTTGGCCACTGCTGAAGAATGTGATTTCTATCGCCAAGTTCGCATGGGGTGCTGCCACGCTTGCGTATCTGTACAGGAATCTGGGGCAGGCATCACGTGTTGATGCAAAGGAGCTTGGTGGGTGCTGGTCACTACTGGAGGTATGTGTTTTAAATATAACGTGTTTTATGTTATGTTTATATTTTTCATTTTTATATTATTTATATTTATTTGCTTAACATTATGTTATATTTTATGTAATTAGCTCTCATATTTATATTTTAGGGTTTTATATTTATATTTTGCATTTATATTTTATATTTTAGGCGTGGATATATCTGTACTTTCCATGTTTGCACCCACGGTCAGACCAGGTACTGAAGCTTGCAAGCCATACATCCAGCAGTATCCCATGTTGGGTTATAAGCTTGCAAGCCATACTAATTTCCTCTAGCATTAAGGTGAGATCACGCATCTCGGAATACATGTCTCTCTCGTGTATATCAGGGATATCATCACCAATTTTTAGTTTTTTCCAAAAAATATAAATATATTCCAACTGGATTGGAATTAAATATTGGTACGTATGAACCAGTTCACATGCACATGGTAGACCGTGTGAATTCCTTAAATAATGCAGGCAATTACTTTCCGGGTCTTTGACCATCCCGCGTGTTTTCTTTATCTCCAGCCATATCTTCTTCAAAGTCAAATGGCTAATTTTATTACTTATATTCTTCAATATGGCATTACTCTTCGCGGCAAACTTCTCTTTAAGTTTAGAAATTTCCAATGAGTATTTTATTTTAGTAATTTGACCTTCGATGAGAGAGTCGATATTAAGAAACATGGTGTCCAAATCACCATGACACATTGATAGCCATAGTTTCAACTGTTAGTCTATGCCCTAAGACCAATTGACTCACATTTATGATTTATGAAGCATGTATTTTGAATTGTATTTTATGCTCTTGGTCATCAAGTATGTGACTTGATGGTAAAACCCTAATAGCTAATAAAATACTATTCTTATTTGTCCCTAGTTTTATTACATCTTGTATTATTAAACTAGTGTGAAGTTGATTGATGGTCAAGTTTTATTGATCATGAATATGAGATATAAAATCAATTCATAAATACATATTAAGAATATTGTATTGGACATGACCCAAAGTGAAGAAAAAATATTGCATGGGTTTAAGTTATAAGTATTTCTTCTCAGTTTTATATTTGGTGTCCTTTGACCTAATGTTTCTAATGCTTCTTGCATGGGGAGAAAATATGTTTTGATATAGTCAAACATCACTTTTAATTAGTTGATTATTATGACTATTGGTTGGCTTATTTTCTTGTCATGACTTAAATATTGGAGATAGTGAAAGGGATTTGTCCCTCTCTCCTTTTAGAGAGAGATATCCACGGGCCCCTTGATAAAGAACACTGAAAAATATGCATGACCATGCTCAAATAAATATTAATAAGGTGTTATTAATATTATTTGTTAGAACGGTCTGCCTGGTGATCAAGTAAATGGTTAATTAAGTTTTATAAGGATGACTCGATCCATGCCTTATACTTAATTAGGATATCGTGTGACAAAAGGACTAAATATTAAATCTGATGCTAGGTTATATATTGTTTTTACTTAACTTGGGTAAGCATAATGTCTTGCTAAAGGCCGCTTATGTTCTGTGAATAAATGTCTAGGACATTTTTCATTCACTGCCAACGTTAAGTGAACCTATAAGGTCGTTGAACGTATACAAAAGGAGAATCAGATTCCATATTGTATTTTCTGGTAAGTTAATAAATAACTAATTTTATTTAATCGAATAAATGAAATTAATTACTTAATATTACTCATTCAACCGTCGGATTACTATAGGAATAGACGGACGAGATTTAACTGTCATTAGATGACAATTAGGGTTTTGATATTGATAGCTATAAAGGTTATGTTAACCTTTTCTCTGCGGCCGTCTTTTATCTGATTAAAGAAAAACAAAACCCTAAACCCTAGAACGGCGATATAGTATTTGGTCTCCTCTCTCCGAAACCCCAGCTATTACCAGATAGTCAGGATTAGTTCTGAACAGTTTTCAGAACACAGAAGGGGCTAGCATCCCGATTGCTTGCAGAAGAGTTCGTCGCGTGGATACCAGTAGAGGGCGAAGCGTAAACAGTAGCGCCTCCACATCGAACAGTAAAAAACATTAAGATAATTTCAATCCAATCGGTTTTTCTAGTATGTGCAGATCTTGTTGGTGGATTTCGTAGTTTTATTTTATTTGTTTTTGCCTACGGTTTCCAACATCAACACCGAATGTTCACTCTCAGCACGGTTCGTTGTCTCAACCCCAAAATGCAACACTTGAGATGTCCAAACCCTGCAAAATTTATGTGCAAATGGATTCAACCATGTGCTAAACAGGAAATGTAGAAAGTCCGGCCTACTTTGCCACTTACTCTTCAACACTTCCAACTTTCTCTGATATTCGTTCTCATCAATTTCATTTATTAATTTGTTCCACGACCCATTCACGAACCGTTGTGCCACCTCTTCGTCTTTAACCATCTCTGTCAACTTTGCCAACACATTATGATCGATGTGTCTTCTACATAACATATGATATGAATTTCTGAATACATCATCAATTGCCGGCATTAGTCCGCTTTCCCTATCAGTAAGAATCACTACTGGCTCACCTTTATTGAGAATTGAACCGTGCCCATTTGATATAATAGATGTAACATATAAGTGTTTGATTTGTTGAAGAACCCATCTGTATGTCGTAGCCTGTTCATTGCACATAAAAGCTATTGCCACTATGAAGTTCTTTCCTGTCGGAGTCATCCCTACAGCTTCCAATAGTGGCATATTGTACCTTAATTAAAAAATAAAGGGGAAAATTAATGATTAACATTGGTAACTATTTTAAACAGACTTCAAAATATTTTTAATTATTTATTAAATAATTATTAAAAAGTAATGATCCACTAGATAATTAATGAATTTAAATGTTTATGCAGATAAATTAATAAAGAGATTTAATAATACAATGATCAACTACAGTAATTACTTGTTCATTTATACGTGGTATCCATTATTAGTACATATTGCCACATTCTAATCATTGCAATCGATGTCGGGTGTGCAACGACAATATCACTGATTACGTTACTCTCTTCACGGTTTCTATATAAGACTGTGTAACCCCTTTATGCACTTAGGCTGAGAACTTCCTCTACCGTGTTTCTTCCCTGCATCCGGTTCTTCTTAATCTTCGCAACAACATTGTAAATTTTCTGAGCACTATATACATAAAAAAATTCTTCTTATTAATGGAAGAAAGAAAATCTAAAATATTTTAATAAAGTATTAAAAATAATTCCCTTCTAACTTACCTAACCGCACAACCAACGTCTTGTTCTCGAAAAAATCGTAAGATATTACGAGGCGGCACATGCTTTTCCTGAACTGCTCAGTCTGTTGCAACTGCTCCTCCGTAAGTCTTGCAACCTGAGCATGACCGTGATGGTAAACAGCTATTTTATAGTTGTGCCTCCCGTTGTGCACGAACAATTACCAATTTTCGCTTGCTGCCATTTGCTCTCCCTTTACTTTAAATGAGCAGCCACATTTTTTGGTCCCATACTTTTTATTGGAATTTCTTCTTCCTCATCGTCAACTACTGGTTTTCGTATACTTTTTAACTGTCCCCCCGCGCTCGCAAGCCAATGTGACATATTCATATGAGGAAGAAGGGAGAGCAAATGTGACAAGCCAATGTGACATATTTACCGTATGTCTTTGATCTCTGATACCGATTTATGATTAAATATGTCTTGGCCTTCTTTACAGTTTATTTTGCCCAGTCGACTAATTCATCTTTTGAACTAAAAATTTTGTCTATTGTGAATAAATGTCCAAGATCAATATATTATTCCGGTTCTAAAAATTCTTCAAACGTATTTGGATCTTCATCAACCTGTTAATGTAAAATGAAAATATTAGCATTACAAAAAAAAATTAAAACTAAATTCATCAAACAAAAAAAAAATTCCAAGAGCACTTTTGCCCAGATGAGCAAAAATTCTGGGCCACTTTCGCCTGTCTGGGCGAAAGTTTCAAGGAACTTTCGTCCAATGGGCGAAAGTGGCCTAGAATTTTTGCCATATGGGCGAAAGTGCTCCTGAAATTAAAAAAAATATTCAATCGATTTTCTTAACTCAAAACCAACATTTTCTTGCAGTAATTCTTCAGGGGACTCCATACGTTAGACTAATTTAGGTTTAGTGATCAAAGTTTGAGTTTTTTTTAGAGAGAGGTTAGAGAGAATATTTATGGAGAGAAAGCTTTATATTTAAAATGAATTATTTTCGAGTTATCCTTATAAATTTCCGAGTTATCTTTATCGACCCCCATTTTGTTTTCAAATTTTTCAAGTTCAACTTATGCAAAGGACAATCATGCAAAGTGGTATTTCACATTTTCCCTAATTTACTAAGATGTCCTAAATTGAGGCGATTTATTACTTCTACCCCGGACCACCTATCACTACTTATTGGATAAATACACCTCACAGAGACACGTAAACTATATATTGCACCCTGGTGCACAACGTGTGCAAAACGATGGCATTCCAATAATTATAAGATAGAGTTTTCAAGTCTCACACATGCGATTTTTTTCTCTCCTATCATACTGCTGCATCTCATTTTCTTTTCTTTTCTTTTCTTCGTTCATCATTTTTTTTCACCGTCACCATCTCTTGTTTTTCCCCCCAAAACAACAATATGCATTCCAACAACGGTAATAGATTCTAATAAAAATAGCCACTTCTTTTTCATTTTGGTAATAGATTCCAATAAAAATAGCCACTCCTTTTTCATTTTGTATTATCGACGATCAACTTTTTAGTTATTTCTTTGCGTTTTTACATAATTTTTTATCATCTTCAATGTATTATGTAAAGTAAATTTATGAAGGATTGTGAAAAATCGTTATTGGAGGAGATGAAGAGGAAGAATTGTTTTTTTTTTTTTTTGTGTGTGATTAATGTTTTTTTTCCCTTGAGCTTGAATGTATTTTAAAAAGGTATGCGCTCCTTTTTTTTTTCCTTGTCGAGCTTGGATGTATTTAAAAAAGCTACATACAAAACATTTTTAAAAAAATAACTATATATACTCATAAATTATTAAATATTGTTACTTTTCTATGTCTATAGAAAAACTTTTTTCCAAACTTTTACACTCATGAACTATTTACAATTTTATTGATATGTCAAATTATATTGAATTAGTTATTTTTGGTACATTTTAGGTATGTGCTATGTACGTGAGCCTTTATTAAAGTCATTTTGATTACTAGAGTGGTGAATTTTAACAAAGAACTTTTAGGTGATTTATATTAGAAGATAATTTATTAGAAGATTTTTTTTAAAAAATTATTATTAAAAGATGTATGAGAAGATATATTAGAGTATTTTAGTTATTTTTTAATCAAAGTTATGCCGACCGAGACAGCAGCAAAAAAAAGGTTATTTGTTCTCTTTAGAAATTACTTTGATTTTTTTCTTTTTTAATCAATACATTGAATTTTTTTTTCCGGAAATACATTAAATTATTTGGTTTCTTAGAAATCAGAATAAATTATTGTAATTTCTTTTGACAGGATAAATCAATTATAGTTATTAGTCTAATTCGATATCCAGCCGATTTGATGAGTATTTCTATTAAGAATAAAATTAAGCACTTGAAAAACGAGCATCATGCATTTTAAAATCAGTGAAAGCGGTATAATTGCAATTTATTTTCATACACATAAATTCAATAAATATATAACGGAAATCCGCCATTAGCTGTAAATTTCTTTGTCAAAATAACAAAAGCATTAATTTGTAAGGAAAAAAAAAAACAAATTTCAAACAACCATATTCATTTCTAAACGATCATCAACCTAATGTTAATGCTAAATCCCAGAATAAATTTTAAATTGATCATACAAACAATTAATAAAGGAAAACGAAGTTCTTGCTATGAACTTTTTTTATAGAAGAAACGGAGTAATATATATTAAGAAAAATCTGCACTCATGGCAGAAGATATATACTCTGGTAAATGTTCAAACTAGAAAGTTTGATCAGACATATCATAAGCATATGTGGGCAGACAATCAGCTAATCTATTTTGTTCTCTATAGACAATTAAGATATCAACAACACAAGGTAGAGCAACAAGAGAATTCCTCGTCATACCTGCAAATGCTCCAAGAGGAAAAAGGTTTCTTCCACCACTCTTAATCCTTGCTGCCACCGTTGCACAATCCATTTCTAACAATAAACAATGCACACCCACAATTCCAGCCAACAACGAGCCAAGTATAGCCACCTGAAGCCTGTTCTGCACTGACAGCCACCGGCAAAAGTCTTCCTGGCGCCCAACAATAATACCATTCCAAGCCCTCAAGATAGTAGCTGCAGCTACTCCATGTCCACTAGAAGCACCATCGACATTCTTCTTATAGAGGGGATATGAAGACTATTCCCATCTCATCTAACTTCTACCAACAACCCTCACTCTTCATCCACCTCTATCACCAGTTGAAGCCGCTACATATTGTTCCCAAAAATTCAATACTCTGCTTGCTACTTGTGCCGCTGTCCGAATGTGGCCCTCGAAAACCAAGTCATAGCGTGCCTACCATATCCTCCGTAAAAGCATGACAAATTTCTCAGCCATCTTCTGATCTCGTTGCTGCAATAATTCAAATATTCCATGGAATACTCCCCTTGCCAGCCCTCTAAAGGTGCCAAATTTGCTGCCTCCATACCTCCTTTGCATAGAATCAATCAAAGAGTAGATGCAGTTTCCTCTATCTTCTGACATCTTGGGCAAGTAGCATCTCCACAAGTTAACTCGTGTCGCAAGGATTGATTGGCATGCTCTCCAGAATGTCATTCTAACTTTTGGGAGTACTTTAAGCTGCCACAATTTTTTCCATGTACCATTAGAGCCCACAGAAGATCCTGCCCTTCCCCCATTACTTCTGTCCATGAAATTCATGCCAAAATGATAAGCTGATCTAATAGTAAAGTACCCATTGAGGTATAATGCCAGACACGGACATCTTCAGGCATAGATGACGTAAGTGAAATTTTCAGAATAATCTCCTTGTTCCGATCATTAAAAATATCCCCTATCAAATCTAATTTCCAAGTAGCCTCCTAAGGATTAATAAGATCACCAGCCCTCAATTCATTACTCAGAAACCAACTATAGAAATTCACCTTAAAATCGTATGGAACAGGCAGCCACCTTTCTCCCCAAACCTTTACACTTGGCCCATTTCCGATCCTCCAATGTACCCCCTCCGTTAGTAGATCTCTGGCCTCCTAGATTGACCTCTATGAAAATGATACACAGGAGCTAAGCTGAGAAACCAAAAATCCACACATTATAAAATACTTTGCCTTCAAACACCGGACCATTAATAAGTCAAGAAACTACAGTAATCGCCACCCTTATTTGGCAAGCATGGCAAAATTAAATACCTCCAAATCCTCGAATCCCAGTCCCCCTTCAAATTTGTTTTTACAAATATCTCATTTTTTCTAACAAAGCCCCTCTCTTTATCACCTATACTCCACCAAAATTGACGAATGATGGAAGTGATATCATTACATCAGGTCGTATCAAGCTATTTAGTCCAATGTTAATTACCCACGTTTTACCTATAAATGTCTAATTGTGCAAATTTTACCTTCGAGAACTTTGCATGTGAGGAGTGGGTTGATGTCGTGCATCACTTAACTAACTAGTGAATATATTTACTCCTTATACTACTAGACTATTTCTTTCCTTTTCTTTGCTTTGTCTTACGGCAGAACAGTAACTTGAACAATTCTTCTGCTTTTACCTTTTTTGTGAGGATGAAGACATGCTCAACCTTAATTTTTCAACAAAACCCTTACAAAAAGGAACAGTTTTAAAGGACTCTTAAAAGAGTTGGGACAACCATGTTGAAAATGTAAGAGCTAACTCTACCCCAAAATATATTTAAAGAGGGAAAAGATCACGCCAAACTTATAAGGAGTTTATTCGTTAATCGTGAGATAGACATAAAAAACGAGGCAGCCCACATATTTTGGTCCGAGGCAGTTCAGGGTTCAAGCCTAGGATCGGTTTTGAAGGGCTGACCTGCCAGTCCCAAAACAGTCTGGACTCAAGTCCGGAACAAGTGTTGTAGGTTGGCCTGTTAGTTCCCAAGTTGGTTCGGACCTTGGACCTAGGCAAGTTGGACCAATACTGCCTGCCATAAAGCCCGAGATCAGGGAAGTTGATTTCTGACTGGCCAAATTCGCTTCTGATCCGAACCGATTCTATTATCTAAAATTTCTAACTTGGTATGAACCAAAACCTCCAATCAAGACCAACCTAGGACCGATGCTACAATGTAGAGTGCACGGTCCGATTAGGGATGTCAGAGGCACAGTAACTGATCAACTAATTGATACCGTTTATTTGATCAATTATTAATTATGTATTGTTTATTAATCGGTAACTTTTCTTGTTATTAATACCAAAATTATTTGGTAATCAATAACCAATTATCGAGGTTACCAATTAAAAAAATTAAATTTTTTATCTTTTATTTTTAAAACCAAAATTAAATATTAAGCAAGTCAAAAAAATCTAAAAAAGTCACAAATTACATCTAATTGTTTAAACAACAGAAAAAACAATAAAATCTAAATTAGAGTACACAAATAACTACAAAAAATATAAAAAATTCAAACAAAATTACATGAATTCTAAAACATATTAAATATAAAATCAATTAGAATACAAAAATAATGAAATATAACATTCCGTATTAGTATCGGTTTTTTTTTCCATAAAACTCTTTGGCTAAAATATATCGATTTCGATATCGGTCGACCTTAGTAAATACCAAACTTTAACAGAATTACCATCAATTACATAATCGGTCTTATAATCGAAATTTTATCTATCGAAATCAGAAAAAAATTATAGTGTTGACATCCCTATTCCGACCCTCAGTCCAAGCTGATCCTGGCCAGTCTAGGATCTTAATTGGCCCAGTTGCCATCCCCACCTTCTATGGTGCTGCTTCTGCAGTATGTCTGAAATTACTTGATTTACTGGGCAAAAAACCTAAAAAAGTAGTTTTTCTTGATGAACCCACAGACACAGAATCCACTTTTTTCATTTGTAATGAACAATAGACATGGGAAGTGAAAGAGAAAGCACAATATGCATAATATCTTTGCAGGTTTAAATGGAGAAGTCATAATAAAAATTGATCTCTCTGTAACTTTTAAATACAAATGATTAAAAGAAAAAAAAAGATCATCAGAGATGTCTCTATTATTTGTATATATTCTTCTGTTCACTTTGTAAGTAATTTGCAGGAAGACAAAAGAGTGGAAGTACTCTGAGGGCCACTAATGTTGGCTTGGCAATGGGGATTGGGGAGGTCAACTAACTATGGGACCATAATTTTCTTCTTCTTCTTCTTCTTGCATGCCCTAAAGAATCATTCAAGAAATATCCTTTTTTCTTTTCTTTTTTGATTGGATTCGATTGGGGAGTGGTGGGATATTCAATTGAGAAGTTTTTTTCTTTTTTGAAACAAAAGCAAAATTACTAGAATGGAAAAAGAAAAGAAACTATTGACTAAGCTTTAAATACAGCCTTTTGCATCATGCCCTGCCCTTTCACCTAGATTGTGACTAGAGGATATTTATGTAAATAATTTTGTCAAGCACTTGGCATCAGTCGACGATTCATGGGTATTTATGATAATTGTATTTTTCATATCGTAATATCTCCCTTTTTGCTAGGAACCAAATAGCATGAATATATGGGAGGCAGTAGAATTAAGTAACAATCTCAACTGAAGAATTACTTTATCAGTATGTAATGTTTCGTTCATTAAAATTTGTTAGAATTAAACCTAATTTGATCGCCATAGTCCCGTCAAGATACCAAGAAAATCAATGTTCCTTCTATATGCAAAGATACGGGATCTACTCACGCAACTAAACACAGTTAGACATGCTTGTGGGTGAAAAGATTTGATTTTGAAGATGTTTTGAAGTTGAGGTTTATTTCTATTACTATATGGATATTGAGAGTTTGTTTCTTATGTATTTGTATAATTTGTTTTCTGTTGCTCAATACAATCTCTTATTAGGCCAAAATATATATATTATTTGATACTAAAATAGATATATCAAGGTGAATATGAATGTCCAAGTTTATACTTTTATTTTTATCATTTAAACGCATTATACTTATCTCATATAAGATAGGGATATGCAAATTTATATAACTAATTAGTAAGCATTTTCTAATAAAATGTATTAAGAATCAAATTTAATCTGCTTAAACTATAAGGTTATCTTCACGAAAACATTTTAGCTTAGTAGTGAGAATTGCATCTTAAGATCACATGCATGCATATAACTGCTTCTGAACTTTCTACTGTTTCCATCTACAACATGAACAGACATGAACAGTAAGCTAATATATATATATATATGTGTGTGTGTGTGTAGAGGGAAGAGAAATTGATTCCATAATGATAGACAGGAGTATCTACTTGTAAACAAATGCTTGTGATGTTACATGACCCCTACAATGCAAACCCCTAATTGATCTTCATTCATTTTTTGGATGATTTTGATTGATAAGGACAACCAAGTTTGATCAAACTTCACCAATCAAGTCAAATAGTGGGAACTATAAAAAGCAGCATCTATATGAAGACCACCTTTAAATTTTATTCATAATTCATCAAACATCAGTCCAAATGAATTGGAAGCAAACTACAAATGTCATGTGATCTCTTTAAATGATATACAAGTATATGAATTTAAGTCTATATATTCATTATAATCTAACGATTGTAAATAGTTTATCACATATATTATTAAATTTATGAGCTATAATCTTAAAAATGTGACAATATTATACTCTCTATCATTTCAGATTAAAGAGTTTCTGATAATTGGTGTTAAATAGTCCTTTTTTAAGGTTAGACCCTAATCCTCATGTTTTGTTCTCATAAGCCTCGGAGCAAGTAAAAGCAAAACAAGAAAACCAGGTAAGAATAGACGAGAATTGTGCCAAACATAAAAAAGTACTCACAATCTAGTACTATTTAGTAACTGTCTTTTTTGTTATGTGATGGCATACATTCTACAAATGGTTTTCTCATAATGACCATGAATATTTAAACTCATGACCATATCTCGTGCGAACACATAACACTTATCTCATTCGGGTGTTCAATTTTATTTTATTTTTCTTTTGGGGGAGGGGAGCAAGTAGAATTGCGTGGAGTAATAATAATGTGGCATGCGCAAGCAAGGGCAATAATTTACAGGTAGAAGACAAATGTGAATAGCATCCCTTAAAGGAAAGAGGTTTCTGAATCATGCCTTTGTTTTACCTGCAATTTCTGCAAACTTGTATTCTACTTTTGCAGCTTCTGTTTATAACTTTTGCAGAGAAAAAAAAAAGTAACAAAATGCTCATATAGTACAGTTTTGTTAAAGAACCCAAGAAGAACATTTTTCAGTAAAATCATTGGCATTCACAGAGCAAGAATTTGCTTACAAAAAATTCTCAATTTTCTTGTTAGCAATGAGTGTAAAGGTCAGATCTTTACTCCATCTCTTCATTTAAAACGAAAAAGGCAAAAAATCCCAAATGATTATTATGACTAATTTATCATTCTATTGCTTTAGACATTGAATATCTAACCTAACAAATAAAGAATCTTGAATAAACAAATCCTTGTTTCCCCCACCTTGGCAGTCTTTTTTTGGTTGGCCTGCAAGAAAAGAATGGCTTTTGTTAGTAATTGAATGATTAATCATAAGAGGTTCCTTGCAACTCTAGTTGATCCTTAACAATACCTGATAAGAATGCAGGATAAGCCGTGGTAGAGTTTTGTTTTGAGACGCCTTAAATTGGGAGTTTTGTTAATCTGCTAATTGAACAATGTTCTGTTCTTCATTCGTGATATTTGCTGAAAATGAATGGTTTGTTAATTAAATATTGAGCTGAGATTTGTATGAAGTTAGCATCAAAGGGAGTTCATATCTACACCTAATCAAAGAAAAGATGAAAAAGAATTAGAAAACAGAACCAAAATCTTGCAGCAACATCAAGAAAGGGAACAAAAGGAGGAGCACGACTAACTTTTTTTGGTCAGTGGGCTAAGGAATGTCTCCATCAGCCTACAGGTTTTTAGTTTCTTGGAAGCCATTCCTGCCTGCGTTTTGTAGGAAATGCAACTATTAGAAAGATCTGATCATCAACAAAATCGTTTAACAACAATACAAGCTCTAAAACCAATTGAATTTTAACATTGCAAGATAATGAGCAGACGCCAAGAATGACCGATCCTTATTCAAGTAACAGTTAACCCACAACAGAGAATTCATTTCAGATCATAGTTTTGGTCGAGTAATTCGAGTGCAGCGGGACGTTTTAGCAAATGGTACCGGATAGCATTATAGTTGACAGAACATGATGCAAAGAGACAGAAAGAAAAGGGAAAGAGAGAATTTACCCAATCTGGCATTCTTTATATTCCTCTGTCGGTCAGAAAAAGCAGAGTTCTGTGTAGCTATGGGAGTATGGCAACAACTCCTCCACCTCAATCCTGGAGCTGGAACAACTCATGCTTTTTCTTAACCTGCTGGGGACTGACTCAACTTCAGCCCAAAATACACTTGAAACAGGTCTGTGATCTGAAAATCTAGATTCTCCCCTTGCATAAGATAACTGCTGAAGACCATTTCCATACCATAGAATCCGATCACACCTTAAGAAAACAAAGTAACGATATCAGTCGTTTTGCATAGTTTAAAACTTACATAATTTGCCACCTAAGAACATTCAACGCCATGGAGGAAAGAGATACCATGCTGGTGTCCTTCGTTTCTCCTTAGGGTGCATATCATCCCCTGCATATCTATCTGAATTGTGCGAATATTTGTATGTTGGTGGGAAATATATCTTCCCTTCTTTCCACCCTTCAAAGACACGACCGCGTCTTTGTTCTATCCGCAACTGGCAGCAATATTATTAAAGATTTAGTTCAAAGTTATCTGAAAAGGAAAATGGAAAGAACCAGATGAGGGGTCACTGGTTGAAACTTGTATCATACCTGGTCCTTCTCCAACAATGCTCTCCAGTTTTGCATTTCAACAAGTGCTTTAGCAGTTCGATATGTGAGGGCAATCCGATAATTCAGATCCCCAAGCCAAATAATTCGACTGGATCAGAAGCAATAAGATCAGAATCCAAATTAGTAGGATGAGTGAAATGAGCTGGTTGATATGAAGAGATAGTATCTTTGAAAAAACTCAAGACTAAGTAAATGATTTGATAAAAAGGATAATTCATTTGGGATTCTTTTACTATTAAATCAATGTCATTTTCCTATTCCTGCTCATATTTTGCTTTTCCCTGTTATTCGACTAGATCAGAACAGAGAGATGCATCATGCAATTCATTGATCACGGAACATATAAGAAAACTTACTCGTGTTCAAGAATTGTTTCTGGAGACTTGTCGTCTCCTGAGCCTTGGACACGCGGAAACCTTGTCTTTTTAAGGATCTCCATTACGTCTGAGTTCCTACGTAATTCATCGCCCTCCTTCTGGCCTGAGGTCAAGTGACTGCATACAAAGCAAAAGCTTGTCTGATGCAACAACATGCTGACAGAAATGGATCCCTGCAAAACCAAGCATAAGATGACATAGTTAGCTTATCATTTCTAGTTTCACAGAACAAACATGTATCCTAACAATTTCCGGATAGAATACCTTATTGCCAAGATATCCCATCAATCCTCTTCCAACACACGAAACTTTCATGTTCCGGACATGTTCCCTTAACTCACTTCGTACCCAGACAGTGAGAAAAAGGCCAACCATCTGCTTGCTTGCAACTAGACAATACCTTGATCGCCCTCGTACTCTGTATCCATCTTCTGATGCTGCATAACCATTGGTGGACATTGGTGAATACAATACGGTACTTGGTGAATCCCCAGTGGCAAAATCATCATCTGATGAACCCCATCTGGAGAAATCACTTGGCCTCTGACCCATAGAATAGTCACTTGGCCGGCGACCAGAGGAGTAATCACTCGGCCTGTAACCAGCAGAATAATCACTCGGTCTATAACTAGCAGAATAATCACTGGGCCTGTAACCAGCAGAATAGTCACTAGGCCTATAACCAGCAGAATAGTCACTTGCCCGATAACCTGAGGAATAATCACTTGGCCGACAACCTGAGGAATAGTCACTTGCTCGGTGACTAGAGGAACAGTCACTGGGTCTATGTCCCCATCTCGTACTAGGATCATAATCACTAGGCCGATGGCCAAAAATAACGCGGTCACAAACACTAAATCTCCGATCAAGACGAGGTTGAGGAATCGACATGTCATTGTCCATTCTCCAGCATTGAGGCGTCTGAAAAGATCGACGGTGATGGAAGGACGAGTTCTTCTTCCGGCTTGATCCCTCAAAATCTGCATTCCATTCAGCAATTGGATCAGGGACAGGAGAAGGTGTGTAGCAGCCACTACCTCCACTTGTACCAGGTCCACTATTAAGTGTCTTCCTGATCAGATTAATCCACTTTTTAGCAGGTCCATTGTCCTCAGCACCAAGAATATTACCAGCATTCAAAGGTACAATTTCCTGAAATCTATTTCAGAAAGAAACTCAGTTTACTCGGTGAATAAAGCCGAAAACTTGATGATGATAAAAGGAGTTACAGATAAAAGCATCACACCCAAGTACATAAATATCTGCAGGAGGTGCAGAATGTAGCCAATCATCCAGACTCAAAGTACTTTGTGGTGATTTTCCACCCACATTCCATGTAGCTACAAAGGCACTGTTCAAATCAAGAATTTGAGAGCATTAATACCAAAGGACAACACAACACCAAATAAAAGCCTATAATTAAAGTGAAGATCGATCCCAGTAAAGACAAACCTGTAATTGTGTACATTTATTATCTGTGGATGATCTAAATCAACTCTCCCTCGTCGGGGGCGCTCCGAGCTCCTGCTTGATCTCTCTGCAACACCCCACATGAGCAAAGAAATTAGTACTAATTATACGACTACAGAGGATTGATACTAAAATGCAGAATTTTTTAACAATTTTCCTTAAACATGTAATAGTTCAAGTAACCTGTTTTACTTTTCTTGATTGTACTCGGCTCCCTTTCGAAGCTGTTTCTTCTCTCATAATTACTTCTCCATTCAACATCACCACCTTCAGGACAAAAATCATTATCAATACTTCAGATTCCCGAGTATTTTCAAACCAATTCAAACCAATCAGACAACAGAATCTAATTGTTTTGAAATCTTCAATTAGAGTTCATCAATCATAATTGTACTAATCAACTATAAACATCCACATGATATGACATAATAACACAATTATGTTTGTGTCAAAAATTTTATATTCAGACAGAAAAAAAACAACTGAAAGACAAAAGATGAGACAAAAATGAAGAAACATTTGTTTTCTTCTGCCCATCAAAAGAATTATCAATTATCATAAAAACAAGAAGAAAACTCAAAAAGGGATGAATGCAAAAACACACAAGAAATTAGATTCTCACCTTCATATACAACTTCATCTGCTTGGAATTCCTCAGTCTTTCCCTTGATATTGAACCATTTTCTAACCAATTTTTTGGACCAGGAGAGCTTCATAAACAAAAACAAAAACACACCAATTAGCAAGACTGATTTTTTTTAGGGAGAAAAAGATTCAGATTGCATTGTACAATAATACGAGTTTAAAGCAAAATTAAACCTTGCTTTTCTTGGAATATTCATCTCTCATTGTTTTCACTGTTTCCTCATGCAGCTCTATATACTATTTTATCCCCCACTCTCCTACAAGAAAAATCTGGACTTTCCTTCAATTCACCCCAAAAAAATCAAAACTTCAAGAACATGGACTCCTCAAAAGAAATTCTTCTTCCAAGTCCCAACTTTCCCAAAGTTTAATCTTCTATCACTTTAACTCCAAACCCACTTCAATTGACGGAAGAAAATTGTCAAACGCTCAGCAAACAAACTCAAATTACAGAAAAAATTTCAGTCACTTCTCTGTTAAGAACAAAATTTGATCTTTTTCAGCCTCCCTTTTCTGGGCATTTCACAATGTACCCTCAAAACAAGACTAATTTCTTCTTTTTCTTGGAAATCCCTCTTCTACTAATTTAAGTTACTGAGCCTTCGCGTGTTTTGCTTATAGACAATACTATATAGTAAAAGAGAGACTCAAAAGAAAAAACCCAGAAAACACAACGACCAAGAGAGAGACAATAAACACTTTATGTTAAGAAGAAGACAATATAAACAAAACAGAGAGAGAAAGAAAGAAAATAAAGAGAGAGAGAGAGGAGAGAGAGAGAGAGAGAGAGAAAAATGGAGGGGCCTTCACTTCTTTCTTGAAAACACAGCCCCAATTCCAACTAGTAACAGCAAAGTATCGAATTTGAACAGAATAAAGTGCACATAATCTCTCTCCACCCCTCCCTCTCTCTCACTCACACACAACACGCAGAGTGAGAGGGGTTTTTCTTTTTCCTTTCTCTAACCCAAAGTTTTAAGGCCGGCCCAGCACAAAAGTGAAACGGGGGAAGTCGTTTTATGTGAGATTAGAACATAAAACGACATAGTCAGCTAGCCAAAGGCCTGTCCCAATTGGTCAGCAAAGAGAACTAGTAGGACTAATGCCACCCCTCTTTAGATGCATATTTTCTTTGCCATTTGGTCTTCAAAAACAAAGTTAAAAGCAGTTAAAAGAAGACAAATAAAGATAAAGGGGAATTTGCATTATAGCAGTAATTGTAACATTGCTATTTTTGTTTTGTTTTCTAGTTTTTTGTTTTTCCTTTCATTTTTCTTTCCTCTTTTTCTTGGACTCTGTTTTGGTTAATATAAGGAACGTTTGTAGAAAGGAAAAAAAAAGGTCCATTTTTTACAACCAACAAGTTTTTTAATTGCATTTCTGTCTTGAGCATTAAGAATGATTATTGAGCTATGCAATAAAACAATCTGTCTGTCTATTTATATTAGTATTAACAATCTGTTTACCTTTTATTAGATTTAAGTTAATACATATTAATATTTACAGTTTATTTAGTGTGATTGTACAAGATTATATCCAAGATGTTGTGTATCTTCGATGCACTAGGCACTAGACCTTTATATGGTTTGACCATTCAATTCAAGTAGTATAGCCCTTGTTGTGGAAGAGGAAATTTTGTAGACTAATAATAATAAGAGAGGCTATATATATTGCTATGCAAGATCCCTCTTTTTGGATTCTGTGTAAAATGTTTTATTATCATTAGCAGCTTCCAATTTTTTGTTTTTCCATTTTTGGTCAACACTAGTTAAGACTGCAATTCCTTGTGTGTTTTTCAGCATACAGATATAGATATACTATATCTAGATATATATATATATATAGTTCATATTCAAACAAAGTGTGGGGAATGTTGGTGAAAAATTTGAGGCTCAAAATGGGCTTCTTCTGCCCTAGAAAACAAGGGCAATTGTCCAGAATTAAGGCATTGTGGTCCTCCCTTTTTCTTCTCATTATTAGAAGCTACCATCTTCTTCTTGTGGGGTTGTGACCATATAACATTGACTGATCAATCCCCAGGGATTGAATGCATTCCTCAATAGGATTGTGCTTTATTATTAGGCCTTGATCAAGTTGAAGAAGACTCCTCTCTTGCATTCCATGCCACCTTGATTTGGATCATCTGTAATGTAATTATATATTTTATAATACTTGTTTTGTAACATTATTAATTAATGTTATATTATTTCTATTTCAATTTATTTGTCATTTAAGGTACTAAGACATGTTACAACTATAAATTAAGAAAATGACGAAATTGTCTTAATTGAAAGATAATAAGAGTATGTGTGAGATTTTTTATTTAATACCTTCATAATTTACTGAAGCGATTAATATTTTGAAACTAAAAAAAATATCTTGAAAGTGAAAGAACTATTTCATTAATAAAATGTATCAAATAAAAGATAAACTATAAATTTTAAAAATAAACGGTAAAAAAATAGTATAACAAAAGAAATATTATAGAAGAGGTCAAGAGAGTATAAAAGTAGAGTTGCCGCCGGCCTCACTGCGGCTCATGGCTCCATGTATTTGCTTCTTGTGCTGCCCTGAAAAAAGGATTTGCTTTCAATTTTAGTTGACTCCTCCCTGCTCGTATACTAATGCTACATTTTCTTTTACCTACTATTATAAGTTGTTTGATTTTTGGTAAACAAACTTTTTTGGGCAATTAGGAAATGAATATTAATTTCAATATAGTTTTGTTTTCCCACTAAAATAATAAGAAATTAAAAAGTAGATATATTCATGATTAATTTGGGCCTAAGTAATTGATTAGGAGAGATTAAACAACATTTTTATGCAATTAGTTGACGGCGGAAGTGCTAAATTTTTGGTCCCATAAACCCTTGTCAAGCACAAAATGGAAATGCTACACACAAAATTCATAAATAACCTCCAAATGTAGCTTCCACTATGTCAATGGAACATTTTTGGGTCCCAATTTAGCTATGATTAAGGATTGTAATAAAGTCATATTGTCTTCCTCCTTGTCCAATTTCCATCTCATGGTTATCAATAATATATTTTCTGTCAAGCTCCATATTCTAATTGATTGCAATAATAGTCATAAATCTTTTTTGATATTTTTTATCAAAGTTGTTGAATATTTAGAGTACATAACTTAACTAATTTAAATTCGATTAAAATTTTTTTTTATATCTTTTAGAGGTCAATATAAAGAGAAGTGATATGTCCTAACTAATTTAGATTCAATCAAAATCTTTATTTGAATGAAATGCAAATTAAATTCAAGAAGGGTTTAATCAAATTGATCATAGCCAATAACAAGGCCAAGAGGGGAGTGATATGACTAAGAGTTTGTTATGTATTATATATTGTTCCAAGCATTGATAATGAGTAGACTTGCATTTGATCAAATCAAGGTTATCTAATCAAATAAAACCCCATGAAGGGTGGTTGGTGATGTGCTTTCCCTTTTGTAGAAACTCAAATGCTAGTTGTATAAACAAGAAACTTTTGCATTAAATTCTTTTAATTAATGTGTCTTTTGAATGATTTGAGAGAGAGAGAGAGAGGCAATATTCTTGTACTACAAAGAAGGCTTATAAAGTATAGAATTGTCAAAAACTAAGGGTGATGGGCCATAATTAGCAAATGAATATTTAAAGGGTAAGAATATGTGTCCCTACATTATATAGCTTTGGCAACTTTGATGTAAGATTCTTCTCCAAAAATTTGATGCAAGAAGATTTTGTATTTCAAATTGGAGTATCTAATGACTAATAGAGAAGACAAGCAATTCTTTTATTCAACTATTGAAATGATGAAAGGATAATACTATGAATTGCATTTCCTTTTGAGACTCAACATTCTAAGGAGGAAAAAGAAAGACCACTTAGGCCTGCTCTACATTTGTTTTTCACAGCTCACCCAACCATTCATATGGAAATTTCCCTTTTTCTTCTTCTTTTAACATGGTAAGTCATTTTTCAACAATAATTCTCTGATTCCCCTTAAAAAAAAACAATAATTCTCTAATTAATTTCATTGAATCAATTATAATCTCAAAAAAATTCTTATGAATAATATTCATTTAACTATAGGATCTATCCAACATGTGCCATAAGAATAAAATCATATTAGTTAAAGTATGATAATTCTTATAAAATCTAAAAACAAAATAAGAAATTTATATTTAAAATTAAAAAGTTAATCTACATTAATACGTGTGTCTCATGCATGCCTTAGAAAAACCCATCATATAATAATAATGATCAAGATTTCATTTGAAAACCTATATATATATATATTTCTCGAAGGATCCTTAATATACTGTTTCAAACAAAAAGATCCTTATACTTTACATTTTAATTCAACGTTATGAGCTCCCTTATTAATTAATTTATTTTGGCCTGGGCTGGGGGTTATAAAGAAGAAGATAAAAGGCTAATGGTAGAGTTTGCATTAACGGTATTATTAGCCGTAGCCGAATGTAGGCCAAAAAATGAGTCTAAATATTCATTTTGCTGAAGAATTAATCATTAATAAATTTGGAGAATATCATGTTTCTGTTTTGAATTTATGCTGATTAATAGTATTTGATTCTATGTTTAATGAGAATCGAATCTTCATTTCATGGGAAAAAATGTAATTAAAAACCAAGAAAAATTAGAATATTTTTGGAATAAGAATAACTTCTACCTTTAATTAACCAATTGTTTCTTGATCTTCCCCTAAAAAAAATGTTTATTATCTTATCATTCTTTTTCCTTTTAAAAGGAATTCTCTTCTTCAACATTGATAAGGTTCTGTATTCAAGTAAAGAATAATAAATAAATAAAAATATATTGTGGCTAATAATTTATTAAATATTCTCCACATTTTCCACAAGCTTCAAAGATTTTTATGGTCAACTCCACAACCCCCATAACAAAGTTGTTTTCTTCTCTGTTGTTTTTTTTTAAAAAAAAATATAAGAGGTTTTGAAATGTCTGATGAGTCTATTATAAACATGTATATTGCAATATATGCTTTATTAATTTAAAATGATAAATTAATTATTACAAATTTCATTTAACTAATCCATTTTTTCAAGCATTTCATCTTAATACTTTTTTTAATATATTAGATAATTTGTATGTAGTTCGAAAATTTATAATATTTATCTAATGAGGAGTACTATCATTATTAAAATACTTTCTTACCACAATCTTGATATCTTTTTTCTTTTGAAAGGACCACAACCTTAATACTTGAAGATCATATGAGGTATGAAGGTAGATCTGTGTTCCAAAATTATTACTCATAGTTCTTCCTCAGTATCTCAAAATTATTACTCAATTGAAAGTTGTACCAACCTACGAGTAAAGATTAAAGACCAAGATAAATGTTTTGTTCAACATCTTGAATTCTTCCCTCAAAAAACATCTTGAATTGTCTTCCAGAAATATTCATGAATTTCCTTACATGCATTAGATTAGATATGTGCAAATTGGCACCAAATTGACTAAGGTTTTTGTTTTTTTTAACACCAATTATGACAAAGGTAGAATATGTCCCTTCCAAAAAAAAAAAAAAATAGAATATCTAAAATGAGTAAAGATACTCTAAAATACAATTTTCGGGGTTGGAGTTTTTATTTTTTTCACTTCAAAATTAATACTTTCAGTAGAAGATATAAGTTATTTTAGCCTAAATTAAATGATCAAAATTATAGTTATCTTTATACATTTCAATTTGTATTTATTGTGTAGTTTTCAATTCTACTTTCTTTAATTCATTTATTATCTCTCCTTCATCTCTTTTTTTCTTCCTATTTATTAAGGGGTAAAATAGATATTAGACATAAAAATTGCATTGTTTTCTTAATTCTTAATTCGTGTGTAAAATCCAAAAAAGACTTATATTCTTGATCGGATTTCAATTTCGGCTTCTCATTTTTCACAAAGAAAATATATTAAAAAAGAAAAAAATTAAAATAAATCAGAGATTAACATAATCTTAATCGCCCGCCCAAGAATTAGAATGAGTCAAAAAAAGAAACCCAACAAAAAGTAGGCAGATAGAAGATCCCAAATTTCACTTTTTTCTTTTAATTTCCCAAACTAACCCTTGTGGTGAATGTGAGGCAAGAAAAATCACAATAACGAGGTAGTCAAAGACTCAAGGGGGGCACATTTTGATCTCTTTTGAAGATTGCTTTACTTTCTTTCTTTCTTTCTTTCTTCTCCAATATATGTTGCCTTCTTTAAACAAATATATATGGCCCCCATTTCAATATATACTCCAATTGATCTTCTATCTCTTTCTTTCTTTCTTTAACTTTTGCTTCTATTTTAATTCATCCTTTAAGGGTTTTTGTCTCCCCGTTTTAATTTGTTTCTAAAATGACCAAAACCACCTTTTTTTTCACTTGTCATTTTCTCTAAGAATATATATGATCATGATGGAGTAGACCAAGAAATAATGGCTTTAAATCTTGATAGGGACTCATCTTTCTTCTTTCTTGAAAGGGTATGTATGTCCTTTAACACCATTAAATTAAATTCAACAGTAGTTTGCCTTGGGGTACGTAAATGTTAATATTTTTTTGAAGTTTCTACAAGAGCATGCAAGTTAACCTCCATCGCAAGCAACGAGCCCACATAGCTAGGTGAAAAGGAACAGTGGTTAGGGGGAAAAAAGGACAGTAGGTGAGTAATTTAAGAGAAGAATATAAATGAGATCATATAGTTTGACATGGTAATAGGTAATAGGGTTAACGACATATTCGTGGATAACATATATTTGAGTTGAAATTTTCATCTTTAATTTTGTAGAAGTATTACATTAATTATTTATAAGATTGAAATGCCATTAGATTCATAGAAATTTGAAGTTCAAACGTTGTTCAGTTGGTGCATTCATATTAATGACTCTTATATGGAATTAAAATAGGATTATCCTTATAAAATCTTAAACCTTGTATAATTGCATTTTAGCTTCCTAGTTATAATTTTTTAGAATTTGTCACATTGACAAGTATATAATGTAAATAAATTGACATTAATGACAGAAAACGTTAATTGGTTTTCCCACTGGAAACTTTCATGGTATCAGAGCCTTTGTCTAAATTCTCATAATGAATAACGACAGAGAAAATGCCGGTAATGTTGATAACAACATGGTAAAAGAAAGCCATGTTCGTGGTATAAAGAAAGATACTTATTTTGTAGCATCCTCAAACGGTCCTGGACTGATCATCACGATATACCAATTGAAAGAAAACAACAAAGACAATAATTATGCAGAATAGGCAAAAGCCATGCTCCTGGCTTTGCATTCGAAGAAACATTTGTGGTTTATTGATGGAACGATTCTCATACCAGAAAATGATCCAGACAAAGAAAAAGAATGGTGGAAAATTAACACTGTGGTAAATTCGTGGATCCTTAACACTATAGAGTCTTCACTCAGATCTTCCATAAATTACTTTGAGAGGGCCGATGAATTATGGTCAGATTTACAGGAGAGATTATTAGTTAGAAATTGACCACGTAAATACGAATTAAAGACGGCTTTAGCAAACTTTAAACAAGGAGAAGATTTAATAAACGCGTATTATTCGCACTTGAAGAAATTATGGGATGAGTTAGAAAATTACACTCAACTTCCGTCTTCCACCGACACACAATTATTGGCGGTAATTATAAAAGAAAATGAGAAAAAAAAGATTTTTCAATTTTTAATGAGATTAAATAGTGCAACTTATGACAACGTTAGATCTCATCTGATTCAACAAGAGCCAATGCCAAAATTAAAAACAATTCTTGTCCAAATATGTAAGGAGGAGCAGCACCAAAATCTCACACGGATGATGGAGCACGACAGCAACTGCGCCATCTTTGTCGTCGCCGGAGCACGCCGCTCATCCTCAACAACCAACCTGTTTTGCAGCCATTGTAATAGGAGTGGTCATGATATCTCAGGCTGTTTCCAGCTTATAGGGTACCCCGAGTAGTGGCCATGGAATATCGTCATCAGCACGAGTAGCCGCGCAACCAGCTGCAGCCGCGGAGTACAAGCTGCCGAGAGAGGAAAGAACAGGCACGACATACATGGAGCTCACCAAGCAAGCTAGGCAGCTGGAACGAGCAGACAACAGCAGCAGTCAGCCGGGAAAGGTGTCGCCGAGGGCTGGGCTCATTCCGTAGCTGTTCGTCGTAGAGAAGAAGAAGACAACCATAGCTGTTTTTCTGCAACAGCAGCTGACCAAGGAGGAAGAAGCAACGAAAAAAAGTGGGTTTTTCAAACCACTTTCCAAGTTTGACTCAAAATCAATGGTAAAAATTGTTGACCATCCTAAATGATAAAAATGCCACTGACTCCTAAAAATTATCTGGTATGACAAATTTATGGATTGTGGATTCAGGATGTTTACATCATATGACTGGTAGAAAAGATTTCTTGAAAAATTTAAATAATACTTTTCCTTATACTATTGGTCTGCCTAATGGTGCTAAAGCAATTGCTCTACAAGAAGGAACGATTTCCTTAAAACCTAACTCAAACTTCTTAGTGTGTTCTACATTCCTGAGCTTAAATGTAACTTAATTTCCTTGTACCAATTAGCTGGAGACTCTCGGTGTTTTATCACTCACTCTTATGATTTTTGTGTTATACAGAACCGTATCTTGATGAGCCCGATTGGAGTGGGTGAGCAGAGGAATTGGATTTTTTTCTACAAACATCTACAATTACCAAAGAGATAGATATGTTTTTTCTAGTGAAGTACTTGATTCAAGCACATTATGGCATATTCGATTGGGTCATCTTTTAGATTTTGTAGTCAATAATTTATTGAGATTTTCTACAAAAGAACTGACCCTTGTAATGTCTGCTTACATGTCAAAAAGACCGTGATTGTTTTCCTTCAAGTACAAATAAAACTTATGCAATTTTTGATTTAGTTCATTGTGACTTGTGGGATCCTTGCAAAACAACATCTACCATTGGAGCTTCTTATTTTTTTAACTATTTTAGATGATTATTCTAGAGCGGTCTAGATTTATCTCCTCTTTGAGAAAAGCGAAGTCGTATCTGTATTAAAAAATTACTTTGCAATGGTCCAAACTCAATTTAAAAAGACCATAAAAATTGTGAGAAGTAATAATGGAATGGAGTTCACCTGTCTCAAAACATATTTTTTTGCTCAAGGTACAATACATCAAACAACTATTCTTGGTAGCCCGCAACAAAATGAAAGGGTTGAACGTAAGCATCGTCATATTCTAAATGTCGCCCGGGCTCTACGCTTCCAAGCTAACTTGCTGGTAAAGTTTTACGGGGAATGTGTTCTCACCACCGGATATCTCATAAATCGAACACCTTCAAAGTTGTTACACAGCAAGACTCCTTATGAGTTACTTTTTGGGAAAAAAAACCCCTCCTACTCTCACATTAAAAATTTTGGGTGTTTAGCTTATGTTCATAACCACGATCTACTCAAAGATAAATTCCGTGCCCACAGTTGAAGATGTGTCTTCCTTGGTTATCCCTTGAACAAGAAATGTTGGATATTTTATGACCTGCAACGAGAAAAATTCCTCGTATCCCAAGATGTGATTTTTAATGAGACAAAATTTCCATACCAGGAACAGTCGGACACTTCAACATATACTTCAGATTTTTCACAATTATATAGTTTTGGAGAACAAATTCTTGGCTCCAAGGCAGCCCTTGTACCAGACAGGGGGAGTTTAGGTCCAAAAAAATCACATCAAAGCAGCCCAGCCCCGCATCCAGTCAGCCCACGCGGCCCAGATCCAACAAATATCACCAGCCCACCACAGGAGACTCTCCCACGTAGCCCAGCTGCAGCTCCAGATTTGCATGGCCCAGACACCCCTCACGGCCCAACTCCACACAGCCCTCCCCATGGCCTGGACGCTCCGTGCGGCCCAGCTTCTTCTCCCACTCGCAGCTTGTTTGATCCAGCTGATGCGCCTAGCCCAGCTCCACCCGACCCAGCCTCCTTCTCTCCTTTTGGCCCAGCTCCCCCTGCGCCTATCCAATCCTCCTGCGGCCCAGCGACTGAGATAGCTCCAACCAACATTCAACCCACATCCTCACAAGAAAATCAGCCTACTCTAGGCACTATTAAAAGCACCCAACTTAAAAGCACCCGAGATTATGACTGTAACGTTGTATGGAAGTCTTCTCTTTCTCATTCCTCCTCTGCTCGCTCACACTCTTCGGACCTTACAGGTACACCCATTTATCCAATAACACTTTGTAGACTATGAGAAATTTTCTCCTTCACACAGGCATCTTTTAGCATCTGTAACCACAGAATCCGAGCCCAACACCTACTCTGAAGCAATCACTAGTCCTCTCTGGCGCGCCATTATGTGCCAAGAAATTGATGCCCTCGAAAAAAAATGGAACGTGGTCTTTAACATCCCTACCTCCTAGAAAATGTGCTCTGGGAAGTAAACAGGTTATTCTCATCAAATACAAAGCAGATGGCAACATAGAGCGATATAAACCCGCTTGGTGATTTTGAAAAATACACAAAAGGCGGGTATTGACTTCACATACACCTTTTCCCCAGTTGCTAAAATGGTCACAATACGCACTTTACTTTCTGTTGCTACTGCACGAAATTGGCCTATCCATCAAATGGATGTCCATAATGCATTCCTCCATGAAGATTTACACGAGAAAGTCTATATGTGACCCCCACCAAGTTTTCGTCCTTCTTTCCAAGGACTGGTTTGTCTTCTGAAGAAATATCTATACGTCTTTCGCCAAGCTCCTAGGTGTTGATTCTCCAAACTTACTACCGCTCTTCGTAAATGTGGTTTTTCTCAGTCTTATGCAGATTATTCTCTCTTCACATACTCAAGAGAAAATATTTTTTTATGTGTTCTCTTTATGTGGATGACTTACTACTTACTAGAAATCTTTTACCCACTCTAAATACATCCAAAGCTTCATTGAATAAGTGCTTTCATATGAAAGACTTAGGTCCTCTAAAATATTTTTTTGGGTATCGAAATTGCAAGAAGCCCTTCGGGTTTATTTTTATACCAACGGAAGTACACTTTAGAAATTCTCTCTGAAACAGGTTTGTTAAGGGCCAAACCAACCTCTACTCCTATTGAACCTATTCATCCATTGGCCAAGGCTTCTGGATCCCTTTTTGATAACCCGGGTCGCTACTGTAGAATCATCTGTAAGTTGATCTACCTTACTCTTACTTGACCTGAGCCCGCCTACGCAGTTTTTACGCTTGCTCAATTTATGCACGCCCCTCGATGTGTTCATTGGGAGGCTGCTATCCAAGTTGTTCGATATCTTAAAGGCCTCCTGGTTGTGACATTCTTCTTCAATCTAAATCTCTACTTTTACTGACTGCATATTTTGATTCTGATTGGGCTACCTGTCCTATTATTCGTCGTTCCGTTACAGCATATTTTATTTCCCTTGGTGGGTCTCCTATTTCTTGGAAAATAGAGAAATAGCATACAGTTTCTCGCTCTTCTGCCGAAGCTGAGTATCATTCCATGGCCATGACTTTATGTGAGTTGAAGTGGTTATCCAGTCTTCTACATGATCTTCATGTAGCTATCACACACCCCATTCTGCTACATTGTGATAATCAGGTTGCTCTTCACATCGCCGAAAATCTTGTTTTCCATGAACGTACCAAGCATATTGAAATTGATTGTCATTTTGTCCGTGATGCTTTTCAAGATGGTTTTATTTTCCCTACCTACATTCGCAACGAATTTCAACCGGCCGATATTCTCACAAAAGCTCTTCATCCTACACAATTTCATCATTTAGCTTTCAAGTTGGGCATTTCTGATCTTCATGCTCCAACTTGAGGGAGAGTATTAAGGACTCTTATATAGAATTAAAATAGGATTATCCTTATAAAATCCTAAACCTTGTATAATTTTATTTTAGTTTTCTAGTTATAATCTATTTAGAATTTGTTACATTGACAAGTATATAATGTAAAGAAATTGACATTAATGACAGAAAACATTGATTGTTTACCCCACTGGAAACTTTCAATTCATCATGTTGATTACGAGGTTCACAATTTGGTATAAACATATGGTAAAGTTAGACTTCAGTCTTCAGCATCTAAAGCTAAAATTTTAAAATGCAAAATTTAACTTTAAAAATTAATAATTATTTTTTTAATATTTAATAACTTGTTTCAATTAATTTGAGAGGTTAAAATATTAAAATATATATTAATTTTGACATAAATAAGCAACTTACATATACTACATATAACCTAAAAAAAATTAGGGTAACTTATATGTACGAAGTGCTGGTGTAATTTTGCATTATTTCATAATGTGAAAAATAAAAAATTAATTAATAAAATATACTAGAATTTAAAGGGAGATTAAGACAAATGAAACCACCATCATTGGTCACGTGCAATAATTCTACTAAACGACCTGAGTTGAGTATGGATGTGTAGCATGGAAATTACATGTGAATGTAATCTATGCATACCTATTTCTAACTAGTCCAACAAAATTGAGATTACTATAACATATAAATAGGAAATGAACAACTCAACAAGATAGTCTCAATGAGCAATGGTAGAAATTTATTATCAACAATAATAAATAATTAAAGCATGAACATAAATATATATGTATATACAAACTCCCATTGAACTTAGACACCATCTAAAGATACAATACCCATATGGGTAGTATGTTCTGTAAAGACTTTCGGTGTTAATGCTCTAGTTAGCAGATCAGTAAGCATGGAGCCTGACCCAATAAGCTCAATACTAAATATACCGTTCTGAACTCGCTCTTCTACAATTACAAACTTGAGGTCTATATACTTAGATTTTGTTGTGCTTATTATTGTTAAAATAGTAGGCTGCAACTTTGTTATTACAAAATAATTTAAGTGGCTCTCAATATTATTAACCACACGCAATCCTGTAATGAAATTAAGCTGCCAAATAGCTTGATTTGATGCTCAAAACATACGGTAAATTTTGCCTCAATAGTTGAAGAAATAATGAGTGTCTCTTTGGCACTTTTCCATGATATTGCCCTTCCAGATAGTAGAAATATATATATCCTGATATAGATATCATGCTATCTTGACTTCCACCTAAGTCAAAATCTGAATACCCAAGTATCTCAAGTTTGTCTATAAGTGAGCATGTAATATTTTGTTTTCTGTAAATACCTCATCACCCGCTTAGCTGCTATCCAATATGCAGAACCCATATTACTTAAATATCTGCCCAGCATACCAACTATCAATGCAAGGTCTGGACAAGTACAAACTTGCGCCTACATAAGGCTTCCAAACACTGAAGCATAAGGAATACCTTCCATTTGCTTGGATTCAAAGTCATTATTAGGACACTATTTGAGATGAAACTTATCTCTTTTGGCCACAGGATTATGAAGTTGTTTATAATCTTGCGTTCCAAATCGTTTTAATACTTTCTCGATGTATCCCTTTCGTGATAATCTAAGAATTCCCTGAGAACGATCTCGATGAATTTTGATTCCTAATACAAAAGATGCTTTGCCAAGATCTTTCATTTCAAATTGCGTCGAAAGAAATTTCTTAGTTTTACACATTAAACCTACAACATTACATGCAAGCAAAATATCATCCACATAAAGTACTAGAAAAAATGTACTTATTTTTACAGAACTTGTGATAGACATAATCATCCACAACATTTGTCTCAAAACCAAAAGACAATATCACATTGTGAAATTTATAATACCACTGACGAGAAGCCTATTTGAGCTCATAGATGGATTTCTTAAGCTTACAAACCAATTGTTTAGAATTTTTGGTTTCTAAACCTTCAGGTTGTACCATATACATTGTCTCATCAATATTCCCATTGAGAAATGCAGTTTTGACATCCATCTGATGTAACTCAAGATCAAAATGTGCTACTAGTGCCATAATTATCGTAAAAGAGTCTTTCGAAGAAACAGGAATGAAAGTCTCTTTGTAGTCAATGTCTTCCTTTTGAGTGAATCCCTTAGCGACTAGACGCACTTTATATCTCTCCAAATTTCCTTGTGAATCCCTTTTGGTTTTAAAAAACCCATTACAACCAATTGGTTTCACATCTTCTAGCAAAAGAACGAGATCCCAGGTGTCATTGTTTTTAATGGATTAAATTTCTTCACCCATGGCATCTATCCATTTATAAGTATTCGAGCTTCCAATGGCTTGACAAAAGGTGATTGGATCATCTTCTGTCAAGTCAATGTTTTCCATATACTCATTAAGATACACAACATAGTCATCTGAAATTGCGTTTCTTCTTTCTCGAATGGATTTTCTCAAGGGCACTGGTTCTTGAGGTTGTTGAGGTTGCTCCATAGGAATAATTGGTAGAAGAGCAACTGGATGATCAATTTCAGACAGATCATGTTGTATTATATTATGAGGAAGCACAACATTGTCTTGTACGGAATTTTATTCTTCAACAAGATCAGGTACGAGAACCTACACGTGTTTAAGAAAAACACTAGGAACGAGAACTGTGTTCTCATCAAAGAAAAAGTTTATCACCTTATCTTCCCTCCCAACCTCAATATCCTCAAAGAACCGGGAATTTCTTGTCTAAAAAAATATTATGTTTTGGGAATTATAATACTTGTAACCCCATGACCATTCAGAGTATCCAACAAAATATCAACTAACTGTTCTTTCGTCCAATTTCTTCTCATTAGGCCTATAAGGCCTTACCTCAGCTAGACATCCCCACACCCTTAAATGTCTTAAGACAGGTTTCTTATATGTCCACAACTCATATGGGGTTTTTGTTGTTACTTTATTTGGAACTCTATTAAGTATATAAACTGCAGTTTTAAGTGCATTCCCCCGGAGTGATTCTGGTAAATTAGTATGACAAATCATACTCTCACCATGTCCTTAAGGGTTCTATTTTGTCTCTCAACAACTCCATTCATACTAGGTGATCCCGACATAGTATACTGAGGGACGATCCCACACTAGGAATTTGGTGAATGGACCTGGACGTTGTTCACCTGAACTATCATTTTTACCGTAATATTCACCTCCACGGTCATATCTAATGCATTTAATCCTTTTGCCTAGTTGATTTTTAACTTCAGCATTAAATGCTTTGAACTTATCCAAGAAATTTAATTTCTCATGTATCAAGTATAGGTAACCATAACGAGAGTAATCATCTATGAATGTTATAAAGTACTGTTAACCATTCCAAGAAGCAACAGAGAATGGTCCACATATATCCATATGTGCTAGTTCTAAGACGTCTTTAGCTCTCTCGGCACCTACTTTTTTCTTGTCTGTTAATTTACCTTTAATACACTTATTATATTATCTGAAGTGTCAAGCGTATCAAGAATTCCTTCAGACACAAGTCGACCAATTCTCTTTTTGGATATATGACCCAATCTTTTGTGCCATAATGTATAGGAGTTCTCATTAGTTAATTTTCGTTTGGCAAGGATTCATTAAAATAAGTAGTCTCAAGCTCATATAAATTATCATAAGGATACAAAAAAATAGTTCTTAACAATTTAAACTCAAAATAGAGACGACATTGTTTATTGTTAAATGAACAAAAAAATCCTTCTTTGTCCAAAACAGGAATAGAAACTAAATTTCGTCTATGTCTCTTTCAACTATAATTAAACTAATCTTTAATGATAATTTTAAAATGTGTATAGCTTGAACTTCTGTCATATTGTTATCTCCCTATAGATGAATCGTTCATCATCCCTTGGTTGGCGGTAACTCTAGCAGCCCTATATAGATATACTTATGTGAGTAGTGGTAACCGAATCTAACCGCCAAGTATATCTGACACCAAAACTAAATTAAACTCTAAACAAACAAAAGTTAGAGGCATACCTTTCTTCATGCACCATGTGTAATATTTGGGGCATTCCTTCTTAATATGAGAGGGATCCTTGCAGAAAAAACACTTTATGTCTTTCGACTGGTCCTTTTGTTTTTTTTTTTGGCCAATGTATCCGCAGTATTTTTCCCTTTCTTTTCTTATTACATTTTGAGAAAGTGAGATTAACACTCTCGACCTTATGTTGCCTCCTTTCTTCCTCCTGTACTAAATGTGAGATGAGTTCGTCGACTGTCCATTTATCCTTTTGACAGTTGTAATTCACCTCAAACTAGCAAATTGAGGAGGAAGAGACATCAAAACAAGGTACACAGTAGATCATCAGGAAGATCCAACTTAAATGTCTTAAGTTCTGGTATAATATGAGACATTTCTAGAATGTATTCCCTAATGTTTCCCAAACCATTTTACCTCATGGCAGTAAGTTTATGCAATTGCGTAATAGTCTTTGTCTTTTTACATTTTACAAAGCATTGCTCCAACTGTTTGAGAAAACTTAACTACATTATTCTTCTCTATCATGTTAGCAAGAAAATTCTCTACAATTGTATTCTTCATGATCATTAGACTTAACCTATTTGAGCGTTCTCGTTGAGCCATTTCCCTTTGTTGTTCAGAGGTACTAGTATCTGTTAGCTCAGTTGATTGTGGCTCCCTAATGGCCAAGTCCAGATCCAGACAACCCAGATGAATTGCAACCTTATCTTTTCAAGCTTTAGAGTTGGTATCATTTAATGGTAGAATATTACTTAAATTAGTATATAATGGAGCAATTGAGATACCAATAACTGTAACAGAAAATATAATATAACAAAAAATAAATAAAACTCACTCATATATATACATATATATATATATATAAAACTTTAACAACTTATAGACTGTTTATAATAACATCCCATCACAAGAATAACAGTGTGATACTAAGTCTAGTTTTTGGACAAAGAGTTAACTTGCAAGTGATTTTCTTGATGTAGTAATTGAGTACTAATAGTAAAATCCAATCAAATATCAAGCCGACTTAACACTTACTATGGATACTTAATAACTATTACACATGTTCATCACTACATGTGTATATAACTCTCAGTCTGACAATAACAATCTTCTTTTAGGTCGATTGCTAGTCGCATAAGAGATACAAAACACGACATCTAAGTAGTTTATTATCGAACGATTTTCATGGGAGACACTATTTCATATTTTACATTTGTATCAAAATTCAAGATTAAAAAATAAATTATGACACATACAAGAATCATATATAATATGTAGATAATTATATGCATATGATATATCGACATATAAATGATGATATAAAAAAACTGAATGTCCGATCTGTTTAAATTTAAGGTCCAAAAACAGTAAAAAAATACCATCATCAAGTCGATATCCAAAATAAAACAAAATTTTCAATACAATTAAAATTGCAGAACAAAACCATGAATCCTTCAAATTGATTCACAACATAATAATAATAATAATAATAATAATAATAATAATAATAATAATAATAATAATAATCAAACATGGATCCATATGCATATAGGAACATTCGGTCATAAAAAAATAAAGAGCAATACCCATGTATAGAGCTAGTTATCCTTCATTATGAAAGCTTCAAATCCATAACCCCACAGAACCAAAACGGGTTAGATTTACATATTTTCGAAACCGAAAACCATACATACAAGCAATCTGAATCGCCAAAGTTCTAAATTCTTTTTTTTCCTTTCGCAAACCTTATATGAACGGCGAAACTTCAATATAAAACCAAACTACCGTCTCCGAAACAGAGACAAAGATCAGAACCCAAGGCAACATAAGAATTAAAAAATTTTAATTTAAAATGGCTCCGAAAAAATTACAGATCAAGAATTAAAACAATCCAAATAATCTTTGATATAAGGAAGCTTTGATATCATTGATAGAACTTAAAAGAGATTAAAATCAATAATCTCAAGAATTAAACCTTACTCAATAAATTATTTGAAATAAAGAATTGAAACATATACGTTTTGAAAGATTGAAGATCAAGTTTTGTTCTTCGGATTCTTACAAATGCAACCGTTTTCTTCAAAGAGAGGTTTTTTTCTTAGAAAAGCCTCTTTTTTTTAATAGGCTACTAAAGTGGCCAAAAAATTTTTTTTTTTATCTCTAATTTGGCTATAACGCATAATGGTTATGCATTATTAACTTGGATAACGCACAACTATTGTGCGTTATCACTTAATTCAAGATTTTCCCCCTTAATCTGCCGATGTGGCGGATAACGCACAGCCACATCAGCTTTTTTATTTTATTTTTTTTTATGTTGATTAGAATTTTGGAAAACTTTAAACATGAATAACTCTACGATTGGATGTCCGCTTTACGCGTATGACCACTCGTTTTGATGGTTCTCGTAAAAATGAACGCAACAGCATCGCCAAAAAAGTGATCCGTATGCGTTTCGAGACAAAAAATTGTCCCGTATAGTCGAAAACTTTGACGGGGCATAACTTTGCGTTCGGACGACCGATTAAGGCGATTCTTGTGGGCATTTCGGGTATTTTTTCGAGATCTACGCAATGGAAACAGATTTAGCAGTTTCTCACTAACCGTTTCCACAAAAACGTCCTATTTTTGTTTTAATTTACTTTTTTGTAATTTTCTAATACTTTCTCTCTTATTAATTAAAAAATTACGCCTCCAATTTGAAAATTAAACAGAGGAGCAGTCTTCTTTTTGCTCTAATTAAAAATTTAAATGATTGAAGTTGGTAAATATTGGAATGCGTAAGTATGTTATTATTAAATAAAACCTCATGCACTTATTGAATAATATCTAATGGTGGTCTACTGGTAAGTCTTTTATGTTATTTCTCATGAGGTTAAGGGTTTAAATTCTTTTACAAGACTTTTTTTAAAAAAAAAACAAATTACAAGACTTTAAAAAAAAAAAAATGATGTGGCAGATATTGCACAATCTGCAACATAATAGTTGTATGTTATCCTAATTAATAACGCACAAACATTGTGCATTATGGACTAATTAGGAATAAAAAAAATTTTGGGCCCACTTTTGTAGCCTGTTAAAAAAAGGGTTTTTTTAAGAAAAAAACTTCAAAGAGATGGGGAGTTTTAGAGGAGTCTAATTATGTAAAGCGTACGTGCAATCAGGGACCATAACCCTAATATATGATGTATTTGCTAAATAATCCATCATAATTTTACAATATAATTCGTAGGTTTCTACACATTTATAAAGAGACCTCACATTTTTATTAAGATGACATACCCACCTATATAAATATAAATGATCTTAATTGGGTCTCAAAATATATATAATAACAAACGCATAATTAGATTAAGCAATACATGTACGTCTACATATTCAAATGTTATATAGGTCTCTGTGCACATGAATTAAGTCAAAAAATTTAACATAAATTTCCATCTTTAATTTTGTAGAAGTATTACATTATTTGTAAGATGAATACAATTAGATTCATAGAAATTTGAAGCTGAAACGTTGTTTAGTTGGTGCATTCACCATGTTGATTACTAGGTTTAAAGTTTGATATAAACGTGTAGTGAAGTTTGACTTCAGTCTTCAGCATCTAAAATTAAATTTTAAATTAAAAAAATTTAACTTTAAAAAATAATATTTAATTTTTTTGGTATTTAGTAGCTTAGTTTTAATTAATTTGAGAGGTTAAAATAATAAAATATATACTAATTTTGACATGAAATAAGCAATTTACATATACTACATAAAACCCAAATTAATGAGGGCAACTTATATAGACGAAGTGCCGGTATAATTTTGAATTATTTCACAATGTAAAAAAATAAAAAACATTAATTATTGATAAAATATGACAAAAAGAAAAAAAAGAAAAAGAAGCTATGAAAGAAAGAATACTAATTATAAATTAACTATTAAGAATTACATGAAGTCATATCTCTCACTTATAGATCAAATCGACTTCATTTCAAACTTTTTAGGCCACACAAATAAATGTATATGCCTTCCAAAAAAAAAAAAAAGTAATAAATGTACATATATGTCATTTTGTTTTGGTGGGTAAGTATATATATGTCCTAATTAATCGATTAAAGGGTATTGTCATTTGTCACATGACCAAGACAAGATAGAAGTATATACTCTTCTTTACTGAAAAAAAAAAAAAGAAAACAAGAAAAATACTCTTGTTTTCCCCCTAAATTCCGACAGGCCAAAGAAAAGAAAACTACTTTTGGTTTCAAGTTTAGACAATTAATTACTCAAAAGAAGTGTAAAAATTACCCAGAGAAGAGTTTAAGAAAATTCGAACCCCATAAATTTCTTCTGTATGAATTTCCATAGCAAATGATCTTTTACATGTATTTTTAGTTAGTATTGTACTCTGCTTGGTCCATTATTTGATTCAGCTGCGTGTGGGAACTACAACAGAAACTTTTCTTTGGAAGATTCACAAATTGCAATTTTTGTCATGTGTTGTTATAAACTCCAAATATTCTAAATTAGTACTATTTTCGTTTCGTTTCATGATATAATGTTAAATTGTCATATTTTAAATTTTATAATATAATATTAAGTTTAATTTATATATTGTTTTCTAAAAATACCCCTACTCAATTAATGTGTCATTACCTAATGTGTCATTATTATTTAATAAAGTCTTAAAATATAGAGAGAGCAGAGAGGAAGGAGAAAATAAAGTTTTAAAAATTTGAGTTTATTAAAACTAATAGAGGGTATTGTAGGTATTTTATTATAAAAAAATACATTTCATATTTCATATTTTCTTAATTGGTATGAAAAAGCAATTTAACCTTGTAAGTATTAGAAACGGAGGTAGTACTTCTTCCTTTTCTTTTTTACTTGTCACATTTCATCTAATTTTTTTACTTGTCACTTATGAAAACAATGCAGCATTTAATAAATTTTTCTCATTATAACCTCCTACTAAAAACAAATTTCAACATCTTTTACCCTTCTAATCTAGAAACTTGTAAAAATAATGATGAGAAGAGATGTTAATTTGAAAGGCATTCTAGTGCGTAGAAGAAAAAAATCTAAAGTTCTATAATTTTCTTAATTTATGTGATATCTAAAATGTGACAATTAATAAAAAACGGGGAGTAATAGCTAGCCAAGTAACCAACCAACTAATAGTTGTAATGGTCTCCAAATCTGTCCTCCTCAAACTTTTTCCTATTTTATACATCTTTTCCTTGGATCAATCATCTAATACATCTTTTAATATATTATTTTTATAATAATTTTATTAATATAAATTTTATAAAATAAAAGATAAACTCTAAAAAAAGTTACTATTAAAGAAAGTATTCTAAAGAGTATATTATAACATATAAGCTGGTTTTTTTCTGGGTTGGGCCTCTATTTTAGAAATGGGTACTAAAGAGGCCCATTTTTTTTTTTTAATTCTGGAAGAGCCCATAACGCACAATGGTTGTGCGTTATCTATAATGATAACACACAACTATTGTGCATTATCAGCCACATAGGTCGATTAGGGAAGGAGGCTTAATTAACTGATAACGCGCAATGGTTGTGCGTTATTACTAGGCATTAACGCACACTCGTTGTGCGTTATCAACCACGTAACTTTTTTATTTTTTAAAATTTTTTTTTAAAAAAATTTTTTAATGAAAATTTTTTTTAATGAAAATTTCTTTTGGGAAAAACTTATAATTGTATAATTTTTTAAAATTTTTTTTAATGAATTGTTTTTTTTAATTAAATTTTATTTTGGAAAAACTTATAATTGTATAATTTTTTTAAAAAGACTATTTATATCGTTTTGTTGGAAAATATATTTATATTTTAACCATTTCATCTCAAGTTATTTGAAGAAGTAATACTAAAGAAATTGTAAAAATTTAGAGCAATGATGTAGTAATTATAAGAAACTGAAAGAAAATTTTCATTAATAGAAACATATTTTATTACAACTATTTCAAGAAAATGTTAAACTTATACATAGTTCGGTCTGGGGTTATTACAATTCTTTCTGTTATGTCCCTGCATGCGACATCTGCCACATCTTGGGGGAGAATCCGGATTTTTATAATCTATTTCACCCTGAAATCGCTTGCCCTGTTTCCTACCCCATTCATTTTTCATGTTTGGAGGATAGAATGTTAAATTAAAAGGAACATCCCTCCAAAAGTTCTCACTCAAGACTGAATGAAAATTCGCTTGGTAAGTTCTTCTGTATGTTTGTCGCGAATATATCTCCGGCACATAAGTATCTGTTCTTGATCCATTTTCTCTACACACTACAAGAACATGAGAACAAGGCAATGTATATGTTTGCCATTTTCTACAACTACATGATTTATTATTTAGCCGAAATATATACACGTTGTTGCCCGTACTAGAAATCCAGATTGGAGATTTGACCATGTATATTCCCTCTCGTTGATTGTAAGTTTAACTTTGTGTTCTCTTGATTTCATTTCAATCTGCAAGAACTTGTCAAAAATTCGAGTTGAAAATGGATGCACACAATTTTCAACCTCCTCATGGTGTTGGTGAAAGTACTTAACTAGTTTGTTGAATATTAGTTCAACTAGGACTTTTAAAGGTAGAACTCTAGCTTTCTTCAACACACTGGTAAGTGCTTCAGAAATGTTGGTTGTCATGATACCTTGTCTGTGACTGCCATCATGCAACAGTGTCCATTTCTCTAGGTCCAACTTCATCTAGTAAATTTAAGCATCAACATTTCTTTCTTGAATCTCTTTCATTACACGGTCAAATTTCCATTGTTTTGTTTCTGTTCCGGCCTACCACATCAAGCTTTTTAGGTTTGTATTTTTAAAAGTCTTGTTGAAATTTGCTCGAATGTGGCGTAAGCAAAACCGGTGAACTGCAAATGGTGGTTGCCACAAAGGTTGACTTTGAATAGCAGAGAAAATACATTTGTGGCGATCAGAAATGAGGCATACATGGCGATCTTCAACAATGTACTCTCGCAAGTTTGTAAGGAACCAATTCCAACTCTCGGAGGATTCCTTATTAACAATTGCAAAAGCAAGTGGGAACAAGGGATTATTTGCATCCCACGTACTTGCAATTAACAACACGCCCTTGTATGGTCCCCTTAAGTGTGTTCCATCCACAGAAATCACCGGCCGGCAATATGGAAATCCTTGTATACATGGCGAGAAACACCAGAAAATAAATTTGAAAACATAATTAGGGGGACTGCTTGTTCTGTAATGCAAAAATCCGTATACATTCCCCGGGTTTAAATCATGTATAGCTTGTAAGTATTTAGGTAAAATACTGAAGGTTGTATCCCAGCTACCAAAAACCGCTCGATGGAAAATTTCGAACATACCATGTCCGCTTGTAAGTTCAACCCATTTGAAACAATACCTGCACTTCTTGAATGATGTTCAAAACAGGTATCTCAGGATCATTGGCAACTAGGTGTGATATAGACATTGATATAAATTTTGAAGACAAGTTTTTGTGCTTGTTTTGTTCTATATGTACAAGGCATGTGTGTTCTCTGATGAATCTGGTTATTTCCCACCGATTGTGCGTGGCTTTCTTTTTTATACGGATGTACCATGAACAGTAATTATCGTCACTATGATGGTAACATCTTGCGGTCCATGTATCAATCTTACTTTTCAAAACTCTATATTCACGCCCCACACTGATGGAGTACTTACGAACCGCACTTACTTCCTGCACTTGTCAACGAATCTCATACCTAACTGTATGTTACTCATGGAGTCGTTCCAATCGAGTAATCAAACGGTACCAGATTCTACAAGGTCATCTATGGGGGAACCCGAGTCAATATCTAGAAATATTCCAGAATGTGTGTAGTCATACCTAGCATTGTTGAATCATTGGCTGCTCTCCCATTGTTGCACTATGTTTTCGGTGACCGGGTTAACAGGATTTACAGGGTTCAGGGTAGTTTAGAACTCTCCTTCTTCCGGGTCATTGTCATCATCCGATTTAGATTGACTAGAAACGGCATCATCTTCGTCCAATCCGTCAACCTCATCGTCATCGTTATTGGCAGTACTGTACAACATAGACAGTTCATCAGAGACCATCTGTGTTACCGCCGTAATATGTTCTAGCAAAGTTGTTGTATTTCTGTCCTATATATTTGGAATATTTTGTTGCTGGATATGCTCGAATTCAACAAGAATATGAATCCCTTCCTTTGCTAGGTGGAGTTGGATAGTCCACAGATAAACGCATTTCTTCATCGTTGTTCATGCTATATAAATTAAAGTAAAACATACGATGCACTTCGTAGTATGAAGGCACCCTCATTGTCATTCGAACATTCCATAGATTAGGATCCATATCTCGGTATTTCAATATTTTTTTTACCAGTTCAGCATGTAAAATAATTCGGTTCGTTGGCAATGTGCAACTTTTTCGAATTGTTCCAGTAAAATAGGGACCGTATACATCCCTTGCAATTTCAGAATCCCAAAATAACATTACTCTAACAAGGTTGATTGCTTCCATTTCAAAATGATTTAACTGTAAGTGTTTAGGGAGGATGAAATATGAAGATGCTAAGAACTTCGAGAATTGAAAAAGAATGAGTGGAATGTTAAGGGAGATAAGATTGATATACTGTAAGTTTTTTGTAGATGTAAAGAAGAATGAATGAATGTATATATTTATAAGGTTTCAAGGCAGAAAGTGAAGATGCCTGCAATGAGGGAAAAGTAATTGTTGGGATGAATTATTGTCCTTCCATGAGCTGGGTTCACGGGATGAGCTCTGTTGGATGAAATTATTGTGAGCTTTATTGTCATTCCAATTGAATTATTGTCTTGGGAAGAGCTGATATGAGTGAATTATTGTACAGGATGGAGGTGACAATTGAAGATAACGCACAACAGTTGTGCGTCATCTTCAAAGATAACGCACAACCGTTGTGCGTCATCTTCAAAGATAACGCACAACAATCATACAGTCATGCGTGTGCGTTATCTTCAAGATAACGCACAACGGTTGTGCGTTATCCTTTAAGATAACGCACAATTATCTTCAGTCCTTTTTTTGTGTTTTTTTTTAGTAAAACTTTTTCCCGTTATCTCTAAAAATTTTTTTTCTAATCCCAATTTTTTTTCTTTTATACATTTTCCCTGTTCTAATTTTTTCTTTTTCAACCGAATTAAAAGATTTTTTAAAATTTAAAATATTAATTTTTCCCGCTTTTAGTATTTTCCTTTTTCAAACCAAATTAAGTTTTTAGTTTAGGGTTTTTCAAAGCAAATTATAAATGTTGTCGTTAAAATGGACAATTTGAAATTTTCGGTTTTTACCCAAAACAAAATAAGAATATAATTAAAATACGTAAAATAAATAAATCTATAATATAAACATGAAATGAATAGATTATATAGAAATTTAATTTACATATAATTGGCAATGAAAACTAGAAAATACTAATCATAACTAAGGCCAATCGGATGGCGTGAACCTCGTAGTCTTCTTACCAACACGATACCCGAATTCATAATGTTGTACACCGTCCATGTCATCCGCCCGCTCTTCTTCATCAGACGAAGATGCCTGCGATATAGGCTGATGCAGTGTGGAAGTTGTGCCTGGAGGGGGTGCACGAAACCCGAAAAATCCGAAGGATGCAGAGTGTGGTGCTTGAAATGAGGCAAATCCTAAATCGGGAGGGGGAGGCATCTGCGATGTCCCGAATCCACTAGGAAGAGACTATGAAGCTGGCGTCAAACCCAAGCTAAAAGAAGGTACATCTAAGTTCGGGCTGTCAAATGGGTCAATAGTATGTTGTCCACCTCAAGATCCCTCACCCCTCTCCAGTTCTAAATGCCCAGGGTCGACATGTTTGTGCCTGTGTGGAACTAGCGGTACAGGAGGGCGTCCATCGCCTGCTCCACAACCAGACTGTTTGCGAGCGCCCTTCTTAACTCCATGAGCACCCCGGTCCGGCACGTGTTTCCGGGAACGGCGACTCGATGGTTCAACAGGGAACATCTGTTGAACATCGTACTGTGATGGCGTGCAGTCCAAGGTACCGTCGATAGAGACCATCCATCTCCGAATAATCGTCTGCACCTTCTTCGCGAACATGGCCATCTGTGAAGGATCAGTAGGTGGTTGCTATATAACCACTAAAGCCATATCATCCACCTCCTACAACATGAAAGTCTAAAAAAAATTAAAAAAAAAAAATAAATCAATTAAACTCTAAATAAATAAATTAACTAATTAAACCGTTAGAACTATAAATAAATAACTGCAATGCATAAGAATATTTAAGAAATAAACAATATTTACTTGGAGAACTTACCATCATCCGTATGTCCACACCCAGCAGGCTGATATCCATGCGAACGGGGTATCACGGTTAGCTGGATTGGCGATATAAACCCGTGTGATATCCCTATACCATCTGATGTACTCATCACTGGAGTATAACAACACCTCAGCAGCTATAGTAGGGCTATCCCTAACACGAATTCGCCATTGGTACCAAGCCTCGATGTGACTAGCATGCTGTGTACCCCAGTATGTGTGAAGAAATAAGGGAGAAGAAATAAGGAAGAAGAAAAAAAGGGAAAGAAAGAAGGGGGCGGCGGCTGCTAGGTTTTATAACTTGTAGCGCACAGTCACTGTGCGTTATCACCCTTAATAATGCATAATGGCTGTGCGTTATCAAGGATGATAACTCACAGTGACTGTGAGTCATTGCCACATCAGTGCCAGATCGGAGCCACGTCAGTTTTTAACGCCATTAGTGCGGCTTAACGCGGCTTAAGCCGCGTGATTACGGATAACGCACACTCAGGTGATAACGCACAATGAGTATGCGTTATGGCCTATTCCGAAATCTAAAAAAAATGGACCTCTTTAGTACCCAATTCTATTTACTGGGCCCAACCCAGAAAAAAATTTATAAGTTGTTATAATAAGTTAGGCGATCTTAAGTGCCTTTTAAAAAATTAGATGTATTTCACTTTAAAAAAAAAGGCATTTCGCTGCAAAAAGGAAAAAAAAGGGAACTAAATGCATTTCTCCTTACAAGTATTCAGAAATTGTTTAGGATTATAATGGTAAAAAAATAAATTAAGAGTATTATATTATGGTAAAATTTAAATTGTAAAGATTAAATATATTTTTTTTTCAATTTTTATTCCAAATATGTAATTTGAAACGGGTAGAAGTCTTTAACCTTTTACCTTTAAAGGGAGGAAAGAATTACCCAAAATTTATAAAGAGACCATTTTCTCTTCCCCAAAGTTTGGACATGAAGTTTGCCGAAGTGAACATTTAAAAATGAGGAGCTCAATATTGAAGTAGTTTATTTATTTATTTTTTTTTTTGTTGGAAAGAAGTAGTTGATTCTGATACCATATTGTAAATATATTTAAAATTTATTTTCATCTAAAAAATACTTTAAAAGGAAAAGAATTATCCAAAATTTATAAAGAATTTATATCTTACTAATTAGACAATGTAAAATAATCTTGCACTAAAAGTAAATATCTACTTACGTTTATGTATACCTGAAGTTGCTATCATATCAGAATTCAATAGAGAAAGTACGCAACAAACACTCACATATTTATATATATGCATATATATACACACAAATATATATATACTATTTGCATTTTATATTAATTATCATTTGGATATACTTTTTCTGTTTCAAGATATCTGTCACTTTAGTAAATCAAAAGAACATTAAATGATATTTTTCTCTATATACTTATCTTATTAGAATTATCATGAGGACAAGATATGCCTTATTTGAAAGCTGAAAGACCAGTCCCGCGCTACAACCGAAATAAGGACTTTAGGGTTAAAAAGCTGCAAGCAAAAAGAGGGCAACTGACTTCGAAGAACTCACACACTTCAGAGAAGAGAAAATAGGCATTCGTCAGCGTAGGAAGACCAACCGAGCGAAGCTCTTTCTTTTTTTTGGCCGTGCCGTGAAGTGAAATTGTATCGTATGTTAGTTAGAGAGGTTGGCGAACTACTACGATCTATAGATTCCCCATCTATATCCAATTCGTTCTGTCTGTCCTTATATACTTCATCCGCCGTCTCCTCGCGAAGAGGAGCCGAGAATTGCACTTGGTGACAAACCAAATAGTCCAACAACCGAGTTTTCTTAACTTACTTCATCACCATTGTACTTCTCACAGTACCAATCTGGTCCTGTAGTCTGATAAAGTGTAAGAGTATTCTGCATGAATATGCTTCTGCACTGGGAATATCTCATAGCGGGAAGGCCCAGAGATCATAAAGGAGGGGGAGGCATTCCAGCCCAACATACTCCGGTGAATGGGTCGAGAGAGATAGGGGAGAGTGGGATAGAGGAAGTATAGTGAACAGTTGAGTGGCTATCCAACCATTCAATCGGCTATGGAGGGAGGTTTCAGCAAGCGGGTAAACCGATGATGACTAGTACAAACCCACGGAGCGCTAGGTCGATCGTCACTCATCCCTCGTCTTCTCTCCTGTGAAAGTGATTAATTCCTAAAATTTTCATGCAATCCCTATGGAAAAGAAAGTCTTCTGATTGGAGGAAATTTCCACCCCCTCCTGTTCCGCCTATCCCTTCACTCCCCAAGGATTCCGTACACTTCCTCTAATAGGGGTGGGGTCGGGTATGGCGATAGACCAGGAAAGAATAAGTCGAGACTTCTAAATATCGTAAGATAACATAGAATAGAAAGAAGCTAAACTTTTCTCAGCAATGCACACAGGGTCCAAATGGATTCTATGCTCTAAAAAAAAAAGCAAAAACCGGAAAAAGCATTTTTTCTCTGCACGGTATGAGATAGGATTCTTTTTCATGGTCAGTTAGTGCTAATCAAGCGCTAACTTAACTATCGGCATAGGCTTCTCTTCTGAAGGATAAGTATCGTTTTCTTGTAGTAAATTCCTTTATTCTAGCCTGCGTTCCAAGCGATCATTGTAGACCTTTTTTTGATCTATCTACTTCCGCCCCTGCTTGCTGTACAAATGAATATGAGCGGATGTCTGAAGTGGAAAGGAAGAGTTTTATCGCCTACGGGAGGCAGCAGTGGGGAATTTTCCGCAATGGGCGAAAGCCTGACGGAGCAATGCCGCGTGGAGGTAGAAGGCCCACGGGTCGTGAACTTCTTTTCCCGGAGAAGAAGCAATGATGGTATCTGGGGACCGGGTAAAGTAGTGAAATTCCTAAGCCTCCCCAGCGCCAGACAAAGACCTTGCTTGCTCCACTCATAGCCCTCCCGATTAAACAACCTACATCCCACACAGGGAGGGAAATGCGAAGACATCATATCAACACAGCCTAAATCACCAAAGGGGTTTTAATCCGGGTTATCTTTCTGCTTTGGCTCTTTCTCTAAGACCGTGGTTAAGAAGTTCCGTCGCTCAGATATAGATATTAGATGCAGCGTAACGACTCTTTTTGCTTCCTTCTGGAGGTCTGGAGTGCACTTCCTCTAAAAAATCAGAAAGGCTTGTCGAAAATTGCCGGTTGAGTTGGTCCAACCAAGAAAGAAATGGGAGTCTTTGGGCATTGCTTGGGTCGAGATGCCTTCGCCATCCTCGGAACGGGGTTCCCTTCCTTCGGAACGGGTAGCTACGGTTCCATTCCTTCGGATTCCATCGGGCTGGAATCCTCAGAACGGGTTTAACTCAATAACTCAATAGCTACAGTAGCTACGAGAAGTCAAGCTTCGTGCGGCGATCTTGGTTACGAATGTTGGTTCCGTCTCTTTCGGCCCGATAACATAACGGCGTCTTGGATTGGATGTAGTTTTGGTTCCCGATCCTTTGGCTTTCGGCCTGAGCCGAACGAATCAGCTTATTTCGCGGCAGGTGGGCGCGGTGGTTAAATGAGACCACCATTGTACTCCTAGGACTAGTTCTTGATAAGAGAGCTATTCCTTCAAATAACACCTTTTCTTGCAGCCCTAGATAAGGCCGAGATAAGAGTCCCTACAGTTGATTCAAGTGCAACCCCTATTTGTCCAATTCCTCCCTCAGACCCGATGAAATAGCAGCTTATTCTCTTCGGAGAGTGTGGATAAGGGAAAAAGGAAAGCAACTACTGCAGTTGCTAGTCCTCAAGCGAAGAAGAAGGAAAAGCCATCAAGTTAGTAACATTTTGAAGGGTCAGATCTGAAAGACTGGTCTGATTCAATCCCTTATGATACATAGAATAGGACTAAAGATAAAGTAAGGCGATCTTTCACGACAATTGTCAAGAAATTTAATTAGCAATATTAATGAAAGTTAAATAATAATTTAGTCTATTTTTTTAATTTAGATAACTTAATTATTTTATTAATTTTTATATCATGTCTTAAAATAACACTTAATATGAAATAGACAGATATAGTAGATATTACTGTTTAAAAAAAAAAAAAATGGTAGATATGTAGATGAAGTAAGTAAAGGCTGCACTGCACAGGACAGGTGTGAGAAGAATTAAATTTAGACATAAATGTGACAAGTGCCTACCCTCTCAATCTCAATATATACTTGTGGTTGCCACATCCCCCTCTCCTCCTTGTGCGTGAAAGTTGAACTTTGGGGGCCCCCTCCCCCCTCCTCCTTATTAAATCAAGGATTCAAATTCAAGTCCAACTCCAGGGCTTCCTCATGTCAATCAAATTCAATTATCATCATCATCCTCCACTCTCTCCCCACACATATATATGTCATTTTTTTGTACTCAAAATTTTGCACGAGTTCATTTCTGTAATGGCGTTGCTCTTAATTTTAAAAAGTGTTTATTTAGCGTGCATTAATCCAAATAAAATATATCATATAAAATAATTCAAATTTAATAACATAAAAGACAGTAAGAAAAATCAATAAGCTATATTATTCTCATATATATTGACACGTACAGACCTAATTCATTTAGCAAAAAGGTAAAAATTATAGAATATATATACACGTGATTTATATGTATATATATGCGTGTTTATTCATTCGATTTGTACTAGATAATTTTGTACCGACAAAAGAAAAAGAAAAGAAAATTGGTACACTCCAAATCAACCACTTAAGATTCTGTCAACCATTTGGTCTTAATGGAAAAAGGAAATCACTCTAGAATCTTCTAAATTTGTGGTTTCAAATTAAATAGAATTATTTGAAAATTTTACCATGGTGAAATAAGCTATAATTATAAATTAGTGAACCAAATAATTTTCTATACTTAACGGCTAAAATAAGAATGTATGTAGTAGATATATATTAAATAGTATGAGGATCACACAGTGTATTTGAACATTATTAATTTTGTAAATCATAGGTGATATCTTTTAAGTAGGTATTGAGTTTTTTTTTAAAAAAATGCGTAACTTAGAGATTATATCAAATTAGTTGGAACTGTAGAATAAATTAGAGAGGAAATTACCTCCATCTAAACATTGAAGGAATAAATTAAGATAGCAGCGAGTGTTTTCCTCCCTAGAAGAATTTGAGAAGCAGTTGTGTTTGGAGGGGAAAAAAGACTTATTTAATTGATATTATTTTTTAAAAAAGAAAAAAAAAAATTTGTTAGCAGAGCAGAGGTGATGGTGTGGGCTTTTCAACAAAGGAGGAGCTGGACTGCTATGACTTTTGGCCCACTATTTTATGTCATGAATGATCCACAATTGCAACAAAACTAAACAATTTACCCTCTCTCTCTATCTACTAAAAATATGGACCATTTTCCGGCTCCCTCCCTCCGATTCATGCCCAGAATAGACGGTTTGCCGTCAACCCTCTGAAAAGGTGGAGGAGAGTAAACCAAGCTAAGCATGAAATCTGGAAGCCATAAACTCTCCCAACTTCCGCAGACGATTTCTTTTTCCATTTCCTGTCTAAATCCTCATTCAATTCAAATATCGTCAAACTTTTAGTTTGTTTCTCCTTAGTTTCGTCGGAAAACCGGTTTGAACCAAATTAATTTGACAAATGGCGTTTTTCGTCTTTCGGCGACGATTGTCAGCTTCCGTTGCTTGTCATGTCTTACCTGGTATGTCCTTTTCTTCATCCAAAACTTTCCCTTTTAATTTGCGTCTAATACTCTTTTTGGCTTCTTCTTAGAAGAAAAAATTTAGCAGAATCAAAAGGAGTTATATATTGTTCTAAGAATGCAATGAGCAAAAAGGTGAACTAGTGCAATGCTAATTTAGTGCTAGTAAATTTATATTAAAAAAAAAATTTGGTGCTAGTAAGTTTCAGCTCAGTATGTCACTTAAAGTTGGAATTTGCGTGGAGAATTTCTAGGAAAGATTGGATTTTTTTTTTTTTTTTAAGAAAAAAGGATTTTCTCAATTAGTCAGAGAATGAAGCAGATTGTGATTTTCTTGATAATACTGTGCCTGACATGTTCCATATGGTTTTACCCGTTTTGTCTTATGAAATGTGGAAAGTATTAAAATTATCCAAGTTATCAGAAAAGGAGGAAAATTGTCATGCATTTGTGTCTCATCCTTTACATTACATTTCTTATGCTTAGTGGATAGCTCATGTAGTTTTATGGTAGCAAGACACTATGGCTCAACAATAGTTGGCAGCTGAATTATGAGAATTAGTTATTGAAGTGAACATGTAAACATATACAAGTGAAGCATATATATGATCTTCACTTTAGAGTGAACTCTCCATTTGTTGGGGAATTATAGGTCTCGTATGGGAGTGGGGAAGGAAAGATTATGCTGTCATATAGTTGATGTAAATTGACATTCTAAATGTTGGCAAGTGATTTCAAATCTAGAATAGAATACTTTGGGTCTGCTTCTGAATCTTGAATGTTGGTGGTGACACTGCTGAATCCTACAAAAGTTTTCAAGCTTCCCTTAACAAATGAGTTTAATAATTTATGGTTTTCTTGCATGCAATATTGATTTTAGATGCAGTAATAATCTGTTTCCCTAGTAAACCAAGAGGGATGAGGGGCTTTAGTGTCTCTGCAATTCGGCTTTGGGATATTCATCTTTGACATTGTTCTTTCCCTATTTTGAGATGGTAATTAATATTATAATATTATCCCTCATCTGTCCCATGGATTTTAATCCTAATGGATTACATTTGAGGGGAACACTGTGCGTTTCATAATGTTCCATAAAGCATCCCGACTTTTGTTCTTTCATATTCTCTCTCATGAAAAATCAAGGAATGTTTATAGTCCACTAAAGTGAGAAGATTTTTCCAGAAAAAAAAAAAAGAAAAAAATGTGAGAAGATTTGGACATATAACTGTGTGGGTATAGTAGTTATCTGGATAGGAAGGGAAATAAATTGAACCTCCCATAGTGTACTTCAATGAAGCTGAGGAAACTATATACAGTAAGTTTATCCCAACCGTGGTTAGGTTTTCCGAGTCCCACTCTTCTACTCAGTTCTTTGATTATCATTGTGTTATTATATCTTGTCAACTATGGCTGCATGGCAAGTAATGTGAGAGATTCTAAATAAAGAAGATTTTATTATTTTAGCAATTATACCAAGTTACTTCGATTGGTTACAGCAGATTTTATCAGATTGACATGCTTGTATTGCACAGTTTCTTCTGTTATCTGTTTACTCCATAAGGTTTTCAAGCTGATCTATATAGAGAAGTGCAACATACTAGCATCATTCTGGTGTTCTTTCTGTTGTTCCTCATATGGTCTGATGTGTCTCTCAATCTTTTTGCATATCAGATAACACAACAGTCTGCTTGATTCCTTTGGAGTTGAAGTTTGGAATTTCAAAAGGTTTTTTTAATTGCTTCAGGCAGTTCAGCAGTTCCAGCAGTACAATTAAATTTGATTTTACTGATCTTACGTAAGACTACCTGTATCCAATTACTATTCCTTTTCAGCATAACATTTTGTGTTTCAGAACATTTATTTTCTTATATACTTGGACTGAAATTTAGTTTCCTTGTGATGTTTCTATTTACGACTTATTTCTTCATTGCATCCAGTGCACCTTCTTATTTTTGTTTTCTTGTTCCAATTTAGCTGTCCGCATACATGGTATCCAAATGCCCGAAAGAAGAAGCGGAATATCTTTTTACATGTTGGTCCTACAAATAGTGGCAAAACGCATCAGGCACTGAAGCGACTGGAGGCAAGTTCCTCTGGTACCTGCTGAAAGCCAATAGTACCATTAATCTTACTGTGTTTTGCTGGTACTTGAGTGAAAAATTGCCTGAACAATCGGTAACTTCTAAAATGTTCTGCTGCAGGTATTTATTGTGGGCCTTTGAGGCTTTTGGCATGGGAGGTGTCCAAACGGTTGAACAAGGCAAATGTTCCTTGTGATCTGATTACTGGACAAGAAAGAGAAGAGGTTGAGGGAGCAAAACATAAGGCTGTTACTGTTGAGATGGCTGATGTGGCATCCAATTTTGATTGTGCCATAATTGATGAAATTCAGGCATGTTGAAAACTTCCCCAAGCATTATAGTCCCAATCAAAAACTAACAACTTGCTGTTTCCTTTAGTAGACTGCCTATTTATGTAGTTCAGAAACTTTCATCTGTCAATAATTCAAGATTAAAATTTGGGGAGGATTTTTATTTTTTGGTCTCCTATCTTTCAAGATGTATCCCTTTTCAATCCTATCCCCCAACTAACAAGTAGGAGAAAAAATATGAAAGATGTATCCACTGAGTTCCTATGTTCCAAGAGATGGTAGGAAAAGAATCCTTTTTTAGCTCTCATTCAGATGTTAATTTGCGTCCTTCAGCTAATCATTCACCTATAATGATTTACTTCCTTCATACAGATGTTAGGATGTAAGACCAGAGGCTTTTCATTTACACGTGCTTTACTAGGATTATCAGTAAATGAGCTACACCTCTGTGGAGATCCAGCTTCTGTTCCTCTAATTGAGGAAATACTTAAAGTGACTGGTGACCATGTTAAGGTATGAACCTGTTTATCCAGTATTAAATAACATCTTCCTTTGTTAATTTTGATGATGTTACTTGAATAAGAAATTATTGGATACTTCAATGTGTTTGCTACTACTTTGTTGTCCTTCTGGGTTTGAGATATATTGAACTTGATCTCTGTGGTAGACATATTCTTGGGGACTTTATTCTTTTCAAATATATTGATTGTGTGACATCATTTTGTAAATTTTCCGATGTGCTGAAAGAGGGTTTAATGGCTTGACGAGTTTCTTTATCCCCCCCCAACACAGACACACACACACACACACAAATTCAAGGTTCTGTTTATGTTGCCCTTTCCACATATTTTTTGTTGGCATGTCTAACATTGAAGTATTACTTTCTGCTTAGGTTCGATATTATGAGAGGCTTTCACCTCTTGTTCCTCTGAAGGTTCCTCTGGGATCTTTCTGCAATATACGAACTGGTGATTGCATTGTCACCTTTTCAAGGCGCGAAATATACAGGTTAAAGGTCAGCATAAGTTTCAAAATTTCTCTCTCTGAAATTTTCCTCTCGAGGCTCGACCCCTACCCGAATAAATGAAATGAAAGAAGGGGGAGGGAAGTTCAATCAAAGTGGTCCAGGAGTTCATTTTCTTTATTCTTTCTGTTACATTTCATATCCAATCTTCACAGGGTAGATGGTACTCAAACTTGAACTGAAATGTTTGTAAAATTGTATTTATCTTTTAAGTTTTTGGATTCATGGATGCATTTGTGTTTAAGGTGCATACTCAATCTGCATTCTCCTTTGTACAATTTGATAAACAGAAAGAAATTCAAGGAGGAGGCAAGCATCTGTGTTCTGTTGTTTATGGTTCACTGCCCCCTGCAACTCGTACAAGACAGGTTTTTGTTCCTCTCTTTTCCTAGTCTGTCTGAATTGTGTTTGACTTTATTGACTGATAAGCCACAATTAGCTTAGCTAATACATTTTCAGGATTGCAGGCATCTATGTTCAATGATGAAAACAGTGAGTTTGATGTTCTTGTAGCAAGTGATGCTATTGGGATGGGTTTGAATCTTAATATCTCCAGAATCGTATTTTCAACATTAGAGAAATTTGATGGTGTGCAGATGCGAGAGCTTTCTGTTTCAGAGATTAAACAAATTGCAGGTATGTTTTGTTTTTAAGCAAAATATAGTGATAATCATTTCAGTATATGATGTATCAATACTGAGCAATGAGGAAGAACTACTAGCTTTTCTGCTACTTCCTGTTATGAATTTGTTGCTTTCTAGTTCTCTAAATCGTTGAATGGTTTTATAACATTTTAAAACTTTCTTCATTGTATGGTTTTCCTAAAAATGGTATAAGTGCATGACTGTACATTGGGTAATGTGGGTGGGTGGATGGGTGGATATGTGTTTATTTGTTTATTTATTTTCCCTTCTTTTCTTGCTGTTGAGAAGGAGGGGGAAGGTGCAGGGGGGCATTTGGAGAGAGTATTGTCCCCTTCTCGTATTGCTTTATCTTCCTCTGTTAGACAAAGACAATAACGTAAGTTTAATGTAGATATGAGAATTTTGTTTAAACAAGGAGGGGATGGTGTTGTAGCATCTTGTTTCAATTGGGTTGGCAGTATAACATTGTCTTATTTCACTCGGGATCTTTTGTAACATCTCCAATAACACTTCCTTTTATAAATTTACCTTAGGGTTTATCTTTTATTTGTTAGTTTTATTAATTAAATACTATATGGGGAATGTCACAGAAAAAGTGTTACAGAGGATGTTAGAAACGATCTGAGCCGGTCTTATTTTGGTCTTAACTAGTTTCAATTGGACTGTCATGTGCTTTGCATATTTGCTGAGATATTTTGTGCCTATCAGCCAGATTCTGTTTTTAAACAAATATGGTAGTGTTTTATAATAAAGCATGTTTACACACTTCTAGGGTTCCTGTGTTTAGAAATTTTGGTAATTATTGCAAAAGCTCAAAACACGTCTCAATTTGAAGTTTCTAGGTTCCGTAGCTTCATTTTACGGTTTGGTTTTATGATGGGACAACCTGCAACTTTTTTTGTTGAAGTTTCAGCTTTCAAGTTTTTATTATTGAAGTTTCTATGACTTTTAAGTTTCATATGCTATACATATGGTTATAAAAACTTTCAATTGAGGAGGATGTAGAGTTGAAGGTGGGTGTGTGGTTGTGTTCTCTTCAGGTGTGTGCCTACATTCAATGAACCTTTACTTTAGCCGGTAAACTCTAGAATTCTTGGTTGAACCCCTTAATATTTTTCTCTCAAATTTCTGTTCATTCTTGTTATGGCCTTCTAAGACTCCTAAATTCCCTCTCTCTTGATTTGCCACCATGTTTGCTTTAGGTGCCAAAGGATCTCTCTCCCTTTTGATCTCCCCAGTAGTTTCCTATAGTTAAGCAACATTGTATCAACTAACCTCCTGACTCTCTCTCAGTTTTTGGTTGTATTTGGGCAATTAGTATATTGTGATTGGTTTTTCTTGCAGGAAGAGCTGGAAGATATGGATCCAAATTTCCTGATGGAGAAGTGACTTGTCTAGCTGCAGAAGATCTTCCCTTACTTCACTCATCTCTAAAATCCCCTTCTCCTATTCTAGAGGTAATCAAGTTATTCTGGAGTTCATTGTTCGAAAGTTCCTGGATTATACTCTTCATGTTGACATTATCTAATTAATAATATATTTCTATATGGTTTCCGTTGCTTCTACAATATGCACATTTACAATGATTAAAATGGACCATTTTGATGGCCATGCTTTATGATGCAGAAAGCCGGTCTATTTCCAAGTTTCGATCTCTTGTTGATGTACTCTCGCCTACATCCAGAGTATGGCATATACCAGATATTGGTAATCCTTTCTCTTGCTTCTCCTGTTCTTGTTGATGTACTGAGATAGATGTTAAAGTCCTTGAGTGCGTTTCGCTCATGACTCGTTGACATATTTTTGCTGATTTTTCAAGAATGAAAAGATAATGTATCGATTTGTTATAGAAGCGTATAATTCTCCATTGGTAGGGTTGTATATAATCTTTTATATTCCCCTTTTTTTCGATTGAGGTAACTTGCAGGCCCATTTCGTGGAGCATGCCAAGTTATCAGCAAACTACTTTATTGCTGATTGTGAAGAACTATTGGTATGTTCAGTTATCGCTGTGTCTAATTGTCTTACCTTTTCATTATCCATTTTGAGATTTGTACTTTGTTCACATTTGTGATAAACTGATTAGATTGTTTTGACAACAGAAAGTTGCTGCTCTCATTGATGAGTTACCTCTTGGTTTGCATGAGAAGTACCTTTTTTGTATAAGGTATTACATGTCCATCCTAATCATGATAGTTATTCGTTCGTACATAATTCTTCTTGGTACGGCATTTGCGCATAAGCATTTGCAGATTTGCTGTGTGATAAATGCATATCAGAATGACATTAATGCTGCATCTCTGTTCAGACTAGTTGAAATCTATTGGTTTAACCATGTTTAGAATGCTGTCATAACATGAAGGCATACGTACATACGATACACTCAGACACGCCATAGACTCTCTGCTTTTGTATGTGTATTGATTTCATTTGTAAAACTGCTCCTAAACAACTTGGTGATAGCTCCTTTATGTAACTAGTTTGCTGCTAGTTAAAATGTTGTTTTCCTTTTGCAGTAAGCAGAGTCAAAATTGCTTTACTTTTAGTTGTCATGTTAAGCATTAACTCAACAGGATTTGTTGTTTGCAGTCCAGTTGACATGAACGATGATATTTCATCTCAAGGCCTTTCCCAGGTGAGTCTATATCTTGTTCTTTAATATTTTAGTGATGCTTTTTCTTATGGGTAAACTTATCAGATTCTTTTATCTGCTCAGTTTGCACGGAATTATTCTAAAAGAGGCATTGTTCGGCTTCGTGAGATATTTACTCCGGGGACTTTAGAAGTGCCAAAAACACAGACAGCTCTCATGGAACTGGAATCAATTCATAAGGTTTGTATGTCTGATGGTGTTAGGGTTTGAGTAATGAGCATTCTTGTTAGGCCTCTATGTAGTCTATTGAACTTTTAGAATTGCAGAAAATCCTGCGATCTCTGCTATAGAATGGTAAACCTGTGAAATCTTATATAGCTTTAATGGTTTTAGTAACTTCCTGTCGGAAAGGACTAGAAGTTGATTTCCATAGGCTATGACTCCCTAACCATCTCTCTCGGGAGATATTGACACTTAATGGCCACAGTGGTTTGATTAGTTACATGATGTCTGTTGTGATACTACATGTTGCTTATTTTTAGGTACCTACTGATAAGTTTTGTTTTCTCTTGGTAACTAAAGGTTCTGGAGCTCTATGTTTGGTTAAGTTTCCGGCTGGAAGAAAGCTTCCCAGATCGCGAATTGGCAGCTTCACAGAAGGCTATTTGCAGTTTGTGAGTTTCATACTTTCATTGCAGTGATATTCTTTTCATTTGTTGTCCCGATGTCATGATACTCATAAGTCCACGTCTTGTTTTAAGGTTAATTGAAGAGTTTTTAGAAAGACTAGGGTGGGGGAAGCCAAAGCTGATGAGTAGAAGTTTATCTCGGCTTAGGAGCACGAATTCTCTGTTACTTGAGCGTATGAGGCAAAATCTTTAAGATCTTCATAATCATCTTGCCAAGAACTTGGAAATGTATTCTTTCTGCCATTTGAAAGTTTCAGGAAGAGAAAGATTGAGAAGCAAAATCTTCTTCAATTATATGTAACAGTTTGTTTGTGTAATGTTTATTCTGTTTTCATTTATTTAATTTGTTTCATAACCTTCAAATTTCTTGAGATTTTAGTTTTTTTTTCTCTTTCTGGGAACGAAAAAAGGGAAGTATGCTTCCTTTGTATTCTTGTGGATCCCTATACTTGGCCCTTTTATGGGTTGCTCTAATAAAATTTTGTCTAAACGTCACATTACACCCCATACAATTGATGAGATTATCCCTTGGTTCGTAGGTCTTGTCTTTTTTTTATTTGATTAATTCATAAGTCTTAGGTGGTAGTTCACGTATGTTTGAGGCAGTGCCCATATTGTCTTCTACCTCTGTAAAGCAAATGTTAAACCTGTACCACTAAAGGTAAAGCTCAGGGGAGAAAGCAAAAGAAATCCATGAAGCCTTGTATGTTTATCCTTTTTTTTTTTTTTTTTGAAACCTAAGAATGTCCAAAAATGTGGTTTTTTTTTTTGGGGGTGCGGGGGTTACGAAATGAGTAAGCAAGGCATTTGTTCCACATGTATAATGCAAGAATTGGTCCCGGCAAGGACGTACTTGCCATCTTTTCTTCAAATTCGCCCTTAAAACACTGATTGATTTAAAGGGAATTTTGAGCTTGTGCTTCTTTTTAATCCCTGAAAAATCTTATATATCTTTAAATACTAAACATTTTAAAATTTTATCTTTATGTAAATTTTCAACTCTAAAGTTAAAAAGGTTTAATTCTTGTGCGATGAATTTCCATTTGAAGTAAGAAGTGATGGAGGAAGTGAGAAAGGCTTTAACCAGAAGCCTCCATACAAGAAAGTCATCCTCTTGTAGTTTACACCTCCTTTTCTTGCAGTGTTAATTCTTGGTTTCTTACTCCCATTTCATCATTGATGAGTAGAAAATTGCAATAACCAATGATAAGAACAAAAATCTTGTACAAGGAATTTCATCATTGTTCACCCCAATTCCAGAAAAAAAAAAAAAAAACAGCAAAATTTCAAAGAAACTCAAAAAAGGGGTGGTGGGTAGACACAAAAAAATACACCTTTTGAGTTTACCAAACAGGAAAAAATTATGATTCAAGAAGAGTTCACCTCCTTCCTTATACAAGGATGAAATTCGTGTCTTTAAGACAGTGACTTTACACCAAGAGGAAAAATTTTCTTGCATGATTTGTCTGTAACAAACATAATATAGGATTAGAATATATCCAGAATAAGACTTTCTCCTTTGTCCAAGGAAACTTTTTTGAACTCTTTATTTCCTTCCAAACTTTCACCTAACATGAACCAAAAAACAGGGCTTTAATGGGATGGTTTCACTCCCTTCTCTCCCCATTCAAGAAATTCTGGGGCCGTTTGCATTCGAATAATCGCAGAAAACGTACTGTTTCTGTTTCCTTACTTCATCTTTCTGCATGCCTTTTCTTTTCTATAGAATTTCGTTATTCAAGTTAAAAAGTCTGGTTCTATCTATACTGTACACTATCCTAACAAATTAATGATTCGCTACATTGCTTTGGTTTTTCTTGATTTTCAGGCAGGGCAGGAATATATGTCCTATATGAAGATGTAAAGTCGTGTTCTTGTGAAGATGTTCACGCCCTATGGTCTATTCTGGTTGATTCAGATAGCAATTTTGCCATATGAGAACACATTGTTTGGTGCAGGAGGGAATCAGAAACTTATAATGGTCTTTACTGTTTATGATGATGTATATAGTATAAGTATATATATATATATATAGCTACAATTTTCTCTTGTTTGGGAAGGGGAATGAGGGGGGGAACTACAAATTCCTTACAATGTATGCTTGTCCTTAAAAGTTACTACATTATATGAGTGAATAGCTACAGAAACCAGTACAGTCCTGTTCTTCTTCTTTCTTTTCCTACTTCCAGTTACAGATTTTTCTGCGATACCACTGTCCCACATGGGAAAAGTGTATATGCTTGGAAGCTATAAGATTATTGGCCTAAATATCCGTGGCACTCTTGGATTATCCAGTTTGACATTGCAAGGATGATTGTGGGCCGTAGGTGCTGCTATGCCCGGGAACAGAGCTTGACAGTAGCTCAGTTCACAAGTGGAAAGTTGAAATGTGAAATGGGAGAATGGGCTAGTAGTGTCTAGCTACTGATATCTTGAGGTTTTACTACCAAGGAGAGGAAGAGAAGGATTGCCCAAAAAGTGGTTAGTTTTGAATGGTTTGATTTTGAAAATTTTCCGAGTTCCATAATAACTGAATTGTTTGTGAGGGCAGATGTGGTTCTCAAACTGAAGCTGAAAAGGAGCACGATCCTTGGCCTGCATTCCTAAGCCAGTAGAGTGATACTCAAGCCTATGGTGGAGGACGATCATAAACCATTTAGTTCAATAAGTCTTAGAAAGAGCAGGGTTTTAGGCCAGGCCATTCAAAATCTGGATTTCGATAAAACTGATCTTCTTAAACAGAGCAACAAAAATGTTTAGTTACCAGACATGAAGCTTCATTTGAAAAAATCAAATCCAAAAGAACCAAAAGTAGTACCAGAAGCTAAAATGGTGTCCATCCAAGAAACATGCTAGAGTCTCATTCTACAGCTTGACTAGAACTCCTAGGGGAATCCACAGATTCTTTCATTTTAGCCTTTTGCATCAATTCTTCAGTCCAGTTTCTTTCTTTATCCATACCTTTCTTCTGAAGTACATCCACCAACTTCCTGTATGAAGTTATTGAAGGAAGAAATCCTCTGTTCACAGCTTCCTCAAAAAACGAACAAGCCCTTTCAGCACTTCCATTTGTACTTAGCCTGCCAACCAGAAGCTCATATGTACCGAGATCAAGGCACAGATTATTCTTGAACATGTGGTTTAACAGAAAGGAAAGCACTTTCATCCTTCCCAATCTGCAGCACATCTTTAACAATGGAGCGTAAGTACTAAGATCAGGCTTGCACTGGTTCTCCTCCATTTTTTTCAACAACAATAGGGCATCCTCTTCTTTCGAGTCCTCTGCATAGGCAGCAATCATTGAATTGTATGTTATAACATTTGGAATAACTCCCTGTTGTGCCATATCCTCGAAGACTTCTTGAGCATCCTTCAATCTTCCAGATTTACTTAGATTGATAATCATAGCGCTATAAAATGAATTATCTGGAATGCAACCACTTTGCTTCATCTTCTCATAAACATCTAATGATCTATTCATTTCCTTAGCCTTCCCGAAAGCTTTCATCATAATCGTATATGTCACAACAGTTGGACGAAGTCCTTTCCTCTGCATTTCATTTAGAGTAGAATCCACTTTGCGAAAATCTTTTTCATTACAGTACGTTTCAATGAAGCAAGTGTAAGTGACCGAATCAGGATTAAGACCATATTGCTGCATCTCCTTAACATACTCATTAGCTTTATCCAGCCTTCTAATTTTACACCAACCATGGACTAAAATGTTAAAAGTATGACGATCTGGAGGCAACTCGTGCTTAAACTCATTATAGACATTTTCAGCCCGCTCTATACCTCGTTCCTTAATCAGCGAATCCATCAACAAATTCAATCCATAAATATCTTTTTGCACCCCATATCGCTCCAAACTTCTAAATACACCTACAGCATCATCATGCTTCCCAGCCTTTGAAAGCCTCCTTATGACTTTACCCATTGTATTTAATGTAATATAACCTTCCAGCTGCCTCATTTCTTCAACAAAATCCCACATGAGATCAAACTTTCTTGCCTTTCCCAAAGTATCCACCATCAAGTTGTATAAATCAGGTGAAGATTTAAAACCAGTTTGCGACTTAGCCCACTTAAAAGACCCAACGGCTTGTATCCAATCAAAGCTGAATCTTTTCAAAATCTGCTCCATCAAACTCTCTGTCACCTCAACTTGAAGACCACTCAATGCTTCTACAACAGCATCCTGTGATTCAAACTGATTCTTCAGAATCTTTGAAATCTTATCTACATCAGTATCCAGGCTTTCACGATCAAGTTTTTTACCAGCAAATTTGTGATTCTCAATCCAATGCGAAAGTGAAGGAAGTACAAAGTCATCATCATCTGGCTTTTCAGTTTTAACCCAATTTGGGAGCTCAGGGGACTCAGTTTTCTGCATGGACTCGTCGTCTTGAAGTGCTGGAGTGCTGGTGCAAAATGCTGCACGCAAAATCCCAGCATTTGCATATCCAGCATCCCTTATCAAACTTTTTGTCCTTGGACAACAATAAGACTGGAATGGCTTCAATATTAACCTCATTTTTCAACAATCCTGACCAAAATAAAACCAGGGGGATAACAAAAATAATGAAAACTCAGAGCAAAATGGTATATCTAAAAATCAATTCATTGCCTGCCATGCAGCAATTTGCATCAGAAAAAAGTGAAAAATGAAACTAGACAAGCAAAAATCAAGAAGGGCAAAGCATAAGAGATTCAAAGTCCCTCTCTCCCCATCCCCGGGCGTTTCCCAAACAACCCATGTTTACAAGAAACAAATATTGAGCAGTTGAATTTGCTATTCGTTTCCAGGAGAAAGATGTCCAAAGAAAGGATTCAAAAATCAAAACCCCAATAGAAATACGTGAGTGTTGGCATGTATAAAGGAAAGAACTTGTGCGGGATTTTCCCAATGATCAGAGGAAGAACACTTACCAGCAACGAATTTGTAGCTTCTGAAGCATGAGAGAGGCAGCAGAGTTTTTCTGGGTTTTAGGGGTTTACCCAAAGAGGAAGCTGAAGAGCGAAGTCTTCAGGTTTTTTGTTTTATTTTTATTTTTTGCTTATCATTTTTTCTTTTTTCTCTTCTTTTCTTAGACTATTTTAGGGATAAAAAAAAATCTAAAAAACTCTACTTGAAATGATTTTTAATCCAAGAATATTTCAGTTTTTTGAAGTGATTTTTAATCCAAGAATATTTCAGTTTTTTTAAAGAGGGTACATCTTCTTTTATAAATAATTACATTTATAAGATTAAAAAAACTCAATCAGTTCAAACTAAAAACTATCTAATTAAAATTAAACAATTATATAAATGAAAAGTATACCATAACCTAAAGTGAAAATTGTTTATTTCAATCCGTTGTCGTAATATGACCATCTCACAGAGGAAATGACGATAAAATCTATAAAGGGTTAAGTTATTAATAATATAATAAATAAATATGAAGCACTCACAGGTACCTTTTTTCATAATTATTATGACACTTACCAAAATAATTCGAAGCACATCAATTCACCTCTTTCTCAATCAGAATTGTCTAATACATTATCTAGTATACTCTATGATAAATATTTTTTATAAAAAATTTATTAATATAAATCTTATAAAATAAAAAATAAATCTTAAGAGAAAATTACTACGGAAGGAAATGTATTATATAATATATTAAAGTATGTACTATACGATCTTGAATGCCTCTTTCACTTTTCTTTACAACTATTGTCCCAGTTACATAAACACTTTAAAGCACTTTGAATTGCTTCTTTTAACTTTTCTTCACAATTATTGTAATTAGGGATGGGTCACCTGCCTCTAACTCATCTCAACCTGTTTGACTCTGATTTGATTGAGAACCCAAATGGAGATGGATTGAATTTTATACTCAAATTTGGGGATGAGTTAGGGGAAGGGATTAGTTCTTCCCATCCCCCACCCATCTCCATTTTAAATATATATATATTTTTAAGTAAAATATTAATTTAAATAGTAAAAAAAGACCTAAAAAAATATTAAACTATATTTTATATTTATTCAATTTTTACTCTAATCTCTAGACATTAAAAATAATATATAAATTTCCGCTTGAATCTCCAATTCTCCAGTGAGTTTGGCGAGAATAAGTTACGGAAGGGACTGAAAAATGGAAGGTTGGGTTGGAGATAGAAAAAATTGTATACCCAAGAACATGAGTGGGTTGAGAATAGGGACAAAATAAAGAGGTGGGATGGAGCCGGGGAATGGTGCCTCCACCCTCACCCGTCCTCATTTCCATCCCTAATTGTGACAATTACGTAAATATTTCTTTTTTACTTCAATTCACTTATTTCTTCACAAATATTAAGATAATTACGTAAATACTTCCAAGCACTCTAAGTCACTCCTCTTCATTAATTAAAAAAAAATCACTCATTTCCTCTTCTCTTCAAAACTATTGTGACCTTTACATAAATACTTCAAAGCACTTCAATTTACTTACTTTCACTTTTCTTCACAGTTATTGTGACAGTTACATAAATATTGCATGAATGAAAAGTCTTCTCTTGTCTTGAAGTAGTACCACTCTGGCTAAATCTCCCTTTGCGCATATTATGCAGGATCTTGTGCATCCGTATTGCAGTATCATGAATATTATGCAGAGAGTTCTAAATTTCCTTCTTAGAAAAGCTATCTCTTCATGTTTGTTTTTTACCAACTTATTTTTCAAGACAAGTAACATCCAGCACAACTCGCTTTTAGTACTGCTACAACTCTAGCTGAAGAGTATGATGAGTTAGTCTTTGCTCTTTCTATACACGTGTTCTGCAAGAGCAAGTAGCATTCTAGAGAAAACTTATAATTGCAAGTGACTAGAAAAGGTGAGGAGATGGTTGGTGAAAGCCCGAGGGAGTTACAGGTATCTAGACAAGCAACTTTTGCAGCCACAAGTTCTGGAGAGCTCACGAAGTGGAGAGTAGGAGCTGCAAGTTTAACATGAATGCATCATGGATTACTCAGATAACAGGAATTGACAGCTTACTTAAAGACTTAAGAGGAACGTTCCACCTATCTCTTATTAAGAAATTGATTCACTCACCTTCTTCCGAGCATGCGGAAGCATGTGCTATGCTTGAAAACTTGAAGATAGCGGCTTGTTTTGGGCATTCAAGGGTTGTGTATGAGAGTGATTGCAAAACCTTGGTGGATGGTATCTCTTCTTCAGGCTATGCTTTATGTACTTTAGACCATATCTATAGTCGTATTAGACTTTTGTTTCATCATATCCATACCACAATTAGTTTTGTTAGGTGCTCGGGAAATGCTCCAGCACACTTACTAGCTTTTCAAATTACTCCAAACTATCCTTCAACATTTGAATGAAAGTAGTCCCGTCTATAATTGCCCATGTTGTTGTGGCAAATATTACTTAATTTATTCCTTCTTTTCAAAAAAAAAAAAAAAATCCACATGGGATTTACGTAACTTTAACGAATTTTCTTGCAAAAAAATTTCAGAATTCCAAGAATCTCCACACTATTAACCATGCAAAAGACGGGATTTGGACACATTGGTAAAACAAGGCATTTTTAAACAATAAAAACCCAAGAAATTGGTAACATTTTTTATGTTAAGGTTTAAGCATAAAGCACATAGATAGATCATTACACAAGTTTTATTGTCAATACAAAAACAAAAAGCTATGCCTCTCTTCTTGCTATGAATATCTCAGATCAGATTTATCTTCTCTAGTGCAGCAGAACTCTTATTTGCTGGAGAGAGCTTTAGAGACTGCTCTGATGGTGTTCGGCGTGGTCCTGCAGCAACCTCCTATAAGAGAAGCCCCGGATTCATTCCACTTGCAAACATATGACACAAAACCTTCATCTGAAACTCCTGTTGATGGCTGCAGAATAAAGCATGCTAGTATTAGCTTTCGTGTTTAATATGAACTTCACTTTTCAGTGACTTGACCATTCTAACACTGACAGATCAAGGAACCCGTGTGGGGACGTTGTTTGCATAGGAAAATAACTTACCACCCATTCCTTTCTGTCAGGATCGTAAGTCTCACCACTATTTGGATATATAAGAATTGGCTTTGTAGTTCCCTGCAAAACAATATTATTACGCACTTAGTTCCCAAAGTCATTAACTATCAGGGTCGAAAGAAAGGGAAGATCAAGAACAAGTACAACAGTTTTTAATTCGTTTTGGGGAAAACACAAAACTTCCCCTTTCGCGTGCTGAGAAAGGAGTCTAATTCTCCCTAATGTCAAATGGATTTATATACCAATCAATCTCTTCTGCTACTAGGACACCAATACTATCCAAACAATGTTCAAACGCCCAATATGTTCATTTTAAACAATACGAGTGGTTTAGTAGACAGGTGTAACAGACTAGTCAACCACTTCACTGCAGAAATTTATTGCAACGTAAATCGTATGAAGAAGGTATATTTGCAAATTGAGCATGACCTATAAGCAAACTTGTAGTTTATGTACATTTTAACCACACGAAGAAGGTAAAGCAAATTGATTATGAACCATAATTCAAGTCATAGTCTGTTCATGCACATCCAGCAAATGAAAGACATGCTCCCTCAAGAAAAAGGATTTCAAACTTTCAAAAGGACAAACAGAGGAGTACAGTTAAGTTGAGAAACAAAAACGCCAAAGTATCAATTTCATTCAAGAAAGCAGAATTATGAAGAGATCACATTTCTAGAGGAAATAAATAACAGTTCTGGAGTTAATTTGAATATCGAAATCTCTTGCACGTTTGTGGATAGTATAATACCTTTTGGACTGATTGGATCAGGCCATCAATAAATCTAGGAGGGGTGCAGTTGATGCCAACACCGACAACTCGGTCACATGAATCAGCAATTGAAACACAATCTTGAATAGAATCCCCACTGACAACATTTACTCCATCCTTAGAATTGAATGAGAACCAAGCTGGAGTCTTTATATCCTCTTCCTCGAGAATCTCAGCATAGGCCTGAATTAGAGAAAACAAGAAAATATTACCAGCACAACCACAAAATTTTGCATTTGAACTCAATGTGCCGACCTTTGCAATCTCTGCCTATACACAAAGAGAAGAAATTAACAATAAAAAGAAGTATACTCTCACTCAAAAGCAGTACCCCATCCCTTATTCAGTCGAGTATCTCATTAGACTAAATCAAAACTAGAGAACTTATATGAAGAAAAGTAAGGAGTTGGAGTGAGTATCTAAGCTCAAATTTGTAGAGGAAGAAACTCTGTAATTCCATTAGAACTCTCATTTATTCTAACATCCATCTTTGAGATAGATAATTGTACGATGCTATAAATTTTGACTTTGAAGGATGACAACTGCATAATGAAATCCATGCCAAAGAGGTGCAAAATAGGTACCCAACGCATTGAAACGGTGGATAAAAAGCTTTTGCAAGAGAAAAGTTTCTTTTGAAATTACAAAAACTATTAAAACTTGTTGTGCTTTAAGTTGTTCTGCATAAGAAGAGAGTAACAAGGAGGAAAGCAATTCCCTAGACCATTTTCAGATCAAGCACATATTCTGAGTTATTTACTGGACCCTTAATCTATGTGAGGTAAAATATTTTTAGGCAGTTCATGCAGACACATGGGCGATTCAAAAGATGAGAGAAAGAAAGTACTATAGTGAACAGCGAGAGGGAAAATATTTTAATAGACAAAGGAAGCTTCAGAGGAAGTAATAGATTATAAGGAATTACTGCATGCAATCTTCAAAGCTGTAACTAGCAATAAACTAGCAATGCAACCTTTAACCTAGAATTGAAGCATGAGTCTCAGAAACGAGCCCATATTTTTATCCGGTTGAAAGATTCAAAACTCATAACCAGGTCACCAAATTGGTAAATCTTTAACTAAGGTACCAATTCATGGACTAACCCTCCTAGAAGATCTGCACAACTAAAAGACGACTTAGAGGTAACTATCATTTCTTCAGCTTTACTTTTTTGCCCAGACTAGGAAAAGTATCATTCTAGAACAAGCAGAATATCTAACCCGTAAAAGACCAAAAGAGAAACTATATGTAATACTGTGATCAGCAGCATGTGCTGATATGTAACTATAATAACTGACTGCATCCACCTCAAAACCGAGATTACCAAATACAAGGTACCTGAGCTTCCAGTTTGTTTGGAATTGTCTCAAATGCAATCAGGTCAGCACCAGAATCATCAAGAATCTGAACTCTTCTTCTGTGGAAATCTTTCAAAGTGTCTAAAGTAACTGTTTCCCCATATATTCCACTGTAGAGGGTAAGACAGCACATATGTTGTAATCAAAACTAAGCATATCATTCTAGGTAATAAATAGCTTATCATGTACTTCCCTCAAGTTTGTTATCTAAGGGTTGGGTTGCCAAAAATCAACACAAACCATGATATAAGGAGATGGCAATTTACCTATATTCAGAACCATCAGCAAGATAAGCTCCATAACTTCCAACTGAAGCAGCAACAAGGATTGGATGTTTTACAGCTTTTGCATCTACAGTATCATCAGAAGAACCCTTTGTAGCACTATCATAATACTCATCCCGTGCTTGACAGGCTATTTCAACACTTCGCCTAAGTAAAGCTTCACCTTCTGCTAGACCTATGCCCTTGGCTTCAAAACCCTGAAGTGTAGCCTGTCTCATGTGGAAGGAAAGAACAAATTATCTTCTATTATAGTTGTAAGTGCAACACCTGGGGTAAAAGAATTACAGGACAGTATATACCTGATATGATGCAGATATTATGATATTTGCACCTGCTTCAAGATAGTCCAGGTGAACCTGTACATATGAAGCAGTGAATGGAGATAACATAAAGCAAGGAACCATAAAACTAAGGTAGAATCAGAACTGGCACCGAGTAAAGGTTAAATTCAGAAATCCCAGATTCCCTTTTTTGGCTGTTGTGACGTTCAACATACATGCATTAGTTAACAAATTACTTTGATAAGACTGCCTATAAATACAAACATCAAAAGTTGAGCAAGTTAGATTGAGATAGTTGAACAGCAAAACTTCAGCAGGTAAGTAGGCAGACCAAACTAAAAAAAAATATTTAAAGATTAAGCTTTCCCCGCATGCCAGAGCGAGGGATTGAACTATTACAAACAGAATGTCATCGTCAGTGGCAGAAAAAATCGTATCATTCTCAAGTAATAAGGTTTATTCGAACAGCATCAAGTGGCCTTCAGAATTCAGCCAAAGGAAATTTTGTAATCTGCTATCCAGCATATATTCCTCTTATCATCAAGCACAGGAACCTTGTTTCCTAATATAGAGGCAACCCAACCTTAACATCTTTGCAAACTACAACATGAGTTTCTTCTTTCATACCAGTAAGTGAACATAGTCATTCGCAGGCCAATAACAAGTTATCCACAAGTAAATATTGAACAGGACCTCAAATTGTAAACCAACATTAGCTTTTCTTATTTGGACACACAGATTTCTCAATTCACAATTGCAACCGCACGATATACTATAAAAAATCATCATCATCTAAGCAGAGTAATTAGCGGCGCAAGTTCATAATCGAAAGGGAGAAAATTAAGCAATTTAAACAGATTATTTGAAAACTAACTAAATCTGAAATGCACATTTTCGAAATTGTAGAAAAATAGTGTAAATTGACAAAAATATATTTCAAGATTGCAACTTTAAATCCTAAAGAAGCTAATATGCATGTCAACGTTAGCCTTTCACCTATCCAGCCCCAGCGCTCAAATCCCGGAAAACCCCAAACTGCTTCAGCGCATATGCAAAAGAAACAGAGAGATCAAGAGAGAAAGAATACTCTTTTGATCAATTGAGGAGAGCTAAGGAGGCATTTGGCACTCCAAAGAGGGTCATTAAGGTCAGCCCCGTGACGTTCAAGTTCCGTAGCAAGACCACCGTCAATGACAGCATAACCACCGCATTGGCTGAGCAAATCCCTCATAACACTTCTTGTTTTCTCTCTTCCAAGACCCATTTTTTCTCAAAGAAGTATTCTTGATGAGCTAACTGAAATTGAAAAATGGTAGAAATTTGTGGTATTTTCCGGTTATGGGTTTTGGTTTTTCTTGGATCAAAAAGAAAGAAGAAGGGGGAGGGAGTAGTTTTCTGCTAACAGAGGTGTCAGTAGATGAAAGCAGCTGAGAGCTGAATCATCAACATCTACGAAGAGCAGATAAGTGGTGCGTCTGATTCAGCAGTGCGTTTGGCATATTTATAGGGGGGAATCAGGATACAAGCATCCACCATGAGCTCATTAAACTATTCATTTTCTTCCATTTGAAACAAATTCTCAGTAAAGCCCATTTCGTAAGATTAAACCATTTGGAGAAAGTCCCTAAAACAAGAATAAATAAATAAATAAAAATTTGGGGAGATTTTTTTCCCTATTTAGGTTAATTCCCAAAACCCAAAAAATAAAATAAAATAAAAGGCATTTTTGGTTGAGAACCCTTCTGTCACAAAGAAATGACATGGGAATTTATTTAACAAAAATGTTATTTCATACCATGAAATGGTAAAGTTCAATATGCAATTACCTTATAGTTGTACTATTAATAGAGCATTATTTAGTTAAAAAAAAAAAGTAGAGCATTATTTAGTTAAAAAAAAAAGTAGAGCATTATAGTAACTCATAAAACAAAATTATCTTTTCATTTAAAATCAAATGTCCAATTTCCTAAATAATACACATTTCTCAATGGATACAACCTACCCTCTTTATGTGTACGACAGATATAAGGAACGAACTATCTATAACTATAATTATCTTTTTGGATGATAAGTGTATCATGGCTGAACTTATAAATTATAACCAATATTGTTGGGAAAAAGATAAGGATATCTATTCCTGTATTGTGAGGTAAATGTCATTATGTAGATTTTATTTAACTTTGCTTGGTCAAAGAACAAACTAGATTGAAACTTCACACCAAATAAAATTTACATAGTCAAATATGAATATACGGTGGGCATGAACTTCATGAAAAATTTTACAAGTGCCTAAAGCACTTCAGACGTGAGAAGAGAAATCAGGTTATGAAATTAACTTCATAGTGTTCCTGTCCAACCAAAATTACTTAAAATGTTTCTTTGGCCAAAAAAAGTATTTTGAAGAACAAATCATATATGCATAACAATTATCCAGTAGAGAATAGTAGACGCACCTTATTTAATTGTATTTCTCTAGAGAATTCCATATGCACCTACCACAAGGACAAAGATGTACTCAAATTTCAGCCCTGGTTCTCCACTCCATTTTGTCTGAAAATAGTGAAAAAGAAGTAGCTGTTTCTGCTACATGCGCTTGTTCATTTGGTTTGCCTGTAACATATTTAAGCACAAAAGGAATGTTGGAAGGAATTTACTGTCGCCTTACCAGTTTTGAACACAAGAAGGATTCCTCAACGTGAGCCACAATTCGGCCTAGCCAAACAACTTCAATGCATGCAAATGTGGGCCTGAATAGGGGGTTTTAAAGGTAAACACCCATATAATTTTTTTAATAGCAAAAATTGATATGGAGACTTTTGTATCGAGATCAAAGCTATTCTTCATATGGAAACTTCCAAATTGATTAAGTTTCCTGGTATTATTGAAGGTATATTGTGAAATTTACTTTAGTAAAAAAATTACAAAATTGAAAGTTACTCTGTTTATAACAATCAAAAGCCTTTTCTCTTTGCTCGAACTGATTATATCTTAAATTAGAGGCTTTAGTTGCTCCCTTGCAATAGTAACAAATTTACTACATACTGCTCTTACGTAAAAATGAGTGTCATTTTTCTTAATGAATTAGAAAATTTCTTTACAATAGTATTATTTAATTTGATCTTAATAAGAATAAATACTTTTTTCATAAAAATAAATACAAGATACTTAATTCGACTTTTCCTTTTCTTATAATAATATATCTTTTTCTCCCTCCGAAATAAAAGTGATAATTTTTCCTTTCTTTCCTGGGATGACTACTGCTAGCAATAATAGGCTTTCCTTACCTTCTTATTAAATGGGGACAAAGTTTTGTTGATTCAAGCTTAGAAATCCACCAATGGTGGTTTGGTTGTTTCCATATCAATCTGTCAAAACAAAATGTTTTCACTTTGAGAGAGAGAGAGAGAGAGAGAGAGAGAGAGAGAGAGTAGTTTTCTAAACCTTGTCTGGCTACTTCCATTTCCATATAATAATAAGGTGGAAATACATTTCTCACATCATATGGAAAGAAATTCTTCCAAGTGGAGACATCTCATCTCATCTCATCACATCAACTATGTATGTGCCCATTCCTTTTCCTTTTCCTTTTCCCTGCTGCTCATCTCTATCCATTACTACACTCACAAACATTGAATATAGCCACATTCAAGTCTACATTAATTCTTTTACATTTTTACTTGCTACCTTATAATAATATCTTCCCAATTTCTAACTATACACTATACATTTAAAGTTTTTCCTATTGTTGAACTGAAAAAAAATATCATAATTATTTTCTTTTATAGAATACCTTAATTTATTATCTTCGACTAATTTAATTATATTACTATCAGATCTCCTAGAAGAAAACAATTCTTAAATTTAAAAAACACCAAACTTCTTTCACTTGAATCAATTTATGTTTACTTATAATTCTTTTATCATATACGTATTAAATAATTGTACAAATAACTTCGTGAAAAAAAGACAAATTTATTAGATAAAGTGTTCAAATCACTGACAATTTTATTTTATTTTATTTGTTTTTAAAAGAAGAATAGATTATTCTTTTGAATGATTTATATTTATATTTTTTAGATATTTCTTTGTCTTGTGTCATTATAATTTTTGTTTTGTATAAAAAATAGCAAAACGTAAGTGAGAATAGCTATTTTTCCATTTCATTATCAAACTATAGAAATATAGTGGTGTATTATCACCCTTTTTTTCTTTTTTTCATAATTGAGATTCCCAAAAATATTTGCCAATAAATCTCAGACAATTGTGAAAGAAGACAAGAATCGTTAGAAACGTGGTCCGCAACAAACCTTCATGTGTGCCGTGAGTAAACCTTAAAAATTTGTAGTGTTTCTTCCAAAATCATTATCCTGATAAAAGTCCAGTTTTTTTTGGGCCGGACCCATTTTAAAAAAATTCAGACTGAAATGAGTCATTTTTTTTTCGGTGTGCGTTATCAGATATGATGATAACGTACAATCGTTGTGCATTATTCTTAATCACCACGTTAATTGCGTAAAAATATGACGTGAATCCCAGCTAGAGCTGAGCTGTAGATAACGCACAATGACTGTGAGTTATCAAACTTAATAACGCACAGTCATTATGCGTAATTAAACTGATAACGCACAGTCACTATACGTTATCATGTTATATAGAAACAATCCCTAACGCCGCCGCCCCTTCCCCTTCCTTCCCCCCTTTTTTTTCCTACCCCAGTTTAGGCGCCCCCCCTTCTTCCTTCCCCAATTTAGGCGCCCCTTCCTTCCCTTTTTTTTCCTACCCCAGTTTTGACTGTGTAAGGAAAGTGATTCAAGAAAGAAATGTAGATGCATACATTTACTTGATGAAGTTGGACGTAGAGAAATGGACACTGTTGCATGATGGCGGTCACAAACACGGTATCAGGACAACCAACATTTCCGAGGCACTTAACAGTGTGTTGAAGAAAGCTAGGGTTCTACCATTAAAAGCCCTGGTTGAACTAATATTCAACAAACTAGTTAAGTATTTTCACCAACACTGTGAAGAGGTAGAAAATTGTGTGCATCCATTTCCAACTCGAATTTTTGACACGTTCTTGCGGATTGAACTGAAATCAAGAGAATACAAAGTTACAACTTACAATCCACGAGAGGGAATATACATGGTCAAATCTCCAATCCGAGTTTCTGATACGAGCAACAACGTCTATACATTGCGGCTAAATAATAAATTTTGTAGTTGCGAAAAATGGCAAACATATAATTGTCTTGTTCTCATGTTCTTGCAGTGTGTAGAAAAAATGGGTCAAGAACAGATGCTTATGTACCGAAGATATATTCGCGACAAACTTACATAAAAACTTACCAAGCGAATTTTCATCCGGTCTTGAGTGAGAACTTTTGGAGGGATGTCCCTTTTAATTTGACATTCTATCCTCCAAACATGAAAAAGGAATGGGATAGGAAACAAGACAAGCGATTTCAGGGGGAAATGGATTATAAAAATCCGGATTCTCCCACAAGATGTAGTAGATGTCGCATGCCGGTACATAATAGGAAAAATTGTAATAACCCCGGACCGAGCAATGTATAATAAGTTTGACATTTTTTTGAAATAGTTGTAATAAAACATGTTTATAATAATGAAATTTTTCTTTCAATTTCTTCTAATTACTACATCATTACTCTAAATTTTTACTGTTTCTTTAGTATTACTTCTTCAAATAACTTGCAATGAAATAGTCAAAATGTAAATATATTTTCCAAGCAAATGATATAAATAGCACAAAATAAGTTATATATAATAAATACAGTCTTTTTAAAAAAATTATACAATTATAAGTTTTTCCAAAACAAATTTTCATTAAAAAAAAACAATTCATTAAACAAATTATTAAAAAAAACTTATACAATTATAAGTTTTCCCAAAAGAAATTTTTATTAAAAACAAAAAAAATGTTCATTCTAAAAAATAAAATAAATTAAATAACACAATTGTATACAAAAAAATATTTAAAAAAACATTTTAAAAAAATTGAAAAAAAATTAAAAAAATAATTACGTGGCTGATAACGCATAAGAAGTATGCGTTATGCCGAGTCATAACGCACACTGATTGTGCGTTAGTAACCACGTTGACTTATTAGCTTAATTAACTGATAACGCACAATGGTTGTGCGTTATCATACAACGCACAAGCATTGTGCGTTATGACTTGAATCGAAAAAAAAAAAAAAAAACGGTCCACTTCAATCTGGGTTTTTTTAAAATGAAAAAATCGAAAAGTCCAAGTCCTTTGTTCAAATTAAGTTAACAAAACAATATTAATCTAACAGTTTAAAAATATCTTTCGATGGATTTTTCTTGAATCATGAAGAAGAAAAGAAGCCTTTCAAACCATAAAAAATAATGAATTATTATTATATTATACATAACAAAGGGCGTTGATTATGCAAGATTATTGGAGAACAAAAAACGATCAGTTTCTTAATTAATTAATTAATTGGGGGTTACTGGAAACATGGCTTATTGTATACTCCAACAAAAAACATTGCTCAATAATCTATTCTATGGCTCTTCAATCTTACTCCATCCATGATTTGATTTGCTCGTATACACAAGGATGGGTCAATAAACCATATTCTCATCTGTTAAACTAAATCAATGATGCTTATCTTTCTAGCAATTTTCAGTAAACATTTTTACTTGGCATATTTATTTTAGTATAACGATAACCATTATCAAATGAAGTTTGTATTTTACCAGGTCTATAAGGAAAGCTTTGAGCGTGTATTAGGGTATCAAATAGTATATGAGCATATAATTAAAGATCAGTGATCATCTTAGAATAACTATTTTGACATTATGGTATTAGACTGTAAGTACTATAGTCATATTATGATATTTCTATTGACATAACGAGAATAATTGCCAAGTAGGAATTATGAGTATAATCAAACTAATAAGTTGTGCTCTTGAGGCTATGGGTTACAGGCGTGAACGTAAAATACCCATAATCATTTTAAAATATTCATTTTAGCATAATTAAAGTTGATGGATTATTTCTTTCCCAACTTGCTAGGCGGAGGCAAAGGGCCCAAACGTAACAATGTTCTTCGTTTCCATCACTTGTGATCCAAGCATAGAAAGATGCTGCTTGATCAATCAAGATACTAAGTGCGGTGCAATGCAGGCTGGCAGGGATCCTGATCTCCCAAAACAGGAATAACAATAAGTGGAAAGGCTACTCACTTGTCATTTCACATCCAAATAGAAATCCACCAATTCCTCCTTTCTAATCACAAACAGATAATTGCTCATCTCTACAATTCATATCCATAATCTCCTTGGGTTGGGTGGGTACAGTAAGCATCTCTCTACCAAAAATTGGATACAAAGTAGAAGCAGAAGCATCATTTTGGGGACAACTTTCTAGTTGTAGCAGAAAATACCTCAGAACAGAACCCGGTAGATTCCTCCCTAGTTCTTTTTCATCCTTTTTTGGATTCTGGGTTTTTGTCAAGAACAACTCATATGCACACTTCCACTCTTTGATCAATCTGTGCTATGTCGTATTATTCCCAGAAGAGTAACGCCATACGGATCCAATTGTTTGAATCAAACGAAAAGTGTCAATTTACTATGGAAAATAGGTATACAAATAAGAGAAGTACATTTCTCTTTTATCCCGTTTGATCCTGAATCAAACTTGATTCGCATAACTTTTTCCCTTCCAAGAATATGAAAGGCCATTTTGTTTGTCTGGTAGAGAGCATAGTAACCTGCTGGTCCTGTCATTCTTATACAAACCAGATAAAAAAGACAGGAAGATTGGGGGAATGGTCCCCAAGGGGAAGAAGAGAATTACAAATTCCTGAATTTTAAAAATGAGTTTACTCGATTATACACAATAGAATGAGTTTGAACCACCTTTGGGAAAAATTTCCAAGCCACAGAGCATATGAATGTGTAGAGAAACATAACCAAAAAAAAAATATATGAAGGGTAAAAAGGAAAATTTATGGCCCCCGAGTTGGAGCGAAGCAGAAGCAGCCTCCAGCTTGATCTTCTGGAATCATACCTCCTCCTTTGCTTGTGTCAACAGCTTCCAACAACCTCACTACCTCATCCATCTCGGGTCGTTTCAGGGGATTTGCATCCCAGCATTTCCTCATGATGTTTGCCAAAGAACTCGGACAACATCGGGGGATATCAGGCCTTAGATTCTAAGAACAACATAAAATAGGCACGTGTGAGTAGAAATAAGAAAGTTGGTAGGTACAATCATGTCCTTGAATTGCTTAAATTACCCCGAAAGAATCCCAAGATGAGAGGTTTCTAAGAAAAGTCACTACAAATATTTTGTGAAAATACAATGAAGAAGCAGAGAATATTAATTACAATATCATAGTTTTCTCAAGCATATTCACCTGTCTCACAACTGCAGAAGAAACTTCAGCAAAGCTAAGATCAGGGTAAGGGAGATCACAGCAATAAATTTCCCACAGGCAAACTCCAAAACTGTAGACATCGCACTTTCTATTGTATGGCTTGCCATCAAGAACCTACATATGGAAAATCTAGTTTAGCTTCTCATATGAATAAGAAACAATTAAGTAACTCCACTTTTAAGGATAGAGCAGGAGAGATAAGGAACAATGGGTCAAATTGAATGGACAAACGGAAGAAGTTTCAAGTTTTTAAAACACATAAATATAGCTCTATTAACAACATGTCTGTGCTGATGTAAATTGATATCCATACCTCTGGAGCCATGTATCCAAGTGTTCCAGTTTCACCAGTCATGTCTTGAGGATTCTGTGCTTCAACACGGGCAACCCCAAAATCAGCAATTTTTAGGGTCCTATGAGAGTCGAGGAGCATATTTTCAGCTTTGACATCCCTATGCACAATCTTCTGTGAGTGCAAATAGCTCAACCTGCAAAGCCAAAGAAGATGTTAAGTTTTCAAGTATTATTTGACCAGGCATACCTCAATCAGAACTCACCCTCGAGAAAGATCCAACGCAAGTTGAATCACAACTCTAAAAGCAAGTTTCTTTTTCCTATTTTTGAATAAGAAGTTCTTCAATGTCCCTCCATGAAGGAATTCCACAACAACACAACAAGCCCTTGATGGAAGATTGTTATAACCTTCAGAAGGATTTTTAGAAGGAATCTTAAGATTTGAAGTTCCCATTGACGCACCAACAAACTGCCAGCAAGAACAATGACAATTTCAGTCACAGAATTACTGTTAGAAATAAATTTGGAACCACAAAATTATAGTGCAAAAACAGATCCTTGTCATGCAGAGATTAAATAAATGCAAACAATTAAAGCATATCTGACAAATGAAAAAGGGAATGAGTATTACTTTTGTGACATTTGGATGGTCAAGCTTGTGCCAAACAGCAACCTCCTGCCGAAATGATGCCCTTAAAGCAGCCGTTTCAGCAACAGTAGCCATTCCGTCCTCTCCCCAGTCCAACAGCTTGACTACATAATAAAACAGCATTGCAGTAAGAAAATGTAGGGCGATTATGAATGACACTGACGAAACCATCCCAGAGCTCAAAATCAACAGAGAACAACAGTCGACAAAAAAAAAAAAAAAAGAAAAAGGAATCAAACAAGAAAAAAAGGTCATCCAATCTTCAGTAAAGAGCAATAATTTACATCCCTCCATATTTCTAGGCAATTTTTCAGATATCTTATCCCTATCTGACATTTGAAATGCCAATTACTAAACAATGCCTCTTAAAGAAGGTAGAGAAGAAAACATTGTAGCCATAAAGAAATTATCTTCACAGTTACAAAGCTTAAAATAGATGCAGCATGCAAAATTCCAGCTATGACAGCCTCAAAGGTCGATGGGCACTTTACAAGTCGAACTCAGTTATAAATTGGAAAAGGAGATTATCACTCATATTGCAGAAAAAAGAGTTGCCCTGAGTTCCACTCAACTCTAAAGGGACAAACGGTTCTGAACTCCAGTATACAATTGGAACAACCCATAGCCAAGAACACCTTAATGGCATATGCGGAATTATACACTCTTCATCAAATCCAAAAGACAATACAATTAATCAGAACCTATGATTTGATCAATCATCGAGATTTCTTCACAGTTCCTTTACATATATTAATAACAGTGACAGCGCTAGCCATAAAGAAATTATCTTCAGAGTTTCCAAAGCTTAAAATAGATGCAGCATGCAGAATTTCCAGCTATGACAGCCTCTAAAGCCAAAGGCACTTTACAAATAGAACTCAATCATGAATTCGCACAGGAGATTCTCACTCATATTGCAGAACAAAGAGTTCCCCTGAGTTCTACTCAACTCTAAAGGGATAAATGGTTCTGAACTCCATTATACGATTGGAACCACACATAGCCATGAACAAGTAATGTCATACTCAAGAAATTACATACTCCTACATACACAACATTCTCGGTCATCAGAGCCAAAAATCAATACAATGAAACAGAACCGATGATTTGATCAATCCTTGAGATTTGTTCACAGTTCCTTTACATATATTAAAAACAATGAAGACCATTAGATAACAATCAGAACATGAGCAGGAACCTTAAACGTCACAGGAAAAAAACAATTACGAAGTAATTACTTCAGAAAAGAAATAACAATAACATAGTTACAGCAATAACTTAATATTCATAAATTGAAAACTAAAGCAAGCATAAAAATCAACTTATGTTAATGCAGAGGAAAATACTATTTTACCTGCAACATCCTGATTGTTATAAGTACCCCTATAAACGGTACCATATGTGCCCTGAGCAATAAGATATCTTATTTCAAGCTTAGAAGGATCGATCTCCCACTCTTCCTTGGGCTTTTGATTATTCTCAACGTTTCTAGACCAAACCCGGCTCAAATGCTTCTCCAATTGAACATCCAAACTTTTCAGATCAATTTTATCAGCCCTAAAAATCATATCTTTGCTGCTAATGTTCCCAGGACTCTTTGACAACTCTTTGAAACTTCCTGGGCCTTTCAACTTAGAATCTGTGCTTCCATTCTGATTCTCTGAAGTCCCAGTTTTTGGGAACTCCCCAACTTCATCGCTAGTTTTAATATCCATACCTGAAGATTCTAAATAGTACTACTTATCGACCACAAGAACCAGAAAAGCTCAATTTTTTAAAAGATTTTGATGAGCCAAAAGCTTAGGAATTATCAATCGTATCAGAAATCGTTCCAAAAGAATTGACCGAAATCGATCTAAAAACTTTTCGTTATCATCAATCACTACAAATTAGCAGAGAAATAAACAAAAAGGAATGCTCTTTTCTGGGTTAAAAATGCAGAAATATGCTTCAGAAAGCCGTCTTCATTCACACAAAGAAAGAACAACAAGAAAACTTTTTTTTTTTTCAACAGAAAACCAAATACACCAACCCCATTTTTTCAAATTATTTTATCCCAATATAAACCGAAATTTAATGGCCTTACGAAAATTCAACGCTTGTTAAAAAGCTATAAAAAAAAAGGCGAAAACACAAATTGACTTTCAGCTATTCAAAACCCTAGCTTTGCCGGCACCGAACCATCTCTTTTCAGTTTTCACCTATGAAAACCAAAAACAGAATTAAAATATAAACCCAGAGAAAACGACCCAATTCTCAACTTGCATAGACAAACAAACAGTGACCCACCAAAACACAAGAAGAGAAAAAATAAATTTATAGTCTATTATGCATAATTAATCAAGAAAAAACTAACCCAGAAACAAAAATCCGGAATCCGGCAAAGGGAACAAAATTAACCAAAAAAATAACCTTTTTTTTTTTGTGTCAACTAATTAAAAGGGTATTTGAAGAGGAAGAATATTCATCAAAGAGAGCTAGACGAAACAAAAGAAGTTGACCGATCGAGCCCCTCCCTGCTGTTCTTTATCAAAATTCAAAGAAATTTTCCAGAGAAAACATTCAATGATTTCTGGGAAAGAAAGAGGGAGGGAGGGAACGAAAGGGGAGATTATAATTATTAATCAATGAATTTGTTTGTGGAATCGAAAGAAAGCAAAATAGAAAAGAGGGACTCTTTGAGGGAAAGAGAGAAAAGCGGGGCGGGGCTTGCCTATATAAAAGGGGAATATATATTTATTTTTTGAAATGTATTTTTTTTTTAAAATTAATTATTTGTGAATACTTTGGTGACTGACAGAAAGAAAGAACAAATGTACTATTCCGTGCATGTCCTTCCAACTAATTTACCTGTATATCAAGTACATCTACTTCTGCCATGGACCATATCGTCCTTCTCTTTTTTTCCCTTTTTTTTTAATACTAGTGTCATTTAATTTAATATAAACTATAATAGAGAAAAATATAAAATTCCCCATTATAATTTATATAAATATAAACTATTTTCTTTTTTTCCACCAAACAAAATAAAATATAATTTTTTTAAATTTTAAGATAAATTTTATCCGATGAGTTCGGTGTCATAGAATTAAAATTAGAATTCTCCACAATGTTTTACTTTTTTCATTCTCGATTCTCGTCACCAAAAGTAAAATTCTTAATTCTCAACGACTCTGCATAATGGAGCGCACTCCTCATATTGGAGATGTTGAAATTGCCATGATTTAAACCAACTCTACAGCGCAATATAGACTTCACTTTTTTCATTCTCATTTCTAATCTAAATGGACCATAATTCTTTTGTTTGGTTGAATAATTGATTTTATAGAATTAGAATTCAATTTCAATTCAATTTTACAAAATTCACCAATTCCAATTCTAAATCAAATACAATTCTCAATTTTTCAAGATTTTCTTATTCATCACTTGCGCTAATAATATATGTACATATTAATTACACAATTTTATGTTCATATTTTCTCACGCACAATTATTCTCTCTCACACACACGCACATTTTCTCTCTAAAATTAACGAAATTTTCTCTTTCTAACATTTAATCATCACTTAGGTTCCTCCACCTGACAGACCAAGTAAGAAGTTTTGAGTTTAGGTCACATAAAAAGGGATTTAGTACCGCATGACAAGCCTTGTGATGTTGTTTGGGAGCCTTATACTCTTAGATCCCTCCCGGGTTAGTTGATGATTCTTGAATACCGGTTTTACCAAAAAAATTCACGACACTTCCTCTCTTTAAATTCATGCACACTTTCTCTCTCACTTGTATACACCCTCATACACTCATTTTTCTCTCTCACTCTTATATATATATACATTTTGGGTAAATATATTTGCATTTCCAATCCTTATTCTGTAATGTTTGTTAGTGTTCAATAGAATGAATTAGAATTAGAAACGAATTCCACACTAGTTCTATAAATTTACCAAACAAAGGAATTATAATTTTAATTCTTAAAATTATGAGAATTCTAATTTTATGAAATTCCAATTCTAATTTCAATTCCAATTCTATCAATCAAACACAACCTTATTTCTTTAAATATATGGTATCCTGATATTCTATGTAATTTAAAATTCATAAAAAATCACTATATCCTTAATTAGTTTGATTTATTTTATTTAAGTTTCAATATGAGGGATAATCTTTTCAAAAAAATATGAAGAGAACAAGAGAAGAATGAATGAGGATAATTTTGAAAACATATGGCTTTATTTGGATTGATATTTTTTTTGGGTAATTCGGTATCCGAAAATTATCGACTAATTCAGGAGGGATCGGAAGGTACAAAGTTCCTAAACAATAGCATTAGGTTGGCATGTGACATTTAAACTACTTTTTGTGTGACTTAAACTCAAGACCTCGTATTTGACATATCAGGTAGAGGAACCTAAGTGAGGTTATTTGGATTGGATTTTAGTTTTAAAAAATGATTTTTTTTATTATTAGATTTTGTGAAAGTTAAAATGTTTGTGAAAAGATATGTGGGCTTCAGGATAAAAGAAGTAAAGTATAAGTTAAATTATCAATCCAAATTAGACCTATCTTTACAATTAACACAAAAGCACAAAACATTTTTAGAAAAAATATTTTGGCCAAAGAAAAAAAAGTGAAGACCGGATGCAATCAAGAAGTGAAGGTAGTAATTATGCATTTGGATTGCACTTAGGTTAAAAAAATGGGTTAATTTAATTTTAGTACCCTTTTATTTGGCTATTTGATAATTCAATATTATTTGTTTATAGATTTTTATTTTAGTGCATTTTTATTTGATCATTTGACGATTTAATACCACTAATTTGTTGATTGATAATTAAGTGACAAAATCAGTATATCGAACCATTGTTAGGTGTGATTTTTTTTTATTATTTGTAGAGATTTAAATATAAATTCTCATTTTGCCCCTTGTTAACCAGAAGAAAATAGATGAATTTTCATTCATGTTTAAATATGTAAAACAATTAAAAAAAATTACACATGACAGTGGAGTACGATATTGTGATTAATTCAATTTTAGTACTATTTTTGTTTGGACAGTTTAATATCACTTGTTTGTTGATTGACAATTAAGTGACTAAGTCAGAATTCTAGCGAAATTAATTTTATCAGGAATATTGTGGCCCATTGTCAATTGTAATTTTTTTACTGTTTGTAGATATTTAAACATGAAAAAAAAACCCATATTTTTTTTTGATAATTTAGTACCACTTATTTATTGATTGATTATTAAGTAACCAAATCAGAATTATGGCCAATTCAAATTATCTAGAAATATTGTGACCTACTATCAGGTGTGATTATTTTACTGTATAAAAATTCATCATTTTTCTTCTGGTCCGCCAAGGCAAAATGGACATTCATATTTAAATATTTACAAATAGTAAAAAAGTCATACTTGATAGTGGTTTGAAATTCTGATTTGTTCACTTAATTATCAATCAACAAATAAGTGGTACTAAATCGTCAAATGGCTAAACAAAAAATTACTAAAATAGAAATATACAAACAAATGTTACTAAATTGTCAAATGACAAAAAAAAAGTACTAATATAAAATTAATTCTAAAAAAATAGTGAAGTTTTCTGATGCGCATTTCAAAAGTAAATATTTGTGAAAAAGACAATATAAGAATCATAGAAAAATACAATTGTTTTTGTTTATGAAACCAATCCAAATACTTTCTCATGTTATATATATGTAAAAACATTTTTTATAGTCAAATTAATTTATGTTGATATATTCTTTTCCTTTTTATTGTGTTTAATTCTTTTTGTATCCACAGCCACAAAATGGGGTATAATGGCAAAGAATAAAGAGTTGTCATGTTCAAAGGAGCAACCACCACATGATGAAGAGAGATGGGAAAACACTTGTTTGGGATAGCCATACAAAGATGACTACTATGATGGACTTAATTTGAGAGTCGTACAATGACCTTGTGGACTCTCAATATTTCAATATACTCTTTATATTATTTGTTGATAAATCATCTGATTAATCACATTATTATTATTTTTTTATTAGGTCAATAATATTGTTATGTATATAATTTAATTAGTATATTAAATAGGATATAAGAAAATTGTATTAGTTGACTTTTCAAGGGTATGATTTAGTTAAGTACACGTTTAATATACTGGAATAGAATAAAATTAAATAATTTTACCAAATTTTCTTTTGGTATTCAAACTAACATGAAAGCTCATTCTAAGAATGAGTGGAAAAGATAGTTTCACACTAAAGGAGAGGTCTTTCCACGAGGTATGGGAACAAAAATAATATTTTGTCTTTTATTATACATAATATTACATAAAAAATTATTATTTACTTATAATTTTATCTATATAAAAAATATGCGATAATTATGTGAATTTTCTAATTTAGAATTTTAATTTAGAGAATGAATCATTATTTCATTATGACTCTTTCATCTAAATAGATGAAAAGATGATTTCGAATTTATTTCAAGTTGAAAAAGACTCTGACAGTCCATTCTCTCACGCTATTAAAATATAATTAACAAAGTAGTTTATTATTATTTTTGTTTTTGGAGAACCAAAGAACTATATCTATTAGTCAAAGTCTCTTACAAAAATAGTTTATTATTAAAGTTTTTTTTTGCTAAATGTTTATTATTGAAGATTATCTCAATGATTAGGATAAATTATCCTAGAAAATTAAAATGACGCCATATCTCGTCCACAATATAAATATTTCTAACAATACAATTATTTTTTTCGATGAAGATATTGATGAGATAAAGATTGTAATTAACTAGGTTAGAAGTGATAAAATATTACTGCTAATTTGATAACATTAATCTTTCTCCAATTTTTTATTTTATTTTTTATGCATCGCAAGGAGAATATGTTTTATTTAATTTTGAATACTTCAAAAAAAAAATAATTTAATTCGAGCTCAAACTCTACGATTTAAAAATGATGCTTTTATCCATAAGGTATCACTTGTTACACTACTTTTCTATTTTTTAAAAAATAAAAAAGGAAGTACTAATAAAAGTTTTTTTTTTTTTAAAGGAAGTAAAAGTTATCAATATAAATATTTTATGTTATTTTATTTTCAGGCTATTCTCATCAAACTAGCATTATCAAAAGGTATAAAAATTTGAATTAATGACCTTGACGTATATAATTACTTTTTTTTTTTTATAAAGATGACCTATTATTTTTAACGTGACATCTTTTATCATTTCCGAAAATTTTTAAGATAATATTATCTTATGACTTTCTAATAAAATCATATAACTTTCTACCTTAGCAAATTATTTGTGTGGTGAATATACTACAATCTGAAATAACAGATATTAACAAGTGCTGGTAGAAGTAGTATATTAAAATGGAAATTTTTTGTTTTTATTGAAACCTTTGAAATTAATAATATTTTTTTGTGCATCCAAAAAATCGACGGATTCTTATGGAATATCTATAGAATTATTCCATCCATTTGTGCTTTTTGGGAAATTCTGTATGGATGCTTCATAAATCATAACGTGTCTAGACCTTTCTCTTTCTTGATTTTCGACGTGATAAAGCAATAACAAAGCAATAATATAGAATATAATTTCTTTTTTTTTAATAGTTAATCGAATATAATTTCACTTATCAAATGCCTAATTAATCTAGAATGTTATCAGAAAAGACATTATCTTTTTTAGAGAAAAAAGATATATATTGTTAATATCAAAAGAAATAGAACGAATTATAAAGAAATATATGTCCTCCTTTTAAAATAATATCAGACTATAAACTAATGCTAGCTAGAATATGTAATACTTATATCCTTTCTCTCTTTTTTAATTTTTTACTTGTAACCACTCGTCCAGAATTAAGTATTCATTTTTTATATAATTAATTGAATAAAAACACATAAATATTCAATTTTATTTCTAGTTTACTAGGAGCCAAAATAAGGAGTTAAAGAGAAGAATATAAATTAGGACGTAAATGTATTAGAACTTTAAGAATGGTAGAAAAAAGACATCCTCAAGATACATTATAAAATTATTTTCTTTTAGGTTTTATTTCTCCCCACCAATATATAGGTATGTAAAAAGATTCAGCGAAATATTTTATGAGATACAATGAAACAAATTATTTGATGGCATTTTGCATTAACGAGATCAAATCCTAGAATATTCACCGATTAGTACAGAAATATGAAAGCCTTTAAAGAGGCTTATAGGAAGAGTTCTATAGAACTAATATGAGGTAGAAAGTTTTATAAAGACATAATAGAGAATTTTCATATACCTTTAAATTTTCATATCTCATACGTAAATAGACTAACTTCTACCTTTATTTAGAAACATAACCTTGTGCCATGAGACATAATTGTTAGGTTTTAATATCTCTTAATGAATGTTTCATCAATTCTTTATGAATAATCATAACTCTATGTAGATTAATTTAACCAATATCAATAAATATATCTCTTACAAGATTCTAGTAGCTCTTGATTAACTATAAACAGACTTCACATTATTTTGTAAAATCTCCAACCAAATGTGCTCTTTTTTTTTAATTTAAAAAGGTATCTTCAATCAACTTACATAAAAGTTACAAAGACAAACCGCTAAATATAAGTGTAACACCCTTGAATCCGTGAGTTTCTCACATAGACAAAATATATTCGAGACCAACAGAAATAGTAGGCAACACAAAATCTTGGTCGAAACTAGACTTGATTAACTATTGTCACAAAAAAAAAACAGACAATCTGAAATATGCGGTGTAATTCAGACTGTCTTATACATATAAACACGAGTTAAATAAAATGTAAGGAAAACAAAATTCTCTCTTCAAGTCAGCACTAACGGATTATGACGTAAATAATAATATGCATAATATACAAATAGTTTTTTTGGCTAAATATATACAAATGAGGTAGTAATTTCTTGGAATTTATGGGTTTTTTTCATTGTGGGTTTCGATCTGATTCTTGAATGAATGATTTGATTGGAGACATCAAATGCTTTGGAGTGAAGTTGCTTTTAGACAAGAAAGTTTCATCTAAGATGAGATTAGAACAACGTAGCTTTTCTCACTTTACTTGCTTAAGACAGAATCTTGATTTTCTCTCAATTTCTATTTAAGTAGTATTTGCAATAATTAATGATTCTTGTCAAAATCAGGTTCTATTTTTTATTTTTTTCATGAAGGAAATCATTATTTCGGTATAAAAAGCTTATTCAATTTGGTTTTTCTTATCTATAATTAAAATGGTAAATATTAAGATTAATATGTTTTGTCTTTTCCATTTTTTCCTATTGAAGTGTATGAAGACAATGTATAACTAAAATCACTTATCTAAAAGATTTCCCAAGTGATGTTTTTTTAAAAGAGACCTTATTAGAGTTAAATATGATTTTTTAATTAAAAGATTTGAGTTCGACTCTTGTATTAATACTGAATTTTTATATTTCTCTTCTTTGTGCTTTGGCTTACATATTGAATAATTAAAAATTCCATTGATAATATGTCACTTGTTGCATTAGAAAAAATATATTTATTTATTTAACAAATAAAATAATCATATTTAAATAAAATTATGAAGATGTATATTTGTGTCTCTAGTCATAAATTTGGACCCATCTTCCGACTCTAAAGAAAAATTTGAAAAGGAAATTAGACGAGAATTCACTGTAGACTTCATAGGTAGTGGAGAAATATTTACAATTTAGAACATGAGTCCAAATTTGATTTAAAGAAAAGAGTAAATTAAATCATTCTTTAGAGGAAAAAGACCAAAGATCTGTTTTTCTTTTCCACTTCCAGAAATAGTAAGATGCCAAAATGGATTTGTTTTTATAGTAGTATAAATTCAGTTCAAATTCTTACTAACATACTCCGTAGGAGAAAAACCTTAAAGGAGATATTGACTATAAATATAATGTTATAAGAGATCATAAGTGCTATTTTATTTTTTTGGTAAATAAGATGCATAAATTAAATTACTGACGATGAGACTGATGTCTAACTAATGACAAAATATTTTTCCTTTAAATACTTTCACTTGACTTGTCAATTGAATAGTTTTGAGTTCGAGTTACTTTGGAAATGATTTTATGTCGCATTTTCAACCTTGTGCCCCAACTCCCTTACTATCTAAATCTAAAAAAATGCCTGATTTAGGGTGGTAGGTGAAAATTCTTGCAGAATCAAGCTAATAGCAACTTCAACGTGCACTTCCTACTCAATATTTTGACAATTGTGTTCTTTTGCCATTCTCAAGTCTACCCATAGCTCAACCATGGTATTAGAAGTGATACCAATATGTCTATAAAAGCCCTCGAGCCATTCTCCCGGGCATCTCGAAGTAAACAGCCTATTCCCCTCTTCCCGGATTTCTCTTGCCTGCTCCATCAGTATTAATTTTTACAAACCCCTTTGCCGGTGGTCGTCAAGAGATAATTCTATAGTGTGTGTTTTTTGTGCTCTTGCTCCCTAGTCCTAAATAGTAATATTTCCCTGCTTTAGCTAGATAGGAAGATTGATCGGTTCTTTGATCCGGGTTTGTGGTTTGAATTTTCTTTTGTTTATGTAAAACCAAAGGTTCCAACAGGCATAAACAAAGAGAGTGTCAAGAGGGATACCATGGGCGTTACTCCTAGCCCTACTCGTAGAATGGGTCTGAAGACAATCTGATATAGAAACCATTGATAGAAGAGTCTAGTTTTTGTTAACTCCGGAGATGATGGTCATAGGTCTTCTTTGATCCGTTTGAGCCTTTCTTGCCGACCTATTCAACACTAAATCCTTAGTACCCTTTTGAAGTTTCATGCCAAGGGATTTACTCACATTTAAAAATAAACCCTCAATCGATAAGCTAATGATTCTATACCTTTGAGTCGGTTTGAGTGAGCTTCACAAATAAGTATGGGGGAAAAGTGATAAAAGAAAATTATAAGAGAAAGGGTATTTGGGGAAATTTATATGATAAAGAAGTCAAACGAGAAGAAAAAGTCTCAAGGGAATGAGATGTTTGAATGGAAAAAATGTGAGAAACCATTTTGTGAGAAAGCTTGTTTATTTTCAATCATTTGTGGAAGAAGAGAAAAAAATTAGGAAGATGAAAAATTAGTAAAAAGAGAAAAAAAAAAAGGAATGAGTTCAAAAGAAAGTATTATTAGCATTTTATCTCTTGATATCTTTTATTCCCTTCTTCTCACTTTTATACTTCCTTGAGGTTTGAATGATTGATGAGTTTTGAAGATTTTTATGGAGTTGTGAGTTTTGAATGAACGGTAGAAAGTGTTTCATGAGATTGGAGTGACAGTGGCTTAAAGGTTAAAGATAACTTTTAGTTTATTTCTCTTTTCGTTGCATTAGCTAACATTCTCATTATTTTGTTTCCCCTTTACCTTCGTTTGATAACTACTTATGTCTCTAGCCTAAAGTTATAAGCTTGAAAGTCCTACTTAATTCGGTATTAACTTTAGTTAGAACTTCGAGTAGAAGAGTGTTGGAAAAATCAAGCATATAGAGTATAGCTTAATAAAGTGAATCATATGGTTGATATCTTGAAATTCTTCTTGCATATTTTTGAAACTAAACATAAAGTATGCACACACACCATTGATTCTTAGGCCTAAACGGAATGTTGGATGTGTTGGTTAATTTATGAGTTATGCCTTGATGAGTTTTACTGGTTTTCGTAACTCTTGGTTATGTATTGAAACTGGCGCATCAATCTTTTTTCCTTTTATAGTTTTAGTTTTTTTGTAAAATTTGGTTGTTTTATAAAGTTTTTAATGTTTATTTTGTGTGATTTTGTGGGTATCTTGTTTGCAAACCCTCATTAGACCTTACTCGTCCTCTATTTGGTAACTTAGGATTTAAAGGGCTTGTTGCACGTGCTAAGTAAAAATCGTGAATCCTACGAAAGTAGCTAGTTAGTTTGTTTTATTTTCTTATTCTTGATTGCTTTTAGCCTTTGCCCGAAGACGAGCGAAGCTTAAGTGTGAGGGAGTTTGATATGTCTATTTTTACCATCTTAAGCATTGTCGTTTTTATTGGTTTTTTTGTTTTAGTTGTTTATAAAATAGATTTATTTAATCATGTTTCTTCTCTTATTGATTATAGGTGCATTTGGAAAGAAGATATGTTAAAAACGAGTCAAAACGAAGGACTTTGGAGCTAAAAATGAAGAAAACGGAGAAGGACGGGCAAAACCGAACAAGCTAGAATATAATCACTATTCGAATCTGGATAGTGGCTATCCAGTTCCAGATAGTTGGCAGCAAAAAAAAAGGAAGGAATTATTCCAGTGGCTTTCCGGATCCTGTTAGATGGACTTTCCTGATCCGGAAAGTCACTGCAAGGATTTTGTGCAATTTTTAGAACTTTTCCTTTTTGACTTTGATTTTATTTCCCTTTTGTAATTTGATTCTAACCTTTTTAGAAAGTGTTTTAGAGTAATTATAGAGTAGGATTTGGAGATTTTCTCCTATTTAAAGCCTATTATATACATTAATTTAATTAGTTAGTGTTTTAGATTCAATTACATATTTTGTAAGAAGCTTTGAACACACGAATTTCGAGAGTTCTTCAGGCAACTCGAGAGACAAGCTTAGATGTTCATCAGAACTGCGAAATCTTCAAGACTTCCCCTAAGCTTCCTTGAACTTGTTCTATTTTATGGATTTGCTTATGAGTTTATATTTTAGGATAATGTTTAGCAGCTAAGTCTTTTGTGTTTAAATGGGGATGAACCCTAGAATGCTTGGTTAAGTCTTATATGAATTTTTTGTTTTGATTAATTCTTGTTTGGTTGTTATTCAATTATTATGATTGTTGTAGTTTTTCTAGAGATTGGTAATTTTGCAAGATTATTTGGAATTGACAAAGGAAGGTAAATCTAGGGCATATATTGAATAATAAGAATTGATAATTGAGTAGATATACTAATTACGATTCTTAGATCATTAATTAATCACTATAACCTATAATTCGTTCAAAATCGGGTTAGGGTTAAAAGAAATTCTTCTCAAAACAGTTAAGCTGAATAGGAGGGTATTAGCCTAGTCATAGGGTTTATCCGATTTTTTAATGAGATCCAACCAACGAGTTTTAATAATTGATTACAAAGATTTTCTAATTTAAGTTAATTTAATGTTCTAGGGGGATTCTACCATTTAAACACTCATTTCCAAATTTGTTTTTAGAATATTCTTAATTGCTTATTTGTTGATATCCTTTTTAATTGGTTTTTCTTTTAAAACATTTTCAAAAGTTTTATTTAATTAAAATGTAGAGACGTAGTTAATACAAATGATTGGCTATCCCAAGAGTTTGACAATCCAGGGAATTTCCTCACCTTATTACACCGAAATATACGCTTGCCTAAATGTAGAATTTTGTTAGGATTAGAAACCACACAACATCAGTTTTGGCAATCACCTCCATGTCTACATAGTCCTTCTTCCTCAGGAGCCAGATGCCTCTAGAAAATCCCGATGGGTCCACCCGCTCCATTCCATCGAAAGGGAGTTGTTGACATAGCTCTTCGGCTCTCAATTCTCCTATTTTTGTTTCTACTGGAAAAAGTACTCCTGGTTTGTGAACCCGGACAAGTTCCAACATGTGTTTTTTGTTGTCGGGGTGTGTTGCTCCCTAATGCTCTACATGAGTATTGGTAAGGTGTGGGGGTTGAAAACTGCCGTCTCTAGATTGTCTGTAGGTATTCAGAAGTTCTTCATCCAAGGAAACAAAATGATTGATTGCATAATAGAAGTTGCCTTTCCCCAGATTCCATCTTGCCGCCAGATACATTCAGTAGCCTATGTAGTCCGGCTTTGCGGTTACAAAAAATGCTCGATTTTCTTGCGAGTTTAGCAGCCAAGTTAATGGCAATTCCCCTAACAATTTTTTGCACGTGCTCGAGTGGGGACTAGTTTCCTCCCTCTGTCAGATAATCCTCTTCTAGTGTTGGTTTGTTGAAGCTCTAATTCCATGTCATTTGGTGGTTCATCATCATCCATAGAGTTTGTGAGGTTTTGTGAGTACCATAGTCTGCTCTGTGAGCCACTTTGTCTAGTCAATAACCTATTTATCCCACTCTGCTTGGTTGTTGAGTTCCCTGGCGTAAGGGTCATTCCTCACAAGTAGGTGTACTATAGAGTTTGTGATCGTGTTAAGGATTGTTCCCAGGTAGGCATTACCCTCTAGTTCGTAGGCTAGTTGATTTATTTGCGACAGTGCATTAGTTGGCCCTCAAGTTTGGTGCTTGCATTAGAAGTGTTGACTACAAATGTGGGAGCCAACTTCTCCACGCCGGGTTTTCGGAGGCTGTCTTCTCACTCAATCCCTCATGGTTTGCCATTTGAAGATATGGACACAAGTATAGTCTCAAGCAATATTGAAGAACTTGCTATGGTTTTTTAATTTGCAAGTTCTGTGTTCTTTTTAATCTGAGTTGCTAGTCTTTCAAAGAGAGGTTTTTATGTGCTTCCTCTTTTGATTTGGCTTGTAAAATTTCTGCCCCTATACTTGACAGCCTTGCTTTCCTAGTCTCTGAAGAAGTTTTAACCTCTTTGGTGCATCCTTGGATTGGGAGCCTTGCTCCAGATATGTGCGTAGTTTTTGAAGAGGATATAGTTTATCCTTATTGGTTCTGCTGATTAGTGGAATTTGTCCGAGAGTGGGGAGCTTTGCTAGCTATGTTTGAAATGATTTCCTCATTTGTGCAAGATGATTGATTTAAGGAATTGTGAGTTGTTCTTTGTAAGCCATACTTTTTGTACATTCTCATGGGTGAAAGGGAAATCTAGAGAATCCAGATCCACGTATCCTGCCTTGGGATTTCTTTTATGTTTTTGTTTGCTTCTAGATTTCCCTTTTTCCTTGATCCGATGTGGCACCAGAGCTTTCTTTCCTCGACGCATCACCAAGCTCCAGTCCCTGAATGTTGTTTTGTCTTGAGCTTTGGCAGCAGTAACAGGTTGTGTTTTCCGTTGATCTTTAATGCTTGGGTTGGTACCCTCATATGTTAACTCATTCCTACCTTTGCTACAAGTTTCAGTGTCATGTCCCATACACCCACAGTGAAAGCAGAGTTGCACTCCCTTATATTGGATTTTTCGTATGTGACTTCCTATTCTAATGCAGGGAAGTAGATGTTTATTAGCTTTGATTTGGATGCACATTCGATCAAATCTCCCTTTGACTGATTGCGCTGTCCGGGCATTAATTCATAAGACTGTGCCCAGTAGTCAGCCAACCTCTTGGAGAATCTTCTGGTCATAAAATTCCACAGGCAGCTTCGATAGTCAGACTTATACAATTATAACATCCATCTTAGCATCTTTAATAAAGAATTCTGGTTGCTAGAGTCGAACTGAGAGGAACTGATAGTTTATAAACCATGGTCCTCCTTGAAGGATTTTTGAAAAAAATCATCTTCCATGATAAAGTGGACGATGAAAAAACCTCGTCCAAGGTTAATGACTTGAATCTCTCCATGTGGATTTCATAGTTGTCTGACTGTAGAGTTGAAGAATTGGTACTCTAGACTACGTCCAAAGGCTTTACAGATGACAACTTGTGTATAAGGAGCCCTTATTCTTCTCTTATCCTCCTTGGATAGTTTGATTGTAGGAATGGTGTTCATGTATTCAACATTATCTGACTCCTCATCCACATAAGTCCCTTCCAGTGCATACCTAATGTCTTTCGTACACATACTTTGCGGTTGTAGCATGGTTTCCTTGTATGATAGTGATTTTGGTTACTTTGTCGTTGCAGCATAGTTTCTTTGTATGACCGTGATTTTGGTGTCATAGTGTTCTCACTGTCCTTGACCCTCTTTGAGTTGCAGTGAAAGTGGTCCTCTTCCTATTGGAGAGTTTTTCCCTAGGATCCTCCATTCTTCGTCGTGCCTTTTGTGGGTTGAAGGTAGGTTCATAAGTGGTATGTATCAAGATTCTTACATTTTACTTTGATATATCTACTCAGTAGTCCTTCTTCCTCTGATCTCTCTTGTCTCTCCCTACTACTGGAACTTCATCCCTCTTCTCCCTCTATCTTCTCTAGCCAGGGCTGGACTTCAGCTCTTGCCAGAGTTTTAATCTTGGTTGGAGAATGACTTTTATGTCTGTTTTTATATTTTCTAATTTTTTTTTATCCACAAATTATATTTGTTCTTCTTTTTGAGATCGTTTGACCAAATATATAATCTACAAGCATGTTTATCCTTTGATCTTTTCAGATCTTTGTTCTTTATCTTCTTCTCAAAGAAGATTTCTTGATACCCAATTCAGATCCAATATCTGTTTTTCAACTCTTCCCTTGGGAATCCTTAAGAAAACTGATAGGCCCAGAGTCTTTTGTATTTCTATTTACGGATCAGATGGAGACTGTGTTCAACATGCTTGTAGTGCGAAGAGTTGGTTTTCAAGATGCCAAAAAAGATTATTTGTGTTCGTTTATATTTTATTTTATGTTTTGTATCCAATCAAAGTTTTTGAAGTTGGGGTTAGTTCCGACTTCGATATTCTAGTACATTCTCTAGTACACACATTTAATAGTCATTTTATTAATATAAATCCTATAGAATAAAAGATAAACTCTAAAGTTAAAGATAAACCCTAAAGGAAAGTTACTGTTAAAGGAGGTGTACTAGATGATGTAGATGATCGGCTCGGATCACCTATACCACTTTGTGTAGCACTCTCTGTACCACTTTCTAATTTAGTATGTTTTATTAATAAAACTTATTAAATAAAATATAAACTCTAAGGAAAAAATATATTATAAAAAGAAAGTAGTATAGAAAGTGGTACATAAAGTGGTGCCGACGATCCTGGGTGATAGTAGACAATCTTGGATGATTTATTTCTATTACCATGGATATATATATATCATAAGATATTACCATAAATATTGAAGATTTATCTTTTATCCATTTGTCTAATTTATTTTTTATTATTTAATATAACTATTTATTCCAGAAAAAAATATTCTTACATAGGGGCTGATAAACCTAACTCGAGAATATGAATGTATAGCGCGAAAAAAATCATTATTTTCCCTACTCTTAATCTCTCTACACAATTTCTCTCTAACTTCTCTGTACTCCTTCTCCACTCTAAAACTAAAATCTTTAACATTGAACTTGTATTGGATGTAGATATAGATCATTACGAAGAATTTATAGAAGAAAATATCAATTTAGATGTAAAAAAAGTTAAAAAAATTTTTTTTTCAAAACTGGGCTCGGATCGCCCGGACGGGCGACCAGCACACATCCGGGTCGCCGGCCTGGGCGATCGGCTCACGTCCGGGTCGCCGGCCCGGGCGATCCGAGGTTTTTTTTTTTTTTTTTTTTTAAAGAAAGAAAGAATTTTTGTAAGTATTTGGAAAATTTTAAACATGAATTACTTTGCGATCGGATGTCCGTTTCATGCATATGACCACTCGTTTTGATGGTTATCATAAAGAGAAACGCAACGGAATTGTTTAAAAAGTGATCCGGACGTGCTTCGGGGCAAAAAAATTGTTTCGTATAGTCGAAAACTTTGACAGGGCATAACTTTGTGCTCGGACGTCCGATTGAGGCGATTCTTGTGGGCATTTCGGTTATTTTTTCGAGACCTACGCGTTGGATATTGTTCTAATGGTTTTCCACTGACCATTTCCACAAAAACCTCCTATTTTCCTTTTAATTTACATTTTTTATAATTTTCTAATACTTTCTCTCTTGTTAACTAAAAAATTACGCCATCAATTTGAAAATTAAATATAGGAGCAGTCTTCTTTTTGCTCTAATTAAAAATTCAAATGATTGAAGTTGGTAAATATTGGAATTCTTTTTGCACGCAAATTTTTTGCCCTGAAACGCGTCCGGATCACTTTTTTGACGATGTCGTTGCGTTTTTCTTTATGAGAACCATCAAAACAAGTAGTCATACGTGTGAAACGGACATCTGATCGCAAGGTTATTCATGTTTAAAGTTTTTCAAATACTTAAAAAAATTCTTTCTTTCTTAAAAAAATAAAAAAATAAAAACTTTGGATCGTCCGGGCCGGCAACCCGAATGTGTACTGGTCGCCCGTCTGGGCGATCCGAGCCCAGTTTTGAAAAAAAAATTTTTTAACTTTTTTACATCTAAATTGATATTTTCTTCTATAAATTCTTCGTAATGATCTATATCTACCTCCAATACAAGTTCAATGTTAAAGATTTTAGTTTTAGAGTGGAGAAGGAGTAGAGAAAAGTTAGAAAGAAATTGTGTAGAGAGAGAAAGAGTAGGGAAAATAATAGTTTTTTTCGCACTATACATTCATATTCTCAAGTTAGGTTTATCGGCCCCCTTCTTACATTTTGAAGTAAAATTAGACGCTTTAAATTCATTATTTAATTTGTTTTTAACACAAAAAGAAAAAGATAAAAAAAAATGAAAAAAGAATCCACCGCACCGGCGAAATCTCAACCAGACCACCTGGTTGTAATCAACAAATAAGTCAACTCCAAATGTAGATTTGATATTTGTGATTTGGCTTCTTTCATTTGGTAGGAAAATTTGATAATTACAAAGGGCGAATCTCACAAATGGGTGATCGATTAATACAAGGACCGAGTTGGCCACACTAATTATTTTAAATGGATTGAAACCAATTTTTTTCTTATATGCTTTGTACAAAATTCAATTATAAAAGTTGGAAGAAAAAAAAAAGTTTTGGGTATCAAATAGAAAAATTAACAATAATTTATGAGTATATATAAAATTAAATTTTCAATTATATCTTGATCTACCACTCTTCTAAAAATGATGCTTACAACTTCTGTCACTATCTATTAATACTATTTTTCTTTATATAGTTATCATTTTGGGACATTACATATGAATTAAGGAAATGATAAGATGGTCTAGATTCAAAATAAAATAGATTCAATTATCCTTTGATTGTAATTAATATTTCTAATGAAAATTTTTAAATAATTATTTAATTCAAATAAGATAGGGGTATATATGGAATATACCATTTAATGCTCCATTGATTTACTAAAGTGTCCACTGGTTTTTTGATATGATTGGCCATATTTAGAAAAATAATCACTAAAGTGGCCACAAATTTTTTTAAAATTTTTCATGAGGCCATAATGCACACAGCATGTACATTATCTCTAATGATAACACATATGTAGTGTGAGTTATCACTAATAAGTAATTAAATTCGAATATTAATCTTAATTAATGATGTGGCAGCAGATGTGACAGGGAGCGGCTTGGGTGGCTTTAATGCACACACTACGTGCGTTACCTTCAATGATAATGTACACGGCATATGCGTTATTAAAACCAGAAAAATCCTTGTTCTTTCACATTGTGACGCACTCCCTATATGTGTTATCATTAACAATTATCTTATTCGCTCCTCTTCTCCTTCCGCAGGTCCGCCGATTTAACTTTTCAGAAATAATTTGATAATTTTTTTGTCTTATTCCGACATGCCTATGTGAAGCAATGTCAAGTCGGAAATAATTTGATAACTTTTTTGTCTTATTTTCGACATGCCTATGTGAAGATTTGACAAATTGGAAATAATTTGACAACTGCTTTGTCTTGTTTCCGACATACCTATGTGAAAATTTGATAAGTTGGAAATAATTTTGGCAGTTTTGAATTATTTCCAACAATCCCATGTGATTAATGGACAAATCAAAATAATTTAACTGGTTTTGAAAGGTGCCAAAAATCCTATATATACGGACTCCTAACCCAAATTCGAAGATTTCACAAATTCACAATATTTTCTTCCTATTTTATTTTTGAAACTTTGTTGCCCTTTCCTTCACACTTCTTACAAACAATGAACATGGATGCAACTCACCATGTTAGAGTTGTATTATTTTGGGATTCGGAGCATGCAAGAGATGCGTATGATCCTTATTTTACTGGAGCAGTAAAGAAAACTTGGACTTTCACCCGAATGGTAACACATGATTAACTTGTTAGAAAAATATTGAAGCATCAAGGAGTGGATTCAAATCTTTGGCGAGTTCGAATGACAATGAGGGTGCCTTCATTCTATAAAAAGTATCAAATGTTTAATTTTACTCTGTGCAGCATGAACAACGATGATGAGATACGTTACCTATGGACTATAAACCCTAATATATCAAAGGAGGGATTCACGTACTAGTTGAATTCGAACTGATCCAATCAAAAACATTTTCAGAAATCCAACATAAAAATGCATCAACTGAAAAGGATCATCCAGACATTCCTTTACATGTCACGGCAATAACAAAAATGGTTTCCAATGAACCGTCAATGTTGTACTCATCAGTAGAGGAAGATGATGATGACAATAATGACGCTGATGAAGATTATGTCGTATCAAGTGAATCTGACAATGACAATTATGATAATGATGAAGAATATGGCATTAGCACTCCCGTAAACCCTCTATCTTCAACTACAGTGAATCAATGGTAGAGTAGTCAATAGTTCAGTAACGCTCCATATGATTATACACAGTCTGGAGCATTTCTAGATATGGGTTTGGGAGAGCAGATAAATGACCTCATCAAATCAAGACTATTACATTGCTGGATTGGAAGGATACAATGACTGATATTCAATTAGGCATGAGGTTTGTTGACAAAATCCAAGTAATAGTGAGGTCCAGAAATGGTCCATTCGGACATAACGAGAGTATAGAGTTGTTAAAAGTAAGAGCGATCAATGGACGACGAAATGTTATCATCATAGTGACTAATTATTGTGCATGGTACATCCGAATAAAGAAGAAAGCAACTCATGGTTGTTGGGAAATAACCAGATTCACCAAGAAACGCACATGCCTTGTACGGGTTCACAAAACAAGTACCGAAATATGACTTCAAATTTTGTTTTGAAAGCTAATATAACATCTTGTTACCAAAGATCTCGAGATACCTGTCTCGAATGTCATCCAAGAAGTGCAAGTATAAATTCAGACGAGTTGTATGTACAAAAGGGCATGAAATGCTCGAAAATCTACAATAGAGAGGATTTTATGGTGCTAGGGTTTTAAGATTTAGGTTTTAAAGTTACTGTTTAGAGAAGATTAAATTCTCTCTTTTTTGTAAGAAAACGTCAAAACAAATTTAAATTCTAATAACAAAATATTATATAAATACTAACAATATAAAATTATATAAAATTAATAGAACAATATAAACATACTAAGAAATTTCACAAAAAATAGATAATCACGATTTATGACAAAAACAAAACAAACTATATAACTTATATCAAATAACGCATTTAATCAAATCACATTTCCAATAGAAAACACACTTAGATTAATAAAATGATCAAATATGCAAAAATTTATCAATAACAACAAGTTTGAACATAATCACAAAACCCAAAACTAGAAAAATAAATTACAAAACATTGAGAAATAATCCAAATAAAATTCATAAAAATAATTCACAAACCACAATAAACAACAATTTTCATGTAAACAATAATAAAAACTAACACATAGTGTACAAAAAATTTAAAATAATTATAGACAATAAGAACTTTAACGAAAATTTGAATAAATTGAAATCAACGTTATTTGGTAGAGCTTTCTCTACTGTTCGCCACTCCAAAACTCTAAGCTATTGTGCCTAATTTTCAAACTATATTTGCCTACTTTTGAAACAGAGTGTGCATACTCTTATGCATAAGTGTAATATTGATTTTCTATTTTATATGTTTTGTTTTTGTTTTAATGTAAAGCAATGTTTTGTTTTTTAAACTTATATATGAGTTTATTTGTGCATTTTTGTAGTTTAATTGTTAAATTCAAGGTGTGCCACTCTCATTAGGGCTGTAAATGGGTCCAGACCCTCAGGGTACCCCCAGACCCGGACCCGTACCCTTATAGTGAAACTTGGACCCAGACCCGGACCCATACCCTCCAGGGTATAAAATTCTGGACCCTGACCCGACCCTTCAGGGTCCAGGGTAGGGTACGGGTATACCCGTACCCGTATGACATTTTTCTATTTTATTTCTCTGTTAAACAAAAATATGTAAAACAATGTATAATTCAAAAAATAAAAATTTTAACATGATTAACATAATCTCCTTAATATTTCTTTCAACAAATAAAATCATTTAACATCTCTAATTCACATAATTATAAGTTCAAATATACACAAAATCGTGATAGTGTGAGTGTGATTTGATGTGAGTGTACTTGGTTGGTAGGTAGGTAGAGTAGAGGTAGTAAGTTAGGGTTAAAGATAAGAGTAAAATAATATGTTAAAAAAATTATAAATTATATATTAATATAATATAATATATAAAATATATTATTATTTTATTAATACGGGTATACGGGTCTGGGTATCACCATACTTTACCCGGACCCATATAGCAGTATAAATACGGGTATGGGTACGGGTCCGGGTCCGCGGGTATAAAATTTAAACCTTACCCGCTAAAAACGGGTACAGACCCGTGCAGGTACGGGTAAGACCCACCCAGTTTACAGCCCTAACTCTCATAGATAGTGTGTCACTTTTGTAACTGTTTATGCCTAATTTTATAACAGAGTGTGCTCAATTTATATAGATCTTTACAAGTATGTGTGCCTGCATTTTTCTTATATGTATGCCTACTTTTATAACAGTTTGTGCATATTTTTATGGCTATATGTGCCTATAAAACTCTATAGGGGGATAATAAATATAATTCGAGAATCTATAGAGATAGCGCAAAAAAAATCATTTTTCCCACCAAATTTCTCTCTCTAACTTAATTCTCTCTAACTCAAATATTTCATATTCAATATAAGTTGAAGATAGATATCGATAATTTTGAATATTTTTTGCAAGAAAATATCGATTTTGAGGTTAAGAAAATAAAAAATTTAATTTTTCGCAACTAACACGAGTTTTTCCCAGGTGGGTAAAATTCTCTAAGGAATTTCATGCAACTTGGTGAAATTTGTTGAACAATTTCGCCTAGGTTTGCGAAATTCTCTAAGGAATTTCGCCCACCTGGGAGAACCTCGTGTCATTTTTTTTCTTTTTAATTTTCAATGTTATATTTATTTATACTTTTTATAATTTTTTCTTCATATAAGATGAATTATTAATTTCTTTTCATATTATATTAGTTTTTTGTTAGTTAAGTAGTCCATTGTAATTTAGCAAAAAAAAAAAAAAATTGTTAGTTAGAGATTTTAACCCATGACCTCACCAAAAATAACATAGAATACATACCAAAAGACCAACATAAAGCTTTATTTTAATGAGTGCATGGGATTTTATGTAATAATAACTTATTTACTTATTTTAATATTTACCAACTTCAATCATTTAAAATTTTAATTAGAGCAAAAAAAGAATTGCTCCTCTGTTTAATTTTAAAATTGGTGTTGTAATTCTTTAGTTAATAAGAGAGAAAGTATTAGAAAAATCTAAAAATAAAAATTAAAATGAAAATAAGAAGTTTTGTAAAAACGGTGGATAGAAACCGTGTAGATGTTGAAAAAAATACCCGAAATGCCAACAAAAATTGCCTCAACCAGGCGTCCAGAGCAAAGTTATGCTCAATCAAAGTTTCTAACTTTACAAGACAAATTTTTTACCTCGGATTGCGTTTGGATCACATTTTCGGTGATGTCGTTGCGTTTATCTTTACGATAACCATCAAGACGAAAATGACTTCCGATCGCAGAGTTATTCATGTTTCAAGGTTTTCAAATACCTACACAAATTCTTTTTTTATAATTAACATAAACAAAATAAACATAATTTTAAATATTTATAAACACAAAACTAAATAACATAACTAACAGAAATTTAAAAAAAAAAAACCGAAACTATTGAATTTCGCCTAGGCTGGCGAAATTCAACCAAATTTTTTTTACAATTCAGTGCTTTTTTTTAAATTTTAAACCGATGAAATTGTAAATAAATGATTATAGATTGATGTACTAATTATTTTTTTAATTTTCAACGGTCGAATTTCCTTAGATCTGATATTGAATTAGTTTGAGTTAGAGATAATAGGTTTAGAGAGAGAAAATTTGAATTTTTTCGCGTTGCCTTTATAGATTCCTGAGTTATATTTACTTTCCCCTTTTTATAAAGGCGTATGCCTAGCATTACAGGTATGATTTTTTTCAATTTATTAACTTAGTGTGCATAATTTTATAAGTGTGTGTGCCTAACTTTATAAGCATTTGTGCTCACTTTATAAACAGAATGTGACCAAATTATATACATCTTTACAAGTATGTGTCTATAATTTTTTGATCTGCCTGCCTACTTTTAGTACAGTTTGTATCTAATTTTATAACTATGTGTGCCTAATTTTATAAAGGAGTATGTCTAGCATTACAAGTATGTGTGCTTTCAGTTTATTAACTTGTGTGCCTAACTTTATAAGCATTTGTGCTCAGTTTATAAACAGAGTGTGCCTCGGTTATATACAGCATTTCAAGTGTGTGCCTGCATTTTTCTGATTTGTGTGCTTATTTTTATAACAGTTTGTGCCTTTTTTTATGACTATATGTGCCTAATTTTATAAAGAGGTGTGCCTAGTAGTACAGGTATGTGTGCTTTAAGTTTATTAATCTGTGTGCCTAATTTTATAAGCTTGTATGCATACTATTTGTGCCCACTTTATAAAGAGTGTGATTAGGTTATATATTTTTCATATATGTGTGCCTGTATTTTTCGAATCTGTGTGCCCACTTTTATTATAGTTTGTGTCTGCTTTTATGACTATATGTGTCTAATTTTATAAATGAGTGTGTCTAGCATTACAGGTATATATTATTTCAGTTTATTATAAAAAAAAAGTAATGTGTTACATTTTCTGATTTTGCAGTTCGATGAATAAGGGTGCTATAATGAATGTTAGTTGAATAAGTTATATAATTTCAGTATTAAAGATCGAGTTAGAAGGCATGTAAAAGGAGTATGTAATGTAAGGAAGAAGAGAATTGAAAGAGATAAAGTGCAATCAAGCAAGAAGGAAAGAAAAAGAGTACTTTGACGCATGCATCAAGGATTAAAACTACTGTTCAATTGTCAATGAGCACTGAAGATTTGGGGAAGGATTTGAATGCTCTAAGTAGTGAATGCCAACTTAGTTTAGGAATTTAAAACTCTAGCAATGCTGAACGTTCAAGCAATTCAGAAACATTCATAAATTTTTTGTAGTTTTTATAATTACATTACTTGAAGATGTTGTTTAGTTAAATTATTATTGTTGGAAGTATGTTGCAATACTTTAAGTGGTTGCTAATTTTTGTATCAGGAATGCTTCTTTTATAATTAATTGTGCCTAGTTTTGATTCTAAATGTACCCAATTGTGTAACTAATTATGCCTTTCATTTGATTTGTGGTATTAAGTGTCTTTCTTTTTGTGTAGTTAGTTTTTTTTTTTTTTTTTTTTTTTTGTTGGGGTTGTATTATTTTAGTATCTCTTTTGTGTTTTTTGTACCTTATGTTGTTCCAATATAGTGGGAATGGGGTTATTGAGGCTTTTACGTGAAGTCAACTTCTGTAGATGTGTGTGTCCAATTCTCTAACAGAATGTGCTCAATTTTGTAAAAGAGTGTGCCTTCAATACTATTATTTGTTCCAGCGATTTTTTTATTCATATATGTATATGATTGTTTATATTCATTTTTGTGTTTTTCTTATATTCTTTTTAGTGTTTTGATATCATAGCATGAAGTTAAAAGTTTGGAATCATATGTGCCAATTTTTACTGTTAAGTGTGTCTACTTTTTGAAAAGAATGTGCCTTTTTTTTTGTTAAGTATGGTTGCATTTTGTTTTGTTTTCAATTGGATATTTTTTGCATTTTTTAATTGAATATGTTTAGTTTTATTTTTAGATTTTATGGATATTGTGTCATTTGAAGATTTAGTGGGTTATAATATTGTACTAGCTTCATTATTGGATGTGCCCACTTCTACCACTTTGTGTTCCTAATTTTATTAACCACTTTTATCATTGTATGCTTAGTCTTACCATTGAATGTGTCCACTTTATCACATTATATGTCTTATGTTTCAAATAAATATGTTAGTTGTTAGACATATATTTAAAATAGGATTACTATTAATCATAAACTGTGTATAGTTGTGTTTCCTAGTTGTATTTAGCTAGGACTTCTACTTCTAATCTGCTTAGGATTTGTCACTTGGACAAATCTATAAATTGTACACTATTCTCACATTAATGAGACAGAAAACATAAGATTGTTTTCTCCACTGGAAACTTTCATGGTATCAGAGCCAATTGTCTGAAATTTCTCAAAATGAGTAACGACAATATTGGCATTGTTGATAATGACATGGTGGAAGAAAGCCATGTTCACAAAATAAAGAAAGATGCTTATTATGTGGCATCCACTGATGGACCTGGATTGATCCTAACAACAGTCCAGTTGAAAGAAACAGAAACAGATAATAATTATGCGGAATGGGCAAGAGCCATGCGCATGGCCTTGAGATCGAAGAAGAAATTGGGATTCATTGATGGAATAATTCCAATTCCTGAAGGTGATCCAGAAAAAGAAGAAGAATGGTGGGAGATCAATAATCTTGTAAACTCTTGGATTCTCAATACTATCGAACCCTCTCTCCGATCCACCATATATCATTCAGAGAGAGCTGATGAATTATGGATAGACTTGAAGGAACGATTTCTAGTTGGCACCTGCCCTACGAATATATGAATTAAAAGCGACGATTGGCAAATTGTAAGCAAGGCGGTGATTCAAGTACACGTGTATTTTTTACGTCTAAAAAAGGTATGGGGACGAACTAGAAAACTATACTCAACTTCCGCCCAAAGCATGCATACGTGATCTGTTGAATTTTATTATAAAAGAAAGAGAAAACGAGAAGGTTTTCTAATTTTTAATGGGATTAAATAGTGCAATTTATGGCACTCGTTCGTTCCCATATGATCCAACAAGAACCTATACCCAAATTACGTACTGTTCTTGCTCAAATCTGTAAAGAAGAACAGCACAAAAATTCGACACGAAAAGAAGATTATTCTGGAGATGGCGCCGCCTTCGTCGCCGCCGGAGCCGCCGCCGCCAGAACCGAAAAAAATTCCAGAAATTTTTCTTCATCTTTCTGCTCCCACTGCAGACGCGCCGACCACGATGTCACCGGATGCTTCCAGCTTGTTGGCTATCCGGATTGATGGCCTCGGAATCCTCCCAAACCCGCCGGCCGCGGCTTCTCACCGGTGACTCACGTTTCTTGGCGCGGAGGCAGATCCGGGACTGGGCAAGGCGGCAGACAGCCACCGGCGATGGCCAGACCGCGCGATGGAGGAAGAAAGTCCGCGGCGTGGGCCTATTCTGCAACAACCGCGGCGGCAGCACCTCCTTGCGTTCGCCGACGCGCTGGAGAAGAAGAGGACAGCGGGCCGATGTACAGTACCGGGCCGGGCCCGGGCCCCTTACCAGCTTTGACTGTTGACCAGTGGTCAACCCTGTTAACTGCCCTCCAAACCTCAAATAATATACAATCTGAAAAGCTATCTGGTATGGAAAATTTTTGGATTTTAGATTCAGGGTGTTCTAACCATATGACTGGTAGGAAATTTTTTTTACAAAATTTACATCCTATCTGTCCGCATATTATCGATTACCTAACGGTACCAAAACTTTTGTCTGTGCACGAAGGCATGGTCTCTTTAAGTCCTACATTAAAACTCCACAGAGTGTTGCTAATTCTTGAACTGACCTGCAATTTAATTTCTTTGTCTCAATTGGCAAGAGATTTGCAATGCTTTATCACACTCTCTGACAAATTTTGTGTTATACAGGACCGTATCTCGATGAGGCCGATTGGAGTGGGTGAGCAGAGGAATGGGATCTTCTTCTACAAACCTATGGAATTGAAGGAATTATACACCTTTTCTAGCACAGTCCTTGATTCAAGCACACTATGGCATATACGGTTGGGACATCCTTCAGATTATGTAGTCAATCATTTTTTGGGTAATTCTAAAGACTCTACAACTAGAACATCACCTTGTAATATTTGTCTACGTGCCAAACAAACTCGTGATTGTTTTCCTCTTAGCATCAATAAAGCATCTACAATTTTTACCTAATTCATTGTGATTTATGGGGCCCATATAAATCCAAACCCACTATAGGTGCTTCATATTTTCTTACTATCTTAGATGATTATTCTAGGGCTATTTGGATATATTTACTGTTAGAGAAAAGTGAGGTTGCCTCTATTCTTCAAGATTGCCTTACCATGATCAAAACCCAATTTCACAAAACTGTCAAGACAATCCGTAGCGATAATGGGACATAATTTGCACCCCTAAAGTCGTATCTTACTACCCATGGCATAATCCACCAAACTACTATTGCTGGCACACCACAACAAAATGGAAGAGTTGAACGCAAGCATCGCCATATCTTAAATGTAGCTCGAGCATTACGATTTCAAGCAAATTTACCTATAAAATTTTGGGGAGAATGCATTTTGACGGCTAGCTATCTCATTAATCGAACTCCCTCAAAATTGTTACAAGGTAAGACTCCTTATGAATTGCTATACAATGAGAAACCGTCCTACTCTCATATCAAAACTTTTGGGTGCTTAGCTTATGTACATAACCATGATATCCCAAAAGATAAATTTCGAGCCCGCAGCAAACCGTGTGTCTTCCTTGGCTACCCTCTACATAAGAAATGATGGAGATTTTATGACCTGCAAACAGAAAAATTATTTGTGTCCCGAGATGTGATTTTTGATGAGACAAAGTTTCCATTCCATGACAAATCAGGTACTTCCATTTCTACAGACTTCACACAATCTTACAATTTTGGGGAACAAGTTCTGGGCTCCAAGCAACAAAGTATGCAAAAGAGGGGGAGTTTAGCACATAACACACCTAGCCTAGATCAAATAAATCCTTCCCACAGCCCACCTGCAAACCCAGATCCACCAACCCCTTCCCGCAGCCCACTAACCCACGGCCCATCTCCACTGTCACACCCTGATCCACACCCACAACCCCGCAGCCCAGTTCAACAAAGCCCACCACCAACCTCTCCAGCCGCCCCTCTCCAAACTAGTCCAAATAGAAATCCACATCCGCCTTCTTGCAACGAATCAACTTATAGTCCAAATGATACTCCTGCCAGCTTGCCGCAAGACAATCCGCCAATTAATGCCCCAAGACGAAGCACTCGAATTAAACATATTCCGACTCGGCTCCACGATTATGATTGCAATGCCATATGGAAGTCCTCTATATCCCATTCCTCCTCTGCTCTCTCACCCTCTTCGGATCTCTCAGGTACGTCCCTTTATCCTATCACAAAATTTGTGGACTATAGTAAATTCTCTAATACACACAGGCAATTTTTAGCCTCTGTAGCAACAGAATCCGAGCCTACCACTTATTCCGAGGCAGTCTCTAATCCTCTCTGGCGCACTGCCATGCGTCAAGAGATTGATGCTCTTGAACAAAATACTACATGGACTTTAACCTCTTTGCCTCCTGGAAAACGTGCACTGGGGAGTAAATGGGTCTACCGGATAAAGTACAAAGCCGATGGCACCATCGAGCGATATAAAGCCCGCTTGGTAATTTTGAGAAATACACAAATGGCAGGTATTGATTTCACAGACACCTTTGCTCCCGTTGCTAAAATGGTCACCGTTCGTACTCTCCTTTCCGTTGCCACTGCTCGCAACTGGATTAGACATATATTTAAAATAGGATTACTATTAATCATAAACTGACTGTGTATAGTTGTGTTTCCTAGTTGTATTTAGCTAGGACTTCTACTTCTAATCTGCTTAGGATTTGTCATTTGGACAAATCTATAAATTGTACACTATTCTCACATTAATGAGACAGAAAACATAAGATTGTTTTCCTCACTGGAAACTTTCATTAGTGAGCGTGTGCGTTTCACGCACGTGAGATGAGAGTGGAATACGTTGAATGTTTTTATTTTTTAAAATAGGGTACACCTTGCTTAGTGTACTTAAATGCATGTAAAACAACGCCGGGTTGAGGTGAGGGGAGGGTTGGAGGGGGAAAAGAGCAGGAACGGAACAATCTCTTTGGGGGTTTTAGTTTCTTGGGTAAAGAACTAGAATGTAACAGTATTTTTTTTTTTAAAGAACAAGAATGTAATTGATTTCGGATTTTTTTTTTTTTTTTTTTTATCAATATCATGTTCAGATTTTTTATATTTTTTTTGGTGCAAAAAATGCATATGAAGTTTAGTAATTTTCCATGGTATATTAATTTCTTTAAATTTAAAAAGAAATCTGTTTTTATCTTTTTAGGAAGCAAGTGGTAGGAAGGGTATTCTGCTCTTTATTTCATGGGTCTTTAAGGGTAAATGATATTATGTTTATGGAAGAAGCTTTCTGTTCTGCTATGAGAAGTAATACTCATCCCTCCTTGCCCGAATATCCTATATATCATGAGATTCTCGTCGAGTGTATCCTATACTTACTTTAGGATTAGCTATTATCAATTAGGTAATATCCTTATTTTATGCAATCTGTGATTAGTTTTTGGACGCTGAAACAAGTTTTCTATAGGAATTTTTCTTCCAACGTGATCAGTTTTAAGCAGGAGAATTTATTGATGCTATACGCACATCAATACAAGTATTTTTCCATATGCTTATGGATGAAGAATGTTGAATAAGATTCCTCAAATGTACTGTGTTCTGAACTTTATGGATAGGAACACTCATATCAAGATCCTAAATTATATCAAACATAATGATAAATTGCAGAAGTTAGCTGCAAATTGACAAAATATGAAGGAAGGAGTCGTCGTCTGGCATCACCCATGCCCTTTACTTAGCAAGCAAGCGTCCTCGCTATGCGAAAATGGATATCACTTATATACTACACAAACACATCATACTTATCTCATGTAGAACAGTATGTTACAAAAGGAACCACAAATAAATATAAATTTTCCATCAAGTTAGACTTCTTTTGTTCAACAAATCACAGAGAAGCAAGTTAAGATAGTATCTCATGATGCAGAGAAGTTCAGTGACTTACTAATAGACATGAAATATGCAGTCATGGAACTAATACTCATAACAGAAGAAATCTAATTAACAACAAGCTGGCTTGCATATCAATGAGATTTGAAACATATATGAAGCCTAATCAATGGATAGAGTTAGCAGGAAGGATGTACTAAAGATCAACATCTCAAAGACCATCAGATCAGCTATCAACGAGTATGAAGCTGCAAGTATGATTTACCTTGAAGATTGGAGTTTGGGGAACCTAAACATTCTTGTTATAAATTCCACGAACAACATTAGCAGCAAAGTTAGCTTGTAAGAGGTGAAGTCAGGCCTACGTAAAAGGATTGTCCAAGAAATGACATTAACACATGAAGACATTACCATGGATCATCTGTTTATCCTTTGGTTCTCATAATTGTAATGCTTCCTGAACCTCCTTCAGTGCGAATTTTAGTTTTCCCCACAACAGGCTTACCAGAGAAAGCTGATGTGGGATAAGAAACAGAAGTGTCTTCTTTCTGTTGCTTTGAGTATGATGTTGGATCGCGTATTCTTTGGTTTATATCCTTCAGAGTCACATCCCCGTGAACACCACAAGGTTTGATGAACGCGAATGGATAAACAACTGAAGAAGCCAACTTTGTAGGTGCCCGCATGTATGATTTTCTACCTGATGGTAAAATCATAAATACTTCAACTTTTTATGTAAATGGAAGAATGTTCAATTGCAGAGGTGGGTATGAGATAACCTTTGAAAACAACATTGTGACTGGTACGAACAGGCAGCTCTTGAGCAACATTTACGTCATATCCAGGTGGTTTACCACAAGGTTCTGCATCAACAATGCTTCTTTTTGAGGGGGGTGGGAAAAAAAAGGATAACCAAGGTACATACGTTGTAAATTGAAAAGAAACAGGAGTACACAAAATTGGAGAAACAAGTTCATGTACCTGCAACATTGATTTGAACATCAGATCCACAAGAGGAATCACTGTTCACCGGATAATATGTTAGTCAGGATGGATGCTTCATCCTCAAACAACATGCTAAAAGATAAACCAACATAAATGGTGGCTAAAAGCAATAAGTCACATACGGGTCCTCAGAGGTGATATGGATTTCAGTATCATTAAGGCAATCAGCAAGCCATCCTTCAGATGACTGATCCAGAACCTCGTCAACATTAGCAGATGTGCCCTCTGTATAAAAATATATTACTGCTTTAGATGACACACAAAGAAAGTAATTCTGCATTTCAAAATAAAACAGAACTAGACCTGCAAATCCAGAAACCCACTGTGAAATATCAGCTAGGGAGTCCTGCGTCTCCTAAACATGACAAAGGAAAAAGAAAATAATCATTATCACAAGTCACAACAAACACAAAATGGTCCTGTTATGTTTGAATCCTTCTTGGAAATTTTGATAGATAGAGTAGGAGGTCTTCAACATTTATTTTTCGATAAAGCATGAAGAAACAATTGTTAGCTCAACTCCTTTTGTTTCAGGAAAAACTCAGGCTTCAATTCATTATACTTCACCATAAGTTTACAAATTTCTAGCTGTATTTCTCTATCTGTGAGTGCCTCTTACTAATTGTGATGATAAACTTTCCTATGGAAAATTTTACCCCATTTCATGATGCTGCATCATGCTAACCTGAAAAACATGTCCTCTATGGCAGATCTATGACATCTCCAAAAATTTACCAGCATTAAGACCTGTGCACATGGTCAAAGACAAGAAAGTAAGCCAACACGAACCTGTGATCCTATGATTGAGGATGATATTTCCTCACTGCTTAATGTTGCAACATCAAGATCTTCAGAGCCAAACAAAAGAGTTCGGCGCCTTTTGATTTGCAAAGAACCTTCATTATCCTTATTCATGTTTTCTGCAATCCAATCCGCAGGATCAGAACTATCCACATTTGGATTTGGTAAATGAAGGCTATCTAAGCTCATTAATTTTTAGCAAAAACCTGGACGTGTAAGTAAAATAAGCAATAGTACGCTGTTTAAGACAAGAATCCAAACACAAGTGCGTTTAAACATGACTAGACGTAAGAAACTAGATGAGCAGATGACTGATATCTGCTGCTGTTGGCTCCCATAGCATTCATCTAGTGATTATATTTATAGGCCTCGAATAATGGCTCTCAGAATATATGGCTTATTTACCCAGGAAAGATTTATTACATCTAATTCTAAAGTTCCTTAGAGAGAAATAATTCTGCTCCAAGGGGGAGGGAAGTGTGAGATAGAGACAGTCATACCTGCACTGTTAACTTGGTAAACCAAATCTCCACAGGCCTTAACTGGTGTAGCTTCACCAGTGAAGATGTAGGAAGAAGGTTCATCATTTTGGCTGTCTCCATTTAACAGACATTTAGATATATCTGTCCACCACAAGTAGCTTCCCATGTAAATATATCACCCAAATAGCACATTGTTAAAATGGAAAATGTACAACAGACTCACCAAGATCGGTATTGTCCTCCAGACAATATTCCTCACATCGCCAATCCCACATGTCACTGCAACTAAATGAATTGTTCTTTACACTATTTATAAAGTGCAAATCAAAATGCAAAGGAGACTTAAAGACCAGAAGCTCTGTGATGCTAAAAATTAGTCGAATGAGAAGCACTCACAACATTGCTAACTACTATGATCACATTTAGCAACAAGAAGTACTAAAGTGATAAATTGACAGGATTATGAAAAGATTCCAAATGCAGAGATTTCCACATAAACTATTTCAGTCATTCACAAAGCAGAAAGGAAAATAACATGAGTGCAGATCTACTTATCAGTACAACACAAAACAGAAGTAGTTCCTGAATCAATAAGACCATCAGAAGCAAGTAAATGAGATGGACTTTAGCATTTTATCAAAGTGAAGCTGATTTTAAATTAAAGCAAGAAAAACCAGAACAGTTCCAAGTTCCTATCTTTATGAATTGGAAGAACCAACTAAAGACTTAAAAAGCTGAAAATTCACATAACAACCCAGTCTCAAAATTTTTCTCTCAGCATTTGAGCATAAAACAAAGAGAACATACAAAGATAAAAACAGAAATTTTGCACAACCCATCAATCCAGCATTTCCAGTACTAAACACCCCCAACACCCCCCCCAAAGAAAAAAAAACAGGAAAACTAACTCATGATCTACCCACCTAACCGCCTCCCTCCAAAAGAAAGGGAGAAGCAATGCTTTTTCTTGGTTTTTCATGGAAATCCCACATAAAAGAAAACAATCAAAAAACAACAGAACAGTTGTACGAATCAACATTGATAAGAAAGAAGAAGGGGTAGCAAGAACAGATTGAGAACTTACTCATCGTTGTTGTGATTCATTCTTCAGAGACTTGTTTGTTCCTTATCTCCAACTGAAAATGAAGAATGAAAGAGCAAGAAATTTTATGATGAAAAAACCTCAGAAGAAGCCATTAATAATCCAACAATCTCAGCAAAAGCATTAATAATAAAAGCAGAGGAGCCGTTAAGTAGAGAGCGATGTATGTATATATGCACAAATATCAGTACAGAGAGCCCTCACACAGTCCAGTCCACTGAAGACCGACTAAGCCAATAAATAAAAAAGTACTGCTTGCAAATAAACTAACAATATCCTTTAAAAAAAATAATAATGAAATTGGTTTTGGATACCTGAGCCCGCTATTTAAGAGTGAGTTTGGACTAATTGAGACTCCACATAATGGAATCTATATCATTTAACTTGTACTCTAATTATTACTCGAAATTAAAATCTGACCATAAGAATGCATTTGGATTAAATTTGAAAATTAAAATTCATTTTTTTTATTGAACTTTACACTTATTTCACATTTTTTCTTATAAAAAATTTATTTTTTATAAAAATCGAGAAAAAAATATCAACAATTTTCAATTTAATTTCTAATTGGAATGCAAAAATGTTTCACACGGAAAGAAAGTAAATATGATAGAAGTGAGAAGATTCCGATTTTCTTAAACAGTATGGTGTCCAAAATGTGATAAGTATAAAACGACGGGAGTAAAATTTAAATTCTATAGAAAATTCTTGAATCCTAAAGAAACATGAATCTTAAATTAGAAAACTAATCCATATTAATATGTATTCTTAGAGGATATATTAAGAAAAATCATTTCTTGTATATTTAGGATCGTTTAGTACATCTTCTAGTAAACTCTTTAATACCCTTCATTTATGACACTATTGGTACGGTTGAATGAAATGGAATGTAATACTTTTCGACTAGAATTATTTCGACCCGCAATATGTTCGAAATCATCTTTCTATTCCATTGTTGGAATGAAAAGGTTATGGAAAGGAATGATGATTCATTTTCTATATTGGTAAAATTATTATTCAATGTTGGAATGGAATGAAATTTTCAAATATATAATTCAAATGCCCTCGTATTATAATTGTTAAATATTTAAAAATTAATATATTTTAGAATATACCAGTCTTGAAAGCATAAATATATATTATAAAATATAAATAAAGAAACTATAAAAGAAAAAAAATACATTTCATATACTAGCTATAAGTTATTTTTTTTTATTGTGAATTAAAATTCACATAAGTGTAGTATGATTTTTTTAATAGATGAAATTATAATTAAATATTAATATTTTTCCTCCCGTCCATTTCATATTATCTGTTATATTAAGACATGATACAAGTATTAAGAAAATAATTAGTTAGTCTTAATTTAAAATTAAATGGACTAAATTGCCCTTCTTTGGAATATGAATTTATTTAAATTGTTTCTAAGCATTTATTAGATTGTATCATCCCTATAATACTAAACAAGGGTATAGGTATAAAACTTTTATTTAATACTCCCATAATTTACTAAAAGTGAATATATTTTGAAACGAAAAAAGTATGTTCGACAACAGTTAATATAAAACACAGGGAGTATAATGTAAGGGTATAATAGGGACTACCTTTTTTTCATAATAATAATATACGGTTAAATACTATTGGAGTTTTATAATATAAGGGGATTCCCTTTATAAACTTTTTCCCCCAAGAATACCCTTATTCAAGGCATCACTATCTAGTAATTCTAGAAAACCTAAGTCCATTCATATTTGATAAAAGCTTGAAATATGGGAGAGAGGAGAGAGAAGATAAAGTCTTGAAAAATAGAGTTTATTAAATTAATACAAGGGTATTAGAGGTATTTTACTCTAAAGAATACATCGATTTCAGATTTTTATTAATTTGTGTGAAATAACAAATAACCTTATAATATGAAACGGAGGTAGTATACAATTTTTTTTCCTTGGAAAGGTACTTCCAACTTCTTCCTGGAATGAATTTTTCCTGGGAAGACTTTTTCTACTATTTTGGATATAAAATAACATAATGGAAAGAGAAACTGAAAAAGCCAGTCCATTCCATTCTAACGTGCCAAACGTGGCGCTAGTAGTAATTTTTCCCTAAAGGTTTATCTTTTAGAGTTTATGATTTATCTTTTATTTTACAAGATTTATATTAATAAAATGAAATAGGTGTATTAGAGAATGTATTAGAAAATATACTAGACGGTTCTAGTCGTAATATAGCCACGATCGTTTAATACATCTTTTAATACACTTTTCTACAACATTTCTTATATAAAAATTTTATTAATAAAGATCATACAATAAATTGATAAATTTTAAAAGAAAAAAAAAATATATGGAGGAGTTTATTATAAGTTATACTAAATATTGAGTGATAAAGTAACATGATTGAGCTAATGAAGGAGAAAAAAAAGTTTTGTGAATTATGGTAGGAATACAAAATTCTTGATCTCGGACTGTTAGACGAGTTTAGGAATTATATAATGCATGTTGATATAGTTACCTATTCTATCTTTGCATATAAGTTACTATCAATCATATTATAAAGTAAACTCATTTTCTATTTAACAAACCACTTTTTTCAATAATCATATGCAATGCCCTTTTTTTTTCCCCTCTTCTTCCCCCCTCCCCCCCCGCCCCCCAAACCCAACTCTATGAAACCTACTGAAAGAACAAAAAAATCATCAAATGTATATAGGTCACAATTATACACAAATAACATATACAAGTATGCTAAGTTTTATAAAACTTGGGAGATTATATTTTCTCAATACGAATAAGATTTTTCAATCTCATACTGAAAGAGTTGAAAATAATTAAAAGAAGAGAAACTTATAAATAAATTTTCTTGGTTTAGAATCTTTAATTTTCTTTTATGTCAATTGTCCGTCAACAATTACACAGAGCATTATAGTGCTAAAATTAATAATGAAAGTTTTTTCTTTTAAATTTTAAGTATAAGTTTTTATTAAGAGATCGAAATCACATAAATTATTGAGATTATTTAATTATTTATTATCTTTTTTCTCTATATATATCATTTTTCTCTATATTTTATGTGTGATTCTACTCCTCCTTTCCAAACAAGGAGTTATAAAAAGTGGTATATGTCTATGTATTCACATTGTGGGGGAGACATTCAAGATCTTTTTAAAAATTAGTCTAATGAGATACTTCAATTGATTAAACCTATTTTTTTAACCAAATAAATTTTAAATTTAGTTTACATTTTAGTCCTCCTATGTATAAAAAATATTATAAAAAATATAGTCCCCCCTCCCCACCCATCCCAAATGGTTTGGAGCCATATGGATGTGGTTGATTCGTTACAATAGTGAGTGATTATAGAGATTTGAACTTATAACATAACATTAATTAGAATGTCAATTCAAAAATTGCTCAAGTAATATTCCAAAATTTCATATATTTTTTAAAAATCAGCACCATAAGGATTACTTACAACATTATAGGATAGCATAATTATTCTCGAATGAACATTGAAATGAATGTAAAAGTCATACTTTTAATGATGACGCTCATCAAAATCTTAATTTCTTGAGAAACAAATTGCTAATGTCAAAATAATATTATGAGTTCAATACTTATGTAGGTAATATCAGATTGGAAGAATTATGAATTTGTGAGTGTTACACAAAATCGAATCCAATTAATCTTACAAAAGTTAAACTTATAATGTTGGAACTCCAAATATACAGATCTAAAGAAAATAGAAAATGATAGAGTAGATCATGGGTTTTATTTACTTTTCCCTCCCTAAATGTATCAAATTCTGAATGTATCTAAAAGGGAAAATAGAAAAAGATGGGCTACCTCAATGTGGATCTATATATACCCTATTTTTGGCAAATTATATTGCAAGCTACTCTCTTTTTTTTTTTTTTTTAATTATATTGCAAGCTACACGGTACTATATAATTTATTTTGTCAATTAATAATGAATCTCTTAGCCTAACTACGCATTTGGTCTTTTAAAGAAATATTGGATAAAGTTGTTCCTCACAAATTAGGCATATATGGCAGAGTAACCATGCACTAGTTCTAAAAGAAATGGCCAGTGGTCTTTGCACTTCACCAATTAAATAAACTCTTAGGACCACTTTTGAGATTGATCAATATATTATATATATATATATTTTCCTCCCATACTTTAGAATATATGTACATTCTTGGAGGTTGGCCTAATTAGGATTGTGGGTCATCAAGTTTAGATATTGAGGAAGAAGGGAAAGGGAGATGCAAGATGGAACCTAACCTCCAAAGGTCTATGAAGAAAAAGTACGTAGGGACAAGGAAGGAAAATTGTTAGCATGTCACAATTCTTTTTAAGTTTTTTTTTTTTTCTCTGGTATGTAGCATCTATCAAGTATGCGTATCGTCCAAGTAGATAAGGAGCAGCGTTGTAAATTGAGGAAAAAGGAAGAGAGCTGCTTAAGCTATAAAGATTTTATGTATAGAATTTCATACGATGAAGCAACAAAAAGTATGTAGGGACATGGAAGAAAAATTTTGTTAGATCAAATAATTAGCTTTTGGAAATTTCTTTTGTAATGCCGTGTACGCATGTGATAAATATCACTCTCTAAAATAACAAGTTAGTGTTAGATAACTGTATCTTTCAACTCAAACTTGTAATATGATTGTGGAATATCGAATGGATTAAACACAATTATATTATGAATTGAGAGAGAAAGAACACTTATATTATAAATAAGACTTGGTGAAATAACAAATTAATGTTATTGTAAGCAGCAAATGATCAATCAAAGATTTTGATAAAGGCATACATAATTTTAAAATTGAAACAAATTTGGTATTAAATCATGCAAGTGAGAGGGAATTTCAAAACCTCTCTATTATTTATAAATGATAACTACTACTACTAGACAAATAAAACAATGGGGACAGGCAAAATCTTGGGTGACTATACTCAAATTCATTCATTTGTAATCTAATGAGAAATTTCTTCAACCTAAAACATCTTTGGCCCCATTCTCAATACAAACCAAAAAATGAAGCTCCCATTTCCTAGGCTCCTCAACTTCCAAACAAAATAATTTACTTCATCAATTGGCCATACATGCTTTGGAGTGAATAACACAGTTTACTTCTTTACAAACAACATTAATTAATCAAAACCCTTTAATATTTTATGGTTTCTTCTCTACTCAGCTTTTGATACATATATGTATCCGATATTCAAGAGTACACAATTTTTACTAATTCAAAATTTACATACGGAATATTTGTAAAATCTGTCTCTTAATATTCAAGTGTACTTATTCACCTAACTAACGTATTGTACCTAACTTTTATTTTGGTCCAAAACAATTGTGAAGGCATAAAATATATTTCTCTTATTTTTATGCAAAAAAGTTTTTGGAGTTATGCTGCATAAATAGTCAACTGTACATATAAACACTTTTTTGATATATAGTATTAGTGAGCAAGAATCTGATCTGAACATAAGTCTTGAAGAGTGAAGACATTGATCAGTACTAAATCGGATTATGATTGGAGTTTCTCATAAAATTTATACCTATAAACTGTATCCACCTTTCGATAATATTATTATTAATCTTGTTTTTTAATAACTGTAAGTCAGTATTAATGTTTTTTTTTTCTTTTAATAAAAATATGATGATCAATGAGTATATAGTAATAAGCCATGTGTCACGTGATGGAGACAACGCATGGGAATTGAGTTCTTGACACCATCATAGCTTCACTCTTGAGAATGTGGGGAGTTGGGAAAGCAAGCTGCAGCAGCACAAGCATTTGCACTCAACTCCCAATCAATAAACCAAATGTAAATTAATATGATTAAAATTTCTAACTTCACCTAAAAGTACTTCACTTGCCAGATGAGAATTGTCTATATTTATAAATTATTTATTTATTTTTAACTAGTAAAATGCATATTCAATACACTTTTTTTTTTGTTTAAAATTGAACATTTAAAAGTGAAATTATGTAAAATTAGACATATGTAATAGATTCAACATAAGTAATCAATATTAATTATATATGACTAATTTTTTTGGGTGATTTAATAAGAGTAGCTTTATGTTAGACATCACGCTTTAAAAAGGTTCTAAGACAATTTTTTGAAAGTCTAAAGTGTTATTCTAATTATGTATTAAAAAGAGTTTGGATTAATTGTTTGAATTTATAATTATATATATACATGATTTTTTTGAATAACTTTATATATGAATCTGAATCATATTTCATAGGAATATGCTAATTGATCTGATTGTTGGGAATAGGGGTGGCACGTGACAGAAGGGATATGGCTTTGGCTTTGGCTTTGCACTTTGCAGAAAGATTAATAAGAGGACCACTATATAGAGCGAGTTTTAATAAAGGAAAAGGGTTTCCAGCAAATAAATAAATAAAGGAAAAGGGAACCCTATATGTCAAGATTTTGACAAAGTGAAAAGTTAAAGCTAAAAATCAAGAAAATATATCACTCTGTGTTTTGTTAGGTATCCCTAATCTGATTATCATATCCTAATTAGTTGATGTCCCCGATGATGATGATTATGTATATTGATGAATATTGAACCAAATACCGTGCCTTCAACACAGAAACCAATTTTGGTATCCAGTTCAATTAAACTCTCATGTTTAAGTATTAAGGTTCACGTACTAAAATGATTAAAGAAATAATAATTGAAGGTAATTAATGGCTGTAAATAGAAAAATATATATATATATCTTCTAAACTATTCATTTTAGTTTCACATTGTGCTTGCTTTCTTATATGCGATATTATTGATTTTCTGATTTGCGAGTCTTGATAGACAAGTCAATTATCCCTTCGGTCATCGATCTGATTCAGTTTCTTTTAGGCTTGCTCTGGTAGATCTGTACCATCATGAAAAGAATAAAAGGGAGTCTGTATAGGCATAGTGCAACTAGTTGTGTAGGAGTTTCAACCCTCTAATGTGGGCGGTGATTCTTTGTGTGCACTAGGTCCTGAGTCTCTAATCTGTAAGATCGTTAAGTCACCAAAATGTACTTTCTTTCTTTCTTTGAGTGTCAACAAGTCTGGTGGAGGTTTTGAAGGTGAAGAATTTTACTTTTTGACACTAAGAATAAAAAAGAGAATGAAAAGAAAGAAAAAATAATGAAAGGCACGAAATATGAATTATTATTGTTTGGTGGACCCTATTATAGAATGGATCTAAAACTTTTGGACAGAAACATATTCTATTCTTGAGGTTTGTCCCTCTGTATATGGAAGATGTAGCAAAAGGATGAGGGACTCAAAAACATATACAAAAACATGCATTGTTGGCTGCATTGATCAAGTCAAACCCCTTTTCCCTTGGAAAATAAATTTAAATTATAATTAACCGATTGATGATTAATTTACTCAAAAACTCTACTGGTCTAATAGCTAATTTGGTTGGTTACAAAGGGGCTTGAGATAAAAGAGGGAGACAAATATTTCACTTATTCCGGTCCATATTTGCAATTGCTTGAAAAGGTGGGGTTTCTCAATGGGTGATTTGGCAAACCCTATTAAGTAACATACTATTGCATGAAGTAAAATTTGCCAACTTAAAGAAAGATAAAGGGGACTAGGTCTAAAAATTTTGAAGGAAACAAATTGCATTGCTCTAGCAAAGAGGATTTGGCGTCTTCTTTGGAATCGTGACCAACTTTGGGCTAGGGTTTTTGTTGGAGAAACAAACTCCTAATTACTATTACACAACACTAATTACTATTACAAATGATCAAAGAGAAAACAACGGAAGAAAAGAACAGAAAGATTCAATCTTTTCAAGAACAGAAACCAAAAGGTAAACAATAAGGCAATCTGCAAAACAAAACACCCGATATTTTCAAAATAACCCGAAATCAACAAGAGATAGTTTCTCTTACCACCGCCGCCGTGAAACGGCCGGCAGAAAGTCAAAGAGATGACTGAGGAGTTGAAACCTAAAGGTCACCAAACCAGAAAACAGATGCCGAGCAGCGGCAATGCTGCGTCGAGGCGCCGACGACAAAGAAAAAGATGATCGTGTGTTAAAACCCTCAGAAAAAGGCCTCAGTCGTGATGGAATCATCGGCAATCTTCTTCCTCTATCTCTCTCTCTCTCTCTCTCTCTCTCTCTCTCTCTCTCTCTCTTTTCTCACAGCTAACTCTCTAACCTCACCAACAAACAATCAAAGGTGACAAAGAAGACCGGTGAACAACAGAAAGGCATTGAACACCGGAACAGAGAGAGGAAAAGCAGCGGTAGAGCCGAAGAATAAGGAGGAAAACCAAGAGTCTTGAAGACTCCAAAAGACAGAGATTGCAGAGACGGTTCAGAGGAGGAGAGCAAGAGACTGCACAAGAATCGAAGCAACAACAGCAATAAAAAGAGAAGGCAGGCGGTTCATCCGCGGGTCGCCAACGGACGGCCAGGGTGGCTAACCCGAACCGTCCGGGCATCCCTTTGACGCGGTCAAGGAAACAAAAGAGAAGCCTATTCCAAATGGGGCTGAGGCCCAATACATCATGGGATGCAAGGGGAGGAGAAATTGGGCTGAAAAATGGGTAAAAATATTGGGAGAAAATAGGCTTATAAAGCCTACAATCTCCACCTCGAACAATATTTTCCATTCCTAAAATGACTCACTTTGAGTCAAACTGTTTCCACATGAAGAAAGTCCCTGCAAAACATAAATTTGTCAGTGTTCACAATTTTAGTACCAAAATCAGCAGGATTATTATCAGTACTAATCTTATCTATGTCAACAATAACACTAGAGACCTTTTCTCTAATAAAGTGGTACTTGACATCAATATGTTTTGTCCGTTCATAATAGATCGGATTTTTACACAAATGTAAACAACTTTGACTATCTGTATAAATAATAACTTTAGAATGTAAAATATTTAATTCATTCAATAACCCTTGAAGCCAAATGGCTTCTTTGATTGCTTCTGTTGCTGCGATATACTCAGCCTCAGTAGTTTACAAGGTAACTACAGGCTGTAGTTAGGATTTCCACGAAATGCAATTACCTGCAAGGGTAAAGAAATAGGAAGTGGTAGATTTTCTATCATCCTTGTCACCTGCAAAATCAAAGTCAACAAATCTAATCAATTCAAAATCAGACCAATTATGGTAGTGTAAACCCCGATCCACAGTTCCATTTAGATAATGTAATAGCCACTTGAGAGCAGCCCAATGATCTCTTCCAGAATTCGACATAAATCTGCTAAGAAGGCTTATAGAAAAAACAATGTCAGGACGGGTAGATATCATTGAGTACATAATTGAGCCTATGGCCATTCTGTATGGGGTATTGGCCATATCTCTCTTTTCACTTTCAGTTTTAGGACAGGTTTTGTCGGAAAGTTTAAAGTGGCTAGCAAGAGGAGTTGTAACGGGTTTGCACAGGCATATTGAAAATTTAGATATGATTTTCTAAAGGAAAGGCTTTTGAGATAGAAAAAGAGAATGATCAGGTCTATCTCTTGAAATACTCATCCCAAGAATTTTGGATGCAACTCCCAAGTCCTTCATATCGAACTCAGATTTCAGCAGCAATTTCAGATTATCAATCTTAGCTTTGTGACGACAAGCTATTAACATATCATCCACATACAGCAACAAATAAATAGCAGAATCCACATCATTACCAGAAAAATAAAGACCACTATCGTAGTTGCTTTTTGAAAAACCAATTTTAGACACGAAAGAATCAAACCTCTTGTAACATTGTCTTGGCGACTGTTTAAGCCCATATAAAGACTTTTTTCAAAAGACACGCCATATGTTCCTTACCCTTTACTTCAAAACCAGGTGGTTGACGCATATAAATTATTTCTTCAAGATCACCATGTAAAAAGGCAGTTTTCACATCAAGTTGTTCAAGATTAAGATTATAGAAGGCAACAAGAGCAAGAACAATCCTAATTGTTTTGTATTTAACAACAGGAGAAAAAATTCATTAAAATCAATGCCCTCAACTTGTGAAAAACCTTTTGCAACAAGTCTAGCCTTGAACCTAGGAGGTTCATTAGAAGACTCAGATTCCTTTATTTTGAAAATCCATTTACAATCAATAAGTTTTTGTTTTGAAGGTTTTAGAACAAGAAGCACGTAACCATAAAACGCGATTGGGACTTTTCAAAACCTCAAAAAACATATAGGTTCTTTTTCTTCAACATAAGAAGCAGCAGCAAAAACATATGATACAATGTAGGAATAACCATACCGAGGATGATTCTTAGGTACTCTACGGACTCGATCTCTAGCGAGCTGATAATCCATAAGAGCTTGGGTTTGAGCCTCAGGATGTTCCTCTTCCTCATCAGAACCATCTAGAATAGGGTCAGAAGTTTCAGGAACAGGTGTATTACTGGAAGGAGCAAAAGACTCAGAATTTGTTTCAGGTTCTTGAGGTGGCTCTAGAGGAGGTTCGGAAATAGTTTTCACCTCCACCGGAATGCTACTAGGAGAAAGAACACTTAAAAGGATTATCGGTGATGGTTTTATCCTTAAGACAAGGCATCTCTAACTCATTGAAGATGACGTCCCTACTGATAATAACCCTCACCCCTGGTTCACCCTTTAACCATACTCTATAACCCTTTACCCCACTAGGATATCCTATGAACACTACCTTTCTAGACCTTGGATCTAGTTTTCCCTCTTTTTGATGAGCGAAGGTTGTACAACCGAAAACCCTCAAATTGGAAAGATTAGGAGGTTTACCATACCAGAGTTCTATAGGAGTCCTAAAGTTTATAGCTTTGGATAGAGATCTATTGATGAGATATACTGCTCTACTAATAGCTTCACATCAGAAAGGTTTTGGAATACCAGAAGACACTAACAGACACCGGACCTTATCCATAATAGTACGGTTCATCCTTTCAGCAACTCCGTTTTGTTGTGAGTTATGTTTAACCGTTCTATGGTGTAAAATGCTATATGATGCACATAAGTCAGAAAACTTCCGGTTACAAAATTCAAGACCGTTATCAGTCCTTATAGTTTTTAGTTTATTTCGAGAATGATTTTCAGCAAAACGTTTCCATTCACAAAAATTTTCAAACGTTTGATCTTTGGTTTTAAAAGAAAAACCCATACATGCCTAGAAAAATCATCAACAATAGAAAGGAAATAAACGTTACCACCATAAGTTGGAACCTTTTCAGGCTCCCACAGATCATAATGCACATAATCAAGAGGTGCAAATAACTTATGTGTGCTGGTTGAAAAACTAATTTTATGTTGTTTTCCCGAAACACAGTGACCACAAAAATCCAAGGAATCAATTTTATCACCACATAAAAGTTTTTTGTTTTTGTAAATGATAAAGCCCTTTTTCACTAATGTGGCCAATCCTTCGATGCCACAACATAGTTTTCTCAGGAACAATTTTTGAAACCAAAGCAGTAGAGTTGCAAACTGTTTTACCAAGAAGGATGTATAAAGTTTCCTTTTTAAAACCTTTTAGCATGACTAGGTTTCCTTTGCAAACACGCAAAATTTTGTTTTTGGATTTAAAAGAGAGACCCAAATAGTCTAAATAACTAAGGGAGCACGTATCTCACCTCAGTGAGTTTCCTAGTTATGCCATCATGCATTTTTATGAAAATATTGCCAATGCCTTTTATATCACAAACCTGATTATTATCCATAAAAACTTTTCCTTGGTTTAAAGGTTTGAATTCAGAAAACCAGTGTTTATTAGGTGTCATGTGGAATGAGCAACTAGAATCAAGCACCCAATGATTAACAACATAAGTACATGAAGGAGAAAGAGAAACACACAAAACTTCAGAGAACATAGAGTTACCATCTGATTCAAAATCGTGAGTTTTATCGACTTTATTTCCTCCTTTACCATGTTTACGTTGTTTCTCATCTTTGATTCGTTTAAAATACTTATTTTTCATATGCTCTTCTTTCCCAGAATAAAAATATTTTACTTTGCTTTTCTTTCGTGATTGGGAACGGCTTTTGAAACGATGACTAGGAGGTTCTCTCCGGTCAATCCTTCCTCTTACAAAAAGATTTTCGCCATGAGATTTATTCTCTTTTTGCAAATCCAAATCTTTTGATTTTAAAGAATTTTTAAATCAGAAAGTGAAAGGTCATCTCTGCCATATTTGATAGCATGTTTGACATCATTAAAAGAATCAGGTAAGGCATTTAGTAAAATGACTGCAACATTTTCATGAGAGATTTTCTCTCCGACGTTTTGAAGTTCCAAAATGATTTTATTCAAATCATCTATATTTTTAGAAAGTGATTTTGTCCCACTCATTTTGAATCCAAAAAGCTGTTCTTTTAAGTAGATTTTATTAGAAAAGAGATTTTCCCAAGTATAACTTTTTCATTTTTGTCCAGATTTCAAAAGCATTGTCTTCATCAATTTTCCGTAAAACGTTATCAGTCAAATGCAAGGTGAGACAGCTATGAGCATCACCTAGTTTTTCTTTAAGAATTTCGTCCTTCCAAGATTCCGGATACTCTTCAAGGCTGCAAACAGCGGGAGAAATTTTATTTTGTACCAAAACGACTTTCATTTTCCTCCGCCACATTACAAAATCAGATTTGCCATCAAACCTATCAGTTTCAATTTTTGGAACTGACATGTTTTAAAGGCAAATAGGTGTAATTCGGTGGTTTTAGAAAGATGAAAGATTTGAAAAAAATTTTGAATAAAATTGTCCAGATTTTTCCTTAAAAAAAACAGCGGAAAGATTTCCAAAGAAAAAACGGCGTTGTTTGTTTTAGTTTTGTTTGATTAGTTTTGGTTTTGATTATACAAAACAGTGTAACAGAATAGCACACACAGAAATACCTAACCAGAAAACAGGAAACAAACTGTATAACGAAAGAGGCTGAAACAGACAGATTTAGCAATCAGCAAATAAAAAGACAGAAAAAATATAATAAATATAAAAACTTTTGAAATCAAAAAGAAAAGAGCCAAGTCATAGATACTTGAAATCCCATGGACTCAAGCCAGGCTTGAGTTTTTGTTTTGAAAAAAGAAAGGAAAAAAAATGGAATGATAAACCAAAGGGAAAAAAAAAACCAAAAACATGAAAAATAATAGTAATCACAGTAATAGCAAAAGAATCGGCAGCAAGTCGTCACAACCAACAACCAGAAATATAGAACCGGCGGCAAGCCGATTGAAGAAACTCAGAAGCAAGAAACAGTAACCGGCTACAAGCCCCGAAAACACACAAACAGAAATAAAACCGGCGGCAAACTGATAAAAAAAATAGTAAGCAGAAACTAGCGGCAAGCCGATAAACAGAGAACAATAATAATAATAATAAAAACTGTAAAACCGAGAGAGTAGGAGTAACTTCACTGGCCGGATCTGAGAAACTTCTCAGATCCGAAAGGTTGCTGTCGGAAGCCGGAGCCGATGAGCTGGAACCAAGGTTCTGATACCACTTGTTGGAGAAACAAACTCCTAATTACTATTACACAACACTAATTACTGTTACAAATGATCAAAGAAACAACAACGGAAGAAAAGAACAGAAAGATTCAATCATTTCAAGAACAGAAACCAAAAGGTAAACAATAAGGCAATTTGCAAAATAACACTCGTTTAGTATCAAAATAACCCGAAATCAACAAGAGATAGTTTCACTTACCGCAGCCGCCGTGAAACGGCCGACAAAAAGTCAAAGAGATGACTAAGGAGCTGAAACCAAAAGGTCACCAAACCAAAAAACAGACGCCCAGCAGCAGCAATGCTGCGTCGAGGCGCCAACGGTAAAGAAAAAGATGATCTGGTGTTAAAACCCTCAGAAAAGGGCCTCAGCCGTGATGGAATCATCGGGAATCTTCTTCCTCTCTCTCTCTCTCTCTCTCTCTCTCTCTCTCTCTCTTTCCTCACGGCTAACTCTCTAACCTCACCAACAAACAATCAAAGGTGACAAAAAAGACCGGTGAACAACAGAGAGGCATAGAACACCATAACAGAGAGAGGAAAAGCAGCGGCAGAGCCAAAGAATCAGGAGGAAAACTAAGAGGCTTGAAGACTCCAAAAGACAGAGAGTGGAGAGACGGTTCAGAGGAGGAGAGCAAGAGACTGACAAGAATCGAAGCAACAACAGCAATAAAAAGAGAAGGTGGGCGGTTCATCCGCGGGTCGCCAACAGACGGCCCGGGTGGCTAACCCAAACTGCCCAGGCATACCTTTGACCCGGTTAAGGAAACAAAAAAGAAGCCTATTCCAAATGGGGCTGAGGCCCAATACATCATGGGGTGCAAGAGGAGGAGAAATTGGGCTGAAAAATGGGTAAAAATATTGGGAGAAAATGGGCTTATAAAGCCTACAGTTTTATATGCAAAGTATGGAGGCATCGTGGGTGGACATTGAAAAGAAATTTCAAGCTGCTTCATATACTTGACGTATTCTATTGAAAGTCTATACATTGCTGAAAAAAGCATGGGAGGTTCGTGATGGTGGCAGCATGAAATTTTGGTGGATGATTGGCTAGAGGAAGGGTTGCTGCTACAACTTTGCTCCTTAGAGATTCCAGTTGAGGAGCTGTGAATTTCTCTTATGGATTACTATGCCGGTAATGTTTCATAAGACTGCCTTTCGCATGTACAAGAGCTCACATGGTAGGTTTTGCAGAAATTGAGCTAGGTCAATCCGTCAAGGCAAGCTGCAGAGTAGGACAAACCGAAATGGACTTGAAATTAATGGACTCTTTAGCTCTCAGACTGCCCAACTCTGCACCCTACCTCTGCTGCCAATTGATAAAAAATGGTGGAAGTTGTTGCAGAAAATTCATATGACCCTTGAGGTTCTCGCTATTCTTGTGGCAAATCCGATGGAGAGAGCTTCAAAACCCAAGCAATGCTGGCTTCACGAGGATTGGCAGTAGACCCATACTGCTATTTATGCGAGAGAGAAATAGAATTAGACTTACATGTTCTAAGAGATTGTGTGGCGGCTTCGGCGATTTGGAAGGTTATTTTGCTTCCCCAACAAGCTTGGTCTTTCTCTTGGAATCCAATGTGGTTTGCTGGACGGATTTGAATTTATCACAAACCTGGTATTCACTACAAGTTCAAGTTGATTGGGTTGATTGGGCCCTCATTTTTCGATTTGCTCACTATTGGATTTGGAGATTGAGGAACGACGATCTCTTTTCGGATGACTTTACTGCTCTTTCGGACCCGTCAAAGATAGGACTTATTAAGAAATATATTCTAGACTTTATAGATGCAAAAACACCTTCGAATTCATCTTATACATTTCACTTGTAAATGCTTTTTTATATGAATATATAGCTCGCACATTCAGGAATAAAAAAAAATGTCAATTAGCAGATCAATTTGATTTAGAAAACGTTGTTGATTAAGAGGAAATTAAGTGGAAAATTTGATCAATAAGCAGTGGCACTATAACAATTTTGAGGTTTCGTGGCACTTAACTTATGACATTTATTATCTATGCTACTAATTTGTGGCACTTATTATAAAATGTCATATTTTAATGATACTTTCTAATAAGCCCCACAAATCTTGTGGCACTTTACAAAGTGTCACATAAAAATGTAACAAAATTATAAAAATATAAGAAAATGGCATAAAAGTGCCATCTAAATATTGCACAAACTCAAATGTTGCAAATAATAATGTAAATTAAATATGACACAACCTCAAATACTTCAAATAATGCCACAAAAATATAACAAAGTTTTCAAACGCCACTAATTATCTCACTCACACTAATACACACACACACATATATATACATACATATACATACATACATATAATATTAAACTAAAATCTTCTATTGAAGTTACACTTAAAATAATATGTACTTTATAAGTTTATGCTATAAAATTTATTCAAATAGAAAAATACTTAGAAGAACTTAAAGTATTTAGTTTATTGTAGTATGATATAAATAAAATTTGTTGAGAAATTATCATGAAAGTATATGTACTGGAGTGGCTGAAGCATTTACGGTTGAATGAGGAGTCGTGTGTTCAAATCTTGTGTACTACAAATAATAAATAGTAGTTAATATGTGAGTTTGAGAGATACAATCACGAATTTGATTGGGATTCTAATATTTTAATAAAATAAGATTTATTAATTTTTGTTTCATTTAATACGATTAAAATGCTTTTGCGGCATTTATAAAAAACTGCTACAAAAAGTGTAATATTTTTCAACATATTTATGGTATTAGATAAGTGTCATAAGTTGTGCTGCCAATATATTTGTGTCACTTAGGAAGTGCCATGGAAAAATGACACCACTTTCGGTGGCTTTTTCGAGAAGTGTCTCGTAAGTGCACAAAGTAGCTTTTGTGGCACTTACGTATCTTTTGGTGACACTTATTGTATACCACCAAAGCCTAATTCTGGCATAGTGTAGTACTCTTATTGAACGAGGGTTTTCTCTACAAGATTTAAGGTTATCTCATATCTTTTAGAGTTATACTGTATAGTTGCTGCCTGTTGCTTTTCTCAACTGTCACTTTCTGTGTCCGTTGTGGGTTTCAGTCGGAAAATGATAGACATGTTCTATTCAAGTGTTCTTTATTTTGCTAGGAAAATTTTTGGCATCCACTTCCTCTAGGTAGCAAATGGTAGCGGAATACTGCATTCAGTTTCAAAAATATTATTTATACGATCCTTCTAAAGGGTCCAAAAGAAGATATAGCGACATTCTCTATTATACTTGACTGATTTAGTATGCTAGAAACAAGCTCCCTATGAAGGCACATGCACTAAAATAATGGTTGCCATGGAAAACTTCTCAGAGGAATATTGGAAGGTTAACCATCACTCTGCCTCCCCAAACAGTGGGATTATGGACCCTGCTCAGAGCTCCTAGATCCAAGAATTCTATAAGTAAATACTGAAGTGGCTTTCTCAGATGAAAAATGGCATTAGTATTGTGGTACACAACTATATGGGTATCCCATTGTTAGCAAAGGTTATGCTTCATATGGGTAGTTTCTCAATGGAATATGGTGAATTCATGGGCATTATTGAGGAATACGTGGTTGGATCCTCGTTGGATGATTTGAAAATGACTCACTTTTATGCGACAACAACCTCTTTCCCCATAGAGACGACTTCTCCGAGCGACTGATTACCGATCAAATTCGGTTGATAATTTCAATTTGGCCAGCTGTTGACTGATTCAGTTGGTAACTTTTTATTACATACTGCCTGAATTTCACTCAGTCTATAATCAGTAAGTAATATCTAAAGTTACTAACCGAAGTTTGATCAGTTGGTAAAATCGATTTTCCTTGTAGTGTTTCTCAATGAAATAAGGTGAATTAACAAGTATTATTGAGGAATACATTGTTGGATCCTCACTCATTGTACGGATGAGTATTGAAAGTGACTCACTTTTGGCCATCAATAGCCTCTTTTCCAATGCAGACGACTTCTGATGTCTGTGGTTATTAATCTAGCAAATTTTCACTAATAGACAAAGTGCACCTATCAAATGAGTATACTAGAAGAGTCCCCGAGATGTAAATCTCTAGGGATGGTGAAGTAATAATAATGGTTGTGTTTCTACTGTTTAATCTATAAAGAAGTGGTTTAAGATTGGTTTAAAGAACTAATAAACAACTAAGGAAATACGAACTATTAAAAGCTTGATTTTTAGTCGAGTTTGATAACAATGTGCTTGAATGATGGAATTCCCTATGACCTTTAGCTACTCTAATTAGGAGAACTATAAGAAAGAATCCTTTGAAAACGTTAGTTGGGTCTCACTCACACATTAGGAAAATCTCTAACTCTAGGCAATGTTCCACCTATTTAATTAACTATTTAGAGAAGAATCTCTTCTCTCCCTAACTCTACTATGAATACATTAATGAATTAGAGTAAATTAAGGACCTAAAGAACGTAATTAATATCTCAACTCAATTACAATCTTTATTGTTTAACTAATGCCCTAGGTTAATATTCATTTTTTAATTTTAATGAACCTTGCGAATCTATCAATTACGTATAAATCGATAAAGCACAAACACAATTAAACAACAACCAACTAATAAACAAATATTCAATTCATCAAATTCAATTGAAAAAATAGCATTTAATCCTAGGGGGTTCATCCCCATTCAAACAATAAAGTACTTAGCCACTAAACATGTTTCTAAAACATAATTCAACAAGAAATTCATGAAAAGAGAAAAGTTTAGAAGGCTTAAAACTATAATTGCTAACTCCACGTCTCTGGTATGTTGCCGAGCTCTCTCGATTTGCCCCAATAATCTCGAAATTGCTCCCGATTAGAGTCTTCATCTTCTTCTCGAAGCCTGAGTGTAATGTTTAATTTAAGAAACTAACTAAGAGAGGTTTTGGGACGAAATTAGAATAGTAGTTTTGCCCTAAGAAGTTCCTCTCAAGCTCTAAGAACAAGAAAATTGAAAAAGCCCCAAAATGACATTTTAAAATATCAATTTACGAAGTTAACAAGTTGCTAAGTCGCAACTGGCCGGCCACGACAAGCTTCTATTGGAGGAATTGTGCTTTTGTTGTATACTTGCTAGCCGCGGCAGGCTTTTGCCCAAGTTGTGCTGGATTTCGTCATTCTTCATTTTTGCTCCTTTTGCTTCCATTTCAACTTGAATTCATCCAAAACTCCTTTAGGAAGCATCAAAGTTAATAATAGAAGTAAATGAGGGTAAATCATTCGTTTTATATACTAAAAAATTCAAAAACCAAAATGATTAAGATGTAAAAACAACGACATAAATGAGCATATCAACTTCTCAGAGTTTCGAGCTTTATCTTTGTTTTCCTTGGTAGTATAGATGTTACTTTCCACTATCTATGACACAGGATCCTCTGTACCACTCTATGTACCACATTTCTTTTATAATATATTTTCCATTTATGGTTTATCTTTTATTTATTAGGTTTTATTAATAAAATATACCAACTTAGAAAGTAGTACAGAGGGTGATACACAAAGTGGTACAATAGATTTGAGCTCCTATTTTATTCATGTATATAGGTCGAGTAACTACTCGATTCATATTTTAGCTAAGCTAGTTTGTTCTCTATTGTACCTCTAGAATGATCTCAGCATATTCTCTCACTGATGTAGCTCATGCTTTTCTAGAGGATATTAATAATATATAACTTCTTCTCTTTTATTTTTTTTTAAAAAAAGAGAGGAAATGAAGTGTCTTTTTTTTTCACATGACAAGGTATATGTATGTGAGATTATTGAGATTTCTCTTAGCTTAATTAGATGTGTCGAGTTAGAATATTGGGAATACAACTGTGTCTAGGACAAAGAGATTATCAAGTGTGATCTTACTTTATTTAAATGGAAATTAGCTTAAATGTGATATGCCTTAAAAGCATCTCTTGTATATATATATATATATACGGGCCCATTTAAAATATTAAATTCTAATTAAAAAAATGTATTTTTTACTTAGAAAATAGTATGATGAGCATGCATAAGTCATATATTGCAAGTAACAAGGATCTTTTATGTAGTTCGGATCGTGTGTAACTTTTCCTGTAACACTTTCTGTAACATTCCTAATTTAGTATATGTTACAGGAGATTTTACCAAAAATATTACAGAGAATCCTGAATGTCTTTTATGGTTAGTTTAAATATAATATCTACTCTTGTGGACTAGATCTATATTCCTACTCATGGACTATGTGGCCTATATCTGACCACATCACCTTTCTTGTTGTTCTTTCTTCTAAAATTAAAAATATGTTACATGATCCATAAATAGGGAATATATATATGGGTGCATATAACAAAATTTTCCATGTGACCGGAATATGGTCATAATAGTTTTTTTTTTTTCTTTTGGAAAAAAATGGCCATAATAGTTGAATTCTATTGCTTGAAGCAATAAATTATAAAAACTGATTGTTCAAAAAAAATTTGATGAGAATAAAAAGTAAAAGAAATTATAATTAATTTATGAAAAACATAAATTATTCATCGATATTTATATTGATTTTTTATTTTTAATTTTACATAAGCACCACACAAAAGGTGTGTTTGTTTCGATATGGTCAATGTTGGGTAAGGTCCGAGTAGTAGTTTATATTTCTGTAGGGTCGGGGCGGGGACCATGTAGTTAGTATGGAGTCCGTTCCAGTGTAAGCATAAAGCAAAAACTGGGTTTTTTTCCCCTTGTTTTGAAAAAGAGAGCGCGCGGTAAAGGAACAGAAAGGAGCATTTATAACGGTGTCGTGTTTGTTACTCCGTTTATTGCAATTCACGAGTCACTCATGTTTTTATTTAATGTATATTCTCCTCCACATATATATTTTACATGTAATAATAAATAAATAGTAAGTTTTATCAAAATAAAATAAAAAAAATAAGTATTCACGAAAAATGAAATAAATAATGCTATAGTCCTCACTTTAACATCAAGATATGCATATATATATATATATAATGGATAAAATAGATAAACTCTTTCTCTATATTACTTTCTTTTTCTTTTTTTACTATGCCAAAATTAATATTCTTTTAAAGGAAAAAGAGAACATGATGACAAAATAAGATATATTCTATGGTAAAAAAAAAAGGTTTCATCCTACATCTACCAACCCCCACCCTCCCCCCCAAAAAAAAAACAGCCTTCTCTATGCTTTTTTTTTTCCAAAGAAAAAGAATGAATAAATAAAGAAGAAAACCTTATTATTTCCCTAAAAAAAAGTGGAAAACCCTTATTAGTGAAAAGTCTTAAAATTTGATTACATAATTATTTTCTCTAATGTATCAAAAAATAAAGAGAAAAATTCTTACCAAGACGTAAAATATGCTCTCTATTGCAATAATCTTCACTATAATCAACGCATTTGCTATGAAATATATTTATTTATTCTTTTATATTTCTTCTATAAAGCTTAATTATAATAGAAGAATAATGGATTCTTCATGTTGAATATAATCAATATACCAATTGACTGTAACTGAAATTTAAAAACAAAATCCGTTTTCATGGAATTCCATTAACTTCTCTTGACAAAGTCAATGTCTTGTAATTAATTAATTAATTATAAACATCCTTCACAAAAGAAAAAGAAAAAAGAAGGGACACCATTGGAAAAGACATTAAAGGAAGGGGTAAGTATGGTAAAAATACCCAGGTCAAAATTAGAAGATCCTAGTGTACGTTACTTTTTTATTCCTTTTTATTTTTCCCTCTCACTATTGTCCTTAAAACTTCACCGCACCGCACCACCATAATCTATCACAGCTGTTGCGGTGGCATTTTCTCTCTCTTCTCTCTCTCTCTCAGATGAGTGTGTGGTGGTAGGGTCGGGTCTCATTTATCAGCAAGCACGAGAAAATCCATAGAGAAGAGGAAGAGCGGAGGAGAGGAAGAGGGACCCTCTTTCCGCTTCTTCTTAAATTTCGTCTCTTTCTTCTTGTAGAGAGGGAAACTGTGTGTGTTTTGAGTGTGTGAAGTGAGTGTGAAGTGGGTTCTTTTGTAGGGAGGGAGACAAATCGATGAGATTGAAATGAAGTGAAAAATGGCCATACAAAAGTGTTAAAGAGGATAGAGAAAGCGAGAGAGGTTTTCATTTTTGTTTTTGTATATATACAGAGAGAGGAAAAGATGGGGGAAGAAGGGGAAAAGGGTAAGGAGGAAAGAGAGATTGAAGTGAAAGAAGGGGGGAAAAGAAAGGAGGTAGTAGTGGTGATGGATACACCAGAGAGAAGCAGGAATCAGATCGCAACTCCGGTTTCTAAATTCGAGGTTTGATTTTTTATGGTTTTGTTTAGCTTTGCATTGTTTGTTTCTTTTTTGGGTTTAATTTTGAGCTGGTTGGATTTCAATGTTAGGTTTTTTTGAACTGGTTTTTGAGAGGGAAAAAGCCTTTTTGAAGAAATGGGTTTTGTCTAATTTGATAATTATTACTGTTTCTTCTGCTTCAGATTTGAATGATGGGTTGGGAAAATTTGTGTTGTTTTCAGTTCTGGGTTCTCTTAATTCTTCTTCCAAATTATTGCCTTTGTTGGTCATAGGGTTTTCGAGAAAGGTTTTGTTAATTCACGAGTTAAAGGTTCTCCAGAGGAGCTTATCTGTTGACTTTGTTAATTGTTCTTTGTTTTGTGTTTTTTTGTTGCTAGTGAGACTCACTGTGATTCTCAATTGCCATGTTTTTTAGTTCTTAGTTTTACTGATTTGGGCTTTCAATAATTCTTATGGTGTAGCTGTTTTTTGCTCTAGATCTATGTGTTTTTCTGAAAATTTTCATATATGTTGTTCTGGAATTGATCTTAATTTGTTTTTCCTTTTCAACTGTGCAGGAGTCCCCCGTCTTTAATTTTCTTAATAATCTTTCGCCCATCAAGCCTGTTAAGTCTGTGCACATTACCCAGACTCTCAATGCACTTAGTTTTGCTGCATTGCCATCAATTTTTACTTCACCTCATGTCAGTAATCTAAAGGAAACTAGATTCTTGAGAAGGTAAGGCATTAAACTTGGATTGATTTCTGTTTTTCGCAATTCATCTTGTTTCTTTTATAGTGTGTCTAAATTGAACATTTGCTTTGTGTTACTTTTTGCTTTTCCAGACATCAACTTGTAGATCCCTCAAAACCCGAGTTTTCTTCAGATAACGGAAATAAAACTGCTGTAGAAGAGGGGCATGCCAAAGTTGTCAATAGCTCTAATGAGCAGCAGCAAAATACTGATCTAGGGAATTCTCTCGTTGAGGTTCCTGAAGAACTGTCTAATAATGATTGCTCAAAGCTGGCAGTTGCGCTTGCCCGCACTTTGAATTACGAATGCACTCCAGTTTTTAGTTCAAAGACTAGCAATCCTGCTGAAGGTAAATGTGTGTCTGAATTCGCTTCCACCTCTGGAGCACTTGTCCCTTTTGACCAAGCAGTGTCAGAGAAAGGTTTATTTGGAAATGGAGTGTGCATGGAGGGAATTAGCCAAACAAGTCAAATTGGAGATCCCGCAGGATGTGAATGGGAGAATTTAATAACTGATGCTGCTGATCTTCTAATTTTTGATTCACCAGATGATGTGGGCACTGCCAACAAATTACTGGATCCTGCAACCGGTTTATACAGTGAAACTACTAATGATATGCCAAAGTTGTTGGGTCCTGGTGAACAAGGAGATGGAAATGAAACAGATAACCCTTCCACACAACCAGGAGAGGGAAGTTATCTGAAGGAATTTTCTGAGATTCAAGATATGCTTGCCAGTTCTTCTCTGGACAATAATTGCAAGGACGGGGCCCTCGGTGAGAAAACAGAGAGTGAGGTAAGTAATTGCATCCCTGTTCTTTTGGATCTCTCAGCTTGTAGAGAACTTCATGTTACAGAACCTTAGAGAATTAAGCTGGTCCACGTGGCATTACTTGATGTTGTCTTTAGATCTTTGTTTGCATCTCAAATATTGAATCTTCGAAATTTTTGTTTAATTATTTTCTACGGTATATTTAGCTGATTAATATTCATTGATTAAGATGTCAAAACAGCTTTAGAGAATAGTAAAATAAACACTAAAGAATTCTGTCATCCTGTTCTATTTTATAATCACATTGGCAATGCTCTCCTAAGCTAATACTAAATGTATTTTAGGTGTTAGGATCAGATTGCTTCGCAAATATCTCTTGAAGAAACACAGGGATGCTGTTCTTTCTTCTAAGTCAATATTAAATGTATTGCAAGTTCTAGGATCAGTTTTCTTGCTATTGTCCTTAGAAGAAACACTGGGATATCTCCACTGCCTGGACTGGATATTAGGCTTTTTACTATAATTGTCTCTATATTGAGCAGATTTATTCTACTTATTGGTTTCCTCGAAAGCTGGTTGAGTATTTCTCTGTTCTTTGCAGCCTGTATCTCATTTATACCGTGGTATGAGAAGACGATGTCTTGTTTTTGAGATGGGTGGAACTCGCAGAAAGCATTTTGATGAGAATTCTAGTTCTGTCTCTCCCATCTTAATGCAAGATGGAAATACACCCTCCAGTAGTAAGCAAATACTTCCCATGAAGACTGGAAATGATTCAGCTAAGCGTATTTTACCGGGAATTGGTTTGCATTTGAATGCTTTAGCAACAACTCCCAAGGAGTACAAGGTTATAAAGCAGGATGCTTCAGTTTCTGGCAGACTAGTAATTGCACCCAGCTCAACTTCTAATTTTCATTCTACGGTCACTGGTAAAGGACCAGTAAATGAATCTTTGGAAATGATGCCTATAGAAAGGGACATGGACCCTGATGAAAACGGGGTCCCGCTGCTGGAAGATCCTAGCCAGGCATCTGTCGACATGGTTACTGAAGAGTTCAACCAAAGTAGTCCTAAGAAAAAGAGGCATGTGACCTTACATTTTGGCATAATACTAATGTAAATTTACTTTTCTATGTTTGGCATTTTTGACATCAGAAAGAAATTTCAGACGGAGGGTAGAACAAGCTGGAGAAAGTGAGGGCTGTAAGAGATGCAACTGCAAGAAATCAAAATGCTTGAAACTGTAAGCAACTTCTCTTTAGGTTATTTGATCCCTACTTTAGTATTTGTTCACGATTTATCCAATGACACAGTGAAACTAGGTACTGGCTCAATCCATTATTTCTTGATTGAAAATTACATTATCAGCATGTTTATTTATTACTGCCAATGGGTTAGTCTACTGAAATTTTTCGTTACACCGTTTTCAAGAATTCTCTAAAATTTGTTATACTTCTTAATGCAGTTATTGTGAATGCTTTGCTGCTGGTGTCTATTGTGTGGAACCATGTTCATGTCAAGAATGCTTCAATAAGCCAATTCACGAAGATACTGTACTTGCAACTCGCAAGCAGATCGAATCCCGAAATCCTCTTGCTTTTGCTCCCAAAGTGATTAGGAGCTCCGATTCTGTTTCTGAAGCAGGGGTAGGAATCCAAATATGACTTCCAACTTTCTTATCTGCTGATGTGTGAAAGTAACGTCTTTTTTCTGCAGGATGACTCCAGCAAAACTCCTGCTTCAGCACGACATAAGAGAGGATGCAATTGCAAAAAGTCTGGTTGCCTCAAGAAGTACTGTGAATGCTATCAGGTCCTTTTTCTTCTCTTACTGCCTTCCTATGTTTTTGTCTAATTTCTGATGGAGAAATGGTGATTTTCTTTAAAAGGGTGGCGTTGGATGTTCCATTAGCTGCAGATGTGAAGGCTGTAAGAATGCATTTGGTAGAAAGGATGGTAAGTTTGCAATTGCAACTGATTGGACCTTTGATCTAATTCTGCAATTGAAAAGCGACAATTTGATCATTTTTGAAATTCTTTTCCTCTCTGCTTCAGGGTCTCTTTTCGTAGGCGCAGAAGCCGATTTAGAAGAGGATGAAACTGAAGTATTGGATAAGAGAACGAAGGAAAGGATACTACACAAAACAGGAAGCCAAAATGATGTAGAGCAGAATCCAGAATCTGCTCCTCCTGCAACAACACCTTTTCGATGTCCAAGGTACTAAACAATGCAAAATTTTAACTGGTTCATCTCAAGTATCATCAACATTCATTAACCCTTCCTTCATCACTTTGGTGCATCAGACCATTTTCGCAGGGACCCTTTTCCTCAAAAAGGAAGCCACCGCGATCTTCATTGCCTTCTATAGGCGGTCCCTCATCGTTATTTGCCAACCAAGGGCCGCTTGCCAAGACATCCTTCCTACCACCACCTCAACCGAAGTTTGATAAGCATTTTGAAAGGGTTATGGAAGACGAAGAAATGCCCGATATGCTTGTTCAAGGCAATAATGGATCCCCAATAACTGGTATAAAATCATCATCTCCTAACAGCAAGAGAGTTTCTCCACCACATTGCAACTTTGGAATGTCTCCTGGAAGAAGAAGCAGTAGGAAGTTGATTCTGCAATCTATTCCTGCATTTCCTTCTCTAACTCCTAAGCACTGAGAGAGAGAGAGAGAGAGAGAGAGAGAGAGAGAGAGAGAGAGAGTTGGTTACCTAGGTGAAAGCTAATGAAGGAAATCCTCAATCCTTGTTGCTTGTAGTTATGAGTTATGATGAAGTTTAGTAGTCTGCATTTTCTTATGCTTGTAAAATAGTTTTGATGTTTAATAATATTCTGAAAGTTATGTAACATAAAAATCATTTCAGTTTTCCAAGACTTATAGAGGCCCTAAATCATTTTATATACTTCATATATTCATTCTTCCTTTTTCTTTTTTTTTAATTGCCTCTGATATTTAGATGTATACTACTCAGACGATTAATTCGACTTTGACCTGCGAACCCATTTGAAAGTTAATCTTACTCAAGTTAGAAGGTTTTTTTAAAATTGCTTGTATATTTTAAAACTCGTATTCTTCCTCTTCCCTTTGACATTATTAAAACAAAAATCGGAGCGGTTGCTTGCCTTAAAATAATTCTGATTTTGAGAATAATAAAGGTACTTAAATTGTGGGAAAAAAATTGGATAAGTATGTAAAATTTTATTTTTAAAAAATTATCTCAAATTTAGAAATATAAAGAGTTTTACATTCATTAAGCATGATAAAAAATATAAGGAGTTTTACAATTTTTAATAATTATTTTTTTAATTTTTTTCACCTTTACCTATCTTTTTATTTATTTATTTCTCTCCCACTATGTATCTCTTTCCTCATCTATGAAGCGTAGAAAGGGTTTTATAGCTAAAAAGTTATCTTGTTTTCAAGACCTTTAATATGTGTGTAGGGACGGAAGTAGGATTAGAGGATGGAGAGGGGGGCGAAATTTTACCAAAATTTCATCTATATAATGAACACTTTCAAACATAAAGACTGCTCAAACAATTCCAAATTTAACAAGAAAAAATAGTATGTATCAATTATTTTTCATAATTTTCTAAATAATCATAAACATTTGCAAATAAAATTTGTCTATTTGCCTCTTTATCTTCTTAAAATTCAGTCCCTATTATAATAATTTTATGGCAATTTATAGCGAAAGGGGAGGCGGTTGAGCCCCCTTCTTTCAACGTAATTCCGTACATGTATGTATACAAAAGTCTAAAACCTCTTTTATTTATAACTAGAAGTAGTATTTGATTTCAAATATTTTCTAATGAAAATTGATCTGGTTTTGAGAGGATAAGGGGGTGAATTACTCGAATTATCATGATCTAGTGCTTATTAATAATCTACGTCCTCTATAATATATATATATATATAAATTCATCTAGTATAATATTTTGTATAACACATAAATTCTCAATTAGTAACACAATTCATAATATGTTTATTCATAAATCCTAATAAAAAATAATAGCAAATTATAAATCCAAAACAAACTCTAAATAAAAAATAATATAAATGAAATATTATAGGAAATATATTAGAGATCATCAGAGTGGTTTAATCTAGTATTTTGTATTGATTTATATATTTCCCTTGATGTATTAAAGAAAAACAAATAAAAAATGGGGGTCGATAAGGATAACTCGAAAATCTATAAGAATAACTCGAAAAAATTCAAAACATTTCATTTTCACCTAAACACTTTCTCTCTCTAAAAAAAACTCCAACTTTGAATACCAAATGAAATTAGAAGAAAATATGGATTCCTTTGAAGAATCTTTGGAAGAAAATATTGGTTTTGAGGTAAGAAATCGATCGTAATTTTTTTCAAATTTCTATAGCACTTTCGCCCAGGAAAGTGCTGCAGAATTTTTTTTTTCGGTTTAGGGTTTTCTTTTTTATTTTTTTTGTTTTCGTAACATTTTCATTTTATATTAACAGGTACGTTTGAAGAATTTTTAGAACCGGAAGAATATATTGATCTTGGACATTTATTCATGACTGATCGAATATTTAATTCGAAAGATGAGTTGGTGGACTGGGCAAAACAAACTACAATGAATGCCTAAACATATTTAATCATAACTCGGTATCAAAGATCAAGAACAGCTGACCGTCGACTGTATGTCACATTGTCTTGCCAGCGCGGAGGTTCAGTTAAAAAATATAAAAAACCAATAGTTGACGATGAGGAAGAAGAAATTCAAAAAAAAGGCAGGGACCTTATGAGACGAAAAAATGTGGGGGTCCATTTAAGCTAAAGGGAGAGCAAATGGCAACAAGCAAAAGTTAGCAATTATTCGTACACAACAGCAGGCACAACCATAAAGTAGCTGTTTACAATCACAGTCATGCTCAGGCTGCAAGACTTACGGAGGACAGTTGCAACAGACTGAGCAGTTCAGGAAGAGTCATGTGCCGCCTCGCAATATATTACGATTTCTCTGAGAACAAGACGCTGGCTGTGCAGTTAGGTAAGTTATAAGAGAATTATTTTTAATACTTCCGTCCAATATTTTAGTATTTTTTTTATTCCGTGAATAAATAAAAACTTATGATGTATGTAGTGCTCAGAAAATTTACAATGTTGTTGCGAAGATTAAGAGGAACTGGATGCAGGGAAGAAACACGGTAGATGAAGTTCTCTGCCTAAGTGCACAAAAGGGTTACACCGTTTTTCATAGAAACCGTGAGGAGAGCAACGTACTTAGTGATATTGTCGTTGCACACCCAACATCGATTGCAATGATTATAACGTGGCCATATGTATTGATGATGGATACCACGTATAAAACGAACAAGTACTATAGTGGATTAATTGTATTATAGGATATCTTTATTAATTTATCCACATAAACATTTAAATTTATTAAGTATAGTTGTGGATCATTGATATTTTATAATTTTTTTAAATAAATAGTTAATAATATTTTGAAGTCCGTCTAAAATAGTTGTCAATGTTAATCATTAATTTTTCCTTTATTTTTTAATTAAGGTATAACATGCCATTATTAGAAGCTTTAGGGATGATTACAATAAAGAACTTCACAGTGGCAACAGCTTTTATGTGCAATGAATAGGCAACGACATATAGATGAGTTCTTCAACAAATCAAGCACTTATATTTTACATCTGCTATGTCAAATGGCCAGGGTTCAATTATCAATGAAGGAGAGTGTGATGCCCCCAACCCTGCCACTAGGTCAACTGCGGCTGAGTAGGGCATCTGCGTGCCTCTCGGCACTAAATTATAAGTTCCACACTAAAACAAAATCCTAGAACAATACTAACATGTATACATAAAGTACGCAGAATACTTAAGTAAATTGAATACTACCGGTGCGCTCAAACATAGGATAAAAGAAAACTTCTCATTTCCATTTTATAATAAACACAAAAGTAATCTTACATCAACAACTTAAATAAAAACATAAAAAGAAACTCTACAGACGATTCGAGTCTAAAAAGATAAAATATAATTTTATGCCCTTCCGAGGAGATTTGATCCAAAAACTCCTGGCCTAAAACTTCAGTGGCTCGCGGAACCCCTGACCGTTCCAAGCTAATCTGAGAAGAAAACATGATATGGAAAAACGTGAGCGCGAACGCTCAGTGAGTCCACGTGTGTGTGTGCGGTAGTGTTTTCTTTAAAACCATGATGATGCCATCTTACAAAACAATTCATGCAATGTTATAAGAAAAATATTTCTTTTACTATTTTAATAAAACTGATGCTTGAACCTACATGAGGGTTTCGAGCGCAGCCGGGAAGTCTGAGCGAATCAAGACACATCAGCGTAGCTTCTATGCCCCAATTTTAAAAGAACATGTAATGCAACAGTGGGGGTTCCACAGACAAAGTCCAGATTCCCAAAACGAGGCCATCGAAACTAAGTTCCGGCATCTCGTAGTCAAGTACCAACCAAACAACATACGAGCGCTCGATTACAAACAACCGCACTCCCATAATACTGGTCAAAACAGGCTACAGACTCCTGGGGCACCTACCAGGTCTGCTCGGGGACCAACCTCGGTGTCGAGCCCCTCCTGACTCTCCACTAGGCGGTCGAACCCCACCGTAAAGTATGATACGGTGTCCACGTAGACCGATTGGGCCACACCCTCCGCGGTCTACGCCCCTCTTAAAGTGGATCCACCCTCAGAGTCAAAAACCCTTCCACGTCATCGGAAGAGGCCCTAGTACGGGGGACTAGCCACGTACAGTGCAATCAGCTAACGCGTCCGTTCACTTGATTATCAATAAACTTTAATCTTGGTCGGAATGAGGTTTTCGTATGTATTTACAAATCAAAGGGGCCATTTGCCCGGTCATAATAACAGATTCAAGTCATAAACATTTCAGAACACAAAAGAAAATCCTCATCTGCGAGTCATCACATGCTTATGAAATTTCACAATTATGCCCATGCCAGATCTTCATTCATGCATATCAAAATACGTAACTTTTCAAGCTAGAACAATTTTCAATATATAAATATTTCCGAAAAAAAAAAATCTTTCGTACAACAAACTTCTTATGCACCACCATAATAATCTGTTTTAAAAGAAACATCTATTTGGAGCACCGCTCCTATGCATTTTTTTACGAAACACGTAACACATTAGGGAGAACATCTCCAAAAACACGTTGAGAAATATCGTTCCAAAAATAGCAAAATTTTGTAAATGTAAAAAAAAAAAAACATATTTATATGTCTTGTATTATTTGAAATAAAATGGAGTTGGTGGACTCACCTGGATGTAGATCTGGTGCTAAGATCCTACAAAATAATAATGCGAAAATACTTAATACCTGGGTATCGATTAAATAATCATATTCCCTAAATAATATCGAAATCTTATAAAATGGACTTTGGGATGTATATAAATATACCTATATAGTAATACGTATACTTATATAATTCTTTAAAAAGATCGAAAAAAATCCTATACTCTAAAAATATACTCTCCCAAGAAACCATAATTAACTATATACTTTATACTAAAAATCCGTTTAAAATATTGAAATCTTAAAATAAATAACTAGCTTCAAAATATATAATCTAACTAGAAATAAATCTCACTATATATTAAAGAAAACAAATAAACATATACTATATATATACATATATATATATATGTATAACCTAACTAACTAAAACAAAAGAAAATAAAACATGCAATTTACTTGAGAAACATGCAAACATGCAAATAAAAGCTCACTTGAGAAACATGCAAACATGCAACCATGCAAATCAAAACTTACTTGAGGCTAGAACTTGGCTGCCTTTTTTTTTATTCAAGGAAGGAAATGATAGGTTTATATATATATGCTCAAGATTGAAGAAATTGCCTAAAGAAAGAAAATGGCTTGAAATGGCTTGCATGCCTCTATATATATAGAGAAGGAAATGGTGGCTCATGGCTGAAAATAATTCGGATGATGGTAGGTGGAAGGCTAGGTGGCGGCCTTCCTTAATTGTGAAGTTTTTTTTTTAATTCCTATATGAAAATGCCAAGTATTTTAAATTTCTAAAATAAATATACTAGGTATTAAAACTAAAAATCCACTTAAAGACATTTATAAACTTTAATAATAAAACCTCAATCAAATAATAAAATTTTATTCCTAATCCTAAATATCCCCATAATACTACTAAGTGCCAAAAACACTATATCCCACCATATGGATCAAAACTCTATTTTTATCACGTTCTTAATTTTAAAGTCATGCTAGGTGCTTACGGGGTAGGGCGTTACATTCTACCCTCCTAAAAAAATTTCGTCCTCGAAATTCAGTAGTTACGTACCTATAAGCTCTGGATACTTTTTCTTCAAGTACTCCTCAGTTTTCCAGGTTGCTCTTCAAGTATTTTCCCAGGAATCTGTCTCCCGCGTAACTCTTTTACGCTTCGTTCTATAATCTCAGTTGGTTTTTCTTCATATGACAAATCAGCTTGTAATTCCAATTGGTTATCATTGAGAATATGATCAGGTGCAGGGTGATACTTCTTTAATTGTGGTACATGGAACACATCATGTATACCTATCAGTTCATTTGGTAAGGCGAGTCGGTATGCTACTTTACCAATCCTGTCAATAATTTCAAATGGTCCGATATATCGGGGGCTTAACTTTCCTCTCCTCGGATATCGCAGCTTCCCGCGATGTGGTGTAAGTTTTAAGAAAACTCAATCTCCTACATTAAACTCCAGATCCCTTCTTCGATTGCCGGCATAGCTCTTCTGTCTACTTTTAGCTGTTTGAAGCCGATCTTGAATTATCTTAACTTGTTTATGCATCTCTTCCAATTCTGGCATCAAGTTTCTTTGTCTCCAATGGGATCGAACTCCGACTTCATCCCAGTACAAAGGTGTTCTGCATCTCCTACCATATAATGCTTCAAATGGTACCATTCTTATCGAAGAGTGGTAGCTATTATTATAAGCAAACTCAGCACAAGCAAGATTGTCAACCCACTTATTTCCAAAGTCTAAGGCGCAAGCCCTTAACATATCCTCTAGAGTTTGAATTGTTCTTTCAGACTGTCCATCGGTTTGGGGATGTGCTGTGGTGCTATAACTTAGATTGGTCCCCATAGCTGCCTGGAACATAGGCCAAAACCTTGAGCTAAACCTTGGGTCTCTATCGGATACAATATCAACGGGTACTCCATGAAGTCGAACAATCTCATCTACATAAATCTGTGCCAACTTGTCCAAAGGGTATGACATATTAATGGCAATAAAATGAGCCACTTTTGTTAAACGATCAACGATTACCCAGATAGCATTCTTATAACCCTTGGTCCGAGGGCAATCTCGTGACAAAGTCCATTGTCACATGATCCCATTTCCATTCGAGGGAACAGTAACTGGGTTGTAGTAATCCCGCTGACTTTTGATGTTCCGCCTTAACCCTTTGACATGTAAGACAGGCCGCTACATACTCCGCAATTTCTCTCTTCATTCCGTTCCACCAAAACTTTTGCTTTAAGTCTTTATACATCTTATTCTCTCCAGGATACATTGAATACTTACTTCTGTGGGCTTCCTCTAGAATCTTGCTCTTAAGTTTAGTATCATTGGGTACACATAACCGATTCCGAAAGTACAGGCTCCCATCAGCTTCTAATGTTCGAAAATCTTCCAATCCCTTAGCTTCCACACGGTTTTTGAATTCTTGGAACTCCTTATTACTCTTTTGGGCACTTCTAATATCCTCTTGTAGGGTGGATGTTAAGCTAAGACTTGATATCTTTGCTTTACTACTCAATGCATCCGCCACCACATTCGCCTTTCCTGGATGATAGTTAATCGGGCATCGATATTCTTCCAGCAGTTCCATCCATCGACGTTGTCTCATATTCAAGTCCTTTTGAGAAAACAGATACTTTAAACTATTATGATCAGTAAATATCTCATACTTAGCCCTATATAAGTAATGTCGCCACTTCTTAAGTGCAAACACGATGGCTGCTAATTCAAAATCGTGTGTCGGATAATTCCGTTCATGATCCTTCAACTTTCTTGAAATATATGCTACAACTTTCCTGTCTTGCATCAATACAGCTCCTAGTCCTTCTCCTGAAGCATCTGTATATAATGAAAACTCCTTGTTCGGATCGGGCAATGTTAACACTGGTGCCAACGTTAGTCGGTTCTTCAATTCTTGAAAACTCCTCTCACATCTTTCCGTCCACTCAAACTTGGTTGCTTTTCTGGTTAATTGGGTTAGAGGTCCAGCAATCCTTGAAAAGTCTTTTATAAATCTCCGATAGTATCCCGCCATACCCAAGAAACTACGTACTTCAGTTGTTGTTTTGGGTTGTGTCCAATAAGTCATCTGCTTCTACTTTGCTTTGGATCCACCGAAATTCCTTCACGGGTGATAACATGTCCTAGGAAAGTAACTTGACTCATCCAGAACTCACATTTGCTAAACTTAGCATATAACTTATGCTCCCGTAGGGTTTGCAACACTTTTCGAAGATGTTGTTCATGAACTTCAGGGTTGGGTGAATAAACAAGAATATCATCAATAAAAATCACTACAAACTTATCCAAGTAAGGATTAAAGACTCTGTGCATCAAGTCCATAAATGTTGCAGGTGCATTAGTTAATCCAAAGCGGCATAACCACAAACTCGTAATGTCCGTATCGTGTGTTGAATGCCGTCATTGGAATATCCTTTTCTCTTATCCTGACTTGATAATATCCCTGTCTCAAGTCCAATTTGGAAAAACATCCCGCTCCTCGGAGTTGGTCAAATTACTCATCAATGAGGGGTAGTGGGTATTTGTTCTTAACTGTCACATTATTCAATCCTCTATAATCTATACACATCCTCAGAGTTCCATCCTTTTTCTTTACAAACAAAACTGGCGCACCCCAAGGAGATGTACTTGGACGAATATATCCTTGCTGCAACAGTTCTTGTAGTTGCTTTTTCAACTCTTTTAGTTCCTCCTGTGCCATCCGATATAGAGTTCGAGATATTGGTTTAGCATCAGGTATCAATTCTATGTCAAACTCCACTTCTCGATCTGGGGGTAGCGTCGTCAACTCCTCAGGAAAAACATCCACAAACTCCCTCACTACAGGTACTATGTCTAATTTTACCTTCTCCTTAGGTTTGTTGAGCAAATATGCTAAGTACCCTTGACATCCTTTCCATAGCAACTTCCTGGCTTTCAAGCCAGACAAAAAGGGATTCTCCCGTTTTGTTCGCTTTCCTTGGAACACCAGGATTGGCATACTCGGTCGGCTAAACTTAACCAACTTCCGTCGACAATCTACTTGGGCATAATGTTTAGACAACCAGTCCATCCCAAGTATCACGTCATATCCCTCCAATGGTAAGGCAATTAAATCTCCGGATAAAACCACATTGTCGACATATATGTCACAATCAGGGTACTTTACATCAGTTATCTTATTTATGCCCATAGGAGTACTAACTATCAACTGATAATGCATGTTAACAGGAGGTATAGGAATATGTTTTATGAAATGCAAACTCACAAAAGAATGCGTAGCTCCAGGGTAAATGAGTACTCTTGCTGGTTGAGAAAAATTTTTTATCATACCTTCAACGACTTCTGCTTCAGTATCTACGGGCAATCCATCCAGTGCATAAACTTTAGCATTTACTTGTGGCTTATTATTCCTTCCTTCTGTTGTTCCTCTCATGACCGGGGGTCGGCCTGCTTTTCTGGACATCTTCGGGGTTACTTGTTGCATCTCAGGGCATTGATCCTTGGTATGTCCTGGTTTTCCACACTTGAAACATAATTTTAACTTCCGATAACACATTTCAGCCACATGCCCACTTCGTCCACAGTATGTACATATTCTGTGAGATCCTCCAGGGGTTAGGATTGGTCGGCCTTCATTTCCAGTCCTTTGTTCACTACGGGATCTCTTGAAATCTCTAGGTTTCCATGGTCCTTGTCCAGGACGTTTATATGGAGCCGTCGCTGAACCAATAGCTGTTTTCCTCTATATAACCGCTTGATCAACCATCTCTGTTCGCGTGGCAGCTTCAACTGCGGCCGCGAATCCCATCGGTGGCAAGGGAGCTAATGCTCGTTGCAATTCAACCCTTAATCCTTTCACAAATTGTCGCGTCTTATTTTCATCAGTGTCTATCAACCTTAAGCAATACTTAGCCAACCTATTAAACTTTGCCGTATACTGGGCAACTGTCAGGTTACCCTGTCTCAATTGCTGAAACTCATCCTCACGTTGCTCACGAACCCATCAAGGTATATACTCCTTTTTGAATTCTTCTTGAAAATCGTTCCAAGTCCATGGTTGGTTCTTAAGTGTCCGTGCTTCGGAAGCTCTAAGCCACCAATCCTTTGCCATTCTTCGAAGTCTAAAAGCTGCAAACGTTACCCTCAGGGTATCCTCATACTTAAGGGTATCATAGATATCATTCAGCTGCTCAAGGAACAGTTCAGCTTTAATTTCTTGCTCAACGTCTCCATAGAACTCTGGGGGTGGAAACTTAAGAAATCGTTCTAGTGCTTCATCTGCTCCAGTAACTGGTACTCGTTCGTTTCTTCTTGTGGCCATTGAAGTTTCTAATAATTCTGTCATCTTGATCGTAAAATTCTCGATTACTTTGTGTGTAGTTTGTTCTGGACAAGGGGTGGCCTCTCTCGTAGGTTCAGACTGTCTATTTTGAGAATTTTCTTACATAACCTTGTCCGTACGGTTGGGAGATTGTGAACCTGACATGTTTCTAAAAACCAAAAAGTTCTAATACTAATAAACATCTACGATTATAGATACTTTACGACAGGTAAACATAAATTCATCTCAGGCACAAACATTAAATGCATACATACAAACATATATATATATATATATAACTCAAAATAAGGATTTTTGGTACAAGTAGTGTCAAGATACAATCAGATCATCCAGGTCCTACCTCCCAAAAATATATATGGTCGGGTTGCTATACATATCTGAAACCCGAGGACCTTATACCTATGATCCTAAGCCTACTGCATCAAGTACCGACAAAAATACTACTCGTACCTATCTAAGTGACCAAATATGCACACCTACCTGTACTCTACCCAACACCTACTCCGCCTAAGGACACTGGCTACCAGAACCTCCTGGACGGGACTCCAGCTCATCACGTGCTCTATCCACCAAATCTCTAGTAGTTCCAAGGAACTGAGCGATAAACTGCCTAAGCCAGTCCTGCTCGTTAATCAGCTCCAAAATCTCTCTCTCTCTCTCGAGCTGCATGAGCCTCCCGCGTTTGGGAAAACTCCTCCTCTAACATGGCGGCCCTCGCCGTCTCCTGTCGCTTTGCCTGGCGTGCCGCATAGAATAAGGCGTCCATTCGGAAGATCTCCTCTCTCAACGCTATAACCTGCTGGCTAGCGGCTTCAGCCCGTTGCTCACGCCACAGGCAATAACCACAAATGTCATACTCCCTGACCCCACCCCGAAGTAGTGATGCTGGAGAAGAAGGTACAGACGCCACGGGTGGAATAGGGGTAGGGGATGCTGCTGCTGGCATAGTATTTGCTACAGAGGTACCCATACTCCCAGTGACTGCTGGTGCCCCTCTCTCTGGTTCAGGCATCATTTCTGAGTCCAACGTGGGCTTGCTAGGGTCTTCTTCTATCGATGTTCCAGGTCCTATTCCCGGTGCCACTACTGGTGCCATCTCTGGTCCTTCTACTGACTCATCATCGGAAAGGTCAATCACTGGAATTGGTTCCCTTTCTGGGATGATCTCCTTGAGGGAATATGAGGAGGATGATGATGACGTAGTCCTGCTAGGCTCATCTACGAGGGTGCCCTCCCTGTATGTCCATCTATGAGAAGGATGTGTTATCTAGTACCTACAAAACAAAATCTTAGGGTCAGTACTAACCAATAAATCATATGGTTAACTTTAAAGTTTAAACAGTTAACTCTTACAGCTTGTCTAAAATCCAACATTTCAAACTTAGTATCGAACCTAATGCTCTGATACCACCTGTGATGCCCCCAACCCTGCCACTAGGTCAACTTCGGCTGAGTAGGGCATCTGCGTGCCTCTCGGCACTAAATTATAAGTTCCACACTAAAACAAAATCCTAGAACAATACTAATAAGTATACATAAAGTACGCAGAATACTTAAGTAAATTGAATACTATTGGTGCGCTCAAATACAGGATAAAAGAAAACTTCTCATTTTCGTTTTATAATAAACACAAAAGTAATCTTACATCAACAACTTACATAAAAACATGAGAAGAAACTCTACAGACGATTCGAGTCTAAAAAGATAAAACATAATTCTATGCCCTTCCGGGGAGATTTGATCCAAAACCTCCTGGCCTAAAACTTCAGTAGCTCGCGGAACCCCTGTCAGTTCCAAGCTAATCTGAGAAGAAAATATGATATGGAAAAACGTGAGCGCGAACGCTCAGTGAGTCCACGTGTGTGTGCGGTAGTGTTTTCTTTAAAACCATGATGATGCCATCTTACAAAACAATTCATGCAATGTTATAAGAAAAATATTTCTTTTACTATTTTAACAAAACTAATGCTTGAACCTACATGAGGGTTTCGAGCGCAGCCGGGAAGTCTGAGCGAATCAAGACACATCAGCGCAGCTTCTATGCCCCAATTTTAAAAGAACATGTAATGCAACAGTGGGGGTTCCACAGACAAAGTGCGGATCCCCAAAACGAGGCCATCGGAACTAAGTTTCGGCATCTCGTAGTCAAGTACCAACCAAACAACATACGAGCGCTCGATTACAAACAACCGCACTCCCATAACACTTTGGGTCAAAAGCAGGGCTACGAGACTCACGGGGCACCTACCAGTCCGCCTACAGGACCAACCTCGGTGTCGAGCCCCTCCTGACTCTCCACTAGGCGGTCGAACCACACCGTGGAGCATGATACGGTGTCCACGTAGACCAATTGGGCCACACCCTCCGCGGTCTACGCCCCTCTTAAAGTGGATCCACCCTCAGATTCAAAAACCCGTCCCTGCCACTAGGTCAACTGCGGCTGAGTAGGGCATCTGCGTGCCTCTCGGCACTAAATTATAAGTTCCACACTAAAACAAAATCCTAGAACAATACTAACAAGTATACATAAAGTACGCAGAATACTTAAGTAAATGGAATACGACCGGTGCGCTCAAACACAGGATAAAAGAAAACTTCTCATTTCTGTTTTATAATAAACACAAAAATAATCTTACATCAACAACTTACATAAAAACATAAAAAGAAACTCTACAGACGATTCGAGTCTAAAAAGATAAAACATAATTTTATGCCCTTCCGGGGAGATTTGATCCAAAAACTCATGGCCTAAAACTTCAGTGGCTCGCAGAACCCCTGACCGTTCCAAGCTAATCTGAGAAGAAAATATGATATGGAAAAACGTGAGCACGAACGCTCAGTGAGTCCACGTGTGTGTGTGCGGTAGTGTTTTCGTTAAAACCATGATGATGCTATCTTACAAAACAATTCATGCAATGTTATAAGAAAAATATTTCTTTTACTATTTTAACAAAACTGATGCTTGAACCTACATGAGGGGTTCGAGCGCAGCCGGGAAGTCTGAGCGAATCAAGACACATCAGCGCAGCGTCTATGCCCCAATTTTAAAAGAACATGTAATGCAACAGTGGGGGTTCCACAGACAAAGTTCGGATCCCCAAAACGAGGCCATCGGAACTAAGTTCTGGCATATCGTAGTCAAGTACCAACCAAACAACATACGAGCACTCGATTACAAACAACCGCACTCCCATAACACTGGTCAAAACAGGCTACAGACTCCTGGGGCACCTACCAAGTCTGCCCTGGGACCAACCTCAGTGTCGAGCCCCTCCTGACTCTCCACTAGGCGGTCGAACCCCACCGTAGAGCATGATACGGTGTCCACGTAGACCGATTGGGCCACACCCTCCGCGGTCTACACCCCTCTTAAAGTGGATCCACCCTCAGAGTCAAAAACCCGTCCACGTCATCGGAAGAGACCCTAGTACGGGGGACTAGCCACGTACAGTGTAATCCGCTAACGCGTCCGTTCACTTGATTATACTATATATATACATATATATATATATAACCTAACTAACTAAAACAAAAGAAAATAAAACATGCAACTTACTTGAGAAACATGCAAACATGCAAATAAAAGCTCACTTGAGAAACATGCAAACATGCAAATCAAAACTTACTTGAGGCTAGAACTTGGTTGCCTTTTTTTTGATTCAAGGAAGGAAATGATAGGTTTATATATATATGCTCAAGATTGAAGAAATTACCTAAAGAAAGAAAATGGCTTGAAATGGCTTGCATGCCTCTATATATAGAGAGAAGGAAATGGCGGCTCATGGTTGAAAATAATTCGGATGATGGCAGGTGGAAGGCTAGGTAGCGGCCTTCCTTAATTGTGAAGTTTTTTTTTTTAATTCCTATATGAAAATGCCAAGTATTTTAAATTTCTAAAATAAATATACTAGGTATTAAAACTAAAAATCCACTTAAAAGCATTTATAAACTTTAATAATAAAACCTCAATCAAATAATAAATTTTATTCCTAATCCTAAATATCCCCATAATACTACTAAGTGTCAAAAACACTATATCCCACCATATGGATCAAAACTCTATTTTTATCACGTTCTTAATTTTAAAGTCATGCTAGGTGCTTACGGGGTAGGGCGTTACAGAGAGCCACTAGTTATTCTTATCGATAAGGAAAGCAGACTAATGCCGGTGATTGATGATGTGTTCAGAAATTCATATCATATGTTATGTAGAAGACACATTGATCAGAATGTATTGGCAAAGTTGACAGAGATGGTGAAAGATGAATAGGTGGCACAACGGTTCGTGAATGGCTCATGGAAAAAATTAATAAATGAAATTAATGGGGTGGAATATCATAGATAGTTGGAAGTATTGAAGACTAGGTGGAAAAGCAGACCAGACTTTCTATATTACCTGTTCAGCACATGATTGAATCCATTTGCCCATAAATTTTGCAGGGTTTGGACATCTCAAGTGTTGCATTTTGAGGTAGAGACAACGAACCGTGCTGAGAACGAATATTCTGTGTTGAAGCTATGGCTATCAACGTGTCACAGTGATTTGGACACCGTGTTTCTGAATATCGACTCTCTAATCTAAGGTCAAATTGCTGAAATTAAATACACATTGGAAATTTCTAAACTTAAAGAGAAGTACGGTGCTAGGAGTAATGCCATCTTGAAGAATTTAAGTAATAAAATTAGTCATTTGGCTTTGAAGAAGATAATGGATGAGTTAAAGAAAGCACGTGAGATGGTTGAAGAAACGGGAAGCAATTGCCTGCATTATTTAAGGAAGTTGCACGGTCTTCCATGTGCATGTGAACTTGTTCATAGGTGTCAATATTTAATTTCAATATGAGAGGAAGATGTTGACATTTTTTGGAGAAAACTAGAAATTGGTTATGATATTCCTAAAGAACACGATAGAGACATGGATTCCGAAATGCGTAATCTCACCTCACTTATACATGAAATTAGTATGGGTCCAATTTCTAAGGTCCGGGAAGTTAGACGTCTCATCAAAGATATTATATCTCGTGTGTTGCCTGAAGATCTCTGTCAGCCGTTGACAACACTCCCAGAGACCGCAATCACGAAGGGACGATGAAAGACAAATTCTACCAAAAGGGATAAGTCTCACTGGGAATACGTCTCCGTCGCACACAGGAAGATAGGAAAGTCTAGCAGTTCAGGTTCTGGATTGGGAAGCGGTTCAGGTTCAGGTTCTGGTCCTTGTCCACGTGGAAGAGCTAGGCCGCCTTGTAGTGGTAGGGATAGGGACAGGGGACGTAACAGTAGTAGGTCCAGTTTATCATCCGTTGTAAATCCGGATGCCCCATCAACACCATTCCCCTTCAACAATGCATTTTCCGAGTTCATGTATGAATTTATACTAAATTGGAAGAATATGGTTGGTGATAGTAATTGTAGATGTAGGGTTGTATATAATTTTTTTTTTGGGGGTTGAAAGTCATTTTGTTGAAATTCGTAGAAGAATGTGCTTTGATTTACACCACTGTATGAATGTATGCAACTGTTCGGATCAGTAGAACGTGTCACTAAGTTGATAAGCGGACGAATTGGGAAGAGGGTTCGGCGCCTACTGACTATTGGATGGATATACCTGATCATCTTTATATCATCGCGAACACATTCAATTTATGCGTTGTTTTCCTTGCACGGTTAGGGTCGACCACTGTCCTACCTCTTGTTTCTAATATGGATGGTAATGCTGAAACAATATTCATCGTATTCATAGAGAAACATGAGCATTTCATACAGGTATTTGTTATTGTGATTTATTTTAAATTATTGTAATTATTATTACTATTCATTACATTATTGATAGGCGGAGCTTATATTTAATTTATAATTATTTATTATGCAGCTACACTTGCGAAATGGATGCCCTTTGCCTCCACTACAGGTGCAATGGGAATATCATCGAGATGTACAGTTAGTGGATGGGTAGTCTCATATCGCGATCGAATTTTAGATTGGTTTATGAGATACCGTGAAATGTATCCGCCTCAGATTCATTCGCATGTTATTATTAACTAGTCACATTAGGGTTTTAATGTATAATTTATAACGTGTATGTAGTTGGTATTATTAATATATTATATTTTTTTTAGATTTGATTTTATAAATATTTTTTTTAACCTTTCAACAAGTACGTGATGAAATAAAAATAATGAACAGAACAAAATTCACTAATACGAAGAAAATAATGTGTAAAAAACATGTAACAAAGTATCCAAATACATAAAATTTTACTAAGGAGCGCGGTAATGCTTCCTTAGTAAATCTCGAACCGTACATCTAAACTCACTATCCTCAAGATCCTCTCGAGTAGCCTCACGTGCAATCAAATCAAACAAAGTCTGGGGTGGCATAACGGGAGCTACCGGTACATGAAAGCCACTGGGAATTTTCTCGAGATTCTTTATCCTCGAGTGACTACGGGGGAGGTACCAACTCATGTAATCATCCGTGCAAGAACTCGGTGGAATGGTCAGAACACTGGTCCATGACTCTGTCAAGAAGTGCGAAGGTGCCTCGAGCCACAGTGCCTCCACAAAAGTATTCCTCAACATGTATATCCTGTTGTTTGGCGGCCTGCGTATCTCCTGGGGCTGGATAGGGTGAGCAGGAATACAGTGCCTATACCCGAATTATCTCAAAACCCGATCAGGCATGTACGGCTTGACGCAGTCAAAATATGCAATAAACTCGTGCCATGTGGAAACCCAGCAAGCCCGAATCTCCAGAGTCCTGTACGGTATCCACATAACTTCATCAGCTGTCATCATATCCAGTCTCAGGCGAATATCCAGTAGTTTATTCTCATTCTTATACCCCAACATTGGAAATTGCCGGATGTAGGGTTTGCAGGCTTCAGTACCCGGTCTAACCAGTGGTGCAAACATCGGAAAGTACATATATATCAATGCCTAAAATATAAAATGTAAATGTAAAAAATAAATATAAATAATATAAATGTGAAAAATATAAAAATATGTATTAATAAGATTTATAAAATATATAAATAATATAAACCCTAAAATATAAAAATAACATACTTCTAATAGTGACCAGCACCCAGCAAGCTCCTTTGCATCAACCGTGGATGCCTGACCCAGATTCCTGTTTAGATAGGCAAGACAGGCAGCACCCCATGCGAACCTTCCAACAGAACTCACATCCTGCAGCATTGGCCATAGTCTCACAGGAACAATGTGCCACTCTTATCACTGAAGAGTGAGCTACCTAATATGTACTGTAAATAGTAGACAACTCTGACACGATGTGATAGCGAAGTCTGTCTACTAGTGGCAACAGCGTGAAGCTCCGCTGCATTAAACCCTAAACCACCGGTGAGAGCTAAACCCAGATCAGCCTGAACCAGTCGTACCACTTGCTCCCTGGATAATTTCGAATCCACTACCGCACCATATGCAGGAACCCCGAGAATAAGCTCCACATCGTATAGTGTAACAGTCATCTCACCCCATGACATGTGGAAGCTGTTCGTGTCGGGCTGCCACCTCTCAACAAAGGCCGACAACAATACAGCATTGGGATTCTGAAATATGCACGATCATAGGTGCATAAAACTGGACCCGGAAGCCAAGGGCCGAACTTGTGCATCAGTAAGGTCTTAACCTGTGAGTGCCATGTAACGCGATCGGCACTTCAATGAACCACGATTCTGAAGATAAAACAAATAAATTTATACTCTATTCATAATAATAAAAATATTTGACATATTAAAGTATAATAACAATAATAATTACATGTAACTTTAACATAAAGATATGTACATGTCCATGCCATATCAGACCCGCAACATATCAATAGGACCTCCCGCTGCTGGGCCGATCTGCTCCCAATCTGAAGCCTTCACTTTCTTCCTCTTCTGTGTCGCAGTCGGAACTTCACGAGCCACGTCGGGTCTTTTGTTACGAGACCCTGCAATCTTACTCATCACCGACATAAAGCTGCCGGTCAGCCCTTTCCCTTTCCCGTGACGAGGACGCCCGTCGGATCCACTAGCTGGTGCCACATGTGCCACAGACACGAGCTGCTCCTCATCTCCAGCAATCATCACCCTCATCCTGATCATCATCACCTCTCTCATCTGTCTCTCCCTCAATATGTAGGGATCAGACTCTTTCTTGCTCTTCGCCAACCCCTATTACCCTCAAAGCCCATATCACTCTCACATACCCTATCTGCAGGCCTCGGCACGTAAGGATCAAAAGATGAAACACCATACTCAGCATGAGAATACTCATGTGTGCTGCATGAAGAATCCTGAGGGGTGGCGCCAAGCATTTGATAAAAAAACTCAATCCTTATTTGCCTCGGCTGACCAATAAACTCTAATATAGGCTCCTGGGTGGCAGATCTATATAGTATGTGAGGTCGTATAGTGGGAGCATGTAAGTATGGATCGTATACTGTGTTTGGGGAGTGTAAAGGCGGATGTGCAAATCTATATGGCTCATAGGGCACAGGGGTATGAGACAAATGGGGTTGGACGGGAGGTCGAGATCTAAAAGGTACAACCGATGGTTGGGTAAAAGACTCGGGTTCACCTGTACCATGATGGAAACTAGGTGCAAGAGGGGTAGGAGTAGCAGGGAGGTCGGAGATACTATGTCGCCCCCTCACACCTCTAGACGAAGCTGTGACAGTGCGCCCCTCAACTCGACCTGTATTGTCCGTGACAGGACCAAGATCATCATCTCCTCTACAACTGCTAGATCGAACCATCTATTATTTATTCAAACTCATTAATAGTTGTTTATCACATATTTACTTTAACATCTATTATTATTTTATTTTTTATTATTTTCGGGATCCATATTTTATTTCTACTATTTCTTTCGTATTATTATTATTCATCACGAATATTCTTTAGTAATATTCTTTAGTATATTCACTAAACCCTAGTTATTAATTTATATATTATTCAATCTTACCTACTAAACCCTAAACCTAAGGCCAAGAATAACGATCAATTCAAATTAAAATTCAAATAGTTGAGCAATTACATAACATGTTTCCTTATTAAATACATAATTACAAGCAAACAATTTTAAACTAGTTGACATTTTTACTTTACATACACAAAATTCATTTCATATTATTCACAAAAACATATTCATACTCATAGTAACAATTAAAAATTATCACATAAAATATTTTAAATAACTAGTCACAGTCATTCTACATAAACAAAATTAATTAACAATTCAAACAATCATTTATGAACAAAAAAAATTAATTATTAAAAAAAATTAAAATGCACTTTCGCCAGTCCTGGACGAAAGTGCATGGATACTTTCTTCCAAGCCAGCGAAAGTATGTGAGTACTTTCGTCTAGTCGAGTGAAAGTATCTCTGCACTTTCACTCCAGACCGGCAAAAGTGCTCGAAAACTATTTTAAAAGTACGATTTTTTAAAATTAAGGGGATATTTTCTTGATCTAAACCGATAAAATTGTAAATAAATAAGTATATATTGAAGAACTTTTTTTTTTCAATTTTGACGGTCGGATCTTCCAAGATCTGAGACTAAAGTGAAGAGTCCTAGAGAGTATTTAGGGAAAAGAGAGAGGAAGTATTTAAGTGAAAATAAAAATTTTTAAAGTTTTTCAAATTATTCTTATAGTTTCCTGATACCTTTCCTTTTTTAGAGGTCTCAAAGAGAGAGTGGGACGGGACGGGCCGCAATCAATCTTCAGCAGTAATTTGAACTTTGGACTTGTAATAAATAAGAAGGGATTGAAATAAAATGAGATTTTGCCATTATTTATGATATGACGTTGTTGTAGCCCAAGCATTTATATTAGAAATTTAATCTTGATACTTGGGCCGGGTTTAGATTGAAAGTTGATGGATCTGTTCCTCCAAATAAGCCCAGCCGAATTTCAAAATTCAATGTATCTGCTGTCCTTGTTCCCCAAAAGAAAAAAAAAAAAAAAAAGGTTGGTAGAATTGAGGTTCTTAGTAAAAAATAGTGGAGTTTAAGTAAAAGGAAAAAGTGAAGTATAGAAATATAGATGACAAGATAATAATTTAACGGTAACTGTAGGTAACAGTGTTCACCAAGAGATAAGCCCTTGGTTCGGACCACTTCCCTTGTAATATGGATTTAGATGCTTTTCAAGATAAGGAGGAAAAGAGCTGTTGAAATTGCAATATGGTCTATGTGATATTTACACTTGTTGGTAGAAAGTATAACAAAATCATTATATATACTTTGAAAATTTACTTAGTCTTTTTTTTTTTTCAGAATGATTGGGGGAGGGGAAGGGAGCATTTTGGGGGTACATTGCTGGCAATTCCACTAGAAAACAAGAAGAGCATTTGGAAGCCATGCTTGTGTGATTGAGGCCCCATCCATGCATATGTTTGCTTTTTAGATTTTGTGGTCATTGCATTGGTCAAGTTGTCTTGTACACACATGAGATGAGGTGAAGATCTTGAGAGAGAGTTTTACATTCTTGGACGGTGTAGATGGATGGATTCTAACTTTCAAAAGGCCACACTACCTAGCTAGTTTGGTTCATCTACTTTTTTTTTAGGACCCCCAATAATTCATCTGTCTCTCTGTGCTTGTGTCGGTATATTGCATATTTCAGGTCAGTTTATTGAGAAAATTTTAAAAGATAGTGTGTGATATATATTAGTATCAAAATGTGAAATTCTTCATCACATTTTTATCAGATTGTTTGATGCTTAAATGGAGAATGTTAATCATGGTTGTTCAACGGTCCTGCAGTCAGGACCTGGTGTGGGCACAAGAAACCACCCTTAATATTGGAGATGTTAAAATTCTTATATGCCCCTCCCATGATTCAAACATTAGTTCTTAGTACCAACTCTGCAACCCCAAGACTAGTTAAACTACGTCCATACAGTGATGATATGATATATATTGCTCTTTCAAGTGTTGTCACATTTTGTGATGTGGACCCTAGCGAGCAACTCATGAATGTATCAGTATTAAAATTATTTTTCCTATACCAAGATGACAATAAACTTATGTATTATTCATTCACATCACACTTATTCTATATAATGTGACGAGATCAATAATTATAACTGTATGTATCTAAATATTTATTGCCAACTTGAAGTGTTCAAAACAACAAGAACTGAGATAGCTACTATTATTGGCAAGCGCAAAGAAAAGATGTGAGTCGGAGAGATCAAGGGGCGCTTGTAAAGAAAATAAGGACCTATCCAATGAATATGTAGCATCCTTAAATATCGTATGTAATGTCTATTTTGATATAATAACACAACACAATAGTTAAGTAATTAATCATTGATATTTGTTACACAAATACATTATATTATGAGACTCGCATAAAATGATTCGAATAGTCAACTTATTAATAAAAACTGAATATATCTTAATCCCTTCGTTCTCTTTTTAAGTTATCCCCCAATCTATGTGCATTTGTCAAGAGGGGGTTGGGGTGGGGCGGACATATACTTGTTTTGTCGGTGAAGTCGAGCAAAGAGTTAATTGAAAGCACGTAGGAGAGATAGGTGGGGAGCAACATCAATGTGGCTGGCTCTTCTGCTCTCTCTAGCCCTTGTTCTGGAGCCCCTTATATTATATACTGCTAAACCCTAATATTCATATTCAACTTTACCTTTGCTTTGCAATCTTCAAGACTACTGCTGATTTTGCCTTTAATTTCAAGTACAAGTAAAAACAGATATTCTCAATATAATATCTTGTTCATCATAACATACGGGTTAAAAGAATGAATCAATTAATAGTATGAATTTAAAGAATTTATCCATATTGAATGTCTGTGAGAGAAAATGAATAGAATAAAAACTTCACACTAAAGAATATATGTTTTTTTTTTTTAGAAAAATTTATCATTCATTTCAATCAAAATCAAATATATTATCTTACCATCTTATTATGACAACAAACAAATTTGGGGAGATCCCTAGAACAAACTTGGTATACGTAGAGCTTAATATAGTGACAATAATTTGACACAATATTCTTCATCTTTATTAGTAACAATCAATTTCTTGTCCACAATGCACATTGTGACTTTTCAAGAGGAAAAAAGTGATTGTGGAGCAGTGTGATTTAACATATACAATAGTACGGATCAAAAGGAACATGTCACTGTTATCCATCAATTTGCCATTTGAATTCTGCTAGGGTGAACTCAATTATTACATTGTGAAGTTAAATTTTCTTTCTTTCTTTTTTTTTTTTTATTTTGGGCAAGTTATTGTAGAAGTTAATTTTTTTTGGTCAAAAATCATATGGAGTATCCTAAATGGAACCCTCCCTATCCCTATACACACAGGAGATACTTATATCATATCTAAATGTCTCCATTCGAATTAGATATAATTACAAAGACGGTAATTTTTTTTACAAGACACAAAGCATGTATATAGAAAAAGTTAAATCACATTTTGTTTTGTAAAACATAAAACAAGTGTTTTAGCTTGTGGACCGATGTATAGTTGTTTATTGTTGATACCTTTCTAATGGAAGGAGTTGAGGAAATGGAGTTTTCTGTTGAACAAGTTTAAGAAATAGTAGTAATATAATAATATCCCTTGGGCATGCATATATAGGAAAGGACTTTTTCTAATTTAAGGCTCAATGCTCCATATAACAACCATCTATGACAAGTCAAACATTTTAATGCATTGATGTTGAGACTACTTTGGACATTTTGATGATACATCATATGACCACACTATATATCATGTGGTAGGGTTATTCTTCTTTAGAGTTTCCCCCTATTCAAGGGTATAGTAGAGAAAATTTTAGTTTAAAAGAATTTTGTTAGGAAAAGTAAGTAAAATGATTTCTATTCCATATTTTTGTTTTAAGTTTAAAAATCTTAGTATTAATTATCTCAAAAGAAATTCTCTCAAATATATATATATATATATAGAAGCTCACCCTTGCTGCCTACTTTCACTTGAATGCAATAGTATAATTAAGCATGGGTCAAATTATGGCCTACATAACTCAATTCTTGATTTGAAAGTCAAAATTTTTGTTAGAAATTGGTGTTTGTTATTTCACAATATGGCCAAAGCTTTCTAAAACCCTTTTGATTTTCTTTCATCGTTTGCTCTAAAATAGTTTTTCCTTTTCTTTCTTAACTTATTATAACTTCCAATGGATTATTTTATTTCTCTACAATAATTTTATAGAAAATTATCAATTAAAAAAAAAAGGAAAAATGGTTCCACTAGCAATGATCTTGATTTTTTTTATTAATTTAAAGAATAATAAAAATTCAATATATCTTTCATATGATAAAAAATACATAATAGAAATGAATATTTCTAGGCATCGTATGATTGTTAGAAAATTAAAATGATATTAGAAATTTAATTCCTAGGAAAATAAATTCTAGCAATACAATTTCTAATAAATTACATTCTTATGATAATGTTAAGGAAAGTAATATAAAATTTATTATTTATTTTATTTTATATACAAAAAATAAATTATAATTTTAAAAAATTAAATGTCTCTTACATTTTCGTTTTTGAAAAATATATTAAAAGTTTAAATCATATATATAAGGGTTTTAATTATATTTGTACATTATGTTCATTAATTTGATACCCTTTCAAATATAATAATAAAGTATTTATAAAAAAACTCTTCAAGCAGATGTGCATATGAGAGAGATAATTATTAATAAAAAATTAATATTCGAACATATTATTTTATTTTTCTATCTATATTATTTTGTTGGGAATAGGAAAAAAGAATATTTAAAGAGTTACGAGGATAAATAAGTCTACTTTATTATTTAGAAGATATATTTTATTAATTTTTTATTTAAAATCCTTGATAAAAGAATCACAATATCACATCCAATCAAAATTCTCTTTGCCAGGATTGTGCATTTATTTTCCCAAATCTTAAGAACGATATTACTTCCTATTATACAAACATGAAGCCCAATATAAGAATTTAAAAATTGAAAAAATGATTAGTTTCCTCACACACTTTTCTAGTCAATCAAAGGGGCCGAATATAATCTCAAGATATATATTTATTTTCCAAAATTTCCCAAGCTCTTGAGATGTCCTATCCATACCGGACTATGAAGTGTTGTAGTTTTTCTTGCAAAGCCAGATAGATAGCTCTCATCCAATATTGAGTAGGACAGCTACCTAACCATGTAAGCTTAATTTAATTAGAGTAAATATGTCTTAATTAATCTTAGTTATCTAATTATTAATTTAGCAGAAATGATAGTAACTATCCAGCAAATCAGCCTTAAATAGCCCAATTCTTTGATTAAGCCGCAATATTGATTTCCTTTCAACAACATAAACAAGAAAACTTTAACAAATAAATAAACAATAAATTATCAAGTCAATAATCATAATATTTAAAATGATTTTTCCAAAGTATTTCAAATCCTTTGTAACATTTTTTTAATATATCTATTATAAATTGTAATATCTTTTATAAAATTTTATAAAATTTTTAACGTAGAGAATCTTGAATGTTCTTGACCTTAGAAATGCTTGGACAAACTTTTTATGGTTGATTTCAAAAACATTTCAAAAGTCTAAAATTATTGTTAATTGGGAACTCTATCTTTTAATTTTGGATGGTTAAAAACTCAAATTAAATTTTTGTCTAAATAATGTGGATGAATACAAATAGAAAAAGTTAAAGAGTCTAAAATGTTCATCAAAATTTTTAGAATTCCTAAAAAACTCTTATTTTAAAGAAAAATTACTATGCTTTAACTGATATAAATATGAAGATTAATAATAGAGTATTTTAGGAATTTTGACCTTAATATTAAAAAATAATAAAAAATGTTCAAATTCTTAAAGTTGATATGTGAGATTAGAGAGTTTTGAACATTATTTTGAAGATGAAAATTTAATTTGTATATTCAATTATCGAAATTAAAGGATAATGTACCTAATTGAACACTCACCTTATTATACTTGAGTTTTTTTTAAGAAAAAAAAAAACTATTATTCCAACGTTTTATAAGAATTGTGAATTATTGATAATGGAGTAGACAGTTGCAAACTTGGGGTCAAATATTCCAACTCCCCTACTTTCTCCAAGTGATTGAGCAATTTTCAACAAAAATTATCTTTCGGCAAGAGACATGATAATATTGTGGAGGATTCAAATATATATTATGTTGAATTGAGCCAATGACTTATGTTATAGAATGAGGACACAAAACCAAGCGGTGCCATTAAGATCCAACCAAGCTCCACCTTTCATTAGAAACATCTTTAATAAAATTCCAAACCTTTTATTTCTCTTTAATGGCAATATGCCCATACTAGAAAAGATTCTAAGTTTGTGAAACCATCCCATCTATAGAAAGTTATACATTTTTAAAGCTCAAATCAAAATATTGTTCCCTTTATGTTAGACACTCACAATTATTATTTAAAAAAAAAAACACTTACAATTACCATCAAATTGTTTCCTTGCTTGATGGTTATTTAGGTTTAAAAAGTAGTTTAATTCCTAAAATATATGTATTGATGCTTGTTGAAGGGTTGTGCAATATATGCTGAAAAAAGTTCCTATCAATATAAGTAATCAAACAAAATGATACCAAAATGATTAGTGCTTCTTATATTTGCAAATAATCAAGATCTTTTCATGCAAACACTTTTATTTAATCAGATTCGATCAATTAACCTTTCATTCCATATATGAAGGGATAAGATCGTTACACTACTTAAACTATCATTGTTATAGTTCAATTGTTATAAAATCATGCATATGCACTATGGTAATTATGCATGAAATATAGTTTGGAATTTGACTTATTAATGGCAAATATCTCAAAAGTTTTTAATAGATATCAAAATGGAGGTTGGTTTAATATGAGAGATAATCTAATTGTAGCTTCTTTTATAAACTTAGATGAATCTTCAATATGTCAATAATTGTTGACAACTGTTATCTGTTGCAACAAGTCAATGTGGCCAACTACTTCTTCTCTTCTTCCTCATACATATATAGGTAATCAATCGTCTTGAGCTTCATGTTTTTCATTAATGCCTCTTATATTGTTTAGATTGAGAAAAATCATTAGTGAATGTTTACATGTTACAATTACAAGCATTAGCAGATTTCTACTTATCACATTTTATTATTATTTGTCTTTCTTACATATTATATTTATAAAAATAATGTAATATTTAAAGAATTTTTTTCATCATACTCTTCCAAAAAGATAAATTTTTACTCCTCTTAATTCTTCCAGGATAGATCAAACTTGTAAAAGTAATTAAACGATAAATTAGTTTAAAGGTTTAGAAAAAGAATATTCACAAATTTGTGTTTTTTTAAGTGATATCTAACATGTGAATAAAAAATTAGACAAGTATCTTGATTTTTTTTAACCCAATATTTGAGAATTATCAGATTAATTTGAGAGGAATTGGATAGTACAAGGCTGGTATGCGGCATTAAACTGCTCCTTAGGAATTCGAACTCAATACTTTTCACTTTGCATATGAGGTGGATATACTTAAATGAGGGGGTCGCGCCATCATCTATTATATTTGCAGAACTACGCACAGGTTCGAAGGGGCTTGAGCCCCCTCCCCCGATCATTCAACTCCCTATGTAATTTTTTTTACAATTATAGTTTAAACTATTTCAATAATTTTTCTTGTTTAAACAAAACCTTAAAGTTCTAATTCGTTTTTATTTATTTTATTTGTTTTTAAATTTTAATTCTTTAATCTCTAATTCTATGTGAATGCACATGTACGATACTAGTTCAACAAGCTACTCGTGCTCTATACTCTATTCTAGTTCTACCTTTAAGTGGAATAGTTTTATTTTGGTTTAAAGAAATTTTTCATTTATCAGTGACAAGTATATTTAATTTAGTATGTTTCTTAATTTTATAAAATTCTAAATGTTTTTATATATGATTTTTTTTTACTTGAAAGAAAGTGTTACACAGAATGTTAGTGAGGTTATCTAAAAAATAAAAAAATTAAGTCAAGTATTTCAATGTTGGACCTTCAAAATATAATTTTTTTTTTAAAGAAAAACTCATAATAAAGTTTCTTTATTTTTTGTTTTGAAAAAGTCTTTTGCCATTTATATGGTACAACCTAAACTATTCTCCTCTCAAATCATCACCACCAACGTCTGGCATATATCGATACAGTCAACCCACTATTTGTTATCTTAGAGTTCAATGCTCCTAGTCTTTGAGTCCTGTTTCTGTCATAGTACCATCGAATCACACGTCCCTTATCGAGAATTATTTTGATTAATTCTTATATCAAACCTCCTAAAAATTTGAAAAAGAAAATGAAATTAGGAAAAGGAAAAAGTGAATGTTAGGTGGTAACTGGCATTATGGAAAAGCCTAGTCCTTGGTCGGGTAATTATATCCTCTATGCAAATGGGAAATACTAGAAAAGAAAATGAATATTCCTATTTATTAACACCTTTTACATTTTGCCTTAACAGTAAAATTAATGATTCATATTCAACTCATCATTTCCCTAAATTCTTTTATTCAATTATCACCAAGATACCTCAAAGGCTGCACTACAACAACAGTTAAGAATGGGACTATCCACTTTTTCCTTTTTTTTTTTTTTTTCACATTTCAAGAAAGAAAAAGGAAAAGAAATTGAGTGCAAAATATTCAAGTTTCTTCAATAGAAGAATAATAATAAGCCAAAAATCCAAAATCATGCTTTATAAAGGGAATTATTTATCAAAAAAAACTATTTTAAACGGATTTTTAAAAAATAAACACTATAATTAGGCTGCTATAATGGTTTTGGAGGGAGGGAAAGGGAAGGTTCATATTTGGGATGATATAAAGAAGGTACTTGAAATGTTTTTTTTTTCTTTTTTTTTTGGAATGGATTTTTGAAACGCTAAGAGAAATGAATTTAAAGAAAAATATTAATGAAAAATTAAATATTTATAAAAAAATTAAATAATTATAAAGGACTTTTACGAATATTAAAAGTGAGAAGTGCGTGTTCCATTTTAGTTTAGTTCCACACTTGGAGGAGGAGCTATAAACAAATGCTCATTAGTTCTAATGAGAGAATATTCAAAGTTGAAGGTGTTGTAATAAGGTAGGAAGGCTTTTTCAAGTATACATACATTACATCTTCTTAAAGCTAAAGAGAAGTATGCTCTAATATAAAATAACATAATACCACTTACTATATAGTAGTTCAATTGTTTAGAAGCATTTCTTATGTGTAATAGGTCATAGATTTGATTCAAACTCTTCTCCTTCGATACATCAAATAATAATAATAATAATAACATAACAAAATTTCCTTGTAACTAAAAAAAATAATCTGAAAATTTCCTTCTAACTTAAGTACCTTATAGAATTGTAGTCAAACATATTGTAATGACCAATGAGGTAGATTAATTCTTTTTCTATTTTTTTTGGGCTGAGTTTTTCTTTTTCTACTTCTCATTTGCAAATAAAAGTTCCATCATCCCATAAGAAATAATTATATAATAATTAATTCTGAATTTGCAGTTAAACCCATTTTAAAGCAAAAGATCAAGGCTCAAGATCCACTGGTTGACCATCATTGGCTCTGACCATGCACTAGTATGTGGAACACATGTTCCAAGGTTTTTTTTTTCCATTTTTTTAAGGATATCTGGTAGATTTCCATTAGTAAATTTACATATAACATCAATCTTTTTTTTTCTACTGCGAGGTCAGAATCAAAGACCAGAACAAGTCAACAAAGGAAGAATCAAGGCCCCAAAAGAATAAAAATAAAAAAGAAAAACTATAAGAGGTAGAAGAATGATGGAAATAACTGTTAACTTTTAATTTGTTTTAATATGATCTTGAAGAGGAAAGAATTCCTTAAACACAGATAAGCTCTTGACTTGATTAATTTCATTATTATTATTTTTTTTGGGTTTAAAACTCTAAAGAAGTAACATAGATGTCTCATTTGGTTTTTGTTTGATATCATTTGAAAACTAAAAGGAAGATTTTAGTTGTTGGATTGAAAGCTTCGTCTCCCTTATTTAGTGTTATATTTAAATGGTTTATTTTTATTATGATATAATTTTTTACTTAGTGTAATCACTTCTTATATTAAAAAAACAAATATCACGTGAGACATATTCCTTTGTAAGCAAATGAGCTGCTATTTTGTTATAATGATTAGTTACTTAAATACAATTTCATCAATGTATCAGTCTAGTGAAAATTTTGCAATGGACATGTTCATAGGTGGAGATATGAACTCTTTATACCATATTAAAACACAGAAAAAATTTATCATAGACATGGTCTATATTTCTACTTATGAATCATGTGGTATGTATTAAGTCACATCACCCTCTAATTGTTCTTATCTCCATAATTGAAGATTAATCAATAAAATGATGCAATGTGGATTAGGCCAACATGTCTATGAGTAGGTATATGAAACTGATTCATAATAGAATTTTCCTCAATCAACTCACTTATTTTTTTAGTCACATCACTCATATGATATTACATTAGTTTTTTGTATAGATCATGTCTCTATTTATGAAACAAGGATCCAACGTATTAATCACATGAGTAATATGACTTAATATGGTCCAAAAGGTCTGCGGCATAATTTTTCTTAACGCGTGCTTTAGTGGCACACATTAATATAAATTATACTTGCCATGTATAGTAATTTAGGTATATAAATCAAAGTTTATATCTTGTTTGATAAATTAATTTACATCTTAATTAGTTAAAAACTTATTGAATTAAGTATGTTTAATAACAAATAATTTTTAAGTCCTTAATATTTTAAGTGTAGAAATGTATTACAAAATTATAACACATATTTTATATGTAATTACTACTTATTAATTAATTAAATATTTAGATTCATACTTTTGTGTTCAAATTCAATGTTGTGAGTTAAAATTTAAAATTTAAACCATTCCAAACTTGTAACTTTCATTTTTAATTTTATCAAACACATATACTTTGGCTTAAGTTAAATAAACCATCATATTAAACTGTGAAATTTGAATTTCCCTTGACACACCTTGCTTAATTCTTGCACCCTATAAAATATTCAAACTAATTCTTAGACTAGTCAAGATTGATATCTAAAGTCGTTTTGTTTTTCAAAAATTTTCCTTTAAATTTTGATGGGATTCCGAAATTGGCAAAACAAATCAAGAAAACCACCAAGAAGATCAATTCCCCAAAATGCAGGCATTTTGTTAATTAGAGAAGAAGGTTCTATTAATAAAAAAAATTGGATAAATAAACAAATTGGAAACCCGAGAAAGAACATTATTGAGATCTCAAACAAGGATAAATTAGTCATTTCAATCCTCTCCCACTCCACTGTGAGTCATAAGTATGAAGCACATTGTGCTATCCTATAAAGTAACGACAAGGAAACATCAAAATGTACAGAATACTATAATGTAAGATTTTCAGAATCCTTCCCGGAAAAAAAAAAAAAAAAGATTTTCAGAATCCCTATTAATTTCCAGAAAAAAAAAATCCCAATTAATGACATCATAACTGCTGTATTTCCCGTTACACTTCTTCAGCTTTAATTTTTTTTTTTTTTGGATGAATATCTTCATCTTTAATCAGATCTTTGAATACATTTTACAAGGAGCTCTCTCTCAATTGTAAGTATACACTAAAAGTATAAAAATACCATTTTTTTTATTCGTATATATAATAAAGTTTTTTTCTTCACGTTGTGTACTTTTACAGTTTGTCACACTGACAGAGTACCAACCAATGAATCAAGCTAGAGAGAATAAAATGCAGATGACCCTTTGAAGAGGAGAGAGAAAGAGAGGAGTTTCTTGGAGGGCTGTGAATGAATTCTATGCTTCAAGGGAGAAAATGGGGTAGTTTGGAAAATTAAGCAGCTTGATGGTTTTCTATAATCATAGCTGCTGATCAAGTTTCTGTATTCAAGATTGCAGCTTTTGTTGTATTTTTCAGGTAAGGTTCTAATCTTGTTCTGCTCAAAGATTTTTAATGCCTTTTTTGGTACATTTTACTTGGAATTTGAAGCTTAATTTGAGATGAATTTTTTTATTGTGTTTTGGGGCAGTCTATGTGTTTGACAAATTGCTTCTGTAGTGTTCTCCTTTCAAGAATTGTTTCTTTGTCCATTGAGTTTTTTTTATCTGATACGATGAAAAAGATTCCGTTTTAGTTCTTTCCTTGAGGCCCACTTGTAGGAAAACTCTCGCTTGAATGCTTCCTGCTGTATAAACTGAAAAAAATTCAGTCTTGAAGTTCTTTCTCAAGGCCCATTTGCACGAAAACTCTTCCTCCTGTATTTCCTGCTCTGATCGATATAGTTTAATCTTGCTCTGTTTCTTTGGGATTGGATCCATTTCTGGAAATTTCTGATCCCAGTTGTTTGTAAAGAACTGGGATTCCGTGTGAAGTTGACTTCTGATTAATCTGGTTATGAGCTACGGTTAATGTGTTTTGGTTTCTTTAGCAATTTAAAAATTTTTAGACAGTCTTGAGAACTTTTAGGCCATTTTGCAACTGCCTTGTAGATGTTTGATCTTATTTCGCTTATCATCATATCTCAGAAGTGCAGGCTTCTTAGTTTTGGCATATTTTCATCTGACCCTTTCCCTGAATCTGTTCTTTTTGCATTGTTTTCTTTTGTTCAGAGTTTCTCAGATTTGTAGTTTGGAGAACATTCAGTTGAGTCCTGTTGGTTTTAGCTTCTAGTTTGTGTTTGACCGATCAGGTACGAGATTTTCTTTTGACATTATTGTAGACCAGAAACATCAAGATTTCTATTCATTTCTTCTTAATATGTTCTTTATAATGCTTTTTGTAGGAGCAACAACCCTTTTTCATGACCGGTATGCTCCATAGCCATATATAGTATAGTTCGTTGATTTGAGAATCAGAAACTTATACTGGCCTGGATCCGGTTCCTTGGTTCCTGTAACTGGGACAAGGACCAAGGTTTTGCAAAATCAAAGCCAATTGCATTTCTGTTCTTTGCTGGAATCATGGCAACCTTGTTGCACTCGGAGTCTAGGCGCTTGTATTCTTGGTGGTGGGATAGCCACATTAGCCCAAAGAATTCAAAATGGCTTCAAGAAAATCTCACAGGTGCGCAGTTTACCAAGTGATCTTTGATGAGGAAATGTTTTGCATTTTCTTTATTTGCTACTACTCATTCGAAACGCTAATTTCACTGCTTTATGAGCTTTGTTTTCTTACCGATGATGTAATCTTCTGTTGCACCCTATCCCTACCACCTATCTCGCTGTAAAAGAGTAGAAATTTTCTGCAAATGTTGACCAAGAGAAGACATTTGTTGGGATTTGGAAGTTGATTTCTGGAACAAAACATAATTTATTGACATTGATTTTCAAATCTGAGGCTTAATATTTATTTGAAACAAGACATGACAAAAGTAGGCTGTGATTGGGTGTGAATTTTAGAAAATACTGTTTGCATATAAGATGGTTCTCATAGAATAGTGAACTTGAAACCAACAGAAGCCTCTCCTGTCGCATAAGCGCGAGTGTGCCCAAATCAGGTGGCTATGATCCCATCATGCACATATTGTTGGGGCCTTTATACTAATTCGTTTACTAAATCAATAGCTTCTAATTTTAGTGGTACTACCTTCACAAGTCTTCAACAGGCATATGCTTGACATTATCAAGTTAGCTTTTTTTGCTTTCTTTCCTTAATTGTGTTAAAACATCTACTGAACCTGCATATACTGTCATTTGAGCAGACATGGATGCCAAAGTAAAAGCAATGATAAAGCTCATTGAAGAAGATGCCGATTCATTTGCCAGAAGGGCAGAAATGTACTATAAGAAACGACCTGAACTAATGAAACTGGTGGAGGAATTCTACCGAGCATACCGGGCTTTAGCTGAAAGATATGATCATTTGACAGGAGAGCTGCGGCAAGCCCATCGAACAATGGCAGAAGCCTTTCCAAATCAAGTACCTTTTGTACTGGATGATGATTCACCATTAAGATCTTCAACACATGACTCAGAGCCTCACACACCTGATCTAACGCACCCAATGCGTGGACTGCTAAGCGCAGAGAGGAATGGACCTAATTCCAGGGAATCTGATGCTGGCAACAACAAAAGGGGTTTGAAACAGCTGCACGAGATGATTGGAGCGAAAAAGACAGCAGAAGAAAATTTTGAAGGAAGGTTGAGAAAATCTATGAACCATGAGGCAGAAGACCAGAGACTACAAGCAGAAATACTCCAATTATCGAATGAGAATGAAAATCTCAAGGCTAAGGCTGTTTGTGAGTCTGAACGTGCAGTTAAGGCAGAAAGTGAAGTTCAAAATTTGAAGAAAGTCCTTGCAGATATTCAAGCTGAAAAAGACTCTGTCTTCATCCAGTACCAGATCTGTTTGGGGAAGTTTTCAAATCTGGAGGCTGAGCTCAACCGTGCTCAAAATGATTCCACGAGGTTCAATGAACAAGCAATCAGAGCCGAAATGGAACTTCAGACCCTGAAGGAAGCCCTTGCAAGCTTAGAAGTTGAGAAAGAGGCTGCTGTTATGAAGAACAAGGAGTCTCTGGAGATGATTACTGATCTGGAGGGTAAGTTTTCTCATGCTCAAGAGGAACTAGAAGGACTGAATAGGAGATTATTTAAGGCAGAAAGTGAATCACAATGCCTAAATAGTGAAATCTCCAGGTTAGAGTCTGAAAAAGCAGAAGGCCTTCAAAACTACAGAAACTGTTTGGAGCAGATTTCTCATTTGGAGAATAAAATCTTATTGGCTGAGAAGGATGTCAGACTGTTTAAAAAACAGGCTGAGTTAGCTGGAAATGAAGTCGAGAGACTTAGAAAAGCTCTCGCTGAGCTAAATGAGGAGAGAGAATCTTCGGCGCTCCAGTACAAAAATTGCCTAAAGAGAATATCTGAGCTTGAGAAAGAAATATCTTCTGCTCAGGAGGAAGTCAAGCGCCTCAATTCTCAGATCTTGATGGGAGCTGTGGATCTTAAGAATTCTGAAGACAAGTGCAATCGGTTGCAGATTTCAAATGAGTCACTGCAGCTGGAGGCAGCTGATCTGGCAAAGAAGATTGCAATGAAAGATCAAGAACTTTCTAAGAAGCAGGAGGAGTTGGAGAGGCTTCAGGCATGTGTGCAAGATGAGCGATTGCGCTATTCCCAGATTGAAGCCATGCTCCAATCATTGCAGAGTATTCACTCTCAATCTCAAGAAGAACACAGAGCTCTTGCACTAGAACTTAAAACGAGGCTTGAAATGTTAAGGGAGATAGATATGTGTAAACATGAGCTGGAAGATGAAGTTCGGCTTGTTAAGGATGAAAATCGGAGCTTGAGTGAACAAACAGTGTCATCAACAATTACAATTGAGAATCTGCAAAACGAAATCTTTTGCTTGAGGGAGATGAAGGAGAGACTTGAAGAAGAGGTTGCACAGCAAATTGGCCAAAGTAATTCCCTTCAGAAGGAGATATTGTCTCTGAAAGAGGAAATTAAGGGCCTGAATGAAAGATACCAGGCTTTAGTCGAGAAACTGGAATCAATAGGTTCAACATCAGATACCATTGTGACTTCAGTTAAGAACTTGCAGGATGAGAACTCAAGACTAAGACAAATCTGTGAGAAGGAAACAGATGCGAAAGGAGCTCTGTCTAAGAAGCTGGAAAACATGGAGGAACTTGCAGAACAGAAACATTTCCTAGAGAGATCCTTGTTAGAGCTTAACAATGAACTAGAAGCATCACAAGGAAAAGTCAGGGAAATGCAAGAGACCTGTCAGTTTATGCGTGGAGAGAAATCTGTTCTTGTTGCAGAAAAAGCTGCGCTACTGTCACAGTTGCATGGTTTAACTGAGAATATGCAGAAGCTCCTGGAAAGAAATGCTGTCCTTGAGAATTCTCTTTCAGGTGCAAAGGTTGAGCTTGAAGGTTTGAGAGAGAAATCAAAGGGTTTAGAAGAGATCTGTCAATTACTTAAGAATGAAAAATCTGATATTCTAACTGAAAGAGGGACCCTTGTTGTCCAATTGGCAAATGTTGAAAGGCGATTAGAGTGCCTGGAGAAAAGATTTACAGGGTTGGAAGAAAAATATGCCGTCCTGGAGAAAGAAAACAAATCCATGAACTCTGAAGTACACGAATTAAGACTTTCTCTCAGTTCGGAGAAGCATGAAAGGACAAACTCAACACTTCAAAGTGAGACCCGATTGTTCAGTCTGGAAAATCATGTTCAGACCTTGCAAGAAGAAAGTAGGTTGAGAAAGAAAGAATTTGAAGATGAAGTTGATAAAACTGTAAGAGCCCAATTTGAGATTTCCATCCTGCAGAAGTTTATAAAAGACATGGAAGAGAAAAATTATTCTCTACTGATCGAATGTCAGAAACATGTCGAAGCATCCAAATTGGCTGAGAAACTAATTTCTGAATTGGAGAGTGAAACTCTTGAACAACAGGTGGAAGCAGAGCTTTTGCTAGATGAAATTGAGAGATTGAGGTTAGGGATATATCAAGTGTTCAAAGCACTTGAAGCTGGTTCAGATTGTCTCTTTCAAGATAAGATTGAAAACGAGCAAATTTTCTTGAATCAAATTGTAGGGCGTATTCAGGATATGAAACATTCTATCTTGAAGTACAAGGATGATGAGGAATTGCTTTTCATTGAAAATACTGTTCTTCTTACTCTGCTCAGCCAGCTGAAAATAGAGAGCAATGATATTGAGTCAGAGAAGGAACTTACAGAGCAGGAGCTAAATGTCACCAAAGAGAAGCTTGTGGCAGTGCAAAATGACAAGTATGGGCTTCAAGAGATGAATGAGTTGATGGAATCCAAGCTGAGCAAGGCAAATGAAGAAATCTCTTTACTTGAGGCAGAAATGGAGAATCATTCATCTAAGCACAGTGAATTGGAGAATGCTTATTCAGATTTAAAAGAAAAATACTCCAAGGTGCTTGATGAAAACGGAAATTTATTGCAGAAACTTTCCGTGCTCAAGGAAGTGAAATGCATGCTTGAAGGTGACAATGATGCTATTCTTGAAGAGACATTAGCCGTTACCAACCTTTACACAGTTTTAGAGAGCTTTAGCAATGAGAAATTGTTAGAACGGAATAAAATGTACAAGGATATCAGTAATCTGACAGGGATCAAGGATGGCCTAGAAAATAACATCATCATGTTGAGAGGAAAGCTGCAAATGAAAGAAGCAGAAAATTTGTTGCTGAAAGACTCAGTTCAGAGGTTAGAGATGGAGCTGCAAGGCATGAGGGAATCTAACGATGGCTTGAAACACGAAATTTTAGGTGTGGAGGCAGTCTTGAGACAGAGGGAAGCCGAGGTTATGGAGGCAGAACAAAAGTTTAAAGCTGAAGAGAACAGGAACCTGGATTTGTGCAAGAGTCTGGATGTACTGAAGGCCAAGTATCAACAATCATCAGAAGTGAGAGAAGATCTGGAAAAGCATCTGCTGAGATTATCTGAAGATAAGAGCTGTCAAAACAAGGAAATTGAAGGCCTTCGTGAAGTAAATGCAAACTTGGTGTCCGAATTGTGTAAATTGCATGAAGAATATGAAGACCAGAGGATCAGACAAGAGTATCTGAGTTCAGAGCTGAAAGAAAAAAACAATGAGTTTGAACTCTGGGAGGATGAGGCTACAGCTTTTTACTTTGACCTTCAAATCTCGTCCATCCGTGGAGCTCTGTATGAAAACAAGGTTCATGAGCTAACTGAGGTGTGTGAAAATCTTGAGGGTAAAACCACTTCTAGAACTCAAGAAATTGAAGAGATGAAAGGAAAACTAAGCTCAATGGAGAATGAAATTGGAGTATTAAGATCTCAGCTATCAGCCTATGAACCTGTAATAGCGTCGGTAAGAGATGATGTGGCATCCCTTGAGCGTAATGCACTCCTTCAAACAAAGGTTAGGGTAGCTGATGCTATGGAACCAATGGTAACACTTTTCTGCTTTTTATTTCTGCTTATTTCGTTCACTGACCCTTTCTTTGTCATCAAACCTGTTGATTATTCACTCCCAGCTGCATGTATCTTCTTTGTAGTTTCAGCTTTTATCTTTTGGGGTCTGGATGGTGCTTTATATGTTGGGGTGGGATTGTAAAAGTCATAAGTGGCTGAGGAGTATAGTTTCTGCCTTTTTCCTACCAAGAAGAGAGAGATCTTCTTGCTCAGTATAATGGTTTTGACACTTTTCTTATGAACTGGAAATTCCCAATATTTTAAAAGGTTTGCATTGCATGTGTAGACCTACATGCTTTAGGTCGTAAGTCTTCTGATCCCCCTATGCCTTTGACAACGGGTATGGTTGTGCATGTGTGTACAATGTGCTGCAGCTCTTCCTAACCATCCCCTAGTGGTCTCTGTAGCCGATAAAAAGTTTAACTAAAATTCACTGGTTGAATGATAATCCAGTTTTTTACTTTCCCTTTTTGTAGTGCACGGATATCATAATTCATCCTTATGAAGGTCTCCACAGTGAAGCAACAGATGATCAATTATCAATGCCAACTGGAGTTCTGGATTTGCAGAAACTGCAGAGTAGAATCAAGGCAGTTGAGAAGGCAATGGAAGAGGAATTAGGCAAACTCGTTTTGCAGAGAAGCTTGAGCACCAGAAAAAAGAAAGAAACTGTTGCGAATGAGATAGAGGAATTAAAACCTCAATGGAGCCCAAGTCGAGAAGGTAAGGATAGGGAAAAGAAGGTGCGTGGATGTTATGTCAATGATAATCTGATGTTGCAGAAGGCTAAACCAGAGGCCACCGAGAGTAGGAAGGGAATTCTAATGAAAGATATTCCACTAGATCAAGGCTCAGGTTCTTCATCCTTTAGATTACGCAGGAGAGTTAAGAGTGGTACAGAGAGAGCAGATGATCAAATGCTTGAGCTATGGGAAACTGCAGAGAACAATGGTCTCAACAGAAGTGTGAAAGTCTTGCAAAAGCCGTCTTATTCAGTCATTGAGAAGGGTTTGATGCCTGACCAATTGGAAAATATGAAACGGAAGAGTGAACACCCACCTACTGGCGATGAAGTGGAGAAGGAGTTGGGCGTGGATAAGCTAGAGCTTTCACCAAATCCTACCGAATCACATCATGAAATGAACAACAATAGGAAGATCCTTGATAGACTTGCTTCTGATGCACATAAATTGACAAGTCTTCACATGACAGTACAAAATTTGAGAAGAAAATTGGAGGGAAATAGAAAAAGCAGAAAGACTAAAGATGTTGATTTGGATACCATAAAGGAACAGTTGCAAGAAGTTCAAGAAACTGTTCTCCAGCTTGTAGATTTAAATAGCCAGTTGATGGAAAGTGTTCAAGAGAGCCCCTCTTCTCCAGACGGAAAGGCATCAGGAGAGCTGAAAGAAGCAGCAAACATCAGGAGAAAGAAAGTCTCAGAGCAGGCACGTAAAGGGTCTGAAAAGATTGGAAGGTTACAATTGGAGGTTCAAAAGATTGAGTATATTCTGCTAAGACTTGAAGATGAGAAGAAAAGCAAAGGGAAAAGCCGATTTGCCAGGAGCAGAACAACCATTATTCTGAGGGATTTCATTTACAGCGGAAGGAAGAATAGCGGAAAGATAAAGAAGAAGAAGCATCTTTGTGGATGTTTCAAGCCTCAAACCAATGGTGATTCCAAAAGGATGTAATGCTCTCTAATAACTTTGTTTGTATTTTCTTGTTGGTCTCATTGAAATTATCCTGTGCCTTTAAGTTTATGTGTCAGGGGGGGGCAGGATTATTTCTACTAAAAGTTAGAGAAAACTAATCTTGTTAGTCTAGAGAGAGTGCAGCAGCATTAGATTTGATCTAATTCAAATAATGCTGGCAAAGGGGGGGAGGCTTCTCCTATCTATCAGTATCTGACTAGCCTTATGTTGAATATTCTTCTTGAGATGCAATGTTTTTTCTTTTCCTTTTTTGGTTACAAATTCTGGCTCTGCTACATTTACTTGGTGACAGGTTATAAACCCATCTTTCAACTGATTTTATAGTTGATTTTGTGGCTGATTTTTTATGGTACGATAATACTTTTATCCCACGTGAGATAAATATGATATGTGTATAAGATATATAGGCAACCATTTTAGTATAGTTTGGATGGTTGTCAAGTAATAGTGAGCATTGCAAGCCAATAAATCACTTTTGTTTTGAGAGGTACATCAATGAATCTCCAAGCAAAACAAATTTTAGTGGAGTTCCCTTCCACTCTAAAATCTGAGATTTTTTCATTCTATCTCTATTTCTACTACTATACAAGTGTAAAAAAAAGTGGTGAATGATTTGTATTTTTATAGTTTTTTATTCCTTTAAACTATCTAACATGTCCTTTAGTTAAATGTGAATGGAGAGTGTTAAAAAATAGATGGATAGAGTATAATGTGAGTTTAATACTTTAATTACATAGAGGAGTTAAAGAGGAGTATTAAACAATAAAATAATAAAATATAATAATGGGGTTTAATTACATGGAGGAGTTGAAGAAAATTTATTAATTAGACAGTAATTTGAAAGTTACATAAAAAATAATAAAAATTACATAAGATAAATAAAGTTTGATAGAAGGATAATAAAAATTTCATGAAATTTGTAAGTAAAAGAAATAATGGCTTTTTGGAGGGTTAAAATATTTTGTTTGTAAAATATAAATTGAAGATTATTAAACAAGTTAAAATTCAAAAAAATAAAAAATTAATAAAAATATAAGAATAGTAAAAGAAATAATGATTTTTGGAGGGTTAAAACATTTTGTTTGCAAAATATAAATTAAAAAATTATTAAACAAGTAAAAATTCAAAGAAAATAAAAAATAATAAAAATATAAGAATAAATAATGATTAATAGAAGTTATTTAATGTTAGATGAGAATAAGAATAATGTGGAGAAAGATTAACTTATAAAAATTATCTGTAGAGGTATTTAAATAGAAAAGTGAACAATTATATAATTAGAAGTTAATAATTACATAAAGGATAATAAAAATTATTATTTATAAATTTAATACAAAGAAGAAAACAATTTTTTAAAACACTTGCAACTTGTTGAAAACAATTTTGTTTTATAAATTTTGTTACATGCGGATAGACCTGAGTACATATCATTAATAAATTTAACATTTCAAAAATTAAAAAATTACCTTAATGGTGTTTGGATTCTCTCTCACAAATATCCCTCCACTCCATACTCTCTGTTTCTTTCTCTCCGCTTTACTTGAGACAGAAGTAGCTTCACACCGCCTTTACCAAAACTTTCCTAATTCATTCTTTCTTTTTTTTACTGTCTCATTCTTCATCATGCTGCTCAAATTTATGCATTTTTTAGTTTCTCTTTTTTATTTTAATTTGTAGTTGATGGTTTCTGTTTCTAGATCATCAAAGGTCGCATATTTCATTCATAAAATCCAATAAACACTTAATTTCTGCAACAACACACATCGCATGGGGCAAAATAACCTCAAGGGTAAAAATACTTTCGCCCAGCCAAACGAAAGGTCACCAATTCTTTCGCAGGTTCGGATGAAAGTTCACGTGCACTTTCGTCCAGTCCTGACGAAGGTGCATAAAAAAATTTATTATATGTTTAATTTTTTTTCATAAATAATTATTTGAATTGTTAATTAATTTTGTATATGTAGAATGAATGTGACTAGTTGTTTCAAATATTTTATTTGATAATTTTTGTTGTTAATATGATAATGAATTATGTTTTTGTGAACAATATGAAAGAATTATTGTTAGTGAGAAGAAATAAAATAACGGAAATGAAATAATAAATCCTGGTAAGGTTAATAATAAAGTAATAATAAATGTTATTTAATTTTGTCTATGTAGAGTAAATATAACTAGTTTAAAATTGTTTGCTTATAATTATGTGTTTAATAAAAAAATATGTTATATAATTGCTCAACTATTTGAATTTTAATTTTAATTCATCTAGAGGTACTAGGGGGTGACATAGTACCTCCGAGTTCCTGTACAGATGACTACATGGACGGGTTCCTCTCCCACAGTCATCCGAGGATACAGAATCCCTCGAATATTCCTAGTGGATTTCACGTACTAGTAGCTCCCGCGATGCCACCCCAAGCTCAATTGGATTTGATTGCATGTGAGGCTACTCGAGAGGATGTCGATGAGAGGGAGAGACTTCATATGGTTTTTGATTTACTAAGGAGGCATTAATGTACTTCTAGTATAATGTTATGTATTTAAATACTTTGTTATACATTTTCTTACATTACTTTTTTGTATTTCCGAATATTCTGTTGTTCATCATTTTAATTTTTTCACATATCGGTTTATTAATGCATATTAATATAATAATGCGAAGAAATTAAATTTAAAAAAAAGCATAAAATGCAAAAAAATTTAATATATTAATAACATCAAACATCAAACATCGTGTTATAAATTATATACTAAAATGCTAAAGTAACTAGTTAATAACAACATGCGAATGACTCTGAGGCGGATACATTTTACAGTATCTCGTAACCCAATCTACAATCCAATTATGATAAGAGTCTGCCCATCCACTAACTCGTACATCTCAATGATACTGTCATTGCACCTGTATTGGAGGCAAAGGACATCCATCTCCCAACTGTAGCTGCAGAACAAAAAAGAAACTGTAAATAGAAAGCTCCGGCTATCAATAATGTAATAAATAGGAATAATAATTAAAATTTATCAATAATAAATAACAATAATAAATACTTGTATGAAATACTCTTCTTTCTCTATGAATCCGATGAATAGTATCCTAGCAGTACAATCCATATTAGAATAAAGAGGAAGGACGGTGGTCGACCCAAACCGTGCAATTAAAACGATGCATAAATTGAATGTTTTGGCAATAACTAAAGATGATTAGGAGTATTCATCTAATAATCAACAGGCGTCGAATCCTCTTCCAAATTCGTCTTCCTTATCAGCTCAGTGATGCGTTCTAATGATCCAAACAATTGCACATACGACAATATATCTAAGTAAGTTGCTCTTCTCACGGTTTCTATTAAATACCGTATAACCCCTTTGTGCACTTAGGCAGAGAACTTTCTCTACCATGTTTCCTTCTCTCCATCCAGTTCTTCTTGATCTTCACAACAACATTGTAAATTTTCTGAGCACTACATACATCAAAAAATTCTTTTTATTAACTGAAGAAAAACAAATCTAAAATATTTTAATAAAGTATTAAAAATAATTCCCTTCTAACTTACCTAAACTGCACAAACGTCTTGTTTTCGGAAAAATCGTAAGATATTACGAGGCGACACATGACTCTTCCTGAACTGCTCAGTTCGTTGCAACTGCTGCTCCGTAAGTCTTGTAGCCTGAGCATCACTGTGATGGTAAACAACTATTTTATAGTTGTGCCTCCCGTTGTTGTGTACGAACAATTGCCAATTTTCGCTTGTTGTCATTTGCTCTCCCTTTAGTTTAAATGGGCAACCACATTTTTTTGTCTCATAAGGTCCCCGCCTTTTTATTGGAATTTCTTCTTCCTCATCGTCAACTATTGGTTTTGCATATTTTTTAACTGTACCGCTCGCAAGCCAATGTGACATACTGTCGACGGTCAACTATTTTTTATCTCTGATACCGATTTATAATTAAATATGTCTTGGCTTTCATGGCAGTTTGTTTTGCTCAGTCGACCAACATCTTTCAAACTAAAAATTCGATTTGTTGTGAATAAATGTCCAAGATCAATATATTCTTCTGGTTCTAAAAATTCTTCAAATGTATTTGGATCTTCATTAGCCTGTTAATGTAAAATGAAAATATTAGCAATACCAAAAAAAACTAAAAAGAAATTCATCAAAAAAAAAAAAAAAATCCAGGAGCACTTTTGCCCAAGGGGACAAAAACACACTACAACTTTCGCCTGTTTGGGCGAAAGTATCAAGGAACTTTCGTCCAGATGGGGGAAAGTGTCTTAGAATTTTCGCCCAGAAGTAACGTATTGCAATAAGCCTTCAGGGAAGTAACATATATTTTTAGATTTAATGTTCAAAGTAGATTTGCGAGTTATCTATATCGACTTCCTTTTAGATGAGGGAATAACTCTTTTTTCTCCCAAACTAGACATCAAATGTCTGGTTCTTTTTTACAGTTAAATTGACTATAAGAATTAAATATGAATTCACGACTTTTTTGGTAATGAAAATTAAAAAGTCTAGAGATATCATTGTAAAAAGATTTTAATAACTGAGCATACATAGTTAGTTTAAGAAATATTTGCAAAGAATTTAAATTTAAGAACATAACATAACACACTTACTTTAGTGACCAAATGCGTTTTACCCAGAAAAATACACTATTTTTGAAATTGAAATGGTTAGTTTTCATTTTTCTTAATCAAATTTGAAGGATGAAAGTTATTTTTTAAAATAAAAGAAAATACATTTTCAACATGCAAGTATATATTTTCAGCCGGAAAAAACAAGAAAATTAATTGATAAAATAGAGAAAGATGGGAAGAATTAAATCCAATAATTGGTTGCTGAATATCTCCATTCGACAGAAATTACAGCAAAATTGCTGAAATATGAAAGATAAAAAACCCACCCAAACTGTAACTGAATATCTCTAAGTCATGGCAAAATTGGAAAAACACAATACATGGTAAGGTTCCTCCTAACAAAAGACGCTAAAAGAACACTCAAATATTCATTCATTCAGGCACCAATAACTTCAGTTGGCTCAGCTACTGCTTCCTCTGCAGGCCTATCCAACTTGGTACCAATATCTTCATTGTAATCGCCATGAACCTACACACCAGAAAACAAAAAAAAAAAGATCAGAAACAGTTATCTAATTCCAAAAGATTATTCAACTAAGTTTGGAAGTTAATGTATGAATACTTCAAATAAATAAGATAGATGAGAGAATAGCAAACTTACTTCCATCAACTTGCCAAGATCAAATTTAGGTGCCTTCAAGATCTTGACTTTACGGATGAAAACGTTCTGCAATGGATAAATGCTTGATGTTGCTTTCTCAATCTCCCTGCCAATTGATTCGGGAATGAATTTTTGGACCAAGTCCTTGAGGTCACAAGATTGTGCCTGGTTGACCATGATCTCCCGCATCTTCCGACGAATCTAAAAGAAACAAAAGCAAATATCACACCTCTAAGATATCTCAAACAAAAGGGACACAGAAACAGGATGCTTAAGAATCCTTTTCAAAACAGCAAAACGAAATGTGACATGCCAGTAATTATATGACAAAACATAATTTGTGCAAGAAATGTGCTATGCATTAAGATCACACAGGTACAAAAATTGTAGAAATAAATTTAAAAAATTACAGCACAGAATAATCACCTGGCGGATTTGACTTGATTGTGCATAACAGGTCCTCTTTTGTTGGTTTGCACGCTTTTTGGTGAAGCCAATGCAGAACATCCTCAATGTGTAGCTGTCAGTTGTCTTAACATCAACATGAGCTTCTATCAAGGATTGCCACTTCCTCACAAGAGACCTCAACTTATCTGTAGTGAAGTCCATACCCTACATTTTTAAAAAAAAGAATATATTAAATGCACAAGGACACCCATTAAAGACAGGAAACTACGTATTTATTGGACAATCTCCAGCATACCCAGAAGTTAGTCAGAACATTTTTTCCCTGAATATCTTCGGCTCTCAATCGGATCTTCCTGAATGAGTGGTCCTCATCACCCTGAAGATCGGCAAGAGAAATCTCGAAAACTCTATGCTTGAGACCCTCGGAAGCAATCTGGATACATAAATAGGCTTTGGGTTATTTAAACATTCAATTCATGGACATTGCAAAACAGGTTTCAATTGATGAAAAGAACAGGAACATAGAGACTAACTCAATTAACCAGAATAAAATAGAGAAGAAAACAGGAAGCATGAACAAACTATACAAACTGCATTTTCTAGCATATATCAATAACAGTTATTTTACCAACTAGAAGAAATATTTTCAATCATAAATACAAAACAATCAACATGATATGTCTCATCATATGCTATATTTTACGCACAAGAACATTCTATAGAGCAGCAACAACTGAAACAAAAAGTCAAAACTCAATAGTGTAATTAATTTACACTCGATAGAATCAAAAGTCCAACCTACTTCCGGCCTTCAATTTTCTATTTCATCTCCACATCAATAAAAAAGCCATTAAAGAGTTTTGCCCATCAACATATTTATAAGAACAAGTACATTTGGAAATGCATATCTTCAAACTGCTCCCTCAATGTCTACTAGGATTGTATCCAACCTCTGAATTTATGTACAGTTGCTTACATAAGTTGCAAAAGCTGGGCTACAAAAATTAGTTTAACAATGCGACAGATTAATAAAACTTAAGGTCAATGAAGCAAATAAATATTCATAAATCTAAAACTTTCGTAAGCAAATTCTTAAAGCAACATAAAGAATGCAGATAAAGGGGAACCAGATGAAATCAAAATGCCAAAATACCTTGGTACCCTGGGTACGAGTGACAAGTGTTTTGCCGACATTTCTGACACTGAAGACTGATGGAGCCTTGATATCATACCAATCCTTCTTGGCAAATGGATCCGCTCTATAATGAAATAAAAATTACACTCAAATCAAACATAAAAAAAAACAAAATCCACCAAAGATCAGATTTTTATAAAACAGAAAACATTAAAATACTTACGCCTTCTTCTTTCCTCCTTTCTTACCCTTCGATATCCTCTTGTTCTTACTGCATCAAATAGAAAACAAAAAGGAATGAGTCTCAGCAAATCAGAATCATACAATGGTTGAATGGTTTATAGGCAAAGAGGATATAATCACCCGACGGCCATGGTTGGAGCTCTTGAGCTGCTGCTGCTGTTGTGCTGAGAGAGAAAGAGAGAGCGCGATGAAGAGCTCAGCAACGGCCTCAATCAGAGAAAACCCTAAATGCATATAAAACCCTAGGTTTATATACTGTTGTAGGTATAGATAAAGATAGGTTTGGAGAAATTGGGTCCGCTCCTAAATGTTATGGGCTCGATATTGAAAGCCCATACATTGGTTATAAAGAGTTAATTTGAGGGCCCAATATGTTTCATTCTCTTAAGTCTGGATTTGGTGGGTTTCTATTGAAGTGTTGGTTTTTTATCCAATGGGCCAGATATATTATTATTATTATTATTATTATTTTTTCTAGGTCGGGCCAGATATATTCCAATCTGCATCTCCCCAGAATCAATCTCAAAGTTTCAAGTCCTTAGGAAGGTCTTAGTAGCATGGAAATACCCATTTAATTTTGAATAAAAAAACCTACCTCAATATTTCTTGCTAAGAAAGCTACATCAATATTACCCTTTAAAACTCTGTACTTAGGCGTCACCCACTTTTAGGGCCATTTGTATCACGCACTCGCTTACACCTAGCATAATATACTCACTTAGTGAAACTACATTTTTTTGAGTAGGTTTTATTATATAATTATAAGTAAAAATGCTCCTTGATTTTATAAACCCACACGCCTCATAAGTCTTGAAAAAGAAAATTGATTTTTTTCCGTGATCTCTGCTGTGCCACCATGTCTATGAGTTCCTTTCTTCGATCGCTGGTGTTTTTGTAATTTCCTTTAATCGATCATAGTCTGTTAATGACCATCAGTGTTCATCATCTGCAATTTTTATTTTTCAATAGAGAATTGTGAAGAAACGAATGTTCTATTCTGTGTTGATGTAAATGATTTGAATTGTGATGTTTTCAATCCTTTTGTGTGTGTAGATAGTGATTCGATGCTTCCGGAATCCGTGGAAAAAAAAGTGCACGTAAGACATTGTTGATTTTTCCATTTGTTTGTTGTTTAGTGATTCCTATGTTACGGAATGCATGCGTGTCAGTTCTTCAATTAGGAGTGTCTAATTTTGAAATTAGTATTGCCTATGGTTATGACCAGTGAAATTTTAACTTTTTTTTTGTTTGTATATGTAGATACTTTTAGTTGGGTTTGTCGTTAAGTTTTTGTATTTTCAACATTATATTACTTTTAATAAAGTTGGGGATTGTTTCATTATAGTTTCTTATGTATTTGAACATCTTTAGTTAGTAGTGCCGACTTTTATAATTGAGAGTACATACTTTTATAACTAGAAATGCCTAGTTTTTGAACTAACAATGTTATGCTTATTTTATTGGAACCTTGAAAATTTATGTGTTTTAACCCTCATTTTTTTTATGTTGAATGCAGTCGTTATGGAAATATCGAATGAAGATTCGTTAATTGGAGTTATTGTTTCATTCGAAGAAGATGCATTCAGATTGAATAATGATCATGCATTCAAATTGGGTTTTAGTGTTCATAAGGGCAATCAAAGTTTAAGGTAGAGAGCAATACAAAGTATTTGAAACAGTTTTATTGTTACAAACAAGGGAAGAAATGTGATAAAGAAAATTGAAAAATGTATTTAACTTTCATTTCAAATATTGTATCATACAACTACAAGATATTTTAGGGAATTGAGGTCTTGTAGAAGAATGATGCTACAGTTTACACTCTCTCTTTTATCATTCATTCCAGGCATGATAATTGTGTACATATATTTCTCTCTAAGTTTTGATATTATACTTGGGTCTTTCTTTGATTTGTTCAGCAACGCATCCCAACTTGAATTCCTTTGCCCTTTACACATTTTCATGTGTTGCATGCAAGAGGATCCATAGTCTACATAGTTTGTACTGTCTTGCCATGTCATCGTCCTTACTTCTGTTTTGTATATCATGTTTATGATTGGTTCTCATTTCTGTCCTTTGGTCACTATTATGAGAGACATTTGAATGGTTAGTGTAAGTAAAAGTGCTCACTTTTATGACTAGAAGTATCAACTTTTATAATTAATAGTGCCTAGTCTTGTATAAAATGGAAAACCAGGAATGTATTGTTTTAAAATTGTGAGTGCCTATTTCCAAAACTAAGAGTGTGTAATTTTAAAAACAAGAATACCTAGTTTTAAAACTGTGAGTGCTTAGTTTTGAAACTAGGAATATGTAGTTTTAAAACTAGGAGTGCCTAGTTTTATAACTAAGAGTGCCTAATTTTATAACTAACAGTGCCTAGTTTTAAAACTAGGCATTTCTAGTGTTAAAAGTAGGCCTTCTTAGAATTAAAATTAGGCATTCTCAGTTTTAAAACTAAAAGTGCATATCCTATATCAGTAATTGATATATATATCGAACAAAATTTTCAAGATAGAGCAGATATCTTATACAAGTAGAGACCATCTACAACACAAAAATCATTTCTTTCAAATACAATCACTAAAATTATGAAGGCCTAATTTTAAAATTAAGAATGCCCTAGTTCTAAAAATAGGAATGCCTAGTCTTATAACTATGAATGCCTAATTTTAAAAAACTAAGAGTACTTAGTTTTAAAATTGGGAATGCCTAGTTTTAAAGCTGGCAGTGTCTAGTTTTAAAACTAGACATTCTTAGTGTTAAAAGTAGGCATTCCTAGCTTTAAAACTCGGCATTCTCAGTTTTAAACTAAAAGTGCATAATATATATTAGTAATTGACATATTTTAGAAAAAAAAAATTTCAAGATAGAGCAGATATCTTATACAAGTAGAGAGCATCTACAACACAAAGTTCCTTCCTTCAAATACTATGGAAAACCAGGAATGTCTAGCTGTAAGACTAAGAGTGTTTAGTTTTAAAACTGGGATTACTGAGTTTTATAACTATGAATGCCTAATTTTAAAACGAAGAATGCCAAACTAGGCATTCTTAGTTTTAAAACCAAGGATGCATAATCTAAGCAATATTGCATACTTTTACAGTTTCAAAACACAGGAAAATAGATTAAAAAAAATACTTAATGTACAATAAAATACAAAATCTATGTTTCTTAAACTTGAAATTAGGAAGAGTAGACACCAAAACATAAATATACAATTTCTAACATTAAGGCATAAATATACGCACAAAAACCCAAATATAGATACACATGTATGCCTACTTCTATATATAAGATGTGAACTACTTTGATGAACTTTTTTTTTATTGAAACTTACAAATTCATGTTGGTTTTTGAAGAATTATTACCTGCTATTGCTTGAAGGACTCATTCTCGATGATTTTTTATGAAGAAATTGAAGAAACAAGCAAGAAATTGAAGCAAGGAACAAAAGAATTGAAGAAAAAGAGAAGAATCCGAAGTTTAGAAGTTTGAAATCGCTTGAGAAATCGGAAGTTCTCTGTGGAACTTTTTGGTGGTTTTTGTGCGTGCAGGTGAAAGAGTTTTGGGAGAAGCATGTATTACAATCGTCTGGTGTGAAAGTGGGATTTATTTTTTTTGCCCAGTTGGTGGGTTTATTAAAACGACGTAATTTTGGCATTGAGTATATCTTCTATGGTGTAACTGGATACATGGTATAACAACTGCACTTTTAGGCAATAGACTCTGTAGCTATGAAGCTGTTCAGCGCAATTGTGTTTTGACTCAGATTGAGGAATTTATCTGAGCATATTCTTTCGTGTCTAAGTCTAATTCGTCCATACCAAACAGGGGGTGAAGCCTAATGTCTATCTTTAAATGGGTCAAAATTCAAATATAAAATTTTGATATATCATTTAATTATAAATTAATATTTTATATTTAATAACTTCATATTTATTAATTTGGGGACATAATAGAAAAATATACTAATTTTTACTCAAAATGAATATAATTTTATTTTGTATATAAATCATTAAAAAAATTAAGGGGGGGGGGTCCAGAACCCTCCTAGCTCCAACATATCTCCACCCTTGATACCAAACGAGCCATGCACAAGTAGTAAAAATAATCACTTTCTCTTTTCTCGGTCAGGATCGTTGAACACATCTTTTAATACACTCTATATATAGTAGTTATAGTAATATGAATCCTATAAAATAAAAGATGCATTCTAAACTCTAAAAGATAAACCTTAATGGAAAAGTTACTACTAAAGGAAGTGTACTAGAGAATGCACTAGACGATCCTGTGTGCTCTTTTCTCGATTATGATCGTCTAATACATCTTTTAATATACTCCTTTTGTAATAGTTTTGCTAACATAAATCCTAAATAAAAGATAAACCTTACGAGAAAAGTTACTATTAAAAGAGATGTAGGAGAGGGTGAACTAGAAAATGTAATGGACAAACAAATCTTTACGAAACTAAGGAATGAAATACGAGTCCATTTATGTCTTCGGTTAATTTCAATTTCGCCCTTAAAATTTCAACATTCTCTAATTAGTCAAAATGGATTCATTCTCAAGTTAGTCCCTTACCCATTTGACATAGATGGAAGGGGCTCAAACAATCAAATAAAAAGTTGAAAGGGCTAAAACAAAAGAAAATTAAAATTTCATCATCTTCATTCCCCACACACCACCTAATTTTTCTCCCACCTAAAACCTTAGTCGCCGCATCGGCATTGCCCATGGCTATCACCACCAATCGTCTCGAAATAGAGGGAGAAAAGAAAAAAAAATCATCTTTCCTATCTGCGACCCTAGATGCTATCTCCATTCATATTCTTCCCCAAAGCAATCTTTAGCTACAAAGTTGTCATTGCCACCAATCAAAGCAAAGGAAAAGTAGGACAAAAAAAAGTTTCCATCTTTTCTGATCTAACCTCACAATGTAAAACCCATTATCCATTGTCAAGTTCACATTTTGTTCTTTTTCAAGTTCTTTAAATCCATTATAGATCTACCTCTAATCTCTTCATTTTTTTTAACAACCAAGCATGTAATCTATTTTTTAAAATATGTGATAATTTTCTACTTTTGAATCTAACAAAGATTGCTTTACAAGGGTTGTTTTAGTTAGTATTTGTGTAGGTTTTGGATTGGGATTTTTGCCGTTGCATGGTGTTGTACAAGTGGAGGTGGAGAGGGTGTGGAAAAAACTGGTGATGGTTCTATGGTGGCGAATTAATAGGAGGAGGTGGTGGAGATGGTTTTGGTGTTGGCAAATAAGAGGATTTGGATATGATGGATATTTTTTCACTGTGAGAGTGAGAAATATAGAGGCGGATATGACTGAGGCAGTAATATCTATGAAATTGTAAGTAGAGAGAAAAGATTGATTCCACACACAGAGGTACTAGGATTTCATTCCTGATATATAGTGGCAGCTTATAACTGCCCCATCCTATAATATAGGGGATAAATAAATCATGGAATCAGCACATTACAACATGGGCCACTAAATGGCAATAACTAGCCCTAAAGACTAGGAACTCATCTAACTAAACATTGTCAGATGTGCAAATTTAACATTCTCCCTCAATCTTAACTTGCCTTAACCAGATTGAGATTGTTGTTGAACATCTGCAACTGACGAGCTATTACAGGTTTTGTATATACATTAGCAACTTGACCTTGTCTTGGAATAAACCTGATCTCCAAGGTTTGCAAGCAACCCTCTCTCTAACAAAGTGAAAGTCAACTTTGATGTGTTTTGCTATCGCATAGAAGACATGATTAGCGGAAAGATAAGTAGCACCTAAGTTGTCACACCATAAAACAGAGCTCGGTGTTGAAAAATCCCAAGTTCCCCAAGAAGTGACTGGATCCAAACTACTTCAGCTGTAGTATTGACAAGACCTTTGTACTCTGATAGAGTGCTAGATCTCGACACTGTAGCTTATTTACGTGAACTCCATGAGATTAAGTTTGCATCGAAGTACACTGCAAAACCACTTGTTGATCGCCAGTCATTCAGACATCCTGCACAATCAGCATCTAAAAATGCAATGACAAGCTGAGACTGAGACCTATTTATCAAAAACCCGACAGCAAGACGTGAGCTTCACATATTGGAGAATTCGTTTAACAGCTGGCCAATGTACTGTTTGTTAGTATATGCCCTAAGACCAATTGACTCACATTTATGATTTATGAAGCATGTATTTTTGAATTGTATTTTATGCTCTTGGTCATCAAGTATGTGACTTGATAGTAAAACCCTTATAGCTAATAAAATACTATTCTTATTTGTCCCTAGTTTATTACATCTTGTAAACTAGTGTGAAGTTGATTGATTGTCAAGTTTTACTGATCATGAATATGTGATATAAAATCAATTCATAAATACATATTGAGAATATTGTATTGGACATGACCCAAAGTGAAGAAGAAATATTGCATGGGTTTAAGTTATAAGTATTTCTTCTCAGTTTTTCTTCTCAGTTTTATATTTGGTGTCCTTTGACCTAATGTTTCTAATGTTTCTTGCATGGAGAGAAAATATGTTTTGACATAGTCAAACATCACTTTTAATTAGGTGATTATTATGACTATAGATTGACTTATTTTCTTGTCATGGCTTGAATATTGGAGATAATGAAAGGGATTTGTCCCTCTCCTTTTAGAGAGAGATATTCATGGGCCCCTTGATAAGGAAAACTGGAAAATATGCATGGACATGCTCAAATAAGTATTAATAAGGTGTTATTAATATTATTTGTTGGAACAGTCTGCTTGGTGATCAAGTAAATGGTTAATTAAGTTTTATAAGGATGACTTAGTCCATGCCTTATACTTAATTAGGATATCGTGTGACTAAAGGACTAAATATTAAATCTGATGCTAGGTTATTATTGCATTTACTTAACTTGGGTAAGCATAATGTCTTGCTAGAGGCTGCTTATGTTTTGTGAATAAATGTCTAGGACATTTTTCATTCACTGCCAACGGTAAGTTAACCTACAAGGTCACACACATAGACGATCTTATGAGCATAATGTCCACATATAATGGATCTAGATTGTGTCCAGATTCGTTAAACGTATACAAAAGGAGAATCAGATTCCATATTGTATTTTCTGGTAAGTTAATAAGTAATTAATTTTATTTAATCGAATAAATGAAATTAATTACTTAATATTACTCATCCAACAGTTGGATGATTATAGGAATAGATGGACGAGATTAAACTATCATTAGATGACAGTTAGGGTTTTGATATTGACAGCTATAAAAGGTTATGTTAACCTTTTCTTGGCAGCCGTCCTTTATCTGATTAAATAGAAAACAAAAACCCTAAACCCTAGAACGACCATATAGTATCTAGCCTCCTCTCTCTGAAATACGACCAATTACCAGATAGTCAAGATCAGTTCTGAACAGTTTTCAAAACACAAAAGGGGCTAGCATCTCGATTGCTTGCAGAAGAGTTCGTCGCGTGGATACCAGTAGAGGGCGAAGCGTAAAAAGCAGCGCCTCCACACCGAACAGTCAAAACATTGAGGTAATTGCTATCCAATAAGTTTTTCTAGTATGTGCAGATCCTGTCGGTGGATTTCCGTAGTTTTATTTTATTTTGTTTTTGCCTACAGATTCCAATACTGTTGTAGGTGATTGAAGATACTGATACACTCTGTTCACAGCAAAAGCAATGTTTGGTCTGATTAGTGTTAAGTATTGAAGAGCACCCACTATGCTTCTGTACCTAAATCCCTCTTTAGCTGACAATGGCTCATTTGCAGCGCTTGTCAATTTTCAGATGCAGACATAGGACTGCTCATAGGCTTGCATTTGTCCATCTTGGATTTCTTCAGCAGATCAGATGCATACTTAGATTGTGTGTGTGACACCTTTATTTGTATATTTCACTTCAATACCCAAGAAGTAATGTAAACTTCCTAGATCCTTGACTGCAAAATCTTGGTGCAATTGTTGAAGCACCTGATCAATTAGTTGAGATGACGAGCTTGTGATTACTATGTCATCCACATATACAAGTATGTAAAAAGTGGAACCTTCATTCCTATAGATGAAACAGGGAAGTGTCCGCTTGAGATGGTCTGAAACTAATTTCCTGCACTTTGGTGCTTAATCTAGAATGCCATGCTCTTGGGGCCTGTTTCAGTCAATATAGTGTTTTATTGAGTTTGAAAACATGAAATGGATAGTGAGCATCCTCATACCCAGGAGGTTGTGTCCTATTCAAGAATGCCATGAAGAAACGCATTCTGTACGTCCAATTGGCATAGGTTCCACCCTCTTGTTACTGCTATGGACAGAATAAGCCTGATAGTAGAAGGTTTCACTATTTGGCTAAAATTGTCTTTAAAATCTACTCTATACCTCGCTTAAACCCTTTTGCAACTAATCGAGCTTTAAATCGATCAACGGAACCATCTGGCCTTCTCTTGATTTTGTATACCCACTTGCAGTCAGCTACGTTCATATGCTTTTGTAGTGGTACCAGCTGTCAGGTCTCATTTTTCATCAGGGCACTAAAAATCTGCATCTATTGCTTTCCTCCAAGCTTCATTTTGTAATGTTCTTTTTGACTTGTTGGTTCCTCAAGGACCGCTGCTGCATATCTTACTGTACCATCAGTAAATTTTCTAGGGATAATGATGTTATTCTTCAACCTTGTGCACATGGGATGACCTGCTTCAGTATTGGTGCCCTGTTCTGTTTCACCAACAGCAGGTTCAGGTCCATATGCAGTAATACTAGCAGATGAGTGTTGAGAAGTAGCAGCTGTAGAGGTATTGTCGACACCAATTGGCATTGCAGTAGTACTTGCAGTGGACGGGTGGTGAGGAGTAGTAACAACAAGAGAATGTGGAGCAGCAGCAGCTTCAACAGAGTTGTGACCACCTACAACATCTGCAATGTTTTCCTCCAGCTGCAAAACAAGGTCAGTTTGAACAGGCAAGTGCTCATTAACCAATTGATCACTCCTAATTTGGTTTTGTATAGGTAGAAGAAGCTGCTCAACAGTTCGAACAAAGTCAGAAGAGGATGACTTTGTGGTGAAAGGGAAAAGCTTTTTATAAAAAATAATATCTCTTGAGATGTAGACCCTGCCAGTAGAAACATCAAGATGTTTATACATGTTGCTATACCCTATAATAACACATTGTTTAGAGCGAAATTGTAGTCTTAGATTAGGATAGCAAGCACCGTTAAAAAGTTTTGAGAAGTGAGTAATTAGGTATGTTACCAAGCAATTTTTCTATGGGTATATATGACTGAATGACCTTTCTAGGTAACCTATTTATCAGATAGTAAGCAGTTTGAACAGCGTCATCCCAGAATTTAATAGACATGTGGGATTGAGCAAGAAGAGAAAGAGCAACTTCTACTACATGACGATGCTTTCTTTCTATTAACCCGTTCAGTTAATGTGCATGAGGACAGGAAACTCGATGAGCAATGCCAGTTTTAGCAAGAATACTGTGAAGTTTTTGATATTCTCCATCGTAATCAGATTGAACACAAAGAATATTTTATTAAGAAGAATTTCAACATGTTTTTGAAACTGGACAAAGATGCTTGCTACATCAGCTTTGCTTTTTAACAGATAGAGCGAAGTAAATCTACTAAAATCATCAACAAAACTCACATAATACTTAGAACTATTTATGGACGTATGTGATGGTTCCTACACATCAGAATGGATAAGCTCTAATGGAGACGTTGATACATTATTTGATATGGGAAAGGGAAGCTAATGACTTTTTCCAAGCTAACAAGCACTACAAACTGGTGAATTATTCTGCTAACTATCATAAGGAAGATTGTTGAGCTGTAACACTTGTTGTACTACTGATGAAGAGGGTTGTCCCAGCCTGCAGTGCCATTGTTCATAACTAGTTTTAACTGCTGACAGAGCTTTCTTCAAATTAGCAATGCACTGCACTGACAGAGGGTAGAGACATCTTTCACAATGACCTTTAAGAAGAGTTGTTCCTATGGATCGATCCTTTATGGAATAACAATCGGGATCAAATTCAAACACAACATTATTATCATATATGAATTTGTAAACAGGTAAAAGATTTTTAGTGGCATTTGGCATATGAAGATTGTTTTTCAGATGAAGAATTTTGTTTTAAGTAAAGATGCTAGAGTGACCAATATGGACAATGTGCATACCTTCGCCGCTTGCCGTCTGGACCTGATCTTTACCGATGTACTTCTCACGTACTGCTAGACGGTCAAGGTCGTTGGTGATGTGATCGGTGGCGCTGGTGCCAGCGTACCAGTTTGCGTCTGAAAGAGTTGATTTTTGGTATAAATAAGCACCTTAAGTTTTAATTATTAGCTTGTAAAAATATTTTATTTATTAATCATAATCATTACATTTAAGTTATTTTATTTTTTTGTGAAAAGGGAATAAAAAGCTCTAAAGCCCATAACGCTCACCCCATTAAATTTATATGCAGGGTGGTGGTGGGCTTGGAGGTGGCAAAAAGAAGGAGCAGCCGCCATTAGACAAGGAGAGAGCTGCTGCAGTAAGACAGAAAAACAGAAAAAAATATAAGAAGAAGCTGCAGGCTGATTGTTGAGCTGCAAAGAAAGAGAGAGAGAAAAAAAGAAACCGATGCAGCTGCTGGACTGAAGCAGAAAACACTCACAGAAACGAAGCAGCAGCTGCGAGAGCAGCTTAGAAAGAAGCAGAAAATTTCTGCAGCAGAAGAAAATTCCAGAAACTGCAGCAGGCAGCAGCAGAAAAATTCCAGCAAGCAGAAGCTGCATAATTTCAGCTTCAATTGTAGGAAAAAAGCCATGACTTCTTCCAATAAATTGGTTCCTTCTTTTCCTTTAGCTATGGACTAAATTTATTTTTAGAATCTTGATGAAACCCTAGCTATGCGACTTTGATTTATTTTATTTTGGGAGATTCATTATTTTATTTATGTGATTGCATATCTTGGGATGTTCTTGGTTTGATGCAATTAATTCTTTGTAATTGTTCTTGTAGAATAATTACTTGGGTTAATTGATGTTTTTATCTATGCTTAATTCTTGTAGTCTTGAGCATGAGAGATATGAGATTTTTGCAAGTATATATTGTGAGTTTTAGAATTGAATAGTTCATGCTAATTTTAGATGATTTATGTCATAGGAATGAATAAGTCATGCTAATGGTTAGATGGATTATGTCATGCATTTCTCTAGTGAATCGAAGCTTGTAGCCTAGATCACCACATGAATGTTTAATCTTTTTTCCTAAATAAACTTAAATCATTATTATATAGGTTAGTGGTGGATTCAAGGTTCTAAATCAATTTCTTTAGTTAATCTCCCGTTAGTTTTAGTTTATTTACGTTATTCATTAGTGTTATTTTACTTTAGGAATAATTCTTAGATAACAAAATTTGATTCTTCTTTTTATAAAATTAATTTAGGAAGATAATAATTTAGGTAGTTAAGCCTTTCTTTGTGGTTCGATACCCTAATATTTCCTATTACATTGACCTTGTGCACTTGCAAGTATTGAGTTAAAACTTTGGTATAAAAATCCCGACCAAGTTTTTGGCGCCGTTGCCGTGGAAGGGTTAATTTAATTGCTTGTGTTATTGTCTCCTAAATTTGTTAGTATTTTTATTTGTTTCAATTTTTTTTATTATTTTTGAAAAAAAAAGAACCAAAAAAAATTTTGTTTTGTTGTCTTGAATTTTTTATTATTATTTTTATCTTCTTTATTTTTTTATAGTTCCCTTTTATTTAGATATTTATTCTTCATTATTATTTCTAGTAATTTTTTTTCTTTCTTGAATTTGTTTATTAATGCATGGTCGTCGTTCGCTCTCTCTTGATTTAAAAGAATTTGATCCTGAGATAGAGCTTACACTTAAGGCACTTAGAGCACTAAGAGAAATCATTAACACTTGTGAGGTTAAAATGGCTGAAAATCCACGAGCATTACGGGAGTATTTTACTCTAAATACTTATAACCCACTAATAGGTAATAAATTACCTGAAATTGAGGCTAATCACTTCGAAATCAAAGCTTCTACTATTCAAATGTTACCATCTTTTTATGGCCTTGATTCTGAAAATCCTTATAAGCATATTGATGAGTTTTTAGAAATTTGCTCTACTTTTAAATTGCCTAATGTTACGATGATGCTATTAGATTGCACCTTTTTCCTTTTTCTTTGAAGGATAAGGCTAAACATTGGTTGCACACACGTGAGAGAATAGGTACTTGGGCTGAGATGTCTAGGGAATTTCTGAAAAAAATATTTTCCTATAGGTAAACTTACAAGATTAAGGAGAGAGATCACCACTTTTTATAAACAAAATAATAAACAATTTCATGAGAGCTGGGAGGGATTTAAAGAACTTCTTCGTAGTTGGCATCACCATGAAGTCCCTAAGTGACAGCAAATACAAAGTTTTTATTCAGGATTAGATGAGAGAAATCGCCAAGTGGTTGATTCCTCTTGTGGTGGTACCTTTTTATATAAAACTGCAGATGAGGCGTGTGATTTATTTGAAAATTTGAGTGATAATTCACAACAACACGCCACGTCCTCACGTATAGGCACAGTTAGACAAATAGGAAATAAAGTAGGAATATATGAAGTTTCTCAAAATGTTGATCTGTCTTTGAAAGTTGATGCATTATCTAAAAAGTTTGATCAATTATTAGCTTTAAATACATTGCCTACTAATTCTCTTAATGTGCAAGGTGTTTGTGCAATTTGCTCTAGTCCTTCTCATGTTATTTATGACTGTCTTAGTGCTTCACTATTTCAAGAATTTGTGCGGGAACAAGTCAATTCAGCCCAAAGATTTCACAGATAGAACAGCCCATATTCTAATACATACAATCTAGGATGGAGAAATCATGCTAATTTCACTTGGAGGCAACAAGAAGGGGAAGGTCAATTAGGCTAGCAACAATATCAACAGAACAAACACTCTGGTATGACTACTCCCCCTAGTTTTCAATCCCAAAGGTATGTACCTCCTCACCCTTCTCAAAGTGGAAACTCTATGTTTGAAGAAAAAGTCTTATCTGCTTTGAAAGGTTTAGAATCTAGGACAAAAATTCTTGATTCACACACTCAATCTATTGCTAAGTTAGAAACTCAAATAGGGCAACTAGCTAATGCAATAAGTAGAAGAGATGAGGGTGAGCTTCCTAGTAATCCAATAGAGAATCCTAGAGCTAATTATCATGAGCAAGCTAAAGCTGTAATTACTTTTAGAAATGGGAAGTTGGTAGATAATAAAGTAAGGGAACCTATTAAAGATAGTGAGTTAAATAATAATGAAACCGAGGGAATTGATATGACTAAAATTGAATGGAAGATAGAGAAGGAACTAGCTTCTTCCTCTAATCCTAAGACTCTAGAATCATCTCCTACGACTTCATATAAACCAAATATTCCTTATCCAGAAGCTTTATTACCACCCCCACATCTTAGAAAGGATAATAAAAGGGAAGGTATTTTAGAAACTCTCAAACAAATTAAAATTAATCTTCCACTTTTAGAGGTTATTAAGCAAGTCCCATCCTATGCAAAATTTCTTAAAGATATGTGTACTTTTAAAAGAAAATCTAAAACCAATGTTTCTAAGAAAATCTTCCTAGCTGAACAGGTGAGCTCCATTTTGCAATATAACACTCTACCTAAATATGAAGATCCTGGTTTTCCTACTATCTCATGTCTTATTGGTAATCATAAAATAGATAGGGCACTCTTAGATTTAGGTTCTAGTGTTAATTTGATTCCATACTCTGTTTATGAAGAGTTAGGATTAGGGGAATTGCAACCAACTGACATGACTTTCAATTAGCTTATAGGTCCATCAAGGTACCTAGGGGGAGGATAGATGATGTTCTAGTTCAAATTGATAAATATGTCTTCCCTGTAGACTTTGTAGTCATAGATATGGAACTTGGTAGATCTTCTCAGAACCATATCCCTATTATTCTAGGCCGTCCTTTCTTAGCTACTGCTGACGCCACTATTAATTGTAGAACTGGGGTTATGGATGTCTATATAATGAATATGAGGGTTAGATTAAATATCTTTAAAACTTCTTCACAACCTTCTATAGAAGATAATTATAATTGTTATTTGGTAGATATAAATGATGAATTAATTGAAGAAACTCTACCTTTAATGTGTTCAAAAGATTATACTTCTATTGAGAAAGAAAACCTAATTTGCATTGAGGATGTTAATTCTAATATTGCTTGCATTATTCCATTAAAAAATTCTTCTTAGATTGAAATTATGAGCTTAATATGAGAGAAATAGATCTTGGTTGAATGCAAAAGAATTAGGGAGTCTGGCTGAAGACTTTAAAATTAGCGCTTTTGGGAGGCAACCCAAATTTTATTTTATTTATTTATTTTATTTTTATATTTTTATTTATTTTATTTTATTTATTCCACTTGATTGGTAGAAAGGTATGAAATGTTTGTTTTGTAGGGTAATCAAACAACTTATCATTACCATGGAGATTACAGAGATTGTTTACCACTCTTGCAGACATATATTAATATTGCCTTTTCTACCAAGTTGTATTTTTCTTTTCTTTGTCTCTTCTCTACTCTTGGTATTCTTTTATCACATTGTGGACAGTGTAGGGTCTAGGTGTGGGGGAGAAGATGTTTTTGTTCTAGTGTCAATTTTTTTTTCTTTTTCTAGCAATTCTTGTTCAAATTTTACTGATTTTTTTTTTAATTTTTTACTTTTCTATCTTATTTTGAAAAAAAAATCCAAAAAAAATATGATTTCACTTGAAGAATGATTCTTTTTGAGTTCCTTTAAAAATATCTTGAATAAATTGAGAAAAATACTTGTTTTCTTATTTTTTTAATTAGAGTGATGGACTTATATTCTATATCTGTTATAACTTTTACATGACTTACACTTGAGCACATGGGTTATTGTTAGTGTTTAATAAATCCTTGACATTATTTTTGAGTTGCATAAAGTTGATGAATCTCTTGCCTATATTCTAGAATTTACTTGAGTACCTCTTGAGGCAAAATACAAAGGTTTTCCTTATTTGACTCAGAGACGATGGTCATAGGGCTTCTTTTAATCGTTTGTGCCTTTCAAGCCTACCAAATTTCATGATTTTTACCTTCGTACCCTTTTGAGCCTTAAATGTTATTTCTTTCTTTAAACCACTTAAATATTAACCCTTAATCTTGTAGAGATCTTAATGCAAACTTCTAACTTGTGCCAATGGTGGGTTATTATTTTTGGTGTTATAGAAAAAGGATATATGATTTTGACAAAAGGGAGAAAAAAAATTATTAAATGACCTGTTATGTTGAAAAATAATAAATGTATTGAGTTGAAAAAAATAAGGAAAAGTTGATACATGCTTATTACAAGTCATAAGATGCAAAGAAGAAAAAAATTCAAGAGGCTCGAATTTGTGAATGTAAATATATATATATATAATAATGGCCTTAAATGATGAAATTTTGAGGAAAAGAAGATGGTAGTTGGTGAATGGATTAATTGAGAAAAAAAGGAAGCAAAATAAAGTTAGAAAGTTTGTCGAAATTTTAAAGTATCCATATTCTTTGCAAGCTCTCTTTTCTTTGATTTTGAATTCTTTACCTTCGTTTGATAACTAACACCCTAACCTTACATTACAAGTTTTAAAGTCCTACCTGATCTGAGTTGAATTTGAGAATCCTTGATTAGTGGAGAGAAAGTACAAGGAGTGAGCCTTTGTTGAGATTTGTTTTCTATGTGTAATTTGAAAATCTTGTTTAGTATTTATTTTACACTCTCTTATGACCACGATCGCACCTTACACAAGTCTTGCATTAGTTATGGGAGATAATTGAATGTTTGTTTGTTAACTTGAGTTTGAAAATAAGAGAGAGAGTGCTTGTCTTGTTAAGTTTGAGATATGGATGAAGGGTACTTAATTTGGGATTATTCTATATTTTTTCTAAACTTTGTTGCTTATTTTGACTTTGTGGGTACGTCGTCTGCAAACCCTCACGAGACCATACTTGTCCACTAGTAACTTAGGGGTTCAAAGGGATTGTTGCACATGCTAAGTGCAATCGTGAGTCCTACGAAGGTGGCTAGTTAGTTTTTCTTTTTGTTATTTATTTTTGCTTGACGACTAGCAAAACTTAGGTGTAGGGAAGTTGATAGAGTTGATTTTTTGTACAAATAAGCACCTTAAGTTTTAATTATTAGCTTGTAAAAATATTTTATTTATTAATCATAATCATTATATTTAAGTTATTTTATTTTTTTTGTGAAAAGGGAATAAAAAGCTCTAAAGCTCATAACACTCACCCCATTAAATTTATATGCAGGGTGGTGGTGGGCTTGAAGGCGGCAAAAAGAAGGAGCAGCCGCTATTAGACAAGGAGAGGAGCTGCTGCAGTAAGACAGAAAAACAAAAAAAAAATATAAGGAGAAGCTGTAGGCTGATTGTTAAGCTGCAAAGAGAGAGAGAAAAAAAAAAAAGAAACCGAGGCAGCTGCTTGGCTGAAGCAGAAAACATGCACAGAAACGAAGCAGCAGTTGCGAGAGCAGCTTAAAAAGGAGTAGAAAATTTCTGCAGCACAAGAAAATTCCAGCAACTGTAGTAGGCATCAGCAAAAAAATCTAAAGCAGAAAAATTCCAACAAGCAGAAGCTGCAGAATTTCAGCTTCAATTGTAGGAAAAAAGCCATGACTTCTTCCAGTAAATTGGTTCCTTCTTTTCCTTTAGTTATGAACTAAATTTATTTTTAGAATGTTGATGAAACCCTAGCTATGCGACTTTGGTTTATTTTATTTTGGGAGATTCATTATTTTATTTATGTTATTGCATATCTTGGGATGTTCTTGGTTTGATGCAATTAATTCTTTGTGATTGTTCTTGTAGAATAATTACTTGGGTTAATTGATATTTTTATCCATGCTTAATTCTTGTAGTCTTGAGCATGAGAGATATGAGATTTTTGCAAGTATATATTGTGGGTTTTAGAATTGAATAGTTCATGCTAATTTTAGATGATTTATGTCATAGGAATGAATAAGTCATGCTAATGGTTAGATGGATTATTTCATGCATTTCTCTAGTGAATCGAAGCTTGTAACTTAGATAACCACATGAATGTTTAATCTTTTTTCCTAAATAAAATTAAATCATTATTATATAGGTTAGTAGTGGATTCAAGGTTCTAAATCAATTTCTTTGGTTAATCTCTTGTTAGTTTTAGTTTATTTACGTTATTCATTAGTGTTATTTTACTTTAGGAATAATTCTTAGAAAATAAAATTTGATTCTTCTTTTTATAAAATTAATTTAGAAAGATAATAGTTTAGGTAGTTAAGCCTTTCTCTGTGGTTCGATACCCTAATACTTCCGTATTATATTGATCTTGTGCACTTGCAAGTATTGGGTTAAAACTTTGGTGTAAAAATTTCGACCAGTGTCCAAGTTGTACGAAGGAGTGGTAACAGCAGCTGCAGTGCGTGGTTCATCCACTTGATAGCTATGGTCGAATCGATGATAGCACTTTGGTGCAGCATGATTAGCGCTGCCACAGATTTTGTAGAGCTTTTTGTGATTGTTGTTACCCCTGCTCAAGGTAGAGTTGGTGTTGAACGACGCCTGTCGTTCGCGTCTACGATTTCTTATGCCACGCCCTCGGCCACCTCTGCTGCTGTTGGTATTATGGCGTACAAAAGAATTGGCTGGAGACCTGAACTGCATAGCTATATTATGCTGATCCAGGCGCATTTCAAATGCCATCAGGTGTGCATAAACATCATCAAAGGTGAGGTCGTCGACACGGGTGGTGAGCGACGTAACAATCAGATCATACTTAGATCCGAGGCTTGTGAACATGTAGGAGAACAGTTTGTCGTTGGTTATTGCATGGCCTGTAGATGTCATGGAGTCACTGAGACTCTTAACCTTTCAGACATAGTCGACCATTAATAGACCAGCCTTCTGGACCGTTGAGAGTTGACGACAAATCTGCATTGTTTTGGCTTTAGATTGAGAGGCAAATATGCTCTTAAGTTGATTCCATACCTCTCGCGATGTGGAGAGGAACAGCACTTGCTGCAGCACTTCAGGAGCCAAGAAGGACAGCAGTGTGCTTAGCACAAGTTGATCTTGGAGAATCCAGGCCTGATACGTTGGATTTGGCACCTGTGAGTCCTTTTCTGTGATGGTCTTGGACGATGAGCTGGCGGTGCCGTCTACAAATCCCATGAGTTGCTGGCTGTGAGGGTAGGGTAATATCTGGGTCTGTCATAACAGTAAGTTATCCTAGTTCAACTTAATTGTAATGAAATGTCCGAAAGATGGTGTCGGAAGAAGACCAACGAAGCTCGATGCTACCACTGCTGTGGCTGGCTTTGGACGTTCTGGTGAAGTGGACATACTGTAGAAGGGGAGGCTCTGATAACATATAAAATTGTAAGTAGAGAGAAAAGATTGATTCCACACACACCAAGGTGCTGTAATTTCATTCCTGGTATATAGTGGCAGCTTATAACTGCCCCATCCTATAACGTAGGGATGAATAAATAATGGAATCAGCACATTATAATATCGGCCACTAAGTGGCACCAACTAACCCTAAAGACTAGGAACTCATCTAACTAAACATTATCAGATGTGCAAGGTGGTGTGTGGGGATGAAAGATGATGAAATTTTAATTTTATTTTGTTTTGGCGCTCTAAATTTTTATTTGTGAGTTTGAGTCCCTTGCAATTATGTCAACCATTAGTTAGTCTTAATTGGGGAAATGGGTGAGGGACTATCTGGAGACCTAAATTCACTTTCTAGGGACTATTTAGAGAATTTTGAAAATCTAAGGAGGAAGTTGAGACAAATGCCATTTTTCATGGACGAAATTGAAATGAACTCTTTATGTCTTTGGGAAGTTGAGACCAGATGAGACTTCTCTTCAAAACAGCAGTCAAAAACTCAAACCCCCATCCATATCTTCTTCAGGTTTGCTTAAATCTTTATAGGCTTTCCTACACATTTTTCTGATCCGTAAAAGACATAGTATAGATTGGATATCAAAGGATGAGTATACGTATAGATGCCAAAATATGAACAACCATGATAAAGAAATTGCACAAATTTTTTATTTTTTATTTTTTTTTTATTGGAGAGAAATTGTAATTTGCAGTGTACTACGCCAACACGAAAAGAAATTCCAGTAAGCTTGAAAAAGACGACATTTGATCAAGTCATCCTCCATCCATTAATACAAAAATATACACAAATACAATTTGGTTAAAAATGCAAAACCAAATCTTTTATCATGGACATGTATTATTTATCATTCACTTTATAATCAATCCTCTCTCTGAAATTCAAATAGGATAAAGAATAATCAAAATCAACAAAGTGTATGATCATTTCACGATTATCATATTAATCAAGGATAATGGTAATGAACAGGTGGTGGAGGCGGCGGCGGTGGCGGCGGACTTCTGGCTGAACAACCAAAAGCACTACAATCCACCATTGGATTTGGATGTGAATAAAATGCCTTGCATTCATAAACTGATCTCTGTTTTGGTCTTCCAGGAATGCAATTCTTCTTATCATCTTTATCAGGCAGCTTCAAACACAAAGATGATTCGGTGCAAAAATAGTTATAAGAATAAGTGAAATTCTCCAACCTCGGCAACGAACAAATACTCGCCGGAATCTCACCGGAAAGTTTATTATTTGCCACATTCAATTGCTCCAAACTCTTCATATTCCCCATTGATTCCGGTAATTTTCCAACGAGATTATTCGAACTCACATCAAACACAGTTACCCTGTTCAAAAGCCCTAATTCATTCGGCAAACAACCGCCTAAATTAACATTCATCAGAATGATTTCATTTAGTGTTTCCGCCATTTTCCCGATGCTTGACGAAATACAACCTCGATTAAGGTCGTTATTCGCCAATACAAGTACAGAAACCGGCGAATTACCGATGTTTTTCGGCAAATTCGACTGAAATTTGTTGTTATTTATGAACAGAGCATCGAGTTTCAGATCAAAAACTTCGGCGGGAATTTTCCCGCGGAATTCATTAAATCGAATATCGAGGAATTTCAACGAAGGTAAGCAGAGGACTACGGATGGAAATTCGCCGGAGAAACGGTTATTGCTGACATCAAGCTCGTAAAGAAGACGAAGAGAGCGGAAATTGTTAGGAAGTTTACCGTAGAATCGATTGGAATTGATGTGGAAAAGAGCTAAATCGGTAAGTAAACCAAGTTCTTCCGGTAAATAACCGGCGATATTACCGTGGTTTAAGTCGATTCCGGCGACGGTGATGGTGTGAGGGTCGTCTAGAGATGGTGCACAATAGATTCCGGTGTAGTTGCAAACATTTGGACCGTACCAATTTGAAGTGAAGCCTTTAGGATCTGATGTTATTGCATGTTTCTTCCATGATTGTAACGCAAAGAAGGCATTAAGAAGTCTAGGATTTGGGATTGGTAGCGAAGGAGGAGGATAATCCAATATTGCTTGATGAGAAGGAATTGTGAAGAAGAATAAAAGAGAAAGGAAGCCCCAAAGGGGTATAGTAATGGGATATGGCTTCTTCATCTTCATTGGGATGATTTTCTTGAGGAGGCCATTGATGGAGGAGGATTCAGAAATCGTTTTTTCATGTTTAGTTCTCCACAAGGGTTTGATATTTAAATTAGTTTCCATGGGTATATGACGATGAATATAAAAATAAATGTGGTTTAGCGATGTATTTGATTCGAAATCAAATTATATATATCCCTTTTCTTTTTAATGTATTTTTTAAATTAAAAAATAAAATACACGATAATTAAAAAGCACATTATAAATGTCATGCGTAAAAAATTCAAGATTTGAAGTTGAACATTATCGATAATGTCATGTTAAAAAGCTCACGGAAAAGATTCTAATTGCTCGGAGTATGAATTAGATTTTATTAGACTTTGCAGACCAGAATATATATAATTCTCCTTGAATATCAGATAGCTCTCATAACTATAAACTATAAAGAAAGATAAAAATAAATATTTGTATTTAAAAAATTGATCATATCTCACTGATATCTAATTTATGTTTTTTTTTTGGGTAAGTCAAATTTATGTTAATTAATGATCATAACAATGCCATATTGAGGAAAATTAAAAAAAATATATTCACATGGCGGCTGATGCACTGACATTTCAATTATGGATTTCATTATAAGTATTTTCTCCTTTATAATTTCCTTATGTGAAAAAGATTACATTCTTCATGGCTAATTAAGTTTATACTACTTGTTATAGTTTTTGAATATACATACCTAGTTCTTGCAGTTACATGGTAAATTAATTTTAAATATATATTTTTTTAATATTTGGACCATAAATATATACATATTAGCCAGGAAATGAAATGGATTAATATGCTGCTGCTTTCCTACCAAAAACACGGTTCATAGATGAACTTTAGTAAATTACATATTGGAATTTAAACTAATAAAGGAAGGTTTTTGGTTGATACATGTAGTCCAGAAACGTGTTGGTATAGTTTAGAAAGCGTGTTGGTTTGATGTTTACTAAACTATGAACCAAAGGATAGGTACAGAATAGAGTTTATCATCCAATTCATATGAAACTCATATATATATATATATTGATGTATGTAAATGATTCATTATCCAATTGATTATTACCCATGTCTTGCCATGCAGTGGAAAAGTCAATGACAATAAGCCCTTTTTTAAAGTTGAATAATTTTTACTCACTATTATAATATTTATTATAATATTGATTTAGTTAATAATATGTTTAATATTATTATTCCTTGAGTCACAAGTTCACCATATATATATTGGAACACATAATTAAGTATATATATATATATATGTATACCCTGATCAAGTACACCCTTCTTTCTTGTTAGGGTAGTCAAAGTGTAGGAATTAGATGGCCAAACAAATTAAAGCAGGCCCAAAAATGTTATGTTTCTAATATTCTCCTGCATGCTGTGGTGGATTTTTGGAAGCAAGCAGGCCAATTAGCTTCCCTTATGGTGTTTCAAGGATTTTCTATATATTAACCATAAGAGATTTATCCTCAAAAAAGAGAAAAAAAAAAAAAGAAAAACCCACAAGACAATGTAGGTGTGCGCGATGATTATGTGCTCCTTGATAACATATAATTAGAGATTTCGAGTTGTAATTTTCATAAAAATACAATGCCATATCTTATAATAAAATTTTATCGTCTTTTTATTCTTATCTAGATTAAATAGGGATTAATAAGGAATGGAAGAAATCAATCTTATTAAAAAGGAGAAGAAAATTTTGCACTAATTAGGAGATCAATTCAACTCACAACCATAATCAAGAAGCCTTCAACTCTTTTCGGACAAGACATCATAAGACTTCAGGAGAGTGCAATTCGAACTTTAAAAATTGTCTTATTGTTTCAAATTTTCATTTAATATTAAATTTCAATTAGCAATGGGTTCATGCATGTAATATATTTGATGATGGAATTAAGGATAATGCATATAAAGTGCAAAATTTTCTCAACAACAAATACAAAATCTTGGAAAATCAATATGATAAAGACATATATATAATCACCCTTTTCTCATATATATTATTGATCCTAACAAATTTTTATGTGAAGGAGATTTGTGATTTGTTATCATACATTATAAATCCTAAGTGCTTAATTACCTTTTTTTTACCTTTGGTAATCAATTTGGGGCCATGCATGCATATTTTGAAAAGAAAGCGAAATTCAAAGAGACAAATTAAGCAAAAGTTATGTCACACAATGGAAGCAGTTGAGCTTAGCAGCTGGCAAGAGAAGACCATTTTACCATTGTCTAAACAAATCATATACTATATGATGATTTACTAAAAATTCAGTTCTCTTTTGGGTTTTATTTTTTTGGTGTTGATGTTGAAATAATGACTTTAATTTAGTCCCAACTTGCCAAAAGGAAGAGTGGAAACTTGTTGAAGTCAAAAAACAAAAGTTTTGTCGGATCTCTTTCTTCCCCTCCCTCCAAAAAAAAAACAGAAGAAATTATGAATGATCAATATATAGTTATTGAAAAGGTCAAAAGTTTCCTTCGAAAAAGGAAAAGAAAAGAAAAGAAAGAGTTAATTACATTTTCTCTTAATATTTGTCTAGTTTATAATATGATTCTTTTATTCTATATAAATTATAAATATATTTTTCATTTATATATTCATAAATAATTGATTTTGATTACTAATTCAATAGGAAAAAATTTATTAGAAAATAATAAATTTTGTTATAAAAAGTTTAAATTTCTTCTTAAAATATCATGTTGCATTTTAATTTTTGTTTAGACTGTATATTAAAACAATAATATCACCAATTATAGAAATTAACCTAAAAAAATATTTTAAACACTGTAATTATGGTCTATGACCGTTACAAGAATTATACACATAAAAATCAATTTTGTGAAGATTTTTAAACTTGTCATTACATAACCATCATTTTTTATAATTTTTATATTAAAATTAGCAATAGAAATTAATTAGTTATAAATATATAAAAATTAAAGATGTATTTATAATTTATGTAAAATAAAAAAATAAAATTGTAGTTCGAATAAATCTAAAAAAAGTAAAAAATAAGACCTTCGTATCATCGTTTTAGACAAGTTTATATATATATATATATATATATTAATTATTAGTATTAGATTAATACCGACGCAGCACTTATGTATTCTTCTTATTCTTTTTTTAGTTTTACCCTCTTATGCTTATTATTTATTGTTATATTAAATTAAACTACATTAAGTGACTTTTTAAATTCAAGGAAATTAAAAATAAGTAGTACTAGTGTACTATGACTTAATTATTAATCATAGTAACACTTTTTCGAGGCACTAATATTGGGAAAAAACTTGTTAATAGTAATTATATTTTCATAAATGAATAAAACGTAGAATAATTATTTTAGATGAGAAAGAACCGATACTTTTCCTGATATGCATGCGTAATCATCAAATTCTTACGCAGCTATGAAATGTTTTCTTTTCCTCATATATATATATATATATATATTTATAACATGTTATATATATGAGGGTGGTTTTCAGCTTCGGAAGTGGCAATAAATTATAGAAATAATGTGTTGGGACATTCTGAAGTCAACTACCAAACACAAGATACCAAAATCGTTGAATTAAAGGATAGAGTATACATGTCTTTTGCATTCGTTTCAATATGTTCTAGAGTTGTTAAAGTCCTAGAAAAAAGAAAGAGTTTGCTAAAGAGAGGTATAAACTTTTTTACATTTTCTAGAGTTGCTAAAATGTTTTTATTACCGTTATGTAAAGGCGAGATAAATGAGTCATTCTTTTTAATAGTGAAATTTATGTGTAATATTAGTCGTGCTACAACCACAAATACTTGGATATCCAAGAGCTCGAATTTTCTTTGTAACATACGTTTAAAATCAAATTTTAATTTTTAAGTTTTATTCACAGTCAAATTTTCGAGTAAGAGTCAGAATTTAAAATATTCTAAAAATTAGTGCGAATAAATTTGTCTTTATATCCTTAAATATCAGGCATCTTTTAGAGGTACACCAAAAAATTTACATTCATTTATAAATAAAAAGTTTAAGTTAAAAAAAAAGTATGAACTATAAAGTTTGTATCAATTAGACGCTTAAACTTTTAATCATGACATTTAGACACTTCAAATTATTTAATTAGGATAATTAGGAGTTTGTTAATATTAAAAAATACTCATAAAGATTGAAACTATTTTCAATTCAATATATAAACTTTATATATAATAATTAAATAATTAACTTATGAGTTTTCTTAATTCTTTTTAATGGTTGGTCATATGAATTATTTACAACACCCTTTCGATTTTTGTGACATAATAACTATTTAAAATAAAATTATTAGAATATCATTTAAATGTTTTCACTAATCTGGCATAAAATATTACTAGTTAAATTATTTTAAAATTTTGTTATAATTATCATTAAGTATCCATCAAAATTTTGTTTAAATATTTATCAATTTTTTATTAAAAATATCTATCAATAACTTTAAAAAAATAGGGTGAACATATATATATATATATACACATACGTACATGCATACACACATATATATGTATATATATATATATATATGAGCCTTTTTAATTTTCAAAAATTTTAAAATATCTTATTTTTATATATGTCTTTTGAGAAATTAGTTAAAAACAATGATGAACTATTTTAACTTTTATGTTTATAACCATGAACTTTTATTTTATCTTTTTTTAACCACGAACTATTTTATATCTTCTATATATAACCATGAACTTTTATTTATCTTTTTCTAACCATGAACTATTTTTGTTCTTCTAAAAATAAACTATTTTTGTTCTTCTAAAAATAAACTATTTTTATTCTTCTAAAACTAGCCATGAACTATTTTTGACCCATGAATTGATAGTTATATTTGAGAGGTCAAAAATAGTTCATGGCTATTTTTAGAAGAATTAAAATAATTCATGCTTAGAAAAGATAAAATAAAAGTTAATAGGTATTTTCAGAAAAATAAAGATAATTCATGATTAGGAAAAGATAAAATAAAAGTTCATGATGATATATAGAAAAGCTAAAATAGTTTAGGATTGTTTTTAACTAATTATTTTTTTATATTGTCAAACAATTTGTAAATGTTTTATATATTTCTTTCTCACTGCGTGTCTCTCTAGGGTCTTTATTTCTTAAGTACTCATATTTCCTTAAAAAAAATTTAATTGATTATAATAATATTTTAGTACAATTTACTTTTTGATATGATCTTTTAATAATTGTTTTTTTTCCTAAAAAATAGTTGTTATATATATGCTGTAAGAGTCGAAAAGATATTACACTACAAAAGAAATCGATTTTATCGATCGACAAAGTTCATTCGGTAATTGAATTCAATACCAACCGCCTAGCGAATGATATCATATCGGTCGGTAATACAAGAGTTATTGACCGAGCCGACTAAATTATCGACCAAATCCGGTCATTATTCCTTCGTTATTTCTGTTATCTTTTTAAGAAATTGTGCATTTAATTAATGGTTTTTTACCGATCGAATTCTGTCGGTAATCAGTCGTTACTTTATGATTTATTTAAAAAATAATTTCTATTTACCGACTGACATGCGGTCAGTAGTCGGTCGGTAAATAGGAGGATTTTACAGATTAGGACTCCTCTCCCTTCTTCCCCTCGTATTCAATCTTCAACTCCAAAAATTCGAAACCCTTTGTCAAAAAATTCCTCCCTTCCCACCACCGCCCGACACCGATGGCAAGCCACGCCTCCCGCCTTCAACCGCGACGTTGCTCCCATTGCGTTGCGATGACTGCCATCCTCACACCTGTTATGGTATAAATTTCTTCTCTCTCTCTCTCTCTTTCTCTCTCTCTCTCTCTCTCTCTCTCTCTCTCTCTCTCTCTCTCTCTCTCTCTTCTCCTTTTCGTTTCCTCTCTTCTCCTTTTTTCTCCTCTAATTTCTTCTGCCCTGTTTTGACAGTAAGAAATCGCACTTCTACTCTTTTTCTTTGTTGCTGCTATCCCAGAAGTCTCCATAGTAAGTATTTTTATTCATTTTTTTTTTTGCTATTCAAGGTAAGATTATGGGGTAATGGGAAGGGATTTGGTTGTTGTTGAAAGATTCTTATAATTTGTATGAAATAATCTTTTTAAGTTTTCAGGGAGCTTTTGTCTTTAATATATAAGCCCAGTTGTTGTTGTGTTCATTTTCTTTTCTTTATGAGCCAGCTTTCCATTAATGTCATAATTTGTATAATGAAGGACATTTTTAGATGTAATCTTAACAATACTCCATCCATGGCATTATCCTTGTAAATTCTATGTCCAAAGGTTTTAGAAATTCTACATTCATTAGATTTTTTGGCGGTTTAAAAATTTTATTTAACAAAAACAAACATACAAACAACTTAGATCTTTTTTAAATTTTGTGGTTTGCGTGGATTAGTTTACTACTAATAAATGTTTCAGTTGTGTTAGGCATTGCGTAGATGATCAGATATAACTACTAGCACAATTTTATTTCACACGCAAAGATAAATCCATCTTTTATAACACTAATTGTCAATAATGCAACAAACTATATAAGTAGATTACTATAAATATCCTAAAAGAATTTCACAACCTTATTAAATAATCTTATCTTGTTTTGTTAGTCATTATAATGCATAAAAAACATTAATTCTACTACTAAAATCAACATAAATAATTTAGGAGTTAACTAAAAAATGTATCTTAAGAAAATTTTTAAGATAAAATTAGCTAATTATAAATAATTAGAAAGTAATTTTAGCTATTTTCTCGTTACTATATTCATAAAAGCATTTTGGTGGTAAAGGTACGGATATACAAATCAAAATCAGAACGTTTTGTCTAGTAACCAATACTTTTTGTTTAGTAAAATAGAGAAATTTATTTAAGTAGAAAGAATAAAGCAATAAGAATTCCATCAAGTAGAATTTCCAGTGGTTGAAAGATTCTTCATATGTGATAAAAGTATTTTTTAAGGAATCAGAACGGAAATTCTAATATATATATATAAATGAGCTTCAAAAATTAATGCATGGGATTAGAGGTGTTTAATTTGTTAGCGAAAGCAAAAAAGAAAAGTAAAACATATAGGAGTATATCTCTTTGCCAAAGTTGAATCCAATCCATTTGAAAGCATGAGTTTCATCCATAAAGAAAAACTTTACTCCTATAATGACATAGCCCCCGATTATAATAAGTATCTACTTTTGCAAAAGAATGTAACAATATGTCAATATCACACTCCCTTAATAATTAATTTGGCTTCACATAACCTTAAATAATAATGATTTTATATATTTGTTTCAGGCACATTTTCAAGACTTAGTTCATTTTATTTGCCTTGATTGAGGTATATGTTATGCAATTACATTTTTTTTGTCATTATTAAGGGGAGCCCAAGCTCTTAAGTATGTGACTCTATGAATTATTTATTTATATTATGGGGGAACTTGGACTCTTAAAATATATAAATATTTGTTTATATTATGGGGGAGCCCATACTCTTATAAGCTTAGTAATTATTATATATGTTATGTGTTTAGTTGATTTATTTTGTGGATATTGTGCCTAGGATTTGTTCGTTTTATAAGAGAAACTTTCAAAAATTAAATTTTAAACTCTTTATTTCTTACACTCTTAAGTTATGTAATTAATTTTGGAAAATTATGACAACATATTTTGACAGTGATATTTTGATGTGTGTGTAATAATCAAATAATTAGAGAATTCTTTAAACTAATAATATATAGGTTTAAACATTTTGATGTATTTGTGATACTTAGTATATGAAGAGAGAAAGTCTTTTAAACTCTTGAACTCTAAATTTTTTTTAATGTATTTATAATACTCTTAAACATAAAACTCTTAAACTCTAAATGCATAAATCACATTCAAACACTTTAGACGTATGAAATGATGAGTAATGAGCTCTAATTTTAGATTATTCATCTGTAAGTGTCATACTTCTAAATTATTATATTAAAGTAAAGGTGTTTTGTGTTGTGAAGTTATGGAGGAGGATCGTAGTCGGATGTATAGAAGAACTGTGCCTGGAGTTGTGGGGATTAGTAGTGAGTTTGTTAATGGTGTGAGGCGTTTTATGGATTGGTGTATTAGTTTCTGTTTTGTTGAAATTAATGATTTACAGTGTCCATATGCAAAGTACAAGAATCAAAAGTATCTAGTCGAGGATGATGCGAAGTTGCACCTTTATAAGCATGATTTTTTACCTGATTACTATAATTGGACTGCACATGGCGAGCCATCGTGGGGTTATCGACCGAATGTTAGAGAAGAGCGGTAGGAGCAACGTTGAAAGAAACCTGTGCCTTGAGGGTATATTTGATGCGGCCAGTCTAGATTTTGAACCCGATGTAGCATACTGCAATTACGAGGAGACACCTAATCCTGAGGCATATGTCATGTTGAAATCTGTTTATATACCGTTGTATGAAGGGTATACCAAGTATTCACAGTTATCTGCGATGATGAGGTTGTTGAACATTAAGTCAGAGAACAACATGTCTGAAAAGTGCTTTGATCAAAATTACAGATGTTGAAGGATGTACTCCTCGAAGGCAACAAGGTAGTGGATGTTTGGTACCAGATGAAGAAGTTAGTATCTGGTTTGAATATGCCGGTGGTGAAGATGGATATATGCATCAATGGATGTATGCTGTATTAGAAGGATGATGCTCAAGCACATCAGTGTAAGTTTTGTGGCCATGAACGTTACATGAGAAGAAAGAAAAATAATAAGAAGAAGTCTAAAGAGATTTCGTACAAGAAGATGTATTATTTTTCGTTAACTCCTAGACTGCAGAGGTAGTATGCTTCTAAAAGAACGGCTAAACATATGAGATGATGCTCAGAAAGTGTACCTGAGCCGGACATGATGAGCCATCCTAGGGATGGAAACGCTTGGAAACATTTCGATAGCACTCATCTTGAGTTTGCATTCGAATAAAAAAAATGTTAGACTTGAATTGTGCACTGATCGTTTCGCACTGTTTGGGATGTCCGGGAAACAGTATTCTTCTTGGCCAGTAAATGTGACGTAGTACAACTTGTCTCCTTGGATGTGCTTAAAGAATCCTGTAATATTCTTGACACGTATTATTCCGGACTCTCAGAATCCAAAACATAAGTTGGATGTGTACTTGCAGCCATTGATAGAAGAATTGAATATGTTGTGGGTGCATGGAGTTAACACTTTCGATATTTTGAAAAACAGAAATTCAATATTAAGGCTACCCTTCGTTGGACTGTTACTAACTTTCCAGCATACGGGATGTTGTCTGGTTGGATTACTTCGCGTAAATTGGCATGTCCGTGTATAGCATGGAACACATAAGTTCATTCAGACTACAAAGTGGTGGAAAAAAATCTTGGTTTGATTGTCATTGTTTTTTTCTGACTTTGGATCATCAGTTTTAGAGGGATTCAAGGTCTTTCAAGAAGGGTAGAGGAGAAGATTATTCTCCGCCGCCATCTCGTCTTACTAGAGATCAGTTGTGAGACATATTCAAAACTTTGCAAAGATCACTGAAACTGGTATGGAAATGGGTAAAGAAGATGGCAGAGGAGTATCTCACAATTGGACAAGGTGTAGTATCTTTTGAAATCTTCTATTTTGGCGTACTCTTCTCGTTCGTCACAATCTTGATGTCATGCATAATGAAAAGAATTTGATAATGATTTTAACACATTGATGTATTTAAAATGGAAGACAAAGGAAATCGTTAATTCTAGGAAAGATGTTCAAAGATATTGTAATTTACCTGAACTAAATCTCAGTGGTGTTGCAAAACTGAAGGTACGTTACACTTTGACAAAAGAACAAAGAAAAGTCGTACGTAAGTGGGTGCAAGACTTGAAACTACTGGATGGATATGCCTCTAACTTGAGCAGATGTGTCAATTTGAAGGAATTGAGAATGTTTAGCATGAAGAACCATGATTGACACGTGTTTATGGAGAGACTTATTCCTCTTGCTCTTAAATAGATACTTTCCACGAAGGTTTGGACTGCCTTGGTAGAATTAAGCTTGTGTTTAGGGACTTGTGTTCTCCTAAAATAAGTGAAATGCACAAGTCAATGGGAGAGTAATATTGTTGTTTTGTTGTACAAATTAGAAAGGATATTTCCTTCGTCGTTTTTCGACGTTAATGGTTCACTTGTCGTATGAGGCTAGAGTGTGTGGTCCTGTACAGTACAGATGGGTGTATCCATTTGAGAGGTACTTGAACCATTTAAAGAAGATAATTAAAAATGAGGCTAGGATTGAGGGATCGATATGCAATGCTTATTTCGTTGAAGAGGCCGCCACATTTTAAAAACCACTACTTTGAACCTCATGTATCCACCAAGGCAAGAGATGTTAGGTGAAATTATGGGGGTGATCAACCTGAAGTGCAAGGTTCGGTTTTTTCAATGTCAATGTACAATGAAGGGCATACAGTAAGATGACGACAAGAAATATGGACGATAGAGATTATCGGGCTGCAATGAAATACATTCTATTGAATTGCAATGAAGTCGAACCTTATATTGAGTAAGTTAATTTAAATAAAGTATTACATTAACCCCGTATTTTAAATAATAAAGTATTTAATAATCACATATTATATCAATGAGTTCATTACTTGTAGGAAATACACCACGGAATTAAGGACGTGTTGTCCAAGTATAACTGATGATATAGTTCAGAAGAGCATCAGTGAGGGATTCGCATCTTGGTTTATTAATGAAGTAAGTTAAAAACTCCATAATTTCAAAATAGAACCTTAATTATGTATAACACTTTTATAAACTAAGTAAATGTTATTTGTTTTATTTAGATGCACAATCCCATGAATGCAAGCAGTAGCCAATGCCTTGAAAGCTTAGCTTGGAGTGCTTCTAGATTTGTGAAATCGTATAACGGATATTTGGTTAACGGATTTAGGTTTCAACATAAGAACGAGATTCAGGGAGTCTCACATATAATTTGTACTGTACGAGTAAAATGTGACTATCATGAGATTTTAAAGGAGATAGTAGAGGTTAAATTACGGGAACACCAATTCAGAAGATCGTTTGATTCTTCTTTACAAAGAGGTCTTAAGATTCATGATAAATATAAATTTGTGGAGGTGCACATGAAAATAAGTTACACTGGGGGGGGGGGGGGGGGGGGGGAGGGGAAGGGGGTATGATCCTTTCATATTAGCCCAATAGGCGGAGCAAGTGTCTTTCATCCTATATCCTACGACTAAAAGACAAAAGAGTGATTAGTGGACTGTAATGAAATCAAGACCTCGTATTTTAGATGTCCCTCTAGTGGACATTCCATTAAAAAAAAATGTTGATAGGGTTGAAACTTCAATGATAGTTATTGATATTCAAGATGTTAGACCTCTCGTTCATGAATCATGTGATTTTGAATGAGTAGACATTCGTGAGAGGAATAGCAATGATAATGAAAATGAGGAAGAAGAAGATGAGGTAAAATGGAGGGCATTCGATAATGAAACAAATTAAGAAGAGGAAGAGTTTCAATCCGATTCCGATTCCGAAACTTAGAATATAAAGTATGTTTAAGATATGATATATATTTGTATATATATATATATGTATGTAGTTTTTAAATAGTATGGGATGTATACTAGTTTTACTTTTATACTTTTATAATGTGTCATTTGTTTAAGTAAATTCTAACAATTCTTCTTATCTTTTAAATATAGGTACAATGGTATGCGGGTAGAAAACGAAGAGTACGGTGCCACTGACAACAGCAGAGGCTTCCACTTCATTGGCCTTGGCACTCCCAGTGGCAGTAGACGTGTCTACTCTGCTAGCGACATTGCCTTCTATTCCAGCCCTACCATATACGAGTCTAGCGACTGCTTCGACCCCTTCATCTTCTGTTACCCCATCGTCGTTTCTTGACCATCGTCTTTGCATCAAGTAGTTGATGCTCCAGGGTTATAGTACTGACCTCGGATAGGTAAAATGAGACTTTTGTTAATAAGCATAAAAACTTATTATGGTGCCTTCTATCATAACTTCACTTTTTCTTTCTTCTTCTTTGTTGTTTAATAGTTGTTATAACTTCCTTTAGGAAAATTTATCTAAAGCCTTTTCTTTTAGGAAAATGAGCTATATATATATATGTGTGTGTGTGTGTGTGTCTTTTCAATATCAATAGAGCCTTCTAATTCATTTGCTAACTTTTTAGCCATTTTATGACAAAGAGGAAGAAAGAAAAAAGGAATTTATGACAAAAGGTATCATAATACTTAGTTCATACGTTCTCTATATAGTATTTTAGTAATAAACTTATCAAATAATAATAAGTTTTTATTATGTTATGTTTAATAGTTGTTTTTTTCATTTACAACTTACATAACTTGCTTTTGCTAAACAGTTTCTCTAAGCAGTCATATTGTGCCAAGGTTATTTTTTGCCATTAAGCAGCAGTTGTTTGGGCTTATGCCAATTATGGCAAGATCCCTTTGAACGTGAAAGATATGTGGTTTGAAGAGTTCTGTGTAAGTATTTTAATTTACTAATTTTAGATTATTGTTTTAACTTCATGCAACTTTATTTGACTTGTATTGGCAATTTCTGACATATAATTGCAGAAAAAGTTTTGCTAGGACCCAGCACATCATACACAGATACCCGATGCATTTGATACACGCACATCCAAGCATTATAAGGATAATATGTATGAAATTCATCAAGACGGTAAGAGGCCTAATTGGATGACAGACCGATTTTACACTTATCATCAGGGGCAATGGAATGATCCTAAAGACAAGAAGAAGCAGGAGACAACTCAGAGGAATCGGGTTAAGGGGCATTATAGGCAGTGCCCCGGTAAACACGCTGGAGGGTTATTATCATAAGTCTTGCTTCTTCAATGTTGCTAGTTTCTTATAAGCCTTATGCTTGTTGTTTATAAGTCTTATGGATTCATGTTTGTTTTTTCTCGTTATGACATGATGTTCAATTTTTATACATCTTATGAAATGATGTTCATTTCTTATAAGTCTTATTTGGTGTTAAATTATGTAATAATGTTCGTTTCTTATAAGTCTTATTTGGTGTTAAATTATGAAATGTTGTTCATTTCTTAAACTGATATTGGTTTCTTATAAGTCTTATGCTCGTGGTTTATAAGTCTTACAAAATTATGTTTGCCTTTTCTCGTTATGACATAATGTTCGTTTTTTATACATCTTATGAAATGATGTTTGTTTCTAATAAGTCTTCTTTGGTGTTAAATTATGTAATGGTGTTTGTTTCTTATAAGTCTTATTTGGTGTTAAATTATGAAATGATGTTTGTTTCTTAAAATGATATTGGTTTCTTCTAAGTCTTATGCTTGTTGTTTATAAGTATTATGAAATCATGTTTGTTTTTTCTCGTTATGACATGATGTTCGTTTTTTATACATCTTATGAAATGATGTTCATTTCTAATAAGTTTTATTTAGTGTTAAATTATGTAATGATGTTTGTTTCTTATAAGTCTTATTTGGTGTTAGATTTTGAAATGATGTACATTTCTTAAAATGATATTAGTTTCTTATAAGTCGTATAAAATGTTAAATCCATATTAGTTTCTTATAAGTCAAATCTTATAAAATGTTAAATTGATATTAGTTTCTTTCATTTATTTTGTAGAAGGAAAAAATGGGCGATAATATCAAACAATCGGATTTGTACGTCCTCCTCCATCAGCGAAGAAAGGGGGAAAATAAGGGGAAGTGGATCGACTTGCTTTCAGACGAGTTTTGGGTAAGTATGCTAATGTTATTCTTAAATTGTATGTTTAAATACTCAAATTATTTAACAATAGTTTATTCTCTTTTTTGTAGGCAAAATTCTTAGAATAAAGGCGAATGCGGAATGCATGGCTGCAGAAACTGGGACACCGATTTCTGCAGGGGAGTTGGGGGGGGTTTTGGAAGGGGGGGAGGCCAGGTTGTCGGTAGCTCGTCATCGATATCTTCAGTTTCTTTTGTATCTGCCCTCGGCTATTGTGTTCAGACTACGAAGACATTGATAGGCTATATAGAGCACACTCAGGACCAATTCTCCAGTTACATGGAGAAATTTTGTTAAGAAGGTTGGTATGCTGCCCAATCCGGTTCCAAGACTCTTTCCATTTCCCTCGGTGGAGGTCGCCCCGTCTGATGTTGCACTTCGTGACCCTCCTTTGAGCGATCCCCCCGTATCAGGCCATCCCCCATCGCACTTGTAGATGTTTTATACTTTATACACTTCATACTTTGTTTGTTTCATGTACTTTAGGTATTTAATTCTTTAGTATGGATGTTGAATTATGTTGTTTTAGTATGTTAGAATTGATGATGATGATTTTGGGGCTGTTGTGAGTTGTTAATGTTTTAGTATGATTTTGGTTTAAATGATGTTGGTTTGGAACTTTTGTAAATTGTAGGGATATTATTAAAAATTTAAAAGAAAAATAAAAGAACAACTTTACCGATAGTAAAATTCTTTTTTTAATATTTTAAAATTAATTTCAAAATATTCACCGACAAATTATCGATGGGAGGAATCGGTCGGTAAAAAAAATTATTTTTATTATTTTATTAAAAAAATACTGATAAAAAAAATCGGTCGGAATTCGATGGATAAGTTAGAAAAATTACTGACCGACTTTTAGTCGATAAACATGAAACATCGGTCAATAATATATTCAAAACTCGAAATTTTCAAATAAAAAAAAATAACGACCAATGAAGATTAAAAGGTGCTTAAATGTCACAATTAATAGTTCAAATATCTAATCGACACAACCTAATAGTTGATATGCTCTTTTGGACTTTATTTTTTTATTTTATACATGGGGGGAGGAGATATGATTTGAACCCAAACTTCTAAACTGATAATGAGTATTTCTATCACTAAACTACTGTACTTTTTTAGACTTAACCCTAAATAAAAATGCAGCTAAGAGACATATAAGTAATTATAAGGATATGTAATTTTCAAAGCTTTTTAATTTTGGATAGAATTTCCAAAGTATTAAGATGAAGCGGCCTGCATCTTGTCAACGATTACTATTTAATTTAGTTAATTTTCTTTTTCAATCCAAATTGGAATTAGTTGTCATGCATATTTTAATTAAGATCAGTGGTTGTGAAAAAAGGAATATGCTTGTAAAGCATGACATGATTTCGTTTCCAAGAAGCCACTGTTTTTTCTTTTACTCATTCCTTCATTGTTATCCTCTATCTCTTGTTTTCAATTTGTTAAAAACCCAAAAAAAAGTCGATTATATTCTTTTCTTCTTCTAGAAGTTCACGAAATTAAACAAATAATCCAACCATTATATATAAACACATTTTATTTTTTTCATACTCCCACTTTTCTCTTTGATTCATTTCAACATATTTTTTAGGTTTTTTTCTTAAAAAGGACATTTTTTTAAACAGGCTATTAAAGTGGTCTAAAATTTTTTTATTTCTAATTTGGCCATAACGCACAATGATTGTGCGTTATTAAAAACTGCCACATCCTTTTATTTTTTAAAAAAACTGCCACATCATTTCATTTATTTATTTTTTTTAAAAAAAAAATCTTGTAACAAGATTTGAACTCGACTTACCAACAGACTACCATTGGATCTTATTTAACAAGTGCATGAGATTTTATTTAATAATAACGTACTTACGTATTCCAATATTTAACAACTTCAATCATTTGAATTTTTAATTAGAGTAAGAAGAAGACTGCTCCTCTGTTTAATTTTTAAATTGGTGCCGTAATTTTTTAGTTAACAAGAGAGAAAATATTATAAAATTACAAAAACGTAAATTAAAACAAACATAGGACGTTTTTTTAGAAACAGTTGGTGGGAAACAGCTAAAGCATTTCCATTGCGTAGATCTCGAAAAAATATCCGAAATGCCCACAAGAATCGCCTCAATCGGACGTCCGAGCGCAAAGTTATGCCCCATCAAAGTTTTTGACTATACAAAATAATTTTTTTTGCCCCGAAACGCGTCCGGATCACTTTTTCGACGATACCGTTGCATTTATCTTTATGAGAGCCATCAAAATGAGTGGTCATATGCGTAAAACGGACATCCAATCACAGAGTTATTCATGTTTAAAGTTTTTCAAAATTCTAATCAACATAAAAAATAAAAAATAAAAAAACTGATGTGGTTGATAACGCATAAATGTTATGCGTTATCCGTCACATCAGCAGATTAAGGGGGAAAATCTTCAATTAAGTGATAACGCACAATGGTTGTATGTTATCCTAATTAATAATGCACAACCATTGTGTTATGGCTAAATTATAGATAAAAAATTTTTTTTGGTTAGTAGCCTGTTAAAAAAAATGGATAACTGTAGAAAAAAACCTATTTTTTACCATGTATCTCCAGTCTCAGCAAATTGTGATAGCTTTGGGTTGCAAATTTAAAATGCCAAATTGTGTAGAAAAAATTTAAAAAACTATAATATAAACATTATATTGAAAAATGAAGACAAAAAGGTAGCTATACAAAATACCAATGAAGATTGGTCTTAAACATAAATTTTAATGTATCTTTTAATGTTATTACCTTATTTGTAATATATTAACGTTACCTTATACTTCAAAAATCGAAAATTAAAATCAATAGTAGAATAAAATATATTCAAATTATTTTTTATTTATCCGTTACGTTACGTTACGTATAGCAAAAAGGGAAAAATTAAAAATATTTTACATTATAAAAAAATTCATTAATCTAATTTTTAATCCATAAATTCAAATGAACTTAGTGAAATCCATTTCAATCTACTTAAAAGGCAACTAAAATAGGAATAATACCTGATATCTTTTTAAGGAAATTAAGGCAGCAAAACTCATATGTTAACCTCTCAAAAAATTGCTTGCATCCTCTCTTTAAGAACTTCGATAATAAAAACTCTTTTTCCAAAATTTAAAGAAATAAATAAAACTTCAAATAACTCAATAGCTTTTGAAATTGAAAAATAACCGATTCAAAGTTTCCCTATCTTCACAAACACATAATATTAAGAAAATTTGTGCCGTTTGACTCATTAGACCAACGCTCTAACCAATTAAGCTAGCAATTAAGCTATAGAATATGAATAAATACCAATTCTTATATTTTTATATTATTTTTTAAAATTATTATTTATCTTTTAATCAATACTTGAATTAATCTTACTTGAACTTGGTTTGTGGTCAGTCAATTTATGTAGGAAATTATTTAGGTGAATATTACTCGTAACTGAATGTACAAATGTTTTTGTAATTCTATAAAAAATTGGAAATAAATGGGATCCCATCTCACAATTTGAATGATTTATTTATTTATTTATTTTTTAGCAAAAGAAAGAATGTTTCTTGACTGTGGATAAAATATCATTTATTATAAGGTAAGTTTGTCCAATATAGTACCCATAAACATTCACTTATATAGAAGTGTAGCACAAACTTGATGGACTTTTTTTCTTTTCTTTTTTTTTTTCTCTAGAAAGGATTCATTGTATTAATAAGTCAATGTTCAAAACATTATAGGGCTAGATTTGTAGTTTTAAAGATGCTTGATTTTTGAAAATTTTGGACAAGAATTCAGAATTGTAGTAGAAACTTGATATACAGATGAGAAACTTGGGCTATTCAAATCCTTTTACCGTAGTTTCCTCACAAAGTTTCAATAACTGATAATCAATAACAACTACTTAATTCTCTTATTTATCTTTAAATGTTTAGTCTGCATAAAGAAAATGATATGCCCAAGAATATAGAACAGTTTTTTGCATGAATTCTAATTCAATCTTAAGAGGAAAACTGGGTTTGTAGGGGATTGAAGGAGTACATGTCTTTTGTTTTTTTTTTTTTTTTTCTTTTTGGAAGGAGGAGTTGGCGTCTGGAAGGTTGGAGGAGAAAGTTATATATTGGCTTTCAATATGATGCTTTATTGGCATGGTAAATAATATGATACTTTATAGGCATGGTAAATACTTCTTCTTTTATTTTTTTTAATGTGGTAAATACTTCTATTCTCATATAATTATATAGATATAGAATAGAGTTGTTGGGTACCTTTTTTTTATAAATATACTTTAATTTTATAATAAGTAATTTATTTGAAGGTATTTTCGGAATGCCACATTAATTTTTATTAACAACAAAACGGCCAAAGTAGAGTTTCTGGAACCCTCTTAGTTTTTGGAACTCCCATTAATATATTTTTTAACCCACTTTAACAACAAGGGTAAAAAACAAGAGAAAAGCCTCAATTGCTGCTGTGCTCCTTTTTCTCTCTCCCTGCTCACAGAGTAACTGTGAAATTAAGCGAAAAGGAAAGAAGTAATAAAAAATTTAAAAAAATAGATAGCAAGTAACATAAGCACAGAACGAGGCTATAGTCAGGCACCTAAAATAACAGCAACTTTAAAAATGATAATTTAAGGGATGAAATTCATGAAACCTGCTTAATGTTCCATCAACACCACATTACACCCTCAATCTTTCAATTACATCAATTTTTTTACCCCGAAACGCGTCCGGATCACTTTTTCGACAATGCCGTTGCGTTTACTTTTATGAAAACCATCGAAACGAGTGGTCATATGCGTGAAACAGACATCCAATCACAGAGTTATTCATGTTTTAAGTTTTCCAAATAACTAAAAAAATTTTTCTTCCTTAAAGAAAAAAAAAAAAAAACTGTAGCTCAGTCGTCCGGACCGGCGATCCGAACCTGCTTGGGTTGCCAGGACCGACAATCCGCTCATGTCTGGGTCACCCATCCGGATGATCCAACCCCAATTTTGAAATATTTTTTTCTACAAATTATTTTACAAGTTTAATGTTAAAGATTTTAGTTTTAGAATGGAGAAGGAGTAGAGAGATGTTAGAGAGAAACTATGTAAAGAGAGAAAAAAAGAAAAAAATAATGATTTTTTTTCCCTAATTTTCAATAGCCAGTCTAGATTACAAGAAAAATCATCAGCCCTTCTTCCCCCTCAAATTTTCCCATCATTTCAGTTCATAACGAACCCAAATGACCATGGCTGTCCTCAAGAACACCGTCCAATTTCTTTCTTCACCTCTATCCATCAAATCCGTGAACAAAGAGCCCAAGAAAATTACCTTCTTTTCCTCCCCATCATCTTCTTCTGAATTGCTTGCTAATCACAATTTTAGCTCTGATGCAAATATTTCAGCTTCAAAGAGCAGCAAACGTGTTTGGCATATCAAAGCTGTGACAGAAGAAGATAGGGACTTGGTTAGACTAGAGAGCAGTGATGAAGATGATGAAGAAAAGGGAGTTAACGGAGGAAGAAGAATAAATCCTAGTGGCTGGTACTCTTGCAATCACGAGGTTGCTTACTATTGATCATGATTATTGGCATGTGAGTCCCTTTTTTTCAGTAATTCTTCAATTTTTTGCTCCTTATTTGATGAATATGCATAAGTATTACGGGAATGATTATGGATAAATTTGGGTCTAAAGAGATATCCCCTTATATAATTTAAGGGTCCTCGTTTCTTGATACAAAGGTGAAAAGATTTTATTAATTTTCTCATTTTCCCATCTAATTAGTTTGATTTTTCTGTATTTCTAATTCACCTTCTGTTTTAGCTCGTGAAGGGTTTTGGTTTGTTGTGAGAATTAAGTTGGAAATTCTCTTATTATCTTAATTGTTTGGTCAGGGATGGACGCTTTTTGAGGTTTTGAGATATGCCCCTGAGCACAATTGGATTGCTTATGAGGAAGCTCTAAAATCCAACCCTGTTTTAGCTAAAATGGTCATAAGTGGGATTGTCTACGCTCTGGGAGATTGGATTGCACAAGTCAGTATATGCTTTTTGTTTGTTTTTGTTCTTATTTAGTTGTGATCATTTCCAACTTCTCTTCTTGTTTATCACTTGATCATGGTTATTTTGAATTTCAGTGTTATGAAGGGAAACCGCTTCTTGAGTTTGATCGCAAGCGAGTGTTCAAATCTGGTCTTGTTGGATTCTCGCTTCATGGATCCCTATCTCACTATTATTACCAATTTTGTGAGGTGGGATTTATGTTCTCTGATGTGAAATCTCTGCTTATTTTTGAAGTTTTTATGCATAGCTTAAGTTTTGGGAAATTTATTTGCAGGCTTTGTTTTTATGCATAGCAACTTTAAACATGATAATTTTAGGGATGAAATTCATGAAACCCGCTTAATGTTCCATCAACACCACATTACACCCTCAATCCTTCAATTACATCAATTTGTAAACCCCTCTCGATCCATTCCCAACCCCCACCCACACACACACACACACACAAAGGCTGAATCCTTCTCTACGCTCGCAACCAGATACCGCATCTCCCATTAAGGAAATCAAATCTACCGATGTCTATAATTCTTTCCCCCCAAAAAACATCTAACAGTTTCGAAATCAAATCTTAATCCGTATTAGCCATTATGTTTTGGCAAGAGTCTCTCATGTGTGGTTCAAAGTTTTTTTCCTTATCCGCTAAGAAGTAAATGCAAATTAAGTATGAATTCCGGGAAACTGTAAAGTGCAAAAGGCAATGAGGACTTGATAGAGGAGAAGGGTTTAATATTAGTTCAATTTGGCGAAAAGTAGTTAATTCCACCACAGTCACAAATCTGGCTAACCAAAACTGATATTCAATTTCTTCATGATTGCTTCAAATGATGTTCCGCATGATTAAAGGACTGACAAACAGTACACGGAGTGCTCTATTTTCCGGCACTCTACAGGTCGGTTAACATGGATAAAAGGAGAAATGTTCCAATGGCAATAAAATGAAAATGAGGGACTGAAAGAAATCATAAAAAGGAAGGTAGAAATTGACGCAGTTAACAGATTCACGAGGTAATCTGATTTCCAATGAGGGTTTAATGAATTTATCATTAATTCAAAACCTTGCTCAAGGTATAATTGATAAACATAAAAATGAACATAAAGGAACAATTAAGCCTAAAAATAAAAGCAACAAAGCAAAGAAATTCCTTTTCTTGAAGAAATAACAGACTAACCTTGAGACACAAACAAGCGGATTACGAAATCTAAGCACCGCAACCTGTGGAAAAATTTCCATCAAAAGGAAAAACCCAGAAACAGAAAATAAAAAGAAAGGAGAAGAACGCGAATTCTAAATCTTGATTATTGAAAGTTAAAAAGTTCTGATATTTTTTTTAGAGAAAGCTGACAAACCCAAACTCATACACTTATAGTAAAAATTGGACTCAAATTCAGATTCATACCCTCAAAGTATAAAGTTTCTCGACTCATAGCCGATTTTCCAGGGTGCAGGGTAGTGAGTCGATCCTCCAGGGTCCAGGGTAGAGTCTAGTATATCCGTATCCGTATGACATTTTTCTATTTTTTTCCCTGTTAAACAAAAATGTATAAAACAATATATAATTTTAAAATAAAAATTTTAACATGATTAACGTAATCTCCTCTACATTTCTTTTAACAAATACAATAATTTAACATATACATAAATGAACTCCAGGGTCCAGTAACATGAGTTTGGATATAAACGTACCCGTATGGTTAAACATTGACAAAAATGTTAACTACACACAATAGGTTCGAACCTACTTTGGCATAGCAAACCAAATCCTAACTCCATCTACATAACCAATGGGACACACCTCCTTAAGCACATTTATTATCCTTCATCTAATATAATATTTATAAATATATATTATTTTATTAATACGGATCTACGGGTATATGACACAGACATATAATAGAATAAATATAGGTATGGGCACGGTACGGGTGCGGATATAAAATTTAAACCTTATCCGTTAAAAATGAGTATAGACCTACGCAGGTACGACTAAGACCCACCTCGTTTACAGTCCTAATCAGAAAGGGCAAATGCGTAGTGAGAAGCATTTATTCGTTATATTGATCTATTGCAGAATTATACTTTAGTCCCTAACTTTTAATAGTCATCTCAAATTGGTCTATACTTTTCAATTTGAATAAACTTCCTCTAAACTTTTTTTTTTTTGGTGGAGGGGTGGAGAGAGAGAAATTGTGTAGAGAGAAAGAGTAAGAAAGAGGAGGAAAAATAATGATTTTTTTCGCACTAGACATTTAGATTTCCGAATTAGATTTTGCGACCCCCAAAGGATAATTATCAAAATAAACTTAATCTTTGTCCAAAGTACAAAATAATCTTTGTGTTTTATATATATTAGAAAAATAACGTTAAGGCGGACTCCGCTAAAGATTCAAAGCAACCAAAAGTTTAGAATGGCAATATTGCCCTTTAGAATTTGCATAAATAATAAAAGTTATTATAAAAAATAAAATTACTTATTTAGCATCTTTTCTCCAAAAAAAACTCATTTAGAATAAAAAGTCTAATACACCATAGTCATGATTTATAGGAGAGTTCATTATTTAATTTAAACCGAATATGGAATCAAATTAAATTAAATTTTGTTTTGATTTGATGTTTTAATTTTTTTAATTCAATTCAATTCAGTTTTTAAAAATAATTAGTATTCGGTTTGGTTTTAAATTTTAAAAACCGAAACAAAAAAATCAAAATATTCCAACTTCAAAATAAGTGCCTTAATAACAGGTTAAAAAACATAGCTCTTACAGAAATTTGTTATCTAAAACGTTGGATTGATTACTCATTTAGTTATGGAGATTCGGTTCAATTTGTTCTCTTGTTATTTCCCTATTCTTGTTTTGTTGGTCTGGACTTGGAGGAACTTTTGGAATCATATCTTCTACAGAGAATATGTGATCTTTATAAACTGACAAAGAAGTTAATACATAGGAACCCTTGTGTTGCAATTCCAATGGTAAAAGAGTTGTGTTTGTAATTGCTGGTTTTTAGGAGAGTTTTCGGCAGTACCCAAAAAATATTTCAAATTTTCCAAAATTTTACTCAGAAAAAAAGATTCAAAATTTGGGTTTATTCGGATGAAATTGAATGGAATTTAATTAAATCAAAAAACAATTAATTTGGTTTATTTAATTTTCAACTAAGTAGAGTTCAATTTGATTTTAATTAAAAAACAAAAAAGAAAGGGACAAAACTTAATTTCTAAACCAAAAACCAAATGCATGCCCTAGTTATTTAGTAAGTAAAAGTTCTTCAGAAACTTTAATTTTCAAGAAAAAAGTTATGTTATTTCAAGTCAAAAAGAAGATTAAAGCAGTCATTCTAGAGACGCATAATATTTCAATTACGAAATTCATGAGAAGATTTGGATATTAAAAAGGTAAGATGATTATGTTCAAAGTTAAAACATGATTGTAGTTTAAAAGATATTTGATTTTTCAAAAATTTGGATAAGAATTTGGAAGTGTAGCACAAACTTGATGGACTTTTTTTCTTTTCTTTTTTTTTTTCTCTAGAAAGGATTCATTGTATTAATAAGTCAATGTTCAAAAAGTTATAGGACTAGATTTGTAGTTTTAAAAATGCTTGATTTGTAATCAATAACAACTACTTAATTCTCTGATTTATCTTTAAATATTTAGTCTGCATAAAGAAAATGATATGCCCAAGAATATAGAACAGTCTTTTACATGAATTAATTCAATCTTAAGAGGAAATTGGGTTTGCACAATGGCGGAACCAGGATAGAAAATTTAGAGGGGCTGATTAACATTAAAAATTTTGTCAGAATTTTGTCTATAAAATAGATGCATTCTTAATAAAAAACATTCAAAATTGGGGGGTTTAATTGAAAACTTTTTTTTTTCCGGAGGGGCTCGGGCAATGTAATTCCGCCTTGTAGGGGATTGAAGGAGTACACGTCTTTTGTTTTTTTGGTTTTTCTTTTTCTTTCTGGAAGGAGGAGTTGGCGTTTGGAAGGTTGGAGGAGGAAGTTATAGATTGGCTTTCAATATGATGCTTTATTGGCACGGTAAATAATGTGATACGTTATTGGCATGGTAAATACTTCTTCTTCTTCTTCTTTTATTATTTTTTTTGTTAACATGGTAAATACTTCTATTCTCATATAATTATATAGATAATAGATTAGAGTTGTTGGGCACCTTTTTTTATAAATATACTTTAATTTTATAATAAATAATTTATTTGAAGGTATTTTCAGAATGCCATATTAGTTTTTATTAACAACAAAACGGCCAAAGTAGAGTTTTTGGTACCCCTTTAGTTTTTGGAACTCCCATTAATATATTTTTTAACCCACTTTAACAAGGGTAAAAAGGTTATAAAATATTAAGTTTGAAGGTTATTTTTGCAATATATACAAAGCAGAAGGTTTATTTTGTAGTTTGGACATATGTTAAGGGTATTTTGGTAATTATTCTTAAGAAAAAAGAAAATGTATTTATAAATTAATATAATGATAGAATATTCACCAGAATATCTTTAAAAAAATATCAAAATAAATCATAACTTATTACATCGTTTGCACAGTGGAAAGAACTAAAACATTATAAGAGACTAACCATATATTTTAAAACTATAAACGGCTAATTTCCTCTCATTTCATCTCTGACATCTTCCTTAAAGTTATTCTTACTTTCTGCATAAGAGAGTTGAAAAGAGTGAGCTTCCAACTTAGCAAATAATGCTCACTCCAACCCAATAATTAAAGGAAAATTGTCTTTAAAGAGTAGGAATATAAGTTTTAAGAAAATACTTACCTAGTTTTGAAAGAATTATATTCTGAAACATGTTTAATATGTAAACAAAATGATTTGAAACTATTTTAGAAGTTTACACAACTTTGGGGGTCAAATCTATAATTTTATAAAAAGTTTAATAGATTATCGCCATGGTGTGTTAAGTTTGCGGTGTGATAGAAACAATGAAAACATAAACAAACATAACAAAAGAAATGGTAACGTAATTTGGACAAACAAGCCTGCGTCTGTGGGACCACGCATAGAAAGATAATCCACTAAATTGATAAAATAATAAAAGAATACACTTAGCTCATTAACACATAGCACGCTGAACTCCTTCAACCCCTCAAGGATTCCCCTTAGTGATTTGCTGCTAGACTTGAACTCTTTTCGAACAACAATGTCGTGGTACGCAGCACATTCCTTTCCCAAGAAGCAGGTTGTCTTCAACAAAGGTCGAATGTGTAATACTGTTAACAAAACCGCCTACCACTAGACGAACACCGTTTATGCAAGTATATTGAATTCCATGAACTTCGAAATATTGTATTGCATAAACCAAAGCTCAAATATTGATAGAATACTTCCAAATACTTGAGTAGGGAACAAAGTCATCAACCCTAATTCTTCATCGATGAGATATTTAAATACTTAGGGTTAATATCTTTTAGAAAGAATCCTAAACCTTTTCAATCTTCAGGTCTTCTTTGATATCAACAAGGATTTAGTTTCCTACAATATCTAAGTTTCCTACAAGAATATATACTCTAGAATTTGAATCTTAATTAACCACGTATCAAATAGAAAACTTAGATTGCATAATCCCTAGAGATTACCGATCTGTGATGGATCCCATATTGAGTGGTCGTGCTGACTTTAGATGACACAATATAGTATACTTGACACAACATGCTAAAAGTGAATTTTCTAACAAACTCCCCCCTTGACATTGTTTTTTAGCAAACACGCCTCATACATAGCATACATAGATGATCACAGCCAAGTGCAAATGCTGATCAGACAGGTCTTCATACTTCAGGAAGTCTTAACAGCAGGCAGCACATATGAAGAGGATATAACAATCCAGAATACCAGAATGCCAGGTAGAATAATCCAGATAAAGGATAAGAGAAGCATTCTATGTAGGATAAGAGAGGTTACACAGGACCAGTAAAAAAAAGAAAATCAGAATACCAAAAGTCAAAAAAAGAAAAAAAAAAGTCCAAGGCCATTCAGGCCATCACCAGCAAAAAAGAGACACAAAATATCCAAAGGCCATTTAGGGCAGAATCAAACATTCATCATAAAAAAAACTTCCCTTCAACAGCAGCAGTAGCTCCCATTACCTTGATTCTCCCCCTTTTGCTCAAAAACATATTTAAGACAGGTTTTTTCTTCAGCTTGTTGACCTTAGATTAGAGTTGGATAACAATAGTCATAACCGTGGTAACCTAATGGTTAACAAGGTCCAGCTTGGTGTGCCAATATTTGGCAACCACATTTTTCCCCTGATCAAGTCTGCTCAAGGCTTCTGGCAATTCAATATTAGCGAAGGCTAGAGAAGGCCTTCTTGAAGACGTCTCAGGAGAAGGAGTTGTAGAATTTGAGTAAACAGAGGGACGCCTTCTTCTTGTTGACTGTTGCCTTGTAGTTCTAGCAGGAGCTGCAGGTGCTGGAGCTGTGTGTGAACAGAAGGAACTGCACCAGATAGTGTCACTTTTGGCTTCACCAAAAGCTCAAGTTCCCTGCACCATATCAGTATATAAATACAAATCTTTACAGCCTAAAATGAATTCGGAAATCAAGCACGGGGAAGGTAAAACTAGAACTCTTGCTTTCCTTTAATCCACAAGCCTAAGGATATTCTTGAACATAACTGTGCAGAAGTTGAATTTTTTTTCTTTTTGGTTGGAAAATGCATAATGCAAGTGAGCTCTGTTTTTCAGCGTTGCAGTCACATTTGTAGTGGGAATCCAGTTGCCAAAACAAATCCTAAATAACGCATTGTAGGCAGGCAACAATTGAGATGCAACTAGTGTGTTGTTTTTAGGCCATGTTTTCTCTTCATCACCACTCAGCACCTGGCCAACATGTCCAGTCCACTCTTCCTTCAAGACTAGTTCCTTAAATATCAGGGTAGTGAGGTAGCTTAATAATTTTACAATTTAGCAGAGGTAAAACTAGTAACAGTGCCTCTCCCATACACAACTCCAAAAAAAAAAAAAAAAATGAAAATCACTCCTAGAATAAATAAGGCTATTTTTTCTTTATTTGCACATATAGCGAAAAGGACAAGACTGAAAAATCTTTCACATAACCAGAAATTTCATTCTCTCTAATTTTTAATTCGTACACTGAAACTCAAATCCACTTTGAATTCCATCCCGGTCTAGTAAGAAGTGCAACTAACATAGAAATAAGACTTGATATTTTTATAGGAAAGTTAGCAAAATTCTTGTGTTAAGTCTCCAAAAATATCTCGTGTCCTCTTTTTAGGAACTTTGATCATAAGAACTGTTTTCCTAGAATTTGAGGAAATAAGTGATGCTCCAAATCGCTCAATAGCTCTTGTAATTGGAAAAAAGCCTATCCAGAATCTTCCTTTCTGTACACAATACACAAATATTAAGAAAATTTGCGACCTTCAATAAGAAAATAGAAAAAGATATGAGAATTTAGGAAATTTTTATTCCTTGATTTGATTATTTACACACCATTGAGGCCATATAAAGTTCGTATATGTATATCCTAATTATGGCACCAGTCTAATATGGTAACTTATCAAAGTATAAATACAACATTAATATAATTGCCCAAAGTTTAGGTAAATCAAATCAATTACTATAAATTTACACAATGTGATATATGGAAACTCTAACACTCCCTCTCAAATATGAGCATGGAGGTTCAAATGCCCAACTTGCAAAGTAAATCATAGAAGAGATGATGACCAATAGCCTTGGTGAAGATATCAACAAGTTAAGATTGAAAAGGAACATAATGAAGAGAAATTTGATGATACTAATATTCAATGAACAGGATATCTTGACAATCAACCTCAATATATTTGGTGCACTCATAATAAACAGGATTAGCAATAATATGAAGAGCTGTTTGGCTCTCACAGAAAAGCGAAAACATGAGATGATTGCGGAGCATAAAGATCAATAAGGACTTGCCTGAGCTATTTCAACTCACAACATGTGATAGCTATGGAGTGGCATTCTGCTTTAGTAGAGGAGCGAGAGACCGTAGGTTAATTTTTAATCTTGCAAGAAATTGGGAAATCACCTAGAAAAATGAAATATCCAGTAAGAGAATGACGGGTTAGCAGGAAACTTGCCCAGTCACCATCACTATAAGCAGCAAGAGTCAAGGTGCTAGAAGAACTTAAGAAAATACCTTAACCTGGACAAGATTTCAGATATCGCACAACTGGGAGAGTGATATATGCTTAATTGTCTTTAATTTATATGTTAATTATGTCTTTTTTCAATGTTTTCAGTACATAAAACATAAAACATACTCCATTTCCTTCTTCTTTTGACTTAGGTGCATCTTGAAGAAGAATTTGATTGATACAAGCTTAAAGGGGAGCAAAACGGGTTAAAACGGTGCAAAAACGGAGAAGATGGAAAGTCGGCTACCTATGTGGCAGCACCTTACCGCTCATGGTAGGTACCCCTACCGCTGGACGGTAGGTTAGAAGCTAAAAAATGAAGAATGGACAGAACCCTACCGTCAATGGTAGGCTAATCCTACCGTAGACGATAGGTCCTGAGATTTTTGGAGCACGTTTAGATAAAGACCTATCGCGGGCTGTAGGCCTCAAGCTAGCACGTGCGATAGGTCCTGACTATAGCTGATATAATGTGTTTTTGGTCTTTTAAAGCATAATTTTTGAACTCTTTTTTAGATATTCTTAGTTTTATGTTTTAGAGAAGAGGTTTTGGGCAAAAATACCCTTCTAAATTCTTCCTCAAATCCTCTCTAATTAGTTTAGTTTTCAATAATTACACATTAAATTGAGTGTTTAGATAAGAGATTAGAGACCATCAACAAAGTAATGTCAAACTTCTTCGGAGGGGATCGAGAGACGAGCTAGGAGGCTACTCGAAACCGTGAAATCATCAGTTTTAGACCTAAGCTTCTAAATACCTTGTCTTTTTATGAATTCTACTATTAATTTGAGTTTAATGACGATGATTAGTAGCTAATTTCCATTTTTTTTTAAATGAGGATTGAACCGTAGTTTTGGATGATACAATCTTTGATTGGAATTCTATAAAAATGATGTTTGATTTTTATTAGGTTGTTATTCAACTGTTCAATTGTTTATTTGATTTTTGGAGAATTATCTAACTCGCAAAATTGGTGGGAATTGAAAAAGAAAAACAAATTTAAGGAAATTAATTGAAGATTAGGAGTTGGCAATTGAGTAGAGATACTACTTGCACTCTTAGGTCTCTAGTTCACCTAATCTTAAGGCATTCATAATCGGTTAGAGAGAGAAGAGATTCATCTCTAAAGTTTAGTGAATAGAACGATTTTCGCCTAGTGAAAGGAATTATCCGAATTAAGTGTGATGACCAAACCTATATCTTTCAAACATCCTTTTTACTCTTTTTCCAATTGAAATAGTTGACAAAGTCTAGGAGGATTCCACAATTCAGACTCTCATAAATTCATCTCTTAAACCAAGTTTTTATTTTATCGTTAATTCTTGTCTTTGTTAATTGTCTTAGTTTTTAATCCATCCTTAAAACCTTTTTTTTTTTATTAGACATTAGAAAAATGGTTATTATTAAGCTTCTCCATTCCCTGAGTTCGACAACCTGAGAGTTTCTCTAGTGCTACTCTGATAGGTATACTTCCCTGTTAGGTTATAATTTTAGGGTAGTCCCATTATAAATATCAAGTTCTTGGCTCCATTGCCAGGAAAAAACAATTTTAAGAATTCCATTAATATATTGATTTGATCATTTTAATTCTTGTTATGTTCTATCTTGGTTACTGGTTATGTTCTTGTATTGTTGGTACTTTATCCGTGGCTATTTCTTGGAGGTTTTGTTAAAGCTAGTTTTGGGTATTTGATATGTGTTTTGGTCCGGTTTAGGTTCTCATTAAACTAGATTATGACTCGAAGTCAACGGGATGAATTGGTTGAGTAAGACCTAGAGATCGAATGTATGATGTAGAGTATCCGCCATGCCCTAAGGTTCGAGATGATAAATAATGCAATCATTTTGGTGGATAAGAGGAAGGAGGACTACCAAGATCCACTACTACCAATTCGTCCATTTATACCATTTCCACCATCTCCAATGGCAGAGAGAACAATGACGGATTATACTTGATCATCCATCACTGGGATGCTGTCCAGTATAACCAGACTGGCAATACAACTGCACAATTTTGAGATAAAACCACATGTGATACAAATGCTTTAGAACAATGTGTAGTTAGATAGACTCCCTGAAGAAGACCCAAATGCATACATCACTAACTTCTTGGAGATATGTGATATTTTCAAGATCAAAGGAGTTTCAGACAATGCTACTCATCTTCTCCTGTTCCCATTTACTCTTAGGGACAGAGCGAAGTCTTGGCTAAAATCACTACCTAGAGGATCTATCATTTCTTGGTAAACACTGGTAGAGAAGTTCTTAGGTAGATATTTTCCCTCTGGTTGTACTTCTAAGTTGAGGAATGAGATCTTATCATTCCAGCAAGCCCGAGAGAAGAGTTTGTATGAAGCCTGGGAAAGGTGGAAAGAACTTCTCAAAAAATGTCTACATCATGGCCTTGATCACAGAATACAAGTTCAAGCCTTCTACAATGAAGTTAGACTCATAGATGCCTTTGCTGGTAGGTCCACTAATACTAAAACACCCTAAGAGGTATTTGATTTGATTGAACAAATAGTAGTTAACAACAACACATGAGGTAGTTCAAGGCCTAGAGCAAAACCAACAGGTGTGCACAATGTGGATATGACTGCTATGGAGTCCAAACTGGCTGCCATGATCAGGAAAAAGATGGGAAATTTAACTTTGGTATCCTCACAGCCAAGTAATCAGCAGATCATGTATTGCGACTTCTGCAGCGGAGAGCATATGAATCACGAGTGCCCTAGCATAGGTACTACAGTAGAGCACGTGGAGTTCATGCAAGGGAATCAGTAGGGGAACAACCACTGTTTAAATAACATACAACCTTGGATGGAGGAATCACCCTAAATTTTCTTGGGGAGGCCAAAGGGCAGAAGCAATCACAACAACCTCCCGGATTTCAAAATCAAGGTCCTACTCAGCCCTTGCCCTATAGTGCTCCGCCAGTAAATCTACCACCACCAACAAAATCAAATTTGAAGGACTTAATCAATAATATATCACTTCTATCAATGCCAAAATGTAGAGTATAGAAGCTTCTCAAAGAAATCAAGAAGCTTCTATACATAATTTGGAAAATCAGATCAACCAACTATCTAAGATGATTTCAGAGAAGCCTCTTGGAGCATTGCCTGGAAACATAAAAAAAGAACCCACGGGAGCACGACAAGGTAGTGAATGGGAATGAATTCATTGTTCCAACTCCTACAGTTGTGGAAAAAGAGAAGGAACCTGAGAAAGTTCCTGAGGAGGCAACTTCTTCAACGGAAGAGGGAACAAAGCAAGATGATAAAGAAGTGAAGAAGTCATCCCCTCTCTCTTACATACTGCTCGTTCCATATCATCATATAGTCATGAAGGCCAAGTAAGATGAGCAATACGGTAAATTTTTAGAAGATTTCAAACAATTACATATTAACTTATTGTTGGTCGATGTTTTAATGCAGATGTCGAAGTACGCTAAATTCTTGAAGAAAGCTATTTCTAGCAAGAAGAAATAGGAGAACATCTCTTCAGTGCTATGAAAAATGCTCAGCCATTCTGAATACCAGAGAGAAGCTTCCCCTAAAGCTAAAGGACTAGGGAGTTTCACTATCCCTTGTAAGAATTATTTGTCTCTAGGGGGCCTTAGCTGATCTAGGAGCTAGTGTTAATCTCATGCCATATAATTTGTTTAAGAAATTAGGTGCGGGGAAACCTAAGCCTATTAGGATGAGTATACAATTAGTTCATAGATCTGCAAAGTGTCCTAAGGGTATAATTGAGGATGTGCTTATCAAGGTTGAAAATTTCATATTCCCCGTTGATTTTTGTTATTATGGACATGAGTGAGGATGTTAAGGTTCCTCTTATCCTTGGTCGTCCTTTCCTTGCCACTGCTAAGGCTATAATTGATGTTGGGGAAGGCAAGTTGACCTTGAGATTAAGATATGAGAGGGTAGTTCTTAGGCTTTCTGATGCCATGCGTCATTCTTTTGATCATGATGACACCTAATTCATGATTGATTCTATTGATTCTAATCATGTGCAGGAGTTCATGTAGGAAGATACTTTTCTCATTGCTCTCCAACAAGATGACCATGAAAAGGTCGATTCTAAAGATATTCAAGTTATGGTCACCAAGTTAGATAAGGTGGAGATTGAGAAAAAGGATGTGAAGAAGGAGGATATACAAGAAATTCCTCGTCCTTTGATTAAATCTTCACTTGAAGAACCACTGGAGTTAGAATTGAAGCCATTGCCCGATCACATGGAGTAGGCTTTTTTGGGGGAAAACTTAACACTCCCGGTAATAATTTTTTCCAAGTTAAGTCAGCTGTAGAAAAGAGCGCTATTAAGGACATTAGAGAAACATAAGAGAGCTATCACTTGGAAGATAGCTAATACCCAATGCGTTATCCCATCATTCTGTACTCACAAGATCCTCTTGGAAGAAGAGTTCAAGCCAATGGTTCAAACCCAGAGGAGGTAAAACCCAAATATGCAAGAGGTTGTGAAGAAGGAAGTCATCAAGCTCCTAGATACTGGAATAATTTATCTTATCTTAGACAACATCTGGGTGAGTTTGGTACAAGTTGTACCAAAGAAAAGAGGTATTACAATGGTCCCAAATGAAAAGTATGAGTTAATTCCAACAAAGGTGATCACCAGACGGAGGGTGTGCATTAATTACGGAAGATTAAATTAAGCTACCTGCAAAGACCACTTCCCTTTGTCGTTCATTGATCAAATACTAGAGCGGTTAGCAGGAAACTCTTACTATTGCTTCTTGGATGGATTCTCAAGCTATTTCCATATTCCTATCTCCCCTAGGACCAGGAGAAAACTACCTTCAACTACCCGTACGGTACATATGCTTATAGGCAGATACCTTTTTGATTTATGCAATGCTCTCGCTACTTTTCAGCATTGTATGATTGCTATATTTAAGGGTTTGGTGGGGAAAATTATGGAGGTTTTCATGGATGATTTTTCTATCTTTGGGGATTCTTTTGATGTGTGTTTGTCTAATATGGAAAAAGGTTTCGAAAAGATGTGAGGGAACTCACTTAGTTGTGAAATGGAAAAAATGCCATTTTATGGTCTTGGAAGGGATATTGTTAGGACACAAAATTTCTGAACATGGCATTGAGGTAGATAAAAGGTGGAGTTTTCAGGGGCATGCTGGGTTTCGTGGGCGCTTTATTAAGGATTTTTGAAAAATTAAAAAACCCCATACTATATTGCTTGAGAAAGATGAGCCTTTTAATTTTGATGATCCTTGTGTGCATACTTTTTCTTTGCTTAAAGAAAAGCTACCGAATTTTCCTATCTTAGTTGCTCTAGATTGGTCATTCCCTTTTGAATTAATGTGTGGTGCTAGCGACTTTGCAATAGATGTTGTCTTAGGCCAGAGAAAGGGTAAGTACTTTCAACCCATATACTATGCACGCTAGACGCTTACGGATGCTAAAGTGTACTACACAATCACCGAAAAGGAGTTGCTTGCAATAGTATTTGCATTTGATAAATTCTATCCTTATCTTATATTATCTAAAGTCATAGTTTACACTGACCATTCTACTCATAAGTACTTGTTATCTGAGAATGATGTTAAGCCTAGAGTAATTAGGTGGGTACTTTTGTTCAGGAGTTTGATTTAGAAATTGCGGACAAGAAGGGCACAGAGAATCTGGCAGCTGATCATGTTTCACGGCTGGAGAATCCAGGCTTAAAGCCATTGGAAGAAGAAAGCATCAATGGTACTTTTCCGGACAAGCAGCTTCTTTTGTCATGCTATTATTGATAACTCACCTTGGTTTGCCGATATTGCTAACTATCTTGTTTCCATATTTGTGCTTGTAGGTACCTCTTAACAGAAGAAAAAGATCTTTGCAGAACTAAAGTACTACTTTTGGGATGACCCTTACCTTTTCTGTCAAGGCGCCAGCGAAATCATTCGGAGATGTGTGGCTTACCTTGAAACGGAGGATATTTTGAGCCACTATCATAAAAGTCCAGCAGGTGGGCACTTCCAAGTAATATTGGACGGCCCAAAAAGTACTTGATTCTACTGGACGACTCTTTTCAAGCATGCAAAGAGGTATGTATTGGGTTGTGACAATTTCTAGTGCACAGGTAACATCTCTAAATGCAACGAAATGCCTTTAACTACTTTCCAAGCTTGTTAGGTGTTTAACTGTTAGGGTATAGATTTTAGGGAACCTTTTCCTAAATCCTGTGGTAATCAATATATTTTGATGGCTATTGAGTATATGTCTAGGTGGGTAGAGACTCAAACTTTACCTACAAACGATGCCAGGGTCATAGTTAATTTTTTGAAAAAGTTACTCTCATTTTGGCATCCCTAGGGCCATAATAAGTGATAGGGGAACCCATTTTTGTAACCTCTAACTTGAAAAAATGCTTAAAATTTTACGAGTTACTCATAAAATGGCTACACCCATCCTCAAACTGGTGGTCGAATGGAGGTGGTAAACAAAGAAATAAAAAAATTTTAGAAAAAGAGGTAGATCACACTCAAAAAGATTGGAGTCTAAAGCTTGATGATACTTTGTGGGCGTATAGAACGACCTACAAGACTCCCATAGGTTCCACACCGTTTAGACTTTTGTATGAGAAGTCTTGTCATATACTTTTAGAAGTTGAGCATAAGGCATATTAAGAAATTCAACTTGTTAACTTTAACTCTCTTCGTGCAGGTGAACAAAAGTTGCTAAAACTGAATGAGCTCGATGAATGGCATCTATAAGCTTACGAGAATACAAGCATCTACAAGGAAAAGACGAAGAAATGGCACGACAAACATATGGTGAGGAAAGAATTTAAGAAAGGTGATTCCATCCTCCTCTACAACTCTCGTCTTGTCTCTTCCCCAAGAAGTTTAAGTCTCGATGGTCGGGACATTTACCATCAATAAAGTATTTCCTTACGGTACACAAGAGGTAACATAGCCTAAATAAGGGTACTTTGAAGGTAAATAGGCACCGAATTAAACTTACTTTGGTGAGAATGTAGGAAATATTACAAGCGGTTTCCCTAATTCTCCATGAGGAATGAGAATTCTTCCTTTTGATTGCTGTATCATGTCTTTGTATCACTGTACTTTTGTTCTTTCCCTATCATGTTTGATCTTTTTGATTGTTTGTTAGTGTTAAGGTGTTTTTGGGAGCTTGAACTCATGCTTAGATTATGTTGAATGGTTCACAAAGGTCAAGGAGTTAACTAGGCATGAAACAGAGCCGAAATTGCATGAAACAAAATTTTTTTCGAAGCTTGGATAGAGCCTATAGTCGACGGTAGTCTACCTTACCCCTGGAAGTAGGGTGATGAACATAGAAGTCCAAAAGAACTTGAGACCTACTAGCCGCGGATGGTATGGTCTTCCAACAACTCCAGGCGGTTTGTTTTTAGGTCAGGTCAGGTTAAACGGATTGGGTCAGGAAATTAGGTTTTTCTTTCCAATTTTTTACCAAGTTCTCCCCATTCCCTCTCCTTAAGTCCCTAATTCCCTATTATTCTCCTTCCTTCCTGAATTTTAGCATTAACGCACAAAGTACCGTCTCTTTTCTCTTGACCTTGGCTCTCACTGTCTTCTCCGGCGAACTCCTTCGTTTCCAGTGCACTTCTAACTCTGGCCACCCTCACCACCACTTCACTCCTTTTGCGCTTTCTCTCATAGTCTTCATTTCTTTTTTTCCATTTTCCTTCCCTGCATCCTGTTACATGCCCCCAACCTCTCTTCCCCTCTCCCCCCCTCCTTTCTTTTTCTTTCCTACTCGTTTCCTATCTTCTTCATTTTTCTTCTTCTTCTTCTTCTTCTACCTCCATTCCAGCCCTCTTCTCTTGGTCTTTCCTTTTCTTTCTTTATTACTATATTTTTTTTTTCTTTTTCTCTCTTCTTCTCCACTACCTTTTTCTTTTCCTATTTCTTTTGCTCTTTTCTACTAACCTCACTTACAGGCTATTACTCACCGGATTTTGGCAAAACTTATGGCAACCTTCTGGCGATATGCATTTCGAGACAGTCCGCACCTCTTAGACGTAGCAGCGACCGTTCGTTTTCTCAAACGAATCGAAGATAAGCTCTTTATTCCTTTTTGATTCAAATTAGTTTCATTGACATACCTTGTTTTGCTACTGTTGTTGAAATTCCATTAGTGATTTCCTATTATTAAGTGTTGCCTATATTTGTTGTTTGTAAATTGTGTTGGGTATTACCATTGTTCTTTATTATTTTTCTTTTGTCACATTACCTCACACACGAGCTACGTTTTATTACTTTCTTGTTACTTTTTATTGTATGTATCATCTTGTCATATTGTGTTCATATTTTACCCTTTGATTTTTTATTATTTTGGGCATATCGAGTGCTTTTTGGTACGTTCTTGTCACTCTGCTTGCCCTTCATATTCGCTTTTGTGTTTGTGTCCTTTGTCTTACCGTCTTATGAGATTTTTTGTTTTTATTTCGTGGTTGTAGCCATTTTTGTGTTTCCTTTTGGTTGTTGATTGTTGATGTTTTGAGTTATTGTAGTTTCCTTTTAGTCTTACCTTCCCTTGTCTCCTTTTCACCATGCCTCCTAGAAAGCCAAGCACCTCCTCCTCTAAACACCTCGCCACATCCAAAAGGGCTAAGGTCACTGAACCTAAGCCCGAGCCTGAAAAAATTCCCTTCATCACTAATATCCCTTTATTTCCCGACTGTTTGTCCCCTGCGAACCAACAGTGGGTTCGAGATAGGAAACACTTGAATATGGTGGTAGAGAAATCCTTTGACGAGCATGTAACCGAGAACTTAGACTTACCTAGACTTTTCGGTCATATGGGTCAGGAGCCAGTCTTTCACATTTCGGGAGATTATTACCCTGACCTCGTCCGTGATTTTTATGCCAACATGCTCTACAAAACTGATAAAGACCTCCAAACTATCATTACCACGGTCAAAGGAGTTCACATTATTTTGGATAGAGTGCGTCTAATGACCATTCTAGGCATTAGAGATGAGGGAGAGTCGGCCACTGTAGATTCCAAAAGAAAGACCATATATGAGAACCGTGACTAGAGTTATGCGGCAACGTGTAGTTACCTTCGGATTCGCCTTCGTCCGAGAGATAGGAGAAGAATCCTTCATGGGGACGAGTTCCCTAAACTTTTACCTTGAGCCCTTGCTTATTTCTTTGGATATACTTTAGTGCTGAAGGAGGATGGGTATAGTGAGGTTTCGATTCTTGATCTCTACATGATAGATAAAATGCAGAACAAATCTTCTTCTTTTTGGTTTCTTTGATAATTCACACAATGGGTAATACTGGTTGTGATACTACTAAAAGATGTGTGTTTCGGTATCCTGTGCTAATCTCTGTGTTTTTCAGGCTTTCAATGTGTATTATAGGTGAGTAGAGAGAATCTACATGGAGCCCCCATATTATAACTTTCGAGACCTTCGATAACTGCAGATACTCTTAGGACAAGAAGAAAGAAAATGGATACCCCTGAGGCTGGAGGATCAGCAAAGAAACTAAAATGCCTTCGGGTTTCAATCTATCAAGCCCATATTTAGAACAGGCCTCGGGGAATCCTCTTCCCTCCAGTTGATGAGGAGCTCTTTGATGATGAGTCCTACGACCCCTTTGATGATGACACCTAGCGGCCGCCTCCATGCCCTCCATGGACGTATTCCAGGATGAGATATGGGCTGCCTTTGAGTAGTTCTACCTGACACAGGAGGCACATGGAGCCCAATTGGCGGAGTTAGTGACTTCCTTTAGCCGCTACACAATCAAATTGTCACAAGGGCACCTATTGCGACAACGCGGACTTGGGTCCACAATGAGGGAGTTCTCTTTACTCTCCCTTGTATTATTTTTGTTTATCTTTGTATTTTCTTGTTTTAAGGGATTGCTTCCCTTTTTGTTGCTTTGTGTGTTCCTCTTTCTCAATTCATTATCTCTTATGTTTTGTGTCTTTGTGGGATTGTTTCCTTTATTTCCTCGCATGTTTTTATCTTTGGGATGGCTTCCCATGCATGATTTTACTTGTTTTTCAATTTTTGTCTTTTTTTTGAATGCTTTTATTTGGTCCTGACCCCCATATTGAAGACAATGTGGTCCAAAGTGTGAGGGAATTTTTGTACGTTAGTTGTTTTTTTGCTAGTTCTTTTATTTTTGTGTTTATTTCAAATATCCAAAAAAAATTGATAAAAAAATTTCTTGTTCATAAATCTTTTACTTTTCCTTTTTTAAAAATACAAAAATAATTTCTTTTCTCACGTCTCCTTTTAGTTTTATGTTCTTTTAAACCTTAAAAACCTTAAACCACACTTGCTTACATCTCATGTGAAATTAATGGTTTTGTTGCACTTGCAAGTGTTGGTTAGTATTAGAATGGCCTGAAATCTTCGGAGATTAGCCTAGTGATTGCTTTTCAAGTCTTTGTCTGTACACTTGTCTTATCCTCAATTTGAAGTGAAAAGGTGTAGTCTAGGTTGGCTCCGGAGATGATAGTGTTAGGCCTTCATTGGACCATTTGTTTATTTCTTGCCTACTCTTTTTAAAGTCATTCCATTGTACTCATTTTTAGCTTTCATGCCAAGGGAATTGGTCCCTTTTCTGCTTTGTCACTTAAAATTCACATTATACATAAACCCTCGATTCACTAAGCTAATGATCTTTAACTTTTCAGTCGCTTTTGAGTGAGCATAATTGATAACTGTGGAGGGAATTTGAGTAAAAAGAAAAAGAGGAAGTTTTGAAACAAAAGGTACTTTGGAGTATTTGTGCGAGCAAGGTCTCTCAAACGAAAATTAAAAGTGAGGAAGCAAAGTGTTGTGAAAATCCTGTAAAAGAATTCTCTCTATGAAAAAAAATATATGTATCCTCAATCATTGTGAAAAGAAAAGAAAAACAAGAGGAAGAAAAACAAAACTATGAAAAAGAAGAGAAGTAAAAGAAAAGAGAGAAAAGAGAGTGGTTATTTGAGAGTTTGGTCAACCTTTTTATCTCTAATTCTTGAGCTTCCTTCTCTTATATAAGAAGTTCCTTGAGGGTACATGATTGATGGGATATAGAACATGTTAGGTGGGTTGTGCGTAAACAAACAAGGTAAAGTATCTCGGGGTTAAATAGAAGTGATCGAAAGCGGCTAGAAGGTTTTTGATAATCTTTGATTTGTTTTCCTTTTGGTTGCATTAGCTCTACTTCTATTTCTTGTGTTTTTCCTTTCCCTTCATTTGGTAGCCTTTTTGTCCCGAGCCTAACATTACAAGCTTACAAGTCCTACCTAATCTCGGAACGACCTAGGATAGAACTTAGAGCGGATAGGTGTTGGGAAAGCTAAGTTGTTGTAGGAATTTGCAATTAAAGTGGATCACTTAGTTAATCACTTGAAATTCCTTGTTTTCTTTGAAAGGTAACACAAGCAAATCACACACGCTGTTGATTCGTAAGTTTATAAGTGAGACATCGGTGGGATGTTTAATTTTGTGATTCGTTTTTCTCTAGTTTCTTATTTGGTTTAGTGATAATATCCCTGTTGGAAGTGACTTTTTGTCGTTTTTGATTTTGTTTTCATTTATAAGTTAGACTCTTTAGTTTTTGTGTTGTTTTCGTTTATGATTTTGTTCCTTATTGAGGCCAGTTGTTTCTTGATTCTTCGTTTTTGAAATGCTTTAGTTTCATGTTGCTTCAGGGCAAGCAACAAATAAGTGTAGGGGAATTTGATATGTGCTTAAATGTCTTTAATTTTATATGTTAATTATGTCATTTTTCGATGTTTTTAGTATATAAAATATACGACTTACCCTCTCTTTTTAACTTAGGTGTATCCTGAAGAAGAATTTGATTGATACAAGCTGAAACGGGAGCAAATAGGTGAAAACAAAGCAAAAACAGAAGAGATGGAAAGCTGGTAACTTGTGTGGCAGCACTCTACCACCCACGGTAGGTTAGAAACTCAAAAGTGAAGAATGGATAGAAGCCTACCACAGACGGTAGGTCTTGAGATTTTTTGAACGAGTTTGGACAGAGACCTACTGTTGGTTATAGGCCTCGACCTACCACGCGGCAGGTCACAACTACAGTTTATATAATGCTTTTTTGTCCTTTTAAAGTGTAATTTTTAACCATTTTTCAGTCAGTTTTAGGTTTAGAGGAGAGGTTTTGGGCAAAAATTCTCTTCCAAATTCTTCTCAAATCCTCTCTAATTAGTTAGTTTTAAGTAATTAGACATTAAATTTAGTATTTAGATAAGAGATTGAAGATCATCAACAGAGTAATTTCGAGGTTCTTCGCGAGGATCGAGTGATGAGCAGAAGACTACTTGGAATCATAGAATGATCAATCTTAGACCTAAGCTTCTCTTTACCATGTCTTTTTATGAATTCTACTATTAATTTAGATTTAATGACGATGATTAGTGGCTAATTTCCTTTTTGTTTGAATGAGGGTTGAGCACTAGTTTTGGATAATACAATCTTTGATTGGAATTCTATAAAATTGATGTTTGATTTTTATTTGATTGTTGTTTAATGGTTTATTTGATTTTCACGAAATCATCTAATTCGCAAAATTGGTGGGAATTAATTCATCTAATCTTAAAGCATTCATAATCGGTTAGAGAGAGAAGAGATTCTTCTCTATAGGTTAGTGAATAGAATGGTTTTTGCCTAAAGATTGGGATTACCTGAATTAAGTACGATGAACCAACCTATATTTTTCAAACATCTCTTTTACTCTTTCTCTAATTGAAGTAGTTGAAAAAGTCTAGGGGGATTCCACCATTCAAACTGTCTTTCATAAATTCATCTCTTAAACCAAGTCTTTATTTTATCATTAATTCTTGTCTTTGTTTATTAGTTTAGTTTTTAAACCATCCTTAAACCTTATTGTTTTATTAGACCTTAGAAAAATAGTTATTACTATAGCTTCTCCGTTCCTTGAGTTCGACATCCCGATAGGTACACTTTCCTGTTAGGTGATAATTTTAGACTAGTCCCATTATAAATATCAGAGAGCGACTTCCAAACGTCCTTGACGTGGTTTCTCCACAAATTTGGCCAATATGTGGACAAAATAGGCCAGTTCTGGTCGAGTGATTATGAGATAAATTAATGGAGCAATCAATCGGTGATACCGGTCAGGAGAGGTTAGAAAAAAATTGTTATCAGCTGCCAAATAATGATTTTTCTTAACTAGGGTGGTGGTAGGTTTAGATCTAGATAGTCCTTTTTTAAAATAATGTCAAGAGCTAAGTTTCTTTAAGTGAGATAAACCTGGAAGCATTACGAGCCACTTCAATGCCAAGAAAATACTTAAGCAAACCCACATCCTTCATTTGAAAATACTTACTCAATGCTGCTTAAAGCTAGTGATGGCTTTGGGATACATAGAAAAACACCGCGAGATGTATAAGTAAATAGAGAGTAATTAGTATAGGACTGTTGAAAACCACAATCTTCCAGAGCAGTTTAGAAAACCAACACTATGGAACCTGTCGTAAACCATACAGAGATTTCATAAGGCTAAATACCTTATTAGTATGAGTGGAGTGAAAGCTGAGAGGAAGTTTTATGTACACTTCCCTAGCAAGATGGCCATGTAGAAAAGCGTTATGTATATCCATTTGGTGAAGTTTCCAACCCTTGGCAACGGCCACTGCCAACAGTGTGCGTATAGTAACAAGTTTGGCCACTAGAACAAAGATTTCAGTGAAGTCTTTCCCTTCAAATTGAGTATTGCCTAAAATATCTAGGCTAGTTTTACATCATCCAACGGTCCCATCAGATTTGAGTTTTATCTGGTATACCCATTTGCAACCAAGGGCTTCCTTTGTAGGGAAAAGAGAAGCAATTACCCATGTATTGTTCTTTTCTAGAGCATTAATTTCTTCATTCTTGGCAATTGAATGTTTGGAGTGTTTAATTGCCTAAGAAAATGAGTAGGTTCAATCTTAGTTTGAACTACTGCAAAAAAAAAGTAAAAATTGATGGTCCGGAGAAAACTTGTCGCAAGTATCAAATGAAGTTATGGGATAAAGACACGTACTTAAGTTCTTTAAAGATGCAGATGACGCCATAGAAGAATATGGTGCATTTTTCACAAAGTAGCATATATAATCTAATAACTCGGACAGTGGTCGGCAAATTCGGTCACTTCTTATTTGGAAGCGTATCACTCATTCTAGCTGGTAAGATCAAATCAAAAGAGGTTGGAGCAAATGGGCCAGATAGCAGCTGCCCAGATGTGGGCTAATGAAAGAATGGATTAGCTAATAAGGCAAGCTGGACTATGCAAAAGTAGAGGGGGCCGACCCAGAAAGTGATAGATGCATGACAGTGAGCCAAGGGTCAGGAATAGTTAGGACTGTCAATCAGGCTAGACGGGTCAAACTTTGCTTTAGCTCCAGCCTGGCCCGACCCGAATGAGCTCTATATGGATGGCCAAAATTTTTCTTTTTTTTTTTTAAACCAAATTTCCAAAAAATAATCTATTATAAAATATAAATCATGATATTAATTATACAAAGTTAAGTTATAATATATAGTAACTTAAGATCAAATAATTATTTATATTTATAAATAGTAATGTATAAAAATTAGAAAATACTAATTACTATATATATTGTAATGTCTATTTTTACCCTCTTAAGTTTTATCATTTTTATCGATTTTTGAGTTAATTTTTTATAAAATGAATTTATTGATCCCGTTTCTTCTCTCATTGTTCTAGGTAAATTCGGAATGAAGATATGTTTAAAACGAGCTAAAATGAAGGACTTTGTAGCGTAAAACGAAGAAAATGGAGAAAGAACATGAGAAATTCAAGTGTCAAAATTTAACTACTATCCGGATCCAGATAGTAGCTATCCGGTTCCAGATAGCGCTGCAGCCATAAGAGAAAGTTTTCGCAGAAGCTTTCCGAAAATCTATACTTTCTTGATCCGAAAAGTCGTGCAGGGACTAAAAGTGCAATTTTAGAACTTTTCCTTTTTGTACTCTATTTTGTTTTCCTTTTGTAATATGATTCAAAACCTTTCTAGAAAAGGTTAGAGTAATTATCGAGTAGGATATGGAGGGTTTTCTCCTATATAAACCCCATTAGATACATTAATTTCATTAGCTTAGGTTCTAGTTCATTATTCCATGTTTTATTAAAAAGATTATAAGACCCAATTCATGCAATTTTGGAGCTTCTTCAAGCGACTTGAAAGACAAGCTTGAAAAATCTGCGGGACTGTGGACTCTTCAAATTCTTTCCCTAAGCTCTCTAAACTTATTCTATTTTATGTATTTCTATGAGTTTATATTTTAGAACAATGTTTAGTGGCTAATTCTTTTTGTGTTTTAATGGGGATGAACCCTAGAATACTTAGTTAAGTTTATAAGAATTTCATGTTTTGATTATTTAATTCTTGTTTGGTTATTATTCAATTGTTGTGATTGTTTACCGGTTTTCGCGAGATTGGTAATTTCGCAAGATTAATTGGAATTGAAAAAGGAAGGTTAGTCTAGGGCATTAATTGAATAATAAGAATAGGTCATTGAGTAGGAATACTAATTACGGTTCTTAGATCATTAATTTATCACTATAATCTATAATTCATTCATAATCGAGTTAGGTTGAGAATATATTCTTCTCTAAAAAGTTAAGTGAATAAGAGGGTTTTTGCCTAGGAATAGGGTTTATTCGACATTAGAGTGAGATCTAGCTAATAGATTTTAACAATTAATTACAACAACTTTCTAAATATAACTAACTTAAGGTTTTAGGGGTATTCTACCATTTAAATATGCCTTTTCCAAATTTGTTTTAAACCTTTAATTGCTTTCTTAGTGTTTTAATTGTTTCTTAGTTTAAAAATCTTTTCGAAAGTTTTATTTAATCAAATAGTAGAGACATAGTTAGTCCTATAGCTTGGTTGTCCCAAGAGTTCGACAATCTGAGGATTTTTCTTACCTTATTACACCGATAGGTACGCTTGCCTAAAAGCGAAATTTTGTCAGGATAGAAACCACACATCAAAGTAATTTTTTGCACCATTGCGGGGGAAGGTAACATTAGGAATGCTAATTTTATTTACTGAGTTAATTGTTTGTGTCTTAATTGCTTTTTATTTTTTTTATTCCCCTTTGGATTGTGGTTGTAGTTACGACTTTTTGCTCTTCTTCTTTTATTCTCTTAAACTCACCTATTTCGTGGTTCCTCTGTTGTAGTTTCTTTTCGACTAGTTTATAACCCATTGCCAATGGGGTGAATTGGTTAAATTCGATTAGGAAATTGAGAGAACACTGTGGAAAGTCAGTCGCACCATCAATTTCGATATGGCGGATAAAATTGAATTAGTGGTTGTAGACAAGGCAAAGGAAGAGAAGAGGACCCAAGGGACCACCACCTCCAACGGTGGAGTGTACCATGGCATATTATGTTAGGGCGTCCATCATTGGGACATGCAGCCAAGCATAGCAAGACCGACAGTGACCACCAATAATTTCGAGATTAAGCCTAACATTACACAAATGGTGCAAAAAATGTTCAAATTGACGGGCTACTAGACGAAGATCCCAACGTACACATTGCCAATTTATTAGAGGTATGTGATACTTTTAAAATCAACAGAGCATTGGAGGATGCAATTAAACTTTGCACATTCCCATTCTTCTTAAGGGATAAAGGGAAGTCATGGCTCAAATCGTTACCTCCGAGTTCTATCACAACTTGGGAATCTTTGGCGAAGAAATTTCTTGGAAAGTAATTTCCCCCAGGATGTATTACAAAAATTGAGAAATGAAATCCTCCCATTCCAACAAGTCTATGGGGAAAGTCTCTACGAAACATGGGCAAGGTGAAAGGAATTGATAAGGAAGTGTCCAAATCATGGTTTGGACTTGGCAATCCAATTCCAATATTTTATAAATCCAGTTAGCTTTGGAGCTAGAAAACTAATATATACTTTCGCCAGAGGATCTACCGATAGTAAAACGCCCCAACAAGTATATAACCTAATTGAACAAATCGCCTTAAATAGTTATACTTGGGGGACCCAAGACCAAGGGCGAAAACGGCAGGTGTACATAGTGTGGATACACTAACATCTATGGAGTCAAGGTTAGCTGCCATGATTAATAAGAAGTTTGAGAAATTAAATTTGATATCTTCATCATGGACCCACAACAAGTAATGTTCTGTGATTTCTGTAATGGAGGGCACCCTAATCATTAGTGCCCTAGCATGGAAGCTTCTATAGACAAGTAGATTATATTCAAGGGAATAGGCAAGAGAAGTATCCATATTCTAATACCTACAACCCTGGATACGCAACCACCCTCACTTCTCATGGAGCAATCAAGGGCAACAAAGACCTCAAAATCCTCCTGGATTTCAAAATTGCGGAACGACACAAATGTTGCCTTACAATGCACCTTCTTCGAATCCACTACCTAAGTTCAATCTTGAAGATATTCTTATGAAAATCATGAGTACAACTGAGGTAAGAATGCAAAATCAAGATGCCTCCATCCAGATGTGGAAATTCATGTTAATCAAATTGCAAAGTAGGTCTCCAAAAGACCTCAAGGAACTCTTCCGAGCAACATGGAGGTAAACCCCAAAGAACATATAAATACTATCTCGGTAATATAAATGAAAAGGTTCCTAAAAAGGAGAGTATCGTGGTGACTTAAGAGACAAGCTCCAAGAAAGAAGACATGACGACATTTAATATCTCCACATCCCAAGAAATAGATCAAGAAGAAGGAAAGATGAATAAGGGGCCGGAAATTGAATCATACAAACCTAGGATCCCTTGTTAGGCAGCACTTAATGGGGATAGAAGCAAAGACTAGATGAGGAAGTTTATAGATATCTTTAAGCAATTCAAAATCAACTTATCTATTTGTGATTTGCTTTTACAAGTACCGAAATATGCAAAATATTTGACGGAGATGCTTTCAAAGGAAAGGAGATTAGATAAAGCATCGGCATACACTTTGGCTAAAGAATGTTCAATTTTTGGCTGCCATGGAAAATAAACAACGAAGGGATTTTTTTTTTCCGTTTCATAGTAGGCAATTGTCCCATTAATAAAGCATTAGCCCACCTAGGAGACAGTATAAGTGTCATGTCTTACATTATGGTTAAAAAGCTAGGCCTAGGAAACCTTACACCTACTAGAATGTCCAAAAGTCTAGCGGATAAAAGTACAAGACATCCCACAGGGGTTATAGAAGATGTTTTTGTAAAGGTGAAAAACCTTGTCTTTCCCATAGATTTTGTGATCCTCTATATGGAAGAGGATGTTGATGTTCCTTTAATATTAGGACGATATTTCTTATATACTTTTAATGCTTTAATTGATACGGACTAAGAGAAATTAAGCATGAGGGTTGAAGAGAATGAAGTAGTTTTTCAATTCCCGATAACTCTAATCCCTTCTTCTTCTAATAATAATAATAATAATAATAATAATAATAATAACACATTATTTCTCATAGATCATATTAGTCATGATGTGCCTTGTTCGTTGTAGGAAAATAAGTCTACTCCATCTGAAAGCCCTAAGAACTTAAAAGGTAAGTTTAAGAGTACTTCTCCTAAACAAAAGAAGAAGGGTTTAATGACGTGGGTGCTAGTTTGACAAAAGGGAAAAGGAATTGCCAAAATGTCTCCAGATTCTCATGATCTGAAAGGTGCCGGTGGCACCTAAGAGGGAGTATCACAACTCTTTTGTATATTTTGTACTTTAAGTGTAACATAGTTTAGTGTTATGTTTTCCTTTTGTTATTCTTAAGTTGTTTCGTCTTTTAATTTGTGTTTTAAAGTTAGTAGGAGAGACCTTCACAGCCCTAAAACACCTTTATTGAGCTTTACATTCTATGTGTAGGCCAAAGAGTTGGAAATGGATGAAGAAAGATGAGAAATCAGTAATCTCTACCAGAAAACAAAGCTTTTCGAAACCGGAAACCACCAAGAGCGAACAAGAAAATCATCCAGACGGCTTCAAGATTCGGAAAGCTTCACTATCGGATCCGAAAATAGAAATATCATTTGGCTAGAGAAGTTTAAATAGATCTGGGTCGGGGTGGTCACGGGTCACCCATTTTTTCAGCTCATTCAGCCAAATTATACCCTTCTTCCCCAAAATTTTCAAATCCCTAATACCTCCATCCCACACTAAGCTCCTCTGTCTGCTCTCCTTTTTCTCCGTGATACTACCCACCACCTCAGGTCATCCTCCGCCACCATCACCACCACGTTGCCCATCTTTTTTCTTATTCTTTTCTTCTCCTTTTCATTCCCCTTCCTCATTTCTTCTCCTTCCCTTCATCTTTCTCTCCCGATTTTATCACCACCACTGTCACAATTTCTCCGCATTCTCTTCCTTTCCTTCTCCGCCAATACCTCCTATTCATTTTTCCTCGTTCTTCTTCTTTTCTCCACCTCCACTATCGTTCTCCCCTCTATCTCACACACACACCCCTTTCCCCTTTTACACACTTCTCAATTTTTGCTCTAAGGCGGTAGTAGTAGTACAAAGATAGCAGCGGCAAAAAAATTATTGGCAATAACTCAACACTCCGGTAGCATCAAAATCTAGTAATGGTAGTTCGTTTATGAACCGATCCTAAGTTCACCGAATCAATTTTTTTCTTAGTTTTGGCTCCCATTGAATTGCCTGCTCAAATTTGTTGCATTACCTACTTGATTGTTTAGTTCGTTATCAATTAAGTTTTTCTTGTTTACCTATCAATTGCCTTCTTGATTGTTTAACTAATTGTCTTATTTGTTTTTGGGGGCGCAACTTGATTTATTACATTAATTGTACACTACGCACACACGGGCTACATTATTTTGTTGTGGTTGCTGATTTTTGTTTGTTGGTTGTGATTGTTGCCTTTGTTCTGTAATTTCCCTTTTCATTCATCACAATGCCTTGTAAAGCCACCACTTGCTCCTCTTCTAAACGCGCTTGAATAACCGAGCCCGATTCTCTCGAGAATGCCCATTTTCTCCCACTCTTTCTTGAGAGAATCACCGATAAGGCTTCTAAAGCTTAGTATGAGAAAAGGAAAAAGAGTAGAATAGAAACCGAACAAATCATAGAAGCCATGTTAGATGGTCAACTTGAAATTTCTACACTTTTCCATGGGTTAGGTTGGGATACCATGATCCATAGACGCAAAATCTATTAGCTCAAACTCATTAAAGAATTTTACACCAATATGACCGAAAAGACCAATAAAAATTCCATGTCTATCACCATACTGTAAGAGGTGTTAGAATTCACTTTTATAGGGCCCTCTTTTCAGAGATTGCACACATTCCAAATACGGGCCCTAGCATCACCTTCGGTTATATCTCTAGGATTATGTATGGAGATAATGAGTGGAACCATAACTCTACTTGTGATAGGATAGGCATTTGTCCTCAGCTAACTCTAGAAACACCCAAACCATTTGGAATTCCATGGACTTACTACATTGATTAAAGGTCGTGACACATCTTGGGTCTAATCTTGCACAAAGGTCTAGAAATCGCTTTCATGAACTCTACATCATTGATATTTTTATTATTGATAGATTGCTTTTAGCTTTCCCTTTCTCTTAGCATCAGTCATCATATATGTTATGCGTGATACCATTTCTACAAACAAGAGTGGTCGCATTCTTGGTTATCCCTTGCTTATAACTGATATTTTACGCCATTTTGAGGTGGATTTTTCAGGAGAACAAGTGGAGCGAACAGACAACGGTGACATCATCTCCGAATTTAATCTTTCTCGAGCCGAAGTTGAGTATGATGAACAAGAGAAAAGGTCATTGTCAATGGCGGAGTTAAGGGCATAGAAGGGTCCAAAGGAGATTGGGTATAAAAAGCAAAAATGCACAAAGGATCCCCAGGTTCTTTCGGCAACCAGAAAGGAAGTCATGGAAGAAGGGGATGAGAAGAGAATGAGGAAGAAGAAAGTGACGAGGAGGATGAGTAGTCTGATCTCTCCCTCCAGGAATCCATTGCAGATTTACAAGTTAGACTCACCAACATTCTGTCACGCTTGGACTGATAGGACAAGATGCTCGCCTAACAATAACTCATGCTATCAAAAATCTACAGGCAGTTCTCTCCTAAAAAGGCACGAGTGATAGAAGAGGTGGAGAGGACAGATCGACCCTCTAGGAACTTTTCTATTTATTTACTTTATTTCTTAATTTCATTGTTTTAATTGTTTTGTTGTTTTTTGTGCTTTTGTGTGTCCCTTTATTTTGAAGTTTCATAGTTTTTTTAATCTTTTTGTCTTAGTTTTGTTTTTCCGCACATTGAGGATAATATAGTTCTAAGTGTGGGGGAGTTTAGTTGTTTTTTTAGTTATTTTATTTTTTTCTAAGTGTTAGTTATTTTAGTTATTTACTTTGTTATGGTTTTATTGTTTCTTTTTATAAAAATACCAAAACATTGAAAAAACCAAAAAAATAAAAAAGTTGGAACATTTTTTTGAAAAATATCAAAAAATTGTTTTGTTTAATTTTAGTCAAAGTTAACTTTTGTAAATAATTATTTTTATCATTCTTAAGAAAACCCAAAAAGATTTTCTTTTTTTCCTTTTGTTACTAGAAAAGCATGAAAAGAGGAGTATTTAACTTGTTGGAACTTGGAAAAGGCATAGTATGTAGTTCTTCACATCCTTCTTTTGTTGATGCCCATGAATTAATGTTTTTATACACTATTGCTTTGTTGAGGCGTAGAAATATGCTTTAAGAGTCTTGTAAAATTGCCTAATATGATTTATTTTCAAAGCATCATTAAACGAAGAGACTGGTTATTGTTAACTCCAGAGATGATGGTCATAGACTTTCTTTGATCTGTTTGAGCCTTTCTTGCCTACCCTTTTAACATTAAATCCTTAGTATCCTTTTTGAAGTTTCATGCCAAGGGTTTCTCTCCCTTCTTTTCTTTAACTTTGAACTCACATTTAAATATAAATCCTCAATCCATGAGCTAATAATACTATACCATTGAGTCGTTTTGAGTGAGCAGCACAGAAAAGTGTGGGAGAAAGAGTGAGAAAAGCAAATTTTGATAAAAAGGGTATTTTGGGAAGCTTATGTGAGAAATAAATTAAAAAGAGAAGACAAAGTCTCAAGGAAATGGGTTATTCAAACGAAATGTGTAAGAAACCCTTTGTGAGAAAGTTGTTCCTCTGAATCATTTGTTGAAAAAAAAAAAACAGAAAAAATGAGGTAGATGAAAAAATTAGTGAAAAGAGAAAAAAAAAAGGTAAGAAGGAAAAGAAAGAAAAATAAAAAGAGAGAAGAGAGAGAAAAAAGAATGAGTTCAAAAGAAAAAAATTTTAGCCATTTTATCTCTTAAATATGCTTATCCTTTCTTTTTCTCACATATATACTTCCTTGGGTTTCAATGGCCGATGAGTGATTGGAAAGTTTTATTGGGATTTCTGTAATTTGAATGAAAGGTATAGTGTTTTGTGAGATTGTTAGTGAAAGCGGCTTAAAGGTTATAGATAACTTTGAGTTTATTTCTCTTTTCGTTGCATTGGCTCGTATTCCTTTTCATTTTGTTTCTCCTTTACCTTTGTTTGATAACTACTTATGTCCCTAGCCTAATGTTACAAACACCTAATCGAGAATGACTTTAGCTAGAACTTGGAGTAGAGAGGTTTTGGAACATTCAAGCATATAGAGTATAGTTTAATCGAATGAATCATATGGTTAATTTCTTGAAATTCCTTTTGCATATTATTGAAACTAAACATAAGTATGCACACATACACCATACACACACACACACACACACCTCTTTGATTCATATGGGATAAAACAGAATATTGGATGTACTAGTTAGATTATGAATTGTGCCTTTATGAGTTTGAGCAGTTTTGTAACTCTCGGTTATGTTTGAAAGTGGCAATTCTTTGTTCTTTTTATTGGTTTTAGTTTTTGTAAAGTTAATTGCTTAGTAAAGTTTAAGTGTTTGTTTTGTGACTTTGTGGGTATGTTGACTGCAAACACTCATGAGACCTTACTCGTCCTCTTTGGTAACTTAGGAGTTTAAAGGGCTTCTTCACGTACTAAGTGTAATTGTGAGTCCTACAAAAGTGGCTAGTTAGTTTGTTTTTGTTTTCTTTTTCTTGGTTGCTTTTAACTCTTTGCCCAAGGATAATCAAAGGTTAAGTGTGGGAGAGTTTGATATGTCTATTTTTACCTTCTCAAGTTTTATCGTTTTTATTGATTTTTGAGTTAAATTTTTATAAAGTGAATTTATTGATCTCGTTTCTTCTCTTATTGTTCTAGGTACATTCGGAATAAAGATATGATGAAAACGAGCCAAAACAAAGGTTTTGGAGCCTAAAACAAAGAGAACATCAAAAACTCAAGTGCTAGAATTTAACTACTATCCGGATCCAGATAGTAGTGATCCTGTCTTGGATAGTGCTTTAGCCAAAACAGAGAGTTTTTCCAGAAGCTTTCCGGATCCGAAAAGTGAAATTTGAAACTTTTCTTTTTTGTACTCCATGTTGTTCTCCTTTTGTAATTTGATTCAAAATCTTTCTAAAAGAGGTTTAGAGTAATTATAGAGTAGGATTTGGAGATTTTTCTACTATATAAACCCCATTAGATACATTAATTTCATTATCTTAGGTTCTCGTTCATTATTCCATATTTTTGTAAGAAGATTAGAAGACTCGGTTCGGATGCAATTTCGGAATTTCTTCAATGACTCGAAAGACGAGCTTGGACAATCATCGGTACCATGGACTCTTCAAATTCTTCTCCTAAGCTCCCTAAACTTATTCTATTTTATGAATTTGTTTATAAGTTTATATTTTAGAATAATGGTTAGCAGCTAATTCTTTTTGTGTTTTAATGGGATGAACCCTAGAATACTTGGTTAAGTTTTATAGTAACTTCATGTTTTGATTATTTAATTCTTGTTTGGTTGTTATTCAATTGTTGTGATTGTTTACCAGTTTTCACGAGATTGGTAATTTCGCAAGACTAATTGGAATTGAAAAGGGAAGGTTAATCTAGGACATTAATTGAATAATAGAAATTGGTTTGAGTAGGAATACTAATTACGGTTCTTAGATCATTAATTAATCACTATAATCTATAATTCGTTCACAATCAGTTAGGGTGAGAAGACATCCTTATCTAAGTGAATAGGTGGGTCTTTGCCTAGGAATAGGGTTTATCTGATATTAGAGTGAGATCCAAGCAATGGGTTTTAATAATTAGTTACAACGACTTCCTAAATAAAACTAAATTACGGTTCTAGAGGGATTCTACCATTTAAATACGCTTTTTCCAAATTTTTTAAAACCTTTAATTTCTTTCTTAGTCTTTTAATTGTTTCTTAGTTTAAAAACATTTTCAATTAAACAGTAGAGACGTAGTTAGTACTAGTGCTTGGCCGTCTTGAGAGTTTGACTATCCGAAGAGATTTCTCACCTTGTTACATCGATAGGTATGCTTGTCTAAAAGTGAAAGTTTGTTAGGATAGAAACTACACCTCAAATATATATGTATATATATTATAAATGTAAAATGGGTCGGGTCGTTAAATGGGTCGAGCTTGTTTAGGCCCCAACTCGGCCAGAAAATAATCTGTGCCTAAAAATTAGATCCAAGCTCAGCTCGCCCTTAGCATAAGGGAAGCTTTACCTTAAAATTTTAGGTTGAACAAGCAGGTTAATTGTCTCCGCAGCCATGGGTTGAGAAGAGACTGAAATAGTAAGGCGTGGGTATGGTTGAGTCCGCGAATCCAGGGGGTTGTTGGGGTCAAATGAATGAGATGGATTAGTTGTAGTAGTAGATTGGAGTGTAGGGCTTGCGTGTGGGATTGGATCAGAGTAGTATTAGGGGGTCGGGAGGAGTGGATTAGTGGGATGAGACCAAGAATAAAATGACGGAGAATTGTAAAGGGCTGTAAGACTTGGATTGTCATGATAGGAAAAAATGTTTTAAAAAAATATAATATCCATTAATGTATCTTTTGTCTCAAGATCATAAACATGCTAACCCTTTTTGGCGAGGGGATAGCCTATAAAAATACATTTTTGACTTCAGGGTTGAAATTTATCAGAAGTAGGTTGATGAATATAGTGGAGACATCCAAAAAAACGGAGGAGATCATATTCTGGGGGCTTTCAGTGCAAAATTTCAAAGGGGTATTTGTTAGGAAGCAAAGGAGAAAGGGTGCGATTTATTGAATATCTAGCAGTAAGAACACAATTACCTGAAAAGGAAAGAGGAATATTTTCTTGAGAAAGAAGAGCTTGAGCCACGTTTAAAATATGATAGTGTTTTCGTTCTACTCGTCCATTTTGTTGAGTATATGGAACTGTAGTTTGTTGGGTAATTCCATTTTCAATGAAAAAAATACTTTAATCCCATAAATTCCCCTCTGTTATCAGTGTGCATGTTTTTAATAAAGGTTTAAAATTAGCTTTGAATGATTTTACAAAAACAATGTGGCAATATAGATTTTACCTTACTCTTTTTATCCATAAAAAAAAATCCAAGTAGCTCGAGAACAATTATCAAGTATAGTAAGAAAGTATTTGCCCCCAAAATATGTTTTAACTTTGTACAGACTCCACACTTCACAGTGTATCAAAGAGAAAATAGAAGTAGCTTTCTTTAAGGAATTAGGAAAGGGTTCACGAGTTTGTTTTGCATGGAAACAAATATCACAAGGAATAACAATTTTAGACTTAGAAATAGCAGACAAAAGATTAAGGATGGAATCTGAAGGATGCCCCAACCCTGATGCCACAAATCTCTAGAATCACTACTTTGCATTTTATTAACCCTGGCCACGTCCCAGATAAAATACAGCCCATTCTGAAGCTCACCCTCTCGAACCAGGGTTCTTGAGAAATGGTCCTGAACCACACAAGTAGAGGGTTTAAATGACATTTTGTACACATTGGATTTCAATACTTGAGATATAGAAATCAACTAGCGAGTGAGTTGGGGGATATATATAGCATATTTTCCAACACTGAATTAACCCCAATTTGAAAATTTTTGCTCTTTTGTACATAAGTCAATTTTTCATCGGGCAAACTCACAGGCCAGGGTTGTGATACCCCGTACCCCTCCGCTAGGTCAACTATGACTGGGTAAGGTACCTGTGTGCCTCTCGGCACTAGAATTACAAAAAACATAAAGCTAATATACATCTGGGAGGAACTAGAACGTGTCCCTCTAAACTAAACAGCGAAAGAAGAAAGAATAATATAAATATAACCTTATAATAAAAACTTCTCAAAACTTATACATCGGTTTAAGGCTGTGAGGGACAAGATCTTCATAGATCAAAACCTTATGGCTAGAAGTAGAAGACCCCAATATTACCGAATCCAATTGGCTCACATTGCCTCCACTAGACAGAATTGTCACCAAGTCATCTGACAAAGGGAAAAACATTTGAAAGACATAAGCAAAAGGCGCTCAGTGAGTTCATGTGCATGTGTGTTTTTCGCGAGTATCCCATACAAGTAAAATACTATTTATAAAATGGTTTGTCATGCCAGAAATGAAACGCTTTCATAAAATCTCTTGTATGCAAGTTATAAAATTTCTGAAGGGTTCGGCCGCAGCCTGAAAGTCTGAGCGAATCAAGACACATCGGCGCTGCCGCGATACCCGAACTTTCAAAACCATGCATGTACCATGATAGGCTCAACAGACAGAGTCCGAAACCTTAAACGAGATCATCGGACACAAGTTCCGGCATCCAGTAGTCAGTACCAGCCTGAAACCCAGAGCACATTGTACGAACGTTCGATTTCTCATAACCATCGCACACACCACTTATACACAAAACAGGTAACAAGCCCTAGGGTACCTACCAGGGCGCCCTTTACTACCCTAGCTGGTGAGCCTCTCCTGACCCAACCTGCTAGAAAGTAGTCCCTATCGCAGAGCATGCTATGGAGTCAAATGTAATACCGCCTTGGGCCTAACCCTCCAACGGTACCACACCCTCTGTAAACTGGATCTAGATCAAGAGTAAACCTACCAAGCATATCGTTCCGAAGAGGCTCTTGTACGGAGGACTAGCCACGCACAGTACAATCCTCTCGATACGTTGATCAAAATATATACCAGGCCCCTTCGGTCGGATTAGGGTTTTTAATTCATTTTCATAAAATCATAGACCATCTCTCGGCCACAAATACCTTCACATGTAGCGAAAAGTCCCTATTCGTCGGGCCAAACCGGAAAACTCATAGACATGACAAATGTACCATGAATGCAATTCAAACCATGTCTTTATAAGATCTCATAAAACTCTGGTGTTTTCTTAGATACTTTTAAAATCATGTACACCATGAAAGTATACACATATGCCCTTGGAATGTAAGTTTTAAACATATTACCAGGTATAAAATAAGTTATGTTATTTTCACTTTCTAAAAATTATGATAAATATTTCTCAAAAGAAATTCTTGAATACTTCAAAAATGTTAGTAATATATGAATAAGACCATTGAAGAAATATTCCTTTAAAAAGAAGCAGTAAATATTTTTTTGAAATAATAATATAAGAATTTGTAAAATAAAAGTATTATAAAAAATATTTTAACAATTCAAAGCTTTATAGGAATATTTAAAATATTTAAAGTATTATTTCAAAAAGAAATATAAATATTTTAAAGATAATTTTTCAAATAATTTTAAATCTCAAAACCTTATAAAAATAAAAATATTTAAAACATTCGAAATATTATTTCAAAAAGAAATAATAAATATTTAAAAATAATTTCTCCAAATAATTTTAAATCTCAAAACCTTATAAGAATATTTGAAATATTTAAAATATTATTTCAAAATGAAATAATAAATATTTTAAAAATTATTTGTCCAAATAATATTAAATCTCAAAATCTTATAAGAATATTTTAAATATTTTAAATCTTATTTCAAAAAGAAATAATAAATATTTTAAATGTAGAACACATTTAGCATAACCCATAATATACCACCAGTAAATATTTTGTAAATTTTCTCAAGATCCAAAAATGGAGAAATATGCTTTCAATAAATAATTAAATCTCTTGTAAAAGAAAAAGATTGGTGAACTCACCTTGAGCCGTGAAACGAGTCAACTCTACAAATAATAAAAATTCCAAACTTAATCAAATAACACCATAAAAATATAAACATAACCCATTGAGGACCCTAGGGTTCACCTAAACTTATTTTAAACCCAAAGGAACTCTAAAAAAAACTCTAGAATAATTTCATAATAATTCCTTAAAAATCATGGATTCCCAAAATAAATCCATAAAAAAAAACCTAATAAAAAAAATAAAAACTTCTCATATAACTATATTTTAACTTAGAAAAACAAAAACAAAAAAAAACTAAAATAAAAAAAAGCATACCTTAATTGGGGGAGAGAGAGCCGAGAAGAAGAGAGGAGAAAAAGAAAAAAGAAATGAAAAGGAGAAAGTGGGGAGAGAAGAGAGAAGCTGCCAAGAGAGGGGAAAGATAGAAGAGAGGAGATGAGAGAATAGGAGAGAGTGGTGAGAAATTGGCTTCCATCTACCCTCGTTATATAGCCATGTATACATGGTTTGGGCTTATGTGGTCAAGACACATAACACTTACTTGCCATATGTCCACAAATCACCAACCCACTTGTCACCACTAATTCTCGTAATTACATTAAAGTCCTCTAATTTCTAAACTTTCTACGTTGGCCCAAAGCCTTAAAAATGACTTAAACTCATATTAAACTTAAAATCTCAATCTCCAACTTAAAGCGTTAAACACTAATAATCCTAAAATATGCCAAAAAAAAAAAAAGCTTTCAACGAAAAATTCTTCCTTAAATTTTCTAAAAATTACCAAATGATCCCAAAACTTTTCATTCTTTTTAAAACAACCCCAAAAATTTTGTTTGAATTCACCGTGACTTATGTTAACTTTAAGGTGCTTAGTTCGGATGTTACAAGGTTGCAATATTTTCAAATCAAACAAGCTTTCATAATTCCATGTCATATGATTTGAAGCATCAGTGTCACCTATATAAGTGTATAGATAGGGATTACCAGATACTTTTTTTGAATGAGGAAGATGAGGGCTGACTAATCATAAAATTAGCTAGGGTTGTCCATTGTTCTTGAGAAAATTGAAGAAGGTCGACAGCTATCATTACCGGCCCTGGTGCCACTCCAAGAACACTGCTAGTGTCTCTAGCTGCCGAAGGTAAATCGGGAGAAGCATTCCACACATGTGAAGCTGTTCCTCCATGTCTAGCGTTTTCTATGCCTCGATTCCAACTTCCTCCTCCACGACCTCATGTATCCTTGCTAGTGTTTCTACCATTATGACTATTGTCGTTCGCCTAGAAACAAGTTTGGGAGTCATTGCTAGATTTGTTGCAGAAGTTGCAAGTAAGTGTAGATTTATCCTCGATGTTGCTGCCGCGGTAATTTCGGACGGTGAAGACCGCACCATTGGTATCATTAGTCTCTTGTTTATATTTTTTACCTGCTCTTCTTGAATTACCTTTGATTAGACTTGATTTATATTAGGTAGAGGATCCTCATCGAGCATTGAGGAACAGTTTGTTTTGAAAATAGCCATATCCTTGCCAAAAAGGAATTGAAGAAGCTTCTATTCTTCATTCATTTTTATTAATGCCATTGTGACTTTCTCACAATTACATATATCGATTTGCTCATAATTTTCGTGTCCATCCTACAATTTCTTCAATTTGGCAAAGTATGCTGCCACAAACGTACCTTTTTTGCTTGCAACTCATGGTTGTAGTTCATCCTGCATGTTCTTCACAATCCTCGTTTTTGTTACTATGGATCGTAAAGATGATTCGATAATGTTCAAAATCAATGAACCAATCATGGTGTTTAGTTTCTTCCATCTCTTCAATTTTAGGTCATTTCCTTTAGGTTGAGGGATATACTTGTCAATGAAATCTTAACTTACTTTTGGACTCAAGTGCCATCCCGATCACATTAGGCCATTCATCGAAACTATTGCCCTTTAGTTGGACGTGGGGTAATGAAAGTACCTGGTCTATCATTTGACAGCAACACATATTCATCATCATCATCATATTTTTTAACGTGTTTTTGAACAAGTTCAACAGTTTCTTTGTCAGTCATGTTTGACTCTGATACCATGTAAAAAGATTGAAGAAGATATGAGAATTTGGAAATAATTATTATTCATTGATATGATTATTTACAGGCCATTGAGGCTATATAAAGACTGTACATGTACATCCCAATTAGGACACCTAGTGTGATATCCCCAACTCCTCCACTAGGTTATTGCGGCTGAGTAGGTACCAGCGTACCTTTCGGCACTAAGACATACTAACCGTCAATACATATTTGGAAACTTAATACATAAGATGAAGCAGAAACTTATATATACATAAGTAGATTTATATCTTAAGATACAAACACTCCAAACTACATGCCCTAAAAGATGTTACAACTGAAACTATTCTTAAATTGTACTGAGTCATTACATGAACTCGTTTTTCAAGTTAAACCTACACATAATGTAGAAGTCCCACAAAATCTGCAAGTCAAGCTTCTAAAAGTTTACGGTTCCGTCTCCTGGTCCAAATAATCTGAGAAAACATGTCATGCAAAAAGTATGAGCTAGAAAGCTCAGTGAATCTATGTGGGTGTGTGCAAATGTGCATCTCATGCAAGGGTTCATGTAAAATAAGATATTCATTTTTTGATAATTCCAAAAGAACAGATGCATATACACATATGAAAGTTAGAATACAACTGAGAAGTTTGAGCAAATTAAAACGCATCAGTGCAGCCTCCAAAACCAGTTTCAAATCGTGCCAGAAGTTGTGCTCGATGAGCATATATTCAGAACACATAATGGGGTCATCAGAACTATGTTTTGGCCTCCTGTAGTCAATACCAACGTAAGCACCACCTGCATGAACGTTCGATTTCACAAATATAGGACTCTCCAAACAAAACTAGGTTACGACCAAACTGGGGCACCTACCTGCCCGTACCTGGTGACTGCACTAGTTTTGAGCCTCTCCTGACTCTCCACAAGTTGGCCAACCACACTTTTTGGTGTCACACAAATGCAATATCGATTGAGCCGAATCCTCAATGATGTTACGCCCCTTGTGTAGTGGATCCATATCAATGGTTAGGGGACATCTACGCCATTAGAAAATGCCCTAATAAGAAGTATCTCTTATAAAAAAAATTTGGCTAGAACGGGTTTTTCATGCATATTTCCGAATTCGAAGGCCCATAATTGGCCATCTAAACAATTTCAAAACATATTCATATCTAGAATCAAAAGAACACGTAAATGGTCATTCAGGCATTTATGAGTAATTACTAAATCAGAACCACAAAATCACCATCCATTAGTCCAAATCATGCTTGCGCATATTTTACAAATATGACATGTATATGCATATGTATCTGATCAAATCTCATAATTTTCATACCACATTAATTTCAAATGATATATGATTTTCAGGGACATGTAAAAGATAGTAAAATTTTCAGCTCGGATCGTCTGCACCACTTTGTGTACCACTCTCTGTAACCATTTTCTAATTTAGTATATTTTATTAATAAATCCTATTAAACAAAGATAAACCGTAAGGGAAAAATATATTATAAAAGGAAAGGGGTAAAGAGAGTGGTACACAAAGTATTGCAGATGATCTTGGGTGTAAAATTTATCTAACACAAAACACCTACATGGAGCACTACTCCTATGCATCTTCAATGCAAAAGTGGAAATATTTTGGAAAAACATCTCCAATTTAAATGAACTGATAGAAACATTAATTTATTTCAAAAAGTAGTAAGATCAAATATTTAGAAGATTTTGCATCAGGTATAGTAATTTAAAAAATCTTGTTAACACTATTAAAATAATTAGAATGGGTTAGTGGACTCACCTGTAAATCGAATCATTCACTCACAGACTATGAGCTCTTACAAATAAAGTAATAGGAAATACTTAATAAATAATTAAGTCTCCAATACTTCTAACTCCTAAAGTAAAAAAATACTTAATAGATAATTAAGTCTCCAATACTTCTAACTCCTAAAGTAAAAATATAACTATCTCTCCAAAAATAAGATAAAAGAGAAAGTCAAAGGAGGCTTATGGATGTGCTCAAAACAAAAGAAAGGGAAATTATAATGCAAGGAAAATATTATCATCGACTCATGTTTACCGGAAAAGACTATAGTGCAGAAGTAGTTGTATTTCTGTGGATCACAGACGTTTTATTTTGGCCGTTAGATTTAAATGCTTAATATCTGAGCCGTTAGATGAAAGGGTTGTAAAAGGCAAAAAAAGAGTGGAAAAGCTGGGGAAGGTAGGTGACCGGGTGAGGGGTTATTGGGGAAAAACAAAAAGATTCAAAAGTTAAGGAAAAGGGAAAAAAATGCTGCTTGGGTGAGGCCAAAAACAAAAAAAGAAAGTCGCAGAGGTTTGTACTTATCTTTTCAATCCTTGATCTCGTGAAACCTTTCCCAATTCGCACAAACCTAGAACCAAGGGTTTCGACAAAGATCTATTGACGGAGGAGTCTGTGCAATGGGCTTTTGTTAATCAAAGGATATGATTAGGGAAAGGGGAAGGAAGGCAGAAATGGTTGAGGACAGTAGGGAAGACGAATCTGTCAGAAAGCTGGCCGATGCTATCTGCAATCAGAAGGAGGTAGTTGAAGAGGATGTTAGCAAGGGACCTGATAAGGTAAATCTTGAGCATGAGCATTTCGTAGTAAATGTACCATCAAAGCGATCAAAGACGGGGAATGGACAAAGGAAGGTGCCTAAAACACAACAAGCAAACGTTAAAGGGTATGTGGAGGATAATAGGGCATTTGTGGTAAGTTTACCTTAATTCAGCTCTTGCATTGGTGTTTATGTTTAATAATTGGAAATCCCCATTAATTTAACCATTTTGGTAAGATGAAATTTTTTGAAATGGTTAAGGTTACTTTCCAAATCTAAGTTGTGAAATTAATAGAATTGATATGCTGAATGTGGTAATAGATTAGGAACTACTGAATGTGCATAAGATGAATTGAATAGATAATATAAAGATTGTGGTCGAATTAGATGTTTTGAATTGGTTAGATTTAAGTTAGAATTTAGAATTAAGATATTCATATATTGAACTGCTGAAAGACTTGAAATATGAAGACAACTAAATTATGAAGACTTGGGTCTACATTCCTTAAATTTTCTTTGGATAGGTCAATAGCACTTATTTATTTTTTTAATTTAAATGTTTCTGAGTGGTTGTGTTTGTTTTGATTAAAATCCGCATGAATAATCTTTTTAATTATTTTATACCTAATGCGTTTTTTTTCCAATACATTGATGCAAGTATGTGCTTACCTTTGAAGGCCAAATAAGTTCAGCTTTCGGGAGAAACCATTTCACTTAATTTTGTGAAATTTTGTCTTGAGTTTTATTCCTTGGTACTCTGTAGTGGGTTATTTACATCAAAGAGCTCAAAAGTTAATTTCTTGTGACATTCAACACATCTAGCAGGAATGGTGATTTGATAGCCTTTTGCACGTAAACTTAAACTCTACTTTGGTTTTTTTTAGTTTGAAAATGGCGTTGTTTTTTTATTTTGTAAAAGGTAAATTATTTTTCAGAGAAGATGTGGGTCCTAAAGTAGAAAATTGGATTAAAAAAATCAATCTAATTAGGGCCTTATTTTATTAGGAATCCTTTCACTTAATTTTGTTAGATTTTGGCTTGAGTTTAGTTCCTAGGTACTCTTTGGGGGTCCCAGGTTGTTGGCGATCGCTATAGAGTTGCTTGCTTATATGATTTACTGAACTTATTTACAAGAATTTATGTGAACCACTTTGTGGTAAGATGAAATTATTTGAATGGTTAGGGTTACTTTCGAAATCGAAGTTGTGAAATTAATGTGATTGATATGTTGAATGTGGTAGTATGTTGAATTTGCTTTTCTTTTGCTTTGTCTGTTATGTGGATGTAGCTTCTCAATTTTGCAAAAATAGATTTGAAATTTTTAAGTTTTTATTATTTACATTGGATAAATTATGATTTTTGGACAACAAAGTGTAATCAAAAGTAATGCACAAACTTTGTTTAAAGAGTTGATTTGGCTTCTAGTTCATTTTTTACTGATTTGCTTCTATTGTACATGTGTTGTTTTTATGGGTTATGTGTAACTTATGTAATAATTATAAGCTAACGTTCTTAAATATTGGACTGGATTTCTTGTTCCTCTGGTTATGATTTGTTTGTCTTTACTGTCCATAAGAAAACATTTTTTGAGCATTTAATTTGCAGGCTCTATACGACAATCGTTATACGATTACAACCATCGAAGAGATATATCGTTCATTAAACGATGAACAAGTGAAAGTGGTTAAAGAGTTGGGGTTTGGAGAGTTGGTTAAGATTAAGCCTTTTGAAATACCTAAGGATATCATGTCGTGGGTTATTAACAATTTTAATTGTGAATGATGGTGTTTGAATGTACATTGGAAAATTATGTTTGTAGATGAGAAGGAGGTGGAAAGAGTGTTAGGGATGAAGTCAGGTACAGTCGACATAATTAAAGCTCTAGTGAAGGGAAATTGTGATAGTACGTTGGAGAGGGAGCTCGATCTTGAGATTGAACATGGCATGATTGCGTTACCGAAGATAAGAGAAAGATTAATTGCAACAGATAGTTATGGGAAAGAGTTCATAATGAAATATGTGTTGTTTATCGTGGAAAATTTTTGGTCACTGTTGACAAAATCTTCATTAAGAAGAAGTATGTTGTCACTATTGTCCAGCATAGAGCAAATTAGGGAGCTGAATTGGTCAAAGCTTGTTCTCGATTCTATTATAATTGGTGTTAGGAAATAGAACAGAGAGAACAAGACATCAGTGATTGGGTGTGTGTATGTGCTTGCAGTAAGAAAGCAAAATCCATTTTATTCTATGCTTTTTAAAAAATTAAAATATTTTGTGTTTGTTTTGCTTGTATTGTAACTGACATGTATATTTGTTAGTTTTTCAACTGATGATATATGTGTTTAAACTATGCAGATATTGTACATGGAATGTTTCTATCTTGTTGGAGAAAGAATGCTCCCGGAAACATCTAGAAATTTGACAAGAGTTTTGAATTGGGATAAAAATAGAGTATTTAGTCGGGTAACAACCGTACGAGGCATTGGAATTTTTAGGAGTGAAGATGTAATGATATTTGACATAGAGGAGTTAGGTGTGGATGTTCGTTTAGAGGGAGTTCATAAGAGGCTTGATTTGTTAGACTAAAATATGAAAGAATTACGGGAGGTTTGGAGGGTGATTCGGGAGGAAGTTACATGTATTGGTAAGAGTATGGAAGCTACCAATAGGAGTCTAATGGAGGTGGTAATGAACATAATAGAAATGTTGAAAAAAGGTCAGGAATATGAACTTAGGGATAATAGGGATGATATTATGGAGGAAGAGGGAAGAAGGCAGGAAAATTCAGATATGCATTGTGAAAATGAGGGTCGATTCTATTCTGGAAACAGTACAAAGTGGAATGAAGAAGATGATCAACTTAGAGGAGATGTGAATGATGAGATTGGAGTTACGGGTAATAAGATGGCAGGATGGAAAATTAAAAATGAGCAGGAAAAGGAAACCCCGATTGAAGAGTATGTCGGATCTAATAATCAGTACACTGACATGAAAATAGACAGGGATTGCTTTAGTGATGGGAATGATAAATTGTCCAAAGAAGAAATAGGTGGGGAAGATGATGACCCCCTTAATTCGCTAAATTTGATAGGCCTTTTGCATGATGTTAAGACAGCTTTTGAAAAGTAGTCCAGTGAGTCTAGTGGGGAGTTTAATAGAGCTAGAGTTGCAGGAGTACCTACTGTATATGAAAATGATAGGAAGCAAGCAGTAGTTACTGAAGCATAAATATGTAAACGGAAAGGGAGGATAAAGGGAACGTCTAAGAAAGCCCCGGGTAAACAATTGATAAGTCCATATGAAAAGTTGGGGAATCGAAAAAGGGGAAAGAAGAGAGAGGCTGTAGTGCAGACCGTTTCAATATCATCTACGTTAAATAAGTTCATTTTTATTATATTATTTATGTGCTTTTGTTTCGATTACGGGGGATGTAATGAAAAATATTTTGCTTGTGGGATGTAACATTGTTGTCAACCGAAAAGGTTGACATATTATATCACTGGAAACAGTTGGCTTCTAACCAGGTAAAGCATTCAGATGTCCTTTGACTGAAGTGGAGAAACATAATGTTTTGATTTACTTATATATATTGATTTTTTCATTAGACGTCATTGAGGCCTTTGAATTTGAATAAAATTAGAGAGATTGAAAGAGAAGATATATTGACAAGGCTTATGAGCGTTGAATATCCAAGAGAGTAAGTCCCTTTTAGAGTACTGTATTAATTATATGACTTATATTGGGTATATGATTTATATATTAAGTTCACTGTTGTAAGGTAGCCATATTGCATATATTGTTTCGTGTATCAAATGTCTCATCATTCAGATCTTTAAAACCTCGTGGATGGGTGGAGGGGGAGGTTATTAACTATTTGGGTTGCATGCTTATTTCAAGAGCAAGACAAGTCGGGGATGGAAAGGATATATCGAAATAGTATCTTCCAAGTTGGTTCCAGGTACTGTCTTAACACATTATTCATTATCCTCTATCCATGGAGTATCCGATATGTTATATTTGTGAGTTTTATTTTTAATAGGGCAATGTATTGAAGGGGAAGACACACATCCAGATTTTCAATCAAATTTTTAACTGCTGAAAAGTACAAGGGTAACGTAGCATCTTGTAAGAAGGTAAGTGTAACATGAATTTGTTTTTGGTATTGTGTACATTGAACTGAATAGGCAGTTTTGTTTCAGATTTTTGTCTCGATGAACTATGAGAAACTTTATTGGTTCCTGTTTGTTGTTGACATGATAAAACATAAATTGTTATATTTGATTTTGACCGGATGTTAGTACCGGTTACGGCAAAACAGGGCATGGTGAATGAAGTGGGTAATTATGCGTATTTGTTTTGTGTCTTAATTTTCAAATAATATGATGTTAGTGAATTAATTGACAGTCTACTTTTTCTATATGCAGAGGTGTATGTTATAAGAAGCAATGAAAACCAAACTAAGAAGACAACATAAGTTGTCCATATATTCATTAACTATTGATGATTGCATGACATATGTACAACAACCGAATACACACGACTGCGGCGTTTACGTAATGCATTTCCCGGAAAATTTAGAGCAATCTAGAGAAGCTGGTCCAGTAAACATATGACAACTGTACCCAAAATGTTGTACTATTCTTTTTAAACAATTGAAATGAACCGAGTTTAATATGATTTATACATTACAGGTTCATTCAATTAGTCACCGAAATGACATTGCCATACGACTTTTCTTGGATGAGAGTAATTTGACAAGAGATTGGATTTTGAAAGCTTTGTGATATGACATTGAGCGCCGTTAAATTATTCAGTTACCTTTAGGGTTGGTTGGGGGTTTATACTTGGTAAACAGACTAAATGTATTTGGTTATGTTGGACATGTTTTTATTGGCCCATTCTTGTTGCCGATGTTTTTTTTTTTTTTTTGGTGCAACTAGCAACCCTGTTTAGCTCCCAGATATACAATTAGTGACTCTTATTGTAACTTATAAATAAAATCAGTTCTGTAACAAATTAAGTGACCAGATTTAACTTCTTTATTAACTAAATATATTATAATTACCAGTTCAACTCTACGTGTTAAAAGGAAATAATGAATACGCATTATTAGTTGTGAATTTGTGAATTGTGACAAACAATGATAACTCGATTTCGTTATTAAAACCTTTTGGATGACACGAAGTTAATGAAATCAATAATCATATGAATTGGAATGACATTATAAGAGTACAATGACTATATGAAGCATTTTCCTGTTTATTTATTCCAGGCTAATGTATCATTTTCCTTCGTACAATAAATTTGAGTTTAGGGTCTAAATCCGTCTATAGAGGTTATAATAACCCTAAACCTCTATAAAAGGGTTGTAGGCCCTTAACAAATTCTTGATTAAATTACATAAAATGGCCAAAAAAAGACCATTTTACCTTCCCTAAACCCAAAAATGAATCCTAAAGTCTATCTCTATATAAGTGAATAGATTTTTTGAGTGAATAAATTCCTTTTAACGCATAATATATTCTTGATTAAATTACAATCAATCACCCTCGATCCTTTTTAACAACCGTAAACCCAAAAATGAAACCCTAAACCCTTAACGATGTACATAAATTATAGTAATACGTACGTTCTTTATAAGCCTAAACCCTAAACCCTATCTCTATATAAGTGAATGTGAATAGTTTTTGAGTTACTAAATTCCTTTTAATGCGTAACTGATTCTTGATTAAATTATATTAAATCACCCTAAATACTTTTTACTAACCTTGAACCCAAAAAATAAAACCTTAAACTCTGAACGATGTACATAAATTATAGTGATACTTACGTTCTTTGCAACCCTAAACCCTAAACTCTAGTTCTATATAAGTGAATAGATATTTTTTGAGTGAATAAATTCCTTTTAACGCATAATATATTCTTGATTAAATTACACTAAATCACCTTAAATCCTTTTTACCAATCCTAATCCCAAACAATGAAACCCTAAACCCTGAACGATGTACATAAATTAAAGTGATACTTATGTTCTTTATAACCCTAAACCCTACATCCTATCTCTATATAAAGGAATAGATACTTTTGGAGTGAATAAATTCCTCTTAACGCATAACATATTCTTGATAAAATTACATTAAATCACCCTATAACATATTCTTGATAAAATTACATTAAATCACCCTAAATCCTTTTTACCAACCCTAATCCCAGAAAATGAAACCCTAAACCCTGAAGATGTACATAAATTATAGTGATACTTATGTTCTTTATAACCCTAAACCTTAAACCCTATCTCTATATAAGTGAATAGATATTTTTTAAGTGAATAAATTCCTTTTAACACGTAACATATTCTTAATTAAATTACATTAAATCACTTAAATCCTTTTTACCAACCCTAAAACCAAAAAAATGAAACCCAAAACCCAAAACGATGTAGATAAAATATAGGGAAACTTACATTCTTCATAATCCTAAACTCTAAACTTTATCTCTATCTAAGTAAATGTGAATAGATATTGTTTTAGTGAATACATTCCTTTAAGCGAATATATATTCTTGATTAAACTACATTAAATGACAAATATCCTTTTTTCCGTTCTCTAAACCACTAAAATAAAACCCTTAACCCGACACCATATAAATAAATTATAGCATACTTATGTTCTTCATAATCCTAAACCCTTAAATATGTCTAAGTGAAATAGTTCATGATCCTTATTTAAGTTAATAGATTTATATTTTCTATTAAATTACATTAAATGATAATATCATTTTTTACCCTCCCTAAACCCTAAACTGAATCACTAAACCTGAACAATATTTAATTTAGTATTTTTATGTCATGAATAGTATGAATTTTGAAAATCCACCCCCGGGTTTCATGATTTTGACATTAGAATTCAAAATTGAATTAAAATAGAATTCATACCCTTTTAAACATTCCAATTACCGGTTTGATTTCCCATATTTTCCATCCATTCAACCCATTCAATTTCCCATTGCCTTCTATATATATTTTTCATTTGGATTCAACTTGTAGAGAAAAAATATTTAAATGGCATCAAGCATATCAAATTCTTCTTCTCATCATCAATGGCCATTAAGATTGTGTAATTGTCGACGTGGATATTGCATAATCAAGATTACTTAGAGATCTCAACAAAAACCTTGGAAGGCCATACTACTCATGTCCTAAAACTCCGATTAGTCTCATTCAATTTCAAAATCAATTGCTAGAAATTTGATGTTTTTATTTATGAAACTATATTTCCTTTCCTCTCAGCCTTGCAACAATTGAATATAATGGTTTGATGATGATCCGAGATTTGAAACCCCACCATCAACCAGGAAAATTATACAAGAATTATGAGGACCAAGTGATGAGATCCATTTTGTTCACCTAAAGTTGCAAGCTGTGGACAGAAGATTGAAAACCACATCTATGAGTTTGAAATTCCTCCTTTTGTTATCCATTGCATTTCTAGTCAAGGGTTTTATGAATTAGTATGTAATGGCATTTTATTTTTGTAGTTTGTGATTTTCTTTGAATAAAAATCAAAGTTTTCTTCCTTAAAACCTAACCCAATAGATAATAACATTGCGATAATTAAGGAAAACAAACTTACCGTCATCATCATTATCAAGAACAATAATAGTTCTTGCAGTCCTATCTATGGATTTTTTATACGAAGATAATGCAGATCTTGATGTTTGAGATGTCACTGCAAGGTTTAAAACGGAAACTAGACTTCCTGTGGTGGTTTAGATTGCCCGACAACGTTGCTTGGGTTCACATTGACAGCATTAACTGCTTGAACAGCTGCAAATCCATGATTATTGTACATGATACAATTTCTTACCGTTCAAACAGCCATATAAGAAACAGAAATGTCATCATGCCTAGAAATCACATATCTAATTCCTAGGGGATCCATCCTAACAGGATTCCCCACAGTGACAATTTCATTATTGTATACAATCCAAGTGATATTTATCAGGTTCAACTCTGTAACAAGAACTTGAGAGTAAGCAGTAAACCCAAAAGGACCAAGATACGAGGCCATTACTCCCTATTCAAAGCTCGAGCCTGTAATTATCCATGCACTTGGAGAGTATGCAACAATCAAATGTGAAAATTGATGAGTTAAAATAGTTTCCCCTATCCCAGAAATGTTATAAATCAAGACCACAATTGAAAACAAAGATGGGATCGATGGTAACTCAAGAACATATCCAAGCATCTGAGCTCTGAAGTTTGCCGCGTTTGTATCCCAATCGCTCAGGCTTCTCCAGATCATATGAATCAATGGGACCCCCCCTTTTCAAGATACATCCTTGTGGTAGTAACAAAAAGATGTTCAATTATTCAACCAACCCTAACTATATCCACCTACCCAGAATGAATTTGGCTTCTAAGAAGAATCTTGTCATTGGTTCACAAATGAGTTTGGCGGTTGAAGGGATCCATAGCTCTTGAATTTTGAAAAATATTGCTATAGAGATTGGATGAAGAATGTAATATGATTACAAGTGAAGGATTTGCTTCCTTACCCTTGGTCTTTTATATTTGATATAGCAATCCTCCAACATAGAGCACTCAAGTACACTTGGGTGTCGTGTCATAGGGGGCGATTTCCAAGCAAGATATTTTCATTGTTTAGGGTTTCGTTTTGTTAGTAACGAAATTTATTTTGGACAATATTAAAAATCATAATAATAGGGGATTTATTAAGTATGATTGACTATTTTTATATGAATAAGGACAAGTTAGATGCAATATATTTAATGGTATTCGGTAATTGTTAACTTTATTAACGGTTCTTACATGATAACATCACTAATGCTAATGTAATGATACAAATAGACCATGAACACTATAAATTGTATTGAATCATAGACAAACATTACTATCCTAAATGTACACTAATATGTAAGTGTTGATTTACTTCAGAATTCAATACATTTTACGATAAGTAAATGATATTATGAGTCAAGTAATAATTACAAAATTTAATTAATAGTATTATGCGTTAAGTAGTAATAATTATATAAATTTATTAAAATAAAAACCTATTATTATGAATGTTATAAAATTTAAGAAGATCACTTTAATTATAAAATGAAAAGAAGTTATATATCAATTACTTTTCACTTATTAAATATATATCAGTTCATCCAATGGTTGGGTTTCATGTCATCATGAAAAAAAATGGATAATGTCTATAGTGATCTTTTCCCCCTTGGAGTGAAAAATTCTTCACCACTTGAAGACTCCAAGAGGCACTTACCCCCTTAGGTCACATCATTTCACTGTCACAAACTCCACTTCCCTAAGTTTTATCCGGCTTTAGTAAAAAAAGTATGCATATTCCAAATTTGCGAAGCTATTGTGGGCCCCTATTGTCACATTATTGTACTGTTATTCAACTCCCTATATAACCGAATCGAAAAAAATTAGAATGTTTTATATGTTAAAAAAAAGGATTGTGAATTTATGGTGGGCCAATGTAAATCTAAACACTAGATTGTGTGAAGATATGGTGCAGGTTATTCTCAGTAACTTGGAGTTTCAAAAATTTTTTATCCCAACTGACACATTAAAGGGCAATTAGTATAGGTTTTAGGATGAGGATAAGATTGTATATTTAGGTCAGGTTACATGGCAGGAAGGTTGGTAATATTGAAGGTAAAAGATTTTGGTTTATTTCATTTTTAATAGTTTGATAAACTCGAACACATTATAATGGTAAAAAATTCATAATTAAATATGCATTTTATTTAAAGGATATTAGTGTGATAAATTTATTATCGTGTCATTTTTAACTAGACGAAATTAATTATTAAAAGTTAATATTTTAATGTGTATCATATTTCAACTTCAAATCGATATTCAATCGGTTTTCATGATGTCATTTATGAAGAACATGAATATGCTCAATACCATATAGATCGTGTCATTCTTATAGAATTACTGAATAAGAATAAAAACTTTCTACATAATTACGATCATTGTGATCGTGTTTGATTTTTATAAATTAAAAGAATGAATCAATCAATATCGATCAAAATTATAACTAAGAGATGAAACAAACTAGAACAATGAGTTATTATAATTCATTTTATTACAATTACGAAATAACTTGGCCCAAGTTTTGTTCATAGGATATGATTATAAATCCATGTTATACAGAGAGTTCAATTTATTTAACATAAATTCACTTGAAACAGAAGTGTTTCTTTGTCTATAATTCCATTGCCCATTGGAGATTTAGTTCAATTTAATTTAACATAAGTCCAATTGAACTAGTTCAATTTAAATTACCAGAAGTCCACTTGAACCAAATCTTTTTTTGTTGTAATTCAAATTCAAGTCAAATAATTTATATTTAAAAAAAATCCAAATGGGATGTCAATTTTTAAACCCTAAACCCTAAAGCAGCAACGAAATTAGTAATGGCATAATAAGGCCATGTTTGAATTTATTAATGTCAAAACATCTTTATTAATGTCAATAAATCTATGTGCCTTTGTAGAACTACTCCATTCAATATTTAAGTTGTTTATTAGTTTCTTGTTTTTTATTTGCACGTACTGAAACAAACAAAGTGAACCAAAATGTTGTGGTAACATTACAATAATATTGTTAATGAAATCTCAATTTTCATGTTACATTAAACTGCCTCTCATGGAAACTGAAATCTGAATCTTTAACACTAAACCATTTTATAAAATCTTCTTAGCCATAACCTAAAATCAAGCAAAGTCATTGTGACTGGTACTAACTGTTGTAACCTCCATCTTCTGCTAAAAAAGATTAACAAATGAAAGTAAATAAGTTTCTATTGGTAAGTCAACTCACATAAACCTCAAACATGAAATTAGCACCCAGTTACCTTATTCGCTGCTCTTCTTCGAGCTGCATAAGTTATTTTTGATATCATCTGCCTTATGCTTTGCCTAAATAAGTCTGTGTACCAATAACTAGGAACCTAATTCAAAGATTAATACTAAACACCTTTAAAATAGTTGATTAACATTGAAGTTATAACTTTAATATAATATAAAATTGAGATATAATCTTCCAAATTTTGTCCCGGGGGGATAATAAGGTCGACATAGCACTGGACTGCGGGAATGTTCTTTGCAACCGTACTTCCCTCTATTTGTGCACACACTATGGTCCACAGTGGATGGTGCGGGGGAAAGTCGAACAGCATCCTGTCGAAAAGCCTTCAATTATGTTATCAAGAGTTAAAGTCATCGGCTCACTTTCAGAATGGGCTATCCTTGGCTTTCTCAATACCCCCATAAATTTTATGCTCACAAACTCAAATTACGTCTTGAATTCCTGAACCTCTGCGGTAAAGTTCTTGCAAGGAACACCCTCGAGTAGTAAATTTCTTCTTCTACATCTAACTTTTCCAACATTTGCATTATTAAAGGAGGAGGCATAGGTTGTTTTACTCTTCTGTCTGGCAATATATGTCTTGTGACTCTATCTCCAAGAAATATAAATCGACCAATTGGTCTGTCTAACAGAAGTTGGGTTGAATTGAACTTTAATATGCAACCATCATCTTCTGGAAAATCTATACCATCCCATAGCCTCCAACATACCTAAGTAAATATACACAAGTAATTTTCATGTCAACAATATATACATGGTTTAGGGGACCATAATTAAATACCTTCTGTATCCTCTGTCAATGCAACAACAACTGATTTGAAATTGCAATGTGAAGAATGGAACAACCTCGTTGTCCGGTTATCTGACCTCCATCTAGGAAGTTTTGAAAAACTAAGCTCTTGGTTGTCCTTTAACCGAAATGGATTAATACCAAGTTCATATGCCCATACCTATAAAAGGAATTATATCAAAACATGTGACAATTATGTATGCATATTTTCTAAACTTCCTTGGATTTCAAATTACCTCCCAAACAAAACTAATGCCGCCCATATTTTTCGTTTTTTGTCGAGATACAAAACACACGTACCTATATAGTACGACCATCGCTGCTCCACCCCAATTATACTCCCTAATTCTATCCACGTTCTCTAAAGCAGGAAGACACCATGAGTGGATTATCTCACCAGTGTTACAGAACAAAGTCCTACTATGTAAAGGAAAAAATAACTAACAATCCTTTCTATTTCTATGTGATCTAGATCTTCATCAACAGTATTTTTATTCTATTTACAAGGTCACTTAGCTATACGCTACCCCCAAGACCTAGATTTGGTTCCAATCCTAACATACTCTGAATGTAATAATTATGACTACTCACATTAATATCCCATGGAATTGGTTTGCCTCCTACACGAATGTCACCTATTGCTATAAAGTCCAATAGGGTTAGTATCATCTCACCAAAGGGTAAATGGAAAGTAGTTGTAGTGTCCAACCAATGTTCCGCCAATGAGAAAGCCAGCTTCCGATCTCTCTTTGCCAATGGAATAACATTTATAAATCTACCAAATCCTACTACCCATGACTTCTCCTCAACTGCGTTTGGTATGTGATTCCACAGATTGCTAACATCAGAGGGCCCTGCAGTAAATAGGATAGCATTCCTGCACTGTATACATGATGATTATTGAATGTATCCAAGGTTTAATTCATAATTTGATAAATAAGTTTACAATATTTAAAATTGAATACCCTCCTGGTGAGATGCAAGTTAGAAATATGGGACTGGGGATCCCTAAGCAAATGACTCGCGGGGTATGTATTCGACCGAGGACGCTAACGGTAAAATCTTCCCATAGCGGCCGGGGATACCTTTGTGCTGGACCTTCTAAGGGTAATTGGAGCGAAGATACTTCCTTCAGCAGGCAGTACAATATCTTCCATTTATCCCTATTGCTACTTTTCCATAGATTTTATGGGAAGTAGATCAGTTCCTTATTCTTTGTTCTTCAACTGCGGCAACGGCAATGGAGTTATAAGTAGCAATGAGTGAGTTAATGTGGATTTATTATCTGGGAGAGGAGAGTGGGTATTGGGAGGCATCTTACTTCTGCATTATAATCTTTTCAATTTTGCATAAGAACAGAATAAATTCCTGGACTATTTTCTTTCTTTTTAAATCCCTCCAAAAATTGGGTAAGCCCCTTCTTTGGACTGTGACCTTGTTATCTAGTTCATTTGTACGCCCAAAGTCCATTTCTAATTACATGGTTCCCAATTATCTAGGCCTTCTTCCGGGGCACCCACATCCGTATAATCTGGGCTTGGAGACTGGCCCAGATTTTTATTGCAAGTTCTACGGTTGTGGCGGCCCAATGACTTGGCAAAATCATAATGAACAATAATTATTTAGTTAATAGTGTAGTAAATTAAACTACATTTAATTAATTACATTGTTTTTTCTCAATAACTGTGCAAAAACAAATTTTGTTTTTGTTAATACGCACCCGCAATTGACGCATTTCATAAGTTTTTGCTTCTTTCTCTTTTTATTCGTCTTCTCTCCCTTTGCTCGGGTAAAATTCGAGTCCTTCACACCAAGTAATTCTTTGTCGTTTCTTTGTCTCTTACATGTAATTGGTGATCCCTGCTCTTTTGAAGGACCACTAATTCTAGCTTTCAGTTGTTCGATCTCCCTTCCTATCACACCTTTTAGGTAGCTTGTTTGCTCTATACTTTTGGAGGCATGATAACACATAATTCCACATAGGCCAGATAGCATACTATACCTAGCTATTTCGCTCACTGTTTCGGATATTTTACCACAAGTATTTCTTTGGTCACCAACCGAGCGTGTCCACTGTTTCAAAATGCAAGGACTGGGAATCGACTGCATATGCTCCATAACCATACACCTGAAATATGACTGCATGGCAGACCTTTGGACTATAGTTTCATACACAAGCATTCCATTAACCCAGAATTATTTGTAAGCTCTACAGTCCATGACAGGTCGGGTCGATCGTACTTTCCCAAGAAATACTTCACCGTCTCATAACTATGAACATTATCAATTTTGTAATACAAGCCTTGTCTCAGGATCTGTTTCCTAACCTTCATGAATATGTTTCTCGTGTACACTATACTCGCACGCCTCTCAAGTGACACAAACTCAGTGATTGGTATAACTGACGTTGTTTTCGTGTTCACATCGGCTTCCGCATTAGAATGTCGTAGCTGTGAAATGGCATTGTCAAAACACCCAAAAAACTCGTAAATCTTTAGTTTCTCATTTAAATGTGAGTTTAAGAAAGCGTTCATCTTCTCACATCTTCGAGCTGATCTCATTCCTCCAAAAAATTGTCCACGTAAATATGATTCTACCCATCACCCACGAGTGTTGTACAGTTTTGCAACATACTCATTCATTTCCAACACATAATCATGCACAAGTTGAGCCTATTCACTTTCAAAATCTTACTTGTGACATTTCTTGTTCATAATCTCCCCAAACCGAGAATTGAATTCCTTACAGTGCACGTGGCTAGAAACATTCCTCTTCAAATGCCAACTACATATTCAATGCCTAGCAAAAGGATACACTTCTTTTATTGCCCTTCTCATTGCCTTGTCACCATCAGTCAAAACCGAGCATGGCAATTTCCTCTCCATTGCTTCCAAAAAAGTATCAAAACCCACTAGTACGTTGGAACTATTTCATCAGATATTATGGCACAAGAGAATGCACATGTCATCAAATGATTATTAATATTTGCTAATAGAACCAATGGCTTCCTATATGTGTTTGTCTTATACGTCAAGTAAAAGATTAGGACATCACCAAAATTCTCATAATTAGCCATTGATTGTGAGTCTGCCAAAAGCAGTCGCCTCAACCTTTTTTCTCGTACACATTGTATTTAAAGAAGAATATTAGATCAACATCTTTTTTTGCAGACAAATATGAAAGACCACTCTTAGCATCACCATCAATAATTGTTGTCTTCCTCTCAGAGTACAGTCAATTATAAAGATCTTTTTGAATGAATCCCCCATTTACATTACCCCCCCTTCTATGGATTGAAACACAAATAATCTTATTTTTTGGCTTGTCCTTACTCCAATTCCACATAAAGTCAATGCTTGAGCTATATTTTCACCAAACATCTTTCTATGACCCCTAAAAAAATGGTACATGACCTTTGCAATCCATGTTGTGATTATATTCCTTAACGAATTCTGGAACAACATAATTTCCTTGCTTCACATCATACTTGATCCCGAAACATGCCCCACATTTTACTCTAGTCTCTACTTTGTGGTTTCTTTCTCTATCCTCCATTTCTAGCCACTTTCCCAAATGACAACCTCCTTTATTACAGTGCCATTTCCTATACCTAGTTATCCCCTTCTTGTCAATCTTTCGATCATCTTTTTTAATAGAAAATCCAACACACCTACTATACATCATATAAAAGCCGTTGGCATCTTCAACTTAATCGAACGTCATTTTCATCACATCTTCTACTGAAAGGTCATCTATGCAAAGCATGTCTTCTACCCCTACAACTCTACTACATCCTTCCCCCGCATTCATGTTTCTTCTTCTCACTCCATCTCCTTGTTCATCAATTTTTCTTCCTGACTCGTTCTCACCCCCTCCATTGAAATTTAAATTATCTCTTTCAATTGGATAATTCCTAGCTTCCTTCCCGATTTAATATTCATATTCGTCAACATCCTCATTAAAGTCTTCCTCGTTACATTTCTCCCTCGTTACATTCTCTCTCATTCCAAGACTTATTTAGGTCTATCATTGAACCTTTTCCCTTTAAAGCCATCACAATACCCTATCTACACTTACACATAGTATATTATCATATCATATTATATTCTCAGATTTAACCCTCTATATAGATTAGGATTAACTTCTTTTTAATTTAAATTAAAATAATATTAACATTAAAGCATTCGTTAATGGTCTGTAGATAAAGTCATTTCAATAGTCATTTCATTTTATTATTACATATAATACATAGTTGTAGTTCACCATTTGCACTTTTTTCCTTTTTTAGTAAAATAGAGTTTACAGTTTAGCTATTATTATTATGTTTGCTTCGAAACATATAGTACACGACCTATACAACTACACTTTCTAAAGGTTGGTATAGTCCATTTTTGTTATTCTCTCGTGTACTACTTCATTTTACCTTACTTTTCTCTACCAATCGTATGCTACTTTCATTGGACATCCTTTTTCATTATTTGTTCCATAATGTTTGTTTAGTCACTTTTCTAATAATCTTATTGCAATTTGACCTTACACCCTTCATACCATCTTCATATCTCACACTTTTCCTTTATTTACTATAACGATTTAGTACAAAGACCTACTATTGTTACTGCAAGATTAATATCTACATTAGCAACACTAAACTATAATTAACGAAAATTTAGCAAAGCTCTCTAACATTTTCAGTAATACATGAGCTCATACATTCTAAAATTCACAAAATACTACAAATTTCTAACCACATTTAACAATATTAACATAATATTTACATTCAATGTTAAAATAATTAAGTATAACAGAACTTATATACCTCATATATTACACCCTCTAATCACCTCTAAGCTTGAGCTTCCATTCTTCTTATCACCTACAACATTCTAAACTATCTGAACAGACAATTTTCTCACCATCATCGATCTCCACTCTTTTAAATAGAAAGGAAGAGATTGATTTCCTACTAATTACATTACCTCTTCTTAACTTACCTTTACTTTTACAATTTTTTTAGCTTTATCTATAAGCTAAAAGTACGTCTTTGTCTTATTAGACCTGCTACTACTTTCAACCGGTGCCCATTTTTTTGGATAAAACCCACTATCCACTTGCTTCTTTTACAATAATACTGACACGGCACAGCAACAACCCTCCATTTCCTCTTCTTTAATCCACAAAAAAACCACTTTGTACTCTATATAATTTTCTCATGTTTACCACTTGCATGCAAGTTTACATGGGAGAAAAGAATGAGAAGTTTAGGTGACAAAAAGTTTGCATGGGGAAAAACAATGACAAGTCTAGGTGGCAATTATATTAATATACTCCTAAGTTTTAGTTTAGTAAAAAAAATTAACAAAACATCTCATTCTCCTTACTCCAAAGTCATATAGATTCCCTAATAGTTACTAGTGTTATTTTATTATATTACTAATGAACTCTTTTCAAGCCACTTTTATAAGTTCTCACCTATTAAATTTATGTCAAAATATATCGAGTAAATATGTAACTAAGGTGTATATAACTATATTACAAATACTCCAAACTCTTCATAAACATTTTTATTTCTCTAAATTAGAACTCGAATAACTTTAATATCACGTTTGCAACTTTTGTATCATTGGGCCACACTTAAGGTGCTTATGGGGTAGGGTGTTACATCTAATCTAATATAGTAACTTACTCAAGTAAATATAAAACATTAAGACAATCACCGAAAGTCTAGATAAATCAAATCAATTACAACAAAAGTACACAATTTGATATATGGAAACTCCAACACCTTCAACTCATAAGACCAACGTTCTAACCAAGTGAGCTAGGAGGCATGGATAAAAACCAATACTTATATTTTTATAGTATTTTATAAAATTATTGTTTATATTTTAATTCATACTTGAATTAATCTTACTTGAACTTGTTTTGTTGTCACTCCGATTATGTAGGGAATTATTTAGGTAAACCTTACTCATAATTAAGTGTACGTATGTTTTTGTTATTCTATATAAAATTGGAAACAAATGGGACCTCATTTCACAGTTTGAAGGATTTATTGATGGTTATTGAAAGAATGTTTCTTGACTATAGAGAAAATATCATTTATTATGGGGTTAATTTAAAAAACCCTTATACTTATAATCGAGTGTCAATTGAGTACCTGAACATTTAAAATTCACAATTAGGTACCTATTTTAACTTTTCGTTAACAAAGTTAAGGCACATAGCCTGAAAAAATTCAACCGTTTGTATTTTTTGGCTGTTGATGAACCTATTTCCCAAATACCCACACTAATAACCTATTTCCCTTGATGACTGTTAATTATTTTTTTACTTTCTTAGAAGTTGGAAACTGATAAAGTTCCCTCCATTTGCAAGATAATTATGAAAGTACAATATATTTGAAGGGAATTTTAGACAATTGGTTCCGTACATTCCCCGTTAAATTTTTTTCTAACGGAAACCTAATATAGGTACTTAATTGTCAATTTTAAAAGTTTAGGTACTCAATTGATACTTGAGTATAAGTACAATAAATTTTTGCAACTAACCCTTTATAACCTTTATTATAAGTATAAGGTTGTCCAATATAATACACATAAACATTCACTTATAAAGAAGTGAGGGGACCTACTATAACAATTTTGAGTGTAACACCAAAATTCAAATTTTTGAATGAAATTATTTAATAAGAATGTTTTCATAAACCATAATGTCTTTATACTTATTCATTGGAATATTTGCAAACATTTCAAAATGTCAAATACATCACATAAACAGAAATGATGAATAAGAAAAAAGAAAATATTTTTATAAATTAATGTGATGATAGAAAATTCACCAGAGTACCTTTCAAACAAAAAAAAATACCGAAATAAATCATAACTTATTACATTATCTGCACAATGGATAGAATTAAAACATTATAGGGGAATAACCTTACATTTTAAAACTATATACGACTAATTTCCTCTTATTTTATCTCAGGCGTTCGTCTTCCTTAGAACTATTCCCATTGTCTCCATAAGGGAGTGGAAAGGATTTAGATTCCAACTCATCAAGTAATGCTAACTTCTATCCATGAATTAAAGGAAAATCGTCTTTAAAGAGTAGGGTTAGAAATTTTAAGAAAACACCTATCTAGTTAAGAAAGAATTATGTTCGAGAACATCTTTAATTATGTAAAACAAAAATGATTTGAGACTTTTTTAGAAGTTTGTAAAACTTTGGGGTCAATGTACATTTTTTATAAAAATTTTACGTCTTCAACCGAAAGATTTAAAAATTTTTAGGCTAGAATGTAATTTTCAAAATTTAGGGGTCAAAATGCATATTTCAAAACTATTTCTTGAAAATCAGAGAAGTTAGAATTTTGCAATGACCAATTGATATTAACTAGAGTGAACAAGAAACTATGGAGCTCTTTCAAGGACCGATTACTAGAGTTAGGGCAAGGAAGATTAAGGAGCATGACTATGGTGTTACTAATGGATTGCTTGCATTTGTGGAAGAAGCTATGAAGGATGTACTAAAGTGCAAGATTGAGGGCTTAGAAGAAGGTTGTAAACCTCCCAAATTTCTCATGATTTATGTCTTAAGCAAGGAACAACCAATGAAGTAAGTTGGAGGAACAAAGATCACAAGGGAAGTGTAAAACAGAGCCTCCTATCGATGTTAGGCCCTGCCCCTACTGACCACGAGAGGGTTCTGTCTGAGACAACCAAATGAGTCAAGAATCTACCGTCGACAGTAGGTCTCGACGTACCATCCACGAGCCATGAGAGGGTTCTGTCCAAGACAACCAAATGAGTCAAGAACCTACCATGGGTGTTTCTTCAATGCTAATGCAATGTCTACTTCGGTTTTGAGTATTCTAATTCAATTTCAGCTTTTAATGGCTTAATTGGTCTTTTATAGGCCTAAGTCAATAGTCAATGTAGGGTTTAGCCCTAAAATTATTAATACCTCTTTATAGCTAATTTTGAACTAAGTTGAATTTGAATGGAAATTGAGAGGATTTCCAATTGGATTTCTAGGGTCTTCAACCCATGTTAGCTTAGTTCCTAAGGGTTTCCTTCCTTAGTTGGTGAACAATTGATGAACCTAAATTGTGGTCTATGGAACTCAATTTATTTTCATCAATTCCTCTTTAATCAATCCTACAAGTTCTTGTTTCTTCGGTTGATTGATTAGGTCTTTGAATTGTGTGGCTTGTGTTTTAGAGCCTTTGTTTCCATAAGGTTCTTGTTGCCAATTTGGAAAGAATCATCCCTCTCACTACATGGTTTATGGTGTTTAGTTCTCTATAGGTTTTATAGTGGAGTGTATTCGTTTTCAAATCTTCAATAGAAGTTCTTCAATGTATAGAGGTGATCCTTGGCAAGTGATTAAATCAATCAAGCTTCTACAAGTTAATTCACATCAAATTGGTATAAGAGAAACCTCCAATTGAAGGTGTATTTCTGTTTATTTTGTTTAAAATTTGTTGAAAAAAAATCAGATACATGATGATCTATGAAAAATAATGAAGACCATGCAAAAGAAATTCGAACAAAAAAATTGATAGCAAAAAAGTGAAAGAAATTGATTGTTATTTGAGAAATTATGTGCAAAATATTTCGATGGATATAATCTTCTTTGAGTCAAGAATTATTTGAAATAAATTTCATTCAATTTGGAGTTGATTTGATTACTCAATTGGACCAAAACTTTTGAACTACCGAGAAAGTTCGGTTCATGAGAAATTGTTGTTTATTCGGTCATATCTCATGTTATCGTGATTCAAGTCAATTGAAATTTGTGCTCAAACTCATCTTTTTCAAGTGGAAATCTTTCTAAACTTGTTTGGCTCGAATTGTAGTAGTATTTGCTAAGTTACTGCTGTTCTAGTAACAGGGTGTCATCATCCCCTATTTTCTGGAAATTTTTCCTAGTACTCTTTATTTCTTTATTTAGCTTAGTTCGCTTTGAATTTCTTGAATTTGATTTCTAATTGCTTTATTATGTGTTCCTATTATTTTTTTGATGATAAAAAGTGTTTGTTGGCTCTTTCTTATGGACAAACTTTTTGAAATTCCTTACACTTTAAATGTTTGATAGTTTGTTTCTTTGAACTATTTGGGTCCAACTAACTTCATTAAATGTTTTACTTAATTGGGTTGATTCTCTTGGTTGAGTTGGCTAAGAAGTTTGAAGGTTCTATAGAACCTTGAGAGGTGAGTGATTGGAAAAGGTAAGAGGGTGAGTTCATTTTCATAAAAGTCATTAAGAGAGTTAAACACGAGATAACCAAGTGATCATCAAAAGTGGGCAAACACTTGGGGAATGATTGGGAGGTTCCATTTCTTGTTTTCTTTATTTATTTATTTATTTTATTTGCAGGTTTTACAACGTCTACAAATGGTCATTTGCCTACCCCACCTTATCATGAAGACACTAGTGACCCTTGATACACTAAAACCAACCTAGCAAGTGTACTAGTTTAATTATAATACATCAAGGTCGATCCCACAAGGACTCGCACTCAATTACCACTAATACTATTACTTCTAATCCAAACCAACAAAACTTTGTGTTTTAACTTATCTAAAATTAAAAAATTATGAAGTGCTAATTAACGGGTGAAACTTAACCAGGACTAATGCTTCAACTAATGTTCTACTAATGACACTGTGTGTCGTTCCTCACGAAACCGATTTTATTCCCATGATTAACGGCAGAATTCCCTTAATTAGAACTAAGTCTGATCGCTTGGCACAAAGACTCTATCTTTAATTAATAACTTACTATATCTCTATATAGATTAGTTAACTAAAAACGCATTACATTCTGTGGAATTCCGAGTTTTCATATTTTTTTCAAATTGATTACTCATATGAACCGCACTTAGAAATTGCTACAATCTCCTGCCAACTTTACACTATGTTCTTATTACTTAGTTCCTAGTCGATTTATCTCTGCTAGGTCTCAAAACCAAGTATTAGATCGTGCAAAAGATGGCCAATCAATCACAAGCATTAAGATCAAGCAATAAGAATTAATAATAAGGAATTTCGATAAAATGAGAAAATTCACACAATCACATCATTGTCTTTTGTATTAGCCCTAGTTAAAAGGGTTTTAGCCACTAGAAACTATAAAAGAAATACACTTCTCGAGGAACATCTTCAAATTACAAAGTAAGACAAAAGTAGTAAAGAAAATAAGCATTAAACTTGACTACGTGTTCTTCGTCTTCTTATGCTTCGGAGCTGTCTTTAAGAGTTGGAAAATAAGACAAATGCTTAATAAATAGATGCCCTAATGGCTAAAAACTAGTAAATATAAATAGCCTAATCCTACGAGTCTTAGAGTTCAAAACCAAATAGGAAAGTAGTGTTTAATTACCTTAAAAAGCTATAAATCATGAAGATTTCATCCAAAAGATCTTTGAGAATCTTGGAGATCTGGACCTTCCAAAATGAAGTCCAGCACCGGTCTTTTGAATGTCCAGCATTGGTCTTTCTCTATCTTGATTTTTTTTGTTAAGTGCTCAAAGTTAGGCGCTTGTGTTTGTAAATGTCCAGCGCAGGTCTTTCTCCGGAACATTTTTCTTCATAAAATGCCCAAAGTTTAGCCTCGATTTTCTGTATGTCCAATGCCGGTCTTGCTCTTTAGTCTTGATGCATTATTTCACTCTTTTCGTGGCATAAAATGTTTGTTATGCCTCTATAGTCAACAAATCACAAAAAATGAGTTTCAACTTCCGTATTAGGCCGAAAGATATGCATATCTAATACAAAATTATGCATAAAACTATGGAAAATATAGATAAATGTATGATTTATCAATCCTACAAGGATGAATGTGAATGAAGCCTTAGAATTATTTCAACAATAGATTTAAAGCTTGGCAAGACAATTCCAAGGAGTTGCTAGAGATGTTGAGGAGTTAAAGAAGGGCATGGGTAGTTCCACAATAGAGAAAAGAGTTGGGGATGATCTTGGAGGAGTTTTCTCATCTCATCATCAAAAGGGTTATAACGATGCACCTCCTTATGGCTATTATAATGTGTCGGCTCAAAGTTCTTATCAATTTCATGATGGTGGTTACCTAGGAAGGCAAACCACTAGAGGTGGAAGAAGAGAGGCATAGGAGGAAGAGGAAACAATAGACCTCAAGAAAAGACTCCAAGAAATGAAGCATGGTATGAAGATAACTTGTTTCATGACTACGGGGAAAATCCTAATGTGGGTCAAAAATTCTTTGGTGGGTACCAAGGAGGGAAACAAGGAGATAGAGCTTTAGACAAGATTAAGTGGAAGGGCCTAATTTCAAGGGGAAAGTGATCCAAATGTCTTTCTTGATTCGGAACGTCAAGTACAAAAAATCTTCATGGTGAGAAATTATAGTGACAATGTCAAGGCTAAGTTGGTCATTGCCGAATTCTCGGGTTATGCACTCCCTTGGTGGAACAAGACTTCAATATATAGAGCTAGAAATAGAAGAAGACCGTTTGAAACTTGGATCGAATTGAAGCTCTCATGAAGGAAAGATTTGTGCCAAAGGACTATTATAGGGAGCTACACTATAAATTGATGACTCTTAGTCCAGTTCACAAGAACGTTGAAGAATATAGGCAAGAATTGGAGCTATATCTTTGAGGTTGAGCTCAGAGGAGGACAAGGATGCATCTATTTCTAGGTTTCTATGTGGTGAATAGGGACATTGTTAATCAACTAGAGTTGTACCCTTACACCTCTTATGAAGACATGTTTCATTTAGCAACCAAGATTGAAAATCAAAGGAAGAGAAGTGGATTGTCTAAAACCATGCTTCCTTCTTCAAGAAATGTTTTGTCTATACCTCAAGCATCTACTTTCAAGGGGTGACCAAAGAAGGATGAAACACCGAAGGTGTCTTTCGAGGATAATACCAAGCCTAAGGTGGAGGAGAAGGATAAGTTGATTACTAATCCATCTAAGTGTTTTAAGTGCAATACTATGGGATATATAGCTAGGGATTCCCCTACAAAAAGAACCTTGATCTTCTTGTTAGTATATGCCCTAGACCAATTGACTTTCATCTATGATTTATGAAGCATGTATTTTGAATTGTATTTTATGCTCTTGGTCATCAAGTATGTGACTTGATAGTAAAACCCTTATTGCTAATAAAATACTATTCTTGTTTGTCCCTAGTTTTATTACATCTTGTATTATTAAACTAGTGTAAAGTTGATTGATGATCAAGTTTTACTGATCATGAATATGAGATATAAAATCAATTCATAAATACATATTGAGAATATTGTATTGGACATGACCTAAAGTGAAGAAGAAATATTGCATGGGTTTAAGTCATAAATATTTCTTCTCAATTTTACATTTAGTGTCCTTTGACCTAATGTTTCTAATGCTTCTCACATGGGAAGAAAATATGTTTTGACATAGTCAAACCTTTTAATTAGGTGATTATTATGACTATTGGTTGGGCTATTTTCTTGACATGGCTTGAATATTGGAGATAGTGAAAGGGATTTGTCCCTCTCTTATTAGAGAGAGAGATATCCATGGGTCCCTTGATAAGGAAGACTGGAGAATATGCATGGCCACAAATAAGTATTAATAAGGTATTATTAATATTATTTGTCGGAACAGTCTGCCTGGTGATCAAGTAAATGGTTAATTAAGTTTTATAAGGATGACTCGGTCCATGCCTTATACTTATATCGTGTGATAAAAGGACTAAATATTAAAATTGATGCTAGGTTATCATTGATTTTACTTAACTTGGGTAAGCATGATGTCTTGCTAGAGGTAGCTTATGTTTTGTGAATAAATGTCTAAAACATTTTTCATTCACTGCCAGGTTAACTGAACCTACAGGGTCACACGCATAGATGATCTTGTGGCACTATGTCCACGTTCAATGAATATAGATCGTGTCCAGATTCGTTGAACGTATACAATAGGGGAATCAGATTCCATATTGTATTTTCTGGTAAGTTAATAAGTAACTGATTTTTTATTTATTTGATAATAAAATTAATTACTTAATATTATTCATCCAACCGTTAGATGAATATAGGAATAGACAGACGAGATTAAACCTGTCATTAGATGACAGTTAGGGTTCTGATGTTGACAGCTATAAAAGGTTATGTTAACCTTTTCTTCTATAGCCGTCTTCATCAGATTAAAAAAAACCAGAAACTTTAACCCTAGAACGGGATAATAATATCTCACATCTCTCTCCAAAATTCGACAAAATATTACCAAATAGTTCTGAACAGCTTTCACAATACCAAAGGGGCTAGTATCCCAAAAGCTTGCAGAAGAGTTCGTGACGTGAATACCAGTAGAGGGCGAAGCGCAACAGCAGCGCCTTCACACCAGACGAAGAAAAAAATATTGAGGTACTATTTTATCCAATTGGCTTTTATGTGCGGATCCTGTTGGTGGATTTTCATAGTTTTTATTTTGTTTGTTTTTGCCTACGGATTCCAACACTTCCATGAAAACTTGAGTGGTTGGATTAAGAAAGATGAAGAAGATTACCAAGAGGACATTTTTGAAGAGGAGAAAGAGAATGGTGATGAAGCTCAAGGAACCACTTCTTTAGACTCCATTGAAGAAGGCATGAGTTTGGTGACTATTAGAGCTTCATCTACTTAAATCTTTGAAAAAGATTCTATCATTCAAAGAGAAAACATCTTTCACGCTAAATGCTTAGTAGGAGGTAAAGTTGCTAATCTTATTGTGGATAGTGGTAGTTACACTAATGTAACTAGTACTTATCTTGTTAAAAAGTTTAACTTACCTCTCCTCAAGCATTCTAAACCTTATAAGTGTCATTGGTTAAATGATAGTGGGGAAGTTAATGTTAACAAACAATTGTTAGTTTCTATTACAAAGGGGCCATATAGTGATGAAATTCCTTACGATGTGGCTCCTATACAAGAGGGGCATTTGTTATTGGGACGTCCTTGGCAATATAATAGGAAACCTATGCATGATGATGTGAAGAACACCTCACTTTTGAAAAAGATGGAAAAAAGTTCATGTTGAATCCTTTGGCTCCTAATCAAGTCTTTAAAGAGCGAAAGAAAATGAGAGAAAAAGAAAGAGTTGAGAGTGAGAAAAAGAGAAAGAGTATTAAGGAGGGAAAAAGGATTGAGGGAAAAGAAGTGAGTGTGGAAAAATCAAGAGAGGAAAAATTGTTGAGAGACAACAAAATGAGTGATCAAGTTTTAAGAGAGAGAGAGAGAGAGAGATGTTTCTATGCAAAAGAAGTGAGATCATAGAGACCATTAAAAAAGAAGAATTGGTTTTACTCCTTTATTGCAATGGTACATTTGTTTCTACTAATGATCACTCGTCTTCCATGTCTAATACTATAGTAAAGTTTATTGAATAATTCAAGGATTTTTCCCAAAGAGGCGCCCGATGGACTTTCTCCTTTGAGAGGAATTGAACACCAAATTGATTGGTTCCCGGTGCAGTGCTTCCAAATAGACCTGCTTATAGAAGCCTATCTAAATAGCGCAAGGAGTTGAGAAGACAAGTGGAAGATTTGCTCTTCAAGGGATATAAGAGAAAGCTTAAGTGCTTGTGTCATTCCCGTTTTATTAGTTTCTAAGAAAGATCTTACATGATACATGTGTGTAGATTGTAGAGCCATTAACAACATTACCATCAAATATAGGCATTCTATCCCTAGGTTAGATGATTTACTTGATGAGTTGCATGGTTCCCAAATATTTTCAAAAATATATTTAAAATCCGGTTACCATCGAATTCACATGAGGGAGGGGGATGTATGGAAAATGGCTTTTAAAACGAATTTTGGTCTTTGTGAATGGTTAGTCATGTCTTTTGGGTTAACTAATACACTTAGCATAGTCATGAGACTCATGAATCATGTTTTGAGGGATTTCATTGGAAAGTTTGTTGTAGTTTATTTTGATGACATCTTGATATATAGCAAAACTTATGAGGATCATATGCATCATCTTAGACAAGTTTTGTTAGTTTTGAGAAGTGAGAAATTATATGCTAAACTTGGAAAATGTGAGTTATTGTTTGGAAAATGTGACTTTCCTAGGTTATGTGGTGAATTCTCAAGGTCTTCAAGTAGATGAAGAGAAGGTGAAAGCTATCAAAGATTGGCCTACTCCCAAGAATGCATCGATGTTAGAAGCTTTCATGGTCTAGCAAGCTTTTATAGAAGATTCATCAAGGATTTTAGCACTATTTCTAGTCCTTTGACGGATGTAATCAAGAAGATGAATGGCTTAAAGTGGGAGGAGAAACAAGAGAAAGCATTCAAGCTGTTGAAGAAAAAATTGAGTAGTTCCCCTCTACTAACACTACCTAACTTTGAAAAGACGTTTGAGATAAAATACTACACCTTGCGAGTTGGAATTAGAGGAGTCTTGATGCAAGACAAGCAACATTTGGCATACTTTAGTGAAAAGTTGACCGGTGCAGCATTGAGTTATGCTACTTATGACATGGAGCTCTATGCACTAGTGAGAACATTGAGACATTTGCAACACTACTTGAGACCTAAAAAGTTTGAAGTGCATATCGACCATGAGTCATTGAAGTTTCTCAAAGGACAACAAAAGCTTAATAGGAGGCATGCTAGATAGATGGAGTTCATTGAGACATTCCCATACATCATTCGATATAAGAAAGATAAAGAAAACATTGTAGCTGAACTTTGTCTAAAAGGTACACTCTCATCTCTACTTTGCAAGCTTAATTACTTAGCTTTGAAATGCTTAAGGAATCGTATGCTAGTGATAATGACTTCAAGGATATATTTGATGCATGTTTGATTGTGTCTAATGATAAATATCCCACACACAATGGTTTTTTTTTTTATCATGATAATAGATTGTGCATTCCTTCTTGTTATACTAGGTTGTTGTTAGTGAAAGATACTCATTTTGGTGGGTTGATGGGTCATTTTTGCATTGCTAAGACATATGACATATTGCATGAGCATATCTTTTGGTCTCACATGAGAAAAGATGTTGAAAAGTTCATAGGTTTGCCTAGAGTGTAAGAGAACTAAGTCTACATCTTTGCCACATAGTCTTTATACTCCTCTAGAAGTTCCTAAGGAACCTTGGGTAGACATATCTATGCATTTTTATTCTTGGACTACCTAGATCACCTAAGGGCATGGATTCCATTTGTTATGGTAGATAGGTTCTCTAAAATGGCTTATTTCATAGCTTGTAAGGAAATCGATGATGCTAGTCATGTTGCAGATCTTTTCTTTACTTGGGTAGTGTGATTCTACCGCATTCCTAGAACTATTATTTTAGATCATGATACTAATTTTCTTAGTCATTTTTGTCGAGCTAGTCATGTTGCAGATCTTTTCTTTACTTGGGTAGTGTGATTCTACTGCATTCCTAGAACTATTATTTTGGATCATGATACTAATTTTCTTAGTCATTTTTGTCGTCTTTTGTGGAGGAAACATGGAACTAACTTTTTCTATTCTCAAGCTTTCCATCCACAAACTGATGGCCAAACGGAGGTAGTTAGTAGAACCATTGGGCAACTTCTTCGGGCCATCATTAAGAACAACTTGCACGAATGGGAAGATTATTTGCCTCACATTGAGTTTGCTTACAATAGTGCACATCATGCCACTACTTCTTATTCTCCTTTTGAGGTTGTTTATGGTTGCAATCCTCTAACTCCATTTGATTTGGTGCCTTTACCTATAGATCATACTTTGAGCTTGGATAGAAAGAAGAAGGTGGAGTTTGTTTGGGCTATTCATTCCAAAGTAAATGACACCATTGAAGCCAACAACAAGAAGCTTGTATCTAAGAGGAATGTTGGATGGAAGCAAGGGGTCATTGAACCCGACGATTGGGTTTGATCATCTTTGAAAAGAGTAATTTCCTTCTCAATGAAAGTCTAAACTAGATACCCGTGGTGACAACCATTTTTAAGTGCTTGAGCGCATTAGTGAAAATGCTTATAAAATTGTTTTTCTAAGAGAAAATAATGTGACAGCTACCTTCAATATTTCTGATTTATCTTTGTTTGATGTAGGTGAAGATTCAAGGACGAATCTTTTGAAAGGAGGGACACAACTCAACCGATGAACAAGAAACTATAGAGCTATTTTAAGGACCGATTACTAGAGGTAAGGCAAGGAAGACTAAGGAGCATGACGATGGCGTTACTGATGGATTGTTTGCATTTGTGGAAGAAGCTATGAAGGATGGACTAAAGTGCAAGATTTAGGGCTTAGAAGATGGTTGTAAGCCTCTTGAATTACTTATGATTCATATCTTAAACAAGGAGCAACAAATAGAGCAAGTTACAAGAACAAAGATCACAAGGGAAGGGTAAAACATAGCCTTTCGTTAGTAGTACGCCATACCCCTACCGGTCATGGGAGGGTTTTGTTCGAGACAACCAAATGAGTAAAGAACCTACTGTCGATGGAAGGTCGAGACCTACCGTCTATGGTAGGGTGTTTCTGCAGTTCTAATACGATCTTTACTCCAGTTTTTAGTATTTCAATTCAATTTTCAACTTTTAATTAAGGGCTTAATTGATCTTTTAGAGGCCTAAGTCAATAGTCAATGTAGGGTTTAGCCCTAAAACTATAAATACCTCTTGTAACTTATTTTGAACTAAGTTGAATTTGAATAAAAATTGAGAAAGTTCCCAATTGGATTTCTAGGGTTCTTCAACCCATCTTAACTTAGTTTCTAAGAGTTTCCTTCCTTAGTTGGTGAACAATTGATGAACCTAGATTATAGGTCTATAGAACTCAATTAATCATCATCAATTCCTCTTTAATCAACTCTAGAAGTTCTTGTTTCTTTGGTTGATTGATTAGGTCTTTGAATTGTGTAACTTGGGTTTTAGGACCTTTGTTTCCCTAAGGTTCTTGTTGCCAATTTGGATAGAATCGTTCCTCTCATTATGGGGATTATGGTACTTAGTTCTCCATAGGTTTTATAATAGAGTTTGTTGGTTTTCATATCTTCAATAAAAGTTCTTCAATGCATGGAGGTGATCCTTGGCAAGTGATTGAATCAATCAAGCTTCTACAATTTGATTCACATCACCAACACAACTTTTTTCCTCACCTTTACATCAAATTCGTTGACCTTCCGATCCTAAATTATCCACTGTAAACATTTAAGAACATCATTAATCATCATATAATCACCAGAAACATATAAATTAAACATAATATATGTGGTACAAAATTTTGGTTCCAGAAAATGCATCATAACTTCGTCTGAATAAAACTTTGCAATTAACTTCAATGGAATATATGTCACATATTATCATGCTTTGGTGGTGATTGAGTCATGAAAACATCATCATAATTCATACAAATTTAGCAATTTTCAACTTTATCAAAACATGTATTTTCGCAAAACAGAGAATCAGAGAACGTAGAGCATGCATCAAAAGTCGAAAAATAAATCATTACTTTACCTCAATATGGCGAAAGGTTGGCTTTGATTGTACACCATATATAGTCGTTCCTCTCTCTAGCCTCTTTGGTGTCTATGTACAAATGCTAGAGCATTAGATTTAACTTTTGGTGTCTCCATCCTTTTTTAAAGTTAAGACCCTCATCTCATTCTCTCCTTATTAAAACTTCCAATCCTGTAAAATTAATATAAACTTATGGTTTAACATTATTTTTTCACAAAAATATAATTACAAATTGACCCCCAAATTAATCCCATGGATCAATCGCTTCTACCACCCCTTCTATGGTTCCAAACACATTCCCCTCATGATCTTGAATCACCACCCTAACCCCGCCTTGACCCCATTAAAATCTCTAAAGCTCTATCAATGGCCACAGTATAAACCCCTTCCCTTGGTGTTTTCTATCTTTACTCCTCATATATATTAATTATTTGATGAATTGTTTTATCTAACCAAGCTTTGGCAATCCCAGATATGTCCTCTAACTCAAAAAGTTTGTGCCAAAACACACATTTGTTCTTTGCTATCCAAGTTCCTAAGATCATACGGAATTCTCCCAGAATCATCTTTGGTATATTCTTAATTTCTATAATGAGAAGAATCATGATATTATTTTCAGTTAGATAAATGAGATATTTTAATTTTATTTAAAAAGAAAAAAGAAAACTAAAATGCGTTAATTAGTGATACTTCCCTTGAGGTTATTTAAAATATAACTATAGAATAAATCCCTGAAGTTTAATGAAATTATATTTTCTTCCCTTCATCTAAATAAATATTTAACAAGTTATTCCCTCCCTCATGTTAAGATGTAAACATACATTAATAACAAGAAATAATTGGAGCCTTAAAACCCCTTGTTTTAATTCATGTCTTTTTCGTTTAGGATGGATTTGTCTTGAATTTTGTGCAAGAAAGTGTCTTTAACAAATTGGTTCATCTTTTTGGTCCTCCACTATTCCTATCACAAACTTTACAATCATCTCCTACTTGTTCTCAATCCTCAAATATCAAAGTTAGCTTTACCGTAACTTTTTTTTTTATCTTTTCTCTCTTTTTATTTGTTTCTAAGAGCGATGCAGAATAAGGGTAGCTAGCACGAATAGGTTTGTGGTGGTTGTTAGATAATATGATTTATCGGTGTAAGAGAGATGATTAAGAATGTTGCAATTAAAGAGGTGAAATGAAAAAGATGGACACAACGGTCATTTCATTTAACTATTGACATAATAATTGGTCAAAGGGTGGTCATGAGGTTCTAAGACGCTTATTTTGTTATATTATTTTCATAATAATTTTATTAATAAATTCTATAGTTATAAAACTTGTTAGCGTAGTGTTGTATGCACAATAGAATAATTGGTATAAAATATAAAGCATAAAGAGCGAGAGTAGAAAATATATAGAATAATTAGAAGAATATGTATAGAAGAAGAAGAGGTAGAGAATAGAAAGTAGAGAACTTTTATTGCTTTCTCTCTGAGGTGTGATTACAACTGAAAGGTAAGGGCCCTATTTATAGAGCTCTGGGGATACAAGAGATAGATATGAAATAGGGGAATAGATTCTACCATATCTAAGATAGGATTAAAATTTTATCACTTATCTATACATAACATCTACTCTACAGATTTCTATATCTTCAAAATATCTATCTCTTCGGGAGATAGATTTTATCTTAGATATTATTATCTGTTAAGGACATCCACAATTATTTTTTTTTTATAACACTCCTCCTTGGATATCCATTACATATAGAACATGTCTCGTTAAAACCTTACTAGATAAATATCAAGTGGAAAAAAACTCTAGTGAAGGAAAAATAGTACACTATTATCTATGTTAAATATTACTCCCCTTGATGAGATAATCACTTGAGATTTCTAAACATACATATTCAGGGATGATCTCAAGTGTTATTATTGGTAATGTCTTAGTGGATAAATCTTCCAGATTTCTGTGATCGAACTTGTCTGTACATCATTGCCACATCTCTTCCAAAGATCATATACAAATATGCATATATCTCTAGTATATCCTCTAACTTTATAATCATCCAACAATGTAATTGGAATTTCATGTCAGAGGATATTATCTCGAATAATAATTTTTTCATCTTGATCACACACATTTTAGTCAGCCATTAATTATTTCTTCAACACAAGTTAAAGAAGTGGCTGCAACATGTGTCTATATACACAATATCATAGTGTATGTTAATACATGGTGTGATTTGTATGGATCATATAAACAATCAATATCTTATATATATATATCCATCTCTACAGGAGTTGGATTGTTTCTCAAATTTCAAAATAATCATTTGAAGGAGATATCAAACGATAAGTCAATATATATTTCAAAGTCTTTAGTTATAAAACAACTATAATAACTATCTTGTATGAAACAAGAATACTCATGCACTAGATATGTAGAATCATGGTGCTTTGGGGCCAAATTGTTCTTCAATATTCTTTTATAACAGATCTTTATGAATACTTAATGACTTGGAACATTAATGATGTGCAATATCCATGTAGAATATTTTCATAATATTTAATTTATTATTGTAGGCCTAAGCTTGATTTCAAAACCTTGATCATGATACTTGCCCTTATTTATTCTTCAGGATTTTCTCATATAATCCTCCTCCATTTAGAGGATTATTGCCTGTAAAATGAAGTGTTCTGTCACGCTTCAGGCGTGATTCAAAATTATACGCTATATTTTGTCCTTCTAGGATATCTACCCAAATAAGAGTATCTATTAGAAATTATCATAAATTTGGTAATATATCAAGTATTTAGTTTACAATTATTTGCAAATGACTAATGTTGTGAAGTTCTAATTCGTGGGTAGATGATATTTTCATATGATATCATTCTTCTATTGCTGACTTTTTAGCCCTAATATGAAGCATACTAGTTCATCAAAGTATTTATCGGCAAAAAGTAATATATATATGTATATATATATGGCAAGTATAGTTAACCAAGATGAGTAAATGTTTCCTCATATATGGACTCGATCTTCTCATCATTATCTTTAATAATGGTTCACTAAGACAGTTACATTATGTTCTTCTAAACAATTTACTTATATGCTTCAGGCATAATAAGTCCATCAGGGACTTTATATACATATGTTATCAAATGATAACATTGACAAATGTATATCAGTTGTCTTGGGCACTATTATAAAAACTAATCATATTCTCCACCAAAAATATTTCTTCGTAAGTAATGCTAGGTTTTTATGAAGAGTCATAATCAGTACTTATTTCATAATTCGCATATCATAAATATTCATAACTATCCTTCTTGGATTAATACTTCAAGTTTATAATTCCTTCTAGGAATTATGTACACTTCATGTGTACTTATTAATTGTCCGGACTAACTTTTATAATTCTCATGCGAACTCAATATTATCTTAAGTTTGCAGACTTTTAATCATTCTAATTCAATAGCACTATGCACATAAATACTCTTGTACTTTTGCGATTCCATTCATTCTCAATTATGACCTATTATGAGGAAATCTTATAATATCACCATTTTCAAGTACCTGAATTTCTTCTAGAAATAATTCATTAGTCATATTTGGACAATTCTTTTGGAATTTTATTTCCTCGACTTTATAGTATGACCATCTAAAAATTTGTTCATTTCATATGCGAGGAGTTTATATTCATGGAATTGACTTATCTACCACGTTTGGATTATGTCTCAACTACTTTGATGATGGTATGTTGTCCTTCAAGGACATCAAATATATTATGAGCATTATTGGTCAGATGTTAGTCAGAAAAAACGTCTAGCTATATGCGTTTGAACTTCTAGTTCAAAACTTATAAGAGATACAAAGTAATTAATATTTTCATCCGACTACATGTTTTCTACTCTTAATGTTGAGATATTCAAAATCAATAAATTATGAATATCTTTTGATATTCTTTGAATATAAGTCCATCTACTTTTTGGTGGACTAATAAAAATGAATAGTGCATATTTAATTCACAGAAGGGGAATACATGATCTCTGACCACAACCAATTACAAAGAGGAGTATATATAACAATTTATTGGTAAAAATACGAAACAAGTGGTATTATTCATTTATGGTCTACAGAACCATTTAGTGTATAAACATATTTTGTAGGATGTTTAATACTAATATCAATAGATACATATCACAACCATCATAATTAGGACAAATTGTACCTTTGAGAGAATTTAAAGTATGAGTTCATTACTAAGACATCATAAACTGTAGGTTACGAGTCAATATATATTATATAACTATTTTTTCGATGCATCAATTAATATTTTTGTATTCATCCTAAAGTAACACATTCAACTCTACAGTAATACTGTTGATGTTTATAAAACAATTACATTTTAAAATGCATAGCACATGGAATTCATAGAATTAGAAAACTTCTGGTTCTATATTATTTCATAAATTCCTAAATATTCTTCATATTTAAATAATCTAGGATAGTTTTATGTCATGCCAATAATAAATAGTTTAACTCAATAAACTTCTGGTTTATCGAACAATTGTATCTCAAATTTATTTATTTTGAGCAATACAAATAAATGGTAGTATTTGTTTCATAAAGCACTAATAGTAATGCATATTTCTTATCAATTGTCTCAAGATGATGAAAAGTATCACCGAGACTAATAACGTTCTACAACACTTTGTCGAGAAGAATGTATTTCAAATTTAACATTTTTTTTATAAAGATACACCAACTTTTCTAGAGTCTTTAATTGTCTAACTCTTCTGGAGCTTTAAACGATCAGTTCTTCTAGAACTTCGTACTACTATTTATACGTTGACATTTATGATAAACATGTCCCCATGCACCATGATTGACAAGAGATAGTCCATCTCATCATTATACAATATAAAATGCTAGTTTCTCTGGTTCATGTTATAAGGTAATGTAGTAATAAAGGTAATGTAGTAATAAACTTTAATTAGATATAAAGAATACAAATAAAATAATCTTGTACTTTAGAAAAGAAATCTAACAACCATAATATATGTCAAGAAAAAACCATTTGGATATTTTTGTAATAATTTGGCAGCATTCACGTATGTCATTTTGATGTCATTAGTAATAGCATCATTAGTACCAATAGCATAATTTTGGAAAAGCAAACAACACTTTCATATCTCTTCTTGGACGATATTCTATAATAATTCAAATGGCATACTTCAGGTACACAACAAATCGCATCGATAACTGTTTTATAAAATGTTGAACCATGTATTCTCTTTCCTTTTCTTACTATTTTCACTTCTAGTGAAAATCTGTACATTAAGGGTTTATTGGGTCATTGTGATAAATATAATTAATATTTATATCACAGTTGTGGTCATGACTAAAGTCTATTTTATAAATAAATTATAAGTTTAATGCATTTACTTCAGTGAATGACATAAAATTCATTGGCCAGCCAGTATCATAATATTTCATCAATGACTCAATTTCTGTTGATTTAGTCCCAAGAAAATATAAGACTAATTTAATAAAATGTTCTAAAACATCTTTTTCAATATTACTCTGCAGGAACATATTTGAAAACGTGATAAGGGTATAATATTTTCTCTATCATACCAGGAATAATATTTTCTCTGTGGATTTTGATTGGAGAAATTCAATATATGATAGAAGTATGCTACTGATAAATATTTTAACCACAAGTATAACCTAACACAACCAGTGTTTGTAAAATAACCAACATTCTGATGGTTGTATAGTTAATCTAAAATTATATAGCAACCAACTTCTGGTGGTTTCATAATTGATTTAAAACTTTCCAATGCATGTGGCTTCGATGCTATAGTTCAATTGAACGTGTCTTAATATATTTCATTAATGGTGTCTTATAGATCTATTATATATCCAAATGAATTTGTATAAATAATTTTCAAAACAAATATATATATAATATCCTTTTGAAATTATGATTGGTCAAAAATCATGGTCCTTTAACTACGGCTCCTTCTTACTCATCTTGCTTGCCATTTTAATTACTTTAGAATTTCAGATTTCTCTATTCTGCAAAAACTCACATTTCTATATGCACCACACCAACTAAATTGTCGAGCAAGGACCTCCTTTTATCTCCAATACTCCAACCCAAAAACATTTGGTAAACAAAAATCAAATATAGTTGGGTACCAAACACTGTGTGGCTCCATGTAAGCCTTATTTACTATCATTGTTTTTGTCTTCTACTATTGATACCTAGAGCTTCTTCTAATTCATCTTTTGTCTTCCATCAAGCAGGGATATTTATGTGAAGAAAAATCTTGGAGAGAAAAGGAGAGGAGGAAGAAAGAGCTTCATGCTGATAATATGTTATTAAACTTGTTGTCGTAGCATTGTCGGCAAAATAGATTAATCGTTAAAAAATATAAAGTATAAAGAGGGAGAGAATAAATAGAGAAAATATATAGAATAATTAGAAGAATGTATAGATAAGAAGAAGAAGAGATAGAGAAGAGAAAGTAGAGAACTTTTATTACTTTTTCTCTGAGTTGTGATTACAACTGAAAGGTAAGGACCCTATTTATAGGGCTCTGGGGATACAAAAGATAGATATGAAGTACGAAATAGATTCTATAATATTTAAGATATAATTAAAATTTTATTACTTATCTGTACATAATATCTATCTTTAGAGAATATTATTATCTGTTAAGGACATTCACAATTATTATTTTATTCATAATATATAGAATAAAATATAAACCTACGTTTGGTACATTGGAACGATTTGGAATGGAATTCATTTCCACTTGAATCCTTCCCCATCCGAGATGGAATGAGAATCCTCTTTCCATTCTAATGTCTAGAAGGAAAAGGTAGAATAAAATGGCGATTCCTTTTCTTTGTATGGAAAATTTATTATTTAATATCGGTTTGTAATGAAATTATATAAGATAACCTAAATACCCTTCTAATATAAATTGTATTTTTCAAACTCTAACACACATTTAATGCTCCAAAAAAACATCAATATTTTATTGAAGCATAAATATTTATACATAAGATTGGAAATAGTCATAAACAACTCTTTTTTAGGATAAAAACAAAATGAAGTACGATACATAGAAATTAAACAGCTACAAAATTATTATCTTCACGTATTCAACTTTCTCATTGCCATCAACAATGAAGAAAATTTGAGTTAGATTACAATTACGACCGATGATTGCAGTTATTTCTTTTTGTTTACTTTCAAAGAGACGATCAATTAGGAGCCCTTCTCTATGACAAGGTTGATACTAGGTTATATTTCTTATTTATTGAATATAATATATGTAACATATGGGGAGTGTAATAGTCTATATTTTTTAAAATGATTTCTGGTCATTCTTGAAAAGCCTCAACTTTTGGTGAGGAAAGACTTTCCACCTTTATCTTGGAATAACCATTCTTGTGAATGACTTTTCCCACTTTGAGCTTACATACCAAAACATTAAATGGTAATAGAAGTAGAAATATTCATTCCATTTCTATTAATTCCTACTTACCAAACATAGTGTAAGTGTATTAAAAATACTAGAAAATCTTGAGTGCTCAAAGGGGGAGTGTAAATTTTAATGAAGTTCAAGGATCTCCTTGTAGTTTGGTTAAATCTCAAGGGAGGTATAAGTAGTTAATCCAAAGAAAGAACCACCAAATGTCCAATGCCAATCATTCTAAATTCATCAGAATGCGTTCATGTCGAAAGGGACTGCGTTATTAATTAATGTTATTTGGAGTTCATTATCATAACAAAGCCAAACAGGTCAAGAACCCACGATTAATAATGTGTATTCCACTCCTGTGCTGAGGATTTGAGGCAGAGACAAAGAAGCAAACGTTTCGAACCCTAAGCAGTCACTGGAAAACCTTAGATAAAACCCAAACTGAAAGAAATCAAAATTGTGAAGAGAAATGGGAGAACCACAAGCGAAAGCCGAAGTGTCTTTGAAAGATCAAGGCAATGAATTCTTTAAATCTGGGAACTATCTCAAAGCTGCTGCTCTCTATACTCAAGCCATTAAGCAAGACCCTTCTAATCCTACAATTTATAGGTAACTCTATCTTTGGTTGCTTGTGCTTGATTTACTCTAGTTTACTTTTTGATTCTGAGTTCTGGGGAAAAAAATTGCCATCTTGAAGATGTTATACTTGTATTCTGTTTGATTGGTACGAAAGTTTTTTGTTCGTTATTCATGTTGTCAAGCCGGAATGTGGTTGAAATGAAATGAGTTTAGTTCAATCTTTTGGTGAAGAGTTGTATTTGTTTCACTTCGGTTGCAAAGAAAGTCATGTAAGGAAGTTGCAGGAATGAAAATTTTGATTCTGTATATGCTTGGCATTGCCTATTCAAGGGAAGTTAGGTCCTGAAGGAAGCAATTGAGAATTATTCTAGGGTGTATTTTTTTAGAATGTGATGGATTAGTAAGATTCTGAATTGCCCTTCTGGATTAATTCATGCGGCCTCTGATGGAAGATTCGCCTAGTATAGAAGATCTTCTGTTATCTCAGCTTCATATTTTGTAGAAGGTCATGGGCATGTTGATGAGAAAGTGCTACACTTATCTCTTCCTTTTGCTTTTTGGAATTTTGTTTGATATTTCCATTTTGGTGTTTGGATTTGTAAAGAATTGAGTGTCTGAAGCTTTCTGAGCTGAAAAGCAACACTTGAAGTGGTTACCATGTAAGCAGTGTATAGAAGTTCTTCTATTATTCCAGACTCTCAGCTTCATATTTAGTTGAAGCATGGGCATGTTGATGAGGAAGTGCTACACTTATCTCTTCCTTTTCTTTTGGGAATTTTGGTTGATTTTGCCATTTTGGTGTTTGGATTTGTAGAGGATTGAGTTACAGTTTGAAGCTTCCTGAGCTGAAAAACAACATCTGAAGTGGTTACTATGTAAGCAGGATACTTTGAAAAGAGGATAGGATTGAAAGGCTAAGAACTTGGCATGGTCATCTATATATTTTGCTTTATAATGCACCTTGTATGGTATTGAATAACATGTTGATATTTGTTGGCTCAACAAGTGCAAAGTGAAATAGAATAACTAGTTGATATAGGTCAACAAGTGGAAAGTGAAATTGGTATATTTTACACTATTTACTTGGAATTAATTTGATCTAAATTTAATAAGAGCTACATGTGATCTTTCCTACTGGGGGAAAACAATCAAATCTGGTGGTGATGATGTTGATCTTTAGGGTTATAGATGGGTATTGACAAGACAATATATAAATATTACTAAAGTTTGCCCATACGTTTTCCTATTAAGTTCATACGAATAGCTTTATATGTTCTATTTCGATTTCATGGAGTATTCTTCATATATTTCTTATTTTTGTTGGATTTGATGGGGAATTTAGTGCCTTTTTATGTTGCTCATCCTGGAATGATGTTCTAATGATATTTAATTAGCAAACTGCGAATGTCATTTCCAGTATACTCGAGATCTTGTTTATTTTGGATCACAATCAACTTCTTTATTTATGCTTTTTGGAAAATGGGAACACACTGAGGCTTCTGCCAGCACAAGATCTGTTTGTTGTTCATCATCAGCTTTTATTTTTATTAATTATTACCATATACATTCCTCTTTCAAAACGGGGAATATCTGCTCGATTTCACATTCTTTATATTAAATCCTCAAGGAATATGGTGTAGGACCTATTGTTTGGTTATCATTTAACTATAGTTTGTATAAGAATTTTTGGCACCTGCTGCTGTATGTTTTTTACTTCTTTTGTTTCTTTTAATTTATGCTTTGCGGTGTTATATTCTGTCTTCTGCCATGCTGTTTAGATTTGGAATTTTCTTGTGCTTTACTTGGTAGTTGAAGTCGCAATGAGTCGTCTCTCGGTGTTTTATTTCTTTATCATTGCTTTTGTCCTTTGCAGCAATCGTGCTGCAGCATTTATGCATCTGATGAAGCTTACTAAGGCACTTGCTGATGCAGAGACCACCATTAATTTGAAACCAGACTGGGAAAAGGTATTCCTCCGTGTTTGTAAATGTGAGGGTATTTCTTCTCGCACATAATTTCCCGGATTTGATATGAAATGCCTGTTAACTATTATTGCAGGGGTACTTTAGAAAAGGATGTATACTAGAGGCTATGGAGAGATATGATGAGGTATGTGTAAAGCTTCTTACTTTTCATCTTATAACTTCTCAATAGGAGCTAGCAGTCACACACTGATAGATGACATGCAATTGTTCTAGGCCTTAGCTGCATTTGAGATGGCCCTGAAGTACAACCCGCAGAGTTCGGAGGTGTCAAAGAAAATCAAGAAGCTTGCACAATTAGACAAAGATAAAAAACGAGCTCTAGAAGTAGAGAACATGAGATCAAATATTGATATAGCAAGGCATTTGGATGCACTGAAAGCTGAACTGGTGAGTGTAGCTTTTAACAAGCGAATAGAAAGTGTCAGGACATACGTGTTTTTTACATAAAAGAACAGGGTTTCCCTTTTTATTCTGCTGATTTTTGTGTTGTTTAGTTCTTTTTCTTGCACATTTCTCTGTGGATGTCTGCGCTGTGTTAGTCAGCATGATCTCTTTTGACGTAAAGTTTGGTACTTTCATTTTTTCCATTATGCAGTAAAGATTTCCTTATTGCATTCCAAGCAGTATGCATAAGAATTCTGAAAGGTCTTCTTGAGGAGGATTCTTTCAAAGACGATTAAGTTTATTGTTTGTTTTTGCAGTCTGAAAAACATGGAGCAGAAGAGAGTTGGAAAGATTTCTTCGCTTTCCTGGTTGAGACAATGGAGACTGCTGTAAAATCATGGCATGATTGTTCAAAAGTGGACCCCAGAGTTTATTTCCTCCTGGATAAAGATAAAACAGACACTGAAAAGTATGCTCCTGTTGTGAATATTGACAAGGTAAAATTTTCACTTTTATTTCTTGTTTCAGTAAGCTGCTGATTTTTCGCATAAATACAGGTAACTAATCCTGCAAATTTTGCCTCAACTGTGGCAGGCATTTGAATCACCCCATACACACAGCAATTGCATCTCATTTCTCAGGCAGTATGCTGTAGATTCTTTTGCTCGAGCAGCTTGTTTAATAACACCCAAAAGTATTATATCGTATCCCCAGGTAGTACTGCATGTGCATGCATTAAGCTCTTTTCATGTGATTAATTGTAATGTGTTGTTGATGAATTGGAGGAAAAATAAGGTCATAAACGTTGACTGATGCAGCTTTGTCTTTCAAGACTATGGTCATTAGCTAATTCATTTATATATGTTGTTCTGCTCTTGACTGAAGATTTATGTGGCTGGGGGCATAAGAAATGAACATAGTGAAGGAAATCTTCTAGTAGTAGCATACTTCATTGTGAAGTGAATGAAACTGTAGTAGTTATATATAAAAAGAGAATGTGGGAAATTTTCTGATTGCGAATTACCAACTATTCACCTATAGTTGCTTGAACTTTTTTATCTATGACCAGTACAGAGATTTTGGACATTTTATGGATTAGATCATTCATGATAATTGGTTATAGGATAGAAATGGGATCCTTTGGAATTTCACTTGGGGAACCTTTATTTGTGACAAAAAGAGGTCCTGGTGCATTGTTATTATTAAAGTCTTGGCATGCATAGATATTTTTATCTTGAATGTGACTGGGCACTTTGAATCTTTGGTGAATATTTAATAAATAGAGATACGAGGTTTGATGGGAATTCCAATGTTTCATTACGAAGGACACCAGCAAATAAAGAATTTCAAAGAGGGGAAAAAAATTCCCTTTGTCTTTGGGTCTTTTACTTGCACTTACTACCCCACTTCCCTCCTGGAAGCCATGTTTTGGTTTACTTTTTCTTAGATCTATGTGTTCAATCTTTCTTTCTTATGTCTATGTTTCTTGCAGGTATGGAAAGGTCAGGGATCAAGGAAATGGAAGCATGCACAAAGTGATGGATTCTTTGTTCAATTTGAAGCACCTTCCCTACGCAAATTATGGTTTGTTCCTAGTTCAAATGAGAAAGGGCAATCCTTGTGCAGGTATCTCTTACACCCCCCCCACTCCCCCAAATCCCCGATAAGGAATTTTAACTTGCTTTGCTTCTTTGTTGAACCCCATGAAACTTAGGATCTCATTTATATGTCCATATTCCCTACAGGGATCCAGTTCTTCTGGACATCACTGCACATGAGCTTCTTCCTCGTCTTTTCAAGTAAGTGTAGTTGAGTATGTTGGGGTCTCAGAAACCTTGGATTCAACACCAGCTGGAGCGAATTCGCTTTATTGCTACAATAGGTTGCCTGCAATTTTGAAGGAGAATGGACTACTTCCAGAAAGTAGAAAGTATGCTGGACTCGTGCATTTCCTTGCAGGAGAATACAAGCTGGCGGAATCGCATACAAATGTGTCTCGTACATAGGCTCCCGAAAGGTTTGGTGATTCTTTTGGGAGTTTGTATCATCTTTTCAGTTAATTAAATTTAATTATATTTCTCAAGTATTGCAATTTAGTTGTCATTTTGGTTGGCCTTTTAGCTGAAATTTTGAACTTTTCCTGGTTTGGTTACTTTTTTTTTTTTTATCAGTGCCTTACAAATGTTAGTGATGTTCCATCACTTCTGTTTTAGCTAAGATAAGTTAATGTTTGCGCTTACATTTCAATTTTCCTTAAGAAATCTCAAGATATGGTAGTCAGAATGATGAAGTTAACCTGGAAAGTTTCGTAGGAGAAAAAGAAATAATGCATCTCTTCCCATGGTAGGTTAAAAACTGCTAGTACATCTTCTTTATGGTTACATAAATGTTAGAATAGTTTGCGTCTTGCCCTTTATTAGGAACCTTTTCTGCGGATAAATAGCTTCGCGGTGTCTGTATAAACGGAGACTCCAAGATAGCTTTTCCTATCCTCTATTTCTCTGTCGTAGTTCAAACATTACCATCTGAGGCTTCATTTTCATATTCAATTGCTTTAGCTTTGGGCTTGCACGAATGTAGCATGAAATTACATGCACTAACAGCTTCTCCTACAGTTAGAAAGATCCATTCTTGACCAATGTTGTCAATCATCTTTGATCTCTCCAGTTTCTTCATTACCTCGCTTCCCGGGTTGGCGAACACAAGTTTTAGACATCTTCTGTCCATGTTCTTCTTAACTTCTTCAAGCATACTGGTACCACTTGTATCAATGCTTCCAACAGCTGTTGTTTCATTTGTTTATTAGTACTAGGAAGTTCATACATAGTTCAGAAAAAAGACATTGGAATAGTTGCTTTCTTTGATGCTTACCGCTCATATCCAGGATCACATACTGTAAACCAACACCTGATGAACCCTTCAATTTATCTTCCTCCTCATCTATCCATCTTGAAATCCTGCGAGTGAAAAATCAATCTTAGAATCTACTTGTCCCCAATATTATCTAATTCTAACGTGAACTATAGCACTCAGATTGTCTAATATATTTTCTAATAAACCTTCTCATACATTTTTTTAATAGTATTTTTTTATGATTTATCTTTTGGAATTTAGAATTTATCTTTTGTTCTATGATTCATTAATGAAACTACTATAAAAGGAGTTTGCAGAGGAATTGTATTAGAAGATGTACTTAATCCTGACGGGAAGTCTAGCTGTGAAAGGAAAAGTGGGATTGGGTTGGAAAATTATATTATAAACTCAGCCATAAGCAAGGACATAGATCCCTTGGATTATATTGAGTTGCATCACTTATCTTATTAATATCTTGGATCCGTTTTCTCTATAAATAGTGACATGATGTACTTTGTGATATTGTGTTATGGTTTAATATGGTTTAAAAGGATTACCGTCTTTACTTATGGATCAGATTTATAACATAATATGTATAAAAAAGTTGGAAAAATGTCTGGTATTGTGTTATGGAATAGGAAGGTACCTTTCTCTCAAGTAACTTGCATTAGCAAAGTAAATAGGGGCATTAATGTGCAGGATGAGAATTCCAGGAACATTGTTAGCTGACGTATACTGATCAACGCTCCTGTATATCACTGTATTTGGAATATTTCCCAGAACAACTGTCTTTGGCCTTGCCACAAACAGAACTATCCGAAGCAGAGACATTGCCACCTGCATCAATCATGCATTTAGATTTGAGTTCATGAGTTTGATCATGATTTCTTCTAGCCTTTTTATCTAAGGGAAATCAGTTATACAAAGTTTAGACATTGATATGATAAAAGTTTATTTTCTGCCATTGATTCTTAAACCAATTTATGGTAATCTAATAAGATGTTTTTACAATTAAACACTTGGTAAAATCACACAAGCTATTCACGTGTAGTAATTCTAGGGTAAAATAGGTATTACAAGTCATTTTTTTCAAAAGAAACATATGTGAGTGCAATTTCGGAGGGAGTGTAGCTTCTACTTTCCTCCAAACCCAACCTCAAGTGTGTTTTGTCTATATTGGAATGACTTATAATGTTTATTTTACTCTTCAAGTTATCTCATGTGAACATTTTGTATATATTTTTTTTTTAAACAAAAGTTAAGTGTTTGATTAAAAAAAAAGGATTTTATTGAATTTTTATAAATTGTTTAGAGATCATAACGATAGAAAATAAGTTTTAAGTATTATATTATGTCAATGCCTAAATTTGAAGTAAATAAAAGTTATTTTCCCTTGTGTGTATATATATATGCATCATTTAAACATGTCTATTCATATTTCACTATCAGAACACGCGGAATTAGGGGAGTTAACTGTATATCTCGCGTGTTTTTAAATTTCACCGTGAGTAATGACACAATATAATGTAGATCTTCGAAAATAATAAATCTATGTATATAATAAATATAGAAAATACGTATAATGCATTAGTTAAAAAATAGTTTATGTATAAGCAGGATGATTAACATACCGCGATGGATAGACCCATTTCGACACTGCCAAAGACGACGGCAACATAAGCGGAGAGGCAAACGGCGAAGTCAAATTTATCGATGTGCCAGAGGTGGATAGCGGCTTGATAATCGATGAGGCCGAGCATGGCGGAGATAATGATAGAGGAGAGTACCACCATTGGAGTATAATGAAACAATGGAGTGAGAAACAACAATGTAATCATAACAGCAGTTGCCATAACAATGTTAGAAACTGCAGTTTTACAACCAGCATTGAAGTTAACTGCAGTTCTGGAAAAAGGACCTGCTGTTAAGTAACAACAGGTGCATGAACCAGCTATGTTCATCATTCCAAATGCTATCATTTCTTTGTTTCCATCTATTTGATAGTTTTTGAATATTGCAAAGCTTCTTCCTACTGCTACCCCTTCCTGCAACCAAGTATAAATTTTTATTTTTTTACACCCTACATTAATAGTTTCGGAACCACATAAAAGGCGGGAAAAAAGACAGAGAGAGAGAGAGAGTAGGGGTGAAATTAGAAGTTGACCTAGGGTCAAAATTCAAAACAAAAATTAATTTATTATTTAATTTTGATATTTAATTATAATTTTATATCATATATAAAGCATAAATTAAATTTAGAGGCGCCATTAATTATATTTAGAGGGGCCATGGCCTAATATAACTCCTTCCATGAGACAGTAACATATAACATTTCTTGAATGTTTTTTACCCTTATAAAATATAAAATGATATGCACATCAACAATTTAGGTTTTTTTTTTTTTTAAAGGAATACTCATAAATTTTAATTTCATAGTTTTAAAACCATAATTAATATTTTAGTTCCTAATTTTGACAAATTATATGTATTATATGACGAAATTTGTTTAAAATAATCATAATAAAAATCATGTCATGTACTTAGTAAGTAAGGACATAAATGAAAAGTATAAGTATAGGTGTAAAAGTGATTTTATTTTGATGAATATATTATTAATTTATTTAGATTTTGTTACGTGTCACATAATTTGTTAAAATTTATTATTCAAAAGATTTTTGCGTGCATAAAAGAATGAAATGTAAAATTATTAATAGACATTTATGATAAATGATAAATTTGTATATAAATATAATTAATCCCAAAATTTGAGGACTACATGGATGGATCTTTTAGCTGATTTCATATTCTCACCTAAAGACGTACAACAAGTGTGTGTGTATACATACATCATATATGTATGCATTGGGCTGGGTTTGAGAGATTTACTTACAGCTAGAGCGATGACACCACAGATGACACCAGTCTTGATGGCAATCGTAAGATGTTCATGAGAATCAAATGCTAATTCGGACAAAGATGCCGGATTCAGTCCTTTCTTCAACTGCCCAATCTAAACATAACCAAAACCAAAACCACTCATCATCATCATCACTCAGTTGCATTGCATTACATCACAGATATTTCATTTCATTTCAATTCATTGTGGGTATCATATGGTGATGTACTACTAATCTATTCTCCCCCCCACCCCCCAACCCCACACACACACATATATATATATATATATTACATACTATGTTTTGTCTGATGAAAACAGCCTCATTAATTACTTTCTATTTATAGCTTTTCCGGATTCTTCGTTTCGAAGAATGCTTAGTTTCCACCAATCACCTTTGGGAATTGCAATATATCTTTGAGAAATAATTATTTTTTATAAAATTTAACAATATTTTTTTAAAATATTTTTTGAGATGAGTTAAATCTAAATTTCAAATTTTAGTTTGATATCAGAGTGACATAATCTATATTGGACTGCACTAATAATATTACTATTTTTGGTAAGAAATATAAGAGATTTTAGATCTATTAAGAATGCTAAAAACTATAAGGGGTTTTACAACTTTCAAAAAAAATTCTATTTTAACTTATACTTTTATTCATTTATTTTTTTTTACTATATATTTTTTTATTTATGAAGGATAAAAATGTATTGTAATTAAAAAAATTGTCCCATATTCAACTAAAATCTCTTATATTTAACGATGTGAGATATCTCATTAGACGTGGGATAGTAATATGGAGAACCCAGCTCTTGGGCACACGTTCATGTACAACATAATCTTTAGTGCTTGTCTAGGTATATGCTTACCTTTTGAGGCACAATAGTGCTAATATTAAATACTAATTATTGTTTAGTGGACTACTATTTTAGGTTCATTAGATGTTTAATTAGGGCTAAATAATTGATGCAACATCTAGTTTAATACTACTACTATTATAAAAAATGATATGACAACTAAAAAATGTGAACTACCTCCAAAAAAATACAAAAAAAACAAATGTGAACAAATAAAATTAATTAAACAGGGATAGTTAAGGAGAGAAATTAGAATAATTAGAAAGTGTAATTACCACTTCGACCCCATGTTTTTCAGCATGGGTGAGGTATACAAGAACACTTCCCAATATGACAGAGGTTAGAGGTGCCATTGCATTTATCCAAAAGAATGCTGCTTTTCTCTTGCTCTGCAAATATCACATGCATCATCGATATTATTTAGCCACTCAAAATAGTGATCATCCGACAAATTCAGATGAAAATGCATGTATAATTAATCATCTAATTAAGAAAAACAAATAATAATAATAGAATTCATGTAAAATCATGAGTATGGATACAAAATTTGTAGATTGAGTGAAAATTAAATGTTAGAAACAACTCAATTTTCTTCTTCTTTTTTTCCTCTTTGAATCATACCCTATCTTCACCATTGTGAGATTAGTTGACGGTCATAATGATATTCTCCAAACTTTTATTTCATGAAAGATCAAATCTGTAATATTTCTATTCCATATAAAATGAATATCATAAATTTGTACAATATATAAGTATAAATTTATATATAAATAATTATATCTATTTTAACATAATAAAAGACTGGTACTAAGTGGTGGACGACGATGATGCCAAATACCTTAAACAAATTAAAGTTTTGATCAATTAAGCGAATGTAAACTTCCTGCATGCATGAGAAGGGACTTACGAAGTATCTAGTGAGGAAGAGGAAGAATAAGAAACAACATCCAAGAACACCACTCTCCCATCTCCACTGTAAAAATTTGGATTAAAAACAAGGAAAAAAAACCATCACCAATCAGAAAAGATAATTAAAATTATTTTAAAAAAACACATAGGAAAATTTTATAATATGTAAAATAATTAATCAAACCTTATGTATTTGGGTAAATATAGATGTCATAACAGAGACAAGATCAGTTTGATGAGTGAAATGAACTAGCCCTAATATTCCTTTCAATTGCTGTAGACAAACTACTGTTGCTGCTCCACCCATGAATCCCACAATTGTTGCATGCGACAAAAAATCTACAATGAAACCAAGCCTGCCAACCAAACCCAAAAAAAACATATAAATCAAATAATTAAAATCAAATCAGGTGGGTTTAACAACACTCATGACTAAACTATTTAATAATCGTTCTTATTAAAAGAATGATAAAAATTAAAAATTATCTCTAAAATTATTTACGTTTAATCAGTTAATACACTGAATTTTTTAAAGACATATTTTATTGTTAAACTATTCATGAGACGTTACTTATATCCTTGATCACTAGAATCTGATTATTACAATTGGAGCAGTTGACATGTACATGGCACATATCATATTATTAATAAGTAAAATTATCTATCTATTTCTTTGCTGATGATGTGCATGTGTGTGTATATTACTCAGCCGAAATGACTGAATTCTAAAGATTAAAAGTGTAAACAATACCCTGTAAATAGTTTGAGGATAAAATTTTCTTTAAAAAATATATATATATATATATATATAGAAAGAGAGATGGGATGTTTATGTTAAGTTTATATTCTTATATTATTTAAACTCATCACAATTTATACACTAATTTATAAATTGGATATATAACAAAAAATATTTTTATATATTCACCTTAAGAAGCCTAGAGAAGCTTGAAAGACACCAGCGAAAAAAGTAGCAGTAAGAACTAACTGAAGATAGAGCTGAGGATTCTCAGAAGGATGAACTTGTTTTCCTAACATTGAAGATATGAGAAGTGAAGGAACAGCCACCGTTCCAATCGCCAAATCTTTTGAACTTCCCAACATAGCATAAACCAGTGGCGGCACAAAGCTTGAATCTGCATTATTATATATTCTCAAACACATAAGCACAAATTCTTGACTTAAATCCTTTTTTTTTTCCCTACTTAAGAATATTCATCAAATAGTGTATATGAAAAGAATTTGTTAGTACAGACAGGTTGCTGTGTTGATTGACAGAAAAATAGTCCATTTAGCTCAAAAAATTTAGACATTTGATATGATATATACAATCTTCAAAAGAACTTTTCTACTGTTTTGTTTCCTGAATAATTTAGGGCAACCTAATTAGATTCTTTTATGGTCAAACATTTTCTTTCCATTAAAAAATAACAATACCAGCTGCTCATTGAAATAACTTGAAGATTAAAATATATAAGATATTTCTTCCAAAATAAACACATCTGAGCCGGGTTTTGAGAAATAAAGCTACTTTCTTTCCCAAAACGTATCTCACCTGTATATTTCTTTTGAAGAAAATAATTTATAATACTCATTTTGTCCTTTAAATTACCACACGTGAATAGTTTATATAGTTTTTTTACGAAAGTTAAGTGTTTGACAATAAAAAAACTTTATTAAATTATCCTAAATTGTTTAAACATCGTAACAACAAGAAAATAAAAATCTAAACTCAAGAACTAAATAAAAATTTTCTCGTTTTCATAAAGCAATTCGGCTCAAAATAAGAACTAAAGAACAGAACTCACAAAGGCCAATAACAGGAGGCAAGTTAGCCAAGCCAGCATAACTTATTCCTTGAGGCACAGCAAGACTTGCAATAGTAATTCCAGCTATTAAATCAGCTTTGAAGAATCCAAATGTATAACGAGGAGCCCATTCAAGAATAGGGATAAAATATTGTAATCCCAAAATAAACTTTCTTGAAATTGGTTGGTTTTTAAATTGTCTAAAGGGATCATCTGGAAAAAGTGTCTCTTTAAGAGAAGAAGTTAAAGACTTGAAAAATGGTTTTGGTTTAGGCATTTCTACTCTATGATATTGCTCACACTCAAATTCACCATTCCCCATTTTTCTGGGCACAAAAGATCGAACGAATGAAGATGAATATTGATTAATATACTGGAAAACTTTAGCTATATTATATAAGGCCCAACAATGATGTGCTTATTAAAGAAGTGCTAAAATATGTTTTTGAGCTCTTCTGCTGTTTACTGGGTTTGATGAGGAAAGGGTGCTGCCATATATATAGGCGTGCCGGTACGTGGGTGCTAGGTAGGTAGTTTCCGCCTTTTTTTTTTTTTTTTATAATTATTATTACTATTTTTTTTAATCATATTCGAATCAGTGATCCTCCATACGAATACGAACGTACCCTAGGGATAAACAGTTTTCTGCTATGAATTTTTTGTGTCATTATCTTGATTATTCCATGTAACCATCTAGATTAGATAGTTGGATCAAACAAAAATATAATAGACTTCACTATTCGATTTACAATTATATATATATTTTTTTATATATATCTGAAGGAGAAGGAATATTATTTGAATTCATGATTTATGAGTTGGGTAAAGAATTTTACAAACACCCGAATCACGCTTAGATAAGAGGAAGACAACATATTGTTTGGAGGATTCAGCCAAAAAAAAATATATATTGTTTGGAGGGATACCATAGTTCTATAAACTCTATGGACATGCTAAGTAAATCTATTTTTTCTATTTTTTTTTTTTTTTTTTGTAATTCTTGATTAAAATAACAGTTAACAAATTAATTTAGTGAAGGTTATATAAGTGGCGGATGCAGTAAGGGGCTCGGGTAGGCTCGAGCCCCTCCGAGCAAATTTTTTTTAATAACCATTTTTGATATATTTACATTCTAGTCCCTCTAATTTTATTTTTTTTAAAAGAACCCCCAACTTTTGGACTGGGTTCAGAGTTAAAAAGCCGGTCGTTCGCGGCGCCGCACACCACCCACACCAGACAAAATTGCCCTCTCTGCCCCCTCTCTTCTTCCTTCCTTCGGCCGACGCAACGACCGACGCGGACAATACTCACTCTCCTCTCCAGGCCTCTGGCTCTCCCTTCCGCTTCTCTTCTCAGCAGCGGCGACGCGCCGACGGCGCACGAGCGCAGGCTCATCTTTCTTCAGGCACGAGCCGCGCGACGGTTTGTTGCTTCTTCCATTCTTTCGCTCTGCTCTGTTCTTTGTTGCTAGTTTGTGCTAGTTTCTGCTAGGGCCGCATGGCTGTCTTTGCGTGAACGAGGCTGCTCGGTGCTCCTCCAGTCTTGGATATTGGACCTCTGGTCCTGGTGGTGACTGCTGCTGCTCTGTTTGACTGTTTCTGCTGTGCTGTTCTCATTTGACCCCTTGGACACTGGCCGTGGCTCGCCGGCTCCCTCTCTGCATCTGCTTCTCTACTGCTGATTGGTGCTTTGCTGCTGCTAGAGCGGTGGCCGCTGAGTCTTTGCTCTCGTGCAAGTGGTGACTCACTGGAGTGGACTGCTCTCTGCCTGCTTGAGTGCTTTCTGCTTCTCTTCAATTGAAGAAAAAAAGGTAAGCACCTCCTCTGCACCAGCTTCTCTTCTACTGGATTGGTTTAGTTGTTTGATTTCTAGGGTTTTTCTATTTTTTTTGGTGTAAAAATATGATTGCTCATTTAATTTATGTTCTAAGTTCTAATTAATGATTAATGTGTTGAAATGTGTTAAATTTAATTTAAAATGTTTGAATATTTATTATATAGGGTTTTAATATGGACAAATATTTTGAAAAGTGGAAGAAGAGTTCTAAACCGAAACCGGTTGAAGAACCATCGTCTAAAAAGTCTCGAGTAAGGGTAGAGTTTTCGGATTGTGAGATTATTGGTGATCCAGGATTGCGTAAACCCATTGATGGTTATCCTTATAAAATTAGAGATGAATTAAGGAGACGGTATGTGGCTAAAGGCCCAACTCAACCATGTGATCATAAATTTTCACAAACTGATTTTGGTAGAATTAGGAGATCGTTTCAAAAGAGTTGGTTTAAAGATTTTGCTTGGTTAGAGTACAGTGTACATAAAGATGCACCATTTTGTTTCTGTTGTTATTTGTTTGCTAAAGGTCATAAACACAAATATGGTGATGATATGTTTACAGAAGTGGGTTTTAAAAATTGGAAACGTGCTAAAGAAAAGTTTAGAAACCATGAAGGATTGCCAAATAGTCCTCACTCTGGTGCTGTAGTTCAGTTGTTGGGTTTTAAAAATCAAAGACAAAATGTAGAATATATGTTATCGAAACAAAGTAGTCAGACTAAGATTGAATACCGTGCTCGGTTAATTACTGTTGTAAAAGTGGTTCGATTTTTTATTAAATCAGGGTTTAGCTTTCCGTGGACATGATGAGTCGAAAAATTCAAGTCGACGAGGTAATTTTCTTGAATTAACAAAATGGTATTGTGATCAAGTGGAAGAAGTAAACAAGGTCATGAATTTGAATGCTCCGGAAAATAATCAATTGACTTCTCCTAAAATTCAAAAAGAAATTATTAATGATTGTGCAACAGAAGTGAGGCAAGCTATTGTAAATAAGATTAGTGACAAGGTTTTTTCTCTTTTGGTTGATGAGGCTCAAGATAGCTCCATGAAGAAGCAAATATCTATAGTTTTGAGATTTGTTAATGATAATAGAGAGGTGATTGAGCGTTTTCTTGGAGTTGTACACGTCAGTGACACTTCTGCACAGACTTTGAAAAATGGTATTGATGATTTCTTTGCAATAAATGGATTATCAATTTCCCGGCTCAAATGTCAATGTTATGATGGGGCGTCTAATATGCATGGCAAGCTTAATGGATTGAAACAAAAAATTTTAGATGAAAACAAGCACGCATATTATGTTCATTGCTTTGCTCACCAACTTCAATTAGTGTTTCTGACTACTACAAAGAAAAATGGTCATGTGTGTACTTTTTTGGAGTACCTTGCTATGATTGTAAATGTTGTTGGTGCTTCAAGTAAAAGAAAGGATGTTGTTCTGCAAAAGCACCATGATGATCTTGCAAAACGTATAGAAAGTGGAGAAGTTGCTACAGGAAAGGACAAAAATCAGGAAACAAGTTTAGCTCGGTCAGGTGACACTTGTTGGGGCTCTCACTTTAAAACCATAACTAGGATTTTGGATATGTGGGATGCAGTGACACATGTACTTGACACTATATTTGAAGACGGGAATGAGTCTAATAGTCGAGGCATTGCTCAAGGGTTGATTGATAACATGAATCAATTTGAATTTGTATTCATTGCTCATTTAATGGTAAATGTATTGGCTGAAACAAATACATTGTCAATGTGCCTGCAACAAAAGACTCAAAACATAGTCACCGCTGTTCGGATGATTAAGACAGTAAAGGATGAATTGAGGAAATACAGAAATGATGATGATTGTTGGGAGGAATTATTGGGTGTTGTTATTGCATTTTGTACCAAAAATGATATTTTTGTGCCCAATATACAAGATCCTAAACCAGGCCGAGGCCGAGGTAAATTATACAAGAGTGTGGATGGGCAGCCAAAGACTTACTACCATTTTTTTCGTCGAGAGATCTTTTTTGAGGTAATTCATTTCTTTTCTTTTTAACATATTCTCAAATATTCAATTATTTTGTAATATTATAAATTATTAACTGTTCTTTGTATAATGTTAGGTTCTGGATCTTATAGTCAAAGAAATGGATAATCATTTTACGAAGTCAAATACAGAGCTACTTATGTGCATATCCTGCCTTGATCCTAGAGATTCACTTGCAAATTTTAATCGGAATCAGTTACTCCATTTATATGAGTTCTATTCAGATGATTTTTCTGGCTCTGATAAATTTGAGCTGAAAGTACAACTTAATACATATATCTCTTATATGAGATCAAGTGATGGGGCAGCTTTCTCTAGCCTTACTGACATTGGAGATCTTGCAAAGAAGATGGTTGAGACAAAAATTCACATATTTTTTAATTTGGTTTATCGACTAATTGAGTTGGCTTTAGTCTTGCCTGTTGCGACAGCTACCATAGAAAGGTCTTTTTCTGCTATGAACATCATTAAGAATGATCTACGCAATAAGATGGGAGATGAGTTTCTCAATGACAGTTTAGTTTGTTATGTTGAGAACGAGATTTTTAAGAGTATTGAAGATGAAGACATCTTGCAGCGGTTTCAAAATATGCAAACTCGAAGAATAAAACTGTCATCTTAATCATTTCCTTCATTCTTCGCATGTAAAACTCTATTTTAAATAATCTTTCGATAGTGATTTCTTTTTCATTATAAACGTATTTGTATGAATGTTATTTATTTTTATATTAATCTTCTAATCGTTCTAAATTAATTGCAGCTCATATTGGATTTCATCTTCTGATCATGCTCATCGGTTATCTAAAGACTGATCAAGATTCTCAGCTTTGATAGAGGTATTTATCCCGTGAGTGATGGGTAATCATTCCTCGTGAGTGATGGGTGATCACTCCTCATTGGTAATGGGCGATTACCTATTTTTTGCTCTGTTATTTGTAAATTTAGAATTGTAAGTTTATTCCGTGAATGATGGGTAATCATTCCTCGTGAGTGATGGGTGATCACTCCTAATTGGTAATGGGTGATTACCTTTTTTTTCTTTATCTTATTTGTAAATTTGAAATTGTTTGAATGCTTTTGTACTTGAAATGCATCTATTTTACAGACGAAATTCTGGAAAATTTTTTAATAGAGTTTAACCCCTCCAAGTTTTGTTTGCTGGTTCCGCCACTGGTCATATTGTTTGAGTCACTTCTAAATTTTCTTTTAATTTAATTAGTGGTGCTTTTACTATTTCTAAAATAAACTATTTTATTTTAATTTTATAGTACTCAAAGTTATGGTCGTCTTTAAATATGGTAAACAACAACTTTTTTTTTTTTTTGAAGTACACAAATAAATAATTCTTACCTCTATTAATTGTCTAAATACATAATGTAAGTTGAGGGAAAAAACACATGATATATAATGAATATCAATCAGCCACGTGTTAATACTTGTAAGACTAAAAGAGGCCGTCAAGGAATCTCCGATACTTAAATCAGTCTTAGGGTCTTCAATTAATAGGATAAATAGCATTTATGACTTGATATTGCATGAATTGTAAATGAGCAGAGATGAACTTTTTATGTAGAGTTACTTGTCTGCTATTGAGTATTCAACTGCGATGTGGCCCGAATTGCATAGCGCGGGTTGGATCTTGTGGCCCGACCCGACCCGACCTTGGTTTGCTTCTGGGTTCCTTAATCTTGTTCATTTCAGGCTTAGTCTGTCCCGACCCATCGCTCTATCATCTTCTTACTATGTAGGCCATGGCCCGCAACTCTATTGTCCATCATCTATCTCCTCTCCCCGGCGCCTGTTAGCCCCTCTACAGTCGTGACCTTTCGTGTTCTCAACAGTTACATATCTGATCATGTGGGAACTAATGCACCTCCTTATTTCCTTTATATAGGTATAAGTCATCATACATTCTATTTTTCACCACCTACTCCTTCCGTCATTACTTCTTACAGCCTAGTCTCACTCTTTTAGTTTTTATTTTGTCTCTGCTTTACTTAGATATTCCCGACTTCCTTCATAGTATAATCCGAAAACCCTGATTCGTCACATGCTCACTCAGGTTCCTCCGATCTTGGTGCTTACACAGGTACTATAGCTATATTTCTTCTTGTGCAACGGGCTTCTAATATTCTCTTTATGTAGTTAACACTATATTTCCTCCTCCCTCTGCTTCCTTGGTTTCTGACTATAACATTTTTCTTGAGCCTCGGTTCACTAAATTCCCAAGTCGGGGTGTTGCGGAGGACGTGGAGTCCAAAGCTTCCGAAATTGCCATTTCCATTACTTCTGAAGATCTCTCAAAATTTAGGTCTTTTTACCATATTCCACAAGATTATGGATTGATCCTGCCTCGTCATCATGAACGAGCTAATGTACCCTCTTCCTTCCGGCTGTTTCACGATGTACGAGAAACACTTGAAGTTGGGCATCCCGCTTCCTTCCTCTTATTATTACTAATATCTTGTATTTTTGAAATCTTACTTTGGCCCAGGTTCATCCTCTCTTTCCCGATCCCTAGTCAATTTTATGATTATTTGTCGTGCACTAGGTATTCCAACCCACTGCATTATTTTTAGACATCATTATAAGGTTGTGCCGCTAAAACCACTAAGGGTGGTTTACCTGTGCAGCTAAACCTAATATGGGCCTATTTGCCAAGCCTACTTCTATTAAGTCTTGAAAGGATAGGTTTTTCTTTGTCTAAGTTCTAAAAATTCATTTTTAGTGTACTTGAACTCCCCGTAAAACTCTTCCTAATTCGAATGTAAAGATCACTACCGAATTACGTACTTATTGTGCTATTCTGGATCAGTACCCCCTCAGCCTTCGGATTCGAAAGAGCTAGCCTTGCCCTTCGATTGAGCACTGTGACTTTTTCAGGGCCTCCATCAATAGCGAAGCCCTACGTTAGTACTTATGAATGTCTTGTTCATCTTTTGATGTCTTAAATTGTTATTTTTTGATTTTTTGTTGATTATTCGTAACTGCTCTCATGCAGGTGAGGAGTTTATATGATATTTGTTGAGTGCGACTCTGGTAGGAGGCCTGTCGTTTGAGTCAGGACTCAGCGCTTCGGTGCAAGTTGGTAGCCCGACTTCATCATTGCCTTTTACTTCAACCGCGCCCATGGCTAATAGCATGAGATGCATTACTACCTCGACTCACAGTGGTGGTAATATTTCGCCCTATTACATATTGTGTTATTTGCTTTTATTTATTCATTTGTCCCTAATGTTGGGGTCTGGTTTATTTGGTCTTGTTGTCCTCCCTGCTTCCTTAGACAAATCCATGAGGACTTTATGGGAGATTTTGTTATCTTCCTCGTAAATTTTTAACTCCACTTGTCATTTTATAGAAAGGGATCTTGAAGAGGACTTTGAGGAGAGGGTCGATTTGACTATGGGTTCCCGTCACCAAAGACGGCGCTTGACCCTCCCTGACCCAACTTCCCTTCAATCTTCTGTTGCCAATAACTTGTTGGAATTCGGGAGGGCAGCTGCTTCGTTTGATGACCCTTCCGGGGCTAATGCGAATGTGATCTTGACTCCCCTTCCTATGGCACCGCCATCTTTATTGGGCATGGGGGTGGCCATTTCAGAGGCTGGTCTTGGCTTGCTAGTGACTGACAAAGGGAAAGAGGTGTTTTTCTCATTCAGCTCTGGCCCGTCGAGTTCTATCGACCATGCTATTTTGGATCGGCATGCAGTTTTACCACTCATTACACTCGGTGATCCCTCTACGTTCCATCCAGATTGGGGGATTCACATAAAACAATTGTGTGATGCACCTGGCGTAACCTTAAAGATGCTGGAGAAGATTACACTCTCCTGTGATGCTTTCTTTGCCTCTTAGTGCGGGTTTCAAGATTTGAAGGATCTCTTTGCTGGTTCATTGATTGCAGGTATATGTGCGTCTTACGGTCAGATAATGCTTCTATTCTGTTTCTAATCCTTGAACACTTGATGCCTGTCTCTTTGTAGGCACATTTCTATGGTCGGGAATTGGTGAGGCATTCTGAAGGTTTCATGGACTGGGTCACTTCCGTTGCCCAAAGCTATTTTAATGTTTCCAGGATAGCTTCTACATAGACCGGAGATAGCCTAGTTTGAGCAGGAAAACGCTTAACTAAAAGAGAAAGAAGCAAAGCTCAGCTCAAGTATTGCAGAGTTAACTTGGTGCCTTAAGTAGCAAGAGTAACAAGTGCGCATTTTGAAGTCTAAGCTAAGAGAGAGAGAGAGAGAGAGAGAGAGAGAGAGCGAAAGAGACCTTCGATACCACACTGTATTTCCGTGTCGATAGCCGATTTATGGAAGGCACAGGAAAAATCGAGTTGGAAGCTAAAATACACAAGCTAGCCTGAGTCTCTGAAAGAATCCCATCCCTGGAAGCTGGGATGTCTCAAAGAGAGTCACAAATTCTAACTGTGAGTGCCAAAGCACAGGCCGTACTCGCCTAGTCTGCGGAGGCTACCCGTTTAGCAAATCTGACTTTTACCCGTGATGCCGAATGGCGGCCTACCCTTATTCATGAGATATGCAAAAAATTTATACAAACGGTGCACATGCGTCAACTTTTCTATCGCTGGGTCGTTCCTATGACGCAGGGCATTATTAGGAATTTGGTCGTGGAGGTATTGATGCCGCATTATGAGTATACTTTTGACTCTCAGACATGGATTTATACCTTGTCCCCAAGCTTACTTTTCAGCACCTACAGCCAACGGGCCCTCAGCTTGAAGATCTATCCAGTCCCTTATTGTATCATTATCCCAATACTGAGGGACAGATAAAGTGGAACGGAAAGGACTTCGTGGTGCGTGAAGTGGTAGCATATCTGTGGCTTACTAGCTACTGCCCAACCCTTCTCCATCTGTCTTGGAGCTTATTATTGATCTCCCGTTTCCTCTGCCAGCATTAGCGGACCATCTCGCTGCAAACCAGCCGCTAGTTATACAAGACTCTCTCGAACCTCGATCTTACAGACAAAATTACGTGCATGTAGAGCAGACAAACAATGACAACTAGATATATTACTTTAGTTATGGCTTTACATGTTGTTTGTTAGTTCGTGTAAGATTTTGAAAGAGACTGTGCATTTTAAATGATAATGACCTATATACTTGTTCTTATTTAAATGTTATTTCTACTATGAATGCGTATTGATTGTAATAGCTGCTTTTCACCATAAGTTGTCCACGGGTGAAAGAAGCTAATTGTATTGAAGATGACCGAGTCTTCGTGATACTGGCATACCCTAAGACAAATGGTCGTTGAGTGGGACATAGCAGTCCTTACTTATAGGTTACGCCCTCCAGGGGATAGTTCCTAGGATGTCGTCTCACGGGATCTTTCGGAAGACGAAACGTCAGTTACCCATAAAATGTTATATGTGCATAGATGTTACGTAAGCTATCCCCCATGCTTGTGGCTTCATGCAAAGAGCACATTAATGCAAACAATGGTGAAAATACAATCAATTGATATGGTTCAATTTCCCAAGCGTCAACATTAAGCGAGACATCGCTTGGATTCCTCTTCACCTCCTATAAATAATGTTCCATTTGGGTACCCCTCTAAAGATCTTGTGTTGGTGGCCGTTCGTGCCCATTCAGGGCGCTCCCTTCGTATTATTCCCGCTACTTAATGTCACAAGATACGGGTGAATGTCCGATTGGGTCGAGCCTTTAAACTGTGCCACATTGAGGGTTGCCATTTTGATTGGTTCTTGAATTTGTTGCGAGTATTCCTGATGTGCTTACGTGAGCGATACAGGCTTCGTTACCAGAGCTATTTTGGGTACACCATCCTGAAGTCTATATAGAAGAATTGTACACGGTGACCTATCGCCTCCTAGCCTCTTTATCTTTGTTGAACTTTTTCCTGGTTTACTTATCCAGGGCATGATTGGTTTGTGTTGAGACAAGCTGTCATTTGCTAGCTCCATTGTTCGAGGCTGGTATACGCTATCTCAATTTTGGTGATATCTATGAGGCAGAAGAATTTGATGGCAGGCAGGTGATGCACGCTACTGCAGCAAATTTTGACTATCTAATGATTTCGTCGGATGAGGATACTTAGATATAAAACACTAAAAAGGGCTTTTGGTTTTGGGGTTTATTTATTATGTATTGTTATTTTATATATATATATGCATATTTGCAAACGGGTTTTACTCCCCTTCCTGGTCAATATTTTCCAGAACGACTTCTCACATTGTTTAATTAATAACTAATGATTTCATGAACTCTAACTCCTAAAAACACAACATGCTGCCTACGGGTAGTACTTGCACAAATTGGTATTGTTCGAAGTTTTTTGCTAATTTCTTGCTTACTGTCTGCCAATACATATGATCCATTTACGTGAGCTCTGAGGACCCAGTAAGAGCCCTCCTGTGTTGCATCTGATTTCCTACTGGGCTCTTGCCCATTGACTTGATTTTTCCTTAAAACCTAATCTCCTTTCTGAATGCCCGATAGTCGAACACGAGAATTATGATATCTGGCTGCGGCTTTTTTATATGCTTCATCCCGCTTCACTGCTACATCCCAGATATTTTCCTCGGAACATTAAGTCTTCCCGCAAAAGCCTCTCATTTTCAATGGCATGAAACTCGAGGTTTCGCTGGCTTGGAGAGCTTATTTCAACTGGTATCAAGGCTTTTATTCCAAAGCATAAGGGGAACAAGGATTCTCCCATACTCTTCCGAGGTGTGGTCCTATAAAACCATAATACGCTGGGCAATTCTTCTATCCAATTTCCCTTAGCTCTTTCTAGGCGCTTTTTCAATTCTTGAAGGGCTATCCGATTAGTAACTTCTATCAGTCCACTGGTTTGCGGATACATCACAGAAGCGAACCGTTGTACTATGCTGAGCCCTTCACAGAAATCTCAAAATTTTCTAGCATCAAATTGCTTCCTGTTGTCCGTAATCAGGATTTTAGAGATGTCGTATCGACGGATGATGTCTTCCCAAAAGAAATCCTAGATATGTTTGGAGGTAATACTGCTGAGTGCCGTAACTTCAATTCATCTTGTAAAATAATCCACAGCTACAACCAAGTGTTCCTTCCCTCCAAGAATCTCTTTGAGAATGTAAGAACCTTCGCTTTTAGAGACACATTTTAGGATGGACCAATCCCCTATGGTGCAGTATAGGTCACCCGTATCATTGCATAACAGGCAGCAGTGGTTCGTACTTTTCAAGCTGTATCCGGGTCATTTGGCAGGAGTCCATTAGTAATGTACTGCTTGAGTGGCGTCATCCAATTACTCTCAATCTTGGCCAGGAGTATTTCTGCTTCAATGTTTTTTCGTAGTAAATGTTCCAACCATATTCCCTGGATCTATTCTCCTACTATAACCTTTGACAGCTCATCTGCTTTTCAATTGTCCGTTCTATCGATTTTCTCGAACTAGATGACACTAAACTCCTTGATGAGTCCTTTGACTATGGTAGAGTATCTTTTCATGTTATCTTTTGTCTCGAAGGAACCTGTGATATGACCAAAGACTATTTTGGAGTCTCCTCGGATTATAAGTTGCTCCACATTTAAAGCTAGTGCCATGTTAACCCCTTTATGAGGGCTTCGTATTCTAATTCTTTGCTACTGGCAGTGAACTCATATTTCAATGTGTAAGCTAACTCCCTGTTAATCGGGCTCTAGAGCACAAACCCTGCCCCTTGATGTTGCTATCCTGCTGAGCCATAAAAGTATAAACCCAGGCCCTTTTCGGGTCTAGGTCTTGTGTCTTAGCTAGGGGTTCCACGAAGCTTAATAAAGTGTTCTCTAGTGCGAAGTCTGCTAGGGCTTGCGCCTATAAGGCGCGTCAGGGCTAGAAATCTATTTCATACTCACTAAACTCCAAGACCCACTTTATCACTCTCCCCATGAGATCGGGTTTATACATCACTTGTTGAAGAGGCACATTTCTAGGCACATTAACGGGGTGAGCTTAATAATATGGCTTGAGCTTTCATGCTGAAATGACAAGAGTGAAGATATTTTTCTCTAGTGGGCTATATTGGACTTCTACCCTGGCTAACACATGACTCTCGTAATAAATGGGCATCCTTTTTTCATTTTGCAAAGAACACAGTATAGAGCTAACGACAGCCTCCGCTAAAACTAGATACATAAATAGGGTTTCCCCCTCAATTTGACTAACTAATAATAGTGCTTTGCTTAGACAGGCTTTGAGCTACTCAAAGACTCACTGACAGAGTGTAGTCCACGTGAAGGTTGCGTCCCCCTTCAAAAGCTGATAGAATGGCAAACTCTTTTTACCCATATGGGCAAGGAACCTGCCTATATATGCCATGCAATCCGATAGCCGTGCACATCCACACACTCTTTAGTGTCGGCATATCTTGTATTACTTTGATTTTCTCCGGGTCTACTTCAATTCCTCGTTTGGAGACTATGAACCCCGAGCATTTCCTTACCGGTACTCCAAACACGCATTTTTTTAGGTTTAGCTTTATTCCCACATTTCGTATCTTATTAAACATTTCTCTCATATCATGAGGCAGCATATCCATCTTCCTAGATTTTAGTATGATGTCATCAACGTACACTTTCATGTTGCAACCAATTTAATCCCCGAATATGTCATCTACTATTTGCTGGAATTCGACTTGAGTATACTTTAATCCGAATGGCATTTTCTAGTAGCAAAAGATGCCATCATCAGTCAAAAATTTCATCTTCTCTATGTTTTCTGGTGCCATTGGGATTTGGTGGTAGCTTTTGTAAGCATCTAAGAAGCAAGGAACTTCATTCTCCACAACTGCATCCACTACTTGGTCAATTTGAGATAGCGGGAATGGTTTCTTTAGGATAGCTTTGTTCAGGTCAATGTAATCGATGCACATCCTCCACTCTCCATTGTGCTTAGGAACGACCCATGCTAACTTCTAAGAGTTTATTCATACCATCGTGGATCACCTGTTGTCTTTATCTCACGAATGTCCTCTTCTTCTGTATTATCGGCTGTGTACCTTCTGGTATGCCCAATCAGTGGACTACTGTTTCTGGTGATATGGTGCCAAGGTCTGATGGTGTCCAAGAAAAAATATCTCGAAACTCAATAAGTGTTGCTTGGACAGTTGTTTTAATGTGATATGAGAGCGCTTTGCTGATGGGCACTTGTTTGTTAGGATGAACCATATCCACGACAAAGGACTCATATTCATCTTGAGATTGTAGTTTCTTACTAGATTCACCCTCCATCTAGTGATAGTGGTTATATATGTTCAACCTCTACATGGGCGACAAGGAAGCATTCCCGTCCTGCACTACGATCACCGCGTACGGCAAAGAGCCTTGTAACTGTGCGTACTTCCAGAGTAAGGGTATATGTAAATATCGTGGCCTTGAACTGATTCAGAGTTGGTCGGCCTATAAGCCCATTGTACGAGGACGAAGTGTCGACAACCAGGAATTCCATGCACCAAGTGGTGCTGTTGACGTTTACGGGTAGGTCTATAATCAGTGGCGGAACCAGGATAGAAACACAGGGAGTACTAAACTATATTAAAGGTCAAAGTACTAAGGCCACCGCTGCGGCAAAACTCACCGATTGGCACCAATACTGATAGATAAAGAGATCGAATCCGAAGCCAAAACTTCCGCCGCAAATGAAAAAAACAGAGATGAAGTTTTGAGAAGAAAGCTCCTTTGTCGTGCCAATGCTTCTACTTCCGTAAAAAAATAAAAATGCAGAATTTGTTGCCTGGAGATGGAGAGTTTAGCAGCAACAAATTCTGTAATTTTTGTTTGAACTCTTTGGATTGGATTGTAGAATTTTTGTTTGTATTTGGATTGGAGTTTGAGTTGAAAAAAAAACTGAAGTGGTTGTGAATTGAAATGGTGTTCAAATACACCTGCAATTTAGGAAAAATGAGAGAAAAATTACCAGTCAAGTTGGAGAACGACGGCAACCTTGCAGGGGAGCTCAAACTCATAAAAGGAAAAATTAATAGGTGGTAGCGGTATTGCTAGAGGGGCTCCAGCCCCTCCAAGTCTTGGTGTAGTTCCGCCACTGTCTATAATACTTGAAAACTTAATGCTTTGCCTGGTGAATCCGATCAAGGGTAGGACATATGGTCGGATGTCTGAGTCGGGAATGCCCATCTGAGTGATAATATTAGGGAGCAAGACGTTCACTGCACTTCCCATGTCCACTAGCATCTGCTTGACGGTGCACTTCCCTATATCTAGAGAAGCTTCAAGCGGGGCATCATCAGTGGTTTCGTAAATTTGCTTTGTTTCGGGTGGGGTAAGGGCTCGTATAACATGTGAATAACCTTTGGTAGTGTTGTTTCGTCCCTATGTTCTTCTTTGAGCTCCACGGTGCGACGACTCGCTCGTCGTTTGATATCTTGTCATTTGTCTGCACAACGGTCAATTAACTCTTTTAGGTAACTTTGTTGTATGGCTTGCTCAATCTATTTTCACAGCTCTATGCACTCCTCAGTGTCATGCTCGTTATCCCTGTGGAATTAGCAGTATTTCATCTGGCTCCGCCGCTCTGGTGGTGAAGTCATCTTGGGAGATACTCTTAAGATATCCAAGGATTCGACTATGTGCAGAATTTTAGTTCGAGAGGATTTTAGCGGTGTATAACTGCCACACTGATCCTAGGAGTGACTGATATTGGTGGTGGGTATGGTCTATATGTTGGGTAAGATAATTGTTCCCGCACTTTCGGTCGTCCCATGTCTGCCCGAAACGGTCGCTTCCCCTTTCCATCTTCTACTTTGCTTTCCAAGTAGCCGCATTTGCTCTGTATACTGATTTTCCTGAGATGGATCGCGATGCCAATGAGGCGAGCCATGATAAGGTAGAATTCCACAATGAGCTCGGAAAAAAGCGGCATAACTCAACATCGGATGCATTGTGTATCATCATGAAGGCTAAGAAATGTTAGAGATGCTTATCAAGATCAGTAGTACCGTCATATCGGTCAAATTGCAGGGTATTGAATTTATTTGAAACCGAAGCTTTCTGGTACTCTTTTGAGAATGGATGTTATTCGACATAATTCCAGTGATCACTTGGGGCAAGCATAGTAGCCTTGATGTCATTCATCATGGCTTGTACCTTTGTGTTCATGGTGGTTGGTGTGACTGGGCATGGGTTGTTGGTAGAATGCTGGTGGAGGTTGAAGTCGCCTCGATCCCAAAGAGAGACATGATAAACGCTTTCTGTTGTGGAGTGGATGGTACATCAGACATGACATTTCTCGAGCCAGTAGCGATGTGTTCTATTCCAGATAAGTCAATTTCTTAGTGGGTGATATATCACCCTGATCGTTGGTGTGAAGAGTAATGGTTTTTATGATTGCAATAAATTGTAATTTTTTAGGTTCCCAAAAGATAGGATCATACGTGCATAGTGGGCTCTAATTGATGAATATCAAGCATATACGTGTTCAATACTACAAGATTAAAGGAAGTCGTCAAGAAATCGATGGAGATCTATTCTCTAAAGACACTCCAATAATTAAGTCAGTTTTAGAGAACAATTAAATAGATTAATTAGGATAAACAACATTTAGAACTTGATATTGCATGAATTGTAAATGAGGAAAGATGAATCTTTTATAAATTTCTTAATCTTGTTCGTTTTGAACTTGATCTGTCTCGATTCATTGCTCTAACATCCTCTCATTACTTGGTCCATAACCTTCGATCCGGTCATCCATCAATCTATGAGTGAGATCTGTTTGTAAGGTAAATATTTAACTTATATACATTTTTAATTTTATTTTAATTACTCCTTTACAGCTTCCACAAGGAGTCCATATGGCAACACTATTGGTTTGTGGACCCAATTGACTGGACACGTCAGAGAGGTCAACGGCTTGAGTGCCACAACGTTTGGTTCGCCAGCATGGCTCTGATTGAATCGTTTCAGCGGGGGAGTAATTCAATGTGCTACGGATCACGCAAATTTACGGATGCTCTCCTACCGCCACGTGTTAATTATACGTGTTGTAGCATCACTGGTTAAGAAAACCTCCACGGAACACGTGGTAAGTGGAGGACTGGGGGCCTAGAAAGGTGTTAAGAGGACTGACTTTGTTTTGGTAAGATATGAGAACTTTTATCACTTTGTCTACATAAAAAATATCTTTAATCAGCATAATTATGATCTTATTATTTGTCTTTTTTCTTCCTTTTATTTATTTATTTATTTATCCAAAAAGATACACATGTTTCCTATAAAGTTAATATTTCTTACTTTTGTATTTTTAAATAAATTGAAATTGCATTACCAACTAAAGCCTAATAACAGCCATGATATTTATGGAATGATCTAAAGATTTCCAAAACCTAATTTTACCAATTTTATGCATTTCTACACGTACATGCTTACATAAAAATTTCATACCATATTATTTCATTTATTTTTCTAACTTGCGGACACATATTAGTATAAATTAAAATTTTAACTTTTAGGATTTCTAAGTTTCTTTAGATCTAAATTATCATATATGTAACGCATGTTATAATTCATGTAATTTATAGTCGAGTGCTTTTTAAAAAAAGTATTTCTAACCGAGTTCTTAAATGATAATTTGAATTATTGAAATATTAAATAAAAGATAAAGAGAAAAGTATAATTAATATTAACATTGTTATATACATTTGGCCTAATGACAATGAGGGCAGTGTAATGACAAGACAACTCTCTTTTAGATATTTTTATCTGACCTGTCAAGTAAGAGATTCTAGAATTCAGATCATGTTAGGAGTGACTTTGTGCCGAACTTTCAACTTCTTGCTGCAGTTGACTTAGTAACTCTTAGGTCTCCAATTTAATTGAGAAATCTTAGATATTAGATAGAAAAAATAAACTCTTAAATTATAATTGAGAAATCTTAGATATTAGATAGAAAAAATAAACATTTGACCCATTGTGAACTTATTTTTCATTTTCTTCTTTTACAAAGGAGGACAAAAAAACCAAAGAATATGAGAAATATATTATATTGAAAGTAAATACTATCAAATTTATAAATTACGTCCTCAAATTTATATTGTTTTGTGTGACAATAATGGTTTAGATCATAGAGATTCAATTATTCTTGATCTACTTTTTTATAACAGAGGAACCGAGGAAGGGAATATCTATCCTAATTATTTTTCTTGACTAAATCCAATGCGAGAAAGTGATGGCCATTTTCCAAATTAGATTCCGGAATATTTTAAGTATTCTTTTTCAACAAATACAAGAAATAATATACTATAATACTCTCTCTCTCTCTGCCTGCACATAATCCCTCTTTATAATTGGCACTTTTAAGTATGTGTCTCACATTCTTTAATGTTTTCAACTCAATAATTCATGAAAGTCACCCCCGAAAAACCATTAACTCCATTGCCTGTTCTATCTCCACCTGCATGTAATCAGATGCAACGAGTTTTACGCATAGTTTCTTCTAGAACCTCTATTTTGGATTGCATTTTAATTCAATTTTTTTAAAAAAATTTCATTTTGAGGGCAATATGTTTCCTTTCAAATTACTTTCATAAATACATAAAAAACAAAAATTACTTTTTTTGAAAAATAAGTCAATCTATATAAGTTTTTAGCAATTCTGGAAACAAAGTCAATTATGACTTAAATTATAGGTTTGAACATGTTTATGTTATTTCTAATAATATTGTACACCCCTCTTTTGTTATTATTAATAGTATCTACGTGTATTCGCATGTAATGAAATTAAATTTATTTTCAATAAATTTATTTTTATTTTTTAGAAATATTTTTTCGTAACTCATCTATCTTTTTAATATTTCGAATTCTCTTATTACTAATTTATTTATCTATTTAATACTTGGAGTTGTCTCATTAATTTTACACTATGTCAATTACAGTATATTCATGTGTCTTAGAGTTCACTTTTATAGTTTAAATAATTTTAATGATAATTATATGAGGAAACATACCTCAAAACTATTAATCATTAATACATTATTAGAAGCTTTTGTACATATCAAACTTTTGAGTTGTCTCATACGTCTCTTTTTATTTTTAAGAATTCTCATTATAATCTTATATATTTGGAATTCTTTTACTTCTTACTAACTCATTTGCCTATTTAATATTTAGAGATGTCTCATGAGTTTTACATAGTTGATGAAATAAATTTTTTTCTTCTATATTTTAAAATATACTTCAAAAACAATTATTTCAAATTAATATTTCTCTATGTAATTCCAAAATAAAAAATTTCAAAATATTTTACAACTAATCCTTACAACTTATTATTTTCTTTATGTAATTTTCATTATCCACTATGTGATTAATTCCTAAACATAACAATTTTTTGCTTAATATTTGGAACTCTCTTATCATTAACTTATTTACCTAGTTAATTTTGCAGTTGTCTTGTAAGTTCTACAGCGTTATTGAAATAAAAGCAATTATTTCAAATTAACGATTTCTCTATGCAATTCCAACATGAAATATTCTATTTTTAATATGTGTTAAATGTATTTTACAACTAATTCTCACAACTTATTACTTTCTATATTTAATTTTCATTATCTACTTGTGATTAATTTCTAATATAACAATTTTTACTTAATATTTGTAATATTTAATATTTGAAACTCTCTTACTATTGACTCATTTAAATATTAATATTTGGAGTTGTCTCATGAACGAATTCTATAGAGTTAATGAAATACAAAAATTTTCTTCTATATTCTAAAATGTACTTCAAAAAAAATTATTTCAAATTAATTATTTCTCTATGTAATTTCAAAATAAAATATATTCTCCTCTTATATCCTAAATGCATTTTACAAATAATTCTCATAACTTATTATTTTCAATATTCACTATGTGATTAATTCCTAAATATAATTTTTTTTTTTTTTTGCTTCTCTAGCCTTTACAAATAATTCTTTGAAGCTTATTTTGTCGCGTATAATTCTAATCCTCTCCCCAACATTAGTTAGCTTTAATTTGTTAATAGTTATTCATATATTTTTTATTTTAAATTTGTTAAAATTTTAACTTGTTAATATTTTTTAATTTATGTTTTATATACAAAATATTTTAACTCTCCAAAATTTATTATTTCGTTTACTTAAAATCTTAATGTAATTTTTATTTTAATGATCTTCTATATGACTTTTAAATATCTCTCTACTTACAAAGACCTTCCAACTCCTTTATGTGTTAAAATATTTTTTAATTATCTTTCATGTTCTAATTACAAAAAACTTTCAACTCCTCAATATATTAAACTTTCATTAATTAACTAAAGGGTATATTAAGAAACTCAAAAAGTAAAAAACCAAAATATGTAAAAATCATACATGAGCTCGTTAGAAACTTTTATAATAACAGATATTTTTCCTGATTAATAGATATATATATATATATGGGTCTCATTTTACCCAAAAAAATAAGCCTAATCTCGGCTCAGGATGACACCAAAGTTAAGCCTTGCCAGCTTAAATGGAATAAGTCGGATAATACCGAAACTTTTTTAAATATATTATTTAATATATTTTTTTCATAATAATTTTTTCTTAAAAGTATATCTTTTAAAAGTATTACAGAAAGCATTTTGGTACATACTTAGATGATTCCGGTTACATCAAAAGATACGAGTGTATAAATTTAAATATTTGTTATCAATTTAAGATATTAATTTCTAAATAAGTGGCGATGATGCTATCAGATAATTGATATGCCGCAATTCTTGAAATTTATTATAAAGCTGGGATTTGATCCGCCTAAGACGAAACTAATTAAACTTTGATTTTAGGGACGAATTTCAAGAAACATGTAACTAAAAACTAAAAAATTTGGTCAAGAATAAGGTTTTAATTTAAAAATGTTGACATGCGACTGTCGCTCCTTTTCCCAACCCCCATTCCCTCCTTGTTTCATTCATTCTATTAAATATTGACACAGATTTGTAGTTACTTTTTGGTGTTCAATATTCCAGGCTCGGCCCAACTATTGTCTTATTTCTTGCAAGTAAGTTGCTAGTGGCCTTGTTGGATGATCATAATCAGTACTGAGCTGCCAATTTGTTAGATGGAAAATTGGAATAGACAGATTATTACTGCTGCAAAAGTATGGTTGAATATTTCCTCTTCATGGATATTCAGAATCAGAATATGAATCAACCAAGACTTAAAAGAGATGTAAAACAACGGAATTCTGGTGACGGGGAAAAAAAAAAACACTCGTTATGATGAAAAGTTTCAAGACAAGAAGGAATGGAGCGCAGTGATGAATAATTGCGACTTGGTGGTCTGCTAAATAAACACAATAATCTTAGAAGGGGCAGCAGCAGAGGCAAGCATGTGAAGAAGTATATTCTTCCCTTTTCACAGAGGGTGGGAAGAACTGTAGCTGCATCACCTTTCCCTTTTTAGATATGAAAGGAATCTTTCGGATGCTTCCATCTTCTATCACATCTTATGTATTAATATCTGTCTCATTTTTCGTTTAGCCTATTTTATTAATAAATTATCAAATAAAAGATAAATTCTAAAAATAAAATATATTATAAAAAGAAATGAAACATAAGATAATCAATAGAATGTAGTTTCAAGCTTCAAAATTCGAATTTTGACAACGGTAATATAAAAATTTCACTTCATTTTAGGGTGGTCTTTTGCGAGTACTAGGCGAAGAACCTTTAATCTAGCGAGCTGCTCAATTGGGGATGTAGAAGAGCTGAGTCAAGCTCGACTCAACACTTTTTTAATGAATTCGAGTTCGATCGAGTTTATTAATTTTGGCTCAAGCTCGAGCTTGAGCTCGATTATTTGTGTTAAGTTCGAGCTCGAGCTCTAATTTAATTTTTTTAAAGAATATTATCTATATTAATTAAAATAAAATAAAAAAATTATATATTCTGGCTCGATGGCTCGACGAGCTTTCGAGCCAGTGTTAACTCGGCTCGAACTCGGCTCATTTGCTTAGCGAGCTCGGTCAACAGCGAACTTGAATGGAGTTTTGATCGAGTGGCTTGTGAGTAGCTCATGAACAGCTTGACTCATTTACACCCCTACATTCAATCACCAAGATTTACTCCGCTACTCTGTGCTAGAGCGAGGTTTTGGGTTGGGCTCCCTCTTATGTGTATTAAAATGCCCGATTCTTGAAACTGCTTTATGACCCATAAAGGATTATAAACCCTCTTCCTTTCAGCAATTTGCATTTGTGATAAAAGAGAGAGTACAACCAAGAAAGAGAAAATTGGAGACAGAAAGTGTGTAGAATTTTCTGGTTTTCTTCTAACCAAGCAATCATTTTCATATGGACAATCAGATGGGCATTTCTTCTCCTATTGAGCTGAAATTTGACTAGCAATAGAGGAGAGACGTTTCTTCAATCTGAATGGTGGAGATTATCTTTTAACGATCGGATTTGAAGATATTTCTCTCGGACAGAAGACTCTGTTTTGGGCAATTTCTATTCCTTCTTAGCTTCTCTTTGTATTTTGGTGAAGTTTGTTGCTTCCTTGGACTGTGTTTTAAGTGTATTGTGATTGAGACTCTCTTGTATTCGCTTATCGATTGATAGTGGAGGTTTTGATGGTGAGCTCAAGGGTCCCGTGTTTTCCTCTTATCTTTGGAGAGGGTTTCCATGTAAAAAATTGTTAGTGGTCTCTTGTTGCTTTATTTTCTTGCTATTTATTGCCTTCGGTGATTATTATTTAAGGTTCCTATTTTATTCGTACAAGCTAGGGAGATATGTCGAGATTATTAGCTTGTGGCATTTGTTGTTTTGCTTGATAATCTTGGACAGGTTGTGTTTGTTGTGTTTTTCTCCCAACAGAGTGGTATCAGAGCTGTGGTTATAGTGGTTTTTTGTGTTTATCTGCTTGTTTGAATTATGGAACCGAATAATGCTCAGATGGTAGATTTGAATGGTTTCAAGTTATTATAATTGGAAAGAAGGAATGCAAGACTTATTATTTATGAAGAATTTTTATTTGCCTGTGTTTGAATATGAAAACTTGAAATCACTCACTGTTTCATTTGGTCTCTAACGAATACTCAATAAGAAATCACTCACTGTTTCATTTGGTCTCTAACGAATACTCAATAAGAAATCTGATGTTGGTTGAAAAATTGATTGGAGAAGGTAGTTTAAATGAACTTTTCACCCAATTCTCTGAAACTACGAATACTTTTTGGGGATAGATGAGCATACTATGCCAAAGCTTTTCCCATTAAAGAACTCGAGAACATGAGAGAACAAGTACTATCAGACTCATTATAGACAGATATTTGAGAAACATATTACATGATATGCTCTTTTGGGTCATTGGATCCATCATAAGTCGTAAACTTTAAATGGAAAAAGTCATTGGGAATTTTAGCACAAGTATAAGATTCGCATAACAGGCTATACTGTTAAAGATCCCGTGTATAATAACTTTGAAGCAAGGGAAGATGTCATTTGAGCGAGTGTTTGGTTGACCAAATCATGGATGGTTTGTGTCAGGAGCATCGGTGATGCCTGCCGATGGGAAGTTCTTTCTCCAAAAGTGAAATTAGAAGGAAAAAAAGGTGACAAGAACTGAATGGAAGTAAATTGAGGGGAGTGTCTGAGGAATTATTAAAGGAACATACGCGTTGGTTTTGTATACCAACATCGCCTACAAAGATGCCAAGAGTGTCTGCATCTACACTATTTCTTTTAGTTGTAAATTTATGATCATAGATCCAGTTCCCGAAAGTGACAAAGGTGGAATTCTAGCTCCCATCATTTGTTGGATAAGTGATGGTATGAAAATTGTTGTTACCACCGCTAGTTGAATGGAGGGAGGATTGAGAGGAATATCCTTCAACTGTGAAGGATAAGAAGTTATAAGAAAAGTTGGTTCTATTGTATAGGAATTAAGATTTTATAAAAAGGAACACGGTGAACGTCAAATAATGGTTTCCAGGCTGTTAATCTTCACAAGATAACCTGCACAAAGTTAAATAAAGTCACTGAAGAGGGGCTGATCTCCCGTTTTATTAGTGATGCTTAAGTCAGACCAATCCAGTAGTGTAACAGTAGGAAAATTAGAATAGAATATTAAAGTAATGCCCAACACCTCTATTTGTTGGAATATTTTGTCTCTCGAAAAAGATCCTCATGATGTTTTCATGAATATCTTAAGATGTAGACATGAGAGACAAATTAATCATTGTGCCCGATTAGGTCTAGACTCATTTCCCTCTGGTATATGGGTTGAAATCAATATTCCTGTCATCAAAATTTATTATGTCAAATGGATTGAACTCAAATGACTAAGCTGATAGGCTCTCCCCATAAGAAGGCAAAGGATTTTGTTTTGGTTTTTTTTTTTTTCCCTAAGATATGAATGGAATCTGAAAATGAAAGTTTCCAGTGGGGAAAACAATCTTATGTTTTCTGTCTTATTAATGTGAGAATAGTGTACAATTTATAGATTTGTCCAAGTGACAAATCCTAAGCAGATTAGAACTAGGAAAAACATTAGAAGTAAAAGTCCTAGCTAAATAGAACTAGAAAACACAACTTATACATAGTTTATGATTAATAGGAAGCCTATTTTGAATATATGTCTAACACTCCCCCTCAAGTTGGAGCATGAAGATCAGAAATACCCAACTTGGAAGCTAATCGATGAAAATGGGTCGGGTGAAGGGCTTTAGTAAGAATATCGGCAGGTTGCTCCTCACTTCGAATATAAGCAGGATAGATAAAACCGTCTTGAAAAGCATTACGAACAAAATGACAATCTATTTCAATGTGTTTAGTGCGTTCATGGAAAACAGGATTTTCAGCAATATGAAGAGCGACACTGGGTTATCACAAAGTGTAATGGAATGGGGCGAGTGACAGGAACACGAAGATCGCGCAGAAGAATAGATAACCATTTAAGTTCACATAAAGTCATAGCCATAGAGCGATATTCAGCTTCGGCAGAAGAACGAGAAACAGTATGTTGTTTCTTTGTCTTCCAAGAAATAGGGGACCCACCAAGAGAGATAAAATAACCAGTGAGAGAGCGGCGAGTTATCGGGCAGGTGGCCCAATCGGAGTCACAATATGCAGTTAACGAAAGAGAAGAGTTAGAAGAAAGAAAAATGCCACTTCCAGGACTCCCTTTCAGATAACGGACAACTCGGATAGCAGCATCCCAATGAGCATGAAGAGGGGCGTGCATAAATTGAGCAAGTGTATGTACAACATATGCAAGTTCGGGCCGAGTAAGTGTGAGATATATTAGCTTGCCTATGAGTCTTCGGTAGCGATCTGGGTTGTCAAATAATGATCCAGATGCTTTTGCCAGCTGATGATTAGATTCCACAGGAGTAGATGCCGGCTTGGCACCTAATAAACCCATTTCAGAGAGAATTTCCAATGTGTATTTTCGTTGGGATAAAAATAATCCCGTGGAGTTTCTCGCAATTTCTATGCCCAAAAAATATTTAAGCGAGCCCAAATCCTTCATGTGAAAGCACTTGTGTAATGAAGCTTTGAATTTTTCGAGTGTGGATAGGGAATTTCCAGTAATGAGTAAATCATCCACATAAATAAGAACACATAGATAAATATTCCCTCGAGAATATGTGAAAAGAGAGTAATCGGCATAAGACTGAGAAAAACCATATCTACGGAGAGCGGTGGTGAGTTTGGAAAACCAACATCGAGGGGCTTAGCGAAGACCATATAAAGACTTCTTTAAACGACAGACTTGTCCTTTGTAACAGGGACGAAATCCTGGAGGTGGTCGCATATATACCTCTTCTTGTAAATCTCCATGCAAAAAGGCGTTGTGAACATCCATTTGATGGATAGGCCAGTTGCGAGCAGCGGCAACGGAAAGAAGAGTACGAACGGTGATCATTTTAGCAACGGGAGCAAAGGTGTCTGTGAAATCAATACCTGCCATTTATGTATTTCCCAAAATTACCAAGCGGGCTTTATATCTCTCGATGGTGCCATCGGCTTTGTACTTTATCCGGTAGACCCATTTACTCTCCAGTGCACGTTTTCCAGGAGGTAAGGAGGTTAAAGTCCATGTACCATTTTGTTCAAGAGCATCAATCTCTTGACGCATAGCAGTGCGCCAGAGAGGATTAGAGACTGCCGCAGAGTAAGTGGTAGGCTCGGATTCTGTTGTCACAGATGCTAAAAATTGCCTGTGTATTAGAAAATTTACTATAGTTCACAAATTTTGTGAGAGGATAAAGGGACGTACCTGAGAGATCCAAAGAGGGTGAGAGAGCAGAGGAGGAATGGGATATGGCATTGCAATCATAATCTTGGAGCCGAGTCGGAATATGTTTAATTCGAGTGCTTCGTCTTAGGGCAGTAATTTGCGGATTTTCTTGCGGCAAGCTGGCAGGAGTATTATTTGGACTAGTTTGGAGAGGGGCGGCTGGAGAGGTTGGTGGTGGGCCTTGCGGAACTGGACTGCTGGGTTGTGGGTGTGAATCAGGGTTTGAAAGTGGAGATGGGCTGTGGGTTAGTGGGCTGCTGGAAGGATTTGGTGGATCTGGGTTTGCAGGTGGGCTGTGGAAAGGATGTGTTTGATCTGGGCTTGGTGTGTTGTGTGTTAAACTCCCCCTTTTTGGGATACTTTGTTGCTTGGAGCCCAAAACTTGTTCCCCAAAATTGTAAGATTGTGTGAAGTCTGTAGAAATGGAAGTATTTGATTGGTCATGGAATGGAAACTTTGTTTCATCAAAAATCACATCTCGGGACACAAAGAATTTTTCTGTTTGCAGGTCGTAAAATCTCCATCCTTTCTTATGAAGAGGGTAGCCAAGGAAGACACACGGTTTGCTGCGGGCTTGAAATTTATCTTTTGGGATATCATGGTTATGTACATAAGCTAAGCACCCAAAAGTTTTAATGTGAGAGTAGGATGGTTTTGCATGGTATAGTAATTCATAAGGAGTCTTACCTTGTAACAATTTTGAGGGAGTTCTATTTATGAGATAGCCAGCCGTCAAAATGCATTCTCCCCAAAACTTTACAGGTAAATTGGCTTGAAATCGTAATGCCCGAGCTACATTTAAGATATGGTGATGCTTGCGTTCAACTCTTCCATTTTGTTGTGGTGTGCCAGGAATAGTAGTTTGGTGGATTATGCCATGGGTAGTAAGATACGACCTGAGGGGTGCAAATTCTGTCCCATTATCGGTACGGATTGTCTTGACAGTTTTGTGAAATTGGGTTTTGATCATGGTAAGGTAATCTTGAAGAATAGAGGCAACCTCACTTTTTTCTGACAGTAAATATATCCAAATAGCCCTAGAATAATCATCTAAGATAGTAAGAAAATATGAAGCACCTATAGTGGATTTGGATTTATATAGGCCCCACAAATCACAATGAATTAGGTCAAAAATTGTAGATGCTTTATTTATGCTAAGAGGAAAACAATCACGAGTTTGTTTGGCACGTAGACAAATATTACAAGGTGATGTGCTAGTTGTAGAGTCTTTAGAATTACCCAAAAAATGATTGACTACATAATCTGAAGGATGTCCCAATCGTATATGCCATAGTGTGCTTGAATCAAGAACTATGCTAGAAAAAGTGTATAATTCCTTCAATTCCAAAGGTTTGTAGAAGAAGATCACATTCCTCTACTCACCCACTCCAATCGGCCTCATCGAGATACGGTCCTATATAACACAAAATTTGTCAGAGAGTGTGATAAAGCATTGCAAATCTCTTGCCAATTGAGATAAAGAAATTAAATTGCAGGTCAGTTCAGGAATTAGCAACACTCGGTGGAGTTGTAATGTAGGACTTAAAGAGACCATTCCTTCGTGCATAGCAAAAGTTTTGCACCGTTAGGTAATCCAATAATATGCGGACAGATAGGATGTAAATTTTGTAAAAAACATTTCCTACCAGTCATATGGTTAGAACATCCTGAATCTAAAATCCAAAAATTCTCCATACCAGATAGCTTTTCAGATTGCATATTATTTGAGTTTTGGAGGGCAGTCAACAGGGTTGACCACTGGTCAACGGTCAAAGCTGGTAAGAGGCCCGGGCCCGGCCCGTTTTTGCTGGAATTTGGCCTGAAGCCCGGCCCGTTACTGTAGATCGGCCCGCCCCCATCGTCTTCACCAACGCGCCGACGAACAGAGGTTTCGGGAGCTGCGGCGGTTGTTGCAGAAAAAGCCCATGCCTCGGCCGTTCCTCCTCCATCGCGCGGTCTAGCCATCGCCTGGGGTTGTCTGCCTCCGCGCCCTGTCCCGGATCTGCCTCCGCGCCAGGAATTTCGGGTCGCCGGTGAGGAGCCGCGGCCGCCTGTTTTTGGAGAAGTCCGAGGCCACCAATCCGGATAGCCGATGAGTTGGAAGCAGCCGGTGATGTCGTGGCCGGCGCGTCTGCAATGGGAGCAGAAAGATGAAGAAAAAAATCTAGGATTTTTTTCGGTTCTGGCGGCGGCGGCAACTCCGGCGGCGTCTCCGGCGGCTCCGGCAGCGGCGAAGGCGGTGCTATCTCCAGAATAATCTTCTTTCCGTGTCGAATTTTTGTGTTGTTCTTCTTTACAGATTTGAGCAAGAACGGTACGTAATTTGGGTATAGGTTCTTGTTGGATCATATGGGAACGAACAGTGCCATAAATTGCACTATTCAATCCCATTAAAAATTGGAAAACTTTCTCGTTTTCTCTTTCTTTTATAATAAAATTCAATAGATCTGTGTCTGTGCTGAGCGGAAGTTGAGTATAATTTTCTAGTTCGTCCCATACCTTTTTAGTCGTGAAAAATACACGTGTACTGAATCACCGCCTTGCTTACAATTTGCCAAAGCTGCTTTTAATTCATATATTCGTGGGCCGGTGCCAACTAGAAATCGTTCCTTCAAGTCTATCCATAATTCATCAGCTCTCTCTGAATGATATATTGTGGATCGGAGAGAGGGTTCGATAGTGTTGAGAATCCACGAGTTTACAAGATTATTGATCTCCCACCATTCTTCTTCTTTTTCTGGATCACCTTCAGGAATTAGAATTATTCCATCAATGAATCCCAATTTCTTCTTCGATCGCAAAGCCATGCGCATGGCCCTTGCCCATTCTGCATAATTATTATCTGTGTCTGTCTCTTTCAACTGGACTGTTGTTAGGATTAATCCAGGTCCATCAGTGGATGCCACATAATAAGCATCTTTCTTTATTTTGTTAACATGACTTTCTTCCACCATGTCATTATCAACATTGCCAATATTGTCGTTACTCATTTTGAGAAATTTCAGACAATTGGCTCTGATACCATGAAAGTTTCCAGTGGGGAAAACAATTTTATGTTTTCTGTCTTATTAATGTGAGAATAGTGTACAATTTATAGATTTGTCCAAGTGACAAATCCTAAGCAGATTAGAACTAGGAAACACATTAGAAGTAAAAGTCCTAGCTAAATAGAACTAGGAAACACAACTTATACATAGTTTATGATTAATAGGAAGCCTATTTTGAATATATGTCTAACAGAAAATGATGCCTATGGCACACTTTCATTTGGAGGCAATAGACTTTGAACTATATTTCATGTCATGTTGTTCTGTAGGTGCAGGAACAGGACCAAGTGAATGGAACATAGCACAATCACTACGTACGTCTATGATCATGGTACAAGATTATTACAACCAACAGTACCATTCCTTTCTTGAAGAGAAATCATGGTGTTTTGAGGGAAAAATTAGAACCACAACTTTTGACTAATTTTTGGGGAGACAATAATTTATATAAAAATTTTTCGAAATATTGGAATAAATTGTGGTGCGATTATATCACAATATATTAGTATTAATTAAGTACCATTTTTGTTTTTTTTTTCTAAATAAGAAATATTGGTTTTGTCAAAAAAACACCACCAAGAGGCAAATATAATTCTAGAAGTTGGTAGGGCTTTATCAAATTATTTGAAAGTAAATTTAGAACTACTTGACCATCATCGTTGATGATGGACTTAAGTATGATAATGATCTTATGTTACGCCTCGTATCTGTGGGCTCGAGAGTGCAGACTCATGGGTCTAGTAACACTTACAAACTCTATTTGATAACCGTCTTCGTTATGACAAAATAGATATTTCAAGATGATTATAAATACTTAGACTCATACTTATATAACATACACACTTTCTATAAATATCCCATATAGAATTGAAATTTTATATATTAATTTATCTATTTTAATTTAACGATGATCAAGTGAATTGTGAATATTGTAATGAATTATACTGTCACATTTATAAATAGAAAATGTGATATTAAAATATTGGAGCACGCTTATTATAGCGAGTACCTGGTGATCTGGTCCAGGGTACACCGTGTGTGCATTAGGTTGTGTAAAGTAGAAGGAAACAATTTTGGTTGAAAATGGTGGTAAGATTCCAATGGAAATGGAGTGAGTGACTTCATAAACATGTGACATGTCGAAGTGACACTCTTTGGTCCAAAGAATTAAAGCAACTATTCGGGATTTGATTAGAGATGCAGTCCATTGATCCACAACATCCAACAATAGTGTGAAGGACGACATAAAAGATTCTCCAGCACTTAGCCCTTTCTTTTCATCATCTCTTACGCATATATCTGGTTGTAAACAAGTTCAAAACTCTTTCAATACTTTCAGATTCAAATTCGGATCAAGATTCAAATTCTTACAGTGAAATATGAATTTAAATTCAGATTCAGATTTTTTAGGTATAAAATTTATGGATTCAGACCCGACTTTTTAGAGATTAGGATAAGATTTGAGTACACATGTACACGTATGGCATTTTTTTATTTTTTCTATTTGTTGAAAGCTCAATTCAGTCCTCGTTTACGCCCCTACCTGCTTCGCATTACATTATCTTCCTACTTCTTCCTGTCAATTTCTCACCATTTTCGCATTTTTTTTCTTAGAGAAAACAAACCCCAGATGTCCTCCTCTATTTCAACTATTGATTTCTTCATTATTTTCTTCCCCTGAAGAAGCTCAATCAAGTTACAAAAGTGTTCTATTCATGGAGAGGCAGAGAGTCGAGAGAGGGTTTGGAATTGGAGGAGGTTTAGGGAGAGAGGGAGAAGCAGCCGGTGGCAGCAACCAAATCCAGAACGAGATGAGAGAAGAGACTAAAGAAGAGTGAGAGTGAGACTAAGAAAAATAATATCATAAATGTATAATTATGTATTAATAAAAAAATATAAAATAATATAATATATAAATATATATTATTATTTTATTATAACGAATATACGAGTTTGGGTATCATCATACCTTGCCCAGACCCATTTAGTAGAATCTATACAGGTGCAGGTACGGGTACGAGTCCGCGAGTATAAAATTTTAACCTTACCCGCTATAAACAAGTAAGACACATCCCGTTTACAGCCCTATGCATATATATTCCTCTTTTAATTTGTGTGCTTTTAGAATGCCACATAATTATTAAAAAAATATTAGGTTATCTTTATCTAAGAATAAATAGATTAAATCACTACATAAAAATATGAATTTATTTATATTATATTAAGCATTTATTAAATTATATCATTATAATATTAAATAAGAATATATATGAAAAAAATGTATTTAATACTCTATTAATTTATTAAAGTAATTGATATTTTAAACGATTAGTTACATTTTCACTCTTGAAGTGTGTCTAAACTACAAGTTGGTTCCTTTATTTTGTTATAGATATATCTTTATCGTTTATATTTTCAATAAAAAAAATTATAAAATAGTAGTTTTGCAGTAAAAAGTTTAAAATCTTTTGTAAAATATCATTTTGTGAGTTCCATTCTTGTTTATTATCATAGATTAAGAAATCAAAATCCTTCATCACGGAAAGTAAAGTAATAAAAAATTTTAGTAAGGGTACTATGATATTAATATATGATAGTAAATAAGAATAGATACTCGAAATGATATTTTAGGAAAATTTTAAATTTTTGCTACTAAATTATTATTTTCTGATAATTTTTTCTGAAATTAGTAATGGAATTAATTATTTATAAATACATAAATGATAAGGATATATTTATATAGAAATGAAATTGTGTTTTATACAAACTTCAATTTAAAAAAATGTAACTAACCCTATTTTAAAAGGAAAACATAGTATGTATGAGTGACAAAGAAATTGAAATGAATAGCAGTCGAGATCGTCTAGTACATTTTCTAGTACATTCTCTAGTATATATATACTTTTTATGATTAGTTTTGTTAATATAAATTTTATAAAATAAAAGATAAACCATAAACTGTAAAAGGTAAACCCTAACAACAGGTTTGGTATGCTAGAATGATATGGAATGGAATCATTTAGCATCCGCAATCCATTCTCATCCAAAATGAAATGGAATCCTTTTTCAATTCCAGTGTTTTGAAAAAAAAAAAGATAGAATGAAATAATGATTCATTTTCTTTATTTGAAAAAATTATTATTTTATGTCAAAATGGAATAAAACTATATATAATATAACTTAAATGCCCTTAAAGTATAAAATATATTTTTTATATCCTAACATGTTTAAACTTCAAAAAAATACCAAATATTTTATTAGAGTATAAATATTCATATATAAGATTGAAAATAGTCTTAAAACTCCTTTTAAAGATAAAAATGATAGAAAGTATATATATAAAAATTAAGCAAGATTTAATTTAGGTCATATTTTTTTAATTAAGTGTAATATATATAATATATTGAGGAGATAATGATCTAATATTTTCCAAAATGATTCATACTTAATCTGAAATGAAAAGGCTTTTCCAGTTATTTTCTAATGATTTCTCGTGGAAAGACCTATTTCTAATTTGAATATCAAACACTAGAATGGAAAAAGAAGTTGAAAAGTCATTAAATTCCACTTCATTTCCGCGTAATTAGAAGTTACTATTAAATGAAATGTATTAGAGAGTATTAGAGGAGGTATTATTAAATGAATTTGACACATTTTATCTAACTGATGCTGATCTTTCAGAAACTTTCAGAGAATATTGGGCCGAGCCGGAGGAATCGGCCACCTATGGACTGTAGAGTTATAGGCAGAGAATCCAAATAAGTGGTGTTTTGGGGGCACATTCTCACGCTACGGCACGCAAGCCCAAGACGCAGTTAATGAGTTTAGTATCACTCAGGGTTCAATACCCTTTTTTTTTTATTTTTAATTTTTATTTCATGAATACAGGGTTCAATACTTGATAACCTTTTTTTGCTGGACAAATTAAATTTCCTAAGGTTACTATACGTGTTTTTTTTTTTTTCTAAATCGATTACAGTGAGTACTTGGTATTACAAGCGAAATCTCTCGCTCACAGTGAGTACTTGTCACATACTCTCTATAATACATTTTTTTTAATATACACTTCCTTTAACAGTAACTTTTCTTTACAGTTTATCTTTTAGAGTTTATATTTTATTCTATAGAATTTATTTTAATAAATTAAAAATGTGTATTAGAAATTGTACTAGACGATCTCAAATGCTATTTCTTTATAAATAGTTTGCTTTCTTGAAGTTATAATAAAAGAACTCGAGATCTCTTTTCAACCCAAAAAAAATGAAAATCTTCTGAGATTAAATCCCAATCTAAATAAAGCCTTCTACGAAATCTAATCCAATCTTTTCTCCTAAAAACATCATTTATCTACTTACAAAGGATTGGACTACTGGAACACGATTATAGACATATTCTCATGATCAATGTAGATATGCACTTTCGAATAAGCTTAAGAAGAAACCTTAGGAGAGGAAGGGGAAGGCATAATGGGCTTCAAGATAAATCAATTGAAATTTTGACACAAAAGATGTCTATGAACAATTGAAACTTCTTATATTATGCAGTTTCCTTTCAGTTCTAACACAGAATCACACTCATCTCCATCTCTAGTAACCCAAATTAGCACAACTACAGTAGAAATTAAAAGAACACACAATCTACATAGATCTCAAAATACTCACAAACATGAAATCTTAATTAAACACAAAAAAAAAAAAAAAAAAAAAATGTCAGCAATATTTCACATCTTCCTGACTTATGACCTTCATTGGCTGCCCTTTTAGAGTTTCCCAGCCATCTCCAATTAGTATCTACTTCCTTGAACCTGCATTAAGAGAAAGGAAAGAAATGCACTGCTAAGATTGTTGCAAAGAAGTCATTAGTACCCAAATTACCACTACGCCATTGATTGGTAGGTGTAATTGGTTGTGTTTCTCGTTAAGTGTTATATTGATTTTTTTTAAATGTATTTAATATCACGTCCTGTAAACCTGACAGTATTCACAACTACTTATTATTTGTCTTATCATTCGTTTTTATCAAACTTGAGGACCTGACACTACACACAAGTAATTACTATACATAATTCGTTTTTTTTCATAGTTATTCAATGTGAGGACCTGATAGAACATATAACTAACTATTACATACAGATTTATCTCAATGCGAGGGATTGACACCACACATAACTAACTACTCTATACTATTCATTTTTACCAGAGCTGTGACACGTGAGACGCTTTATTAGCATAGTTAATACATACCTCAAATCCAACAAGTGATCTGCAGTAGTTGGTGTTAGTGAGGACAGTACTAGTTGATCCACATTCACTCTCTTTAAGAGAAATGTTTGATTTATCAAGCTTGATTGACCAAGGATATTGATAATTTTGAGCAGTAGAACCAACATGTGAAGATGATCTTTGCATTCTAACAGCTCTTGGAACATTTCTTCCTTCAATAGATGGCCTTCTTCTAGTACTAGGCTGTCTCTCAAATGATTCAACTGGCCTTTGTTTAGGTGCACTATGGGATCTAACTTTAGCCCTCGAAGATTCAGTATTAGCCATATAATTTGGATAAAATGGATATTCATGATAAATTGAATCGCCAATTTCTGATCTAGGATAAGAAAATGCAATTCTTGCTGGATCTTGTTTTGAAATTGAAGTGTAATACTGAGGGCTACTTTGTGCTGTTCCAAATGAATATTCTTCAAAATGACCACTACTTGCTTTTGGACTTAATTCAGTTATGGCTGATGGTGCTGGGGACATGGAAATTCTTCTTTCTGTTTGCACATTGTTTGAATAACTATTTCTACTTTTTGTACTTCCTCCTCCTCCTCCTCCTCCTCTTGATTCTCCAATATCTACTTCCACAATTTTAATGTTCTCTTCCATCCCTCCTTCAAATTCCTGAAAAAGTAAACAAAATGTTAGGATTTTTGAAGAAAATTTTCAATTTCAATTTGCAAATGTTAAATGCAATGTTATGATGTTCATGTATCCTCTGTACGTTTCTCGGCATAATTGTTCTCGAAGTCTAAATCACAAACTGGCAACATATACTTGAGAGTTTGAATCATTCTCTAAAGAGTACTAAATAGGCAAGGAACTTACTTGATTTGGATGCCAGAACCTATTTTCTTGTGTAGATTTTCTATGATTAAATTGCCTTTGAGGGTTGGATTTAGAATCTTGTTGAACCATTTGTATCCTCTGAGCTCTTGCCCTTGCCTGAGCTGTGACCAATGCCTGCATACACCTTAATGTAGCAGTTGCCTGTTTCCTCACCAAATGTCCCCTCACCAATGCTTGCAATTTCACCAATCCTTTCAATGCATTCAAAGCTTTTCTAGCCTGAAAACAAAAAAAAGGCAGAAATAAAAAATTATAATTAGGCCCAAAACAGAGGGAAAAACAGGACAAAATTTTCAAGATTTTGTTTACCAAATAACCGCGAAAAACAGACTGTATTTTAATAGCTGCAGATTCTTCAATTGCATTGGCGGCTCTTCCATTGGCTGCAGCAGTTAATTGAATCACGGCAGCAGCCGCCTTAGCAGCTGCAGCCGCTGCATCAGCAGCTGCAGCAGTAGCAGCAGCCATTGCCAAGGCATGTTTCTTCTGATCATGATGATTCTCTGTTTCCACCAATGTCCCATTTTGTGATGGTGGTGTTTCTGTTGAATTAATGTCCTTCTGGGCCGGAGCAGTGGCCGATGATCGCCGGAAACTCCATCGTCGTTTCTCCTTTGGAGTTGTGGGAAGAATTGCTATTGGTGTTGTTGGTTGTTCAATGGCAGTAGAATTAGTACTTTGGCGGTGGTTGCCATTAGTACTTTTCTTCTCTGTTTCTTTCTGATCTTTTTTTCCAGTCAAGAAGTTCTTTATCCACTTGCTAGCTTTTCCCATCTCTTTCACTATCTCTCCTAAACTTCCATAAGATCAATTGAACAAAGAAACTGATGTCAAGAAGATCCTTCACTGCCCTGCTTCTCTCTGTCTCTATCCTCCTCTATGTTTATGATTTGTATCTTTCAATGGACTTATGGTCTTTTGACTTGAAATTTACTGTTTCATTGTAACTTCTGTACTGCTGAATTACGGACACTAAACTATTAAACTATTGGCAGTGCAGCATTAAACTTACCTATAAGATTTGGCTCGAATACTAGAAGTCTTTAAATAAGATCTCGAATTCGAATCTTATATATAGAATAGAAAAACTCGCTACCAGATGTCTTCTCGCGTGGGGCCTGATCGAAGAGTGATCGGATTAGGATACAGAAGTCTATTAGTGTTAATGAAAAATGATATTAAAGCTTTGTTTTATTTATTCACGAGGGGAAGTGAAGATGAGATGAGGAAAAGAAGTAGGGAGGAAACTCCCCTATTGAATCTAGTTGCCAAACTCTCAAGTATTGGATGATTTAGGAATATATTCTTTACCTATTAGTAGAGTAGTGCTATTAACTTTTATATTGCCAACTGTGTCCTTGGGAATCTTTCGACCCTCATTGATGAGGTGGTAAACAAGGTTTGATTTGTAAAAAAAGGGTTTATAATAAAATACCCGTGAAGGTAGGTGTATAAGCATTTTACCTTCTAAAATTAGAAAATGTGTTTTATCATCTTTTTTCCTCCCAGATTATTAGTTTATGGTCAAAATAAATACAAGATTAAAGTACCCCTCTATTAAGTTATAATTTGCTATAAACTAGTCTTTTAAAATTTATGTAAAATTATTTTAACTTATACCTTAATTTATAATTATAATTTATTACAAAATATTTTTATAAAATTTGAGATATTTTTTTTTAATCTACATTCTTTGAAAATAAATGATTTAACTTAAAACTTGATTATTTAAGGAAAAATAGCACGGTGATTCTAAATATAATTAAATGAAAAAAGAAATTATTCGGTTATAAATAGAATATGAGATTTTATCAAAATCTCAAATATTTATCTTGAAGTTTTTAATAATTTTTTTTGAATATTTTCAATAAAAATTTTAACCTACTAGAATTTATAGTAATTTTTTACAAAAGGAATTATAATAATGACTCTAAGTAAAGTATAAAATAATAGATGAAAATATACTCTTTTAAATAAAATACTATTAATTTTTGTACATATTATAATTTAATTAGTGACATATCTTAATATTTTAATTTTAAAAATAAATAAATATTTGAAATTTACATAACCTCGTATCAAATTTATAACCGAATCTTTTTTATTTTCATTTAAGAAATTTAGACTCTTATATTCTATTTTGCATTAAACCAATCTTTTAATTTTTTTTAATTAAATAATCAATTTCTTTTAAAGAATATTGACTAAAGGAATATTATCTCATACTTTACAAATATTTTGTAATAAAATACAATTATAAATTATAGAATGAGTTGGATTTATTTTACATAAAATTTTAAGAGATTATTTTGCAAGAAATCAAAATTTACCTAAAGGATATTTTAATTTTTCTATTTACTTTATCCATTGACTAATAGTCTTAAGATAGTAAAATGCATATTTTTTTTTAATTTTAAAGATAAAATGTTCTGCCCCTAACTTAAGGGGAATTTTGCTATAAACCCTGGTAAAAATAACAAAAAATATAGTTTGTATTATTGTTGTATAGTTTAGGTTTAGAATTCAGAAGCCATGTGAAAGAGAATCAATAGAACATGGAGACCCTTGTAAAATACTCTTATCCTAAGTGTTGGAGGTGTCTTTGTATTTTTTACCTGAAATACACAATAATTAATTAGAAGTATGCAATTAATAAATTATACCTTGTAAATCAAACAAGGAAATAAGTGGCATTAGACAAATTTACTAGTATAGTGATAGAATAGTGATAGAATAAGAAATTTCACTTATTCACTTTGTTTAAAAAAAATAAAAATCTATAAGATCACCTTGTTGGGGTAGGGGTCCCCACAATAGATGGGGTGTGGACCTATTGGGAGGGGTGCCCTATGGGATGACTGATCAGCACATGGTCTTCCTCTGCATGCTGCTGAAGTCTTTTAAGTCTCCTTAGTTATCCCTCTCTTTTCATGATCCAAGGAAGGCTAACCATGATCCAAAGACCCTGGAAGAAACCCCTTTATTTCTTTTTTGTGGTAAACTAAGGAAAGAAATTTTCATTATAACTACTAGGTTCATCTCTCCCAAAATTTATAAAGTCCATTTAAGGTAGTAGTAGCGTACAAAACCCAATGCCCTACATTTCTGTGCAACTTGCACCCTCCTATGGGACAAGTAGATAACTAGTCATACACCAACTAACATCAAAGAAAGACTTTCTATGAGAAAAAACTAAATTAACCCCGTAATTTTTGTCACAATAAAGAAGTGCATTGAAAATATTTGATATCAAAAATTTAAATTCTCTTTATGGTGCCGTGAAACGTATAAAATCAAGCCTTAATTCTCGAGAAAAAGTCAAACTCAATAGAAACTCTACCAACTTAATTCGGATTAAAAGAGGTGAAATATCAAAATAGTCTTAGTTGTACATTACAAAGATGAAGTCCCCACAAGCTTTTAAATGATGTAGCAAGGTTAGTAGACATTGGATAGTGATGAGAAGAAAATTAGTACAGTTGGTGGGCAACCACGGTAGTAAATGTGAAATTAATTATAGGGATTTGATTTGTTGAAGATACATTGCCATCCCCACGTTATAAACAGGACCCCATGAGAAAATAGAAAATGATATAGCACTGCCATAGGAACTTCATCTAAGGAAATATAATAGTTTATATCTTTTAAATTTTACGCAACCAATAAATTAAAAAAATAAAAGAAAAGTTGTTAATTTTTTATAAAATTTTTGTAATGCATATATTTGACTTTACTGAGAGAAGAAGTGTCGGGACCAGAGTGAAAAAATGAAAAAAAAAAAAATATCATTTCAGTTTTATATCCAAGGAGGTGTTGAAGTTGAATCTATGTTGTTGGCCTAAGAAAGATGATGAATAATTGTCTCTTAATATTGTAGTGTCCTGATTGATCTTGAGATTAGGTTGAGAATCACATGGTTCGCTTATATGCTTCCCATCAACTAACTAATTAAGCTTTTCCACAGTTGATATTTTCTTGATAAATTAATTCATTTGGCATCAATTAAGACGCAAGTTTAGGAAAAAGAGACAAGGTGCAAGGAGGACTTTTTCACCAAAATTACAACTTTTTTTTTTAAATTTATTTTCAAATATTATGAAGTATTTTGAAAGTATTCACTTGCACATATAAGAAAATACATATTAAAATTATACTATATTCAGAATAATTTTATTTGATCCGAATATAACCTCTTTGGATTAGGTCCATTTGTTAAGATTTTCAATAAGAATAAAATGAAGGTGTCGGTGTCTTCTTCCAAAAAATTATCAAAGTAATCTCTTCAAGCTTTTTTTTTTTTTGTTAGAAAAACCTTCTCTAATATATAGCCATGGAGTACATACTACAATTTAGTGCATGCCCCACGCTTTGACTGGTAAAACAATATTATGGTGTATTTATTTTCTTTTTATTATTAAGTTGGACAGACAGGTTTCAGTACCATATATATATATATATATATATATATACTTTCTCCATTTGCTATATATGCATATTATATATCATCTTCACATATTTTATTATTTTTAATTATTTAACATTTTAAAAGTTGTACATTTTTCATTCATTTTTAAGAATTATTGGAAGAATTACCAATGTTGAAACATCATAATTCATATACATTTTCATGGTTATATCTTTTCATGATCATGCATTTTCATAGCTGAATACTTTTTATTGTTATCTTTTTTCACGAACAAATATACATGGAATGGTATAACCTAAATTATGACTCCTTCTAAAATCTATAAATATAGATAGTTTGGTATTTTTTGCTATAGAGAAAATTTTAAATACATAAAAAAAAGTTTTTGCTCTTTTTATCTTTGTTAAGGGAGTTGGGGTTCGTAGTGTAGTGTTATCTCAATTAGATTTTCATCTTATCTCAAAGATATTTGTCCTAATTATTGCACTTTGTAGGAGACAAATATAGTACTTCTTAATGAGAGTGAATTTATTCACCATTTGAAGACCACTTTCTTCAACATTTTTTCTCGTTTATCATGAATGAAAAGTAGTCATTCTTGTCTTGTTTCTCTTTGTTTCTACAAATTACACCTTATATTAACTGTCACTTAAGACGTAGTACAAGAATTAAGGAAATTATTGAGTTGTCTATATTAAAAAGGAAATTGATTAAATTATCTCTTGACTATCATTAAATAATTCTAACATAAGTTTTTAGACAATTGATTAGTTTTAATAAGTTAAGGGTATATGTATGAAAAAGTATTATTAATTTTCTCTTAATTTACTAAAGTGAAAGATATTATAAAATAAAAAAAATATGTTGAAGTGAAAGATATAGAGTTAGTACCTTTTATTAGAACAATCAAATTTTATATATTAATTGATCTCAAGGTGCACGGTCCTCACTAATCTGAAGAATTTAGTTTACAAAGCATCCTCATAATCTAACTTATAGTTGTAAGTTAAGCCTCGGTCCTAAACCCTTCACGGCGCCATTAAAAGATTTTTTTTTTTTTTTTTTATCTTCATGGATTTAGAGTGCAATTATTCACTGCATCACGCACTGGAAAAAGAAAAAAAGAAAAACTATGTTAAAGATGTGTTATATTAGATTCCAAGATCTTGAAGTTGTGGGAGCTATGATCTTGTGGCATGGTTGAATGAGATCATGTGGGCACCAGTGCACATCCCTTCCAAGACATTCTGTATTCAGACAAGAAAATGATTCTGACAGTTGATAATTTCTTGTTAATTAGAATGATTTCAGAACTAACCAAAACAAATCATTACATTTGGATCAATAATATAGCATATATAATACATATAAGGAAATTAAAAAGAATAATCAATTCTCAATAAATAAATTCCAAATGCATTGTCTGCTTAAGTGCTAACCACATGGATTTAAAAAAATAAAGAAAAATTGCATGGGTTGGATGTATATATATTCAATGTTTTTGGTCTGTGTAATCTTTTTTGGTTTGAAGAGCACATGAGCTGTTTGTGTTGATTAGAATGGAGATTTTGTCTCTCTTGCTTTCATTATTGTTACCAAAAGGAGAGAACAAAAGGTGAAATCTCTTGCATTTAGAGTCTCATTAGATTACTCGATATTCAGGTGAGTGTCGGATGTAAATCATGGTAATTTAACGGTCTTGCAAACTGAAGACCAGATCTTAATGCGCACAAGAAACTACCTTTCACATTGAAGAGGTTGAAATTTCCACACTGCCGCTGCCAAGATTTGAACTTTGGTCCTTGTTACCAACTCTGCAGCCCCAGAATTAACTGAGTTACACCCATGCAGACCTCTCTTGCTTTCATTATTAATCTTTCACTAGTCAATTTAGATTATAAGATTTTTCTAATACATACACGAGTACACATTAATATAAATTAATTTTTTAATCTAAAATATAAATGTATTTAATGTTTATTAATTTTCATCGATTTTTCGATTTGATAAAATTTATTAGACTTGAACTACAATGTATGATATATTTTATCAAAATAATATGTACTCAAACATGCTAGACTCATCTTTTATAATACCCTGCATATTTTTTTATAAATTTATACGTAAATTATACCTTGCACTCGAGTGTACCTTACAAAGTGCATGCACTTAGCATGTAGAAAGGCACCATCCACTTAAGTTGGAAATTATTAGGATTCTTTAATCATGTGCGTCTCTGTCTTTAATGTCGTCTCCTTCTTCAATGTTGTCTCCCACGTCTCTTTCTTCTTTCTTTGTTCTTGTCATGTCCCAAATTCATGGGACTTAACACGACCATGGTAAGGGCACAAGGCTTCTTACACATCTTAACATAAAAAGAAACATTCTATAAAATCATAAAAATTAAAAAAATATCACTAAAAGAAAATCCATAACTTATTATATTATTTTTGCACAGGGGAAAGAACTAAAACATTAAAATGCAAAAACTATAAACTTTAACCATATATAGGACTTGATCAGCAAAAGGGAACACATCCACTTATCTCTGACGTCTTCCTTAATTAAAACTTTTACTATCTGCATAAGGGGTGGAAAGAAGTGAATTTTCAACTCAGTAAGCAATACTAACCCCTACCAAAGAGTTATATATAAGAATCATAGAAAAATCATCTTTGAAAATAGGGTTGGAAGTTTTAGAAAAACACTTGCTACTTACGGAAGAACATTTCAATAACACTTTTACAATTGTGAAAGAAACACTATTTAGGACTGTTTTATAAGTCTATAAAACTTTAGAGTCAATCTGAAACTTTCAGAAAAATGTCCTTAATTGAAAGACTTCAAAAGTTTAGGGGTCAAACTGTAATTTTTCCAAAAAGCTCTCTCAAATTTTTAAATTCTGGTATGGCAATATGCAGAAAATAAAATTGTTTTTTCCCAGAAAAGTTTGTCTTTGTTTGAAAGACTTCGGAAATATTACGGCACAAAAATAATTTGTGAAACTTTTGAGTCATAGTGCAAATTATAAAGCTATTCACCAGAATGCTTAGATTCGGGACGAACGCCATGCCACAAAACAATTTCCTTTTCTTTTCCACTTTAAATCACACTAATTAATCAAATGTACCATTAAAAGGTCTATAAACAACATTTAATTTTCAGAAACATTTAAAACATCGTATAATTATTATTTTCATGAAAACTTGCATAAACATTAACACGGCTCAACCATAATATGAGTGACAAAACTTTGGTTCCACATAACTCATAACTTCGTCTGAACTGTAAAATATATTGTCTGAACATACATCACACATAATCATGCTTCAATTGTGATTGAGCCATAAAAACATCATAATTCTTTATTAATCATAAAATTTTGGCAATTTTCAACTTCATGAAAATTATCTTTTTTCATAAAATAAAATATCAGAGAATGACTCTAAGATCGAAAATCATCTATTACTTACCTTAAAACTATAGTCTTTTTCCTAATCTATTGAAACCATAGCCTCCTTCTTCTTCTATGACTTCTCTGTTGTCTAAAACAACTGTATGTTTCAGAGAGAGTCTTCAAAAGTCTTTTAATAGGTAGGATTAGCTAATTACTTATCAACATTGCACTTTAACTCCTCAAGTTTTTCTTAATCTTTTTTCAATTAAATCCTATTAGCATTAGAAACCCAAAATAAAAATTAATTACTTAAAGGGTTGGAGGTTTACAGTTCTTCATCTTCTTTCCCAACAGGATTATTTAGAAATCTCTAATAAAACCACCACCATCTTTGTTTTTTTATTGTTTTCTGGTTGATCGATGGCAGTATTTCTTCTTGTTATTTGGCTGATTCGTAATCTATGGAGGAATTTGGAGAAATTATTTTTATAAGAGAAAAGAAGAACATAATGGTTGCAGTACCTTTGTTTTCATATTTTATTGATTTTTTATCTTGTTTAGTACATTGTGTAAGATAAATCTATGGAGAATAATGGGAAAATCGTTATTCGAGAAGATGAGGAGAAAGAATAATTTCTTATCTGTAATTAATTTTTTTTTCAGTTTGTTAAAGTTATATATTAGCATAACTCTCTGGAGTTCCATATTTCAATTGCTAATGTTGCATGATAATATATAACTATAGTTCCATAATTCAATTGCTAATGTTCTATAATGGCAGTAGCATTTCTGTTTTCATATTACTTGATTTTTTTTTTATCTTAATCAGTGTATTGTGTAAAGTAAATCTATGGAGAATTATGGAAAAATCGTTATTGGAGAAGATGAGGAGGAAGAATTATTTTTTTCTTGTGTAATTAATGTTTTTTCTGTTTGTTAAAGTTATATGTCACAGGAGTTATGGAGTTTCATATTTCAATTGTTAATGTTCAATGAAATATAATTGTAGGTCCATGATTACATAAAGTAACCTTCCATGAAATATTAAGTCGTGGGGATAAAGTTATAAGTTACTAGTTCCACTTAACACATAATACATGGAACATTATTACAACAAAGCAAACCTAACACAAAACTCATGAAAATTCACGTACAGCTGATGCAACATGTTGTATAATCTCATGAAACATTAACACACAACGCATGGAACATTAATACTATTTTCATAGAACATTAACACACAACGCATGGAACATTAATACTATTTTCATAGAACATTAACACAAACTCATAGAACATGCATTATATTCTCATATAACATTAACATATAAACCATTGAACATCAACACTATTTCTATGTATCGGTAACAAAGAACATGGAAACATTAATTATTTTTCCATGAAACCTCATCACAACAAAACATTATACTCTCATGGAACATTAACATATGACTTCATGGAACATTAAAACATAAACCATGTAATATCATTCCCAGAAAAAAAAATTATAATACATGTTTCTTGAAAAAAATTAGAATCCAAAAGGAAAAAATAGAAAAACTCCATGAAATATGAACACTATTTCTATGAAACTTCTATAACATTTGTATGAAATATTAATTTATAATTATACGCGTGTGCGTGATTTACTTTTATTGCTATTGACATTGGCATGATTTTTTCGTTTTTTTTTTGCTGCGCGGACCTTGCAATGTGGCCTAGATCAGGGACGGAACCAGCAGGGGGTTCGGGTGGGCTCGCGCCCCCGAAAAATTTTAAAAACTTTAGAATTTTTAGGTATTTTACCTTCAAGCCTTTCAATTTTTTTTCAATACAATCCCAAAATTTGCTATTTTATTTGTAAATTTGGAATTGTTTGAATAGTTTTGTACTTGAAATACATCTATAAAATAGACGAAATTCTAACAAAAATTTTACTATTCTTCAGCTTCTAATATTTTTATTCTGGTTCCGTTCCTCGCCTGGATGCAATGTCTAACGTACCTAATTCATGTACAACTTAATTAATTAGCAATCATTCAGGAAAAAAATAATAATTAGCAATGAAAACGATGCATTATTAAAACCATGAGGAATTATTAAAACCAAAAAGAAAAAGAAAGAAAAGCCTACCATGTGAAGCGAACGTATGATTAGTGCCTAAAAAAATAAAATAAAATAAAAAGAAGCTCTCATTAGTGCCTAGCCTTTTGGGCCTAAAATAGGTTCCCAAATGGGATAATATATGTCCAAGTCCAACCGAAGAATATGTCTTTCAAGAAATTCAGAGAATGATCCAGTAAGAGCTGCAAAAAGACTACGTATCATAAAGTACAATAGTGTATGGTTCATGGATAACTTCATAACCAAACACGATGGCTAAATAAAATAGAGCTCATTTAAACTAAGTAACCAGCTATAATATTAACAAATCAATTAATATGACTCAAGACACTATATTAGTACTATGACCTTGTCATCAAGAACACCTTAGATCGCCTTAAATGCATTTTTCACTAAAGATAGATTGATATTGAATTCGAAAGATTTACGTCATATTTATTAATTGATCTCGCATTTACAGTTAAAAAATAAAAAAGTATAAGAAATAATCTGTTATTAGTTGAGCCGTCTAACTCAAACCCTCTCTCTTCCTCTTTTTCTCTCGACTTTCTCTGCTCTCAAGTTCCAATTTATGTTCTTTCTCATTTTTGGCCAGATCTTATAAACACTGGCTTTGACTGGCATTCAAATTTTAGTTAAATCTCTCTCGCTTTCTCTATTTCTTTATTTTACTATTTCTTGCCTCTTTAATTTTACCACAAATGATAACAATTTTCTTTATATACATTTCTTTTTCAAGATCTAAGACTTGACGGCTTGTTCTAACACCGATCTTAGATGGAGTCTTATCTTGCTTTTTTACAGAACATTTTATTAATAGATAACCTCTTACTTAGCAGCAAAAAAAATCCATCATTAGTAGATATTATAAAGTAAAAATAAATTGAGTACAAACTACTTAATGCAAAGTTACATAACATTTTTAACTTTTTGTTGTTAATTTGTATGTCAAAAGAACTTGCACTTGTATCAGTTTGTCAAAGTGCTTAGGTTGAGATTGATGGTGATTTCACATATCAAATCTCAATCTTGAGAGCTATATCTACTTAACAAGAAATTCAATTTTGTATCCCATCTGTGATAGAGTTTGAGGTTTTTAAGGAGATGGTGAGTAAAGCCAATAAGGAAAGTACACAAATTTAGGATATCAACATAAGCAACATGTTGTAATCTTCATGTATTGCAAATGGCAGTTTTTTAACAAATCCGTCAATTAACTTGTGAATTACTTCAAATAAAATTTCCAAAGTATATATATTTGTTCCCCACCAAATTTGAAATTTCTACGCAAAAACGATACTATGTGCTCCATTGTTATTGGCTTTGCGTATGGTGAATTCATACAGCAAAAATCGCCCTCGATCGACCACGTTGAGGACTCAAATTTGTGAGTTTTGTCCATCAATAGACCGGACCTGAAAAGTACCAATTATTAATGCCATGTTTGGTTTAGGAATTTTAGTATGGAAAAGAAAACAGTTTGCTTCAGAAAACTTTTTTCTTTGTTTGGTAATAAGAGAAAACAGTGAGGAAAATTAATTGAGGAAAATGGTAAGAAAAAATCATTTATTAAATGTGGAAAATCTTTTTCCTCACAAAAGTGTGAGGAAAAAGAAAATTAAAAGGAAAATGTGAACTTTTTTTTTTATGTTTCTTACTTTCACACTCTTTAAAATTCATGTTCACATTCTCTCTCTAAAATTTATGCTCACTTTCTCTATTTAAAAAACTTATGACACTTTCTCTTTCTAAAACTTACGACACTTTTCTCTCTAAAATTCACTCTAACTTTCTTTCTCTAAAATTTACGACACTTTCTCTCTCTAAATTAATGCTCACTTTCTCTCTCTAGAATTCAAGACATTTCTCTCTCTAAAACTTACGACCCTTTCTTTATCTAAAATTCATGCTCAATTTTTCTCTCTAGAATTTAGGACACCTTCTATCTCTAGAATTCACAATCCTTTCTCTCTTTGAAATTCACGACACTTTCCCTCTCTAAAACTTACCTCACTTTATTTATCTAAAATTCATGTTCAATTCTCTTCTACAATTCACAGAACCTTCTCTCTTTAGAATTCACAACCCTTTTTCTCTTTAAAATTCTCGACATTTTGTCTCTCTAAAACTTACAACACTTTCTTTGTCTAAAATTCATATTCACTTTATCTCTCTAGACCTCACAACCCTTTATCTCACTAAAGTTCATAACACTTTCTCTCTCTAAAACTCAGACTCACTTTTTCTCTAGAATTCATGACATTTTCTCTCTCTCTCTCTCTCTCTCTCACACTAAAACTTATGCACATTCTCCTTCTAGAATTCATAGCACTTTCTATCCCTAAAACTTACGACATTTTCTCTCTCTAAATTTCACGATACTTCTTCTCTCTAAAATTCACAACACTTTTTCTCTAAATCTTATGACACTTTCTCTAAAACTTACGACACTTTCTCGCTCTAAAATTCCCGCTCACTTTCTCTCTCTAAAATTCACGCTCACTTTCTCTCTCTAGTATTCACCACACTTTTTCTCTCTAAAATTCACGACACTTTCTCTCTCTAGAATTTACGATACTTTCTCTCTCTAAAATTTACGTCTATTTCTCTCTCTAGAGTTTATGACTATTTCTCTCTAAAAAATTTACAATATTTATTCTCTCTAAAACTTACACTCACTTTCTCTCTCTAAAATTCACGCTCACTTTTTCTCTCATAACAATAATTTCTAGTATAAAATTAATACCGTAAACCGCTAATAATATTTCGTTAATATTAGAAATAATCCTAAATATTGTATATATTTTTTGTAGTGTTATCCTTCTTTTCTTAATTTTTCTCTTTCTATTTCCATCTTAAAATTCACAAACCAAACAAGAGAAATTCTATTTTCTTAATATTTTCTATATCTTACCAAACAACATATAAATTTTAGTTTTTTAAAAATTTTATTTTTATTTTCTCTCTTTTCTTTTTCCCCATCAAAATCCTTGAACTGAACAGGGCTAAAAATAATACATCAATAGTTTGGTTGCTCTATTTTTGAGTAGTGAGGTCCGTTTGACTTTGCCTTAAAGTAACCCTTTTTTTCTTTTTTTACTTTTTAATGGGCTTAAGGTAATCTTATTATTAATACAAAAAATTGAAATAATAAATTAGAAGCAGTAAAGCCTATTAAACCTATAGATAATAGATCCCATGTCTCATAAGACAAAAATGGATTTTCTTTTTTGGTAAAACCAAAAATAGAGTTTTTTTTATTTGTCGTATTTTACTATTATTTTGTTTTTTTACTGAGCATATTATAAAAAATTAATGAGATATTTGGTAAACTTTTATCATTATATATACTCTTCTATAAAAAATAAAAAAAAGTAAATTTTAACCCATTTTAATTCTTCTATATGTGGAAACTTGTGAAAGTAATGATGATGTGAAAGAATAATATTTTACTTCATATAGGAAAAATGTTTATAATCTTATTTTACGTTAAAGAGAATAATGGTTGAGATATTTATAACGAGTAAAAGATAAGGAGCTTGTATAATAGATATGTGGTGTACAAAGAAATGTGTAGTCATTTTATAGGAAAATTATATTATAAACTCGGTTCATAATTAAATACAGATATGAACAATGTCTCTTATTAAGTTATTGAAAAACTTTAGAGGGGGTGAATAAGGTTTTTGGCTAATTATCGAAAAACCTTTGTTAATTAAAGGGTAAACCTCCAATTTTGTTTGAAAGAGAATTCTAAAACTCTTTTAATAAAATTCCAAACCAAAAAAATTTTGTGGTTGAGACAAATAAGTAATAAGCTTAAAAAGAAAAAGCACAAGGATTTATAGTGGTTCATTCTCTCAAAGAGTTACATCCACTACCTTGAGTTAACACCCAAGGATTTTCTAAATCCACTATAAATACAAAATTACCCCAACTACAAATATGAGGATCACCCTACAAAGGTTTTGCACACAACCTCAATTCACAACACAATGTAAATCAAAGAATTACCTAAGGGGTTTTTCAACACAAACATTTGATATTAATAAGAGAGAAAGATAGGTTTAAGAACAAGTTACCAATTTGAGCTTGAGAAATAATAGGTACAACTCAATGAAATGTTTCTACACGCTCCTCCTTTCTTCTTCTTTGATGATATCAATAATGAAGCTCAAGAAGATTTTTGTTTGGGATTAAAAGTGTTTGCAATAAATGTAATTTTTGAAGCTCTTTAAAAGTTTTAAATGATCTCAATGAATATTTCACCAAACTTTTCTATTTTATGGCTGATCAAAAAGTCTATATATACTTTCTTAAAAAAGTGACTGTTGCACTCTGTGTAACGGTAATAATTTTTACAGTAAATGTGAAAGTCGGATGAACGGTTCTTAAACAGAAAGATTCGGACTTGTCCAGCTAGAAATCAGACTGCCAATTTTTTAAGTGTAGAAAAAATCGGACGACCGGTTCTTGAACATAAAGATTCGGACTTGTCCATCTAAAAAACGAACTGCCGATTTTGTTTGATTTAAAAAAAATTGGACGACCAGTTCTAAAACCGGATGACTGAATTTTTTATTTTTACAGCCAAGTTTTTAAGACAAAAGCTTTCTTCATTGTTTCAAAAACATGTATTCTTGATAATCATTTTAGAGATAAGAAGAACCTTTCAAAAGCATCAAAAATTCAATCAAGAATACTTACATTTTAACAAAAGTTTATATTGAGAAAATCGTAAAAGGAGCTTCATATATGATCAATAACCAAAGAGTAAGATTAGGGAGTTTTACAAAGAAATACCCTATTACACTCTAACATAGACAAGGTCTTCAATGTCTCCAATGATTTGATCTTGGAATAGCTTGGTCTTTTCTCCTTCATTTTGCCCTCATCAACAAGATCTTTTGCTTTTAGAGAGTGTAGACTTGAGACTTCAAAAGTGCTTCTTTTGTTCTATCGAAGGTTAGCTAAAATACTCACACAAGCATATGTTAATCATAATCAAAATCATAAGTAATAATGCCCTTAGGGCTAACAATCTCCCCCTTTTTTATTATGACAAACACATATGCAAGAAGAACAAAAGAGCAAGAGTAAAAGTATGGTGATGCTTCAAAAGGATCAATAATAAGAACAAAGCACAACAATCACCATAAAAGAGAGATAACTCCCCCTAAACACATGCTTTATATCAAATATGGCTAAAGAATATTACAAGATCAAACTAAGCCAAAAAGCCCATAGCACCACAAGGCATAAGAATCAACATATAACAACATAAGTGTTAGCCCTAAGGGCATTAATACTTGTTTTTTGATTATGATTAACATATGCTTGTGTGAATATGTTAGCTAACCCTTCATAGAGCAAAAGAAGAACATGTGAAGTCTCAAAGTCTCAAGCAAAAGATCCTGTTGATGAGGGCAAAATAGAGAAGAAGAGATCAAGCTATACCAAGATCAAATCAATTGAAGACATGGAAGGCATTGTGTTGTTAGAATGAACTAGGTACTATCTTGTAAAACTTCCTAGTCTTAGTCTTTGATTGATTGATCATACATGAAGCTCTTCCTATGATTTTCTAAAATATAATCTTTTGTTAAAATCTAAGTATTCTTGACTGAAGATGTTTTGGAAAGTTTTTCTTCTCTTTAAATTGTCAAGAATACATGCCTTTGAAACTTGGAAGAAAGTTTTTTGTTTAAAAATTTGGCTGAGAATAATCAGAAATTTGGCAGTCCGGTTTTAGAACCGGTCGTCCGTTTTTTCCAAAGCATAAAATTCGGCAGTCCGTTTTTCAGAAAAATCAAGTCCGAATCTTTCTGTTCAGAAATTCGGCAGTTCGGTTTTAGAACCGGTCGTCCGTTTTTCCAAAGCATAAAATTCGGCAGTCCGTTTTTCAGAAAAATCAAGTCCGAATCTTTCTGTTTCAAAGAACCGGAAGTCCGTTTTCTGGAACCGGTCGTCCGGTTTTTGCGGTCAGTGTAAAAAAATATTACCGTTGCACAGAAGCAACGGTCATTTCTGAAAAGTTACAGCCTATTTTTCTTAGGCAACGGTCTTGAGCTTAAAAAAACCCTATATATACACTCAATTATCAGCCATAAATAAAACAAGTTTGGGAATTATTCATTGAGAACATTTAAGACATTTAAAGAGCTTCAAAATTCATTTATTGCAAATTATTTTCAATCCCAAACAAAAATTCTTCTTGAGCTTCATTATTGATCATCGATCAAAGAAGAAGAAAAGAGGTGCTTGTAGAAGTATACCATTGAGTTGTAATCTTCCTCTTCTCAAGCTAAATTGGTAACATTGTTCCTAACTCTTTCTATTCTTTTATTGTGATCAAAGGTTTGTGGAAAACCCTTTGGGTGATCCTTTGATTAACTAGTTGTATTGTTGTGCTTGAGGTTTTGGTGTAAAACCCTTGAAGGGTGAACCTCATTGTGTAGTTGTGTAACCTTCTTTGAAGTTAGTGAATTTGTGAAATCCTTGGGTTGAGTCTCAAGGTAGTGGATGTAACTCTTTGAGAGAGTGAACCACTATAAATTGTTGTGCCTTTTCTTTTCTTAATTGCCAATACTATTAGATTGTGGTTTGTGTGGATTCCTATTAAAAAGAGTTTTTAGAAATCTTTCCCAAACAAATTGGAGGTTTATCTTTCTAATCATACAAAAGAATTTTTAAATTATCCAAAAACCTTATTCACCCCCCCTCTAAGGTTTTTCAATAAGCATCAACAAAGAATATAACAACATATTACAAAGATTTCTCACCCTTACATCTTGCACTATTTTCTCCCCCTTTTGTCATAAATCAAAAAAGGATTTTAGGAGAGAAATTTCAAGGGATCATAGAAGAGGTAGAAATATAACTTTCAACATTAGATTATCATCATGAAGTCCATAACAAGAGAGGCCAAACAACAGAAAAAGAGCAACAAAAGGATCACTTAGCATAACAAAAGTAAATTAAGATAGAATATAGCAAGTTAAAAAACATATCATTAAGAGAAGGAAACCACAAGGAGTTTGAAAGGAGTTATAGACAAAACAAGGGAAAAAGAGAAGGTTTTATAAAAGAAATCTCAATCATCTCTATCTCCTCCTCCTTGCTCGAGCCTATTAACCCGTTCTTGTGTGTCGGTCATTTTTTGATCCAATGCATCAAGCCTTTCTTGAATGTTGGAGACTTTCCCATCCAAAAACTCAAAGCGACCGTCGAATGCATCAAACCAAGTGTTAATTGACGTTTGTAGAGAGGCTATCATATCCATTAGATGACTCATGCTCCCCGAAGATGAGCCTTCCTCTGTTCTTTCTTGTCGCTTCTTTTGCCTTGTTTCTCTTCTTTGGACTTCAACTTCCATTTCTTCGTCACTGTCCTCTTCTTCCACATCCATATCCTTTTGATCTTCATCATCATCTTCCTCATCATCGTCATCATCATCTTGTCCACCTCGGATGAATGTCCCATCATCTTTCTCAAACCCCATTCTTTTGAAGGTTTGTTGAGTGTAGATGTTGCCATGTTCAATGTGATCACCAATGCCAACCAAATTGATCACAAAGTGTTGGAGGATTTTTGTGATAAAGCAACCATACGACAAGCATTTTGTTGAGGAGGATTGTGTAGCTAGCATATGTTCTATAGACATATATCCAAAATTCATCCTCCTATGTTCATGCAAGGCTAGAATCACAAATGCGTGCATGTTGGTGATAGATGATTTATGCCCAACATTTGGAATAATGATGTTAGAGATCATGTGGAGCAATCTCTCATAAGCATCAAGCTTGTTAACATTCCTATCATCATGTCTTTTTAAAACCTCTCCCCTAGTGAAAATTTCCTTAAACCGTCTTTCACTGTATAAGTTAGGATCAAAGCATTTTTTGTTCTTGGTGTAAAATCTTATACCATCTTGAGGAGTATCCAAAATTTCATTTAACAGTCTATCATCAAATGCAATATCCCTTCCCCCAATTCTAGTCAAAATCCATTGGTGTGGGACATTATCCACTCTTTCAATTCTTCCCTTGTGGAGATTTGCATAAAACTCATATATCATATCCACATAATAAAGTTCATTCACAATTAGCAGAGGTATCCAACCAATTATTTCAAAAAGATGAGGAATAGCCTCCATACCTTGCATATCATGTAAGTCCACCCAATGACCCGGAGCAATTTTCCGTCGATTTCTAGTCCATTCTTCAAACCTGGCAGCCTCCTTCACTGAAATAAACCTCTCTGAAGCCCTAGCTGCAGAAACCCCAGTTCCAGAAGGTACCCTCTTTCCCTTTCCTTTCCCTCTACTAGTGCCTCCTTCTTCAAGATTTTGGCATTGACCAACTTGAGCATTCTTTGTTTTAACCATTTTGGAGAAATTCTTGGGTAGGGTTTTAGAGGAGATGAAGAGTTTGAGATTGGTAGATTGTAGCAAACAAAACAGAGAGAAAAATAGCTTCTTTGCTGTGTTGAGAGATGAATTTGAAGAAAAAGAAGAAGAAGATTGAAAATCGGAACAAGAAATTGGATGGGTCTTGTGAGGGAGGGGGTTTTCGGTCGAGAGAGTGAGAGAGAGTTGAGAGAAAAGTGTGAAATGTTGGAGAAAATTCTAATTTTAAAGCACAGACCCGACCTTGTTTTTAGAACTCGGTCGACCGTTTTTTAAAAATCGGTTGTCCGGTATTTTGGTGATTTGAAGAAATCAGACGTCCGAGTTTTTGTGCAGGCGTCAGGTTTTATCGTCCGAATATCTCTGGAATTTTTCGAAGGGAAAACTCTGAGTCCGGTTTTAAAACCGAACGTCCTATTTTTAAAAGAGGCATCCGAATTTTTGAAAAATTTCAGCAAGACAAGAGAAACATAAATAAAGGAAAAACAAATAATACAAGCAACACACATTACTCATTAAATTTGCCGATACCAAGTAATTTTCTTAAACAGCAAAAGTGATCTTCCGAAAAAGGTTTTGTAAAAATATCGGCAATTTGATCTTCTGTGCAAATATATTATAAAAATACATCACCTTTAGCAACATGATCTCTAATAAAGTGATGTTTGATTTCAATATGTTTTGTTTTTGAATGTTGCACAGGGTTTTATGAAAATTTTTATGGCACTAGTGTTATCACACATAATAGGTATGCACTTAAAAGAAACACCAAAATCAATTAATGTATGTTTCATCCAAAGTACCTGAGCACAGCAACAACCGGCTGCGATGTATTCCACATCGGCGGTTGATAGGGACACGCACGATTGTTTCTTGCTGTACCAAGATACTAAGCATCCTCCCAAGAATTGGCAATTTCCACTTGTACTCTTCCTTTCTACCTTACATCCAGCATAGTCCGCATTGGTGTAGGCAATAAGATCAAAACAAGATTGTTTAGAGTACCACAAGCCATAATCATATGATCAAATTAAGTATCTCAAAATACGTTTTACAGCTATTAAATGAGATTCTTTGGGGCAAGGTTGGAATCTAGCACACAAACATACGGCAAACATGATATCCGATCTACTAGCCGTTAAATAAAATAAACTACCGATCATACTTCTATATGTCTTTTCATCAACAGTTTTACCTTTTTCATCTTTGTCAAGCTTCAATGACGAGCTCATAGCAGTGCCAATACCTTTTGCATTGCTCATCCCAAATCTCTTGAGAAGTTCGTTGGTGTACTTCTCTTGATTGATGAAGCTTCCTTCTTTCGTTTGCTTGATTTTAGGCCGAGAAAGTACGTCAATTCTCCCATCATGCTCATTTCAAATTCTTTATGCATAAGTGAGGCAAATTCTTCACATAAACTGACATTAGTAACACCAAAAATAATGTCATCAACATATATTTGGACAAGAAGAAGATCATTGTTACAAGAGGTTTTTGTAAAAAGAGTAGTGTCCACCACACCCCTTGAAAAGTTATTTGAAAGAAGAAAACTACTTAACTTTTCATACCAAGCCCTTGGAGCTTGTTTTAAACCATAGAGTGCTTTTGAGAGTTTGTAAACATAATTTGGAAATTTTTCATGTACAAAACCAGGAGGTTGTTCAACATAAACTTCCTCCTCAATATCACAATTTAGGAAAGCACTCTTAACATCCATTTGAAAAAGCTTGAATCCTTTAAAACAAGCAAAATCTAAAAGCATCCTAATAGATTCAAGTCTAGCAACCAGAGCAAAGGTTTCGTCAAAATCTATGCCTTCTTCTTGATTGAATCCTTGGGCAACAAGTCTAGCTTTGTTTCTAATGACTTCTCCGGATTCATTTAGTTTATTTCGAAAAACCCATTTTGTGCCAATAGTGGAGTGATTACGTGGTCTAGGGGACTAAAGTCCAAACTTTGTTTCTTTCAAATTGATTTAACTCATCTTGCATAGTAATAATCCAAAACTCATCGCATAGAGCATCATCAATAAACTTAGGTTCAATTTGTGATAATAGGGCAAAGTTGTCAATAAAATACCTTCTTGTTCTTACCCCTTGAGATACGTCACCAATAATTTCATCCTTGGAGTGTCCCTTTGGATATATCACATCTTGAGGAAGATTTTAAGTTTCTTGATCGTTTCCTTGTTTTTCCTCAATCTCTTCTTCCTCCATAGCATGCTCTTCCATTGCTTGAGTGTACAATGGTTGGTTACTAAGAGTGTTATCTACGTCATCATCATCAACTTTCTTGTCAAAAATGTTAGTTTCATCAAAATTAACATGAATAGACTCTTCAACACATAAGGTTCTTTTGTTGAAAATTCTAAAAGCCTTTTTGTTTGAAGAATAACCAAGAAAAATTCCCTCATCAGATTTTCGATCAAACTTCCCAAGATTGTCCTTGGTGTTTAAAATAAAGCATTTGCATCCAAAAACTTTAAAATAACCAATTGAAGGGGTTTTATTAAAAATGAGTTCAAAAGGAGTTTTCTTTAAAGAAGGTCTCAAGATAACAAGATTCATAACGTAGCATGCGGTGTTAATGGCCTCGGCCCAAAAGTATTTAGGAAGGGAGTTTCCACAAAGCATTGATCTTGCCATTTCTTGTAAAGTGCGATTTTTCCTCTCCACAACACCATTTTGTTGTGGGATTTTAGCGGCCGAAAAATTGTGTGTTATGCCAAAATCATCACAAAATTTTTTAAAATCTTGATTGTTAAATTTTCTCCCATTATCACTTCTCATAGAGATCAATTTAAAATCAAGGGAGGTTTGAACTCTTTTGAAAAGTTTAACAAACTCATGAAAAGCTTCATCTTTTTTACTTAAAAACAAAGTCCAAGTAAATCTAGAGAAATCATCCACAATAACAAAAGCATACCTCTTACCACCAAGACTAGTGGTCCTCATTGGTCCAAATAAGTCCATGTGAAAAAGTTCCAAAGGTTTTGAAGTTGAAATCATGTTATTTGATTTAAAAGATGTCTTAATTTGTTTTCCAAATTGGCAAGCATCACAAAATTTAGTTTTCTCAAAGTGAGATTTTGGTAGGCCTCTAACAAGTTCTTTTGAAGATAGTTGGTTCAATAAATCCATACTAACGTGACCAAGTCTTCTATGCTACAAAAATGCATCATCATCATGAACCGAGAGACACTTCAAGTTTTGAGAAAGAAAATCTTCAAGATGAAAGACATAGACGTTTCCAACTCTTTTAGCAACAAAAATAGTTTTGTTTTCATGCTTATCAATGATAGAGGAAGAATCACTTTCAAACAACCTTTTTTCGACTATCACATAATTGACTAATACTAAGCAAATTGAATTTTAAACCATCAATTAGAAGAACATCCTTAATGAGAGAGGAAGAATTGTTACCAATATTGCCTATACCAATGATTTTTCCTTTGTTCTTATCTCCAAAAGTGACAAATCCACTTTCGGTTTCTTTGAGATCGCTCATAAGTGACGAGTCCCCGGTCATGTGCCTTGAACATCCGCTATCCAAGTACCACTTAGATGGCCTTGATTTGTGTTCCTACAAAAGAAGTAGAGATGGCTTTTGGTACCCACATCTTTTTGGGTCCATGGATGTTCGTTTGATTTTCTTTAACCTTCCAAATGGTTTTCACTTATCTTTCAATCTTTTTCTTTATAAAACACTTTGCGGCTTTATGACCACTCTTTTCACAATAGGTGCAACAAAGGTGTGAGTGAGATGATAAAGCCTTTACAAACCGTGTTTGTTTTGAGAAATTATTGGAATGAGTATATCCAATACCATTTTTATCAAAAGGTGATCTTTGAGAGTCAAGAAGTTTTTCAAAGTTTTCTTTCCCTTTTGTGAAGTTTTCAACACGTATGGTGAGATCACTCACCTTTTCCTTTAAAACATCATAGTCCACCATGCTTTTTTCAAGTGTGTGAATTTTTTTTACAAAGTCTCTTGTTTTCTAAAGCAAGTATTTGAAAATCATTGTTTGAACACTCCCTTTCGTTTTTCAAGATTTCTAGAGACTCAAGGAGAGATTTGTTTTCACAAATAAGTTTTGAGTTTTCATCAATCAAAAGTTTATTTTTGTTTTTCAACTCTTTATTTCTTTTGGAAACCTTTTCGCATTCACCATACATTTCAATAAGCATGGTACAAGGATGATCATCACAAATATCATCAATGAGATTGGATGAGTTATGGGGTGAAGATTGTACCTTATTTTCTAGTGCCATGAAGCATATGTTGGCATTTTCTTCTTCTTCACTTTCACTTGAGTCTTGATCCCAAGTTCCTATTAGGCCCTTGCCTTTCTTCTTCTTATTTAATGCCTCAAGCTTGGCTTCTAAAGCTCCCTTTTCTTTTTCAATGGCCTTGGGACAATCGGCTACAAGATGATCGGTGCTATTACATTCAAAGCACCTAGCTTTGAAGAGTGATGAGCTTTCTCCTCCTTTCTTGAGTGGAGGTTTCTTTCCTCTATTGTTGAAACCTTTCTTGTAGAATCTTATAAATTTTCTCATTATCAATGCCATTTCCTCATCATCATCAACCTCATCTTCATTGTTTGATGAGTATGTTTGATCATCCTCATTTGCCTTGAGTGCAATGCTTTTTCTTCCTTTTTCTTCATCTTCCATTTCATTCAATCTTTTTATTTTCATTTCATAGGTGAGTAGTGATCCTATGAGTTCTCCAATAGGAAGTAGTCTCAAATCCTTTGATTCCTCAATAGCGAGTGTTTTTGGTTGCCATGCTTTTGGAAGTGCATCAAGAATCTTTCTATTAGCTTCTCCTCTTGAGTACTCTTTCCCATATGCCTTTAGGCCGTTTGTGATGTTGGTGAACCTTGTGAACATGTCACTAATGCTCTCATTTTATTTCATCATGAATAGCTCATAGTCTCTCACCAACATGGCTAACTTTGACTCCTTTACTTGATTGGTGCCTTCGTGAGTTACTTCAAGTAACTTCCACATTTCATGAGCCGAATCGCATCCACTCACTCTATTATATTCACTTGCATCCAAGGCACAACTAAGAATATTCATAGCTTGAAATTTAGAGTCATCTTCCTTGAGTCGAACTCATCAAATTCTTCAACCTTCTTGGCTACTCCATCAATTTTGGGAATGTAAGGACCTTTCTCTACAATGCTCCACAAGTCAAAGTTAATAGAACAAATATATATTGTAATTCAAGATTTCCAAAAAGTATAGTTTGTTCTATTAAAAAGAGGAGGTCTATTTGTAGAAGAGCCTTCTACATATGGTAAAACTAGAAATATTAGCCATAGTAAAATAAAGATCTTTTGCTTCAAGGGTGTTAGTCCTTTTTTAGAGAAGCCCGGCTCTGATACCAATTGAAAAACCTTAGAGAGGAGGTGAATAAAGTTTTTGGCTAATTATCGAAAAACCTTTGTTAATTAAAGGGTAAACCTCCAATTTTGTTTAAAAGAGAATTCTAAAACTCTTTTAATAAAATTCCAAACCAAACAAAATTTTGTGGTTGAGACAAATAAGTAATAAGCTTAAAAAGAAAAAGCACAAGGATTTATAGTGGTTCATTCTCTCAAAGAGTTACATCCACTACCTTGAGTTAACACCCTAGGATTTTCCAAATCCACTATAAATATAAAATTACCCCAACTACAAATATGAGGATCACCCTACAAGGGTTTTGCACACAACCTCAATTCACAACACAATGTAAATCAGAAGATTACCCAAGGGGTTTTTCAACACAAACCTTTGATATCAATAAGAGAGAAAGATAGGTTTAAGAACAATGTTACCAATTTGAGCTTGAGAAATAATAGGTACCACTCAATGAAATGTTTCTACAAGCTCCTCATTTCTTCTTCTTTGATGATATCAATAATGAAGCTCAAGAAGATTTTTGTTTAGGATTAAAAGTGTTTGCAATAAATGTACTTTTTGAAGCTCTTTAAAAGTTTTAAATGATCTCAATGAATATTTCACCAAACTTTTCTATTTTATGGCTGATCAAAAAGTCTATATATACTTTCTTAAAAAAGTGACCGTTGCACTCTGTGTAACGGTAGTAATTTTTTACAGTAAATGTGAAAATGGGACGATCGGTTCTTAAACAGAAAGATTCAGACATGTCCAGCTCTATATCGGACTGCCGATTTTTTTAGTGTAGAAAAAATCGGACGACCGGTTCTTGAACAGAAAGATTCGGACTTGTCCATCTAAAAAACGGACTACCGATTTTTTTTTATTTAGAAAAAATCGGACGACCAGTTCTAAAACCGGATGACCGAATTTTTTATTTTTACAGCCAAGTTTTTAAGACAAAAGCTTTCTTCATTGTTTCAAAAACATTTATTCTTGGTAATCATTTTAGAGATAAGAAGAACCTTTCAAAAGCATCAAAACTTCAATCAAGAATACTTAGATTTTAACCAAAGTTTATATTGAGAAAATCGTAAAAGGAGCTTCATATATGATCAATAACCAAAGAGTAAGATTAGGGAGTTTTACAAAGAAATACCTTATTACACTTAAGATAGACAAGGTCTTCAATGTCTTCAATGTCTCCAATGATTTGATCTTGGAATGGCTTGGTCTTTTCTCCTTCATTTTGCCCTCATCAGCAAGATCTTTTGCTTTTAGAGAGTGTAGACTTGAGACTTCAAAAGTGCTTCTTTTCTTCTATGAAAGGTTAGCTAAAATACTCACACAAGCATATGTTAATCATAATCAAAATCATAAATAATAATGTCCTTAGGGCTAACAGTTATATTGCTCTCTTGTTTATAGAGAAACAAACGGTCATTTTATAGGAAAATTATATTATAAACTCAGTTCATAAATGGATATATGAACCATGTCTTTTATTAAGTTATAAATGGAGCTTTTGTCTCAATAAATGAGAAAATGATCTAAAGGGTAATGTAACTTACTATCTCTGTTTCATATTATTTGTTACATTAGAATATGGTACAAGAATTAAGGAAGTAATTAGGTCGTCTAGATTCAAAATAAAGTATACTAAATTTCCTTTTTACTCTTATTAATAGTTCTAATGCAATAAGGTTATATGCAGATATTTTGAAATAGAAAAAGTATTTCAAATTCAGAAATAATATAAAACAGAGGTAGTAATATACAATTCAAGAAATTCATCATCTTTGGAGCCTATCTGTCTTTAGGCTTAGTACTTTCCCTCGGAAAATTTCCTAGGTGCTTCCCTAGAGTGCAAGCCTTCCTACTTCTGGTAAAGCCTCCTTGAGAGCAGAAACCTTCTTTCCTTGGGGCTTCAAACTTATATTTAGAAATGGTATCTCCATTAAGATTTTATGTGATAAGTATGTCGCCGTCCTAAATGAGTTTTATCTATCCCTTGTTTCCTCTTCAGAGGTCATGAAAAGAATGTGGTAAATCTCATTTATTCCGGCCAATGTTGTTGGAGAGAGGATAGAGTTAAATATCTCTTTTTCTGTCATGAAGTTGAAGTAGTTCTACAAATTCCCCTAATCTAGCCTGACTATAAGACAAGCTTATCTAGCCCTATACAACAAATTCCATCTGCATAGTAAAATTAAGCTATAAGACAGAGATAAACTATATGTTCTCAATTAGGTAGACTAAAGGCACTTCAAGTACAAATCTTGACTCTATGCTCTGGAACTCTATCTACAATTCCCAGTGCAGCCTAAAATTTGATCGTTCCTCTGGTGAGTATCCTGAATGTCCTCTAACTGGAAAGAATCTTATGAAAGGAGGCATATCTATCCTTTACCTTGTGTTCATTGTGAATTTCAAATTGAAGATGATAGACATGTCCTTTTTAATATACTTTTGCACGGAATGTATGAGATCACTTACCTTTAGGTGACAAACAAAGAAGGATTAGTGTGCACGGTTTCAAAGATCTAATACATACAGTTCTTTTGCAATTTGAAAAGAAAAAGGTGGCATCTTTGCCACATGCTCCTGGTTGATTTGGTATGTTACTAAAAACTTCAACATGAAGGATCATGTTCTAGTGGTAAATCTAATTTTCCTGCAAACTCTGTGCGTTGTAGATGACAATCCAATTTGGCTACATAGGTTGACGCTAACTTGCCTGCTCGTCTCACTTGGAAGCCTCTTGACATGGGTATTATGAAAGTCAACAAAGATATGACTCTATTGGAGGACAAGGTTGATATTGAAATTCTGATATAAAATCACTTGGTATAGCTTTGCTAGCAAAAACAATTCCTCAATTAGAATGTTTCTCAATAAATTACGGTGAACTCATGGGAATTATTGAAGGTTATGTGTCAGGGTCTGTCTCTTCTTGTCAACTGATTATTGAAAGTGACTCACTCTTGGTCATTAGTAACCTCTCCCCTCATAAAGATTATTACTCTAAGCTCAGAGCTCTGTCCTCATATTTCCTTAATTGTATTAATTATTCATCCACAAGCCCACATTCTTGCTAAGTCTAGTGTACTTTCAAACTTTCCTTTGGAATGGCTTAGGAATATTCGGCCAACTGTGATAAATACTAATATCTTCGGTTGAAAATATAAGGAGTTCTAGCCCCATTGAGGATGATAAAAAATATAAGAGATTTTGTAATTTTCAAGAAGTATTTATTGAACTTTTTCTATTTTACCATTTTTGTATTAATATATTTCACTCACATTATCTATCTCTTTCCTCATTAATACGAGGAGTAAAAAAATGTATTGTAATTCAAAAGTTGTCTTGTTTTCAACACCCTTAATCTTTATATTCAAGGCTAAAAGCTCCTTATATTTTCGATGGGATATTTTCTCTTGTCCAATACCCACCCTAGACCAACTAATCTGGGTAAGATAAAAACCTACCCATTATTGATAGTGGACTTAATTGGATTTAAACCATTGATATTATGGAAAGATTAGAGGATATCCTAATCCCATTTCTAGGATAACCAATGACTAATTTAATGGGCAAATTAATGGGTAGTCCAATTAGCATTGTAATAAATTTTTTAAAACCCATCTAATTTATCTTTCTGTTATCTATTATAATGTAATGCATGAAAATACCAAAATTAAATGGTAGACTATTTCGATGAATTTGTTTTGCTCATTTCATATTTTTATTGCGGAAAAAAGTTTGGAATTCGAAAAATTAAAAAAAATGCATTCATTTAAACCATTAAAATTGGTATAAAAAAAATAGAATTGGTTTTAAAAGAAAAGGCTGGAACCAGTTTTGAGAGAAAAAAAAAAATCCAAAAGGTTTACTTCCTCTTCCAAAAAAAAAAAAAAAATTGGAATCGTTCTTTTTTTTTTTTTTAAAAGAGAAAGAGTAACTTGTGAACAATAGCGGAATGTATTATAATTATTTTTTTAAAAAGAATTATGGTATTGCAACAAAGATACAATCTCGTACTGTAATTTTTTTTTTTAAATAACAGTACCGTGTACAAGGTAAATATGTAAATTTTTTTTATATAAAATCACATATTATGAACAATAAATTTTTTTTTTTATATAAAATCACATACAATGAACAATAATGTGGGCATTGTAATTTTTTAATCAAATTATGGTACCGTCTACAACGATACCGGACGATATTGTAAATATTTTTTAAAAATATTATGATACTATACAACGAAATCAATCATTTTTGCTCACTTTTTCTCTTTAGAGTTCAAGTACACTTTTTCTTTTTATAGTTGACGACACTTTTTCTTTTTAAAATTCTCGATATTTCCTCCCTCAAGAATTAAAAAAAATTTTGTAAAATAAAAATAAATAGTTAATGAGTTTATATAAGACCATTTGTTAATAAAAAAAATTACAAAATGATTAATAAGTTTACAAAAACCCATTTGTTAATAAATTATAATGTATGATAGGATATCCATTAGTTATCTATCCTAGATGCACAATGAGCACCCTGTAAAACTAATGCATATAATGCTCTGGGTAATCCATTTAAGTTCATAATTCATTTAAATTCATTTATTTAAATCTACTGGTCTTTAGAATATGAGTAGACGTTTACTTGTACCTCTGCCCATTTGTTATCCCCAAAGAGATAGTAATATCTGATTCCACATTAATAAAATATAATCTCATTTCTTAAAAGAAATAAAAATATTCATATCTCCAAGTATGAAGTGGATTTCAAAGAGAAAACAATTATGTACGGCAGTTATAACGGAGTTTTATAGATTTTTCCCACTCTATAAGGTGAAATGTAACGACGCGGAGGAGGAGGAGCACATTTAACTCCGTAATTGCCAACTCCTAACGGCCCTGTTTGACCACGTTTGCTTCTCTTCTCTTAAATCTTAACTTCCATTTTTCCACGCTCTTAGAAAAATGAGAACACAGTCTCAATCCAAGTCACCTTATAGGTTGATAAAACTCATTAAATACGCCAACAACAATACCATACTTCCTGTTACTCCAACCCAACTGGGCATTTCAAAAAATATTTGATTATTGATTGATATGGATTCAATTCATACTGTTATTCTCTGCATCATCATACTTGTTCTGCAGCAGTACTCTTGGTCAGTCACAAGCAGCAGCTTTAATCTTGCTCCTATTTTCTCCCCCATTTTTGGTATGTTAATGGCCTATCTTTTTCCCTTTTCGTTTTACTTCCTAATTTGTTCAATTTCGATGTGGGTTTTTATGAACTTCAATCCTACTGAAATGGGGTTTATAAAGATTTGATTTTTTTTTCTTGATTCTTGGTTTTTTGTTTAAATTTCTTTTGTGTTAGATGAGGTTTGCAAACATGCGGAATGTGGAAAAGGAACTTGTAAGGCTTCTAATAGTAGTATTGGTTATATTTGTGAATGTGAGCCTGGTTGGAAGCAGACTCGTCCTGAACATGATGACGATCTCAAGTTTCTTCCTTGTGTGATTCCCAACTGTGAGTTTCTCTCTATAATATGATTGAAAATTTTATTCTTTTTTGCTCCATTTTTTTGTTTACTTCTTTCCAATTCTTGATGATTTAGAAATCATGGTTGTAGTAGGCTTTTGCAATCTTGAAATGGTACTTAAAGGGTTTAATTTAGCACTATAATTTTACCTCTTTACTGACCTTATACATATCTATGAACATGCTTAGCTAGATTGAATGAAATGGTAAAAAGAATTTGAAAATTTGATTTTTTTTCACTTTCTATTGCAAGCTTTAGATCTTAACCAACTAAAGAACACTACTGTGAAACAAATTGCCAGTGATGATTCCTCAAGATTGTTAAAAGCTCCATATGATTCAAGCCAGAAACTTGATGTTGGAGAGTCCACTTTCTTGTTACTGTAAAAAGATTTAAGGAAACCATTAATATTGGATTGCATATTCAGATTCTACAGAACATTTTTCTGGGTAAAAGCTTTTTTTTTTTTAAAAAAAACATGAGGGATAGGGTGTGAATCAAATTCAGGATCGATTCCCTAGTAAAAAATATTTCTAACCAATTGAGCTTACCTATTTGTCACGGTACAAGAACTTATCGATATCACAATTCACAAATTGATAGAGTGCTTAATGGCCACAGCTACTTACTTTCTACGGCTTTACTTGCGTATGAGATGGTGAGGAGATTGACAAATAAAATGATACGAAAGCAGTCAAAGTAAAGACCTCTGATCTAATCAGATACTCCAGAAGCCTCTGATATTTTAACATGTGTTATCTTTTCTGGTAATTTGTTTTAGTTGGTAGTACATCTTCATCATATCTAACTGATGTTAATGTATATATATTCAAGTGGATGATTATATTTTCTTATTGCAGATATTTCAATATTTAAGGTTCTGAATTTGTCAAAAGTTGTAGAGTTTTCTTGAAGAAGTTATTATATTTGACTTTGTAGTGAACGTTTTAAAGTTTTCTTGATAATGACTGTTTTGCTTCCCAGGTACACTTGACTTCGCCTGTGCTCAAGCTCCGTCCTCTGCTCCACGAAAAGAGAAGAGAACTAATGATTCATTCTTTGACCGTAATTACATCTACTATTTCTGTTATCTCAATATTTTGTTTCTGTTTTTCCCTTTTCCTTTCTAATCCACGATTTGGTGGTTTTTCAGCTTGTAACTGGGCCGATTGTGGAGGTGGGACGTGCAACAAAACCTCTATTTTCACCCACAAATGTGAATGTAATGAGGGCTACTACAATCTGCTGAATGTCACTGCTTTCCCCTGCTTCAAAGATTGTAAGATTCAAGCTACTTAGAACTCTGAAATCTTTCGAAGTTCAAGATTATATAAGCGTGTATATTTGTGGCTAACTTATATTCAAAATTATCTATGGAATAATTACTGATTTTTAGCCATTTGAAGGGAAAGTTTAACTGAATTGGATACACATGTTTTAGGTGCACTCGGTATGGACTGTTCTACTCTTGGAATTAACATAATGAACAAATCTTCTTCGACTCCCAGTTTGCCAGAAAACAGCAAAAACCAAGGTAAAGCTTGTTCCTACTACAATTCTACTAAGACTAATATTCTTTACCTTAATGTATCAGAAGGTTCACACATCTGTTTCTTCATATCTTTTTAAAAACTAAATCTCTATCTGTTGTCAATATAAAATGCCTAAATAATCAGCATGGGATTTTTTTTTTTTATATTTCCATTCGCGATTGAAATATAATGCTTTATTGTTCATAGATTAATGATGATGTTGTTTGCTTTGTATTGCAGCTATTTCAATCAGAATCAGCGGTCTTAATTGGAAGATTCTGGTTTCGTCGTGGCTGGCATTTCTTTTGTGGAAATAGAGATTATTCAGAGATGATATTTGGATACTTGATTCTTTTTTGTATTGGTATTCCTACTTTATAATTTTTGAGTGACGTAGCGAGTTTTACATAGGATATATGATATGAGCATGGCTTTGTTTTTCTGTACAAAAATATTCTGTAAAAAAGTTAGTGACTTTTATGGAGTATGGATTGCTACTTGATTTGGCCAGATTACAGTCTTCTCAATTTTTTTCTCTTTTCTTTCTTTGAAGAGAAATACACAGTTCTTAATCTCTATGTGCCATTTAAAAATCAAGGAACATAAATATTAAAATTAAAAGAGGTTGAAATTTATTATTATTTAATAATAGAAAAAAATTCATTAAAAGTTTTGGTACTAAAATATGATAAGTAAAAAAAGTATGAAAATGTCTTAATATGACAAGTAAAAAAGTGGGAGAATATAAAGCTCGATTAAAAAGAAAGATTTCTATATTAGTATTTTATTAATACTAGCTAGAGTCGTTTGATATTTAGAGGTACATGATTTTAATAAGTGAATATAACCAAAAATGTTCTTCATCTTTTTATGTTTTGCAAATTTAAGACCTATTTTTTTTTTGTCATCATTTATGCCACTAAATTTTTTTTGAATGGCAAAAATGCCTAATGTAGAGGGTTTTGATGTGTTTGTGTGTAAATTATCACTTAAACAGTCATGATTTATTTATAAAAGTGTAAAATAGGCTTAATAGATAGAGTGACAAAAGAATGATCTAAGTAAAATGTGATAGAAAACTATGCACATAGAAAATGTATGCTTCAAAATATGATTGGACTAGCGATTAGCAAATAAAGGCATTTTTAATATCTATTTACACTTTTATAAACAAATCATGTGTAATTCATATAATAATCTCTGTAAAAAATACAAGAAATCAATGTATTTGGGCATTCTTGGCCATTAAAAAAAGTTGAGTGGCATTTTTAGCTAATAAAAAAATGTTGAATGACATAATTGGCGAAAAAAAAAAAGAATAAACTCGAAATTGACATGACGTAAAAAGGTGAAGTGCAGTTTTAACTATATTCTCTTTTAACAAATTTGAAGTTAACTTGTGAAGGTCTAGTAAATTGATTCACTAATTCAAGAAGAGTATATCGCAAAATAAATTTCATTCATAGAATTGTTTAATATTTAATGATACAAGATTTTAATATATTTGAATTTAATTTGAAGAATTCATAAAAGAACTCTGATCTAAAATAAAGTTTGACTAAAATTTTTTTAAACTAAGACTGCGTCGATAAACTTCTTACGTTTAGATTGAATTGAAGGAAGAAAATATTTTTGTTTTCTACTTTGGATCCCATAGTTTCTTTTACAAAAAAATAAAATTTTTATAAAAGTTGAGTAAAGAAATTCTGGAACTTTTTCAATCGTAAATTCAATCCAAATATTGATCATAGTACGCGCTATATTTTTCAGGAAAAAAAAAATTATAAAGGATTTGAATTTGGTTGCGGAAACTTAAGAACATTTGGCAATTTTCTCTTTCCAAGCCCAATACCTAAGTCTACTCCGAAGTGTCCAACCACTGAACCAGATTATACGTCTGGACAGCCCATTGCATCTAGTCTTCTAACCTTAAGGCCCAAACTTAATGATTGAGGAATGTATTCTGTAATGGATAATGTCTCGTACAGGTGCCATTCCCAACAAAGTGATTCACAATATGACAACAGATGCGTTTTGGATAATTTGATATATTTTATTAATAAAATTTATCAAATAAAAGATAAATTTTAAAAGAAAAGAGTAAACTTAAAGGAAAAATATATTATAAAAGAAAATATTACTAGAGATGTTACAGACGATTCTGAGTGATTCTAATAGTGCTCACATAATTCTTGTTAAATGAAAATTTTGATTGTGAGTTAGTCGAGTAGTGATTTAATACAGTATGCTAATATTGTACAGTTATTTTGAGATTTTTTATCTTTAATACTTTTCAAATTTGTCAATTTTGTGGAACTATTTAGGATCTTCTGCGTTCTTAATGGATAAGTATTGAATTATAAAAGAAGTGACAGTAAACGAGATCTAATCAAAGCCAAATAGAACTCTTTTACCAGAAAATACTACAATTAAAGAGATCTTCATAAATACCCTGTGTTTTCTACAATTACTATTTTAATTATGATGATGTGAAAATCCAAACCCCTCTCTCCCATTACCTCATTCCGGCTGGATGTAGCCTCCATCAGATGTGAGTGACGCGGTGAAAGACTTCTTTTATTTATAGGAAGAAAAGCTGATACACTCTACGCTCCTCCCCCTCTATCTCTCCTATTAGCTATTGCCAAATCAATCACTGTCATATTCATCAATCAATAAGGTGTGAATGTTATGAATGTTGATTGTATTAATTAAATCAAAGGTATCGATAATAAACGTATAGAAAAATAAAAGAAATACGTGAAAAAATTCAAATGAAAATTAATTTTCTTTCTTAACTTTTTCTTTTTATACTCACTTCTTTTCATATTTTTTGAATAATTTTCTAAACAAAAGTATGGATGATTTTGATAATTATGAAGGTCTTATAGAAGAAAACATCAATTTTCAGATAAAAATCATAAAAACGAAAAACAATAACAACAATTTTGGATCGAAAAGCTAGCTAGCACAAGAAAGGGGGCATTCATGCCCAATCCAGCTCAAGTCTCTAAACGGTTGCAGCTGGGTTGGGCGTAGGTAGGCTGTAAATGGGATGGGTCTTACTCGTACCCGCACAGGTCTATACCAGTTTATAGCAGATAAGGATTAAAATTTATACTCGCGGACGCGTACCCGTATATATTTTGTAATATGGGTTTGTGCAGGGTATGGTGATACCTAGACCCGTATACCTATACTAATAAAATAATAATATATATTTATATATTATATTATTTATTAGGTCACTATGCTAATAAGTGTAGAATGAAACAAAAGATTAATAATCTTAATATTAGTGAAGAATTGAAAGATTCGTTAGAAAAATTATTTTTAGAATCTGATGAGTCTGAAGAGATAAATTCAGCCTCGGAAATAGATCATATCTATGATTCTTCTGAAATATCAGAAGAAGATATGTGTCCTTGTAAACAAGGAGTCAGTGAATCTGATAAAGAAGAAGATGATTATTATAAATTAATATCTCAATTTCAAGATTCTGATATTAATGTTTTAACCAATAATCATATTTTAGAATTTTTAAAATCTATTAAAGACCCAGAATTAAGGTCTCGAATTATAGAGAATCTGGATGATATTCCATCCACCAGTACTTCTACTCCTAAGAAAGAAGTAGAATTTATACCTAATAATAATCCATATTCTATGACAGAAGTTTATAAACTTATGAAACAAAGATATGAAGATTCACATAAATCTCCTACTACTTTAAATGATTTGTATGGAGAAATAAATCAGCTTAAAGATGAAATCAAGATGTTAAAACAAATCAATAAAACTCTTGATGTCAGAGTTTCTAATCTAGAAACTAAAGAAACTAAAAAGGATTATACTTTGGTTACACCAAATCTTTTTGACAATCTTAATAAGATTGGTGAAGAAAATTTCTTAACTACTCTTGATATGATTACATCATTCAAGTTTTATGTGAAAATTACTTTACTAATCAGTAAAGAAGAAAGGAAAGAATTTATTGCCCTCATTGATACTGGTGCAGATATTAGTGTAATACAGGAAGGATTAATTCCTACTAAATATTTTCAAAAAACAACTCATAGTTTGCGTCATGCAGGAGGTGATAAATTAAATATTAATTTTAAATTACCTTGTGCATATATTTGCAATAATAAAGTTTGCATTCCTAAAAGCTTTTTATTAGCTAAAAATATTACAAACCAAGTTATTCTTGGTACTCCTTTTATAAAGAAGATTTTTCCTATTACTTATATAGGTACTGATTGTATTATAGGAACTTTTGATAATACACCTGTTTCTTTTCAGTTTATAACTGAACCAAATACAAGATTTGTTAATGAAATAAAGGATTTCATTATAAGAAAACAGAAGCAAATTAATTTTATAAATTTTGAAATTAACTCTTCAACTATAGAAGAAGTTTTGCAAAATCCTAAATTACAGGATAAAATTAAAAACCTACAGCATACTATAGCTGTAGAAATTTGTAATGATCATCCTAATGCATTTTGGAGTCGAAAGAAAAATGAAGTTAAACTTCCCTATATTGATGAATTTGATGATAGTCAGATTCCTACCAAGGCAAGACCTTGCCAAATGAATTCTAAATATTTAGAATTATGTAAAGAAGAAATAGCTTCTTTATTAAATAAAAAATTGATAAAAGAGTCAACCTCACCCTGGTCATGTATAGGATTTTATGTTAATAAAAATAGTGAAATAGAAAGAGGGGTACCCAGACTGGTAATTAATTATAAACCTCTCAATAAAGTATTAAAATGGATTAGACATCCTATTCCTAATAAAAAAGATTTATTAGACCGATTATATGAGGCTTTAATATTTTCTAAATTTGATTTAAAATCAGGTTATTGGCAAATACAAATTGCTGAAGCTGATCAATATAAAACAGCTTTTAATGTTCCTATAGGCCATTTTGAATGGAAAGTGATGCCTTTTGGATTAAAAAATGCCCCTTCTGAATTTCAGAAAATTATGAATGATATTTTCATTCCATACAGTGACTTTATATTAGTCTATATTGATGATATATTAGTATTCTCTAAAAATGTACAACAACATTTTGAACATTTAGATATTTTTAAAAAATTAGTTATACAAAATGGTTTAGTTATATCCAAACCTAAAATGGTTCTATTTCAAACTAATATTAGATTTTTGGGTCATAATATTGAAAAAGGAAATATAATTCCTATTAATAGAAGTATAGATTTTGCTTCTAAATTTCCAGATGAAATTCTGGATAAAACTCAATTACAAAGATTTTTAGGAAGTCTGAATTATATTTTGCCTTATTATAAAAATCTTGCTTCAGATACAGCTATTTTATATGATAGATTAAAAAAGAAGCCTACCCCATGGACCTCTCAGTATACTGAGACTGTTAAAATCATTAAAGCAAAAGTGAAATCTTTGCCTTGTTTGGTTTTAGCCAACCCTACTTGGCAAAAGATTATAGAAACTGATGCTTCTGATATTGGCTATGGAGAAATTCTTACCCAAATTTGTCCTGTTAATAATAAACCACAATTAGTCAGATATCATTCTGGAAAATGGACTGATAGTCAAAGAAATTATGCCACTATAGCTAAAGAAATCTTAGCTATTATGAAATGTATTCTGAAATTTCAGGATGATTTATATAATCAAAAATTTATTGTTAAAACAGACTGTCAAGCAGCCAAATTTATGTTTAATAAAGATTTCAAACATGATGTTTCTAAACAAATGTTTGCTAGATGGCAAGCTCATTTAGCTCCTTTTGATTTTGATATTCTTTATAAGAAAGGTACAGATAATAATCTTCCTAACTTTTTGACTCGTGAACTTTTGCAGCATGCAGGGACGAGGACATAATTTTCGTGGTCGTGGTGGCCGTGGCAGAGGTAATACCTCTCAGCCTAAAGATAAGAATATTATAATTCAACATGGTAATAAAAAGTTGATCGCTCTTAATTTGCCAGAAAAGGAAGAAGTTTTATATGCAGAATTTAAAAAGCAGTATCTTGCTTCTCAAAAACAAAAGGAAGGTGAAACCTCCTCATCATATGCTCAAGTGTTAACTGAAGCAGAAGAAGATCATACACCTTCTTATTATACTCATAAAGAAAAAGACATTATATGTCATTTGGAACATAAAGATTTACAATGGAAGGATAATCCATGGCTGTTGATTAACAGATATCTTGATGTGGCATCATATGCGGCAACATCATACAAACAAAGACAATATTACTTTTGTCTTTCTTTCGCTCAAATCTATCAGATTTTCGTTTAGCTTTTTTCTCTAGCTTAGCCTGAGAATATATTATATTATATTATATTATATTATATTATATTATATTATATTACCATATGAGGTCCGGAGTAGCCCAGATAATTGTCCATGCAATAACTTAGAATTCAAAGGTTTAAATTTTACATAAACTATAAAACCGTCATCTTATTTATCAAAGAATAAAACCGGGATCAACGCCTTACACAGCCTTCACTCAACGGCTTTCCACAGGCTAACCCTTATTCTTTTAATAAATAAGGCCAGTTTCAAGTTCATAACCCAAATTTTAAGTTATTACATAGCCAATTATCCATCCAAACAAAATAAGGATCTTAACTACATAATTATTATGATATATATAAAACCATAGTTTAACATGAAAGGAATTAGCCTGCCATTAGGCTAATAAAAATAGAAAACTTAAATATAAAACTTTAAATAATAAAAGACTAAGAAATAAGAGTTTACCAGGGATGAAGAGGAAAACTTCAAACTTGTTATTGATTATAGAATTTTACAATGGGAGAAGGTAGAAGGAGAGTACTAGTATTGTTATTTAGTTGTGTCCCTCTTATGAAGACTTCCCTTCCTTTTATAGACGAGGAGGAAAACGGACGCCAACCAAATTAGCTATTCTATTACAAATGGATTTGAAATCCGAATAGTGCCTATCACTATTACAATAATTGAATTCTATTATTCTATGAAATGGGTCCTACTCGGACACTTATGACAAATATGGTGGGTCTGCAGTCACATGGGTGTCGGCAGATGTTCACTTTATCGCTTGTTGTGTCGCATCTTCAATTTCATTGACCATATGGTCAATTTTATCTTCATCAAGATCTTCTTCTAGCATATCATCCTCAGGGTCTTGTGATTCCCCTGCTAAATAATCTTCATTAGAAGATCCAGCCATAGATATATCAGTTTTGTCTGCAGGGAGCAAGTTTTTGATAAGCTCCTTCTTCAGTTCTTGTATATAAGTTTTGATTAAATCTTCTTTAGGTATCACATCTTTTTGTAGCTTTATCATTGACGCTAACTGACTAAAAGGATTAGTCTGTTTCACTTCTCCAGTGGCTTGTTTTTGTTTATAAACAGCAATCTTATAATGGATTTCATCCAAAATATTTTGACCATGAAGGGCTTTTGTTTCAGGATCAAATTTGAGTAATCGATCCCAAAATCTACTATGAGTAGCTCTGCATATACATGGTATATTTTGTTGAGTATAACCCAATTCCGGAGTCCATTTCCAGACCCATGGAATAGAAAATTCTATAAAGAAAAGCAAAGAAGCAATTTCTTCTGATGCTAAGTTTAAACTGATATAATCAGTAACTTTAGGAGATATATTAATCCATTCTCCATATAAAGTTTTAAACTGCTCTGGGAGAATTTGAGCTGATGTACCATAGGTATTCCACCATGTTATAACCCAGCTAGGTAAAGGATTATTATAAACATTCCCACAAATTTTTATTAACCAAGTGTGTTTCTTGGTTGGATTTTCATATAGAAATGCTTTATGAAATGCATCAATATAATCCCAATAATTATATTTAAGAACATTTTTCGTTCCAGGAATTGTGAATTCTCTTTCTCTAAGAGGAGAAATACCCCACTCTTCAATAGCTAAAATCCTTTTAATAATGATTTTACTAAAATTATAAATATTTCCTGTTTTGATACCTCCAGGATAAAAGCGTGTTATCTCACAAGAGCATTCTTTCAGAATTTGCTCATAGTACTGTCTCTGTTTATATGATGTAGCTGTATATGAGGCCACATCAAGATATCTGTTCATCAACAGCCATGGATTTTCTTTCCATTGTAAATCTTTAGGTTCTAAAAGAAATATCATTTCTTTAAGTGGATGTGTATAATAAGAGGGTTTATGATCCTCTTCGGTTAACACCTGTGCATAAGAAGAAGTTTCACCTTCCTTCTGTTGTTGAGAAGCAAGATACTGCTTCTTAAATTCCTCATATAATACTGCTTCATTTTCTGGCAGTTGAGTCAGATTTTGAGCTATCAACTTCTTGTTGCCATGTTGAATGATGACATTTTTCTCTTTCTAGCTGAGAGGTATGACCTCGGCCTCCCGCCACGACCTCGAGGATTATTGCCTCTACCCCCGCATGTCGTAAATATTCACGTGTTAAAAAGTCAGGAAGATTATTATCTTTACCTTTCTTATAAATAATATCAAAATCAAATGGAGCTAAATGAGCTTGCCATCTAGCAAACATTTGTTTAGACACATCATGCTTGAAATCTTTATTAAACATAAATTTAGCTGCCTGGCAGTCTGTTTTAACAGTAAATTTCTGATTATATAAATCATCTTGAAATTTCAAAATACATTTTACTATAGCTAAAATTTCTTTAGCCACAGTTGCATAATTTTTCTGACTATCAGTCCATTTCCCAGAATAATATCTGACCAAATGTGATGTGTTATTAACAGGACAAATCTGGGTTAAAATTTTCCCATAGCCAATATCAGAGGCATCAGTTTCTATGATCTTTTGCCAAATAGGATTGGCTAAAACTAAACAAGGCAAGGATTTAACCTTTTCCTTAATTCTTTTTACAACCTCAGTATGTTGAGAAGTCCATGGTTTAGGCTTCTTTTTTAACCTATCATATAAGATAGCTGTATCTGAAGCTAAATTTTTATAATAAGGTGAAATATAATTTAGACTACCCAAGAATCTTTGTAATTGAGTTTTTTTCAGTATTTCATCTGGAAATTTAGAAGCAAAATCTATACTTCTATTAATAGGAATTATTTTCCTTTTTCAATATTATGACCTAAAAATCTGATATTGGTTTGAAATAAAGTCATTTTTGGTTTTGATATAACTAAACCATTTTGTATAACTAATTTCTTAAAAATGTCTAAATGTTCAAAATGTTGTTGAACTGTTTTAGAAAATACTAGGATATCATCAATATAGACTAATATAAAGTTACTATATGGAATGAATATATCATTTATAATCTTCTGAAATTCAGAAGGAGCATTCTTCAACCCAAAAGGCATCACTTTCCATTCAAAGTGACCTATAGGAACATTAAAAGCTTGTAATAGTGATAGGCACTATTCGGATTTCAAATCCATTTGTAATAGAATAGCTAATTTGGTTGGCGTCCGTTTTCCTCCTCGTCTATAAAAGGAAGGGAAGTCTTCATAAGAGGGACACAACTAAATAACAATACTAGTACTCTCCTTCTACCTTCTCCCATTGTAAAATTCTATAATCAATAACAAGTTTGAAGTTTTCCTCTTCATCCCTGGTAAACTCTTATTTCTTAGTCTTTTATTATTTAAAGTTTTATATTTAAGTTTTCTATTTTTATTAGCCTAATGGCAGGCTAATTCCTTTCATGTTAAACTATGGTTTTATATATATCATAATAATTATGTAGTTAAGATCCTTATTTTGTCTGGATGGATAATTGGCTATGTAATAACTTAAAATTTGGGTTATGAACTTGAAACTGGCCTTATTTATTAAAAGAATAAGGGTTAGCCTGTGGAAAGCCGTTGAGTGAAGGCTGTGTAAGGCGTTGATCCCGGTTTTATTCTTTGATAAATAAGATGACGGTTTTATAGTTTATGTAAAATTTAAACCTTTGAATTCTAAGTTATTGCATGGACAATTATCTGGGCTACTCCGGACCTCATATGGTATCAGAGCCACAGAATTATGTGATATATATAATCCTAGTTTAACATGAAATCTTTTTAGTAAATTCAAATGAATTTATTAAGAGAAAGAAGAAACATTAAAAATATTTCTAAACATGAAATGGATATTCCTGATAATTTGGAAGCACTTAATAAGTGGACAATTCCAAGAGTTGATTTGAAAACTGTTTATCAGTTAGGAACCTTTGAAAAATTAGGTTTCAAACAAGTAGTTAAAACTACTGAAGAATCAATCTCTTTAGAGAATGAAGAAACTGAGATAAAACTATTATCATCAAATGATTTATATAGATATAAAGATTTATATAAATTTATTCATATTGGCTTAGTGCAAATTGCATTTAAACCTCTTACTTTAGAGGGATTACCTGAAAGTTTTATTGCATGCTTAAGAGATGCAAGAAATCTAAATTGGAAACAATCACTTATAGGTGTGATCCAATCTAGTCTGGCTCATGGACCAGTTTATTTTAATGTTTATCCTAATCTTTCACTTTCTTTAAGTGATGTCAATATACTTGATACCTTAACATTAAATGTTAAGACTCATGGATATAATTATATAGCTGGATCAGAACTTATATGTATTTGTTATAGAATATATTATAAACTATTATTTACTTTAAATCCTAATTGTAAATTAATGGATAAAAAGATTAATGAAACTGTTTTAATAGAAACAAATTTCAATAGATCTAAGATCTCAACTAGAAGAATTATCAAATGGGATGAAATTCCCATGCCTCCCCAGTGGAAGTTAGAAAGAACTGGTTATACCCAGTCAAAAACTGAACATAATATAGATCATATTGAACAAACTCCAGAAGGAATTGTTTATATTCAGATGGATAATATTTCATCTCGATTGGGTTCTATGCCAAGAACCTATTCTACCAGATCTGAGAGATCTTATATTTCTCCTCTTTTAGAAGATAGGGAGCAAATTCCTTACAGGGTTTCTACTTCCCAAGTTAGTGAACATGATGAAAATAATCATCGTGTAAATAAAGTTTTAAAAACCAAAGAAAATATTGTTAAAGGAATTTATAATAATACAGATCCGGAGATAACCGAATCAGAAATGAATTTTTCATTATGAGTCATACACCAAAAATTGATTTTAGACCTGGATCTGAAGCCAGGCAAAAAATTAAAACAGAATTTGATCTACCCAGATGGGAACCATTTCGAAAATGGTTTTTTCCTAATTTTAATGATATATTGAAATATTATATTTCTGAAGAATTTTATAAATTTTTATCTCTTCATAATATTCTATTTCCTTTTGTTCCATGGTTCATGACTAAATATATTGAACCTTATATTTCTGTTTTAGAAAGAGATTATAAGCTTTTAAATGGTAATATTATGAAAGGAGTTTGGCCTCCTCAACAACCTTTTCTTTTAGAAAAAGAAAATAATGTTGTTAGTTTTACAGCATTTTCTAAACTTTTTGAAAATGACACTTTACATATTACTATTAAACAAATAAATAAACTTATAGAACAACAAAATTATACAAACATTTATTTAAATGTTCTGGGAGAACAAATTCTCTCTCTTCATAAGAGAATTGATTTATTATTAAATAAGATTGATACATCTTCTTCAGATTCTTCAGGTAATAAGGCAATTATATCTACCCCTCCTTTGCAGCCTCCTCCTGAAATTAAAAATTATAAATTAAAAAAGATTTTAGATCTAGAAGAAATGCTAGGTCAGAAATTTAAAAAATTAAATATTAATACTTTAGAAAATGAAATTTCTAATAAATTATCAGAAACAAAGGATTATAAGCCTATTATTAAAGATGAACTTAATAAGTTATATCGGTTTGCTGATAGGCCAACCCAAAGAATTAATTATTATCGTCGCCCTTCTCCTGTAGATATTCTACATGAAGAATTAGATTATATAGGAAATAATAGTTATAATGGTAAAAGTATTTACGAATGGAATCTTGATGGTTATACTGAAAAACAAATTTATAATCTGACTCATAGAATGCTTATGTATAGCACAGTCAGTAAATTGATTGGTAATAATGATAGCAATATTGCAAAAATGATAGTTGCAGGATTCACTGGTCAACTTAAAGGTTGGTGGGATTCTTATCTTTCTTTTCAAGATAAAGAACAAATTTATCATTCAGTAAAACAGGAAGAAAATGGTTCAACCAGTGAACAAGCAGTTTATACACTGATAGTTACTATATTAGAACATTTCACTGGAAGAATTTCAGATGATAATGAAACTAATAGAACGTTATTACAAAATACTCGGTGTAAAACACTTACAGATTTTCGTTGGTATAAAGACCAATTTCTAAATAGAGTTATGGAATTACCCGAGAGTAATAGCTCTCATTGGAAATCTAAATTTATTGATGGTTTACCTCCCTTATTTGCTGAAAGAGTTAAAAAAGCTCTTAGAAAAGATAAAATCTCTATTCCTTATGAAAGTTATACTTATGGCAGTCTAATAGCAACTTGCAGAACTGAAGGTATAGCCTTATGTAATTAAATCAAGTTGAATCAACAGCTTAAAAAACAAAGGCTGACTGAAAGAACTCAGTTAGGTCAATTTTGTAGCCAATTTAGGATGGATATTCCATCACAAAGAAAAATAGTTTCTAATTATAAAAAAGATGAACAATATTTCAAAAAGAAAAAAAGATATTCTCAGGCTAAGCTAGAGAAAAAGGCAAAGAGAAAGTCTGATAGACTAGAACGAAAGAAAGACAAAAGTAATATTGTCTGTTATAAGTGTAAACGTATAGGTCACTACGCTAATAAGTGTAGAATGAAGAAAAAGATTAATAATCTTAATATTAGTGAAGAATTGAAAGATTCTTTAGAGAAGTTATTCTTAGATTCTGATGATTCTGAAGAAATTACTTCAGCCTCAGGTATAGATCATATTTCTGACTCTTCTGATGAATCAGAAGAAAATGTATGTCCTTGCAAGCAAGAGGAAAGTAATACTGAAAAAGAAAATTCAGGAGATGATTACTATAAATTAATATCTCAATTCAAAGATTCAGATATTAATGTTTTAACTAACAATCATATTTTAGAATTTTTAAAATCTATTAAAGACCAAGAATTAAGGTCTAGGATTATAGAAAATCTGGATGATATTCCATCTACTAGTACTTATAGTACTAAGAAAGAAGAGGATTTTATACCTAATAATAATCCTTATTCTATGACAGAAGTTTATAAACTTATGAAGCAAAGATATGAGGATTCTCATAAATCTCCTACAACATTAAATGATCTGTATGGAGAAATAAATAATCTTAAAGAAGAAATTAAAATGTTAAAAAAAATAAATAAAAATCTTGATATCAGAGTTTCTAATTTAGAAACTAAAAAAGATTACACTTTGGTTACACCAAATCTTTTTGACAATCTTAATAAGATTGGTGAAGAGCATTTTTTAACTGCTCTAGACATGATTACATCATTTAAATTTTATGTTAAGATAACTTTATTAATAAATCAAGATGAAATTCAAGAATTTATTGCACTAATTGATACAGGTGCAGATATCAGTGTTATTCAAGAAGGGTTAATACCTACTAAATATTTTCAAAAAACAACTCATAGTTTAAGACATGCAGGTGGTGACAAATTACAAATTAATTTTAAATTACCACGTGCATATATTTGTAATAATAAAGTTTGTATTCCTGAAAGCTTTTTATTAGCTAAAAATATAACTAACCAAGTTATACTTGGTACTCCTTTTATAAAAAAGATTTTCCCCATTACTTATATAGGAACTGATTGTCTTACAGGAACTTTTGAAAATACACCTGTTTCGTTTCAATTCATAACTGAACCAAATACAAGATTTGTAAATGAAATCAAAGATTTTATTTTAAGAAAACAAAATCAGATTAATTTTCTAAATTTTGAAATTAACTCTTCCACGATAGATGAAGTTTTACAAAATCCTAAATTACAGGATAAAATCAAAAAATTACAGAATAATATTTTTGTGAGCATTTGTAATGATCATCCTAATGCTTTTTGGAATAGAAAAAAACATGAAGTTATACTTCCTTATATTGATGACTTTGATGAAAGTCAGATACCTACTAAGGCACGGCCTTGCCAGATGAATTCTAAATATTTAGAATTATGTAAAGAAGAAATAGCTTCTTTATTAAACAAAAAATTAATAAAAGAGTCAAACTCGCCTTGGTCTTGCACAGGATTCTATGTTAATAAACATAGTGAAATAGAAAGAGGGGTACCCAGATTGGTTATAAATTATAAACCTCTGAATAAAGTTTTGAAATGGATAAGACATCCTATTCCCAATAAAAAGGATTTATTAGATCGTCTATATGACGCCTTAATATTTTCTAAATTTGATTTAAAATCAGGATATTGGCAAATTCAAATAGCCGAAGCTGACCAATATAAAACAGCTTTTAATGTTCCTATAGGTCACTTTGAATGGAAAGTGATGCCTTTTGGGTTGAAGAATGCTCCTTCTGAATTTCAGAAGATTATGAATGATATATTCATTCCATATAGTAACTTTATATTAGTCTATATTGATGATATCCTAGTATTTTCTAAAACAGTTCAACAACATTTTGAACATTTAGACATTTTTAAGAAATTAGTTATACAAAATGGTTTAGTTATATCAAAACCAAAAATGACTTTATTTCAAACCAATATCAGATTTTTAGGTCATAATATTGAAAAAGGAAAAATAATTCCTTAATAGAAGTATAGATTTTGCTTCTAAATTTCCAGATGAAATACTGGAAAAAACTCAATTACAAAGATTCTTGGGTAGTCTAAATTATATTTCACCTTATTATAAAAATTTAGCTTCAGATACAGCTATCTTATATGATAGGTTAAAAAAGAAGCCTAAACCATGGACTTCTCAACATACTGAGGTTGTAAAAAGAATTAAGGAAAAGGTTAAATCCTTGCCTTGTTTAGTTTTAGCCAATCCTATTTGGCAAAAGATCATAGAAACTGATGCCTCTGATATTGGCTATGGGGGAATTTTAACCCAGATTTGTCCTGTTAATAACACATCACATTTGGTCAGATATTATTCTGGGAAATGGACTGATAGTCAGAAAAATTATGCAACTGTGGCTAAAGAAATTTTAGCTATAGTAAAATGTATTTTGAAATTTCAAGATGATTTATATAATCAGAAATTTACTGTTAAAACAAACTGCCAGGCAGCTAAATTTATGTTTAATAAAGATTTCAAGCATGATGTGTCTAAACAAATGTTTGCTAGATGGCAAGCTCATTTAGCTCCATTTGATTTTGATATTATTTATAAGAAAGGTAAAGATAATAATCTTCCTGACTTTTTAACACGTGAATATTTACAGCATGCAGGGTAGAGGCAATAATCCTCGAGGTCGTGGCAGAGGCCGAGGTCATACCTCTCAGCCGAAAGAGAAAAATGTCATCATTCAACATGGCAACAAGAAGTTGATAGCTCAAAATCTGACTCAACTGCCAGAAAATGAAGCAGTATTATATGAGGAATTTAAGAAGCAGTATCTTGCTTCTCAACAACAGAAGGAAGGTGAAACTTCTTCTTATGCACAGATGTTAACCGAAGAGGATCATAAACCCTCTTATTATACACATCCACTTAAAGAAATGATATTTCTTTTAGAACCTAAAGATTTACAATGGAAAGAAAATCCATGGCTGTTGATGAACAGATATCTTGATGTGGCCTCATATACAGCTACATCATATAAACATAGACAGTACTATGAGCAAATTCTGAAAGAATGCTCTTGTGAGATAACACACTTTTATCCTGGAGGTATCAAAACAGGAAATATTTATAATTTTAGCAAAATCATTATTAAAAGGATTTTAGCTATTGAAGAGTGGGGTATTTCTCCTCTTAGAGAAAGAGAATTCACAATTCCTGGAACGAAAAATGTTCTTAAATATAATTATTGGGATTATTTAAATATAATTATTGGGATTATATTGATGCATTTCATAAAGCATTTCTATATGAAAATCCAACCAAGAAACACACTTGGTTAGTAAAAATTTGTGGGAATGTTTATAATAATCCTTTACCTAGCTGGGTTATAACATGGTGGAATACCTATGGTACATCAGCTCAAATTCTCCCAGAGCAGTTTAAAACTTTATATGGAGAATGGATTAATATATCTCCTAAAGTTACTGATTATATCAGTTTAAACTTAGCATCAGAAGAAATTGCTTCTTTGCTTTTCTTTATAGAATTTTCTATTCCATGGGTCTAGAAATGGACTCCGGAATTGGGTTATACTCAACAAAATATACCATGTATACGCAGAGTTACTCATAGTAGATTTTGGGATCGATTACTCAAATTTGATCCTGAAACAAAAGCCCTTCATGGTCAAAATATTTTGGATGAAATCCATTATAAGATTGCTGTTTATAAACAAAAACAAGCCACTGGAGAAGTGAAACAGACTAATCCTTATATTATATTATATTATATTATATTAATATATAATTTCATTTCACTCTAGTCTTCCGTTCTTTAGTTTCATTTCACTCCCACCTGCTGAAGCCCTACTACCACCGCCGCTGCCGCCGTCTGTCTGCAACACCAGAGTCACTACCGTTTCTTGCTGCTTCTCCCTCTCACCTCACTCTTAGTCTCTCACCTTACTCTTCTTCTTCACTTGCTCAGGACGTCTTTGAAGCTGAAGCCATAGCTGCCGCAGCCGTCGTCTATTTGCAACACCAGAAGCAGTCACCACCATTTTCTGCTGCTTCTTCCTCTCACCTCACTCTTCTTCTTCACCTGCTTAGGATGTCTCTGAAGCTAAAGCCATACCCACCGCCGCCGTCTTCTGTCTGCACCACCTGTCCAGCTGCTGCCATCTGCTCTCTCCCAAACTCTGTTCTTCAATCTTCCTCCTGAGTCCCGACAGGTAATCATTGTTTCAATGTATGTTCTATTTCAATCACTATTTCAATGTATGTTCTGTTCGGGGCATACTTGATTGTTTCAATGAATGTCTTTGCTGTTCTAGTTGTTATTTTGTTGGGGTTGGAATTGTCATTTTGATGGTGGCATTAGTTGTGATCTTTGTTTTATGCTTTAGATGTTTCATTTTTTGTTCTTTTTGTTGTTAAGGAAGTTTTGTTTATCTTGCCTAAGGATCTACAGCAGGAGATTACTGATGGTGATGTTGAAATCCCTCAAGATTAAATCTTTTTTATAATAGTAATTCCATCAAATGTCTCTTTATTTCACTACCAATTTTGTTGCTGCCCTGCCATTTTTTTCTCCCTTAGTTGACGATGGGATACTTAAATATAAGAAAATGTTAGCTCACAATTTCTTTTTTTATTAGGAAATTAAGTTTTGGATTTTTTAGATTCATCATGGAAATGGTTTTTTATCTTTTCTTGTTTAATATTTGAGGCCGAGTGATTTTGTTCTCGGATGCTAAGTTCTGAAATAGAAAATATATCAAGAAATCATGAAATTCTGAAACAAAATTGGGTTTCTATTTTGTTTATATATTCTACCTTATAATCTGTGAATTTTCGCCATTTTATGCTGGTTGAATTGATTGTTATTACTCTCTTTGTGCATTAGTTCTTCTAGTTACACTTTATAGTTTTAACTATGTAGCCAAGTGGACTTATTGAATGTGTAGCTTATGCTTGTTCGGGGCATGGATTCGGTCTTGTTTCAATATATGTTCTGTTTTTAAACTTTGATTCTTGTTTTTGCTGTTCCATTTGTTATTTTGTTGGGGTTGGTATTGTCAATTTTTTATGGTAGCATTAATTGTGATCTTTGTTTTATGCTTTAGATGTTTCATTTTGTGTTCTTTTTGTTGTTAAAGAGTAAGAAGAATTTTGTGTAATATTAGCATATTCATTTTGTGATATTATTGTTGCTTTCTTCGTTTGATGACTGATATTAGCTTTATTATTTTCTTTGCTGAATGATTAGCTCTATTGTTCATTTTGTATGATTTGTACTTCATTTTATGTGATTTATGCATATATGGAACATATATTTCAATTCAAAGAGTAAGAATAATTTTTCATAAATTTTGCTTGGGAAATTGGAGTAAATTATCTGTTGATGTATTACATGCTTTTTTTATATATTTTATTTAGGATGTCCGGTACAATACCAACTGAAAGTTCCAAGGCATCTACTGCTGCTGATAATATGGAAATAACTAATTACAATGAGTTGGTTGAGTTAAATGTCGAAGAAAACCTAGAAGACCAAGCGGATCCCCAAAGGCAAAAAAAATAAAAAATTTAACTTCGGATATGTGGAAAGAAATCTACTTATGCTTCTTAGAAATTTGAGTGTACTTTACAACAATGCAAGTTAAAAAATAAGAAGAAAGTGGCTTTGGACATCCAAAATAGATGGAATTCTACATATTTGATGCTTGAGTCTGCATTACCTGTTAAGGAAGCATTTAACCACCTGCACAAATTGATAGAAATTATAAGGTTTGTCCAACTGAGAATGAATGGAAAGTTGCAGATGCAATTCATGGATGTTTGAAGATATTTTATGATTGTACTAATCATTTTAATGGTAGAAATTTTCCAACTTCAAATGTCTTCTTCCCTAATGTGTGTAAAATCCAACTTAAATTGAGGGATGGGAAAATAGTCAACATGATTTTCTTAAAGTTATGGTTGGTCCTATGAAGCAAAAGTTTGAAAAATATTGGGAGGAATCATGTTTGGTTTTAGGAATTGCTGTTGTGCTTGATCCCAAGTTTAAAATGAATTTGGTGGAGTTTTACTAGGATACCATTTATAGTAGTGATGCTTATTATTATATTGAAAGAGTTAAGAATGCGTTTCAAAATTTGTACATTGAATATGGTGGGCAATTAAGTTATGTAAGTAATCATCCCTGTCTCACATCTGGTGGAGGAACATAGGAAGATGATTATTCTACTTTTGATGAATGGTATAAGACAAATAAGTCCACTACTACTCGTATGTACCAAAAGAGTGAAATAGAGCAATATTTAGAAGAACCTGTATTTCCTAGAAATGAAAAGTTTAATATTTTGAATTGGTGGAGAGAAAACTCTCCAAAGTATCCAATCATAAGAAAGATGGCACGTGATAGTTTAGTTGTTCCAGCTACTACTGTTGCATTGGAGTCTGCATTTAGCATTGGGGGAAGAGTGGTTGATGAGACACGTACATCATTTCTTCCTGAAATGGTTGAGGCATTCGTAACTACAGCGGATTGGATTGAGCTTTCACCAAATAAAAGTAAGTTTCTTTTTTCTTTTTGTTATTCTAATTTCGTTTTTCTCCCTCCTATATTAGTTAACTATTCTATTTTGTTTCTAGAGTGTCTGACGATAATATTGTTGAAAGTTCTTCAATCCCTTTAGTTGCATTTGCAGAGGAAAATTGATGTGAGTTTTTTTATCTTTAGCTACATATTCATAATTAATCTCTATTTTACATACACTTGTAATATATCCTCACTTCTATGTTTCTTTTGTAGGAGACAAATATGAGCAAGGGGTCTCCAGATGCTTTGATATATATTATATTGAATTAGAACTTTTGTTTTTATTAGATTAATATACTGTGAAAATTTTGTGTGTATTTCAACTTTTAATCATTTGAATTAGAGATGTTAAATGATTTTATTTGTTGAAAGAGATGTTGAGAAAATTATGTTAATCATGTTTAAATTTTTATTTTAGTATTATACTTGTTTTATATATTTTTGTTTAACAGGAAAAAAATAGAAAAATGTTATAAGGGTACGGGTATACCCAGATCCTACCTTAGACCCTGGAGGGTCGGGTCTGGGTCCATAAATTTTATACCTGGAGGATATGGGTCTGGATCTGAGACCAAGTTTCACTATAAGGGTATGGGTCTGGGTTTGGGAGTACCCAGATGGTCTGGACCCGTTTATAGCCCTAGGCGCGGGTACCCTTCTTCCTATGCTTGACCATATTTTTCGACCCAAATTCGATTTTTTTAGTTTATAGTTAATATATTAATATTATTTTTAAATTTCATTAGTTTATATTTATATTGTTAAATTATAAATATTTATTTTTGGGTATTAATTGTTAGTTTTTTAGTGGAGTTTTTTAGTTAATTTCTTTTTTTAGATAATTTTGTATGATAAAGTGAGTTACTAATGTGAATGTTATCGTTTATAAATAGTTATTTTTAAATTATAAATATTTTTATTTAATTTATATTTATATTATTATTGTTAAATTATTTAGTCTATAGTTACAACCCTAAATTATAAATATTTATATTAATTGTTAGTTTTTTAGTCTTTTAGTTAATTTTGTATTATAATATGAATTACTAGAGTGAATATTAATGTTTAATATGTTTAGTTTATAATTAATTGTTTAATTTCTTTATTTCATAAGTTATTGATTATATCTAAAATATATTATTCTAAAATAGCTAGATGTAGATGCAAGTACATTTGAGGAATTTCTGGAACCGAAATATCATGTAGAGCATCATCATTTTTATCAAACAGATGAATTATTCAAATAAAAAAACGATTTGGTTAAATGAGTAAAAGCAATGGAATTGCATACATATGTCATTGTTACCCGATATAAAAAAAAAAAAGAAAGTATTGTTGATCATCGTCCGTATTGTACTCTTGGTTGCGAACATAGAAAAGGAAGAAAAAAAATAGGTGATGAAGAAGAAGAAGAAGAAGAATTTCCTATAAAGCGTAGGGGCTCTTATGTAACAAAGAAGTGCAATTGTTCATTTCAATTAAAAGGCGAGCAATTACCTATGGGAGAACGATGGAAATTAACAGTAAAAGATGGTAGGTACAACCATCAGATAAGTGTTTATCATCACGGGCATTCTAAGACCGTGAGGATGATGGAGGAACAGTTGAAGGTGACTGCAGAATTGACCAGGGCTAATATTGCACCTAAGAATATATTGGTCAATTTTTGAGAAAAAGATCGAGATTGTCCAATTATGTATGTTTACCTTAATTATTTAAGATTGATATGATTTTATATTAGAGAAAATCACCCCCATGTCCCTCAACTATATTTACTTTACTGCTCATTCCCTTAATACTTTTACTAGCCTTTTTGCCATCATAAAATTTATGTGCCATCGATCATGCCCACGAGACCCAAAATTTGGCAATTAATGGCTATCTGAGGTCACGAGCAATGCACGAATTGATCGGTGTAAGGATATAATTGTCTTTTCTTATTTCCCCTCCCTCTTCCCCCACCTACCCCCACCCTTAACTCCCTCTTCCTTACTCATTTTAACTCCCACCACCCATTTCTCTCTTCTGCTTCCCGACTCATCTCCTCCTCTACTTTCGTTCTCTGCTCTAATTCCCCTCTTTCCCTCATCTATCCCCCTTCTCTACTCCTATTCCCCTCTTTCCCTTATCTCTCCTTAACCCTTAAGAACTAATTGAAGATTGTTGAAGAAAATTAAATCCCTTCATGGAAAACAGTAGCTACTCAACCAATTCTCAGAGAAGATTTGCAAGAAACATCAATTCTCAGGCAACCTATTACTATTATAGGATTGAAGCTTCAAGTAGCATTTCATGGACAAATGAAAACCCTGGTCTTCAGTTCATGGGTTGTGAAAATTACAAAGTAAATTCTTCACTTATTCTATAGTTTCTTCTTTAGTTTCAAGATTGGGAATTTTTCTTTACTTTAAAGATTAGGAATTTTCTGTTTCCTTTTTGTTAATTCAAAATCTATGTTTTATGGCAGAGGAATGGTTGTGATTTTTTGAGTGGATTGACCCACCAATCTGCCCTCATTCTATTAACTTCATTCATAGTTTGAAAGACAAACTCAAGGAAGCTGAAAAAGAGAATTCGACACAGATGAATGGACTGAAATGACGTCTAAAAATATGCCTTTTTTGTTGTGTAGGTTTTGTTCGTCATATGGATGCTAGTGATAATAATGATGATGATAATAGCAAGTGTAATTCCAACTCAAAGAGTGGAAGATATTGAGATATATTTACTAAACTGTAGTTATTCATGTGTTGTTGGTATATTTTGTGTGTTTGGATTGATATTTTAGTGTTAATTTAGGCATGTTAGAGTAAAGTGAACTTGGTATCATATTAGAGGTGAATTTGTATTTGGATTGTATTACAATTTCTGAGTTTTTTACAATAACGATCACATTTTGTTATTCAATCTTTAATTATGAAAGTTTGTGTAAGTGAAGATAAGTAAGGGCAATAAGTACAAATGCACAAACATGTTCCAGAATGCACAAATGTACAAAATGCACAAATGGACCATTAAAAAATGCACAAATTGGACCCATTTTAAACTTGTTCCAAAATGGACCATTCCAAATGCACAAAACAGAAAGGAAAACAACCAAATATCAAGTTAACTAACTACATAAGACTATTCCAAAATCAGCTCCAAGCCATTTACAAACTTGCTCCAAAGTACCAAGCCTAAATCAAGTACCAAATGTAAGCAAAATTCAAATATGGACAAGCAAATGTAAACAACCAAATATCACATTAACCAGCTACAGAAAAACCAATCAAAATCAGTTCCAAAACACAAACCAATCCATCTAGATCAACTACAAAAAAAATCATCAAAATCAGTTCCAAAATACACACTAATCCATCAAAAGTAACTACAAAAAACCAGTTCCTAAATAGTAGCATTCTCCTAAAGAGTGGATTCAAACCATAAGATGTACTTCACAAACCATAAGCAACTACAAAAACACCAGTTCCAAAATAATAGCATCTCTATTACATAAGATCTTCCAAATTCCTCTTAGCGGTCATTTTCTTTCTTCTTTTGGGAGGGTTCACAACTTGAAGCAAAAAAGAATAGTTAGTAAGTCAATAAGTAACAACTTCTTCAACATGAAAAATAAATAATGAGCTTACTAAAGGTTCTTCTTGAGTTAAATTTAGCTCATTGACAGTTGAATTTAAAACTGCACTCGCACTTTCATTCAGCTCATTCATAGCTGCATTTGGACTTGGATTAAGGTCATTTACAGCTCTATTTTCAAACTGCAAGAAACAGTAAATAAGGAAGCATGTTAGAAATTAATTGAAAACTCAAAAAAATGTAACATTATGACATATTACTATAGGATCATTAACAACTCGTGATTGCAACACATCTACTTCATCAGTCACATGCTGTTATTGTTGATTTTCAAGTTGTGTAGTGACTTGGACATTGACTTGTTGCTGCTGTATTTCAACTTGGCCAATCACTTGTTCAGTTGGCACAGAAGCTATGTTTGATTTTCCAACAAGGGCACATGTTCTTTTGTTGTTCCTTAACTGCTTACATACCCCACTTTTGTTATTGTTTGCTTCTTGAATCATGTCACCTGCTGTTCCCTCTATTACAACACTTGTTGATTTCTAAGGGCACAACCTTATATTGTGCCTTCCTCTCCACAGTTACCACATTTTGGTGGACCACCTAAACCAATTCTACTTAACTTGGTAGTCTTAACCTGATTTAGCCTCTTACTTGTGCCCTTATCTGGAAACCTTTTTCTTGTTTTCTTTGGTCTTCCACGCAAAACTAATCTCTTAGCAGGCAGAACCTTTTCTTTTCCAGTTCTTGGCCACAAGTTGCTTCCACTTATAGGCTTCACCACCCTGTCATAAACTTTTATATATGTTGACATATGATAACATTCATCGACATATATCTCCACTTCATCCCCTTGACATGCTATAGCACTTATAGCATGTACACAAGGGATGCCACATAATTGCCATGTCTTGCATGAACACATCTTGCGGCCCAGATCCACTGAATACTTCTCTTCCCAAACATGTTCAACTTGGTAAAACATATTTCCAGCCCCTCTTGGTATGAAATCTGTACTTAACCTCTTTTGTCTTTCAATATCATTTTGCATTTTAGGACATATCAAACAAGGTTTTTTTTTAAAAATCCATTCCCTTTTCAAAGCAGTTCTAGTCATCAAGTGTGTCCTAATTGTTTCTAGCAAAGAAATGATAGGCTTGCTCTTAGTTTGAAGAATGGATACTATTAAAACTCTCACGCAAATTATTGAGTAGCCAGTCACACTTGGTATATGTTCTAAAAAATGCCCAACACCATAGTTCATTATTGGTGTTCTTCAGTAACCAATCATATGTCTTTTCATCTAAAGACTTAAGGGCAGCCATATTATCCAAGATATGATTTCTATGGGTTGACCTAGTAGATGCGCACAATCTATCTTTTAATGCAGCACCAGGAAAAAGTTTTCTAAAGTTTTGGTAAAGATGTCTTACACAAAAACAATGCTCTACATCTATTAGCAACTCTCCTCCTGCCTGAATCAACCCCTGGAAAACATAAAAGTAAAAAATTTAGATTAGAATATCTAAAAGTAAACAAATTCAGATCATTCACAATAAAAGTGTACCTTTTGCCTATCATTTATAAAAGTGTATTGCTCCTGATCTTCAATCTTCAAGTCTTCAATCAAGATCCCCAAGAACCATCTCCATGTGTATGAATTTTTTCAGCCTCACAAAATGCAAATGTAATTGGAAACAAGCAGTTATTTGGATCAACTCTAAGCCAATCACTTTACTACGACTATAGTTAAATTCTTTTTTCAAAGCTCATAATCTCATATAAAACCTAAAAAATCTCTAATTTCCTTCTCCAGCATCCTCAGCCTTCCTCACAATAGTATTACTTAGATCTGACTGCTTCAATTCTTCAATGTAATTCCACAACCTACCATATTGATCATTGTATCTTCCTTCCTTGCAACTCCATTGCCTTTTTCTTTATTTTGTGAACAGTGTGCCTCACTATGTTATAGTTTAATTCCCTTTGAACTTTTTCAATGAACTTAGATACATCAATACCTTTCACTGGCCTAAAATCTTCAATATACCTCTTGGCCAGATATAGTGGACACACAAGTTTTGGGTCAAAATACCTGCTACATGTGTACTGGTCATTTAGTGCCTTAATTTGCCAGTCAGAAGTCCCTATAACCCTTCTTGCATACAGTTTCTATCAACAATTTTCTCTTTTACACTTTTCTGTCACTCTAACTGGATCTAACTTCAAAGTCACCATTTTCCTTTCTAATTTAACTTTATGCTGTATAATTACATCTATCAAATGCCTCTTCCTCTCGAATATCAATCCACACACAAATCTTGGATTCTCACCATCAATCTCAAGTCTGAAAATTGGTAATTTAACCATATAACCCTTCTCACCATCATCAGCTTCACTTTTTTCTCCACTTAAATAATCTTTAGAACAGTAGTCTTCATCAGTATCACTGCATATATTGTTATCCAACTCATCTTGCAAACTACCTTTTTCAACCCTTTCTCTTGACCCAGTAGCTTCTTCATTATTCCCTCTCCCATTAGATGTGTTACTTGTTCTTCAATTGTTTATTGTGCTCCAAATCTGTTCTTCTTCTTCATCCCTCTCATATTCTGAATCTACAAAGTTTTCTGGTATGAAGTCACTGTCCTTACTACTATCTTCTTCCCCAACCAAATTCTCACCAAGATCAACTACTTTTCCTTTCTTTTTTGCTGCAATCTCACCAAGATCAAACTATTCATGTGTCTTCAGCATGTTGCTCTTTTATGATTTGGCTGTTTTTTCCTTTTGCAGCTTGCTCATGTTCTTCTTCAAGGTTTAGCCCCTCAAAACCTAGAACATCATTAAGCCAATCAATTCTCCTTGAAACTTCATTGGTGTTCTCAAACACCCTCTTTTTCCTTGGTGTATCTTGCTTCAAATTTGATGCACTTCATTTAATTATAGAGGGAGCAACAACTTGTTTTTAAGGAGCAGCAACTTCAATTCTTGGCATATTAAAAGGAGCCGAAACATGAGTTTTTGAAGGAGCAACAACTTGAGTTTTTGTTGGAGCAAAAGCTTTAGTTTTAGGTAGGTTGCTTCACAACTACATAGACTTCTGTCTCACCAGTTGAAGCCCCCTATTTTGAGAGGAGTGATACATCTGTCTCGGTCCAAATAGGGTTAAAAAATGCCTTCCCTACTCTTGGTTTGATGTACTAGTAGCATTCTAAGTATTTATCACACCCCACCAACCTGAAGCATGTTTGCAAAAAATCCAAGACAAAGGTATCCATATTGCACCCATAAAAAATTTTCAAACTATCCCCCACATATTCCTTATCATCACCTTCCCCTATAAAGTTCCATAATGGAATATTTTAAGACTAAAGTTTTCATTGCCCAAGGCTAACATTTTAAAACATCAAAAAAGAAAACAAAAATCAAATTGTAAATTATGCTGCAAAACCCCTAAATATAGTAATCACTGTCTAATACAGTAAGGGAAAATTCGATATTTCACTTGAAAAATCACATAAAAAGACAAACAAGAACGACCTTCAAAGAACCACAAAACATTTGAATAAAGTGTAATACATTCCAAAAAGCAAAAACCAGAATAAGTTAAACAATATTATCAGTTCTTTAGCACAATCGAGGTTTAAAAAAATGAATCTTTTTTTCAAAAAAGTTATAAATAACCCAAGAATAATAACTCTCAAACACAGTAGCAAATAGAAATTGCAATAAGAAAGTAAAATAACTAATAAAATGGTAACCTAACTTACCATATTTTGGATTTTCTTTACTTATATCTTGTCGTGGTCGTTGTCTCATTGCTTCAGAAATCGCAACTCAACTAAGCAAAATTGATGAACTGGTTCAGAGAGGATAATGGATGGAAGTTTTCTGGGCTATGGAAGACTACGAAAAAAGAGGTATTGGCAAAAAATTTTGAAGATGAACGATGAAGAAGAACGGGTTTTAGCCCTATTTTGTGAGAAATTGTGGGTTTAATCAAACTATCATCCAGGTTATTTGGCTTGATCCAAGATCCAATCATTTTTTATTTGGGTTGGACAATTATGGAGGGAAAAAATAAGATAGGACACCGATCTATTCGTGCATTGCATGTGACCTCAGGTAGCCATTAATTGCCGAATTTTGTGTCTCGTGGGCATGATTGGTTGCACGTAAAGTTTATAATGGAAAAAAAAGGCTAGTAAAAATATTAAGGGCACGAGCGGTAAAGTAGAAATAGTTGAGAGCCACAGGGGAATTTTCTCTTTTATATAATTTATATGGTTTTTTAGCATTTTAATTATTCAATTCATATAATTTCTTTTTCTGCAATACTCAGACTGTTTATAGTGCACGTTCCAAGATGAAGAGAGAAAGGATGAGCAGACGTAATACAATAGAAGTACAAATTGCTGTTCGAAAAAGGATATACATGCTATTGGAGAAACTGTGATGACACCAACGTTCATAGTGATATCGTTGTTGCAAACCCACTATCCATTGATATGACAAAAACATGGTTGTATGTACTTATAATGCACTCAACGTACAAAACAAACAAGTGAGTTCCTATAACATTTTAGCGGTTTATAATTATACGTATATTTTTATGTTTGTTTTTTAGGTTTTCTTTTTATGTTAGTTGATTTTTTAGATAGATATTGTTTAAATTATTAGTGATTTTTAGCATGTTGGTAGTTCATTTTTTGTGTTAAGATGTTAATGTTATTTGAAATGAATTCGTATAGTTTTTGGAGTTTTAAAAAATATTTTGTTTATAATTATACATATATTGGTATGTTTGTTTTGTAGTTGTCTTTTATGTTATTATGTTAGTTGATTTTTTAGATATTGTTTTAGTTGAGATCGTAGTTATAATATGTATTTATTTTTTGGTTATCAAATACTTATTATATTAATTAGGTACAATATACTATTAGTTGAGGCTATCAGATGACTCCTACGGGGAAGAATTTCATTATAGCTACTGCCTTCATACTAAATGAACAGGCTGAGACTTATTAGTGGGTGATTGAGCAGATTAAGAAATTATATTTCGAAATTGAAGGGCTCGTAGTTGCTATAACAGACAAGGAGATAGGTTTGATGCTCATCATCTCTGTAATGTTCGATAGTTCTTACCACATGTTGTACCGGAGACACATTGCGAAAAATGTTGAAGGAAAGTTAAATATGTCGACTAAATCGAGAGAAAAAGCCAAGTTGTTTGTAATAAAGCAAGCCCAAGTCCATGCAAGAAGGCCCACAAAAGGCTATAGACCATATAGCCTCGGCCCATAGTGCTTTCCGTCAAATTTTTTTGTCACTTTCTTCTTTTATAAACTTCTTCACTAAACTAAATTCCCGCTAGCACTAAAAAGGCTACTCCTAGTAGAAGTGGTAGAATTATTCCAAGTATTTCAGCTGGAACAGCTATGTACATTTTCGATTTTCTATTCACTCATGGTCGGTGCAAGGCCAGAAATTGGAACACATTGATTCTGCTCGTTCCCGTCATTTGCTTCAGGGCCTGTCCCTCGGTGTGGTCAGTACTCCATACTGTCGGGTTCACTCGTTACGGTAACCACTGTCCCTGAAGTAAAGCCAGGGGATCGGTCTACCAACTATTATAGCCTAGCCTATGGGTGAATTCGAATGTACCGAAAATCAAAATGCAACAATCTCTTCTCATCGAAAGGTTCAATCCCATACAACTTGGCGAAGATTAATTGACTCAAATACTATTAAGAGTACGAAGAAATTGGAACTTTTCGAAGACCAAGTGGCATAAGCTACCTTCTTTTCGGGGTACTTGTTTGATGAGTGGTTAAATATATATCCCTAAAATTGGTGAGGGTTTGGGCATACTAGATTTTATGCTTTGGGCAAGAGATAACTAATTGGGTCGATGGTGATTCAGATACAGTATTTTTGAAAATGGATGGTTTGATTGAGGTACAGATTGCTCAGATTATGACAACATTGGAACATTCCAAATTAAAGAGAAGGATGATGTAAAATCAAATCTAGTAGTATCACACTTTGCTACAATGTAAGTGATTTGGCACTAATGGTTATGAAATGGAATAAGAAATAAATATCTCCAACAATGAGCAACAACCTCCTAACTCCCTCGTTGACGATCATGATATCTGATCTAGTTTCCTATACAGTCACGCCAAATTCGCAACTCCCAAGCCATCCTACAACACCTGTAGTGATTCTTCAAAATCGGCCATAGCTTGTAATCTACTATGTTCAGACTGCTCTTATAGGTGAACAGTGAGTTCCCGAAAACGAAAAGGACATAGGTAGCCGATCTAATTTCCATGCTAAGCTAACTACTATGACCAGTAGCTAAAATGTATTTCTGCAGAATCCCATGCATAGCATCATTAGTAGAGTTTACAGCCTTAACAATGTCTCTGCTCAGTATCTGTACGATCTCCTTCTGACTGTACTCCATGCAAACAACATCGCCGTACGCCGGTATACTGAGTATCAATTCAACATCGTGAAGTGTAACTATCATTTCCCCAAATGGCATGTGAAAGCCCACTGCCACCTCTCGACAAATACACTCAAAATTAATAAATGTGAGTCTTGGGACATGCAAGACTGCAGATGTATGTTGTCTTCTTCACAAAATCACTACTCGGTCTCTACAAAGTAAGTGTTGTGTGGCATGAATGAATTTTCAACAAAGGCCGCTCCTACATACATAATAATACAAAACCATAATTACATAAGTTGTTACATGAGTTTTGAAAAATTACAAAACACATTTATCAATTCATAAGAAATTAAATCATATATATCATATGTATTATAAATATAATATTTACCTGTCCACTTCATATAACTGCAACTACGTGTCCACTGTCTGATCGAAGGATGTCAGGATCCTGTGGACCTCTTGGGCAGTGGCGGAACCAGGACAGAAAAGTTGGGGGGTTGAACGACAGTAAAAATTTTGCTAGAATTTCGTCTATAAAATGGATGCATTCCAAGTACAAAAGACATTTAAACAATTCCAAATTTACAAATAAAAAAGCAAAAAAAAAAAGGTAATCCCCATTACCAACGAGGAGTGTTCACCCATCACTCACGAGGAATGATTACACATCACTCACGGGATAAGTATCACTATAAAATTTGAAGATATTAATACAAATAAAATAGCAAAAAGATAGGTAGTCGCCCATTACTAAAAATCTCTCTACAACATTCCTTATTTGATCCAATGAGGAGTGATCAGCCATCACTCACGATGAATGATTTCCCATCACTCACGGGATAAATACCTCTATCAAAGCTGAAGATATGAATGCAAAAGATGTTGAGAATCTTGAGATAATAGATCGAGCACGATCAAAAGACGACCTCCAATATGAGCTGCAATTAATTTAGAACGATAAGAAGATTAATATAATAATAGAAATAAAAATAGAAACAAAATACTGCATCTTTATTTATACTATATTCTAACCAAGTAAAATCTTTAAACCATATCTTTTGAAACGATCTCCTAATTTCACCAAAATCAGTTTGAGGGAATTTGTGATCACATGGTTGAGTTGAGGTTTTAGCCACATACCGTCTCGTTAATTCATCTCTAATTTCATAAGGATAACTATCAATTTATTATCGCAATTGTGAATCACCAGCAATGTCACAATACGAAATCTCTACTCCTACTCGAGGCTTTTTCCCATGATCTTCATTATTAACATTTCCTTTATTAGATGATGTTTCTTCAACCGGATCAGAAACCTTCTTCCACTTTTCAAGATATTTTTCATAGTAAAATCCTATATAATAATCAAATATTTTAAATTAAAGTCAAAATTTTTCACTTATGAAACCCAAGAAACAGAAACAATTAATTAGAATAATTAATTAGAACAATTAATTAGCACTTCATTATTTAGTTCAACAATTAAACCCTCTTTCATTATTTTAACAAAAAAACCCTAGAAAGTTTTTGACACAAAATCAAAATTTTTCCACTTTAGAGGGCGGGGAATTTGAAATAGGAGGATTTGATGATGGATGAAGTGAATTTTTAAAACAAAAATTCAAGAAAAAATTGAATAAAAAATGTAAGTAAAAACTTACTTTTTTCTTCAAATTTGAAGAACAACAAGAGAACTGGAGAAGCTACTCTACCTGTTTGCCTCTGTCGCGTCGCCGACTAGCCGCGCCGCCACTGCCCACCGGCCACCATTGCCGCCGCACATTGCCAAGGAGGGAGCTGAGCCGAGAGTCGAAATGGGAGGGAGTGAAGAGAGAGGGAGCTTCTTCTCTTTTTGTCGACTATGAGCAGCTGAGTTTTATTTTATTATTTTTTTGTCAATGTCAAGTAGCTAAAGTTTTCGGGCTACTTTTTAAAAAAAAAAATTCTAGGGGGCTTGATGTAAAATACACATAACTTCTAAAGTTTTTCAAATTGACCGGGGGGGCTCGAGCCCACCGGAGCCCCTATGTAGTGCCACCCCTGCTCTCGAGGTAGGTACTCTACTCCGAACAAGAATCGTGCATCTGCATCTTCACCTTCTTTTTTCCACCCCTCGAGGAATCAGCAAGTTCGGTCGGAGGACCAGACTTCCTGGCCTTTGTAGACCGGGACCCCATAAAAATTCTCGCCGGATTTCTCGCGATAGCTAGGGGTGTAAATGGGTCCAAACAGATATGGTACTCCCTGTACCAGACCCAGACCCTTATAGTGAAACATGGACCCAAACCCAGATCCAGACCCTTTGGGAACAAAATTTATAGACCCAAACCCGACCCTCTAGGGTCTCGAGTGGGTCTGGGTATACTTGTACTCCTATGCCATTTTTCTATTTTTTTTCCTATTAAACAAAAAAATATATAAAACAATGTATAACTCTAACATAAAAATTATAATATGATTAATATAATTTCCTCAACATCTCTTTCAATAAACACAATCTTTTAACGTCTCTAATTCAAATGATTAAAAGTTCAAGTACAAACAAATAGGATAAAGGTATAAATTATGTATTAATAAAAAATATATAAATAATATAATATTTATTATAACGGGTATACGGGTAAACGGGTCCGAATAACATCATACCCTACCCAGACCCATTTAATAGAATTTATACGGGTACGGGTACGAGTAGGGGTCCAGCTCCGTGTGTATAAAATTTTAACTTTACCTGCTATAAACGGGTATAGACCCGCTCGGATACAGGTAAGACCCGCCCGTTTACAGCCTTAGCGGCAACCATGAAACCAGTCATAGGTCCTTTCCCCTTACATAGCTTACGACCCGATGCCAATGTAGGAACCTCACTCTCAGCCATAACCTCCTCTCTCTCATCCTCACCTCCCTCCTCCATATCTACCTGAACATACACTTCATTACTCTGAATATCCCCTATATCTCCTCCTACCTAAACTGAGGGCTTACCAACCTCAGCTCCCTCTATTTGAACTAAATGCCCACGATCATGATCTCTCTCAAACTAAAACAAGGCATCACCACCCGTATAGGAAGCAGAAGCAACTCCTGCAGATATGCCATAATAGTTCTGGTGGCTGTATGGGATGGGTAATGGGACCCCTCTCATAAGATTTTCTATGAATGAAGCCCCACAACTGTGCATCTCTGATCTTACGATTGCTGATTAGATGCTGGTAGATCGAGTCAATGAACACATGCTGAGTACCAGATGAGATAGCTGGTAAGGTAAAGGTCATAAAGATGACAGTGGCTGATATAGTAATAGTGTGTAAGGGTCATGATGCATACGCATTCTAATAGGAGTCAGAGAAAGCTGTGTTGAAGATCCTAAGGCGTCATGATACATTCCAGGACCAACAGGGGCAGGAGTGATAGGTATGTCATCAGTACTATGCCTACCCCTTAATAACCGACATGAGGCTGTTGTCACAGTACGACCGTGAGTATGACCACTCGTGTCTGCAATAGGGCCTAAATCATCATCTCTCCGACATCTCTACTGCTCACGGTCCATCTAAAAGAATTTCAAAATAACCATAAATAACTACGTATATATCTACATGAGTATTCAATTATTAAATTATTTAATCTTTAATTATTATTTAATCTATAAATTTTATTTAATCACTATCTTTTTAGTATAGTTATGTTTGCCTATTTCACCCCAGATTTTCAAATGTCTAAATATTTAATTATTATTTAATATATAATTTTATTTAATCCCTATTTTTAATAACCTCAAATGTCTAAAATGTTTCACAATCCCTATTTGTATTAAGAATCTCTAAATGTTAAGTTAATTAAATATTTTTTTAATATCTAAAGGAAAATTAAATACTTTAAATCATAAATTAAACATGAACACTAATAATAATACTATCAAAAAATTAAAAATGTTTAAATTAAATTAATTAAGCAAATTCATAACTAAATTGATTATATTGATCGATAATAAATGCTAACATATACACACACATAATGGATATTGATTGACTAACAAATTAAATAGGAAAATTCATAATTATTGTAAACATTAACATTCTAAATTATTATATCGATTACATGCTAACATATACAATATATAACTTTTAGCAAAAAAACTAACTTAATTGTATAAATGCACCATTAAAAACAACAAAAACAATTAAAAATATAAATACCACTTATTAAAAAAATGTGTTTTTGGGTCAAAAGTTGAGCCAGACGCGGACCCAACAAGTTCTGCGCCCAGCCTAGCTACAATCCCTTGACGACCTGCAACTAGGTTGGGTGCAGAGTTCGCTGGGTCTGCGCCTAACCTAACTTTTGACTCAAAACCATGTTTTTTATGTAAATAAACGAATATAAGATCAAAGTACTAACTTTTTAAATCTAACGGTTGGATTTGAGTAGTTCTTAGTTCGAATTCGGTTAAAGGTAGAGAGAATTTAGAGACAAGCTTAGTAGAGAGAGAAATATTTTCCTTCAAATGAATTTTTTTCGCACATTTCTTTTATCTTCCCGCCATTTATTATTGATACCTTTAAATCAAATAGTGTTAACAATGTCATTTGTTTGTAAAAAGTACTGTACATATATTGCGGTACAAAACTGATAAGACATATGAGGAGATCAACAGGGTCAGGGATTACTAGCAAAAATAGGGAAACAACTATAACTTTGATACCTAAGTGAGAATAGATTTTGACATATAAGAATGCAATGAATATACATGATGAATAGTTACTTATACTCATATATAGCTTATAAGGTTTATGTGCAGTACGAGGTGAAATTTAGGAAAGTAGAGTGTTTGAGTCCTTTAAACCTTTCCCATCTGATAAGTTCACATATAGGGCTGTAAATGGGGCGGGTCTTATCCGTACCTACGCGGGTCTATACCTGTTTATAGAAAGGTAAGACTTAAATTTTATACCCGCGGACCCGTACCCGTACCTGCATCTGTATTTATTCTATTATATGAGTTTGAGTAGGATATGGTAATACCCAGACTCGTATACCCGTATTAATAAAATAGTAATATATATTTATATACATTATATTGTTTATATATATTATCTATGAGATGAGGTGGCAATATTAGTTTTTCTAGAATGAGAGAAGAGGGCCAATCTCAAGAGGTTGTTTAGTAGTAATAGAATTCTTATTAGTATTAATTAATAAATCTCAATTTTTTTTCTTTTTTTTTTTTTTGCCTTATCTTAATATATACATGCCACAAACCAGGCTTATCATGTGTAATAGTTAGTTCCTACTTTCTTATATTATATTAATCTATAATTTATAATAAATTTCTCTTTTGTTCTTATTCTTTAAAAGAGCCATCTTGCATGTACATTAACATCAACAATTTTAAATAGTACACAAATAAGAGAAATTATCCACAAAAAAAAAAAAAAAAAACGAAAACAAGAGAATTGTGGGCATTGGTACTGCCCACAACAAATAAGGTTGTATTTTTGTGTTGAATTTTTTTCTCAATTATTTTGAATTTTTTCTGGAATAATTATTTTGATTTTTTTTATTCTTTTGAAAAATAAAAAAAGTAACTAAATTGTATTTTTTTTTTTGTTTAAAAAAAAGCCCAGTATGTAAAAAAGTTAAAAAGACGTCCACTTTCTCTTAATTTATATGTCCAGTCTATACATATAAATGATTCTAGTATACTTATGAGTTTTCAACATTTGCATCTAAATGCTACCACTCCATTACACATTTATATTATATTATAAGATACTAACTACCTCTCGTCAGAAATATAAATCATTTTAGTCAAAATTGTCAGAAATATAAATTATTTTAATCAAAATCAAAATTATAAAGTTTTTTATACATTTCAATATGTATTTATTGTATGTTTCTAATTCTATCGCCTTTAATTTATTTATTATCTCTCATTCCTCTCTCTCTCTCTCTCTCTCTCTCTCTCTCTCTCCCCCCTTATTTATTGAGGGGTAAAATAGATATTTTCTATAAAAGATTACATTGTTTTCTTAATCCTTAATTCGCTGCAAAGTCCAAGTATATTCTTGACCGAAAGTAATATTCATTTTTAAGGGTTTCATAATATAAAAACTTCTTTTATTTAGAATATATTGTGTTTTGGGATTATACATTGTTTTATATAATTTCTATTTAACATAGAAAAAAATAGAAAAATATCATACGGGTACGGGGTATACCCAGACTCTACCCTAGACCCTAGAGGGTCAGGTCTAGGTCCAGAAATTTTATACCTGGAGGGTATGGATCTAAGTCTAGGTCCAAGTTTCACTATAAGGGTATGGGTGTGTGTCTAAAAGTACCCAGAGGGTGTGGACCCATTTACACCCCTATCCACATGTGAGTAATGCACCTTTAAATAGTTCGTGAGCTACTTTCTGGTTCCAAAGCATGTGGGTTGTACCCATTAAGTCAAAATTAGATTAACAAAATGGGTTATTTCCATCTAAAGTTAATTACTATTAGGATTAGCAGTTCTACAGTAACCGTTAATTTTAGCTTACCAATTACCATCACCGTTTAAGTTATCAAATACCATTACCGTACCAATACCAATCAGTTATCCGTTATCATTCGGAAAGTCAACAAATCAAATATACTTCTCAACATTTAAACTTAAAAATTGGCTCATTGAATTGCATTACTTGGAAATAAAAATCAACTCCAAATTAAAAGCTCTCCCATTTATAACAACAACACACACAAATATATATATATATATACATACATATGTAATCGTTATTGATTTTTTCAATCCGTAAAATTCTATGACCAAAACCTTAGACCTTAGAAAATATCAAATCCATTCGATATTACCATTGGTCACATAATCAGTCATGTAATCGATCGGTTACCTATCAGAATTGGAAAAAAAATCATACCGTTGCCATCCCTAATTACTATCAAGGAGAAGTCTAGAGTCTAACACCAAGGGCTTTTTTCTTAAACAAGCCCTTTTTCTTTAACAGGCAACTAAAGTGGCCCAAAATTTTTTTTTATCCCTGATTTGGCCATAACGCACAATGGTTGTGCGTTATTAATTAGGATAACGCACACAATGGTTGTGCGTTATTAATTAGGATAACGCACAACCATTGTGCGTTATCACTAATCATATCCTAGGTGGCAGATAACGCATCTTCATTTTGAGTTATTAGCCACATCATCTTTTTTTTTTTAAAGTCTTGTAATTTTTTTTTTAAAAAAAAAATCTTATAATAGAATTTGAACCCTTGACCTCATAAGAAATAACATAGAAGACTTATCAATAAACCACCATTGGAACTTATTAAACAAGTGCATGAGATTTTATTTAATAATAACTTACTTACTTACGTATTCCAATATTTAACAACTTCAATCATTTGAATTTTTAATTAGAGCAAAAAGAAGACTGCTCCTCTATTTAATTTTCAAATTGGTGCCGTAATTTTTTAGTTAACAAGAGAGAAAGTATTAGAAAATTACAAAAAATATAAATTAAAACGAAAATAGGAGGTTTTTGTGGAAATAGTCGGTGGGAAACCATTAAAACTGTTTCCAACGCGTAGGTCTCAAAAAAATACCCGAAATGCCCACAAGAATCGCCTCAATCGGACGTCCGAGCGCAAAGTTATGCCCCGTCAAAGTTTTCGACTATACAAAATAAATTTTTTGCCCCGAAACTCATCCGGATCACTTTTTCGATGATGCCGTTGCGTTCCTCTTTACAAGAACCATCAAAACGAGTGGTCATACGTGTGAAACGGACATCCGATCGTAGATTTATTCATGTTTAAAGTTTTCCAAATACCTACAAAAATTATTTCTTCATAATCAACATAAACAAGATAATGCACAATGGTTTTGCGTTATCATCCAACTCAGCACTTAACGTGGATTAAGCCCGTGATTAGCTATAACGCATTATGGCCTCTTCAAGATTTAAAAAAAAAAAAACTAAACCTATTTAGTTTCCATTTTTTGAAAATGGGCTAAATAAAGAAAAAAAACCAACACCAAGCCTCAATAGTTCAAGAGTAGGTAGAAAGGTTTATTTATTAATTGAAGAGTATGTTCAAAGGGAAGTTAAAGCATATGCAACTCCAAAAGACCTTCCTCGAGGAAGGAGAGCCATATTCCATCAAGGGGGCCGATAAAGGCAACTCGGGAATCTATAAAGATAACTCGAAAATTTTTAAAAATTTCATTTTCCCTCCTCTCACTTTCTCTCACTACACACATTCTCTCTAACATCTCTCTATGATTACAAACTTCAATCTCAGATCTTGGAAGATCCGACCGTCCAAATTGAAAAAAAAATGTTAGTTCTTCAATCTATTCTCTTTTATTTACAATGTTACCATTTAGATCATTGAAATATTTGTTAAAAAAAGGAAAAAATTGGATTTAAAAAAAAAAATTCTAGCTGCACTTTCGCCGGCGACGGCCAAAAGTGCTGCCGGAATTTTTTTTTAATTTTTTTTAATTTTTAATCTCAGATTTAGGAAGATCCGACCGTCCAAATTGAAAAAAAATGTTAGTTCTTCAACCTATTCTCTTTTATTTACAATGTTACCGTTTTAGATCGTTGAAATATCTGTTAAAAAAGGAAAAAATCGAAAATTTTTTAAAAAAATCTGGCGGCACTTTCGGCCGTCGCCAGCGAAAGTGCCGGAGAACTTTCAGCGCCCATAATTTTTTAAAAATTTTTTTAAATTTTTTTATTTTTTTTATTTTTTTATTTTTTTAATTTTTTTAATTTTTAAAATCTTTTTTTAGGGTTTAGATGTTTTAATTTTTTGTTCATAGTATATTTGATTATTTAATTAATTTTGTGTACATAATTTAATTGTTTATGACTAGTTGTTTGTATATGTAGAATGTGTGTGACTAGTTGTTTAACATATTTTATGTGATACCCATTTTTAATTGTTAATGTGAATATAGATTTGTGCACATTATGAAATGATAAAAATAACGGAAATGAAATAGGATAATAATCGATAAAGTGAACAGTACTAAAGTAATAATAATGTTATATAATTTTGTCCACTTAGAGTAATGTAACTAGCTTAAAATTGTTTGCTTCATGATTATGGGCTTAATAAGAAAATGTGTAGTGTAATTGCTAAATTGTTTGTATTTTAATTTGAAATCATTATTATGTTATTTTTTGTCTTAGTTTTAGGATATAATTCTAAGGTTATATAATTTACAAATTAATAATTATTACCAAAGAAGAATATTAGTAATGAATAATAATTGAACAAAAGAAATAGTAGCCCCGTGAAATAATAGATACTGATAATTCGTAAGATAAAATAAGAATCGATGAAGTGAATATTTGATTATTTAATTTATAATTTTTTGTTCACAATAGTATATTTGATTATTTAAGTAATTTTGTATATGTAGAATGGATCTTTTTCAAGAATCTTTGCAAGAAAATATTGGTTTTGAGGTAAGAAATCAGGATTTGTTTTTCATATTTTCAGACACACTTTCGCCCAGATTGAGCAAAAGTCACTGTGAGGACAGGCTAAATCTAGGCGAAAGTGTGCACGATAATGTGAAAAAAATATTTTTTTGTGTTTTTTGTTTCTTTAGGTTTTTCTTTTTGTAATATTAACTTTTCATTATACATTAACAGGGTGATGAAGATCCAAGTACCTTTGAAGAATTTCTAGATCTGAAAGAATATATCGATCTTGGACATTTATTTATAATGGACCGAATATTTAGTTCGAAAAATGAGTTAGTGGAGTGGGCAAACCAGATTACAATGAATGCGAAGACATTTTTAATCATAACTCGGTATCAGAGAGCAAGAACATTTGACCGTCGACCGTATGTCACATTGGCTTGCGAACGCGGAGGTTCACAATAATAAATATCTCTGATAATGTTATATAATTTTGTCCACTTAGAGTAATATAACTAGCTTAAGATTGTTTGATTTATGATTATGGGTTTAATAAGAAAATGTGTAATGTAATTGCTAAACTGTTTGTATTTTAATTTGAAATTATTGTTACGTTATTCTTGGGATGAAATAATCGATAAAGTAAATAATGAAATATATGATAAACAATTTTTAACGAGCTTGAATAATTAATAGATGGTTCGACCTAGCGGCCGTAGAGGAGAGTTGATCTTGGTCCTGTCACGGATAGGACAGGTCGAGTTGAGGGGCGCCCTATGACAACTTCGTCTAGAGGTGTGAGGGGGCGACATAGTACTTTTGACATCTCTGTTACTCCTACCCCTCTTGCACCTGGTTTCCATCATGGTACAGGTGAAGCCGGGTCTTCTACCCAACCAACTGTTGTACCTTTTCGATCTCGACCTCCCCTTCATCCCCATCAGTCACATACACCTGTACCCTATGAGCCATATGGATCTGCACATCCACCTTCACACCACACAGACACAGTATATGATCCATACCTACAGGCTCCTACCGTTGTGCGACCTCGCATACCGTATCTATCTGCTTTACAGGAGCCTATATTGTACGATGGGTCTCAGGCGAGGCAGATAGGGGTTGAGTTTATTGATCAGATGCTTGGAGACGCCTGTCAGGATTCTTCTTGCGGAACACACGGGTATTCTCATGCTGATTATGGTGTTTCATCTTCTGATCATTATGTACCTGGGCCTGCAGATAGGGTTCCTGAGGGTGATAGGGTTTTAGGGGAGGAGCAAGAAAGAGTCCGAACCCTACATATTCAGGGAGAGTCGGATGAGAGAGGTGACGATGATGGTGGTGATGCTGGTGATGGTGAGGGTTTAGATGGTGAGGGCGGTGATGGTGACGGTGGTGATGATGATCACAGTGACGGTGATGATGATGGAGGTGAGGAGCAGCCGGTATATGTTGCACCTGTGGCACCAGCCAGTGGATCGGATGAGCGTGCTCGTTACGGGAAAGGGAAAGGTTTGACCGGCGCCTTATGTCGGTGATAAGTAAGTTTACAGGGTCTCGTAACAAAAAACCTGACGTGGTTCGTGATGTTCCGGCACCGACGCAGAAGAGGAAGAAAGTGAAGCCTTCTGATTGGGAGCAGACAGAGGCAGCAGAGGGAGGTCTTGTTGACCCGGAGCTCATCCCGTCATACGACGGACATGTGGTGGGTCGGATATGGCATGGACAGGTATTTATCTTTATGTTAAATTGACATGTTATTATTGTTATTAGTCTTTATAATGTAAAATATTATTCATTATGATAAAAAGAAAAAATAATAATGGTATAAATATATTTTTATATATTTGTATAAATTTATATGTTTTATCTCTAGGATCGTGGTTTATTGAAGTTTCGATCTCGTTATATGGCGCTCACTGGTTGGGAGCTGACCGATTCGCAGGCTGGGCCCCTGGTATCCGAGTCCTGTCTGACGCACCTATGATCGTGCATGTTTCAGCACGCCAATGCTGCGCTGTTGTCGGCATTTGTTGAGAGGTGGCAGCCGGACACGAACAGCTTCCACATGCCTTGGGGTGAGATGACTATTACACTGCACGATGTGGAGCTTATTCTTGGGGTGCCTGCTTATGGTGCGGTAGTGGATCACAGATTTTTCAGGGATCAATTGATACGGGCTGTTCAGCAGGATCTGGGTTTATGTCTAACTGGGGGTTTAGGGTTTAATGCACTGGAGCTCCACGTCGTTGCTACTACCAGACAGACTTCACAGTCACATCAGGTCAGAGCTGCATGTTACCTATAGTACATTTTGGGTAGCTCACTCTTCAGTGACAAGAGTGGCAACATTGTACCCTTGAGACTGTGGCCACTTCTGCGGGATGTGAGTCGTGTTGGGAGGTTCGCATAGGGTGCTGCATGTCTTGCATTTCTATACCGGAATCTGGGTCAGGCTTCTAGGACTGATGCGAAGGAGTTTGCAAGTTGCTGGTCACTATTGGAGGTATGTGTTTTAAAATTAACGTTAATCGTGTCATTATTTATATTTAAACGGTTTAGTGTTTAGGGTTTATTTATTTAATATTTCATTTTTTTAATATTCTTATTGAATTTATGTTTTATATTTTAGCATGGATATATTTGTATTTTCCCAAGTTCGCTTCCCTGTTTAGACATTCTCCCGAAGGATGCAAGCTGTACATGCAGATGTTTCTGCAGATCGGCTATAAGAGTGAGCGTAAACTCCTGGATATTCGCCTGAGGCTGGATTTGATGACAGTTGATGAGGTCCGGTGGATGCCGTACAGGACTCAGGATGTACGTGATTGCTGGGTGTCAATATGGCACAGTTTCATTGCATATTTCGACTGCGTGGAGCCGTACATGCCCGACCGGGTTCTGAGGTAGTTCGGGTTTAGCAATGTATTCTGCCCCACCCCATCCAGCCTCGGGAGGCACGCCGACCGCCGAACAATAGGATGTATGTCTTGCGGAACACTTTCGTGGAGGCACTCTGGCTCGAGGTACCTTCGCACTTACTAACAAAGACATGGACTAGTGTACCAGTCATTCCAACCAGTTCATGTACAGATGATTATTTAGACTGGTACCTCCCACGCATGCACCCGAGGATACAGAATCCCCGGAATATTCTCATTGGCTATAATGTCCCGGTAGCTCCTGCCATGCCACTACATGCACTTTTAGATATGATTGCACGTGAGTGTCACAGACAAGATATTTCAAGTGAAGAGTTTCACCACAGGGTTCGAGATTTTCAACAGTGAAGTGAGATCACGCATTTTTGATTCCATATCTCTATGGTGTTCTTCAGGAATATCATAACCAATTTCTAGTTTTTTTCCAGAACATGACAACTTCTCCCTCTTGGATTGGCAATAAAAGTTGGCACCGATTAATAAGTTCACATGCACAAGGTAGACCGTGCGACTTCCTTAAGTAATGCAGACAATTACTGTCCGGTTCTTCTACCAATTGACGTGCCTTCTTTAACTCATCCATTATCTTCTTCAATCCCAAATGACTAATTTTATTACATAAATTCTTTAGGATGGGATTACTCTTGGCGCCATATTTCTCTTTAAGTCTTGAAATTTTCAAAGAGTATTTAATTTCTGTGACTTGAGCTTGGATGAGAGAGTCGATATTCAAAAATACGGTGTCCAAATCACCGTGACGCGTTGATAGCCACAGCTTCAACATTGAATGTTCACTCTCAGCACGGTTCGTTGTCTCCACCCCAAAATGCATCACTTGAGAGGTCCAAACCCTGCAAAATTTATGTGCAAATAGATTCAACCATGTGCTGAACAGGTAATATAGAAAGTCGGGCCTGGTTCGCCACCTAGTCTTTAACACTTCCAACTTTCTTTGAAATTCCACCTCATCAAGTTTATTAATTAATTTCCTCCAAGAGCCATTCACGAACCATTGAGCCACCTCTTCATCTTTCACCATCTCAGTCAACTTTGCTAACACATTCTGATCGATGTGTCTTCTACATAACATATGATCAGAATTGCTAAACATATCATCGATCACCGGCATTAGTCCACTTTCTCTATCCTTAAGAACAACTACAGGCTCTCCTTCATTGATAGCCGAACCCTGACCATCCGACATAGCAGATGTAAAATATAAGTGCTTGATTTGTTGAAGAACCCATCTGTATGTCGTTGTCTGTTCGTTGCACATAAAAGCTGTTGCGACTGTGAAGTTCTTGCCTGTTAGAGTCATCCCTACACATTCTAATAGTTGCATGTTGTACCTTAAAAAAGAAGCGATAAATTTAATTATTATGAATTGGCTAATCATTTTTCACAGACTTAAAAATATTATTAACTACTTACTAATAAATTTTTTTTAAATGTTTGTGCCAATAAAATTAATAAAGATAGCTAATAATACAATTAATCCACTATAGTACTTACTTGTTCGTTTTGTACGTCATATCCATTATCAGCATATATGGCCACGTTCTAAGCATTGTGATCGATGTCGGGTGTGCAACGACAATATCACTGAGTACGTTGATGTCCTTTCTATTTCTATAGAAAACGGTGTAGCCCCTATCCGCACTTAAGTGGAGAACTTCCTCTACTGTATTTCTTCCCTGCATCCGGTCCCTCTTAATCTTGGCAACAACATTGTAAATTTTCTGGGAACTACATACATGCAAAATTTAATATTATATTCCTAAACCCTAAAAACAACTCTAAAATATATAAATAATGTATTAAAAATAATCTAATAATTCCCTTATAACTTACCAGATTGCACAACTAACGTCTTGTTCTCGGAAAAATCGTAATATATTCTGCGGTGGAACATGACTCTTCCTGAACTGCTCGGTCTGTTGCAACTGCTCCTCCGTAAGTCTTACAGCTTGAGCATGATCGTGACTATAAACAGCTATTTTGTGGTTATGCCTCCCGTTGTGTACGAACAATTGCCAATTTTCACTTGTTGCCATTTGCTCTCCCTTTAGCTTAAATGGAGAACCACATTTTTTCATCCCATACGGTTCTCGCTTTTTTTTTTGGTATTTCTTCATCCTCATCGTCGACTAATGGTTTTTTATATTTTCTTACTGAACCTCCGTGTTCGCAAGCCAATGTGACATACGGTCGACGGTCAAATGTTCTTGCTCTCTGATACCGAGTTATGATTAAAAATGTCTTCGCATTCATTGTAGTCTATTTTGCCCACTCCACCAACTCATTTTTCGAACTAAATATTCGGTCCGTTATAAACAAATGTCCAAGATCGATATATTCTTTCGGATCTAGAAATTCTTCAAAGGTACTTGGATCTTCATCACCCTGTTAATGTATAATGAAAAGTTAATATTACAAAAAGAAAAACCTAAAGAAACAAAAAACACAAAAAAATATTTTTTTCACATTATCGGGCACACTTTCGCCTAGATTTAGCCTGTCCTCACAGTGACTTTTGCTCAATCTGGGCGAAAGTGTGTCTGAAAATGTGAAAAACAAATCCTGATTTCTTACCTCAAAACCAATATTTTCTTGCAGAGATTCTTGAAAAAGATCCATTCTACATATACAAAATTACTTAAATAATCAAATATACTATTGTGAACAAAAATTTATAAATTAAATAATCAAATATTCACTTCATCGATTCTTATTTTATCTTAAGAATTATCGGTATCTATTGTTTCACGGGGCTACTATTTCTTTCGTTCAATTATTATTCATTACTAATATTCTTCTTTGGTAATAGTTATTAATTTGTAAATTATATAACCTTAGAATTATATCCTAAAACTAAGACAAAAAATAACATAATAATGATTTCAAATTAAAATACAAACAGTTTAGCAATTACACTACACATTTTCTTATTAAATTCATAATCATGAAGCAAACAATTTTAAGCTAGTTACATTACTCTAAGTGGACAAAATTATATAACATTATCAGATATATTTATTATTACTTTAGCATTGTTCACTTTATCGATTATTATCCTATTTCATTTCCGTTATTTTTTTCATTTCATAATGTTCACAAATCTATATTCACATTAACAATTAAAAATGGGTATCACATAAAATATGTTAAACAACTAGTCACACACATTCTACATATACAAACAACTAGTCACAAACAATTAAATTACATATACAAAATTAATTAAATAATCAAATATACTATGCACAAAAAATTAAAACATCTAAACCCTAAAAAAAGATTTTAAAAATTAAAAAAAATAACAAAAAAAAATTTTAAAAAAATAAAAAAATCAAAAAAGTTTTAAAAATTAAAAAAAAATTTTAAAAATTTAAAAATAATTAAAAAAATTTAAAAATAAAAAAAATTCTGCTGAAATTTCTCCGACACTTTTGCCGGCGACGGCCGAAAGTGCCGCCAGAATTTATTTTTTTAAATTTAAATTTTTTCCTTTTTTAACAGATATTTCAACAATCTAAAACGGTAACATTGTAAATAAAAGAGAATAGGTTGAAAAACTAACTATTTTTTTTCAATTTGGACGGTCGGATCTTCCTACATCTGAGATTAAAAATAAAAAAGTTAAAAAAATAAATAAAAAAAAAATTTCGGCGGCACTTTCGGCTGTCACCGGCGAAAGTGCCGGAGAACTGCCGGTCCAGAATTTTTTTTTAAAAAAAAAATCGATTGTTTCCTTTTTTAACAAATATTTCAACGATCTAAAACGGTAACGTTGTAAATAAAAGAGAATAGATTGAAGAACTAACTGTTTTTTTCAATTTGGATGGTCGAATCTTCCAAGATCTGATATTGATGTTTGTAATCCTAGAGAGATGTTAGAGAGAATGTATGTAGTGAGAGAAAGTGAGAGGAGGGAAAATGAAATTTTTGAAAATTTTCGAGTTATCCTTATAGATTCCTGAATTGACTTTATCGACCCCCTTCCATTAATTGTATGGACAAATTTATTCTCAATTGAGCCAATCAATTGCATTAATTATACTTCCATAAGATTAATGTTCAACTTTAATAGCAACTAAATTTAAGTTTTTTTTTTTCAATTTTGAACTTTAGGTCCTACTTCTCTCGTAACTAATTTAATCTTCACGAACCCCAAAATGAAAAAACACAATATACTCAAACTAAATAGTTATATTGCTATTACAATGTTGAAAAATCAGATTTGAGATTGAACCGATCAAACTATTGGTTCATTGATTCGTTCAATCGGTCAAATTAATTATCGAACCGAATAATGCATAAATTATAAATATATAGTAATAATTCATCCACATACACATTATAAATCAATTAACACTAAATATAATTAAAAAAATATAATCTAAGAACATTATAAATTTGTGAACTCAAAAAATAAATACATAATATAAATTTTAATGAGAAAATTTTTATAAAAAAATAAAAATCAGTTCAACCAGTTCAAATAATTAATTCAACAAATTTTTAACAAATTTTAACCGATTCAATTTCTTATTGATTTTTTAAAAAAATCATACCGGTGTATGGTTCCATTCCGACACTGTGCTATTGAATTTGGTTTAAGTTTGATTATTTTTATCACAAGCTTCATATAAATGGACAGGAGCTTCTTACATTTGGACTGTTTTATAATGCAAAAAAGTTTTACTTTCCTGTTCATATTTTCTATGGTAAATAATTTATTTTTTTAAAAAAATGTAAAAGGAATATCAAAATTAAATCCTATTAAATCATACACTAATTTGGATAAGTATTTAAATCCTCATCCTGGATCTATGACTCAAAATGTGCTCGAAGGAACCTCAAAGAAACATAACCACACCAAGTGTGGTGGTAGTGTTACAACGTTACTCTGGAAAGACTTCGAATATTAACAGTTGTTGTGGACTTCTAGTACTTTTCTTATAAATTATATAACTTTTATGAAACCAAAATAACAAACCACTCGTGCTTTTTTTTTTCCCAAATAAAAATCCAATGCAAATAATGTCATATGGAGATAAGTATGTCAAAAAAAATTTAAATGTGAGAATTATTATTTCACATTTAAATTCTTTTGGGATACGTTTTGAGATACATTTAAATTCAAATTCAAAATTAACAAAGTCCAAAATTATAATAGAAAGTTAAGAGGTGTTATAAAAAATTTTGAGTTTAAGTAATTTATAGAGCTATTTAATACTGTATGTCAGTCTAGTTTTATATTACTGTTTCAAGATCTTGTACTCTTCAATTTCTTCCGAATTAATAGATAACTAATGGAGCAAAATTTTCATTTGAAAAAAAAAACAAAAAAAGGAGCTAATGGCACAAGATGAAGTCTAGAGCTATTACATATTTCCGAGAATAATTATTGTTTGTTCAATATTAAGTCAATTAAGGTAATTTAGTGAGCTATTAATTCAATTATAATAGTTCAATAAAAATAAAATGGTAAGAATAAGAGAAAAGTATATATTTTTTCTTTAACTGATACAAGTATTTTTTGTCAAAAAATGATCATTCTGCCATTATTGGGTTTATGATCTTTTTGACAAATAGCTATTACACGTGGTTTGATACGGGGGCCAGCCTAGCACCATCTTTGTATAGCGCAGCCCTCTTCCCGGCGGCGTACGGAGGCGCACTAATTGAGTTAAAAAGACACTTGATGGAGGTTGACGCTCTACTCCATAATATCTAAGCTAAGATATACTGCAGCACCCCTCAGGCAGCTCCCTACCACTATTAACCTACCTGGCCTGGGAATTTGATTCCAAAGTAAGTAGAAGAAGTTGTTGGTTTTTGCAATTCATTTCATTGAAATTCGTGTTTGAAATGAATTATTGCAATGGCTTTTTCCCTATAATGTCTCCTCTCCTCGCCTTTTTTTGCCCCACTACTTCTCTCGGTATTTGTTTCCACTTTAAGCTTTCCTTTTCCTACCATACAATACAATGCCCAGTGCCTCTCCCCTCTTCTTCTAATGAATCCATTCAACTTAATCTATTTTTACCGTCGTATTTATAATAGTCACTATTAGTATTAGGTTGTGGCAGCTAAAGTTACGCCGTTGTAAATGATTTTGTAAACAAATATGGCTATTATTAGCTGGGATTATTGTGGAGATATTCCCAATATTCTCCTAATACCCTCATTATCTCTATTACCTATGTACATTTGATTTTGTGCACAAATTGTTATACTACCCTGTTTCATAATATATAATTAACTAATTATATTTAAAATTTCATGTTATAAGATGATTAGTTTTGATAAACTCTACAATAAAATTTAAAAAATTTTACGACAAATATTATTTTCTTCAATCTCCTTTTTTTTTCTCACTTCTCTAGTTTCCAAAGATTTCAAACAAAGATTTATTCTAAAAAATATTAGTACATTATTCAATACTCGTTTATTTATATTTTGATAAAAAAAATTAAAAGAACACGGTCAGATCTTGGTGCATAACTCACTGGTGCACCAGATCGGTTGGTTGGTACGCCATCAACTTCCATTTTCGATTTTCTGTGTTCTTTGTGGTATTTTTATCTCGAAATCGATGTTATCTTGTACAAAATCTTCAAAATTATGCATTTTTAATTTCAAAATCTTCAACATTTTCTAGAGAGAAGTGAAAGAGAAAATATTTAGAGAGAGAAAGAATTGGAAGGTATATGAAATTTATCGTGGAATTTTCGTAATTTTGAACGTGGAGTTTATTAAATACATAAGGTGATTTCCCTTTATGAACTTTTTTCTCAAGAATACCTCTATTCATTTAATATATCCTTACTTAGTAATTCTGAAAATCTAAACTCATTCACATTTGATAAAGTTTTGAAATATAGAGAGAGGAGAGAGAAGAGAGGAGAGTGGAGAGAGAAGATAAAGTTTTGGAATAAGAAGTTTATAAGATTAATAAAGGAATATTATACATATTTTACTATAAAAAATACCTTTATTTCATGTTTTCTTAATATGTGTAAAAAAGTTATTTAACCTTATACTACCTCAAGTCGAAAATATAAGGGTTTAGACCCATTGAGGATAGTAAAAAATATAAGGGGTTTTACAACTATCAATAAGTATTTATTGAACTTTTATCCACCTTCTTATTGATTTATTTCTCTATTACTCTAACTCTTTCCTCATTTATGAAGGGTAGAAAGAGTATTTTAGTTAAAAATTGTCTTGTTTTCAAGACCCTTAATATGTGTGCAAATGTCTAAAAGCCCTTATATTTATGACTGGAAGTAGTATTATGAAAACGGAGGTAGTATTAGACTAGGAAAATTATTCGTACTCTTTATCTTTCCTAATTTAGCTAGTCTTAGGATTCTTTTGTGATGTGTATATATCGTGAAACTATTGTCAATGCAAAACAGAAAACTACGTTAAGTTTTCAATTTTTCCCACTGAAAACTTACATGGTATTAGAGCTCTTGTCATTTATTCGTAATGAGTAAAGACAAGACTGAAACCAGTACTACAACAGATACTTTACAGACGTGGAAGAAGATAGTCATGTCAAAAGACGTGTTGTATAGAAATGATGCATATTATGTGGCGTCCTCTGACGGATCTCGCATGATTATCATACAGGTTTAGTTGAAGGATAACAACTATGTGGAGTGGGCAAAAAGCCATGCGATTGGCTTTGCGCACAAAGAAGAAGTTATTGTTCGTCGATGGAATAATACATATTCCAAAAGATGATCCGAAAAAAGAGGAAGAATGGTGGGAGATCAATAACTTGGTGTGTTCATGGATTTTAACACCATTGAACCTACACTAAGATCGTCGATTAGTTATTCCGAAAGAGCTTATGAGTTATGGGAATATTTGAAAGAACGGTTCTTGGTTAGGAATGGGCCAAGAAAAAATGAACAAAGGCCACTCTGAAAAATTGTAAGCAAAGGAGATAAGGTTAATGCGTACTATTCTCGTTTGAAAAAATTGTAGGACGAGCTATAGCATTATACGCAAGTATCGATATCCAAAGTTCTCCATTTTTCTCATCAATGAAAGAGAGGAAGAATAAATATGTTAGTTTCTCATGGAATTGAAACAATAAACAATCAATGATAAAGTGTTTGCGACCGTTTCATCCGATATTATTCAAGAAAAAACTTTGCCTAAATTGAAACAAATTGTTTCTCGCATCTGCAAAGAGGAGCAACATAGGCATGTGGCAAGAATAACAGACATAAGAAAAATGAGGGGCAACAATGGCACAAGACATCCGCACCACCTAGTTCATGCCCAATTAGCTCCTATTGCCTGAAACCAGGCCATGAAATTACTGCCTGCTACCACCTGAATGGTTACCCAGACTGGTGGGTCGAGAAAAAGAGACAAATTGCTGCCGGTGTCAATTATGGTCATGGCCGAGGAGGAAGCTGCACCAACGCTGGCCAAGGACGAGAAAGAAATACTAGGACTAATCGCACTCTAGCTTTGGCTAGAAATTCTTCAACGCCTTTTGGATAGGCAAATGCGGACCATGATTTGGGTTGAACTACAGCAGCCATCACCGACAATAATAGCGGTAAGGAAAACTTCCTAACTTTGTCTTCAGAGCAGTGGAAATCTTTTCTAAATCTTTTGAATACTCACTCCAACTCCGACAAAATTTCCAATGAGACGAATAGTGAGTGGATTTTAGATTTTGCTTGCTCTCACCACATGACATGTAGAAGAGATTTTCTTAAAAAATTAATGTCTACTACTCCTTATACAATTAGATTACCCAAGGGAACGAAACTCCTGGCTACTCAGCAAGGTAGTGCATCTCTGAGTCCAAATTTTGCTGTTCATAATAGTTTGTTCCACAATTAAAGTTGAATTTAATTTCCTTGGTTCAATTGATAAGGGAAAAACTTTGTTTTGTTGCATTGACTGATGATTTTTTGGTTATATAGGACTATATCTCGAGGATACTGACTATAGTGGGCAAGAAAAGGAATGAGCTCTTTTTTTATAAACCACTGCAATTATCTTCATTACATGCTTGTTATACAAAGACTTCAATTTCAAGTGATTTATGGCACTTTCTTCTAGGACATCCTTCTTATGATATGGTTAATAAATTTTTGGGATATCCTTCTCTTAAAAGTGAAAAACAATGTGTTGTTTGTTGACGCGCTAAGAAAACTCGGGATCATTTTTCTCACAGTTTAAATAATACTACTACCATATTTGATTTGATGCACTATGATTTATGGGGCCCATATAATACACCTTCTACTTGTGGTGCAATATATTCTTACTATTTTGGACAATTTTTCAAGATTTGTGAGAATATATTTACTTTCTAAAAAAGAGAGGTGGTGCATATTATGAAAAAATCTGTGGTTATGGTTCATACCCAATTTAACAAAAACATAAAATTGTGAGATTCGATAATGGCACCGAATTTATCTATTTCAAAATTTTTTTGAAGAAAAAGGGATTTTACACCAAACATCTATTGTTGGTACTCCGCAATAAAATGAAAGACCGGGACACAAATATCGCCATATACTTAATGGCATGTGCTTTGTGTTTCCAAAGAAATTTGCCGATTAAATTTTGGGGTGAATATGTGTTAACGGCAGGTATCTCATCAATCGGACTCCTTCTTACTCCTTATGAGTTAGCTCCATGGAAAACTTCTACCGTAATCATATTGTGCCATTTGGTTGCTTGGCATACATACATGATTCAAAATTATCAAAAGATAAATTTCGTGATCGGAGTAGGCCTTGTATTTTCTTGGGGTACCCATACGGCAAGAAAGGATGACGCTTTATGATTACCGAGCTGAGAAATTTGTCATTTCTCAGGACGTTGTTTTTGTTGAGAATGTCTTCCCTTATGCATCCATTCTAACCAATAATCTAGTGCAGAACACAACTTTTCATGATACCTTCAATTTTGGAGAAATACTGCCAATTGGTGATAGTCCTAATGCAAGGGGGAAGTAGTCCATTCCGGTGGCGCCTAATCCACCCATAGAAGCCCAGCCTAGCATTCCAAATTCTATGGCCACTCTTGGACCAGACCAAGTTTTGGCAACACCAGCTGGGCCGCCTTTAGAAGATGGCCCAGCCCCTCCTACTCGCAACACGTCATCTGAGCGTGATTCAGCTTGTGGGCTGTTTCTCTCCATGGAAATAAGAAGCCATCTCTTGGGCTTTTGGATAATGGTCTTGATAGGCAAAATTCAGCATTTGAGGATTTGGATACTTCTTTGGGTCGAAATGCGCAAGAACCAGCACCTTTGAACACTATTAATCCAACTCTTCGTTGCACTGCTCATCAAAAGACTATTCCAGCTCTTTTGAAGATTATGATTGGAATATGGTTTGGAACTCGAAGACTCATTTCTTCTCTACTCCTCCCACTACCTCAGCCTCCTCAGGTAAGTCTCTGTATCTATTAAATTATTATGTTAATTGTGATAAATTTTATGATCTGCATCTATTTCTGCTCTTTCTGAGCCCACTCGATTTTCTGATGTTGTATCTGACCCAATTGGTAAGTTACCATGTAAGAATGTATCGAAGAGATGGAAGAGGCTTCTCAAGGAGGAGAACGAATATTGATTTTGGTTGTAGTATAGATGGGACTTAGGACTTGACTCCCTTGCCCCCTGGCAAACAAACTCTTGGAAGTAAATGGTGTACAAAATTAAGCATTAGGCAGATGGAGTTATTGAAAGGTTTAAGGCCTGGCTAGTCATACTTGGAAATGCACAACAAACGGGGAGTTGATTTCGCTGAAACTTTTTGCTCCTGTAGCCAAAATGGTAACTGTCTATACTCTTTTGTTTGTTGCTACTACTTGGAACTGGCCCGTCCACCAAATGGATGTCTACAAGCATTCCTTTGCGGTGACTTAACTGAAGAAGTGTACATACGCCCCCTCCAGGTTTCCATCCTACAAATTCCCGACATGTTTGCCGGTTGAAAAATTCTCTGTATGGTTTTCACCAGGCACTCCGATATTGATTTTCTAAGTTGAGTAGTACTCCTCAGAAATGTGACTTTCAACAATCCTATGCAGACTATTCTCTTTTTATCTATCATGCTAGTGACATTTTTTTAGCATTCTTACTTATGTCAATGATTTGCTTATTACTGGAAACTCACTTCCTTCCATTACTAAGTTTGAAGAGTATTTGAGTTCATGGTTTCACATGATGGACCTGGGTTCTTTAAAATATTTTTTGGGCCTTGAAGTAGCATATAACCCCACTGGTATTTTCCTATGTCAACACAAATATACATTAGAGATTCTTTTGGAGGTTGGTTTATCTGGTACCTAGCCAACATCTACTCCTATGGAGCCTAATCATCAGCTTGCAAAGACTGGGAATCTATTGTTTTCTTTGCCTGACCGATATCGACAACTGATAGATAAATTAATTTACCGTACTATCACTTGTCCTGAATTGACCTATGTTGTGCACGCCTTAGCATAGTTTATGCAAGACCCTCAACACACCATTAAGAAGCTGCTCTTAGAGTAGTTCGTTACCTTAAAGGTCATCCAGGTCAAGGGATTCCTTACGAGCTGATTCTCCTCCTCACCTCACTACTTACTGTGATTCTGACTGGGCAAGTTGACCTATCACTCGAAGGTCTATTATTGGCTACTTTATATCCCTAGGTGGATCTCCTATTTCTTGGAAGACCAAGAAATAGCATACCATTTCCCTGCCTTCTGCCGAAGCTGAGTATCTATCCATGGCGGTTACTTTGTGCGAACTCAAGTGGCTTGGCCAGTTTCTTCGTGTCTTCGAGTTTCCGTTCTACGTCCCATTCATTTACATGCGATAGTCAAGCTACTATTCACATTTCTGCAAATCCAGCTTTTCATGAACGCATGAAGTCCATAGAAATTGATTGTCATTTTTTGTACGATGCTTTCCAATCTAGTATCGTTTCCCCATAATATCTTCGAAGTGAGATTCAGCCTGAGATATTTTCACTAAAATTCTTCAGACGTCTCACTTATATTCCTTAGCACGCAAGTTGGACATTCATGATCTCCATGCTCCAAGTTGAGGGAGAGTATTAGCTGGGATTATTGTGAAGATATTCACAATATTCTACTAATATCCTCATTTTCTCTACTACCTATGTATATCTAATTTTGGGCCTAAATTTTTGTATTAGACTAGGAAACTTCCTTATACTCTTTATCTTTCCTAGTTCAGCTATTATTTTATAATGTGTATATATCGTGGAACTATTGTCAATATAAAATAGAAAACTACAATAAGTTTTGCCACTGAAAATTTGTAGTTATCCTAAAGTTTATGGGTATATCTATTTTCCCCTAATTGTTTATGGGACCTAGCCAAATAAAAAAATAATATATACTTACAAGCTGTTATCGCTTTTCTATTCATACACAATTTTTCTTTAAACTTTTATACTCATGCAGAACTATTTATAATCTTAATGATGTAACAAATTATACTCAATGTGACTGTTTCTAGCATATTTCTTTTAGGTATGTATGTGAACATGAGCTCTTTATTTAAAGGTACTTTGGTTTTGAAAATGGCGAATTGTGATAAAAGAATATATATATTATAGAATAATAGAAGTATGTAATTGTTGCATGTAACTTTAATTCTAACTGTGTATAACTTAATAAGAGACTCATATGCATGAACACTGTGTGAAATAATGATACTGTTCAAAATGGTAAGTATTTCCAACTTTTTTTTATGGAAAATACATGAAATAAGGGATTAAAATGAAATAATAGTACTATAATTTAAAAGTAGTGATGCGATGAGCATGGATCAAACACGCAACCTTTAGATCTTCAATTTGACGCTCTCCCACCTAATCTCTATCCCCATTAGATTTTAAGTTTTTCCAACTTTATTTCTAAGGATTAAATAAAAGGATATTATTATTTAGGGGGAAAAAAGAAAGGTGTTATGAAATTAATGTATACATGGTGGATGTCCAAATATGTTCCCTAAAGAGAACTAAACTTCCTGAATACTAATCTTATCTGGATTTATGATATCTGTATTGATTTAGTTTGATCCTTTTAGGATTCTGTAATCTCTTGTATCTTGAGATTATAAATAAGTCTTATGAGAAGATATTAATACGATGATTCGTATTTGATTCTTTGAGTTATATTTTCTCTTTTATTATTTCTTTATCTCTATTCTCCTACTATTATATTGTATTATTATTCAAGAAAATCGTGTATCGCGTTCGTGAAATTCATAAAATTATCAACATGATTGCATGGATGACATAATTGTTTGAAGAACGAGACTCTGAAGGTGATTTTTCAAAAGTCACTAAGGCCCCGTTTGATTGGCGGGAAAGAAAAGTTGAGGTAGGAATGTGATTACTTAGAATATAAATCGATGACATGTAAATCCATACACATTACTTTACTTTGCTTGGGATATACCAAAACGTTAAGAAGGAATATAACAAAAATTCTTTCCAAATATTTAGTTTAATAAACTACAACCAGGTAATGAATTCATTCAATTTGGCCAAAATGATCCTAGTGCATTTATCTAACCCAAAATTTAATATTACTATTTGAAATTACATATAAATATCTATATAAATTTGTGTTTGTAAAATATCTTTAAAAAGAGTTATACAATTTAAATATATTATTTTAAGAAAAATCAAGATAAAACTATAAATTCCATAAAAAATAATGCTTTTATTCTTAAATAAAAACTTTAATTTCATTTCTATATATCATTCTTTGTTAATTTGATATTCAATTAATCTAGTTTTTTTCATATTAGGTGCATATATGTGAATGTGGGGAGAGAGAGAGAGAGAGAGAGAGAGAGAGAGAGAGAGAGAGAGAGAGAGAATCCATTTTTATAAATTAATTTAGAGAAGATTTAATATTTTTATGCAATAATATACCAGCAAAAAGTTGGAAAAAATGTTCTGAGCATGAGAGAAATGAATAAATAAGAATAAAGAAAATTGTAGATTATAAATATGTAAAAAAAAAGAAAGAAAGAAAAAAGAATCTTAAATATATTTTTTATTCATTAAAAAATATTTTTGTTATTATTTTGTTAGAATCCTACGGAAAGGAATCATAATACCACCTCCAAGTAAGGACTCACAATCCCAAGATTCTCCATTTATCTTCCCACTTCCTATGAATCTAATTCCTTCCCAAAATATAAGTAAGAAATTAAATATTGTAATTTAAAATTTTGGAAAGCGAGTACTTTCCTTACTCACTTTCCTGGTCAATCAAACGGAGCCTAAAGGTAAAAAGATTATTGAAGCTTTTTGAGGTAAGAAAAATCAAAATTTTTCTTTATTTTATGTTTATTTTTAATATAGGACTTGATGTCAAAGAAATATCAAGTATTTTATTATGGATTCTTATAGAAATTCATCTTCATATAATGAGTCTTGAAGACAACATTAAAAGAGAAATTATGATTATAAAGATTTCTTTCCACATTAATTTATGAGACCCTGAAGGCTAAATAATATATTAAGAAAGATTTTGACAAAATCTAAAAAGGAAAGCACAATCACCCCATGGTCACTATGCTAATACACATTATCATCATTGGGTATATCTGTGGCTACAATGTTTTTATCAATCTATTAGTATGCAATATTATATTTGATCTAGATTTTTTTTCAATTAAAATAATATAGAGACAATATTCTTTTTTACATAACTCAAATATGCTCCTATAGTAGCAACATTGAGAGAAAAAATCTCAAGGATATTGATCATCTTTTGAGACTAAATAAAGGATTAAGTCATTGTTGATGGAATATTATGATATTCCTAATAATTTTATGTCATTTCTTAAAGCGAATGCAATTATAAATTTTTATTTCTATAATATGTTATATTCGTAATTATAATTATTTATAATCATTTGTAATTATTAATGCTCATGAACCTAGTATTTAAATTATCACTAGAAGTGATAATAATGAGAAAGGAATGATAATAATGAGAAAGGAAAAGAGGATTTATAATCTCAAAAAAAACATCATTGATATACAAGATAGCGTACCTGTAGTACATAAAACGAAATTTTAAATATCTGATATATATCGATTATAAAAGAAAGATAATATATTGGAGTTTGTTTTTACCTCGAATATTATGTCATTATTGATATCATATATTAATCATGTCTATTAATATATAGGCATGTTAATATAGTCAATTCCTTAAAATAAAAGAGGAAAGAAATTACTTTTGTTTGTGATTTTATATGAGTTTTTGCATATTATATATATGCCCCTTGATTTATTATATATTCAAGGATAGCGAAAAAGAAATATATTGGGAGAATAAATGGTAATATAAATTAAAATTATAGAAGAGTTAATTAATAGAAAATTCTAGAAGAGCTAATAGATTGAAATTAAAACTCCACAAGAACTAATCAATAAAAACTTCAGAAGAGCTAATATTTTAAAATTTCCAGAAGAGCTAAATATCTAAAAGATATTTAATTAAGAGGATATCTATAATACCTAGAAGATATTTAATTAAAGCTCTAGAAGAGCCTATTCACTAAAGATTTAGAAGAGTTAGTTAATAGAAAGCTCTAGAAGTATTAATTATTTAAAGACTCTGGAAGAGTAAATTGACATAGGATGTCACATGATAATTATGTTGTATTATCATGACTTTTAGAATAAATGTGAATTACATAAATTACTATTTTCTCCCTATATAGTTTTGTAATTCGCCTAAGTTGATGCAATTGTAATGCATCATTAAGTAAACTTGAAGTTTACTTATTCCAAAATATTAAATGTTGGCATGACCGGTTAGACTATCCCGGATTAATAAAATAAGAATTGTCATAAAGCATTTGTGACAATATTTTTATGAAAACAAAAGTTTCCAATAACACGAATCTTATTTATACTACTATTTTTCAAGCTAAAGTAACTTTATGAACACCATCAACATATTAGAGTTGAATGTATTTTTGGATGAATATATAGTCGAGGCATTGACCTGGGGTCCCATATATATATATATATATATATATAGACACACACATACACATACACACACATATATATTGTTGACTTGCAAGCTGAACTTTGCAATTTTAATGAGTTCATATTTTAGATTTTCCCATTAACACAATTTGTACTAATAATATTGTTCATGATTCTCTATTTGTATATATATTGAATGTTCCTGCAGAACATGTCCATAAACCTTGAATTGATTGATATGTATTTTGTAGTATTTATTCGTATTTTTCCAGTATATTATTTTGAGTTCTTCTCATTATAATTAGTTAATAGTGAGGAACAAAAAATTTTCCCATCTAATAATAATATATGTGTTGTATAAGTATATTATTCCACCATAATATATATTGAAATGCATTGAAAAAAGGAGAAATTATATATGGTATGGAAAATATAAAATTATATGTCTCTTATTGATCCTCCTACAAAGATAATTCGAACCAGAAGTTTAAAAGATTAATAGCCAACTGTATTTATTAATAAAAGAAAATACGTCATAGAATACTCCTATTATTTGATGTCCTCGGAGAACAATCTCCACCACTTAAGATTTTGAGACACATGCAAATGTGGTATAATAGATTGGTTCTAACAAAATCCTTGGATATATAAATGAGCAATAATGTAATATGGTCCTATGTAGTTAAGTCGAGGAGAATAAAAATTTTAGCCGAATTTTCCATGACATGTGACTTTATTATTATTTCCAGAAGAAATTCAAGTACTTGAAGTCATAATAATTATGACATCTCATTGTATCATGTCATAGTAAAAATAGATGGAACCACAAAGTAGCAAAAATATCGACTATATTTATGTGCATATTTTGAATAAGAATGAAAATCTTGAATTAAAGTTAATAGACTTGAGATTCTAGTATATTAGAGATATTTGGCCAAAATAGAATATAAAGTTCGTATGAGAAAATATGAAAAGTCCGGACAATTATTAAGTACACTTGAAGTGTACATGTATTCCCTGAAGAAATTATACACCTGAAATGCAATTCTAAAAGGATTTGAATTAATGTTTAGGATGCGAACTTAGTTTCAATTTTTATCATAAGTTATAAGATTATTCGTAAAATCTTGACAATATTCATACGAAGAAATAATATTTATTGTGGTTGATTGAGATTAGGTCTTAGTGCACTAAACTCTAAGAATTTATATAAAATCTTTGAAGTACTCAATAAGCATGCCTGTAGCATGTTAGTGAATTGTTCATGAAGAATATAACATAATTATTATCTTAATGATTTTTATCTAAAGAAAGATATAATGATTGAATATATCCATAAAATTTTCTTAAAATTTGTTATGCTTGCCACTTATGATTCTTCATCTATTTCACTATTCTCCACATTAGGGGAAGAAAATTAGAATCCTAAAATACCATTGAAACATCTTGATCTATATGCAAGTATTTGTGAACTAGAAGTTCTACATACTATTTATTTGTAAAAGAATTGCAAATTTACTTGATATTTTTGTTAACTCTAGAAGAGTTACAAAATTGAATTTGTAGATGCTTCTATAGATGTCTTAATAGGACAAAATATAACTCTTATAACTAGCAATACTAAGTCACGCCTGAAGCGTGATGACTTTTTTTTTGTTATAAAGATTCTTGAAAGAAAGAATTAAATACTTGAAGTATTCTTTTTGAAAAGTTTATGATTGACAAGCAAATACTAGAAGTAAGTATTTCAAGTTTTTTGTCTTGATTTACAAATCAAACATCACGAAGATTGAATTCTTTATTTATTCATAAAAGGTTTATATGGATGTAGTATATTGCACATGATTATCCAATAGTCATTTGATCATAAGATGTTAAATACTTCATGTCTGTGAGAATGTAATAAATACTTTTTGGTACTGAAGTATCATAACTCTGCAAAATTTGTGCACTAATTCTTCTCTAAATAATTTTTGGAATAACATTATTATTGTCCTACAATATTTTCCAAGTACAATTAATCTTGGATTATGAAGAAAATCTAACTCTTAATGAGATGGAGAAAAGCAACAAGTTGCTTACTTAATATGATACACAAAAGACTCATTCTCAACTAAACTACTATGTATATATGACATAATGATATTATCATTTATATACTAATCACACCTTCAACTATATTGAAGTTCTAGTTAATTTTTTTTATGTAGATTGCTAATAATGTGTATGTTCATTATTTAATTCCAGGATATTTATATGGTATCCTAAAATAATGAAATTACAATCATATTGTTAGATTATGAAATTTGAGGACATGTTCGGAGAGATCTGACAAAACAAATTTCACCAGAATTTCTTTATAAGAAATGTGAAATTAATGTGCAATACTTTTGATCAAACATGATATATAATCCTGAAAATTACATACCAATTTATTGGTTTAATGATATTTTAAACAGGAGGAATATAAAACATAAATGAATAGTGAAATCTTTTTCCTTTACTAGACGTTTTTCTCCCACAGGGTCTTTTCTCTAGTAAGGTTTTAACAAGACATATTCTTTATATTATGAACATCCAGTGCGGAGTATTATAAGATTAATATATATACATGGTGGATGTCCAAATACGTTTTCTGAAGAGAACTAAACTCCGAAAATACTAATTTTATTTGGATTCATGAGATCCCCATTGATTTAGTCAGATCTTTTTAAGATTCTATAATCTCTGTATCTTGAGCTTATAAATTGGCCTTATGAGAAAATGTTAATAAGATGATTCATATTTGATTTTTTTGAGTTATATTTTATCTCTTGTATACTATTATATTATATTATTATTTCATGCAAATTGTGTATCACCTTTATCAAATTCATAACAAAAGAGATATTATAAGGATTAATCATTCGGAACCTTTAACCTAATTTTTAATACACTTTTTAAAATACTTATAATGACAACATTTTTTCTCTATAATTTATTTATGAAGTTTAATTTTTATTTTTTTTATAAATTTATTAATAAAAATAATTTTAAAATAATTATAAAGAAGGTATATTAAATGATTTTTACCAAGTATACCAATATTTATGATAAAGAAAGTATAACAATCTTGAAGTTTCATTTTATATTTTTTATAAATATCTCTTAAAGGTTTTCGGTATCATAGGCAAAATTATGATGGGCCCGGGAGGGCCCGTCCCTAAAAAAAAAATAATACTCTATATATGATATAAAATTATATTCATTTTGTGTAAAATTTTGGTATATTTTTTTATTATTACCTCCAAATATATAAAAATTAATGTAAGTATAAAAATATTAATTTATATTAAATGATACATAAAAAGTTTTGTATTTGAATTTCGGCCTCCCTAAAAGTCATGGTCTGGCTTCGCCACTGTTTGGTATCTCTAAGGGTAGATGGAACTAACTAACTTCCATGGTCTACGAAATGCAAACCGAACATGACTCTTATTTAGTGGTTAGGACATATGGTCGTGGCACTAGGTATTTCACTACGCAATGAGGAAGAGTCAAACATTCAACTCGCTTACTCAGTGCGTCAAACAGCCAAATTAAATTCTTTTTTTATCTTCAATTTAAAGCTTTTGTAACATTTTATGTAATACTCTTTCTGTAATATTCCTAATATATTATTTTATTAATAAAAATTATCAAATAAAATATAAATTCTAAGGAGCAAAAGTATTATAAAAAAAAATGTTACTCCCTCCATCCTTCAAAGATGATCTCACTTTCTTTTTTCTTCCATCCCAAATTATAGACTCATTCCTTTTATGAATGGTATTTAATTTCTTAACTTCCTTTTGTGCCCATAATTATTGTAGATCTTAATTATTTAAAACCTCCATTTTACAAGAAATACTAATAAAACACACACTATTCTAATAACTTTATCTTTATATTTTTAAAGTTCCAAAATAAAAAGTAAATTCATTTAATGGTGTATTAAGGAAGCGTATGAAAAAGAAATCAAAACAAAATTTATTAGCTTAACTAATTTTTTTAATTTTACAAAAAACATTAATTTTCTTAATCAATATGAAAAATTGAAATATGATCATTTTTGTGGAACAGAGAAAGTATAAACTACATTACAGAGTGTTACAAAATCTTAAATGCTTTTATCTTTGCATTAATATATTACAACTCTAAATGAGAACAGGGATAGTGCTAAATATCATATTCTTGGTAATAAGGTATTTGAAAGTTATCAACTAAAGAAATCAGAGACACAACATTTCTAAATAATAATATAAAGATGACACACGACATTAAATCGCGTATTAGTGACTCAAATTCAACACTTCACACCTAATATACCATGTACAAGTACCTAAGTTTGATCACACATCTCTTGTGGTTAAAGATCATGTTCTTGGCCTTCAAGATAAAGAGCATAAATAGGGGATTTTTTTTCTGGGTTGGGCCTCTATTTTAGAAATGGGTACTAAAGAGGCCCTTTTTTTTTTTTTTTTTTTTTAATTTTGGAAGAGGCCATAACGCACAATGGTTGTGCGTTATCATTATAGATAACGCACAACCATTGTGCGTTATCGGTTAATTAAGCCTCCTTCCCTAATCAGCCGATGTGGCTGATAACGCACAATGGTTATGCGTTATTATTAGGCAACAATGCACACTCGTTGTGCGTTATCAGCCACGTAATTTTTTTATTTTTTATTTCTTTTAATTTCTTTTAAATTTTTTTTAATGAAATTTTTTTTTGTTTTTAATGAAAATTTCTTTTGGGAATACTTATAATTGTATAATTTTTTTAATGAATTATTTTTTTTAATAAAAATTTGTTTTGGAAAAACTTATAATTGTATAATTTTTTTAAAAAGACTGTATTTATTATATTTAACTTATTTTATAATATTTATATCTTTTTCTTGGAAAATATATTTATATTTTAACCATTTCATCTCAAGTTATTTGAACAAGTAATACTAAAGAAATTGTAAAAATTTAGAGCAATGATGTAGTAATTAGAAGAAATTGAAAGAAAAATTTTATTAATAGAAACATGTTTTATTACAACTATTTCAAGAAAATGTCAAACTTATACATTGCTCGGTCCGGGGTTATTACAATTTTTTCTATTATGTCCCGGCATGCGACATCTGTCACATCTTAGGGGAGAATCCGGAGTTCTATAATCCATTTTCCCTGAAATCGCTTGCCCTATTTCCTACCCGGTTCCTTTTTCATGTTTGGAGGATAGAATGTTAAATTAAAAAGAAACATCCCTCCAAAAGTTCTCACTCAAGACCGGATGAAAATTCGCTTGGTAAGTTCTTCTTTACGTTTGTCGCGAATATATCTCCGGCACATAAGTATCTGTTCTTGACCAATTTTCTCTACACACTGCAAGAATATGAGATCAAGGCAATGTATATGTTTGCCATTTTCCGCAACTACATGATTTATTATTTAGCCGCAATGTATAGACGTTGTTGCCCGTACCAGAAACCCGGATTGGAGATTTGACCATGTATATTCTCTCTTGCGGATTGTAAGTTGTAACTTTGTGTTCTCTTGATTTCATTTCAATCCGCAAGAACTTGTCAAAAATTCGAGTTGGAAATGGATGCACACAATTTTCAGCCTCTTCACAGTATTGGTGAAAATACTTAACTAGTTTGTTGAATATTAGTTCAACCAGAGCTTTTAAGGTAGAACCCTAGCTTTCTTCAACACACTATTAAGTGCTTCAGAAATGTTGGTTGTCATGATGTGTTTGTGACCGCCATCATGCAACAGTGTCCATTTCTCTAGGTCCAACTTCATCAAGTAAATGTAAGCATCAACATTTCTTTCTTGAATCTCGTTCATTACACGGTCAAATTTCCATTGTTTTGTTTATGTTCTGGCCTGCCACATCAAGCTTTTTAGGTTTGTATTTTTAAAAGTCTTGTTGAAATTTGCTCGAATGTGGCGTAAACAAAACTGGTGAACTACAAATGGTGGTTGCCACAAAGGTTGACTTTGAATAACAGAGAAAATATCTTTGTGGTGATCAGAAATGAGGCATACGTGGCGATCTTTGACAATGTACTCTTGCAAGTTTTAAGGAACCAATTCCAACTCTCGGAGGATTCCTTATCAACAATTGCAAAAGCAAGTGGGAACAAGTGATTATTTGCATCCCATGTACTTGCAATTAATAGCACGCCCTTGTATGGTCCCCTTAAGTGTGTTTCATCCACAGAAATCACCGGCCGGCAATATGGAAATCCGTCTATACATGGCGAGAAATGCTAGAAAATAAATTTGAAAACATAATTAGGGGGACTGCTTGTTTTGTGATGCGAAAATTCGTATACAGTCCCGAGTTTAAATCCTGTATAGCTTGTAAGTATTTAGGTAAAATATTGAAGGTTGTATCCTAGGTACCAAAAACCCTCTTGATGGCAAATTTTCGACCATACCATGCCCGCTTGTAAGTACAGCCCGTTTGAAATAATACCTGCACTTCTTGAATGATGTTTGAAACAGGTATCTCAGGATCGTTGGCAATTAGGTGTGATATAGACATTGATATAAATTTTGAAGACCAGTTTCTGTGCTTGTTTTATTCAATATGTACAAGGCATGTGTGTTCTTTGACGAATTTGGTTATTTCCCACCGATTGTGCGTGGCTTTCTTTTTTATACGGATGTACCATGAACAGTAATTATCGTCACTGTGATGGTAACATCTTGCTGTCCATATATCAATCTTAGTTTTCAAAACTCGATATTCACGCCCCACACTGATGGAGTACTTACGAACCGTACTTACTGCCTGCACTTTGTCAACGAATCTCATGTCTAACTGTATGCCAGTCATAGAGTCGTTCCAATCGAGTAATCGGACGGTACTAGATTTTACAAGGTCATCTATAGGAGAACCCGAGACAATATATAGGAATGCTCCAGAATGTGTGTAGTCATACCTAACGTTGCTGAACCGTCGGTTGCTTCCCATTGTTGCACTATGTTTCCAGTGACCGGGTTGACAGGATTTACAGGGTTTAGGGAAGTTTGGAACTCTCATTCTTCCGGGTCATTGTCATCATCCGATTCAGATTGACTAGAAACGGCATCATCTCCGTCCGATCCGTCAACCTCATCGTCATCGTTATTGACGGTACTGTATAATATATACGGTTCATCAGAAACCATCTGTGTTATCGACGTAATATGTTCTGGCAAAGTTGTTGTATTTCTGTCCTGTGTATTTGGAATATTTTGTTGCTGGATATACTTGAATTCAACAAGAATATGAATCCCTTCCTTCGCTAGGTGGGGTTGAATAGTCCATAGATAACACATTTCCTCATCGTTGTTTTCCACTGTAAATTAAAAATGCAGCTCTAATCTACCATTTTCTACTCTAAATCTTTAATAACCTTCGTACTCCAAAGAAAGTCTCGCAGATTCAAACTTGAACTTCAAATATTAACTACTTTTTAACTGTAAATTTTGAAATAAAATACAAAATTATTAGAAGAAGAGAAGTCAAAGTATAATAAGAATTAAAAAAGTCAAAGTATAATAAGAACTAAAAAAATCAAAGGAAGAGGAAAACAACTTATCGAGCAGCAGCGGCGACGGAGGAAAGCAGAAAAATTGAGGCGAAGGAGGCTGAAAAAATAGGGGAAGAAGAATGAGGCGGAGGCTGAAAAAAAATTGAGGAAGAAGCCGAAGAAGAATGAGGCGGAGGAAATAGAGAGAGAATTTGTGACAGAAGAAATAAGGGAGAAGAAATAAGGAAGAAGAAGAAAAGAGAAAGAAGGAAGGGGGCGGCCCGTGGCTGCTAGGTGTTACAATGTGATAACGCACAGTCACTGTGCGCTATCACCCTTAATAACACATAATGGCTATGCGTTATAACTGTGCGTTATCGCCACATCAGCGCCAGATCGGAGCCACGTCAGTTTTTTACGCAATTTATTAGCGCCGCTTGACGTGGCTTAAGCCGCGTGATTACGGATTACACACTCATTGTGCGTTATCTCAGGTGATAACGCACATTGAGTGTGCGTTATAGCCTGTTTCAGAATAAAAAAAAAAAATAGGCCTCTTTAGTGTCGAATTCTATTTACTGGGCCCAACCCAGAAAAAACCTAAATAGGGCGGTTGCTAACTTGGCAGAAAACTTGATCCTTGAAAATTGAATAGGTCATTTCTTTGTAGTAGACTTATTACTTCCCTATTGAGACTTTGATTGTGATAGCTTTTGGGTTACAATAATTAACCATCCCAATCACCCCTCCCCTGCCCATGGCTACATTTCAAGGTCACCCCCATGGACTAGTACCATTTCTTTGAATCACATATCTTCTAAAAACCCTTGGCATCCTCCCATCCCCAACAAATAAAACGAAATGATGGTCTATTTGGATCCAAATAAAAAATAAGAGTTTAGACTAAAATACTTGATGAAGTTAAGAATAGGAGCACTTCTAAAAATTAAAAAAAATATACACTTTATCTTTAAAATTATTAGTGGAAGATCAAACTAAATAAAATTATTAAAATACCCATCAATTCAACCATCAAACTAATGTCCAACATCAGTCCGAAATTCATAAAGTAATTGTAACATAATTCTCCTTACTTAAAACTTACGACAAATTTCTCTTAAAAGTCATATAAGAGAAAATTAACAATCCAATTAAAACATCTTTATTTACTCTTTAATTTACAAACATTTTAATCGAGTACAATGATGTCAAAAAAAATCCGGACCAGGTTTTTGAACAAAATGGCATAATACATATATTTCAATAATGAGAGTTGAAAATGTTTTGACAAAAATATTTGGAAGGTGGTGTTAATAAAAGACAGAATTGAGAATGAATGGAAAAATAAAAGATTCATAAGATACTGTTTGTGAATGAAAGATCAATATGGGATAAGAAGAGGAGTAGAATCCTAATAGAAGAATGGTCACTTCAAAATACTAAAAATAAGCACATCATGTCTACCACCCAAAAGCTTTCCCCAAAGATTGAATCAAATTAAGTGGTTCATATTTAGCCTCCACCAAGTTTGAAGATTGGTTGTTCAAGTGTATATATCTCCATTAATTCATTTCTCTTCCATCCCTTACGATCATATATTAGAGTTATGTCCCTTTCCTTTTATTATTTCTTCCGCTGACTAGTTTCCTTCCTGCTGCTTTCCCACCTTCACCTTCTAATCTTAATGATTCGAGAGCATTCATTACCATTACCAATTAGTAAGACTAATTTACTCATTTTCGATTATCTATGCAGTGTTTAACTTTTATTCGATAATGTTACTGAAATATGTAATATATAAGTAAAACAAGAATAATGGATAATGCACGAAAATACAAAATTAAATATATATTGCTTTTTTCAAAGAGATTCGAACTCTCTTTAGCAAATAGAAAATCTCTAACTGGTGCAATAAAGAATAATTTTTGTGTAACTTGTAGCAATTCTATCCAAATTACTCAAGCTCAACCTCCACCAAAAGAACATATTTCCTTCAACTAAAATTTTCTCTTCGTATATGCACAAAATGAATATGATATGGACATGTTATGATAAAAGGTTAATTACCTTTTTCCCCTTGAGGCTGTCCAAACTATAATTTCATCCCTCTATTTTGTATAAATTACAAATACATCTTTATCGGTATATTTTCATAACTTATTAATCCCTATTACTAATTTCAATGAAAAGGTTTTATAAAAAAATAATGATTATGTAGTAAAAAAGTTTAAGATCTTCCTCCAATATCATTTTGTAAGTTTATTTCTTATTTATTATCATATATAAAGACAACAATACCCTTACTAAAATTTTTTAATTTAGTCGAATTTCCGTAATGAGGGATATTATTGTCTTAATATATGATAATAGATAAGAAATAAACTTACAAATTAAAAGAAGATTTTAAACTTTTACCATATAATTATTATTTTTTGATAAAATTTTTCATTAAAATTAATAGTAGATGCTAATAAGTTATAAAAATATAAACGATAAGAATATATTTATAATTTATACAAAATAGAGGAATAAAATTATAATTTAAAAATAAATTTTAAGGAGAAAAATGTGATTTACTCTATGATGGATATAAATATCTATATATATATATTAAATATTAAAATATACCAACTGATAAAATACCTAGTTCAAAAACTCTTTTAATAGAGTAACATATGTAAAAGTACTAATGACTTTTTATTAGAGAAAACTGTAAGAAATATCAAAAGGGTATATCTGCAAAGACGGGAAGGGAAAAATTCCTTATTGACGAAGATTAATAATTTCGTCAGTTTCAATTTATGTCGTTTATACATTCATTTTCCATTTCCAAATATTTGTTGGTTTACTAAATAGAAAGCAGTAAATAAAAGTTATTTTTTTCTGAAGAAGTAAATAAAAGATTTTATATATATCTTTACTTACCATTATTAGAAATCATACAATCTAATAAATATTTAAATATATTTAAATTTATATTTCTAAAAGTAATTTAGTTTATACAATCTACTGCTAAAATGATTTAATAATCGCCGTATATTAAGATGATAGAAAAAATTAAATTTACAAATTAACCAAACTTGGGAAAAAGAATAACATAGTACACAAAAGCATAAATACAATATGATGAAACTTGTACCTATTGTGGCAGGCCTACTTTTGTCATTCCCTAAATGGTTAATCACATGAGATGGTATAGAACATGAATAGGGACTAGGCCCCTTAGGCGAAATGGTAATGTCTTTGGATTTTTTTCCCCTTATTAATACTTCTTAAGTACTTTCACAAAAAGAAAAATTAAGTCAATTAGGATCAGAATCATGATTAATTTCTTGATCTTAAGTAAATTAATCAATCATTTCATCTATCACATATTCTTTTTAGAATCTTTGAAAGATGTACACATTTGACGAATCTAAAATTTAGTTTACGAGACATTTTACAGCACAATAAAAAAAATTTGAACATTTAAACTTTTATACTATTTTTATAACTTGCTTTCTTTCTTTGAAGGAGACTATAGATTATAACTACAGGGTGTATAAAAGAAGCTGGTAGTATCAAAGTTTAATGATGAAAGTGAGATCCTGCATTTTCAATCCATCATAACACAACTTTGTTTTAGGCAAAGTTTTTCTTAAACTTTGTTTTATGTCTCTAATCAAGTACATAGGAAGCCAACCCATTATTTAAATAGCCCTTGATTAACTTATCATTTGTGTGGTTTATATACTAGTTTTCTTTGGAGGACATTGATCCCAATCATGTAGGCCATCAATGTCACTTTTTAGTGAGAAACTGGATAAAAAGAGGAATAAAAATCTCCCACTCATCAAGAAATGATCAATTTTCTTTTTGTGTTTTTAGGGTTTCTTGAAAGAAGGAAATAAAGGAAAATTAATTCCTTCCAAGATTCCATATTGGTTGGGTGGTCTTGGTCTACTTTCAAAATTTAGTGCTTGTTATAAGATGCAATCATGATCACTTCTTCTTCCTTTTGTTTCCCTTCAACTAATGAATTCAAACCAATACTAATTACAACAGTAATGGTAGGACTCCTTTGAAGTCCTGTTTAATTTGAATCTCCTATGATGCACTATATTAAGAACAAAAGTGTCAGCAATATTGTGTATATAAAAGGGCCCATTTTCACTTTGATTATTGGAACTTTCTTGGCCTCACTTGGATGAGAAAGCTCTATTATAAACAGATATTATAGATGGATTTGTACCTTAGGATGTAAACTTTTTAAATGAAAAATCATAGTATATATCTTGTTAATATTTCTGTTTTAGGTTAAAGGAGTTGGTGACTTAATGACCAAAAGCTAATAGGAGTCTACATTGAAAATGTTAAAATTTTTATATTGCTGTTGCCAAAATTTGAATCTTGCTTCATATACCAAATCTGTAGTCCCATAATCAAATGAATTACCTCCATGAGGGTGATTGAAAGAACTTTATTAAGATTTAGAACGGTAGCTAACTAATTTTTTTTTAAAAAAAATTTAAATCCATTCTGATAAAAGAAATATGTAAAAAGAAAAAAAAACAGAGGAAGAACCGAGGAGGTATTTATGGGAGGAGAAGATCTAGAGAAAGGTGCCAAAACATACAAGAGGATAATTGGAGGCATAAAAAGTAGCTTCTCGTGCCATTTTTGCAGATAAAAAACAACAGAGAAAAGGAAAAAGAAAAAAGAAAAGCAGAGAAATTGTACCCTTCTTGTTCATTTATGAAATAAGGAAAAACAGGGCAACAACACAGGCTAAAAAATTAAAGGGGCACAATCAAGAAAAAAGCAGAAGCTTTTTCTGATGAATCTTTCTGACTGACTCTCTGTTATGAGAAAAGAAGATGAAGCCAAAGCTAAAGATGCGGAAGATGACGCATCCAAGACATTGTCTCCCCCACGCCATATAAAAAATATTTATGTTTTGTTTTACAATAATAATTATTGTGTTTTTGGTCCATTTCTAATCATAATTCAAACCCATAATCTATTGCTCAAGTATAAACGGCCAGACATCATTTAAAAACTAAAAAGTCTTCAACTCGATTATTGATTTAAATATTAGTAGAAGAAGGAAATGAAAATCGAAAATTGAGCTATGTTAGTTTCTAATATATGTATTTTTATGTGTAGCATGATTTTTATGTTATTGTTATTTTTCTTATATTGGAATTATCGCCTTTCTACAACTCTTTTTTGTGAGGAGTTTGAAAATTGGTTTAGTTGTAATAGCCTTGGCTCATTTAATATCAATAGATTGTCTTTTATTTAGAAAAAAAAAAAAAGGTTATGTTTAAGAATATGGTAAAAATGGAACGTGCAATGCTTACTCATGTAATTGAGAGAATTATACTATATAGAATTGAGGTTACCTAATCTGTGGAGCAAATATCAAAGATAAATTTCCATATACAAAAAAGATGCCTACCATTCATACGAAAGTAACCTACTTATTACAATAAAGAAAGAATATATATATATATAATAATTGTGTGTCCATAATTGTAGATGTTCATAAAATTCTTCATAATGGATGCAATATTTCCATAATATTTCCATTAACCCTCAAGTTGAAGTGTGCAGATTATGAACACTCAAGTTGTTGAGAGAAAATAGAATTGAGACTGCCGTAATGCCTTGGTGAAGATATCTGCTGGTTGATTGGCAATATGAATATAGGTAGGAACAATCCTGTGTGCTTGGATTTCATCACAAACGAAATGACGGTCGAGTTCGATGTCTTTGGTTCGTTCATGAAAAGCGGGATTAGAAGAAATGTGAAGAGCCGCCTGATTATCTCAAAAAAGGGAGTAAGATGAGTTTGAGAAGCTCGAAGATCGCAAAGAAAATATCATAACCACTTGAGTTCACAATAGGTGGCTGTAATAGAGATATTTTGTTTTTGTGGAGGAACAAGACACATTGTGTTGTTTCTTAGATTTCTAAGAGATCGGGGAGTGTCCTAAGAAAATGAAAAAACCTTTCAAGGACCGACGAGTAATGGGGTAGTTGACCCAATCTGAATCACAAAACGCACAGAGTTGTAAATCCGAGTCTGCACTGAGAAATAAGCCTTGACTTGGAGTACTTTTAATATATTGGAGAACTCGAAGAGTACATCCCAATGATCCTGACGAGATTGATGCATAAATTGAGATAGAAATTGCACCGAATAAGCCAAGTCCAGATGAGTAAAAGTGAGATAAATGAGACGATCCACAAGACGACGATAAGACTCAGGGTTAGGCAACAAAGAACCCTTAACCTTTCCCAGTTGGTGATTCTGTTCCATGGGAATTTGAAGTGGCTTAAAACCCAAGAAACCAACATCATATAAGATTTCTATGGAGTACTTGAACTGGGAAAGGTAAATACCCTAGTTGGTCCTAGCCACTTCTATTCCAAGGAAATACTTTAGCAGGCCCAAATCTTTCATATGAAAAAAACTTGCTTAAATAGTTTTGAATTTTCGAAGGGCAGGAAGGTCATTTCCAGTAATTATCAAATTATCCGCATAGACAAGAACACAAACAAATATAGAGCAGGAAGAATATGTGAACAAAGAGTAATCAGATTATGACTTGCGAAAACCACAATGTTTAAGTGCACCAGTCAGTTTGGCAAACCATTACTGAGGAGCCTGTTTAAGTCTATACAGAGATTTCTGAAGTTTACACACCTTCCTTTCATGTCCTTTCGAAAAACCTGGGGCAGTTTCATATAAACTTCTTCATGCAAATTGTCATGAAGAAAAGCATTATGAACATCTATCTGACGGATTTCCCATTTGCAGGTGACAGCCACAGAAAGAAGAGTGTGAACTGTGATCACTTTTGCAACAGGAGCAAAAGTTTCATTGTAATCAAGGCCTTCTACCTAAGTGTTTCCTAATATAAACAAACGCTCTTTAAACCTTTTGATGCTGCTGTAGAATTTACGTTTAATTTTGTAAACCTATTTTTAACCTAATGTCTTCTTTCCAGAAGGAAGAGTTGTGATATTCCAAGTCTCATTACGTGCTAAAGCATAAATTTCACTACGCATAGCATCGCGCTAGGGCGGAAGAGAGACAACATTAGAGAACTGGGTGGGTTCTGTATCGGCAGTAACTGCTGCAATAAAAGCCTTGTAGAACGGGAAAAATTTTTCATCAGAAATATAATGTGAAATAGGATAGGGACAATTACATGAGGAGGAGAAAAAAATCAAGATAGGGCACGAAGGTGTAGAAGTTCTCACATTATTTAAGACAAACACGAAGATTTGAAGGAGGGCATCGAGGTTGTTGACTCCGTCAAATATCAAGAGGAAGAATGTGAATCCTCAATCCCACATGGGATATGTATGAAAATTTTTTATATAAACATGGGCCTAAGTACCCATGGTCACCTTGGGATATCCATTTTACCATAGCAAGGACCATTGCTAAGTAAGGCTCATGGTTGCTGCTAGGTCCATCAGTCGTGCTCTAGAACTTGTGGGCCCGCAGCATGACATTATGGTATCAGAGTATTGTCACAATCAAACATGCGGGAACTAAGTGCCACACTGATGGGAGCCGCCTCTATAGTCCCGTATGGAACTAAGTGCTACACTAGTGGGAGCCACCTTTAGAATCCCGCACTCTAGGTTTAATCTTGGGCTAAGTCTAAGGCTCCTATCGAGGATACTAGGATCTTAAGAGGGGTGAATGTGAAAACTCAATCCCACGTGGCATATATATGAAAAGTTTGTATAATATATAAATATGGGCCTAATTACCCATGGTCACCTTGGGATATCCATTTTGCCATAACAAGGATGATTGCCATGTAAGGCCCGTGGTTGTTGCAAGGCCCATGAGTCGCGTTCTCGAGCTTGTGGGCCCGGGGTGTGACATTAATATAAAACTCGGGCTTAATTTGAATAAATAATTAATTGGGAATGAGGTTAATATGAAGTAAGTGTAAAAGGCTTAAAGGCAATTAGTAAAGTTTAAAGTAAGGATAAAGGGCTTTAAAGGTAATTATTAGGGGTAAAAGGCTTAATTAAATCAGACAATCTTTTCATCGTTTCTTCATTCACATTACAAAGAATGCTCTGAGGGGTCCAAGGCCACCTGGCGGTAGCGAGAGAGAAGCTTTGGACACTCTAATTGATCACACTAAAAGTAAGTAATCCTTCTCTAACGATCATTAATTCCTGATGGTAGAGGAATATCATTTTATGCTTTTGAGAGCTAGGGTTTGGGTTATGCGTTTTGTTTCAAAAGTTGAAATTGATTTGGGGTTTTTGTTTATTTGATTATCGGGAGTAATGAGAGACGTTCCCAATTAGATTGATTGATGATGTTATGTGTTTTTTTTTTTTTTGCTTTTGAGGTAAGTGGAGAATGAATTCTAATTCTGCAACAATTTCAAATTAGAAATAATTGTTTAAATGTGTTTTAATTGTTTATAGAAATTAGATTGAGCAAGTGATGTGATTTTTTATATTAATTGATAATGAATTTTAGGAATTGGTACTGTACATTTGCCTTGTGACATTGAGATTTTGATTGACACTTCATAATTTGGGGAGGAACATTTTCCACTTTATAATTAAATGATCCTTGGGTAAGGAAAGAGAGTCCCACGATATTTGTTTGGCCTACTTTGCGGGATAAATAGCCAGGCATGATGTCAAATTTGACCCCGTAATTGTCCTATGATATATTTATAGCTTAATGTTAACTATCGCTTTGATAATTGTTTTGGAAAGATTTAGGGATGTTTGGTAATTGTTTTTAGGTTTAATGCTCAATGTACCCTCTTAAAGATTTTTGTAAATGCCATTTTGATTTTACGACGCGAAGATATAATTAAGTTTTCGACAACTTATTTGATTTATATGGAAAGGAAACATTTTAGGCATTATATTTGATGTTTCAAGGTTTGAGAGTTACTCAATTAAATTTATAATTTGGAGACCAAATGAATTGCTTCTACTAGTGCGCGTGAATTTTTAGTTGTTCACTTTTCTTTCATGACTCTGTATATGCTAAGAATTTGATTACCTATACTGCCTCTTGACTTGATTGTTAATTTGTACGCATTTTGAGTTATTTCCACCTTTCGAAATCCAAGTTTCCGCATTTGAGTCTCAAGACTTTATTAAAGTTGTTTTTAAAGCTAAGATTATTTTCTAAACTATCTGCAGTTATAAGTCTTCATCATAAATTATTAGTATTTGGTTAAATGTGAACTTTTGAAAACGCTTGTTCAATCCCAGAATTCAGAGTTAGTTTTCTGCTTACTGAGTAGTTGTACTCATTTCCTTACTTTCCTTTCAGTTCAGGTTAACTCCGATCGCATAACGAGTCTGAAGAAGATTGAGATTGAGCCTGGGAGAAGTTTGGGTTTAGAAGAAACATTCGAATAAACTTGTTTTATTTTATTAAATATTTGTTCAGATGAAATTTTATTTAATGTTTGGAGCCTTTTACTTTCATTTTTTATAATGGATATTTAAAATCTTCTTTAAATTGTTTTATGAGAAATAAATTTTCTGTATTTTATGGTTTTGAGCTTTGTGCCCTTGTGGGCATGGTGTGTTCGTCTCAGGTTCAGGCAATCCCGGATCCAGGGCGTGAATAGGAAAGGTTCGATCATTTGGAGGAGGAGGCTGATCATTTTATGATGGGCTGGCAGTAGAAAGCCCATATAATGATTAACTAGAGCTGCTGGAAAGATGAGAAGGTGGTGTCGCTTGGGCCAAAGATAGAGGCCCATAAATGGAAAGAAAATTAAAAGGGCTAGGTGTAGAGTCTGGATGACGCATGTGGGCCGAGGAAGAAACATTTGTTTGGGAAGAGATGATAGGGGCTCTCGATTTTTGGGTTGTAGAATGTGTTCCAAGGAACTCATGAAAAAGAGAGTAAGCAGGTTCAGTGGAATCAGTGGAGAAAATGGGCAAATTGGTATAATAGGAATGAGAAGAATGAGTGGTGTCATGAGAAAAAGGGAATTGTGATTCAAAGAATTGAACATCTCGTGAGACAAAAAAGTTGTGTGTATCAAGGTTAAATAAAGTCCATCCCTTTTTCCCATAAGGATATCTCAAAAGTACACATAGCCGACTGCGTGATTGAAATTTGTCATTTGTGCGGGAGTGTGCATAACATATATAACCAAAAACATGTGAATGAAAAATATCTAGTGTTTTAGAGAAGAATTTCCATAAGGGTTTTATTGTGTAGAATAGAAGAAGGAGTTCTATTAATCAAGTAGTCTGTGGTTTTAACACGCTGCCCCCAAAACTTAGATGGTAAGTATGTTTGAAAACTTAAAACACAAGCAACAATGAGAATATGACTATGTTTTCGTTCTACTCTTCATTTTTGTTGCGGTCTGTATACAACATTTGTTTGATGAATTATGCCTTTAGAGAGGAAAAAAGATTTTAGGCTTAGAAATTCGGTGCCATTATTGTCCTAACGATCTTCATAGTTTGTAAAATTAAGTTTGAATGAGGACAAAGAAATGTTCAAAGTAAGTACGGATGCTACTTTTTTCAAAAAGAAAGTAAATCAAAGTAGCACTAGAATAATCATCGATTAAGGTAAGAAAATAAATGGAACTACAAGTAGATGTTTTCTTATATGGCCCACAAACATCACAAGGCACCAAGTCAAATAAATGACTAGAAGTAGTGGTACTCAAAGGAAATGTAGGTCTAGATTTCTTAGTTTGAAAACAAATTAAACAATCATCCAAAATAGAATTCGAGTTATTAGAAAAACAAGGAAAATGTTTCATCACAGAAATGGATGGATGCCCTAAACGTTTATGTAATAAACTGAACGAAACAGTAGAAACATGATTGGCCTGCTCGTGAGAGAACTTGCATACTCCATGTGCCAATCTACCCAGTCAATCTCCTTCATCATCATATAGTCCTATATAACACAGAAACTCTTAGAATAATAAACCCCATACTTAGGATTAGAGTGCAACAACTAAGATATAGAAATGAGATTGCACATGAGATGAGGCACATATAGGACATTATGTAGGACTAATTTAGGATCCAAAGTCACAATTCCTTCAGAATTTGCAATAGTATATGATCCATTAGGTAGACCGATAAAGCAGCGCAAAATATTATGAATATTAAATAAGAAATCAAGTCTACCAGTCATGTGATGAACCAAATTAAAGGAAAGATTTTCATTCGGAAGTTCATTCACGGCATTTGCAATCACTAGAGGAAAAGGTGCAACTTGGACTGTGCCTGCCCATTGTGAAGTGTGAGTGTCTGGGCCCAAAGATGGTGAACGCTGTCCAAAATAGAGAGCCCACTACAGTGGAGGATAGGGCCATGGCTTCTGCGACCCACTGGAATATGGACTCCATTGCTGTTGTGGCACAGATGTGATATTCCATTGTGGAGGACCAGCTGTTGGTGTTCAACCGAGAAGGCCAGGTGCAGCTCCAGGTGACACCGTCCAGTTTCGCCAACCTAATGGAGCCGCCGATGCTGGCATGACAATGGTATTTTTCAAGGGAATAAATATGCCCACCACCTCTACCACAGCAACCACCATGTTTGTAATGTTTTCCATGTCTACCACCGCCAGAAATAAGACTAGACTAGCAAGAATTTATTTTAATCTTATCCGGCAACCAATTAAGAAATTTGATCAAATGAAAAAAGTCTAAAGAAGAATGACCAGATTTATTACAAACACTGCAAATAATTTAACTTTTATCAGTCACACAAGCAACGAATGCAACTGCTTCGGCCCTTGTATCTTGATGCCGAGCAATGATTCAGTGGCGCTCTTCACGAATTATCATACTGTATCCATTATCAATAGTTGGAAACAGATTCATATTCAAAATTTGAATAGTAATAGTGCGAAAAGAGGTATCTAAACCAAGTAAAAACTTGTGTATCCTTTTCTCCTCGTGTTGGCGCTCACTGTCTAAAAACTGCTTACAAGTCAGGCCTCTACAACAGCAATTCGGAGCCATCTCATAATTCGCCAATTCATCCTACATTTTGTTGAGTTTGCCAAAATAATCTACTATCGAACTTCCTTGCTACTTGCAATTACCCAAAGCTCCTTGTAATTTGTACACCCTTGGCCCAACTGGCAAAGAATCTTCTTTTAAGCATGTCCTATAGTGCCTGTGCGTTGTGTTTATATGGCACATATGGAAGAAGGGATGAATCTGTTGTAAAAATCTATGACACTATGAGAGTGTTCATGGTCGCCCAATCTGCATGATCTAGGGACACAAGTTCCAGTGGCACCATGTTTCCATCAAAAAATAAATCTTTTTGCTTGGCCTTCAAGGAGCCAAGGAAAGAAGATGACCGTTGATTTTTATTTTCTCCCTTTAATTTGATGTGGTGATAAGAGCTTCAGAAGTATTACTGGGCAAGAGCGTATAAAGGTTGAGATCACTCATTTGTGGGAAACTCCTGGTTGACCGATCATCTTTTCTGCTACTACTACCAATAACAACGACAGGTTCTTTACTAACGGTTTCTCCGTTATTGGCCATAGGAACAATAGAGAAGAAAAATGCAAGAAATTTGAGAGTTATTCTATGAGAAGGAAAAAAAAAACTGATTGTAGAGAATTGTGGAAAATGAGACTGATTTCAGAGAGAGAGAGAGAGAGAGAGAGAGAGAGAGAGAGAGAGAGAGAGAGTAATTTCCATGAAGAGGAAAAGTGATATGATTCTTCTTTACTTTTTCCTTTTTTTTTTTTAGTTTGGCTCTAGTACCATGTCAAAGAATATGGTAAAAGATGAAAGATGCAATGCTTACTCATTTTATTAAGAGAATTATACTACATATACAATTGATGTTGCCTAATTTATGTAGCATATCAATGATACATTTCTATATACAAAAGATACCTACCATGTATACAAAAGTAACCTGCTCATTACAATAAAGAAATAATACATACAATAATGGTGTGTCCATAATTGTAGATATTCACAATATTCTCCATAATAGATGCAGTATTTCCATAATATTTCCATAAGTTATATTATAACTAATCGCTATTTTCTTAAGTAAAATCTAGGATTAAAAGAACAACGAGGGAACCAAGGGTAGGGGTTCCCTATAGTGGTCCAGCACTTTCATTTTTTTTTTTAAGATTGTGAATATTTTAATTTTATCTATCCTAATACATACTCACAAGGAAGTAACTGTCTCTCCAAACGACATCAACCCTAAGAGCATCTCTAATAGTGCACCATTCCACCAAATTTAGTGTTTTGATGTGCTAAAATGTTCTTACAAAATTTGTAAAATGTCTTCTTTGCCCTTCCTTATTTTTATATATTACTCTCGTATCTTTTAAAATACATCATTACAAAGAATTTATTGAGATCTTCAAAATAAGATCAATATTACTATAAAATTTAATTTATTTTTAATACTTATTACCTTTCTTATTTATAAATATATGAATTCATTTATAAGATTAATGGTTTTATGTTTTTCTTTATAAATAAATTTTAATAAAATGTTTTGTAAATATGAATTAATTTATTAATCAAATAACTGTTATGGAATATTTTTTAAGATATTCTTACACCAAATTTGATATAAACTGTTGGAGTGCACAAAAATTTAGTGTAAGAAGATGAGAATATGCTCTTTTATATCAAGTTTGGCATAAAATTTTAATGGAACTGTTGGAGATGCTCTAACAATTCAAGAAGGGGCATGTCGCCAATTCAACCTCATCTTGGCACGGGCTAGTCAGTCTGACAGGTTGAGACCGTTTTTCCTATTTGGACTTCAATCCTTATAAGATTTTACGACTTTAAAGTTTCCAAGTTCTGAGGTATTTTTGGAGTGGTGCTTGCTTGTATATATTGTATGGGTGTTTTTTTCTCTTAACTTTGTGGTTGTTTGGTGGTAGGAGTTGTGAAGCCGTACATCTACTCGGCATTGTTGCTTGAGGTGTTTGGGTTATTTTGTTGTTAGTGCCGGTGATAGTCAGTTCTTGTTTTTCTTTGCTTCAGTTTGTTTGGTGGTAGTTGCAGTGGTGTTTTTGTTTGCTCTGGGGAGTTGGTGCTCATTTTCAAACATGGCATGAAGCAGTCTTCTTTCTGGTGACAGTGGTCCATTTGGATTTTTATTTCTGTGGGAGAAAAGCTGGCTGAGGAGATTTATTGGATCAAGAGTGGTCTTTCTTCTCGATTTCGTTGTTAGATGTTGTAATGTGTCAAGTCTCTTCTGGTACCGAGTGGGTTTTAGAGGTTGATGTCGAGGGCCGAAACAGAGGCACCATGCTCTTGCTGGCGGTCGATTTCTGAGCAAGGGATTTGAGAAACGGGGCTTTGGATTTATGGTGGGGCGTGCTTGTAGCTCAGTTACTTTGTTTTTGGATGGCTTCTTTGTTTTTTGGCAACAGCTATCTCCCCATGCTTGTGCTAGCGTGCCCTTGATCGATCGTGGTTGATGCTGTTGCCCAACAATTTGGGCTCAACTTACTTTTGGTCTCTTGGGCAGGTTTTTCCATAGGGCATTTTGGGTTTGGATTAGGGTTTTTAGGCTGGCACTTATTAGGTAGTGAGTAAGCTTTTGTATTTAGGGTACGTCTTGATTTTTTCCTTTGTTCTTCATTTAGTAATTAACTGTCTCCAATATAGCCGAGCTGTAGTTATAGTTTGGCGCCAGTGGACTTCTGTGGTTGCCCCGATTAATAGTATTGTGTTTTGGCATGTGCGCCATCGTTTGTACCCTTATTGTAGTGTGCCTCATTGACTTACTCTTATATTTTGAATGCAGCAAAATTTGGTGTAGGCTTTTCAAGCCCATGTTCTCCCAATATTTTCTGCATTTTTCAGCCCAATTTCTCCTCCCCTTTTCTTTCTTAACCCCATGATGTATTGGGCCTCAGTCCCCTTTGGAATAGGCTTCTCTTTATTTTTTCCTTGACTGGGTCAAGGGATGCCCGGGCGGTTCGGGTTGGCCACCCGAGCCATCCGTTGGCGACCCGCGCGCTTCCCTCTTTTTATTGCTGCTGCTGCTTCGTTTTCTGTGCAGTCTCTTGCTCTCCTCCTCTGAACCTTCTTTTCATTCTCTGTCTTTTGGAGACTTCGGACTCTCTGGTTTCCTCCTGATCTGCGGCTCCGCCGCCGCTTTTCTCTCTCTGTTCCGGTGTTCAATGCTTCTCTGTTGTTCACCGATCTTCTTTGTCACCTTTGATTGTCTGTTGGTGTGGTTAGAGAGTGAGCCATGAGGAAAAGAAAAGAGAGAGAGAGAGAGATAGAGAAAGAGGGTTGTCGGTGATTTCCATCACGGCTGAGGCCTTTTCTGAGGGTTTAACACGCGATCATCCCCTTTCTTACCTTTGGCGCCTCAACGCAGCATTGTTGCTGCTCGGCATCCGTTTACAGGTCTGGTGACCATTCGGTTTCCGCTCCTCGGTAATCTCTTTGATTTTCTGCGCCGGTTTCACCGCGGCAGTGATAAGCAGAACTACTCTTTGTTCATTTTGGTTTTACTTTGATATTAACTGGGTGTTGATTTTGCAGATTGCCTTATTGCTTGTTATTGTTTTCTGTTCTTGAAGATTGAACCTTCAGTTTCTGTTTTTATTCTTCCGCTGATTTTTTCTTTAATTTGAAATAGTAATTAGTATATTGTAATAGTAATTAGGAGCTTTATTCTCCAACAAGTGGTATCAGAGCCTAGTCCCGGCTCATCAGCACCCGCTTCCGACAATAACCTTTTTCGGATCTGAGGAGTTCTTCAGATTCGGCCAGTGAAGCTACTCCTACTCTTTCTATTTTACAGTTTTTGATTCTTATTGTTTCTGTTTATTCGTCTTGCTGCCGGGTTTCTGTTTATCGTCTCCTTTTTGATCGGCTTACCGCTAGTTTCTTTTTCTGTTTGTGTGTTTCGACTTGTAGCTGGTTACTGTTTTTCCTGCTTTTGAGTTTCTTCTTTCGGCATGCCGCCGGTTCTATACTTCTGGTTGTTGGCTGTGACGGCTTGCTGCCGATTCCTGCTATTACTGGGTTTACTATTATTTCAATTTCTGTTTTTCCCTTTAGTTTGTTATTCCAGTTTTTCTTCTTCAAAAAAAACAAAAACCCAAGCTTGGCTTGAATCCATGAGATTTCAAGTATCTGTGACTTGGCGGTTTTCTTTCTGATTTCAAAAGTTTATATATATTTATTATTTTTCCTGTTTCTGTCTTTTCTTTGCTGATTGCTGATTCTGTCTATTTTCAGCTTCCTTGTTCATTATACAGTTTGTTTCCTGTTTTCTGATTAGGTATTCCTGTGTGTGTTATTCTATTACACTTTTTTGTATAATCAAAACCAAACCTAATCAAACAAACTAAAACAAACAACGTCGTTTTTCTTTGAAAGTTTTTCCTCTGTTTTTAAGGAAAAATCCGGACAATTTTATTCAAAAAATTTTCAAATCTTTCATCTTTCTGAAACCACCGAATTACACCTATTTACCTTTTAAAACATGTCAATTCTAAAAATTAAAACTGATAGGTTTGATGGCAAATCTGATTTTGTAATGTGGCGGAGGAAAATGAAAGCAGTTTTGGTACAAAATAAAATTGCTCCAGCTATTTGCAGCCCTAAAGAGTACCCGGAATCTTGGAATGGTGAAATTCTTAAAGAAAAACTAGGTGATGCTCATAGTTGTCTCACCTTGCATTTGACTGAGAATGTTTTACGAGAAATTGATGAAAAAGACAATGCTTTTGAAATCTGGACAAAATTGGAAAAACTATATTTGGGAAAATCTCTTTCTAATAAAATCTATTTAAAAGAACAACTTTTTGGTTTCAAAATGAGTGGGACAAAATCACTGTCTGAAAATATAAATGATTTGAATAAAATCATTTTGGAATTTCAAAACGTCGAATAGAAAATCTCTGATGAAAATATTGCAATTATTTTCCTAAATGCCTTACCTGATTCTTTTAACGATGTCAAATCTGCTATTAAATATGGTAGAGATTATTTTGTCTCTTTCTGATGTCAAAAATGCTTTAAAATCAAAAGATTTGGATTTGCAAAAAGAGAATAAAACTCATGGTGAAAATCTTTTTGCTAGAGGTAGGATTGACCGGAGAGAACCTCTTAGTCATTGTTTTAAAAGCCGTTCCAAATCACGAGAGAAAAGCAAAGTAAAATGTTTTTTATTATGGGAAAGAAGGGCATATGAAAAATAAGTGTTTAAAACGGATCAAAGATGAGAAACAACGTAAACATGGTAAAGAAGGAAATAAAGTCGATAAAACTCACGGTTTTGAATTAGATGGTAACTCTATGTTCTCTGAGATTTTGTGTGTTTCTCTTTCTCTTTCATGTACTGATGTTGTTAATCATTAGATACTTGATTCTGGTTACTCATTTCACATAACACCTAATAAACACTGGTTTTCTGAGTTCAAACTTTTAAACCAAGGAAAAGTTTTTATGAATAATAATCAGGTTTGTGATATAAAAGACGTTGGCAATATTTTCATAAAAATGCATGATGGCGTGACTAGAAAACTCACTGAGGTGATATACGTACCTGACTTACGTCGGAATCTTATCTCTCTTAGTTATTTAGACTCTCTGGGTCTCTCTTTTAAATCCAAAAAAGGGATTTTATGTGTTTGCAAAGGAAACCTAGTCATGCTAAAAGGTTTTAAAAGGGAAACTATATACATCCTTCTTGGTAAAACAGTTTGCAACTCTACTACTTTGGTTTCAAAAAAACTATCCCTGAGAAAACTATGTTGTCACATCGAAGGATCGGCCACATTAGTGAAAAGGGGCTTTATCATTTACAAAAACAAAAACTTTTATGTGGTGATAAAATTGATTCCTTGGATTTTTTTGATCATTGTGTTTTGGGAAAACAACATAAAATTAGTTTTTTCAACCAGCACACATAAGTCATCTGTCTTCTTGATTATGTGCATTGTGATCTGTGGGGCCTAAGAAGGTTCCAACTTACAGTGGTAATGTTTATTTCTTGTCTATTGTTGATGATTTTTCTAGGCATGTATGGGTTTTTCTTTTAAAAACCAAAGACCAAATGTTTGAAAAATTTTGTGAATGGAAACGTTTTGCCGAAAATCATTCTCGAAATAAACTAAAAACTATCAAGACCGATGACAGTCTTGAATTTTGTAACCGAAAGTTTTCTAACTTATGTGCATCGCATGGCATTTTACACTATAGAATGGTTAGACATAACCCACAACAAAACGAAGTTGCCGAAAGGATGAACTGTACTATTATGGATAAGGTCTGGAGTCTGTTAGTTTCTTCTGGTATCCCAAAACCTTTCTGGGGTAAAGTTGTTAGTACAGCAGTATACCTCATCAATAGATCTCCATCCACAGCTATAAACTTTAGGACTCCTATAGAACTCTGGTATGGTAAACCTCCTAATATTTCCAATCTGAGAGTTTTTAGTTGTGCTGCCTTTGCTCATCAAAAGGAGGGAAAACTAGATCAAAGGTCTAGAAAGGGGGTGTTCATAGGATATCCTAGTGGGGTAAAGGGTTATAGAGTGTGGTTAAAGGGTGAACCGGGGGTGAGGTTATTATCAGTAGAGATGTCATCTTCAACGAGTTAGAGATGCCTTGTCTTAAGGATAAACTCATTACCAATAATCCTCCGAATATTCTTACTCCTAGTAGCATTCCGGTGGAGGTAGAGACCATCTCCGAACCTTCCCTAGATCCGCCTCAGGACCTAAAACAAATTCTGAGTCTTCTGCTCCTTCCAGTAGTACTCCTGTTCCTGAAACTTCTGATCCTATTCTAGATAGTTCTGATGGGGAAGAGGAACATCCTGAGGCTCAAACCCAAGCTCTTAGGGATTATCAGCTCTAGAGATCGAGTCCGTAGAGTACCTAAAGATCATCCTCAGTATGGTTACTCCTGCATTGTATCATATACTTTTGCTGTTGCTCCTTATGTTGAAGAAAAAGAACCTTTATGTTTTTCTGAGGTTTTGAAAAGTCCCAATCGCGTTTTATGGTTACGTGCGATGGAAGAAGAAATGTTTTCTTTGAACAAAAATAAAACCTGGATTCTTGTTCCAAAACCTTCAAAACAAAAACTTGTTGATTGTAAATGGATTTTCAAAATAAAGGAATCTGAGTCTTCTAACGAACCTCCTAGGTACAAGGCCAGACTTGTTGCGAAAGGTTTTTCACAAGTTGAGGGCATTGATTTTAATGAAACCTTTTCTCCTGTTGTTAAGTACAAAACTATTAGGATTGTTCTTGCTCTTGCTGCCTTCTATGATCTTAATCTTGAACAACTTGATTTAAAAACTACCTTTTTACATGGTGATTTTGAAGAAACCATTTATATGTGTCAACCACCTGGTTTTGAAGTAAAGGTTAAGGAACACATGGCGTGTCTTTTAAAAAAGTCTTTATATAGGCTTAAACACTCGACAAGGCAATGGTACAATAGGTTTGATTCTTTCATGTCTAAAATTGGTTTTTCGAAAAGCAACTATGATAGTTGTCTTTATTTTTTTTGGTAATAATGTGGATTCTACTATTTATTTGTTGTTGTATGTGGATGATATGTTGATAACTTGTCGTCACAAAGCTAAGATCGATAACCTGAAATCGCTGCTGAAATCTGAGTTCGATATGAGGGATTTAGGAGTTGCATCCAAAATTCTTGGGATGAGTATTTCAAGATATAGACCTGATCATTCTCTTTTTCTATCTCAAAAGCCTTTTCTTCAGAAAATCGTATCCAAATTTTCAATGCACCTATGTAAACCCGTTACAATTCCTTTTGCTAGCCACTTTAAACTTTCCGATAAAACCTGTCCTAAAATTGAAAGTGAAAAGAGAGATATGACTAATATCCCTTACAGAATGGCCATAGGCTCAGTTATGTACTCAATGATATCTACCCGTCCTGACATTATTTATTCTATAAGCCTTTTAGCAGATTTATGTCAAATCCTAGAAGAGATCATTGGGCTGCTCTCAAGTGGCTATTACGTTACCTAAATGGAATTGTGGATCGGGGTTTACACTATCATAATTGTCTGATTTTGAATTAATTGGATTTGTTGACTCTGATTTTGCAGGTGACAAGGATGGTAGAAAATCTACCACTTCCTATTTCTTTACCCTTGCGGGTAGTTGCATTTCATGGAAATCCCAACTCCAGCCTGTAGTTGCCTTGTCAACTACTGAGGCTGAGTATATCGCAGCAACAGAAGCAATCAAAGAAGCCATCTGGCTTCAAGGGTTATTGAATGAATTAAATATTTTACATTCCAAAGTTATTATTTATACTGATAGTCAAAGTTGTTTACATTTGTGTAAAAATCCGGTCTATCACGAACGGACGAAATATATTGATGTCAAGTACCACTTTATTAGAGAAAAGGTCTCTAGTGGTATTGTTGACATAGATAAGATTAGTACTGATAATAATCCTGCTGATTTTAGTACTAAAATTATAAACACTGACAAATTTATGTTTTGCAGGGAATTTCTTCATGTGGAAACAGTTTGACTCAATGTGAGTCATTTCAGGGATGGAAAATATTGTTCGAGATGGAGATTGTAGGCTTTTCAAGCCCATGTTCTCCCAATATTTTCTGCATTTTCAACCCAATTTCTCCTCCCCTTTTCTTTTTTAACCCCATGATGTATTGGGCCTCAGCCCCCTTTGGAATAGGCTTCTCTTTATTTTTTTCTTGACTGGGTCAAGGGATGCCCGGGCGGTTCGGGTTGGCCACTCGGGCCCTCCGTTGGTGACCCGCGCCCTTCCCTCTTTTTATTGCTGCTGCTGCTTCGTTTTCTGTGCAGTCTCTTGCTCTCCTCCTCTGAACCGTCTCTTCATTCTCTGTCTTTTGGAGTCTTCGGGACTCTCTGGTTTCCTCCTGATCTGCGGCTCCGCCGCTGCTTTTCTCTCTCTGTTTCGGTGTTCAATACTTCTCTGTTGTTCACCGGTCTTCTTTGTTACCTTTGATTGTCGGTTGGTATGGTTAGAGAGTGAGCCGTGAGGAAAAAAAAAAGAGAGAGAGATAGAGAAAGAGGGTTACCGGTGATTTCCATCACGGCTGAGGCCTTTTCTGAGGGTCTAACACTCGATCATCCCCTTTCTTACCTTCGGCGCCTCGACGCGGCATTGCCGCTGCTCGGCGTCCGTTTATAGGTCTGGTGACCGTTCGGTTTTCGCTCATCGGTAATCTCTTTCATTTTCTGCCGCCGGTTTCACCGCGGCAGTGGTAAGCAGAACTACTCTTTGTTCATTTTGGTTTTACTTTGATATTAACTGGGTGTTGATTTTGCAGATTGCCTTATTGCTTAGTTATTATTTTCTGTTCTTGTAGATTGAATTTTCATTTTCTGTTTTTATTCTTCCGCTGATTTTTTCTTTAATTTGTAATAGTAATTAGTATATTGTAATAGTAATTAGGAGCTTTATTATCCAACATTTGGTTTTTCAAAAAAAAAAATTCCTAGTACACACTAAATTTTGTTTTGTTAGACTATAAGGTTTCCTGAATGGGCACATATGTATATGAGATACACCTTTAAACCATACCATTATACTACTCATACACCTTTAAACCATACCATTATACTACTCCTTATTTGAGTTAGTAAGACCATACCCGCTTACGAGAAACACCCGAGTAGAACCACAAAAAACAATAAAGCTCTCCCATAAAACATAGTTCCATAACCAAGATTCGAACTGAAGACATCTAATTAACAGTAGTACTATATCTACAGCAAAAAAAATAGGTGATTTGGTGCAATAGATAAATATTTTGTGAATGTTTAGAAAGTTAACTATTCAAATATCTTTTTATGACATTGTAAAATGTCACAGACAAAATTCTAATTCTGAATAAGAGTAAGACTTTATCGTGCTTCATAAGTTAGTCTACATTTATCAAGATAATGTACCTTTTAATACCAAACACATCACAATTAGTCTTAAAAAATGACAAACGGTGTTGGAGGGAAATGTTGAAACCGAAGATGTTGTATGAGATGTGGGTTATTGGTCAGAAAATTCAGAATGTGAATGTCGGGCTAAGAAGAAGCCGAAGGCAGTGGCATGGTCCGGACTATGCTACTAGTGGACAATTCTACAAACCATATATATTATTCTTCTATCATTTATGACTGACCTTTCCTTCGTCTTTCTCTTCTTCTTCTTAAAACCGGCATCCACCACCTCACTCACTGTTCCTCTTCTCTTATATAGCCCTACATTGGCATTGACATTCCACCTGCTTCTGCTTGTGGATTGTACGGATGAATGGGCCCTTTTATAAGTTATAACTTAGAAGTAGCAGAGGAGAGGACCCATGTCAATGGCTATTGGCCGGATAAGGTCGAAAACAAATATACTATAGCAAGTTAATTTGTTACATTTTTGTTTCCTTACTATGATAGATCTCACTCTTAATTTGGATATTAAAAAAAAAGGACATGACCCCTACTCTATAAAATATCTTCATTATTCTATAAAGTTTATATTTTAGTTCAAGAAGAGTACATGATAATATATAATTGACTATTAAACATCTATTTTTTTAAAGATATTATCATCTTACTTCACAGTTTTATTTTACTTAAATTTTGACGGAATTAATATTGTTTCATCTTACCCGAGAATTAGAATTAAATATCTCATTTTGTACCATATGAGCAGTGCGTTGCTAATAAAGACTAAATTGAAGGAGAATAGGAAATAGTAACCGTCTATAATATTTATTAAAATTCTTTATAAATAATTTTTTGTAAGCAATTTTTTTAAATTTGTTTTTAATATTTATTATATATATATGAATTCCCGCATTCAAAATTACAAGTTTGGTTAGTACTTAATCTATAGCTTCTAAAATTAACCCTGCAAATGTTATTTCGATCTTATTAATTACATATTTTTTTCATAGTGATGTATATCAACTTATTCTGTACTTAATTGACTCGATAAGAAATTAAATTAAAAAATGCATGAAAAATGTACTTTATCTGTCCTCTATTTGTATTATTTGTATAATTACCTTTTATAATAAATGACATTCTTACTTTTTTAAGTCAATAATTACAAATCGACTTATTCTATAATTAATTGACTCAACAAAAATAAAATTAAAATGTAAGAAAAATATATTTTCTATCCTCTATTTATACAAGTACACTTTTACATTTATTAACACGTTAATTTCGATTGAGTTAATTAACTATGGACCGACTTGTAACACTATATATACTATATATATTCATTATTTGTATATGAGGTAGACATTAGATGTAAAAGAATTGAACAAAATTAAGAATGACATTTTTCTTGACAAAAACAACTCACAACTATAGGGAGAGTGTTCCATCACATTTATATTCTGAGAGCGAAACACATATGCAAGTTTCGTTGCATCTTGAACATTGATACAGTAGATCAAATGAACCCAAAGGCATGTACTGATAAAAAGAATATGAAAAAAGGCTAATACCAAAAAAGTATTTTGAACTTTGGTATTGTCAATTAAGTACTTAATTTTTTAAAATGATAATTAGGGGATAATTTTACTTTTTTAATAAAATTAAATTGAAGGAAACTGATAAAAAATTAGTAATGTCTGTTATGATCTAATAAAATTAGAAAACCAATTTTACTCTTCTATAGAATGGAAGCTAGTTATTAATATAATAACCAGAAATTGTGATATTGTCAAAAAATACTTTGGCAATAAACAAAGTTCAGGGTATTTTTTTTAGTATTAATCTCTCGCTAGAGTATCTTTTTTATGATAATTTCACTAATTTTGAATATTAGAAATTTTTAATTCTTATAATATCCCTTACCCTTTATAGTTTATTGCAAGCAAAAGAATGATGTTTTTAAGTTACAATAATGATTTGATGAAGTTTTGGTATATAGCTTTTGGGATTTTGAGAATGGAAGAGAAGGAGACTCACTATTTTTTTTCTTCTAATGAGATTAGATGGTAATTGAGTATTTTGATGGTATTGGGAAGAGAGTTTTTTATTATATTTCTTCTTTCTATTTTGATGATAAACTTTCTTCCTATAAAAAGATAAAATTAATTTTCAAATTATTAGTATAAATAATATTATTCATTTGCGACCATTTCTCGTTCAATTTAATTTATTAAAAAAACAAAATTATCCTTAATTATCATTTTTAAAGATTTAATACTTAATTGATACAATCCACAAAGTTTAAAGTATTTTTTTATATTAACCTTATGAAAAATCAATTAGAATGACAAATAATTAATTTAAGAAAGAAATGCGTAAATTGTTAGGCCTAAATGAATTTGGTGACCTTGACACTTTACCAAATGCTTGCTGGGGTCCTACACATTAAGGTCTCTACGTGATTGGGGTTTCCTCCAACCTCCACGCGTTTGGTCTTTAAAACTCATCCGGCCTAATTGCCTTGGGAATGTCCATTCCACTTAAGTTGTGAATGAGACCCACTTAAGTTGTGAATGAGACGGATCTTATTTTTATTTACACGAATTTATATTTATTTTTAACGAGTAATATTTAAATTTTATATTCGCAGACTCGTATGCGTACTCATATTTATTATGTTATATGAATCTGGACATAGTATGATAATACCTAGACCCGTATACCCGTATTAATAAAATAATAATATATATTATATTTTATATTAGATGGAGGGTAGTGAAAGTGCTTAGGGAAGTCTTTTGAGTGGTTAAGGAGACAAACATGAAATTTGGTTTGGCTTGTTTGCACATATTTGAATTTTGCTGCTGTCAACCTTTTCTCTGTCTTTTTTTCTCTTTTTCAGTCATTTTCTTTTTTTTTCTCCTTCTCAATCATTTTCTCTTTTTTTTCCTCCTTTTTAGTCCTAAATAGAGTCTCTTTAGTTGATGGACTTGGCCCAACTAACATCTTTCAAATTATTTATTTATTTATTTTCAACTTTATTTCAAATGTCATTTCACAAATAATTTATTTTTACTAAATATAAAAATATATTCTTTCATCCCGTATAAAAGTAATTTATGATAGTAATATTTTTGTCTTATTTTTATTTCATAGAACTGCTGAAAATATGGATTTTGACAAAAAAAGACAATCTTTTTTCTTTGTATTTCTTTGTCGTTCTCTATCTTATATAATACTATTTGACTTATCTATTAGGCGACACCGTATTATTACATATACTCTTTGATCAGAGGTTGTTTAGGAATTTGGATTACAGACTAATTTAATATAGTTAAAGGGGTCTATATCCCTATTCATTTATGTATATGTTAAATGATTGTATTTGTTGAAAGAAATGTTGAGGAGATTATGTTAATAATGTTAAAATTTTTATTTTAGGATTATACATTGTTTTATATATTTTTGTTTAACAGGGAAAAAAATAAAAAAATATCATACGGGTACGAGTATACCCAGACCCTACCCTGGACCTTGGAGGGTCAAGTCTAGGTCAAAAAATTTTATACCTGGAGGGTATGAGTATGGATCTGGGTCCAAATTTCACAATAAGGGTATGGGTATGGATCTGAGGATACCCTGAGGGTCTGAACCCGTTTACAGCCCTAATAGCACTACTTCCACCTATAACTATTTATTAATTTTTTTTCTTCAGTCATTTTTTCTATTGGTTTATTTCATTTTCATTATCTATTATGTATCTCTCTCCTCATGTATAAATCTTTCCCTATTTTTTCTATTCGTTTATTTTATTTCTATTATTTATTATCTCTTTCCTCATTTATAAATATTAGAAAGGCTATTGTTGCTAAAAAATTATCTTATTTTCAATATTTTTAATCTTTTCGTACATATCCAAAAAGATTTATCTTTCCAACTAAAAGTAGTACAATTTGAGATAAAAGAAAATTAAATAACACTCTAAAAATTTAGTTAATATAATATGCTCTCTCAACAAAACTTACACTAACAATTTAAAAGGTTAAATCTTTATATTATGTAATTTTAAACGGAACAAATATATAAATTTTGTATTGTATAATTCTTGGGACTGACAAAATTACAAACCCTCATAAATATAATCAATCGTATGACTTAGATACCACAGCTAGCACATCAGACAACAACTACAATAATCTATTTGCATGTATCTCCTTTCTAATATTCAACTTTTTTTAACTGTATGGCATAACTCTACTGATTTTGAGACTGTAAAGTTGGCATCAAGATTAAAAAGTCAAATATAATAGTGACAGTACAAGAATTTTAACATATCTAATGTGGAGGCGATACATCGTGTACGAAGACGAACCACGTAAGAGCAAGGAGGGTTAACCGCCCCCATGGAGAATGGCCGAAATAGTAACTATTGTGGCAGGAGAAAAACTCTGAAAGGGTAGAACCATGGGAGAAGAAGCAGCGGCAGCACGTGTTAAGAAAAGAAAGAATTAGAGTTTTGCATCTTTTTTTTTGAGGCGGATGAAGTAAACTTTTTTTAATTTAAAAATTTTTAATGAAACGTTCTCGTTTTTTATCAAGAACTCTTTAATAAAAGAAAATTAAGTTTTTTAATTAAAAAAATAAGAAACCCAATCCACCCACTAGATTTTCCAATATTTTCCAATAAAGACATTTACAATTTACCCCGTTCCTCTCGGCTCTCTCCTCCCTGATCGATCTCTCCCCTCCTGTCGCCCAGCAAGAAAAATCAGTTGAAGAGGTAAATTGCCTTAAACTTGCAGCTAAATCTTGTGGCCCTAGTGGAAATCTTAGTGTCAGTTCTTTCTTAAACTAAGAAGATATGAGCACAAGGGGCTTTGACAATTGGGTTTTTATTTTATTATTTAGTTATGCTATGAATATGAAATTGACCTAATTTGTAGTTTTCTTTTCCTGGAAATTTGTAGTTAATTTTGTTATATTGTAGAAATGGGATTTTTTGTTGGAAAGTTATCCCATTTAGACTAATAGATTTTTTGTAATTGATAGTGCTATATATATTATTTAGATTTTAGAGTTGGTTTTGTTATTGCTTTGGAAGTTGTTATTTATAGAGCAGAATAATTGGTTGGGTAATTTTTCCATTTAATTATAGTTGAATATATAGTTTGTTTTGATTAAGTATTTGTATTAGTATTATTTATTTTTATATCAATTTTTCGATTATTCTAAATTAGTTAAACATATTGAATTTGCAACTTATTGGAGCTCATTTTTTGATAGTGCTCGATTGCTTATCTCAACGGCTTACATTTGTATATTTAGCTTTTATAAAGGTTTTTATTATGTGAATGATGAGTAATTATTCTTGTGAGTGATGAGTGATCACTACTTGTTAGAGATTACCTATATTTTTTCTATTTGTTTGCAAATATTTCGGATTAGTTAGAAAATGATTGATATATTTTATCTCAGTTAAATTTAGAATTCTTTGAGTGACCTTTGGGTTTTAGAAAAGGTGCCCATCACATTGATAAATTTGCACAAATTTTAATGTAATTTCACCCTCAATTTTGAAATTCGGGTTCCGTCACTGTTTGTGCACACAAGATCCTAGACTGCAGTCTATAAAATCGTGTCACCATAATTAACATCCTGCACTTAGGCGTCAAGAAGTTTGATGAAGGCTATGAAGGTGAGAAATTGTCTTTTGGTATCAAGAATTTTAATCTTATTGGAACATTGAAAAAATATTATCCTAACAAATTGAATATAATTTGATTTTGTAATTTTTTTCAAGTCAGTAAAGATTGAAATTTATATTGAATTTTAGAATGAAGTTAATATTATAAAATATTTTGCAAAGAAAGTTATGTTTATTGTAAATTAATATATACATAATTCTATGTAAATAATTACTTTTTGATTTATAATTAAATCTTATATGTTGTATTTTTTCTTTTATCAAAAGATATTTTGATTTCAACTTGGATATATTAATGAGAGAATAATACGTCTGAAAATCAAGTGATTTGAACTGGCTTGAACAAAAAAATTCTAGATCTGAACTTAATTGAATATGAAAAATAAAAAGTTTATTAAAAACTATCCTTCATATGAAATATTTAACGGTAAAATGATCGAATTAGTGATTATCTCATTGCTGACTCGCTTATTCTTTCTGAACAGCTACTATTTTTTTCTGGACCCAATCCAAAGATCTTGTTAAGGGATTGCTAAACGGTCTTTTTAAGATTAAGACATTTAAGATTTCGGGGAAACGATGCCATTGATAGAGAGCTTTTGTAGGTTACGTCATTCTAAAAAGAAAGCAGGAATGTAGACTAAGTGATTCAGAGTTCCATAACCACATAGTAGAAAGGAGGTTCTTAGTCTTTTCCTTCGGTACGCTAAACCTGACCTTCGTCCAACCGTTAACAAATGTATAAATTGATATTAATAATGTAAAAGAAAATAGATATGCTGGAGTTTTTTTTTTAATGATTGATAATAATGTGACATTTATAAGTGGGGTAGGGCAATTAAATATTACCTCTTTCCTAGGATGCTCTTGTGCCATGATTTAATGGTTTACTGAGTTGTCTCGTAAATCTTTTAATACATTTTATATAATATATTTTATGGTATCTTTCTTTTTCTTTTACTAGTATTTTTTTAAAATTTATCTTTTAATTTAAAATTTTTATTAATAAAATTATTATAAATTGGGTGCCCTATAAAGTGTGTTGATATACCATAAATCCAACCTTATGGTCGCTACTAATTTAATTCTCTTGATGGCAACAATAGATTGGATATGGTTCACATCCACGTGGGCTTCTATTGCCAGCTTCATCTCTCTCAAACTTTAACATTCATGAGTCGAGTATCGACACATCTTTGGTCAAAATCTTTTCTCATTTCTTCAATTTTTTTTGGTGGTGATTTTTTTAAAAAAGAGTTAGATAAGTCAAAATTCAATACTCAATATTGTTTATAACACTTTTTTTTATTTTAAATTCTTCATGACATTATTTATAGTAATTTTTTTTAACATTCATAATATAATAATTTACTTATAAAATTTATTAAATAAAATAAAATTTAAAAAATAAAATTTTGATAATATAGGGTAAAAATGAGTAAAAGGGTTATATTCAAAGATAAATTGCTAATCACTCCTCAAATATACCAGAATCATTTAAAATGACTAAATTAGTTGTATGTAAATTAGTTAAAATTTAAAAAAGTAAAATTAATAATTGATAATCAAACCTGATTAAGGTAGATATGTTGAAGATGAGAAAACAACATTTACTCGTGCCATGAACCTATAATTTGGATGTCCTTTTGTTGCCATGAACATTAATGTGAATACAAAATCAACCAATATAATCTGTTTAGAGGGGAAGAGTACACGGCCTAACCTTTCCCTTCCGAGAAGCCTTGCCTGGAGAGGGCCCGGGTGATTGGATAAATCTATGATATGAAGAAGCCGACTCCATATGACCACCTTTTCATTACACTGTTCCTTTTTTTTCTCTTTTCTTTTTCGAAAGTTTGAAGTTTTATTCATTTCACCATGAAATGTAATTGTTAGGTTATAAGGTGAAGAATAGATTCAATATATAGATTGGAATAATATGATATATTTAAGATTATTCGTCAAAATATCAAGCCATCTAAATATCATAAATATCATAAGTAACTACATGAGTTTTGACCATCTTACAATAATTTAAAACACATGAAAAATTAAGACAGCCAAACTATACTAAAAACTATAATTCCATATTATATACCTACCAATAGGAAACAGTGGTGTAACCAAGACAGAAAAGTTGGAAGGGTTGATTAACATTACAAATTTGACCAGAATTTCGTCTATAAAATATATGCTTTTCAAGTACAAAAACAATAAAACAATTCCAAATTTACAAATAAAATAGCAAAAAAATAGGTAATCGCATATTACCAATGAGGAATGATCAGCCATCAGTCACGAGAAATGATTACCCATCACTCATGGGATAAACATTACAATTCTAAATTTACAAATGAAATAGCAAAAAATAGGTAATCGCTCATTACCAATAAGGAGTGATCACTTATCACTCACGAGGAATGATTACTCATCACTCACGGGATAAATACCTCTATCAAAGCTGAAAATATTGATCAGAATCTTTAGATAACCGATGAGCACGATCAGAAGACGAAATCCAATATGAGCTGCAATTAAATTAGAACGATTAGCATGATTCAAGAAATTTCATAAAATATATTAATTTAAAAGCTTACCTTTTCTTCAAATTTGAAGAACAGCTGAAGCTTGAAGAAACAACAGAAGTACTGAAGCAGAAACAGACAAGTACAGAAAGCAGAGAAGCAGCACACAGACGCAGCACTGCAGTAGCAGTGAGCACCGCAGCAGCAAGAGGAGCACGTTTGGTCGCTGCGCGGCTTCCGGTTGCCAAGAAGAGAACAGGAACTGCGCACAGCAGTAGCAGTAAGAAGGAGCAACAGAGCAGCAAGAAGGAGCAGCAGAGCAGAGGAGCGGCCTTTATCTGTCCGGTCGCCGTCGGTCGCCGAGAAGAGAAGAGGAAGCCCGCGCCATCACCGCTGTCGAAAAGAGAAGAAAAAAGGAGAGGGAGGGTAGTGAGAGAGAGAGAGAGAGAGGGAGAGAGGGAGAGAGTGAAGGAAGAAGGAGTCGAGGGAGTAGTGGCGAATTTGGTTTCGAGCGCGGCACGAGAGAACAAATTTTTTTTTTAATATATAATCAGCAGTCCAACCCAGAAGTTGTGGGGCTCTATTGAAAAAAACAAAATTGGGGGGCTTGAATGTAAAAGTATCAAAATTCCTAAAGTTTTTTTTTTTTTTTTTTTTTTTTCTGGGGGGCTTGAGCCTACCCGAGCCCCCTAGTGGTTCCGCCAATGATAGGATGTACGTGTTTATTAGGTGATACATGTGACTACAAAATAAAATGCCATGCAAGTGTAATGGGAGGACATAGAATTTAAATTGAAAATTTTGCATTAAATTTGAGGATGAAATGAATAAAATGTCATGCAAGTAAAATGGGAGGACATAGAATTTAAATTGAAAATTTTGCAATAAATTTGAGGATGAAATGATATTCATATATATTTTGAAAAATGATTTAACACTTTTTTTGTTTTTTTTTTTTAAGTTAAACATCATTTATAAATTACAAGACTAAATGTCTTTGTCTAAATATGGGTTGAGATGATGTGGTACATTGTCCAACCAAACCTGATAGGTCGATATAGTCAAACCTATTTTTACAAGCTTGTCAGCAACAAAGTTAGCTTTCCTACTAATATGCTTAATTTGGGTTTGGATATTTCTCTTATAGTCTGACAAATCTCTTGAGATGTCCCATTGGTGATCTATCTTTCTGTTTGTCGCATGGCATCTCTGGACTATTTCTAGGTTATCTAACTCAAGGACAAAGTTTGAGATACCTATTTGTGATGCCAGTTCAAAGCCATGTAATAATGCCTGAGCCTCAATTGCATTAACATGGGACATGTGTTGTATCCGTCTCGCTAATGAAGCAATGGCTTTCCCGCTGTGATTTCTAATAACTATCCTTATTGTTGCCTTACCACTTATTGCTGCAGCATCGACATTAATTTTGAATGTATCAATACAAGGAGTTCTCCATTGAGAGGCAGCTACTATTCCACTTAAATTGGGTTTGTTGGCTCTTAGGGGAGCTCTTGTCTTACATTCCGTCAGTAAGCTTTTTGACTATTCCACTAACTCTTGGGGCCGTAATTGTGCTTTTTCAGATACTGATGCATTCCTCGCCTTCCAGGTGTATCAAATTATTATGGCGGCGATTTAAACACGTTCTTTTGCTCGGCCACTTTGTAGGATGATGTGGTTCTACCATTCCTTCACAAAATTTCCATAGGATTGTATTTCTTGGGCATTAAAACCTGCTTGCTTCTAAATCCTTTTGTTTTCTGGCAGTTGATCAGTATGTGCACATATCAGTTTCAACTTCCTTTTTACACCAAACATAAATACTTTCTTCATGAGATTTGATGATCTTTCTACGGATAAGGGCCATTTTTTTTGGCGTTGCTCTTGAGATGAATTGCCAGAGGTTTAACTTGACTCGTGGTGGAACATGTAATGACCACTGATTTTTCGAAATGTTCTCTTTTCTCCCTTTAGACGTGGATGTTGAAGCTTAGTTCTTTTTCCTTTCTTGATCTTCCCATATTACTCTTTATAGGCTGAGGAAATAGTAAACTCACCTGACGAGGTATAGTGCCAAACATATTCATCTTTGACTTGACCTTGGCTTAATGGAAGATCTTTTATAATCTTGAAGTCCTCTATGTCAAAAGTATGCTTAAGCAAGGGACAGTTCTATCTCCTCAGTCTATGTAACAATAAGTTTGCAACTCTTAGATTGGCTGCCATGATTCGGTGATAGGCAAACGGTTTTAAACTAATAGGCCATGGGATCTATTGGTCTTCCCAAAAATAGATATTTGTTCCGTCACCTGCTCTCAATGTTACTCTTTGTTTTAGAACCTTCAAACCTTTGCAGATGCTTTTCCACAAAAAGGATGAATCTTTCCTTGGCCTGTCTAGTATTTTTATAAAGGACTTGTCTGGGAAGTATCTGGCCTTGAAAACTCTTGAGACTAATTACTCAGGTTCAATTAGTGTTCTCCAGGCTTGTTTAGCTAGGAGGGTCAGGTTGAAAGATTTGAGATCTTTGAAACCCATACCTCCATTTTTCTTTGATTTGCACATGTGCTCCCAGCTTTTCCATGCCATAGGTTTTTATTTTTCTGGTGTCCACCAAAAGTTTCATAGAGCTATAGTGATAGAGTCAATCAATGTATCTGATAGGAGATAAATAGACATAGTATACATAGGAATGGCTTGCATAACTTCTTTGGTTAAGATTTCACTTCCTGCTTGTAAGAGGAATTTTTCCTTCCATCCTTTGACTTTCTTTATTACTCTGTCATTAATATAACTAAAAACCTATTTCTTGGTCTTCCGATTAAGTATGGGATCCCCAGATACTGGCCCAAAAATTTCCTCCACATTTGGCATATTCAAGATAGAGCTAACTTCATTTTTCACAGATCGGGATACCTTCTTAGCATAAAAAATGACTGAATTTTATGGATTAATCTTTTGGCCTGACAAAGTTTCATATCTGAGCAGAATACCCGTGGCTTAGATTCAAGGAAGAGAAGTACCTCGTCGGTGAAGAAAAGATGGGATATTTTTTGGGATGTTTTGCCCATACATATACCTTTCTAATTTCCGTTCACTTTTGCATTTTTAATGAGGCTTGAGAAACCTTTAGCGCAAATAAGGAAAAGAAAAGGAGAGATAGCATCTTGTCTAATGCCACAGGAGGAGAGGAAAGCATCAGTAGGTTGTCCATTAATCACAATTTGGAATGATGCAGTCTTTACACAAGCCATGGTAATGTTGATGAAGTGGCTGGGAAATTGTGTTTTTTCTATCATGGCCTATAAGAAATCCCATTCTACTCTGTCAAACACTTTGCTAAGGTCCAATTTGAGAGACATGGCTTTCCATCTGCCACTTCTTCTTCTTTTTATCCAATGAAAAGCATCCGTTCCAAGTATGATGCTATCTGTAATGGCTCTTTCCGAGAGGAAGGCTCCTTGTTCTTCTCAAATTACCTCATGCAGTACTTTCTTGATACTAGTAACCAACACTTTAGATATAATTTTGTACGGCATATTGCAAAGGCTCATAAGTCTAAAGTCATTAGGAGAATCCAGACTTTGTACCTTTGGTATTAACACGATCAGTTTCTTGTTTATGTTCTTGATGTCCATGCTTCCATTCCAAACTTTTTGCACCATTCTGATTATATGCTTTCCTATGCAATCCCAATATTGCTGGTAAAAAGTGCAGGGAAACCATCAGGTTCGGATACTTTAGATGACTGCATGAAAAGAAACGGCTTCCTTTATTCCTAGTTCTTCAATTTGGGATGATATGAGACTTTGCTTTCTTTAGATAAAGAGTTGGTGCAAATATCATGGAGCTCTTGAGCTTGTAGTACATTTGGCCATTTCTTTGAGACTGGAAAAAGTTGTTGTAAAAGTTTGTGAATCAGATACTAATCTCCTTCTAGTTTGTCACCCAATTTCCATTGACGTCCTTTATTATTGAACAGCCAAGGGATTGCCTAACCCTCGGCTCTTCCAAGCTACCATTCTCATGGCTCCTGGTGGGGCTCATCCGCTACCGCTAGGGGAGACACAATGACGATATCTCCTGGGAAAGGGTCGTCTTTATAGTGAGTGGCAATGACTTCCAGAGGGGAAAGAGATTGAAACAGAGGAGAAGAGGAGGCAACTTCAACTTTTGTTTTCCTTTTTTTGTTTCCATTTTCATCCAAATTTTTAAGAAATCCAACCACCTTGTTCAAAGGGATTAGTTCATCAGTGTCACCCTCTATCTCTGTGGCATTTGATCTTTTAGTTTTTGACCTTTTATCCACTGGGTGCGGGCAAAGGCTCTTGGTTTCTGCTAGGTCCTAGTTCTCTTGCCAGTTTCTTCCATTTTTTGCATTCCTGCACTGGAAAGCTAGGGTGGCCAGAGCTGACTGGCTGGAGAAGTAATTGGATGCAAGTCTAACTTGATGTAGGGGTGAGTTGTTTGAGGTGTTTGGTGTTTCAGTCGGGTTGCTATAAGGAAGGACAGTGGGCTCTATATTTTTTGGAGGTATTTTAGATTGTGCAGATAGGTTAGGGAGATTTTTTGGTTGGCTTTAGTTAGGGGATTGAGTTGAGGGTTTTCTAGACTGGAATGTGTGTGAGACTGGACTGTGCTGATAGTGTATGGATTTTAGGGAGTGTTGTTCAGTGTGCTAGGTGGGTTTGGGCTTTTTTTACGATGGTCAGGCTCAGGGTTGCTAATGTTTGTCTCATAAGGTGTGTCATTGGGCTTGGGCCTTGTAATTATATGCTTCAGACCATTTTGAAAATTTTTAAGAATAGGACTATGATTCACAAGAATACCTTTACCCTTGTCTTTAGTAGCTTGGCTTCAACTGGGGATTCAAAGAGGGTTTCTCGGCACATCAATCCTTTGTTTGAAGGAGAGAAGCTTGGGTTGCCTTCTCATTGTTGTTTATTTAGTCCAAAGAAATGCTCCAAGAGTCTATCCATCGTTTGTCTACTAGGCCTCGGTATATCATACGTTGAGGGGAGGGGGGAGGAGGGGGAAGTTTGGTCGATTCCCAACCTGATTCCTTGATTTGAATAAGGGTTCTGGCATTGTACTACTACTACTACTACAAAATCTGTTGCATGCATGCTGTCTACATCCAATACCGGTACCGGATCTGTACCTCTTCATGTTCTCTGTTTGTGACTCTAATTCTGATTTTTTTGCCTCTAGGGAATATTATTAGAAGGTATAGATGGTGCAAACATGGAGATTGGTGCAGAAGTCACTTGAGTAGTCACCGCTTGTCCTATGATGATTGGGGTGCAGTCCAGAAGCATACAAATTTTCCTTTGAGTGTTAGCGTATAAATTTCTACTGAAAGGTCTGTCCATGTTTGCCATTAGAAAATGGGGACCAACATGTAGGGACATATACTAGATGTATGTCCAATTCTGCCACAAGAAAAGCAGAGGAGAGAGAGTCTCTCATATTTGAGCATGTCTCTCAGGATGCCATAACCAGGGAGATGGAGAGGAATCCATCTGCAGACTAGTTTTGAGAAGTCCAACAGCACTCTGAATCTAAAGAAAATGGCCTTTGAGTTGTTGTAAGTACAGATCTATGTAAGAGTTGGTGTTGGGAACCTTTCTAAGATACGACTAGCAACATTTAAGGTATAGATGGGCGGGAAGATCATGGACTTGGATCCAGTAGTAGGTGGTGTAAAAATCCCCAAATGGTGGAAATTCCCCATTCCAACGAACAGAGATAATGAGATAATTTTCTACACACCAAGGGCCTTGTTGTGTTGCCTTGAAAGATTCCATTTCAGAAGAGAAGAAGAAGTAGAAGATGTTATCGCTGACCTTCAAGACCCTAAGATATGGTAAATTCCAGACTTTGGAGAAGATATTTTGAGCTGTTCTTGGGGAAGTTTTTTGGTTGCATGTACTTTTGCATAGTAGCTGAGGGCATAGTTGTGTAGAAACATAAAGGAGTAAATATTTTATGTCAATGCGGCTGCCCCAACTCTATTTCTATTCGTAAAAAAATGTAAATAATAGGAAGAGAGACTTTACTACTTTTTTTTAGAGTAAAATAAGTTATATAATATTAAAATCCAAAAGAATAGCATGCTTTACATCAGAAGGAATGTTCCATACCCATTAAAGTTTTAGAAGATTGCAAAGCAAATTTTGCTAGTAAATGGGTCGGATAGTTGCCCAACCTATAAACATGTGAGAAACTAGTGAAATTAAGGTCAATATTATTAGGAAAAAGTGCAAAAGGAGCTCCGTCATCAGAACAATCATCTCCATGAGGGGAGAGATTGTTGATAGCTATAAGGAATTGCTCTTTACAATCAGGTGACCAGAAAAGGAGGAGCAATCTTTACATCCTTCAATAATGCCATTGAGTTTACCAAAATCCACTAAAAACCGACTAGTCTTGGGGATGGTCTTTGCTAAAAAGAGTAACCCAAGTGATTTTGTACTAGAATCCCCATACAAATTTTGCTCTTAGAAAAAGCTGCATTTGTACTAACTTTCAAGATTCCTAGATCCGGGGGCTTCCAAATGCGTTGGGCAGGGACAGAAGAATAATTTCCCATAGACGATGGTAAATAGTGGTGGAGAGCATTGTACTCATATGATAGATAAATGGAGTGTGAGACAATCAAGTTTACAATAGAGGAAGAACCTTCATGCTTGAGTTTGTTACGGGCATACCATATTATCCAGAAGTAGGTAGGAAAAATAGCAACCTCCTTCTCATGGAAATGTGTACAAATCATATGGAACAAGTCCTTGAAACTGAGGGTGGGAACCCTCCTCTATTTAACGCCAAGGGGCAAGTGATCCCCAATTTTCTTAACAAAAACTCAATCAAATAAGACATGCCTGTCATCTTTGGAGTGAAAGCCACAGTAAATACAAGGAATACTTTCCAACATCCATCCCTCTTCCCATAAGGTTGCTTCTTGTAGAGAAGATGTTCTAGGAAGCTTGCCACAGGAACATTCTAACTTTAAGTTGTACTGGAAGCTTGTGAATGGAATTCTATAGCCTGGATTCTTGATTTGGACTTGAAGATCCTTCCATCTATTTTATGGAGCATATATAATTCATTCTTGCTTTGTAATCGGAGTTAACAGTGTAGATACCATTTGAAGTACGGTGCCATATCAGCTTGTCAGGCTAGAAGGGATTTAGCTGGATTTGCATAATAGTCGCCGCTTCATGATGTAAGAAGAGGTGTCTAATACGGTCTTATCTACAGAAAACCTGATTTATAATCAATAAGTTCTGACACATTTCTTTCAAAGCCTCTCGAGAGGAAGAAAAAGAAAGGAGTGTAACCTTGAAGGGTAGAAATCCACTTGCGATGTAATATTTTTTGTGGAGATGCTAATGCCAATACAGAAACGGAGACCTAAGATTTCTCCTCTCTAGGAGACTTCGCCAAAAATAGGAGGGCCTACGTCCTAGAGAAGCACCTATGAAATTTTTCGATAGGAAGTATTTAGCATGAGAGAGGTAGCCACCAAAGATGATGAAGAGTTTATAATCTGCCAATGGTTTAGCGAGAAGTGCATAATTAAAACCTTTAAATCCTTTGAAACTCATCCCTCCCATATTTTTTTGTTTATGTAGATCTTACCAAGATTTTCAACATAATTTTTTATTTGCCTCAAACCCGCCCCAAAAGAATTGAAGAACCATGGAATTTAAGGACCGAATGACGTTTACAGGCAAGATAAAATAGGACATAAGAGGAAATAGCTTGAACATTATTTTTTATCAGGACTTCTTTACCTTCTTGAGATAAAATTTTTTTCCTCTAACTATTAAGCTTCTTCCACACATTATCCTTAATAAACTGAAATTTTTTATTTTTAGACCTTCCAATGAGACATGGCAGTCCCAAATAGGTGCCATAATCTCCTGTGGTCTTAATGCCTAGGACCAAGGAAATAGAATTTTGCAAAGCTAAAGAAATAGATTTATCAAAGGAAATAGTATATTTTTGGGAAGTTACCTCCTAACCTGAGATAGAAGCGTAGTCCTGAAGTACTTTTTTTTATGGTCTCGGCATGTTGAACCTCCCGCTTTACAAAAAAATGATGCTATTATCTGCAAAGAAAATATGAGAAATAGAGAGGCAAGTAGTATTAAAATGCAAACCAGAAAAAAGCTCATGTCTCTCAGTGTATCGGATCATAAGGAAAAGGCCTTGCGGGCAAAGTCATTTCATAAGCTTGTAGTGAACAACCAATTCATCTAGCTTTACGGTTGTCACATCCTTAGCTTCTCCAATAGCTGTTATCTTGGCTCTAAATCTCTTTGGAAGAGATCTTAACATCTCTAACAACTTTCTCTTGATTGTAGTCCTCTCCAATCCGATGTGCTTGATTGACTATCTCTAGCAATTCACTGTTAAATAATTCAACTGTCTCATCTTCCTCCATACGTAGTTCTTCAAATTGACTTGTCAGCATCTGTAATCTAGTAATCTTTACCTTATTAGTTCCTTAATAAATAGTTTCCAAAGCATCCCAACTTCTTTTGTAGTTTTATATTGTGAAATAAGTTTAAACTGCTTTTGACCAACGCCAACAAAAATGGTGTTAAGTTCTTTTGTATTAGCTAAAGAAATTTTCTTTTCTTCGAGTGACCAATCACATCTAGGTTTTATATCACTTTTGGCTTTTATAGGTTTTCTCCATCATGATTCAACAGTACCCCATGCATCATCATCAAGAAATTGAATAAAAATTCTCATTTGTACTTTTAAATATGCATAGTTGGTTCCTTCTAACAAGGGTGGCCTGACGGATGATCCTCCTTCCTTGATCTGACTCATACTAATGCTGTTGTTCAACCTTGCTTACAGAATCTTACCTAGCTAAGAACAGCTAAATACCAAGATGACTTAGCTCTGATACCACTTGAAATGTTAAAATTATGCTTAACACGCATTAAACGGTGTTAAAACACTCAAGATCAATTTCTAAAAAATTGCTTGTGTTGTGTTAAAGCAATAAAAGTGTTGTCAACACAGTTAACATAACAGAAGAGATAGCTAATAAAGACAAAGAGAATTGGTAACGCAGTTTAGCTATGAAAGCCTACATCTACTCGGCCATGATCATTGACTCAATTCACTATCATCAGAAAAATGCAAAATGACAGTTGTACAACTCTAACAAGAACACAATCCCAACACTAGCAACCAATATCGGTTGCTTGACACACAACTTAGTTGCATATTAGACTAGCAACACTTAGTCTAATACCCCCGACAGTACTACAATTTCCAGAAGCAATCTAACCAATCCAACCCACTAACTATTACAACTCAACACTAAAAATAGAATAGTGTTGGGTGAATTTCATTGACACAATACATAAAGTTACAAGTGAATCTTTTAGCAAGTAAAGCTTCTGAAAAGTACCTGAACTTTCTCACTGCTCTCATAAGTGTACGCACTCCCAGTTGCTTAAAAAAAGAAAGCCCAAAAGCCTCCACATAAATAGCTGCAAAAAGACTTATGTTGAGAGAAGAGACTTCTATTCCAACTCTACTTCTTCATTAGCAGCAGAACCATATCCTCCAAGAATTCTAGCAAAACATCAAATTCAAAACTTCAAAAATATATCTTGGAGAACAAAATAGAAGGATAAAAATAAGGAGATAAAAAACTCCTAATTCAAATAAACATTGCTAAGATAAAGACAAACTATGCCAACCAACATAACATTAAGAAACTAGTTTCCAAACAAAAAGCCTTACTAAGGTCTAATTTTAGAGCAAAGTGACCCGACCTATTTATTTTCCCATACTGCATAGAATGAAAAGTTTCAAAGCTACAATAACATTATCTGTTATGAGTCTTTTTTCAACAAAAGTGCACTAACGAAATAACAAAAGCCGTATAGGGTTTAGTCTGTTTACAGTGCTCTTAGAAACCAACTCATAGATGACATTACAAAGCCCCATAGGTCTATAATCTTTAACCAAAACAAGAGTCTTAATTTTAGGAATTAAAGCAACATTGATATTATTTATAGCACTAATGTCCTTACCTTCAATAAGATACTAAGAGTCATAGTAATTATCTTTGGACCCAAGATGCTCCAATACTTATGCAAAAAATAGGCTTGCAGACTGTTTGGCCTGGGAACTTTTTGTCCTTTCATCTCCTTTTGGCTTTTAAGATTTCTTCCATTGTGAACATCCTTGCCAAGGAGGTAACTTCTTCGTTACTCAAGACCTTATCTATTATATCATCCTGCAAGACATAAAGAGAGTTGTTAAAGGTATAAATATACTAGAGGTATTGTACTATACCATGTTCAATTCCTGCCGAGTCAGTAATCATGTTTCCATTAGAATCAGCAACTAGATCAATAGAGTTCCACTTAACTCTCTGCGATGTGTTGTGATGGAATTAGGCAGTGTTTCTATCTTCCTGCATGAGCCAATCAAACCCTTGACCTTATTTTCTAATATTCCTCTTCTAGAGAGAGGAGTTTTTCCAATTCTAACTCTAACTTTGCTTCCATACTTTTTCTTGCTCCACCTTAAAAGATGGTCAAGGATGGAGTTGACAATTGATTTGGCAGCATTAGCTGAGGGAGTAGGGTAACCAAAGCTTATCAAAGAAATCGAGGCAATTCTCATCTTTGATCTAATGAGGCTCAAAACGATGGGGCCTAGATTTTGTGGTCATAAGAGTTAGAGATAGGAGATAAACAAATAACTAGTATAAGTTGATTAAACTGTCTTGCAGAAGTGTTATGAACAATGCAAGAGGGGAAATCTGAGAGAAATGGACAGATACTAGACCTCTATCTAGACAAGCTTACAAATAATTAGTGGAAGTCTTTTTCCTCTTCAATGTGAATTTTGCGCCTATATATCCCAAATCAAAAAACGCCCATGTCACTGAGAGCATTGCAAAATTTGTCAACCTATAAGGAGTTTCGTTTTCGACCAGTTTTTTCACTTGCAAATAAGATCTCATTAAAATTAACGACAACTAGCTAAAGTAAATTATACAAGAAATATTGACGCCTTAGAAGATCCCATGAGTAGCACCTAAACTCACTTTTGTCAAGAACTATTAAATGAATTAAAGGGAATTTTGAAAGTTCAATGGTGAAGTGTGAGTATTGAAATTCACACCTTACTAATCTTTGTCTGTTTCTCATAAGTTAAATAAATAAGTATACATTTGAACAATATTTTTATTGCAGTAAAATGATAATATAATGATTTTTTTGCTAAATATATAATGAAAAATATATTTTGCTAGATGTAGGTTTTTTTTTTTAGCAACGAGGTCTTTAAATACTACAGAAAAAGAGTAGTGTTCCATTAGTAGACTGAAAGACAGATTATTTCTAAAAAATATCACATTTTATAAAATTTACAATTAAATTCTCAAGTAAAAATTTTTAACATTTTCTTTTCAAAAGCTCACACCATGTCATATTTGATGAAGTGATTCCAATCTTCTTTCACAAAATGTCAATATTAAAAGATTTCTCAGTATTATTGCACATATAAAATGATCAAGATCAAGGACTAAATTGACAGTTTTATATAAATTGACAGTTTTATACATAATCATTCTTTTGTCTCTTGCATCTCTTGGACTAAGATAAGCTTATTTGTCTTTTGCAATTTTCTTTTTCAAGTCATGAACAAATGTAACAACTTGACTCTTTTCCATTTTTTTTGACTCATGAATGAGTTTAACCATTCAAGCACTCTTAACAAGCTAACAATTGGTCCTTTTTGTGATCCCTGAAAAAAAAACATTGGTCCTTTTTGTTTTTTTTTACTATATATATATTAGTAAAAAATGTATGCTAACGTGCATAAGATGTCTAAAATATATTAAAAATTACAGTATTAAATATAATTTATCACTTTATAGTAAAATTATAAATAGTTCATAATTATAAAAAACTTTTAAAAAAGTTTTTCACTGTAAATTGAAAAGAGATAATAGTATTAGGTGTATAAATAGCAATTTTTACTTTCTCTTTTAGCAAATAAATACAAGCACCAAGTAATTTTGTTTAACAATTGGATGCCCTTTGGCCAGATAGAATATCCCAAATTCGTTTTTTAAATATCTAAAGAAAATATGTGATTCGAGCATAAAACTCTTAGCATTCACAACTAACTATTTAACAATTGTTCTTACTATCCTAAGATGATCATTTGTATTTAAGAGTATTATATTCATCCTTCTCTTAAAAGTGTATTGTTCTCCATAGGAGAATCAAATTTAGCCTAGGAACAGATTAGGGGTGCGAGATTTTAGAGTTAGCTCTCACTTCATACGGCGTATATTTATAACACATTTGGTATACTGGAATGATATGGAATGAAATTCTTTACCACTCGAAATCCTTTCTCATTCAGAATTAAATGGAATCCTCTTTCCATTTCATTGTTTGAAGAGAAAAATTATAATGGAATAATGATTCTTTTTCTTTGTTTGGAAAAACTTATTATTTTATGTTGAAATAGACTGAAATATATAAGATGATATAAATTTCCTTCTAACATAAAATGTATATTTTTCATAATCTAACACTTATTAAAACTAAAAAAATTAAATATTTTATTTAAGAATAAATATTCATATATAAGATTGAAAATAATCAACAATAGCCTTATGGATCTGTAGGCTTCTTATGAGCTATCCTCTATTGAATCATTGCAATTGATGGTCGATCCAAAAATAACCCCTTTTAAAATCAAAATAAAAGAAAGTAAGGCATATAACAATTGATTGAGTGTAATATATGTAATATATTGTTAATAGTCCCATATTTTTAAAAACGATTCCCACTTCTCGTAGAAAGACCTTTCCATAACTTTTAGTTTGAGTATGGAAAGGCTTTTGCAGCTTCTTCCTGGAATGAGCTTTCTCGTGAAAAGGCTATTCATACTTCTAATTTGAACACCAAATATGAGAATGTAAAGAGAAGTTGGATTCTTGTGTACTAAATATAGCATTAGTTCCCACATCATGCTCTGAGACCATAATATCAGGCTCCTCAACCCACGAGTTCGAAAGTGCAATTCAAAGGTTTGACAACACCCACGACCTTATTATTTGGTAACCATCCTTATTAATGCTAAATGCATATTTTAAAATGATTATATATACTTAAGCTCATACCTATATAGTGACTATAAACATCAAGTAAGATAGATATGTATACTTAAATTTTGATAATTCACTAAAATTACTCTTAAACGATTTACTTTTTTTTTTTTCATTATATTTAACATGTTTTATTTTTCTTTTATCTCATAAAAAAGTTTTGAACAACTTATCGTGATAATCAATATTAAAAAAGGTAGAATCCAGTTGGGGAACACACCCTCACTAATGTGCAGTCGATAAAAAGGGTAATTTTAGTCCCTTTACAAAATTTCAATAGCCCATCCAGATGAAGAGACTACGTGAAGAAACTTTGTGAAAGGTAATTTTGATATATTTTTATATGGATTAATTATTAAAATTATATGAAGGATAAATTACATTTTTTTACCACCTACATAACATTGGGGGTATATTTCCCACTCAGATTCGCCATTTTCCTGTATTAATTGTAGAATAAACGGTTCAAAAAATTATTTGAAAGTGTAAATAAATAAAATAAAATATTTGAGTATAATGAAAAAAGTGCATACTATTATTTTACAATAATTATAGAGAATTTGTCAAAATGTTTTTTCCTCGTGTAAATTCTTATGGTGTTTTTTTATTTGTTATATTGTTGAAAACAATGTAATTTTAATTAAAATTTTCTCATTATACTTTTTCAATATATTAATCTCTCTCAACCCTTATATTACAAAAAATTATAATTACTTTTTCGTTACAACATTTATCACTTTTCAATATCTATTGAATCCATCATTCATTATTTTAGAGAAATTTTAAGTTAAATTTTGAATTTTTTAATATAAAAAATTATATAAGAGATTGATTTAAGAATAATTTAATTTATTATATAAATTTTTTTTTTCTAATTATGCATTTTCTTAATTTGTATAATTTGCTGGACATATACAACAAAGGTGGGAGTATAAAAGAAAAAAGAAACAGAAGGAGCGGACACACAACAGAACTCTTGTTATGTACATACACACAGAACTGACACACTTCAGCTGCTTTGTCTTTCACTCTCTCTCAGTCACACACTACTGACACTGTTCCTCACATTTTCCTCTCTTTATATAAACCTTCATTCTTCTCTTTAAAACTCACCCTTCAAAATTCCCAACTCATCTCCATACCATTCGCGACTACACCAACCCAGAGGTGAAGTAATTTCATCAAAATTAATTTACTGCCAGTAAAAAAAGAAAGAAAAAAAAATGGACTCACTTCAGCAAATGTATAGGCCGCCGGAAACTCCAAGAGAGCCCATGGAATTTCTGTCACGTTCTTGGAGTGTATCAGCTCTAGAAGTTTCTAAAGCTCTTGCTCCTTCTCAAGTTTTAGCCAAAACTCTTAGTGGTGGTGGTATTAGTAGTAGTGGTTGTGGTACTCCTTGTGGCGGAGGAACTATTCCAGAGGATATCGCCGCCGAGTTAGATGAATCTGCTACAGTTTCTGGGAACCCTTTTTCTTTTGCTTCATCTGAAACTTCTCAGCTTGTTATGGAACGTATTATGTCTCAGTCTGTAAGTATATGCGTCTAACCAACAATTTGATGAGAAGAAATTCGTTGATTTTGTCTTATGTTTGATCTTTGGTGTTTTGAAAATGGCCTTCTAAATCTGTTTTTTTGGGATTTTTCGGTATGGGCTTGTTTTGTTCTCAAATGTACTGCCAAAGAAACTCAATCTGGCTTGTTTTATTGAGTGGTCTCTTTTGGTAATTTACTCATATTTTTGTTTGTTTGTTTCAGTTGTTTCCATTGAAGTTTGTCTGGTTTATGGGAAGACATTTAAAAATGTGAATTTTAAAAGTAATTTAAAGGTTTAAATCTTAGCATTCTCTGTTTTTGCTCTCTGGGTTTTGCTTGTTTCGTTCTTCAAAGCTCCTCGAAAGTTTTTTTTTTTTTTTAAAAACTATTTGGTCCCGAATCATCATTTCCTCCATTTTCCTTTTCTTTCTTCAAGAACTCATGGGGGTAGTTTTTTAATCATTATGTAGAATTTCCTTTTTCTGGGCTTGCAATGATTTTGATTCCTTCTTTGCATGTCTGCAAAAGAATATGAAATGGGTTATTATTTCTTTAAACTTTTTACAGTTTAGTGCTCGGTGCTCATATTATAGCATTTGTTTTTATGGTGATTCTAAAATGGGCTTTGTGCTATACAGCAGGAAGTTTCACCACGCACATCTGGGCGGCTTTCTCATAGCAGTGGCCCTCTCAATGGTGGACAGAGCTGTGGTTCTCTCTCTGACAGTCCTCCTGTTTCTCCTTCTGAAATTGACGACAAGGTTAATTTACTATCTTTCTTTCTTTCTTTATTCATGGGACATGTTTTCAATCTCTATGAACACTTTTACATAGAACCCAGATGGTTCTTTTGCTGATATCTGTGATTTTGATTTGCTAAACACGAGTTCTGAAAACTTCAGTGAGTTTTTCAGCTTTCTCTCCAGCCAAAACACACTTAAGTTGTATCAAAAGCGTACCTCACGGATTCTTTTCCTTCTTCCATACACAAAGCCAAATCACTGGAATAGTAGTAGAATCACTTTATTTACTGTTTACTTTTGTACCTTTTCCACGTAATTATTTATAAAAGAATTTCTTGCTAGAATTCATTAAAGATTTTAGAACTTTTGTCTTGTTTGGTTCTACTCAAATATAGTGCAATAAATGATCCTTCTAATGATAAGGTGCAGTATGGCAGTGGTTAGAACTGGTTAACTGCATTTAGTACAAAAAAAATTAGTTAGAGATTTTGCAGTACATTCATCTGGGCATGTGATCTTTGTGATTGAGTTCTAAATCACACTTTTGGCCTTTCTCTTGTGTGATGAAACATGGGTGAGTTTGGAATTGATCTAAATCTTGGTAATGGTCCAGGGTGATATCTGTATGGGGCCAATATTATTATGTACCTAGAGGATTGGTCAATTTTGGGAGTTCCACCTGCAAATAATAGGCATATTAATGGAATTCACGAGGGGTAGATGCTAAACTTAGCTTATGGGTGGCTGGCAGAATTTTGTTGTACTCAATCGTCATTAAATTGAATTCTGTTAGTTGAATTGGGATGTGTTGTGGACAACCTGTCTTCTGTAGTAATTATTGATTGCAGACAAAAATTTGTATCTGCAGTTCTGTAGAGTAAACCCTGTAAGCAATCAATACAGAGGCTGCAACACTGCAAGCGCAGCTGTCGGTGTTGGTGGTGGTGGCAAGACGGTGGGGAGGTGGTTGAAGGACAGGAGAGAAAAGAAGAAAGAGGAGACAAGGGCACATAACGCCCAGCTCCATGCTGCTATTTCAGTTGCTGGGGTGGCCTCAGCTATAGCTGCCATTGCCGCTGCTACTGCTGCCTCATCATCTCAGGGGAAGGATGAACATATGGCCAAAACCGACATGGCTGTGGCCTCGGCTGCCACATTAGTGGCTGCACAGTGTGTTGAGGCTGCTGAGTCAATGGGGGCTGAGCGCGAACATCTTGCTTCCGTGGTTAGTTCCGCAGTTAATGTCCGTTCTGCTGGTGATATCATGACCCTTACAGCTGCTGCAGCTACTGGTATGTTATTCTTGAATGTTTATTCTTTTATTCCCAACTTTTTGTCATCCTAGCTATTTTGATAATTATGTCTATTGTATCACTTGCGTAAAGAAATTGGCTCCAGCAACTACATTTTTAATTGTATTGGTGTTTTCGATTGTATCTGTTCTTTCCTATCAAATTTGAACATTAATGTCTATTGTTGGATTCATGTTTTCCAGCTCTACGAGGTGCGGCAACCCTGAAGGCAAGGGCACTTAAGGAGGTCTGGAATATTGCGTCTGTCATTCCAATTGAGAAAGGAATTGGAGTTCCCAATGGTGGAAATGGAGGAAGTAATGGTAGTTCAAATGGTAGTTTCAGTGGTGAACTTGTTCCTGAAGAGAATTTTCTTGGAATCTGTAGCAGAGAATTACTTGCTAGAGGCGGTGAGCTCCTAAAGCGCACTCGCAAAGGTATTGATGATTTCCCGTTTCTTGGTTATTCAACATCAAAGAAAGAAGCAATGGAGTTACTTCAATTAGGCAGTTTGAGTTACATTTGTTCGAATTTAATGAACTTTCTACTGTGCATAGCGACTTGATGCTTCATTTCGTAATGTTATTGCAGGTGATCTTCATTGGAAAATAGTGTCCGTGTACATCAACAGAATGGGTCAGGTGGGTTATCTTCTTATGATTGGATGATTAACAGCAGTTGATAACTGTTTAACACGACCTTTTCAACATTCTTGATGATCATGTTTCTTGTGTAATATTGTCCTTGATAATTTGAAAACTTCTAATCAATTATTCCTGTGTAAAAAGCTAGACATTTTGCTGTAACATAAGAACAAAATGTTTCTGTTTTTATGTTTCATCGTTATCTTCTCAACTGTGGGAATTCTCTTTGGCAGGTTATTCTAAAGATGAAGAGCAGGCATGTAGCTGGGACCATCACAAAAAAGAAAAAGAGTAAGTATTTCTTGCTGCTTTTCTCTCTCTCTCTCTCTCTCTCTCTCTCTCTCTCTCTCTCTCTCTCTCTCATGATATGAACAGAATTGGAGGTGGTGGGGTTTCCTTCTATTTGGGGATTTGAGAAAGTAGTATGCAATTAAGTGGAAAAAAGTTTCAAAAGTAGTCATCTTTAAAATTTGTTCCTTCTTTTGAATTTTTGTAGATGTTGTGTTGGATGTCTTGAAAGATCTTCCGGCTTGGCCCGGCCGCCACTTGCTTGAGGGCGGTGAGAATTTCCGGTACTTTGCACTAAAAACCGTGACACGAGGAGTGGTCGAATTTGAGTGCAGAAACCAGAGGGAATATGATATATGGACTCAAGGTGTTCAAAGGTTACTAACAATTGCTGCAGAAAGGAAAAATAGACATGTAATCTAAGAAAGTTTGCTAGTCTTAGTAGTGTTATTTGTTTGTAGAGTAAGTAAATTGGCTTTAGTGTACGGATTAGCTAATATAATTTTGGATTGGGGTGGGATTGTGGTTTTTTTTTTCTTCTTCTCATGTTGTATAAAGGAGATGTTTTATAAGTTATTTGTCTGGAAAATGATATCTGGTCCTGAGTTGGCACAAGCTCCTCTCTGTATCCATATCTAAATCATAAGCCTTTTTGTCTTTGGAGCATCTTAGTATTTCTAGTATTTTTATTAATTGGTGAGACTAATTCGAATTTGAAAATATTTAAGCACGTGAAGCTTAATTTTAATTCAAAGAAAGACTTAATTTAGGGGTTGAAAATGTGTAATTACATATCATCTTGCAGTAGTATCATTATCAAATTTGTAATCGTGCAGTAACGTTAATTGCAGTAGCATTGATAGTTCTAACAGTTGGAACTTATGATCTCGTAATATTATTAGCGGTCAAATTTGTAATCTTGCAATAGCATTAGCATTAGTAGTCTTAATGGTCTAAACTTGTTAGTAATCTTTACAATATGAACTTGTAGTGATATCAGCGATCAAATTTGTAATCTTGTAATAGTATTAATAATCTAACTGTTTGAACTTATGATCTCACAATAATATTAACAATGAAATTTGTAATCTTACTAGCAATAGTAGATTATAGTTTTGTAGACCATAATTTTGTGATCTTGCAGTGGTCAAATTTGTAATTTTGTAATAACATTAAGAGTTTTGGAATTTTGAACTCTTAATTTTACACTAGTATTAGCAGTTGAAGTTGTAATTCTAACAATCTGTTTATCTAAGGTTTATAAACTGCTCTTATGTAATTCTTGGAACTTTGTTTATTTGTCCTTGTTTCTTTTTGGGCATAAAATAAAGTAAAAGTGAAGTGATCAAAAGGAAAGGGAAACCATGTGGAGGAAACTAATGTTGTCCTCTTTTCATATTTGTGGGAAAAGAAGAAAAGAAGGATCTTGGACTGAGGCAGTCAAAAAGAGAAGGAATGGATCCCATTTTAAGTATGGGATTTTGCAAAACTAGATAAAGACAGGCCCTTGATCCTAATATACTTTTCTTTATTATTAATTAAACTTTAGCTTTTTTTCTTGTCTCAAAGTTGCTATTGGAGAATGTACCCCTGGTTTTTTCACTTGGTGGAAACAAGATTTTGTCTTCAAATGCAAATCCAAATCCCATTATTTTATTATACTAATTTTACTAATAGTTTGTACTAGGAATTTCAAAGATATACCTTCGGCTTGGCTTTGTTAGGTGAGACTTGGGAAAGAAATGTGAATTAATCACTTTAAATTTGACATAAAATATGCTCCTTTTTTACTAAATGACATTGCTATGTTTTGAGACCAGTAGAAATCAAGGAAAATAAGATAACAGTAGATTTTTTTTTCTTTTATACTACTTTTTATTGAGGATTTATATTTAATTTTTTTATTTTATAAAATTTATTAATAATAATTAAAAGAATATATTGGAAAATTCCAAACAGTATTACACCTATAAGGTCTATCAATGTTCTGTTGCAATGTTTTTCAAAAAGAAAAAAAAAAAAAAAGTTCTGTTGCAGTGTAAGTGGAAGACCGAGATAAGGAGCTCTAAGTTGGGCCGAATTGTGGGTATAGAATCTAATATTTGGGAATAAGACAACAAACGTTATCCATGTGGAGCTACTGAAACAGGCCCCCCAATTGCTACTGTTCTAGCTTTTTGGGCCTCCATCAAAAGCCCATATATCCATATCCTTCCCATTGTTTCTTGGTACAATAGAGAAATTCCTCGCCCTCATTTCCAACCATGTTGTCATTCAAATAAAAATTGTTAATCATTGTGACTCACATGACTTACATAATTTAGAGCTAAGATCCGGTGCAAGAAATTACCATATAATGGAGGGGTTCAAGATTCGAATCTTACCTTTTAATAATAGTAACTTTACAATTTTCGAATCATTTAAATTAAATGCATGCGGCCCTTCCCATTTGTGTCTTTTTCCCCTTGAATCCACCGTGAAACTTTGAGGGTTATAAATTTGACAATAAAGCCTAAACCGTAAGCTTTATTCTTATCTCATTTTTAGACTAAATAGAAAATCAATTAAATTAGTATGTACTAAGAAAAAAATGTTTATAACAACAAAGGGTAGTCTAATGGTAAAACACTTCTCCTTTTAAGTATCTTTACCTAACTTGTTAAGTGAAGTACCGTAATTTGTCATGTGCCTTATAGATCTCTCTTTAGATTAGTAAAAAATCTCAAACAATATATATATATAAATGACCATTATTGTCTTCCGCCTTATTCTTTCCCGAATCCAAAAAGAGTAATTTGATGTGTATAATTTTTTTATTCTTAAAGCATATGATATCGTTACCGATTAGTAAGGTTAATCCAAATTCTAATTCATTTCAAGTTGCATTTACTAAGTTCAATTCGTATCTAAAGAAAAGGTTTAAACTCAAACTTTTTTAACGTGATCCCAAATAAAATTCAAACTCAATTTTATATTAGTAGTGATCGCCAAAAATTCCCAAATAGGCTTCCCCAAGATGTTGAGTGAATTATAGACTTAGTGGGTTACTCATATTAGCAAAAACTCAAAACATAGGTATTAAATACCTAAACTAAGAGTTGATAGATATTCAGTTTTTTATCATATTTGACTACTTTTTAAAAATAGCCACTAAAGTAATTGCAATTAATTTTTTTAATCTCAGTTTGGCCATAACACACGCTGTGTGCGTTATGATTAAAGATAACACATATAACATGTGCATTATTTCTAATCACTGATTTAATTTTATGATTATGCGAGATTACTGATGTGGTGGTTGACATGGTAGGGTGGTGGATGAGCTAGATGATAACGCATCTAGCGTATGCTTTATGAGTAAGAATAATGCACATAGCATATGCGTTATTCTTACTGATGACGCACATGTTGTGTGCATTATCATGTTTCAGCGACTTAAACCACTTGGTCATCTTCATCCATCTTCTTTGCAAAAAAAAAAACTCCGGCGAAAACTTTTCCTCCATCTTCGCCGCTGCTTTGGTCCTCCTTTCTACCCCTACTTCTTCTTCTTGCTTTCCTTTTCTTCTTCTTGCTTTCCTTTTCTTCTTCTCTTGCTCTTCTCCTTCCTTCCTTCTCTTATTCTCTTCCTCTTCTCCTTCCTTCCTCCTCTTCTTCCTTCTGCCGCAGCCTTGATTTTCCACTGCCGCTACCGTGTTCAAAGTGAATCGTGCAGTAGAACGGCAGAGGATGCTCATAAAAAAAACCCAACATTTGAGTTCAATTTATTCAGACCTTCGGTAAATTTCCTATTGTTAAGTTTTACTCTTTAAATGCTTTTAATCTTTTTGTGTTCAGTGTTGATTTATATTGTCTGTATGAAAATTGTTGTTTATTGTGATTGTGAATATTTTTTTTATGAATTTTTTCTAGGTTATTTATCATTTCTTGTAATTTATTTTTCTAGAGATAGGTTTTATGATTGTTTTCAGTGCTTGTTGTTCTTGACAGATTTGTACATATTTGACCATTTTATTTAACTAGTTGTGTGTTTATATTAGAAATGTGATTTGATGAAATGTGTTTTTAATAATTTTACTTACAATTTTGCTATTAAGATGATATGGGTTCTATAATTTATTTTATTTTTTTAAACCCTATACCCTAATTGTTTATTTTTGTTGAACATTTGTGAGCATTTATATTATTATGTTAATTTCATATAAGTGTACATTGTAAGAAAACTGTCTTGTTTCGATTTTTCTAGAGATAGGTTTTATGATTATTTTCAATGCTTGTTGTTCTTGACAGATTTGTACATATTTAACCATTTTATTAAACTAGTTGTGTGTTTATATTAGAAATGTGATTTGTTGAAATGTATTTTTAATAATTTTACTTACAATTTTGCTATTAGATGATATGAGTTCTATAATTTATTTTATTTTTTTAAATCCTATACCCTAATTGTTTATTTTTGTTGAATATTTGTGAGCATTTATATTATTATGTTAATTTCATATAAGTGTACATTGCAAGAAAACTGTTTTGTTTCGATTTTTTTGTTTGAAATAAAAGTGAATATAACCTTCTCTAAAACTATAAACCTTAAACCTAGAAATCCTAATCTAAAAAATTCTTAAAAGAAAAATTGTAATTTAAAAAATGGAATTTGTAATGATAAAAATTAAACCCTAGACCCTAACCTTGAGACCGTAAACCCAAAAAATTGTAAACCCAAAAACCTTAAACCCTAACCTTAACCTTGAAACTCTAAAACCCTAATCTTGAAACCCTAAACCCTAAACCCTACACCCTAACCTTGAGACCATAAACCGAAAAAAGCTTCTCTAAAACCGTAAACCTTAAACCTAGAAATCCTAATCTAAAAAATTCTACACCTTAAAGTGTGTAATTAGAAAAAAATAATTTGTAATGATAAAAATTAAACCCTAACCTTAACCTTGAAATCCTAAACCCCAAAACCATGAACCTTGAAAACCTAAACCCTAAAACCTTAACATTGAAACTCTAAAACCATAAACCTTAGAAAGTGTGTAATAGTACTTTACTTTAAATATTTTACTTTAAATTCTAAACCTGTAAGGATTTAAAATTTAGAAAGTGTATAGTATTATATCAAAAACCCTGAAACCTTATCATATAATGTAGATGGAGGAAGTCCCAACACGTGCATCCGGGTCCTATTGTCCATGATGTATTAACGAGGCGGCATGAGCGTAATCTGGGTTGATATGGAGTGGGAATCATGAGACGTGTATTATTGATCTTCAGTGTAGACATTTCGTTCATAATCTTTTTTAGGCTTACAGTGTGGTTCCTCGTAGATTGATTGATATTATTGATAGGATGGGATTAGGGGGAGTTTTTAGATATGGTTACATAGATCTCGACCATGCACTTATTACTGCTTTAGTTGAGCGATGGAGGCCTAAGACCCACACATTCCGTATGACTTGCGGTGAGGTGACAGTCACTTTATAGGATGCACATGTCTTATGGGGTTTACGATAGAGGACTTTCCTATTACAGGTCCTAGTTAGAGTTGTTAAAAGTAAGAGCGATCAATGGACAACAAAATGTTATCATCACAGCGACTCTAATCTTTGTTCATGGTATATCCGAATAATGAAGAAAGCAACCGATGGTCGTTGAGAAATAACTAGATTCACGAAGGAATACACATGCCTTGTTCAGGTTCATCAAAACAAGCATCAAAACATGACTTCAAAATTTATTTAAAAAATAATATTCCATCTTGTTGCTAACGATCCCCAGATCCCTCTCTTGAACGTCATCCAAGAAGTCTAAGTATTACTTTAGACGGGTTGTACGTACAAGAGGGCATGTGGTCAGGATTTTTATACCAAAGTTTTAACCCAATACTAGCAAGTGCACAAGATCAATGTAATACGGAAGTATAAGGGTATCTAATCATAGAGAAAGGTTTAACTACTTAAATCACAATCTTCCTAAATAAATTTTATAAACAAAAGAATCAAATTTTATTATCTAAAAATTATTACTCAATTAATTGAAACTAATGAATAAAATAACTAAACTAAAAATAGCAAGGGTTTAACCAAAGGAGATGATTTAGAACCTTGAATCCACCACTAACATATATAACAACAATTTAATTTTATTTAGGAGAAAAGATTAAGCCTTTATATGGTGATCTAGGCTACAAGCTTCGATTCACTAGGGAAATATATTGTGCTTAAATGCATGACATAATCCATCTAATTATTAGCATGACTTATTCATTCCTATGACATAAATAATCTAAAATTAAACTATTCAATTTTAAAACCCACAATATACTTGCAAAAATTACATATCTCATACTCAAGACTACAAGAATCAAGCATGGATAAAAATATCAATTAACCCAAATAATTATTTCAAGAACAATCACAAAGAATTAATTGTATCACACCAAAAAAATTTCCACAAATATGTAATCACATAAATAATAGAATAAATCTTCCAAAATAAAATAAATCAAAGTCACACAATTAGAGTTTCATCAAGGTTCTAAAATTAAATTTAGTTTATAGTTAAAGGGAAAGAAAAAAAAAACCCAACTATTAGAAAAAATCATGGCCTTTTTCTTCTTGAAGCTTGTGGCTGCTTTTCCTTCAGCTTTGCCACGCAGCTGCTTCGTCCGATTTCTGCACTCTTCAATGTCCAAAATTTCTTCAATAAATCAGCTGCCTCTGCTGCAGTTTTTTCTGCTTCAATTTCTGTGCATCTTCCTGCTAGTTCAGCTGCTGATTTCTTCTTCAGCTGCTTTAGTTGCTGCTTGTCTTCAACTGCTGCTGCTTGCGAATTTCCTTGTGCAGCTGCTGCGTGGCAGCTTCTTTTGTCCTCTGTTGTGGCTGCTAAGCTCTTTTTTTTTCTCTCTGGCCATTCTCCCCACCAAAGCTGCTGCCTTTCTCCCTTTTTATACTTTTCCTTCGGCTGTTTTGTTCCCTATTTCTTCCGTGGGCCGCAGCTTTCTTTTTGTTTTCTTCTTGGCCCAGCTATTTTCTTTTCTTCTTTTCTTTTCTGGCAGCCCTTTTCTTCCTTCGGCCCAAATCTTATTTTCTTTCTTTCTTGGCCGCCTTTCTTTTTTTCAATTTCATTGTGGGTTCCTTTTAATATTTCTTGCTCTTGAGGTGGACTATTGTTTCTTCTTGAGCTTCTCTCCTTTTATCACCTTAATAAAATAAATTAAAAAATTATATTTAATAAATAAAATATTTTTAAGAGATGATAATTAAAACTTAACATATTTATTTATACAAAAAATGGACTCTATCAGCATGGTATGCTCGGAAATTTGCAGTAGAAAGGGTGTTCGGTAATTGGGAGACAATTTTTTCAATTCTACCAAAATATCTCCAAGCAATGAAAGATTCAAACTTGGAAACTGTGTACGAGTGTTTACATCACAGAACGAGTACTCCCCCGGACTATGTTTTTAGGTTTCTTTTTTGGTGTTTCGAGCCTTGTATAAATGGATATCAAAATTGTCGGCAGGTGATTTCTACAGAGGAACTCATCTTCAGGAACCATATAAGGGCGTACTATTAATTGTAAGCACATGGGATGCGAATAACCATTTGTTTCCCCTTCCATTTGCAATTGTTGATAAAAAGTTGTTCGAAAGTTAGAACTGGTTCCTCAAACTTCTTCGGGAAAAACGTTGTTAAGGATTGGCACGTTTGTTTAATATCCGATCCCCAAAAAGGGATTTTATCTGCTATGCAAATTAAGCTTTGTGGGAACCTTCATTTGCGGTACATAGGTTTTGTCTACGCCACATTCGGGTAAATTTCACCAAGACCTTCAAGAGCAGTGAATTAAATAGTTTAATGTGGCAGGATGGAACCGAAGCTAAGCAATGGAAATTTTAACGTGTCATGAATGAAATTCAAAGCAAAAATGTAGAAGCTTACCTTTATTTAGCCAAGATATCCTTTGAGAAATGGACACTCTTGCATGATGGTGGGCACATGCATAGAGTGATTATAACCAACATTCCAGAAGTACTTAACAATGTCTCGAAAAAAGTTAGGGTCTTAACTTTAAAAGCTCTAGTTGAATTAATATTTAGCAAACTTGTTAAGTACTTTAACCAGCACAATCAGGAGGCCCAAAACAGTGTGTATCCGTTTCCAATAAGAGTTTTTGACAAGTTTCTTCGGATTGAAATGAAATTAAAAGACCACACAGTTACACCATATAACTACCAACTGGTTACATAGTCAAATTTTGATACGGCTCGATGGTAGCTGCAACAACATTTACACTCTAAAAATGAATGAAAAATCGTGCAGTTGTGGCAAATGACAAGAATATATATTGCCTTGTTCTCATGCTCTTGCAGTCTGTAAAGATAATGGTAAAAGACCAGATGCTTATTTGTTAGACATATATTCGCGAGAAACTTACAGAAGAACATACTAATATAATTTTTTATCCGATTGTGCATGAGGACTTTTGGAGAGATACTCCTTACAATTTAACATTCTATCCTCCAAATATGAACAGTCAACAAGGTTGAAAACATGGTACAAGATTTCGGGGGGAAATAGATTATCAAAATCCAGATTCTCCCCCAAGATGTAGTAGATGCCGAATGCCCGAATATAATAGAAAAAATTGTAATAATCCCAGTTCAAGTAATGTATAATTTTTTTTTCAAAGTGTTGTAATATTTTAGGGTTTCTATTAATGATATTTCTTCTTTGAATTTCTTATAGATACCTTTTTATAAATCCTTTTACTTAAATCCATTATAAATTTATCATAGTAAAATTTACAACAAGTAACGAAAATTTAAAATACTTTAAATTACTTATTCATACTTTTTTTATAAAAATTTTCCTTCTTAAAATGGTTATAATTATTATCATTAAATATACATCAAATGACATAAATAAAAGAATAATTTTTTTAAAAAATAATAATTATAAGTTTTGCAAAAAGAATTTATAATTTTTGAAAAAATGATGTGGCAGATAATGCATACAACATATGCATTATCAAGGTAAATAACGGACTTACTATGTGTGCTATCTGTCACATCAGATATTTATGGGCAGAAAGTTCATGTTTAGTGATAACGCACACAACATGTGCGTTATTTTTAATGATAATGCCCACACTTGTGCGTCATGGCCAAAATTCAGTTAAAAAAAAATTGGTCACTTTAGTGGCATTTTTTTTTTAAAAATGGCCAAATATAATAAAAACCCTAGATGTTGACATTTCTTGACAAGTGGTAAAGGTACGATCCTCACTTAGATATCTTTATCTAATATGTGACATAAGACGTTTTAAGTTCGAATCACTTAAAAAACAGTTTAATGCTATATGCCACTCTTGTACTATTATTTGGGACTTTGTGCCTCTCTATTCTTATCAAATTAGTCAAAAACTCTTGAATATCAGATTACTATAAAAATATAAAAAAAAGAATTCTCATTCCTTAACAAGTTCACTTTGACTCCATTCCATGCTGTTTTGGAAGCTTGGAGCAAATTGCCTTTAGGTGCTACTGTCAGTCACAGTCACAATACATATAGATCATCTCGTTCGGACCATATAAGATGAATCCAGAGAAAATCATCGTTCCCACCCATCCAATTATATGACATGCGACACTTTTGGTTAATTTGGGAAAGTCATATGTTGCCACCACAAAATGAGGATTTGTTAAGATAAGAAAATCGAGAAAGCGAAGGATTTGTTAAGATAAGAAAATCGAGAAAGCGAAGGATTTGTTAAGATTATATTTTCTAAATTTATTTTTATTTTTTGAAAATTGAAATTTATTAGAATTATGGTTTTTCTAAAGATCCCAATATTAAGACTAAGAGCTTTTTTTTAGATCAAGAATATTAGGACTAAGAATGTCTTCATATCTTTTAGTTTGTGAGAATAAGTAGGGAATAGGCATAAATACATTCTCATAGATTAGATCTACTACAACATTTTGTGGGTATAAACTTAAGTTGGGTATGTTTCTGTATAAAAATTAGGGTTAATTCATTAAAGTACTCTCATATTTGGTGTTCTTTCACTTTAGTAGCTTATCATTATTTTTATTACAGTTTAGTAATTTATGACATATGACATTACAAATTTTTTTATGACCAAAATACCCTTTCTGTCTACCAAGGTGTTTTTTTTAACAAAGATTAGTTTATTGAAATAGAAAAAATTATTATTTTTAATAAAAATATTCTTATGCTCATAAAAGATAAATTTACTAAAAATATTGTATGTTTTATTATTCCTAGAAAAACTGAATTAAAATTTAACTAGAATTTCAATTATATTTTTTAAATTTTCATTTAGAGGCTATGAATTTTCTCCATATTAAACTTCACTTCTATTTTCAGTTTGAGTTTTTCTAATCTAAAAATTATTCGAAACTAATAATTAATTGTAGTTAAAGTTAATAAGTTAACACTATTTTTAAATTGAAATAATTGATTATATTTTTCATAAACTTGATTTAAAAGTTAGTAAATCTAAAGTTGGGCATAATGAGAATTGTTTAGAAATTTAAATTTATTATTTTTTTGTTTATTTTGAATTTTTTCAATGAAAAATATATAGAAAAATTGATCTTAGATTAAGTTAGTTTAGTTTTGTTCCAAAATCTTTTACAAACTAATATATATACATATATAGAATGCATCAATTAATAGCAAAATAACATTAAACTATTAAAAGAAAAAGTTAAAAACAAACATTAGAATGCTTTAATGAAACTAACTTCTATTCTTTTATCAAAAAAAAAAAAAAAAAAAAAGAAGAAAAGAAACTAACTATTTTAAATGGTTCTTGAATGTTTAATTGTTGATAGAGGTAAAATTGACTTTTTGCATTAAAAGTTAACACTATTACAGTTAACCGTTAGTCAAGGGTACTAAACTATTATAAAGATAATGTTAGGATACTAAAGTGAAAAAAATATCAAACATGAGGATACTTTAATTTTAATGTAATTAACCCTAAAAATTAAATAATAAAAAGGTTTGTAATCTATGCAAAAATTATTTAGTGGAAGTTCTTATTTTGGATTCTAAATGTAGGGATATATTAAGGGAGTGGACTTAATAAGAGATCAAACCACATTAAAACTTTTATGTTTACTCTGCATATTTTATATATGCTTTTGTTATTCGTTCTCCAACTATTTTAATGCGGAATAAGTATAAAAATTTACAAATAAGTAATTATTCCGTTTTTTTATTAATTGTTACATTTTGGACATTATACTATTTGAGGAAGTATAAATTTTAAATATTTATTTTTGTGTGAACTAGAATGTCGTTTAAACTTTCTCTCTTTATTATTTCTATAAGTTTTCATGTGATAAGAGTTAAAAGAGGTTGGAAATTGTTTTTAGTGAAAAGTATAATGAGAAAATTTCATTAAATGTTATATTATTTTTATAATATGACAAGTAAAAAAAATACAAAAAATTAGTAGAATGTGATAAATAAAAAATAGGAATATTTTCCAAAGAGGAGGTAGAAATTATTTTTAAGTTCGACTTTCGAGAATAGATTGAAAAATAGATATTAGTTCGGATGTAAGAAGAACACGTAGGTTTCCCACACAAGCGAAGTGAAAACCGTAGAAAGTAGATGTAGAATAAAAAGGGGACAAGCAAATGGGCCTATAAAATGCACATAAATTGAACTTTATCATCATCATCATAATACCAAGTTTTTCAAGAATAATTGTGGATCAATCCTCCCCTTCCCTTGCATTCTCCACTCCAACAACAACTGTCTTTAATGTTGGAAATTTCACTACTCAACTGTTAACTATTGAGAGGGTCATGGACATGTGGCAGCTGCTGCATCAACAGCAACAGAAACGATTCTTCAATTCATTTTCCTTTTCCAGCAAAGCCACTTATAATTGGCACTTCATCAGAACCGGGAATTTACCCGATTTTGCTATTGATTCATGGTTACCTTCTTTACAATTCTTTCTGTTCTGGACTTATTCAGCGCATTTCGTCTCATGGGTTCATTGTCGCTGCTCCTCAGGTTCTTATTACTCAATCTCCTTACGTTTGATTGATTTCATATCTTGGGTTGGTCTTCATTTTAGTTTGTGATTTCGTAAGGTTGTTTTAAAGTGATTTTTTTATTGAATTTCATGAAAATTAAAATGTCATCGAATGAGAGTTAAAATAAAATAAAGTGTGAATTAAATTGTGAATCCAAATGAACCCAATTAGTATTTAAGTTTGTGGTTTTATATTTTAATGCTTGCAGGGTCTAATTACATTTACTTTATCTTTGTTATTTGTCTATTGGGTGTGATTCGTTTTTTTGAAGCCATAATAATTAATAAAGTAAGAAAACTTAATTAAATTAATAAATTATAATAAATAAAGTTAATAAATAAATATTTAGAACTTTTTCAAAGGAAATTAGTATTTCAGAAAATAAAACAAACAAATAAGTATTTAAAAGGGAATATGATCTATTTAATCTCTAAAGTTTAGACCTTGATATAATATGATCCTCAAAATTTATTTCTGCTGTTATGGTCCCAAAACAATTGATAATAATCTAATAAGATCATTTTGTCATCAAGCAATTCACTTATTGGGAAAATATCACACGAGCAACTCATCTGTGATAATCTAAAGGGTAAAATAAGTATTGTAAGCCACTCTGTTAAAAAAACAAATGATGTGCAACTTTGGTAAGGAAAACAATTTTTGTTTTCCCATAAACTAAGTCTTAGGTGTGTTTTATTTAGAGGGAATGGCCTATATTATCTATTTTAATCTTTAGGTTATCTCATGAGCAGATCATGTGTTATCCAGTCATATCGATAGCTCTCCACTGAAATCAATTGTGCTTTCTGCTTGACCATTTTACGGAATTTAAGTGTTGGATAACAAAAGGATCTTATTAGATTTTTATAAATTGTTTAGGGATCATACTAGCGAAAAATAAACTTTGAGCAGTGTTGTAGAAACTAATTACTATTACAACGACTATTTACTATTACAAGCCAAAAACAGAAAGAAAACCAACGGAAAGAAAAATAGAACAAGGATTACACAATGATCCTCTCTCGGATCAACAGAAAAATAAAACTCCAGGGCTGCAAAAATAATAAACCATTAATAGTAAAAAATAGGTAAAGAAACCAGAAGAAATGCTTACCACCACCGCAGACAATGGCCGGCGGCGGGAACAGTGACGAGCCGAGAGAGACAAGACGACGAGGAGCAGCTGCGTTGAACGGGCTGCGTCGAGGCGTCGTCGGTGAGTGACGGGGTGATTGGAACCCTCAGATATGGACCTCAACCGTAAAACAGTCACCGGTGCCACACCTTCTCTCTCTCTTTCTCTCTCTCTCTCTCTCTCTCTCTCAAACACACAAAGTAAAAGATCAAGCAATGATCTAAGGAAGCCGACGTCCGTAGGAAACCGATGGACGGAGGAGAGTAGTAGCAGAAGCTGCGGAGAAGAAGAGAAGAAGAGTCGGGAAAAAGCCAATAGTCAAAGAGGTAGAGAAGAATGAACTTCAAGAGAAGAAGGAGAAACAACTCCACAAGAAATGAGGGGAGAGAGGGTATTAAATGGGAGAGACACCAACAGGCACCCCGGGTGGCCAGGTCCGGTCTGATCCGATATTTCTTGACCCAGTCAAATAGGCACCTCTTCTCCAGTTGAGGTCCAATTTATCATAGGGTAAAAATAGGCTGGAAAAAGACAATATTGGGAAGACTTCAAGGCCCAAAATGCCTACAATCTCCACCTCGAACAATATTTTCCAACCGTTGTTTGAACTTACAGTGAATCAAACTGCATCCAAGTGAAGAAAATCCCTGCAAAATATAAACTTGTCAGTGTTTACAATTTTAGTACCAAAATCTGCAGAATTATTATCAGTACTAATCTTTTATATGTCAATTAAACCACTAGAAACCTTTTCTATAATAAAATGGTTTTTGACATCTATATGTTTGGTTTGTTCATGATAAACCGGATTTTTACATAAATATAAACAACTTTGACTCTCAGAATAAATAATAGCTTTTAAATATAAAACGTGTAATTCATTCAATAACCCTTGAAGCTAGAGGGCTTCTTTGATCGCTTATGTTGCGGCGATATACTCAGCCTCAGTAGTTGATAAGGTAACTACTAGCTGCAATTGGGACTTCCACGAGATGCAATTACCCGCTAGGGTAAAGAAGTAGGATGAGGTAGATTTCCTACCATCCTTATCTCTTGCAAAATCTGAATCTACAAATGTAATTAATTCAAAATCAGACCAATTGTGATAATGTAAACCCCGATCTAAAGTTCTGTTAAGATAACGCAATCGCTACTTGAGAGCAGCCCAATGATCTCTTACAGGATTAGAGAAGGCTTATAGAAAAAGCAATGTCAGGACGGGTAGATATCATTGAGTACATAACTGAGCCTATGACCATTATGTAAGGAATATTAGCCATATCTATTTTCTCACTTTCGGTTTTAGGACAGGTTTTGTCAGAAATTTTGAAGTGGCTTGCTAGAAGAGTTATAATAGGTTTACACAGGTGTATAGAAAATTTGGATACGATTTTCTGAAGGAAAGACTTTTGAGATAGAAATAGGGAACGATCATATCTATCTCTCAAAATACTCATCCCAAGAATTTTGGATGCAATACCCAAATCCTTCATATCGAATTCAGATTTCAACAAGGATTTCAGATCATCAATTTTAGCTTTATGTCTACAAGCAATTAACATATCATCCACATAAAGCAATAAATAGATAGCAGAATCAATATTAGTACCAGAAAAATAAAGACAACTATTATAGTTGCTTTTAGAAAAACCAATTTTAACATAAAAGAGTCAAACCTCTTGTACCATTCCCTGGGTGATTGTTTAAGTCCATATAAGGACTTTTTCAAAATACACGCTATGTGTTCTTTACCTTTAACCTCAAAACCTGGTGGTTGACGCATATATATAGTCTCTTCAAGATCACCATGTAGGAAAGCGGTTTTAACATCAAGTTGTTCCAGATTTAGATCATAAAACGCAACAAGAGCAAGAATAATCCTGATCGTTTTGTATTTAATGACAGGAGAAAAAATTTCAATAAAATCAATGCCCTCAACTTGTGAAAAACCTTTTGCAACCAACCTGCCCTTGAATCTAGGAGATTCTTTAGAAGACTCAGGTTCTTTTATTTTGAAAATCCATTTGTAATCAACTAGCTTTTGTTTTGAGGGTTTCGGAACAAGAATCCAAGTCTTATTTTTGTTTAAAGATGTCATTTCCTCATCCATAGCACATAACCATAAAACACGATTGGGGCTTTTCAAAACTTCAGAAAAACATAATGGTTCTCTCTCTTCCACATAAGATGCAACAGCAAAGGCATATGAAATAATGTAGGAGTAACCAAGTGGATGTTCCTTAGGTACCCTATGGACTCTATCCCTCGCAAGTTGGTAATCTCTAAGGGCTTTAGCCTGAGCCTCAGGATGTTCTACCTCCTCATCAAAACCTTCTAAAATAGGATCAGGGGTTTCAAGAATACTAGAAGGAATATATGTGCTACTGGATGGAGTAGGAATCACTGGATTGGTTTCGGGTTCTAAGGGTGATGCTAAGGGAGGTTCAGAGATGACCTCCACCTCCACAGGAATACTACTAGGAGTGGGAACACTCGGTGGACTATTGGAGATGAGTTTATCCGTAAGATAAGGCATTTCTAGCTCATTGAAGATAACATCCATACTGATAACAACTCTCACCCCGGTTCACCCACCACACTCTATATCCCTTCACCCCACTAGGATATCCTATGAACACTCCCTTTCTAGACCTTGGATCTAGTTTACCCTCCTTCTAATGTGCGAAGGCAGCACACCCAAAAATTCTCAAGTTGGAAAGATTAGAAAGTTTACCACACCAAAGTTCTATTGATGAGGTATATAGCTGTACTAATAGCTTCTCCTCAGAAAGGTTTTGGAACACCAAAAGAAACAAGAAGGCATCTAACCTTATCCATAATGGTACGGTTCATCATTTCGGCAACTCCATTTTGCTGTGAGTTATCTCTAATCGTTCTATGGTGTAGAATGCCATGCAATGCACACAAATCAGAAAACTTACGGTTACAAAATTCAAGACCGTTATCGGTCCTGATAGTTTTTAGTTTATTTCTAGAATGATTTTCAGCATAATGTTTCCATTCACAAAACTTTTCAAAAGTTTGATCTTTGGTTTTTAAAATAAAAATCCAAACATGCCTTGAAAAATCATCAACAATTGTCAAGAAATAAACATTATCACCATAAGTTGGAACCTTTTCAGGTCTCCACAAATCACAATGCACATAATCAAGTATTGTAGAAGACTTGTGAGTGCTGGTTGAAAAACTAATTTTGTGTTGTTTTCCCAAAATACAGTGGTCACAAAAATCCAAGGAATCAATTTTGTCACCACACAAAAGATTTTGTTTTTGTAAATAATAAAGTCCCTTTTCACTAATGTGGCCAATCCTCCGATGCCACAACATAGTTTTTTCAGGAACAGTTTTTGAAATCAATGCAGTGGAGTTACAAATCGTTTTACCAAGAATAATGCATAAAGTTTCTCTTTTAAAACCTTTCAGCATGACTAGGTTTCCTTTACAAACACGTAAAATACCGTTTTTAGATTTAAAAGAAAAACCCAAAGAGTCTAAATGACTAAGAGAGATAAGATTCTGACGTAAGTCGGGCACGTATCTCACCTCTATGAGTTTTCTAGTCACACCATCATGCATTTTGATGAAAACATTACCAATACCTTTAATATCACAAACTTGATTATTTACCATAAAAACCTTTCCTTGACTTAATGGTTTGAAATTAGAAAACCAGTGTTTGTTGGGTGTCATTTGAAATGAACAACCAGCGTCGAAAACCCAATGATCAACAACTTCAGAACATGAAGGAGAAAGAGACACACACAAAACCTCTGAAAACATAGAATTACCATCTGAATCAAAATTAGGGGTTTTATTACTCTCTTTACCATGTTTACATTGTTTTTCATCTTTAATCCGTTTAGAACACTTGTTTTTCATATGGCCCTCTTTGCCACAATAAAAACATTTTAGTTTGTTTTTCTATCATGATTTGGATCGCCCTTTACTTTTAAAACGGTGACTAGAAGGTTCCCTCCGTTCAACTCTTCCTCGCACAAAAAGATTTTCGTCTTGAGGTTTGTTTTCTTTTTGTAAAACCAAATCCTTAGATTTCAAAGCATTTTTAACATCGGAAAGAGATAAACCATCTCTGCCATATTTAATAGCAGATTTAACATCGTTAAAAGATTTCGGTAAGGCATTTAATAAAATGACTGCAATATTTTCATCAGAGATATTTTCTCTAACATTTTGAAGTTCCAAAACGATTTTATTTAAATCATCCATATTTTCTGAAAGTGTTTTTGACCCGCTCATTTTAAAACCGAAAAGCTGCTCTTTTAAATAAATTTTATTTTAAAGTGATTTTCCCAAATATAGTTTTTCCAATTTAGTCCAAATTTCAAAAACATTGTCTTTTTCATCAATTTCTCGTAAAACATTATTAGTTAAATGCAAGGTGAGGCAACTGTGAGCATCACCAAGTTTTTCTAAAAGAATTTCACCATTCCAAGATTCCGAATACTTTTCAGGGCTACATATAGCGGGTGCAATTTTATTTTGTACCAAAACTTCTTTTATTTTCCTCCACCACATTACAAAGTTAGATTTTCCATCAAACTTATCAGTTTCAATTTTTGGAACTGACATGTTTTAAAGGCAAATAAGTGTAATTAAATGACTAAGGAAGAATGAAATATTTGAAAAATTTTCGAAAAGAAAAAAAATAAAACAGCCCGGTATTTTAGAAAAAATAGAAAAATACAATTTCAAAGAAAAACGGCATTGGTTTGTTTTAGTTTGCTTGATTTGTTTGTTATTTTTTTTAAAAAAACGGCGCAACAACGTGAAGCACAAAAACCAAGAAACAACTAATATAACTGAAATAACGAGAGTCACAGCAGCAACAAAAAACTTCCTTACCACAAACAGAAAAAGACCAAAAAATAGAGGAAATAATAATAAAATAAAAACTTTTGAAAAACAGAAAAATTCGCCAAGACACAGACACTTCAAATCTCACGGATTCAAGCCAGGCTTGGGTTTTGTAATTTTTTGAAAAACAAAAAAACAGAACAGGAAGAACACCAGCAGTAGAACAGTAACAGGAGCAATACCAAAAATAATAGTAAACAACAAAACAGAATAAAAACATAATTCAGCAAGAAGAATAGTAATAGTAATCGGCAGCAAGCCAAGCAACAAAAACAGAAAAATAGACGAAACGGCAGCAAGCCGAAAAATAGAACAGATAATTGGCGGCAAGCCAGAAACACCAGAAACAGTAGCAGTAATCGGCGGCAAGCCGAGAGAAAAAAAACATAAACAGTAAAATAACTGAAATAAAAAGAAGAGTGAAAGAGAAACTTCTCTGGCCAGATCTGAGGAACTCAACAGTTCCTTCAGATCTGGTATCGTCGATGGTTGCCGGCGCCGATGAGCCGAATTGCGGGTCTGATACCACTTGTTATAGAAACTAATTACTATTAAAACGACTATTTACTATTACAAGCAAAAAACAGAAAGAAAACCGGCAGAAAAAAAAAAACAGAACAAGGATTACACAATGATCCTCTCTCGGATCAACAAAAAATAAAACTCCAGGGCTGCAAAAACAATAAACCATTAATAGTAAAAAAATAGGTAAAGAAACTAGAAGAAAAGCTTACCACCATCGTAGACAATGGCCGGCGGCGGGAACAGTGATGAGCCGAGAGAGACAAGACGCCGAGCAACGGATGTGTAGAATGGGCCGCGTCGAGGCATCGCCGGTGAGTGACGGGGTGATCGGAACCCTCAGATCTGGACCTCAACTGTAAAACAGTCACCGGTGCCACACCTTCTCTCTCTCTTTCTCTCTCTCTCTCTCTGTCTGTCTCTATCTCTCTCTTTCTTTCGGCTCTCTCTCAAACACACAAAGTAAAAGATGAAGCAATGATCCAAAGAAGCCGACGGACGGAGGAGAGCAGCATCAGAAGCCATGGAGAAGAAGAAAAGAAGAGTAGGGAAAAACCAACAGTCAAAGAGGCAGAGAAGAATGAACTTCAAGAGAAGAAGGAGAAATGGCTCCACAAGAAATGAGGACAGAGAAGGTATTAAATGGGAGAGACACCAACGGGCAGCCCGGGTGGCCAGGCCCGGTCTGACCCGGTATTTCTTGACATAGTCAAATGGGCACCTCTTCTCCAGTTGAGGTCCAATTCATCATAGGGTAAAAATGGGCTGGAAAAAGAAAATATTGGGAAGACTTCAAGGCCTAAAAGGCCTACAAGCACCATATCATGTAAAGGATTAAACTTTAAGGACTAAATAGGCCATTTTCCCTATTTAAAACTTTTTTGGATAGTGTTTGGCTTTGAGATTTTTGCATTGGGTTTCAAAAAAGTAGAACGGTTTATTAGAGGAGATGTAGGCCCCAAAATTGAGATTTGAAGTATAAGATGCTACCAATCCCAACCTAAATAAATAAATTCTAAATAAATAAAGTAAATAAATGAGCATTTCAAACTAAATAAACAAATTCTAATAAATAAAGAAAGCAAATAAAGTACCAAAAGGTTAACAAATCTGAATTGTTGATCACAAATAGTCCCTAATGCACAGGATCGTAGAAACCTGAACAGCAGTTCTTGTAGGGCAAAAGGATATATAGATATTCGTCTATGCACATGGAAAGGTAAGGAGAGGTTTGATCGGGATAAGTAAAGTATTTTATCTAGCGCCTGCCCAAAATCCAGTAGTTGGCCTTGATAACTTAATATCAAGGAACCACCGCCAATTTTTTGCCTCTAGCAATACGCACGGTTACAGGCACTGGTTTCCCTTTCCTTACTCCTTAATATAGTTGTAGATAGTTTTCATCTCAAGCAAAAGCCAATTCTAACCTATTAGGTAGGGCTTAAAATTCTCCTTCCTAAGGGAAGGCGTTAGAGACATGGGTGATTAGGAGATTGGAAAGAAGAAGATGGAGGGTTGCTCGTACTTGCTTGAACCTGTTAGATGTAGCTACACTTGGTACTTGTGATTGCCTTTCATTAGTTGATGCTAGAAGAGCTATTCTCGCCGCCCACCCGAAAGAGACGAGAAAGACTAATCGCTATTCTGCTCGAGCCTTTGCTACCTGAGTTATATATCTGACTGCGAGAAGGAAGGTTCAAGCTAAGGCTGACCCATGGGATGCTCATTTGAAACCTTTGTTCGATCAATGTGAAAAAGAGAGAAGTGATGTAGAAATAAGAACGGAAAGTTTGCTTGTCAGCTGTTAGTTCATTTAGTCGGAATGGCGAGGCGAGAGTCTCTTTGAAGAGGGCGCTCTTGCGTCGAGATTTAATATTGATCAGGAAAGTGGACTTTCTTTTTGGTATGTTAAGGTTGTCAAAGCTATGTGAATACTTCACCACCTTCCTATAGCCTTAGATAGCATATGGAGAAGGTAGGTCAAATCATATAGCTTTCTCATCAAGATAGCAAAGATATACTTATGAGAAGCCTAGAGAGAAGATATATTTCAAGAAAGTCATATCACTCTTTTGGGCATATGTCACGTCTGCTTCAAATTCACTTCAAGGCTAGGTAGCTCACGAAATCTACTTCTTAGGCACGTCCTTTCTTTTTTGTCAAAGCGTATAGGGAAGACGACACTTGATTATGCAACCTTTCTTAAGAACAAGAAGAAATAGCTAGGTTTCCCTTTTTCCCGAGGGAACTAGCACTCTAATAGTTGAACTATGCCTATCTCCACTATAGATCATGACTTCTGTCTTGTACGATATCAGTCAGATCAATTAGATGAATAAAAAGAAAACAGGCTATACTCAGATCGATTTTTCTAAAAGAAAAGAGACCTATTATCAGTCTTCTTTCTCTATTAGGTGCAACAAATGAAGATTTGGATTGGTCACTTGTCAAGGACAACTTGGAATTCTCGCTAACTGTCCAACAACATAACCATAACATAAATAATAAATCATATTATCGGGCAACTCTATCCCCAATAAGGTCCTGGTTGAGAGCTTCAACCCATAGAAAACATGGTGGCCCTCAAACTTAAATACATATGGTAGTTAGGTCCTCTCTTTGTGAGAATACAAACCTAAGTTTCCTCAATGAGAATACTGTGATCTAACCTCTCATATTTCTTCTTTTTACATTCCCATAAGCCATTTCATTCCTTACTATTAAGAAAGTCAAAGTAATATACAACTTTAGTTGTCTTTCTTTTTTTGTTAATATATCCAATTTATTAATGTAGGATGAAGACCCATAATAATGTGCAAGAATTCTCCCCTTGCTAAATTATCACTCTAGTTTGCTACTCATCAAGTTTTAGATCGGTTCTGATGCCAGTCAAGTTACCAACTTTAAATTTAAGAAAGCACCACTAGGCCCCTTGTGCATTGGGCCCCCTCCCTATTGTTTTAAAAAATTGAGCTAGGCCTGCCAATCTGGACCATGATCTTGGGCCTGGCGGGTCCGATATGCGAGTTGCCTGGTCCAAGTCACGCAAAATTCCAGCCCAATCCAGACTTGCCCTTGGTCCAAAATTCCTAAGCCTTTCACATCTCACAACCTTAGGACCAGATTGCTTTAGGTTGGGCCTGGCATTGCAGTCTTGGGCCTAAACAGACTGGTCCCGACTTTTGGGCCGATCGACCCAGTCTAGTTGCCATCCCTAAAGTGCAGTGTATAGTTAGTAGGGGTACTGTCTTTCTTGGCAGCGTGAAGGGTTGACTGCGATGTGGCGTTGACTTGATCACAATCAGGATTGGAGTGTTGGCGGTGGTGGTCTCGCTGATTGTTGTATGCTGGGGTTGCAAAAATGGGTTTAAAACCTGTAAAATAATAGAGTTTTTATTGAAACATTCACCTTCATGTCTTTACTTTTCAGAAAATTGGACAACCAGTTTTCTTATAAAATATACATTTTCCTTCACATTTTAAAACATGTATTCTTGATACTCTTTAAAATAGTAAAATGTGTAATACATTTAAAACATGAAAACTTTATCAAGAACACTTAGTTTTTCAAGGATAGTTTGTCAAAAAATATTTCTTCTGAGGAGCTCACATAATCGATAAAAAATCAAAGAAACAAGTTATGGAGTTATACAAAGTTACCTTATAAGATACCCCTAACTATTCTTCTTGTCTTGAAGGTATTCAACTTGATAGCTTCATCTTCATAACTCTTTTTGTCTTGAATGATCTTTTGGTTCTTTGTAGATTACCCTTGAGACTTCTCTTATGCATCTTTTGTTCTTCTATGTAAAGATATTTCTAATTAACACAAAGCACGAGTTAATCATAATGAAAACATTTCAAATATGCCCTTAGGCCTTACAATTTTTATTTGCATTGTACTAGTTATACACTTTGGCAGGATCTAATGCAACTGAAGAAATCAAATCCACTGGTGCAATAACAAATTGGTTTTCTGAAGGACTTCAAAATTTCCTTCCATCCAATGCTCAACCGGACCTTAACAAGCTAGCACTAGCAGGGCATAGTCGTGGTGGAAAAGTGGCGTTCGCATTAGCTCTTGAAAGAACTACTTCTCTAAAATTTTCCGCTTTGATAGGAATAGATCCTGTTGATGGAATGGAAAAAGGGAAACAAGCATCTCCTCCGGTTCTCACATATGTTCCTCATTCCTTTGATCTTGATATGGAAGCCATGGTGATCGGGTCAGGTTTAGGTGAAGTGAAAAAAAATCCTCTTTTTCAAGCTTGTGCTCCAAAAGGGGTGAATCATGAGGACTTTTACAATGAATGTCACAGACCATCTTGTTACTTTGTTGCTAAGGATTATGGCCATCAGGATATGTTAGATGATAATACGCCTGGGGTTCGAGGTAAGTTTACTTATTGTTTGTGCAAAAATGGGAAATCAAGGGATCCTATGAGGAGATTTACAGGAGGAATTATAGTTGCTTTCTTGAAGGCGTATTTGGAAGATGACTTTAGGGACTTGGATGGTATCAAGAATGGGCATATTATACCACATTTGGAAATTCAAAAACTTGATTTTCTTGTGTAGAAGTATATTTATGGCAAACTTCTTGTGTACTTTTACTAGAAAAAGGCTAAATATTGGATATGTGTCAAATTCAGTAAACAATGAAATAACAGAAGTACTACCTCCATTCAAGAATATGAGTCCTTTTAAACTTTGCATACAAATTAAGAATTAAAAACAATACAATTTTTTAGGTAAGATATCTATTTTACCCTTCGATAAATAAGGAGAAAGACAGAGAGGAATGAGAGATACATACAAATAAATTAAAGATGATAGAATTGGAAACTACATTGAAATGTGTAAAAGTATTTATAATTTTGACCATTCAATCTAGGTTAAAAGGACTTATATTTCCAGAGTTAGTATATTTCTATAGGATTGAGAAATTTTGCTTGGTAGTTTTATGCCGTTGTTAATGTTGCCAGTCGATATTGAAATCCAACCCCAGTAACTCAGATTTTTTTTTTGTACAAACTCTTGAATTATCCCCCCCCCCCCCCCTTTTTTTTGGTACAAAACTGAAAACTCTGAAAATTATCTAGTAAATATATAGGGGTGATGAATTTACATTTTTGGTCCGTCAAAATTTTTCATTGTGTCAATTAAGGCTTCACTTGAAGCTTTACTTGGATTAAAGTTTAATTTAGCAAAAATATATTTTCTTGGAGTAAAGTTTAATTTAGAAAAATTATGTATTTTTTATTGGGTATTGTAGAAGGTAAATTGTTTGTAAAAGAAGGTGTGAGATTTAAAGTGAAAAAGTGAAAGCATTTTCAAACTAAACTTATATTCAAATAGAGCGAGAATCTTGATTTTAAAGTTCTATAAAGAATTTATCAGAATGTGAAATATGTGTCAATAAAATCTTTGGTTTAACAAAGTTGACTCAAGAACTCTTCTTTTTTTTTCTTTTTCTTTTTCTTTCTAAAAGATAGTTTTATAATGCTAGAAATAGATACAAGGAGTCCATGATGTAGGAAGAACACAACTTGATCTATTACAAAAATCAAAATAATTACAAAAGATATGCCTTGAATAACTTGTACCCTCTTTATCAGCTTTCAAAATCACTTTTAAGGCTTCAGGTGGATGATCCATCAGTCTGGATGGTTCTGATATGCTGGTTGCCTTCTTGGCTAATTGATCTATTAGTTGATTGGTCTCTCACAAGGTGTGAATTAAAATCCACCTCAATGATGGTGTGAAAAGTAATGTGCAATCACTAATAATATATATTGTTCTTAATCCGTTGTCTAAAAGCATATACTACTACAAAATTCGATTTTGCCGGCCGATGCATTTCGGTTGGTAATTTTTGAATATATGGACCAATCACTAACGGAAAGAAATTTGGTCACTAAGCGATGAAAAGTTACGATCTGTCAACTACCGAAATTTACCGACTGAATTCGGTCGGTAATTAGTCGTATCTTTATTGGGGTTTTTTTAAAAATTATTTTTATATTAACTGCTCGTTACCGACTGATTCAATCGGTAACCAGTCAACTTATTTTAACAGCTGAATATCGATCGTTAACCAATCGGCCACCACAATATTTCCAGTCTAGGGCTCTTCTCCTTCATTCTCTCAATCCCCTTCCCTCCCAAACAAAACCTTTGCATCTCTTCCCTCCCCTCCCCCGCTTACCAGCCAAGCACTAACCCCACCCTCACCGCCCTCTCGCCTTCTCGCCACCCTCCGACCGGGGCCTAAGCCTCTTGCCGCCAATCACCGCTATTATTCCTCCTCTAATTTAAGGTTTGTTTTCTCCCTCTCTTCTCCTTCTTCTCTTCCTCCCTTGTCCTTCTTCTCTTTCTTCCTTCTCTTCTAATTTCTTATGCTTCTTCTTCGTAGTAATAAGCTGGTACTGCACCACTATCTTCCGCCACTGCTCCTCCTACGCTAGTAAGTAATTTTTTTTGTTTCTTTTCTTTTTTTTGGAATTTCTTTCCTAATGTGTGTTTAATTTTAATTTTAATTAAATTAAAAGAGGTTTTCATAGGTATGGTTTTATGTATTTTCTAGCTAATTACAAATATGTTGATGGAAATATGTGTATACAGCTGTAGTGATCAATGCTTTTGCTGATTTTATTTGTTTGTTTCTGAAATTTCTTTAGAATTCTGTTTGTTTTTTAAGATAGTTGGCTATAATTGTTGGTGCCATGTATAATACGAGGATTTTTTATTTCTTTTTATTTGGTCCTAATGTAAAAATAGGATGTCCCATTTGACGAAATGATGACAAATTCAATTGTATTGTATTGGAATTTTTTGTTCCATGACAACTTCTTGAAATAATTTGAATAAGAAAATAATAGTTGGATTGTAAGAGGAAAAGTTCCTTGTTAATCCACAATATGAAAGTTTTGTTGGAAAAGGATTCTCTTAAGATTGCTTTGAAAGATTTCATTGCAAAGCATGTTTTCTACCATTTAACTTTTAAAGAATTAATTTTTCGAAGATTTCTGTTTCACCTTCTTTGCCTTGGAAGAACTCTTGTGCTTTATTGCTATGAATTGGAACTATTTTGCAGTTTCTCTTTTATTTCAAAGAATTCTTTGAGAAAATGGTTCTTGAGGAGGAATGTAGAAAGTCTTGGAGTTTCTTATACCTTGTGTCTACCTTTCCTCATCATTATCCTTTTAAGGGTAAGAGTTCCAAATGCTTGATTTTCTTGACTGTGTTGACAAGAGCAAGAGTTTTTCATATGATTTTCCTTGAAATTTTCTTCAAAAAATCGATAGAATAAGAAAGTTATATATTAGCACTCTGTGTTTGGGACCTTGAAAATCTTTACAACTTCTTAATAGAAAATGTATATAATTATTTCTATACAAATAAAATATAAACTTTATATTTAGGAATAATATTAATACAAAATGAATATGGAATTCTCAATCAAATAAGCTTATTCTTGAAGCTAAAAGTAAGAGAACTTAATCTTCATCCATTCTAAACATAATAAGTAAATATTCTCCAAAATAAACTACACTTAGTTTACTTTATAAAGAAAGAAAAAGTAAGAAATACTCCCAACATATAAAGTAATTCTAAAATTCCTCAAAGTAGTGTTTTAGACTACAAAGTGATGAATTTACTCTCTTAAAAACTGTTATATTAAAGTAAATGTGTTTTGTTTTGTGAAGTTATGGAGAGGATCGTAGTTGGATGTATGGAAGAATTGTGCCTGGAGTTGTGGGGATTAGTAGTGAGTTTGTGAATGGTGTGAAGCGTTTTGTGGATTGGTGTATTAATTATGATCTTGGTGAAGTTAATGATTTATGGTGTTCGTGTGCAAAGTGCAAGAATAAAAAATGTCTAATCAAGGATAATGTGAAGTTGCATCTTTATAAGCACAATTTTTTACCTAATTACTATAATTGGACTGCACATGACGAGTCGTCATGGGGTTACTGACCGAATGTTGGAGAAGGTAGAGGTAGGAGCAATATTAAATGAAATACGTATCGGAGGAGATATTTGATGCAGTTGGTCCGAATTTTGAACCTGATATAGCGTACTATAATTATGAGGAGACACCTAATCCTGAGGCTCAACAATTATGTGACATTTTGAAATTTGTTGATACACTGTTGTATGAAGAGTGTACAAGCTATTCATAGCCATGTGCGATCGTAAGGTTGTTGAACATTAAGTCAGAGAACAACACATCTGAAAAGTACTTTGATCAAATATTAAAGTTGTTTAAGAATGAACTCCCTGAAGGTAATAAGGTGGTGGATGATTGGTACCAAACGAAAAAGTTAGCATCCGATTTGAGTATGCTGGTACAAAAGATTGTTGTATGCACTAATAGATGTATGTTGTATTGGAAGGATGATGCTCAAGCACATCAGTGTAAGTTTTGTGGACATGAATGTCACAAGAGAAGAAATAAAAATAAGAAAAAGAAGTCCAAAGAGATTTCGTACAAGATGTATTATTTTCCGTTAACAACTAGATTGTAGAGGTTGTGTACTTCGTAAAGAACGGTTGAACATATGAGATGGCACTCATAAAGTGTACCTAATTCAGATATGATGAGTCATCCTAGGGAAGGAGAAGCTTGGAAACATTTCGATAGGACCCATCCTGAGTTTGTATCCGAATCAAGAAAGGCCAAATCGGGATTGTGTACTGATAGTTTCTCGTTGTTTGGGATGTCAGGAAAGTAATATTTTTCCCGGCTAGTGTTTGTGACACTGTAAGACTTACCTCCTTGATGTGCCTAAAAAAATCCTATAGTATTTAGAATCCAAAACATAAGCTGGATATGTACTTGCAGCCATTGCTAGAAGAATTGAATCAATTATTGGTGCATTTCAAAGAAATAGAATGATGTTAGTTTCGTATAAGTCTTATTTGGTGTTAAATTATTTGGTACTAAATGATATTAGTTTCTCATAAGTCTTATAAAATAATGTTAGTTTCTTATAAGTCTTATAAAATGATGTTAAATTATTTGGTGCTGAAATGATATTAGTTTTTTTATAAGTTTTATATAATGATGTTAGTTTTTTATAAGTCTTATACTTTGTTGTGAAATTATGTATGATTTGGACTTATAAGTCTTGATACGGCCCTACCATATTCTAAATTGATTTGGACTTATTTGGTGCTAAAATGAATAAGTTTCTTTCCTTAATTTTGCAAAAGGAAAAAATAGGCGATAATTTTCAAACAATTGGATTCATATATCCTCCTCCATTAGCAAAGAAAGGGGAAAAATAGGGGAAGTGGATCAATTTGCATTCCGATGAGTTTTGGATAATGTTTAATAGTGTTATTCTTAAATTATTACGTGTTATTCTCAAATTGTTCACAATAACTTATTCTCTTTCTTGTAGGCTAAATTCCTAGAACTAAAGGCAAATACGGAACGTGTGGCTGCAAAGACTAGTACCGACTTCGAGCAATGATGCCTTGATATTTGAGGCTATTGGGGGCATCAGTAAAGGCCACAACTACGATTTTGGCTCACAGTTTGTAGCCATTATATTGAGGAGCCAGTGCGGCGGCAGCTCATCATCGACAACTTCTATTTTTTCTACATCTACCCATGGCTATTGCCTTCAGACGTCAAAGACATTGATGGGCTATATGGAGCATGCTCAGGACCAATTCTCCAATTACATGGAGAATTTTCCTAGGAAGGTTGGTATGCAGCCCGATCCGGTTCCTAGACTCTTTCCTTTTCCCTCGATGGAGGATGACCTGTCTGATGCTGCGCTGCATAATCCTCATTCGAAAGATCATCCCCCTCCTCTGGCACCCCTATCACAGTTATAGAGGTGTGATACTTTAGATGTTTGTTACTTTGTTTGTTTGATACTTTAGATGCTTGATGCTTTAGATGTATTTATATGAGATGTTTCTTTGAGTGTTTTAGATGTTGGTTTTAGTATGCTAGATTGGTTTTGGTTATGTTAGATTGGTTTTGGTTTTAGTATGGTAGTATGTTAATTGGTTATGAAAGTTTATTGTTATTTTATTGGGACTTTTGTAAATTGCAGAAGGATTATTAAAATTTAAAAAACATTAAAAAAAAGATTATTGACAAAATTCCAACATAATTTGGTTGGTAAAAGGTTTATTTTTCTAATTTTTTTATTTAAAAATATTACCGATCGATTACCGACTGATTGTTTGTGAGTAAAGATAACTTCTTTTTTCTTTATTTTAAAATAAAATTTTAACGACCGAAATATTGGTCGTAGATCGGTCGGTAAATATTTTTAATTTCTTAAAACAATAATTGTATCGATCGATGTTTGGTCGGTAAAATTAAAGGATCGGTCAGTAACTTTTTTTTTTTCAATTCGATTTTATTTAAATTGGAGAATCTAAGTTAACGACGTAAATGTTCGGTCAGTAACTATGAAAATCGATCGGTAACTTCTTCTGACTGACAGAATTTCCCGAAATTTTTTTCCCAACAAATATTTACCCGACCGAGCACATTCTTTCAGTAATTTGGTATTACCGATCGGACTGTCGTGCAGTAAAACCGACAATTCTTGTAGTGTTAATGTCTTCTCTCTGGTCAACTGGAGCCTTCTGTTGAGAAGAGCGACCAACTATCCCAGAGCGTGAAGAAATGTAAGCGTCGCAATGATGTCGATCTTATCGTGGTGCCTTCTCTTTTATCTATTACGGGCAGTGATTCATCGCCAGTCCCATCCTCACCGTCTCATTTGACGGCCATGCCAGAACCAGCCAAGACTTCTAAGGGAACTATTGCACCAGGCAAAATCATGTCTCCTTTCTACATGGACGATGACAACTTAGATGTGTTTTCAAAAGGCTGACATGCCTACCTTGGTTCAGAATTTTGCAAAGTCTTATGGTATCATGCCGTGTATGCAAATTTGGCTCCTATTATCAACGCCTATGGAGACTTTAGCAGAAAGCTTTGATTATCAAGGTACTTGGATGAAATATTGCTCATAAATTGCTTGTACAACCTATATTAGATATGTTGAAATTAAACAGGGAGTGTGAATTCATTAAATTTGAAAGAGGCTACTATTTGGTTCGATTCTGTTGGAAGAAAGATTATGACCATTTTCTTAACTATGGCCTTTGGGTAATGCTTGGTCATTATCTTACTTATCTTACTGTGGGTAAATAGAAGCCTAATTTCCGTCCTTCTCAGGATAAAATATCCTCTACTCTAGTTTGGGTACGTTTTGCAGAGATACCCATTGAATTTTTTTTAAGAGGATTTTTTGTTGTGTATGGGTGGTCTTGTGGGAAAAGCGGCCAAGGTTGATCCAACTATACTTTCCACTGCCAAAGGGAAATTTGCAAGGGTATCTGTTGAAATAGATTTTTAGAAGCCTTTGGTACTCTTTGTCTCTGTCATGGGTCATGTTCAGTCGATTGAGTATGAAGGCCTACACTCAATCTGTTTTAGCTATGGTTACGGTCATTGAGATGCGAATTGTCCTAAGAAAGTGCAGGATGAAGCTCCTGGAGTGCAAATTCCGGCAACAAATTCTTTTGTACCTGTACCACATCCTAGTCAGGTACAAAAAAAAGGGGGCTGAATTAGAGAGCCAATTCGGCCCATGGATGCTACCAAAAAAAAAAAAAAAAACAGTTCGTTGGAGGGGAGGAGATTTGCAGGGACCACCAGCTTCTTTGCCGACAACGGGAAAGGTGAGACTCTCACCGGCAACACAGGAAAGGCTCCCTCTTGATCTGGCTTGGATTGTGATAACTGCCCTCCTGAACCCACAATGCAGAAAAAGAAACCGAAGCAAGAATAGAGGCGAGCGAGAAATTTGCAACAATCATCAATAGTTAGGATATTGGAGAATCTTCAAGGGATGGGACTCGTTTAGGAATCCTAGACCAGCTAGAGGAGAATCAGGAGGAAGGAATGGATATTGTCAGCTTAAAGAAGAGATTGCAGTCTATACCCAATCCTTTTACCTCTAATAATCTCATTGGGTCAGCCCATGAAGAGGGAATGTTTAGTGGGTCTAAGAATCGCATTAAAATACGACCCAAGGGAGTCTTTGTGGGCTCAACTGAATTGAAAGAGAGACAACCCAAGTCTGGAGCTCTAAGGCCCAGACTATTGGACAAGTTGGAGATGGCTCGGTAGAGAAGGAAACAACATGGGCCAGGCAAAAATCTGTAGTGAGCCGTCCTCCAAAAACACCACAGGCCCAAGGACCTTTTCCTTTTACTCAGTCGCATATTACTTGACGGTTCACCAGGGCCTCTTTCCTCCTCCCATTTCTGCTTACTCCTAGGGGTCCGGACCCCCACAAAGGGGGGAGGAGTCGAGTGAACATCTCAATCCTTGGCGGGAATTTCACCCGCATGATTCGGTAATGATTGAATTTTTGTACATACAGCTGTGGTGGCTCCTTTCATTTTAAATAACTCTAAACGAAACGAAGGCTCTTCCAACTTCGATTTATTATAAACTTCTATTTACTTGGTTCTCAAATGTGGACTATCCTACTGAAGGTGGACTTGCTGAAGGTAGCCTTGTCGATATTGCTGTGACTTTGGGGGAACTCCCTTCTATCTAAAATGACACAACTGTGTCCCCGGGGACTAGCGACCCTATGGAGGATGATAGCTAACCATCCAAGTAAGTTTCCCATAGATGTGCTCTTTTGGAATTGCCGGGGTGGCGGCATCTAATGATTTTTTTTCTGTTTTATTTGATTTTTTACGTATACATAAGCCTGTTATTCTTGTTTTGGTGGAAACCAAAGTTCATAGTTCGGCGGCTAATGTTAGTGTTCAAAACTCTCATTTTAATAAAGTTGTTACGGTAGAAGATATTAGCTTCTCAGATGGTATTTGGGTTTTTTTAGGATGATGCTTATTTGGACATGGAAGTGCTGAGTGTTTATGATCGAATTATTACCATAGCTGTTAAAAAATGGAATTCTGTTCAACAGGTCTTTTGGCAGTGTATTGCCTCTCCAAAGTTCGCTTTTCGTGAGATTTTATGGTCCTATCTCAAGTACTTAGATTTGTGTTTGGATATCCCCAAGATTCTAGTGGGAGATTGGAATCAGGTTTTGCTTTCGTCTGAAAAGCAGAAAGGGTCGGTCTGTTAATAAGAAGTATGCTTTTCAGTTTTGAGATGTTCTGGAAACATGTAATTTGATTGATTTGGGTTTCTCGGGGCCTAAATTTACTTGGTTGACTAAAATAGGAGATGGCCATCATATCATAGAACATTTGGATAGGTGTCTTTGTAATTCACATTGGCTGCATTTATTTCCAAGTGCTCAAGTCCATAATTTATCTCAAATTTTTTCAAGCAATCCTTCACCTCTTCTTATCAAAACTTTCGCCGCAAATAATTCATCTCATGGACCGAGGCCTTTCTATATGCTGTTGGCTTGATTTGAAATAGTGGATTTTCGGCAATTAGTTCAACAACATTGGAGTTCTTTGTTTTGTCTTTCCAACATATTGCTATGGATTAGAATAAACATTGGCTTGGTAATATTTTTTGCAGGAAAAAATATCTTAGACTTGCTGGTATTCAAAAAGCTTTTGAAGCTGGGGCTTCGAATTTTTTATCAGATTTGGAGAAGGAGCTGACCACTCAGTATAGCACTATTTTGAAGCAAGAAGAGCTATATTGGTTTCAAAAGTCTCGTGCCAATTGGTTTGTAGATGGGGAACGCAATACATAGTTTTTCTATTCCTCTACTTTGATCAAGAAGAAAATGCAGCACATTTCTATGTTAAGGGGGGGGGGGGGGTAGAGGATAGCTGGATTGAAGAATAGAAAGATATGCAAGTGCTTGTGAGATCTGTTTTCATGAGTCTATATATTTTGAAACCTCATGTTCCATGTGATTCAAGTAATTAGAGACTTCCTTCTCTCACAAATTCTGACAGGCAGTGGCTCAACCATGATCTCAGATTATGAGATAAATGAGGTGGTGTTTAAGATGGGAGATACTAAAACCCCAGAGCCAGATGGTATTCTTCCTTTCTTTTATAAAAAAAATATTGGGATATTCTTGGACCTTCTTGTACTTAGTTTGTCAAGCAAGTTTTTTTGGCATTTTTCCTCCTGAGCTTGATGCTACTTTTACCTTACTAATTCGTAAGAAGGATATATTCCAGAGTTAGTTTCTCAATTCAGACTTATAGCCCTTTGTAATGTCCTTACGAAGATTGTAACTGAAGTTATTGCAAATCGCCTTAAACCCTTGATGTCTAAGCTCATAGGTATCGCATGAAGTGACTTCATACTGGGGAGGCAAGCAGCAAACAATATTATTCTTGAACAGGAGGTCATTCATTCTATGAAGAAGAAGATGGGTAGGCAAGGTTTGATGGCTATTAAAACTGACTTGGAGAAATCTTATGATTGCATAGAGTGGAATTTCCTGGAGGAAGTGTTGCGAAAAATTGGTTTTGAGGATCACTTCGTGTGTCACATTATGAATTATACCTCGCAAGTGTCTCTTTCTATTTTATGGCATGATAATAAGTTTGATAGCTTTCAACCCTCGAGAGGAATCAGAAAAGGTGATCCTTTATATCCTTTTCTTTTTATTTTGTGCATAGAAGTGTTGAGTCATGATATTAATGAGGCAGTGGAGGCGGGTGTTTGGAAGAATGTTAGATTGTCTAGACATGGCCATGTACTGTCCCATCTTTGCTTTGCGGATGATTTACTGCTCTTTAGGATTGCAACTGAGAAGTAAGCTAGTATTATGGAATGAGTTTTTCGAGGGTTTTGTCATATATCAGGGCAGAAGGTTAATATGGAGAAATCACAAACTGGTTTTTCTACCAATGTGGAAGGGGCGGTCTCTGATAGGTTATCTACTCGGTTTGGCATTCCAATATCACATGAGTTTGGGCTATATTTGGGTATGCCACTTATTTATCGAAGAGTTGGGAAAGGAACTTATCATTTTTTAGTGGAAAAGATGAGGAGAAAACTTAGTGCTTGGAAGGGGAGGAACATGTCTATGGCCTTTAGAGCGGTGTTTCCTCTACTTCTACTGTTGCTTCTTATATTATGAAAACAACTCTACTACCTTTTCAGACTTTGCAATTTCTTGAAAAAAAAAACCAAGATATCCTTTGGGGTGACACAGCTTCCTATTCTAAACTTCATATTGTGGCTTGGAATAAAATTTGTTTACTGAAAGAAAGAGGTGGTTTGGGTTTGAAGCATATGAAAGTAACTAATTCTATTTCTTTGGCAAGGACTGTATGGAACCTTTTACAGAACCATGACCATCTTTGGGCACAAGTTTTGTATGCTAAATATGGGGATATTTGAGAGATGGAATTAGGGAGGATGTTCTGGTCAGCTTCTTACACTTGGAGAAGTCTTTTGGACAGTAATAGAATGCTGAAGAAAGGCTTGACATGGGAACTTGGTGATGGTGGTGTGATAAGGTTTTGGTTAGACAGTTGGTTAGAAGATGGCAACCTGGTAGAGCTATGCTCGATAGAAGTTCCAATAGAAGAGTAGCAGCAATCCTTGGAAGCTTATTTGAATTTACACCTTCCTTGGAATGGAATTCCTTTTGTTCAAACACTCCCTGTAGCAGTGTTGAATAAGCTTCAATTGGTTACAGTTTTTGGTGATGTTAGGGATAATCCGAAATGGGCTTGGGAAGGCAATGATATATTTTCTTCACGGGTGGCGTACAATAATTCTTTACGAACCACGTGTTATTGGAATTGGAGATGGAGGTGAGGCTATTTCTCACCATATGGGGTTCATATGCCTACTTCTTCTATAGATAGGTATTTTGCAAAAATATGTGACAGATTTTTTAGATGCCAAAACGACTTCGATTTTGCCTTATACATTATGTCTGTAATGCTATTTGATGATTAACGTATAGTTCACTTTTCGACCAAAACAAATATATATGAGAGTAGACATGGAAATTACCTTTTAAAATAAGATTAATTGTAGCTATTGAATCACTATTTATTTCTTAAAAGCTCAGCTAAAGTGTTGGTATTTGCACTTTTTTTTATTTTAAGAATTTTGTAAATTGATATTCTTAATTGAGACAAGATTATATTTTGAGGGACCAAATTGAAATTTAAATCCTATATAGAGAAAAGAAAGTTAATAATTGGTGAGATTCGCGCTACTTTCAAAAGGGTATTGAGGCAATTTATACCATGTATCCAAGTACACCATGCAAGGTGTACTCACTTATCAAAACGGCGTTGTTTTGACAAGTGATTTAATTATTTTATTATTAACAAAATCAACACAAACTTCCAACTCCACGTGCCTTCTTTTTCTTCGAGCTTATTCTATGTTCAAACGAATTTTTCCTTTCTTTCCCTGACCTTCTTCACCCCTCACGATTCTATAGTGCTCAGAAGGGTCGATTTCACCGGATTTCGTGTAATTTCAGTTAATTGGTCATTCGTTAATCGTCTGCAATATTGTGTAATCAATAAAGAATTGTGAAGAAACTAATATTATGCCGATTGTTGATGTTGATGAGATCAATTGTGATGTTTTAAGTCCTTTGTCATGCAAGGATGTTGTTTCAATGCTGCTGAAATATGTTGAAGAAGGTATTACAGGTAGTACATTGCTTATTTTTCTATTTGTTTGGTTGTTTTTGTGGGTTTCTTGTTAATGAATACATGTGTGCCATGTTATAAGTATGGAGGATGGAAATTATGGTCCTTCAAACACTTCCGATTGTGAACATAGAGTGGAGGAAGGAATTTCACGTAAGATATTATCTTTTTCAATTTGGTATTTGTTTAGAAATTATCCTGCTATACATATGTGTGCCTAGTTTGATTACACAATTTGCCCAGTTTGATAAATGAGTGTGCCTAGTTTTGCAACTAAGTGTGTCTTTATTTTATGGTCAGTGTAAATTTTGAATTTTTTTTATGTTTTTGATATATTGTTTGTTTTGCTTTCAAGCGTATTTGTTTTTTAATATGGTCGGGTACCATATCCTTTTAGTTGTATTACATATTTCAAATGCAATAGTTAGTGTGCAATAGGCTTTTTTTTGCTGGTTTTGATGTAATGCTTGTTTTGCTTTCAAGCGTATTTCTTTTTTAATATGGTTGGGTACCATTTCCTTTTATTTGTATTACATATTTGAAATGCAATAATTAGTATGCCTAATTTTGTAAGCAATTGTGCCTAGTTTTTAAATTGTGTGTGCCTACTTCTATGCGTAAGTGCAATATTGATTTTTTGTTTTGTTTCTATTTTTAGACATTTTCGTTGGTTTCAATGCAATGTTTGTTGTGCTTTCAATCGAATGTTAATTTATTTTTAGTGTTGAACTTTTTTATTTTATTTGTATTACGTATTTATGCTACAGTAGTTAGTGTGCCTACTTTTATAAACCATTGTGCCTAATTTTTAAATTTTATGTGCCTACTTTTAAAACAAAGTGTGCGTACTTTTATGCATAAGTGTAATATTGATTTTCTATTTTATATGTTTTGTTTTTGCTTTAATGTAAAGCAATGTTGTGTTTTTCAAACTTATGTATTATTTTGTATGTGTATTTTTGTAGTTTAGTTGCTAAATTCAAGGTGTTCCTACTCTTATAGATAGTGTGTCTACTTTTGTAACTGCTTGTGCCAATTTTATAACAGTGTGCCCAGTTTATTAACTATGTGTGTCTACCTTATTTGAACTTTTCTATCTTTGGGGTTATATTGTTTGATGCATTTTGTTGGATTCGTTTACATCTTGTATTTGTTTTAATCCTCATTTTTTTTTTGTATAATACAGTTATGATAGGAATATCGAACAGAGATTCGTTGGTTAGGATTGTTATTTTATCTGAAGAAGATACATTCAAATTGTATAATGATCATGCGTTCAGAATGGGGTTTAGAGTTCGTAAAGGGAATCAAAAGTTCAGGGTAAGATGAAATACGAAGTATATGTAGCAGTTTTATTGCTAAAAACGGGGAAGAAGTGTGATAAAAGGAAGGGGGAGAAGGCATATACCAAAGTTGATGTTTGTACGTATTGCAAAGTGATGATACAATTTTGGTTGAATGACGAGGGTCGCTAGAGAGTTATCAGGCATGAGGTCTGTCACAATCATAGACTTTGTCCTACGAACAAGAGGTATTTTATGCATTCTCAGATGCGAGTGACAAGGAATAATGGTGGTTATCTTTAAGAGTTGAAGAATAGTAGTGTGTCCATTACTGCTAATAGTTGATAGTAATTCATCATTATGTTGCTTTTTTTTTGGAGAGATGGTCGGATGAGGTTCGATTACGATGTTTTTGGGGATTTTTTGGTGCATGATACCATGTATTGCATGAACAAGTATGATATGATTTGCACTCCGTTTATAAGGATGGGTAATCATTATAGGAATGTTATGTTTGGTTGTGGATTCTTGAAGAATGAAAAAATAGATTCATTTATATGGTTATTCAATACCTTCTTGAAGTCTATGGAAGGTAAACATCATGTTACGGTGATGACGGACCAATCCGCTGCCATGGCTGCTGCTATTGGCATAGTTTTCCCAGAGACGCAACATCAATTGTAATTTGGCATATTGGGGAAAATTCAAAGAAGCATATTATGGGGTTAAGGCGTAGACAAGACATTGTCAAGTTGTTTAACCATATATTGAAGGACACAGATAGTGTCCCTGAATTCGAGTTTTATTGGAGGAGGTAATCCATATGAACTTGAGATGTATGCCTTATTTTTGTAAAGTGTGTGCCTACTTTTATGAATATATATATATATATGTGCCTAGTTTAATAATGGAATATGCCTTCCCTATTTTTACAAGTATGTGAGCTCAGTTTTTTAACATGTGTGCCTAATTTATAAGTTTATGTGCTTAACTTTATAATCATTTGTGCCCACTTTATAAACAGAATGTGCCTAGATCATATATATCTTTACAAGTATATGTGCCTGCATTTTTCTGATCTATGTGCCTAATTTTATAACAGTTTGTGCCTACTTTTATGATTATGTGTGCCTAATTTTATAAAGGAGTGTGCCTAGCATTACAGGTATGTGTGCTTTCAGTTTATTGATTTGTGTACCTAATTTTATAAGCTTGTGTGCCTAACTTTATAACTATTTGGCGCACTTTATAGACATAGTGTTCCTTGGTTATATACATTTTTTTATGTATGTTTGCCTGCATTTTTTTTATCTGTGTGCCCACTTTTATTACAGTTTGTGCCTACTTGTAGCACTATGTGTGCCTAATTTTATAAAGGAGTGTGCCTAGCATTATAGGTATGTGTGTTTTCAGTTTATTATTAAAAATTCTAATTTTGCAGTTTGATGGATAAGTTTGGGGGTCATAATGACTGTTGGTTGAACAAGTTGTATAATTTGAGAGAGAAGTGTCCGGCTTCTAGTAAGAACTTCTTTTTCGGAGGTGTTCTATCATCTCAAAGGAGCGTGGCAACTAACCATGCTATTTCAAGGAGGCTCCAAAAAATAACTATGCTGTGTAATTTTTATCATATTTTTGATGAAGTTGTTTCTGAATGGAGGAGTAATGCAAATATGGAAGATTTTCGATGTAACCAAGGTCACGGTGAGTGAAGATTTGCGACTCGAAATTGTTGCAGTATGCTAATGGAGTATACACTATTGGGGCATACATGCTCTTTGAAGATCAATTTATGAAGTTTCTAGAGTATTGTCAAGGACTTTTCGCATCCAATGATATAGGCATGTGTACGAGGTTTGGCGTCCTGATATGACCATTTTTACGCCTACAATTATCTATAACGTGGACACACTAAGCATCTCATACACATGTAAGATGTTCTCTGAAGTTGGGATTTTGTGTTCTCATTACTTACGTGTATTCAATATCCTTTGTGTTCAGTCCATTCTGGATAAGTACATACTGAAAAGATGGAAGAAAGATATTTATGTAAGTGGTGGCAGCACCGGCGTTGGTGACGCAAGGAAAGGTAGCAAGAATGATATAGTTGGTTCTATTTGGAGGAGGAGAATGTTAAGGAAGTTTTCAAACCTGATTTCTGCTAGTGAATTGAACATGAATGCTCGGGAATGCATAGAAGAAGGGTTTAAAATGATGAAGAACAAGATAATTGCTGAAGTGGGAACTTATTATGTGTATATTTCATAAATTGAAGGTAGTATTTTTGGTATTAAAGATCAGTTGGAAGGCGTGCAAAAGGAGTACGTAATGTAAGAAAGAAGAGTATTGTCGAGATAAAGTGCAATCAAGCAAGAGGGAAGAGGAAGAGTACTTTGATACGCGCATCAAGAATTAAAGCTGCTGTCCAATTGTCACCAATGAAGGGGAAGGATTTGAATGCTCCAAGTAGTGAATGTCAACTTAATTTAGGAATTTACAACTCTAGCAATGCGGAAACTCCAAGCGATTCGGAAACATTCACAAACTTTATGCAGATTTTATAATTACATTACTTGAAGATGTTGTTTTGGTTAAAATATTATTATTCCGAAGTATGTTGTGATACTTTAAGTGGTTGCTAATTTTTTCACACAGGGATGCCTTCTTTTATAATAAATTGTATCTGGTTTTGATTTTAAGTGTGGCAAGTTTTGTAACTAATTATGCCTTTAATTTGATTTGTGGTATTCAAGTGTCTTTCTTTTTGTGTACTTTTAGTTTATTTTTCTGTTGGAGTTGTATTATTTTAGTACCCCATTTGTGTATTTTGTACCTTATGTGTGTTCCAAAATGGTGGGAATGGGGTTATTGAGACTTTTAGGTGATGTCAAACTTCTCTAGACATGTGTGCCTAGTTCTCTAACAAAATGTGCCCAGCTTTGTAAAACAGTGTGCCTACTTTTGTAAAGAAATGTGCCTTCAATAATATTGTCTGTTCTAGTGGGTTTTATTTTATTCATAGAGGTATACGATTGTTTAGATGCATTTTTGTGTTTTTCTTATGTTCTCTTTGGTGTTTTGACATCATAGCATGAAGTCAAAGTGCGGAAATATGTGCCTATTTTCACTGTTAAGTGTGCCTACTTTTTGAAAAGAATGTGCCTAGTTTTGTTGTTACAGGTGCCTGCATTTTGTTTTGTTCTCAATTGGATATTTTTTGCATTTTTTAAATGGATATGTATATGATAAGTGCATAATTGTCTATATTTTCTATATGTTAATTTCATTATTTTCGGTGTTTTTAATATGTAAAAGTATATATTTTAGATAAATACCTCTTATTCTTGTCTTAGATGTCCTCCGGAATGAAAACGATAAAAGGAAGCAAAAACTGAGCAAAAGCGACGAAAACGGAAACGTCGGTAAAATATCAGCAACGTACAGTGCGAGGTAGGCTGACCTACCGTCACTGGCAGGTGTCAAGGACAAAAGACCAGGAGAAACCCGAGATATACCACAGATAGTAGGCTCCGACCTACCGTCAAAGGTAGGGTAGGTTGGCATGGTGTTTTAATTCAGTTCAAAGTCCAGCCAGCATAGGTGTTTTAATCCAACTCAAATTCGGTTTTCTTAATTTCTTCTCCAATTTTGATTTGGTTTTCTTGTAAACCTCTATTATAAGGGGCCTTTTATGCATCTACTAAAATATCAATTTAGACATAATTAGATAGGCTTTGATAGTATTAGATAGATAGATAGATTAGTATAGATTTTAGTTAGGAGTAGATTAATTAGGTTAGATTAGTAAAATACTCTTTAAATCCAGCTTTTATAATTTCTTTAGTTAATAGAATATAAAGATTTGTGCAAGATTTATTTTCTTGGATTCAAGGATTGAAGATTTTGATTCAAGATTTCGATCTTCGACTTGGTGACTCGAGAGATGATCTTAGAAGACGTTTGGGATTCAATTGCGGCTTCAAGACTTAATCCAAAGCTTTCTTTTCCTTTTTTTGTTATTGAATTCTTTTATTTTTCAGTTTTTATTAATATGGATAGTGAGTAATTCTTTTTTGTTTGGTTTGGGGTTAAACCCTAATTCTTGAATATGAAATTCTGGTTTAATTTCTTGATTTCGATGTTTGTTTTGATTTAAGTTGTCTTCCAATTGCGTTTCTTTGTAATTTAACTATCGCGAGATTAGATTATTTTGTTTGAATTGAAAAAGGAAAAACAATCTAGGGCAACCAATTGGGGGTTAACTGAGGCAATTGACTAAAGATACGATTTTGCACTTTTAGGTCTTTTAAATCACCTAAGTTTATTCTACTTATAATTTGTTAGGGAGAAACGAGATTTTCCTTTAAGGGTTAGTGAGTAGGGTGGCTTTCGTCCTCGAGATAGGGAATGTCCGATTTTGAGTGATGACCTAACTTAATTAATTCAACATCGTTTTCATTTAAGTTTTTGTAATTGAATTAGTAACAAGGATTAGGGGGATTTCACTAGCCCAAACTCTTGTCTTTATAATTCTTTTTAAAATCGTTTTTATTTTCTTTCTTCTAATTGAGTTACTTGTTTTTATTTCTCTTTTTCAATGACATCATCTTTTTTTTACTAGAAATTAGAAACACTAGTAGTACTTGAACCTTCGTCTGTTCCTTGAGAGATTCGACGGCCGAGTTGAAACTCATCTCTATTTTGTTAGGTTTACTTGTCTTACATTATAGTAATTAGGATTTCACATCCTGTTTTTTTATTTTGAACATCAAATTTTTGGCATCGTTGCCTGGGAATGGCAAGTTTATGGAAAATCATTTATTTGGTGCTCTAGTCACTTTTGGGTTTTGTTGTTTTGCTTTGTTCTGATTTATTGTGGTATTTTGGGTTTGTGGTATGGATTTTGTGTATTTGGCGTATTACTTCTAGAACCTGTATTAATCGCTCATTCAATTATTTATTCTAGGTTTTGGAAAGTACGAAACAAATACAGATGACACCATGGAAACCCGTTAGGCATCAATGTTAGAATAAAGGATGGAAAACATGGTCGGTACGCCTTAATATACATATTATCAGTCGGCCATGTTCCAAGAAAATTGGCAGGGGTACGATACGTATTCTAGCCAGTATAGTTCAGAATGGAGGACGCAGTCGAACGTTCTTTAGGGAGAGTATATTCAATATTCAACATACAATTATACTCCACCAGTACAAACATCACCCCCATGACCTAATCTAGAAGATCTCATGTCAAAGTATATTGATTCGGCAAATACCGGGGTGAAAAGTATGGAAGCAGTCCAGAGATGCCAAATGGCTTCCTTCCAAAACATGGAAAGTCAAAGCAAACTATTAACAAGGATAATCATTGAAGAACCACTTAGTAATATACCTAGTTATGCGGTCACTTTGCGAGATGTAGAAGAACAAGTGATGACGTTCCTAATGTTTATGGATGACGAAGATGAAACTACTCAAGAACCGGATGAGTCCACTTCCCCAAGATCTCAAGAATCTCTGCTGATTACAACTGTAGTGGAAGAAAGTAAGAAGGTTGATTGCTTGCCTGAGAATAAGAATGAGTATAAGGAAGGAAAGCTATAAAAGGAAAAAGAGAGTCGCATGGAAAGTAATGGGTGTCAAAGAAGGGCGACAAGAAAAGAAGATAGAAGTCATCGAAAAGAGTAAGGGAGTGGACCCCTTTACTCATGAAACTAACTTTGTTCTTGTTGTTGATTCTTTATGTATACAGGAATCATGGAAGCAACCCGAGGAGAATGATGAGGAGAGGAGACGTCTTATGAAGTCCAAAGGAAATTTCAAGAACGTTAAAAGAGAACAATCCTTATGCTATGGAAAAGCATGGATGCGTTTTTCTCCAACTTTAACCCTCATTAATCTTCTAATTTCCTTTAAAGAGTTAAAATTGTTTGAATCTTATAACATCTTTCTTAAACTCAACTTTAAAATTCTGATTTCTCGTCTAAACATGGGGTTCTAAATTCTTTCACTTCCATTACAAGGAGTTTCTTTTTCTTTTCCTTCTTTTATTTTCTGTCTTATTTTATTTCTTTTCTGTTTATGCTTTCATATTTTATTTTTTGCTCTTTATTTGTTTTTCTTTTTCTTTCTCTTTTATCTGTTTTATTTTATGTGGGAATGACTTCCCAATATACTTTATCCTCTTCATATATCTGCGGGATTGCTTCCCATTTATGTATTTTTTTAATTTTTCTTTTAGTCTATCCCCCACATTAAGGACAATGTGATTTTAAGTGGAGGGGAGGGGGAGAAGTGGGGGTTATTTTCGTTCTTTCAAGTTTTTTTTCTCTTAGTCTCTTTCATTCTTTTTCTTTATTTAAAGTTTTTTTCTATTAGTCTCTTATTCGAAAAAAGTTCAAAAAATCAAAAAAATTTAAAAAATATTTCAAAAATATTTTTTTTCTATTTCTTTTTACTTTCTTATTTTAAAATTCAAAAATATTTTATTTTTTCACTTTTGGTAGAGTATTAAATTGTAAAGTCCTTTACGCTTTTCGAAAAAGGCATACTACTTAATTACTCTGAAAACTATATTTACTAAATTTATTATATGCTCAATCGTTTTTATGCACTTGTGAACGTTGTTGAGTAATAGAAACTTAGAAATCTTGGGATATTAGCATTATGATAATAATTTTTTTAACTTTGCCTGCAATTTCATGATTTGTCTATCTCTTAAAGCGAAAAAAGTCTAGTCTAGGATGGTCCCGGAGATGATGGTCTTAGGCCTTCTTTGACCAATTGAGCCTTTCTTATCTTTTATCGTATGAAATTAATCCCTAATTCCTTTTTTTGTGCCTTCATGCCAAGGGTTATACTCCCTTCTTTTCTTTTCTCTTTTAACCTCACTATATATAGAACCTCAATTGTGAGCTAATGGTTAATATAGACTTTTGGTTGTTTTAAGTGAACCTCTATTCGTGAGCTATTGGTTAGTATAGACTTTTGGCTGTCATGAGTGAAAGAAACGAATAAGTGTGGGGGAAAAAGAGTGAAGAAAGAAAGAAAGAAAAGCCTTAATGTATAAAGAGAAAGGGTATTTTGAGTATTTTTATGTATTTGGTAATTTTGGCTTGAAAAGAGAGAAAGAAAGAAAAATATTGATGCTAGAAAAGGACAAAAATTGAAAAAAGAGAATAATGAAAAAAATGGCCGAAAAAAATGAAGAAAAATATGTGCCTTATTTTATAGAAAAATCTTGAGAAAAATTAGAGCATCTATCTCTCTTATTTTGGTTATTCTTGAAAAGATATTGAGAAAAAGTTTTTTGTTAGATGGGGTTGTTATCAAAGAAGAATGAAGTAAGTTATACAAAGATGAGTGAGAAAAGTAAAAACGTCGGTTGAAAAGCATTCTTTTGTTTCATATCTTATCCTTTTGGTCGCAATAGCTCTATCTCGTTTGTTTTTATCTCTTATTACCTTCATTTGAACCTTACTTATGTCCCTAGTGTAACATTACAAGCCAAAAAGTCTTACCTAATTCGTGGATGACCTAAAATAGACTTTAATATGGCTAAGTGATAGAAAAAGTATGAGTTGTGTACATTGTCTTTGAAAATATTTCTTATTGCTAATCACTTAAAATTCCTCTTTTTTTGTGAAAGATGGCATGAGCGAAATCACACGCACACCCTTTGATTAGTAATGATTTTTAGTAACTTATATTGGTCTTAGTGATTTTGTAGTTGTCTATTTTTTATTATCTTTGGAGTTGGTCGGTGAAACACTCTATTGAAGTAGTCTTAATTATTATTATGAGTTAACTTTTTTTTTTGTTTGTTTAAGGTTTTTTTTTTTTTTGTCGAGTTTGTTTTGGTTATTTTGAGCTACCAATTCCGGTAATTGTTTTTAAAGTTTTAACTGTTTCTATTCAGGCTTCTGTCATTGTCGTATTTTGTCTTTCTTTTATTAAAGTTTTTATCCTCCATTTGTCTATTTGGTTCGAGCTGCTTGAGGGCAAGCAATAGACAAGTATGGAGGTAAATGATGAGTGCATAATCGTCTATATTTCCTATATGTTAATTTCATTGTTTTTGGTGGTTTTAATATGTAAAAGTATATATTTTAGCTAAATACCTCTTATTCTTGTCTTAGACGCCCTCCAGAATTGAAAACGATGAAAGGAAGCAAAAACAGACGAAAATGGAGCAAAAACGATGAAAATGGAGCCGTCGGCAGAAAATCAGCATTCTACCGTGCGAGGTAGGCTGACCTACCATCGCTGGTAGGTGCCGAGGACAAAAGGCCAAGCAAAACCCGAGACCTACCGTGGATGTAGGCTCCAACCTACCGTCGATGACAGGGTAGGCTGGCATAGTGTTTTAATTCAATTCAAAGTCCAGCTGGCATAGGTGTTTTAATCAAACTCAGATTCGGTTTTCTTGATTTCTTCTACAATTTTGATTTGGTTTTCGTGTATTTTTACCTCTATATAAGGGGCTTTTTATGAAGCCATTAAAACATCAATTTAGACATAATTAGATAGGATTACATAGATAGATTGATAGATAAATTAGTATAGATTTTAGTTAGGAGTAGATTAATTAGGTTAGATTAGTTAAATACTCTTTAAATCCAGCTTTTATATTTTTTTTAGTTAATAGAATTTAAAGATTTGTGCAAGATTTTATTTTCTTGGATTCAAGAATTGAAGACTTTGATTCAAGATTTCAATCTTCGACTTGGTGACTCGAGAGACGATCTTAGAAGACGTTTGGGATTCAATTGCGGCTTCAAGACTTAATCCTAAGCTTTCTTTTCCTTTTTCTTTTTATTGAATTCTTTAATTTTTCAATTTTTATTAATATGAATAGTGAGTAGTTCTTTTTGTTCGGTTTGGGGTTGAATCCTATTTCTTGAATATGAAATTGTTGGTTTAATTTCTTGATTTCAACGTTTGTTTTGATTCAAGTTGTCTTCCAATATGTTTTTTTGTAATTTAATTATCGCGAGATTAGATTATTCGCAAGGTTGTTTGGAATTGAAAAAGGAAGAACAATCTAGGGCAACCAATTGGGGGTTAATTAGGGCAATCGACTAGAGATAGGATTTTGCACTTTAAGTCTTTTAAATCACCTAATTTTATTGCACTCATAATTTGTTAGGGAGAAAAAAGATTTTCCTCTAAGGGTTAGTGAGTTTGGTGGCTCTTGTCTTAGAGATAGGGATTGCCCGATTCTAAGTGGTGACCCAACTTAATTAATTCAACATCGTTTTCATTAAAGTTTTTGCAATTGAATTAGTAACAAGGATGAGGGGGATTCCACCAGTCCGAACTCTCGTCTTTATAATTCTTTCTAAAATCGTTTTTATTTTCTTTATTCTAATTGAGTTACTTATTTTTTTCCCCTCTTTTTCAACGACATCATCTTTTTCTGACTAGACATTAGAAACACGATTAGTACTTGAACCTTCGTCATTTTCCTGAGAGATTCGACACTCGCGTTGAACTCAGCTCTACTTTGTTTGATCCACTTGCCCTGCATTGTAGTATTTAGGATTTCACATCCTGTTTATTATTTTGAACATCAGTTTAGTTATATTTTTAGAATTTATGGTTAAATTTTGTGTTATTTGCAGGTTCAGTGGTTAAATATTGTGTGCCTAGTTTTATTATTTGATGTGCTCACTTTTATCACTTTGTGTTCCTAGTTTTATTAATAGATGTGCCAACTTTTATCACTATGTGTGCCTCGTCTTACCGTTGAATTTGCCCACTTTTATCACATTATGTGCCTTATGTTTCAGATAAATGTGCCTTTTACCTGTAATGTGTTAGGTGATTTAACCATTGTGTACATTACATCATTCAAGATCTATCTTATAAAATTCTGATATTACTAACTGGAATTTTCTCCTTTCATCATTTCTCTCAGATGTAAGTAGTTTGTACATGAACTTTTCTCTTAATGTTTGGATTATTTTTGGGTCTTCTTTTGTTCGCTTGAGTAGTTCATCCCAACCCCCTATGTCTTCTGCCCTTTGTATGTTTCCATGTGTCTCATGCAGAAGACTCCACAATCCACAAAATTTTCATTGTCTTGCCATTGCATCCTCTTCAACAGGGTCTTGTATCTCATAGGATTTGAATGTTTTTTGAACCCTGTGTCTTCAACAGCCTTCTTCTGTTAAAAATTGTTCAGGGCCTTTTTCTGCAAATATAACGGTGTAAGTATGTTATAGTTGTTTTATAACATATATTTTTTTCATAATCTATGGGTAATAGTAACTTACAAAGAATTTGGGCACATCTCCGTATTTGTCTTCAACTGTGATCCCCTTCGTTAAAGAATTCATTTAATGCATCTTATAATAAAGACTGAAGGAAAGGATAAATGTGTTGTGTTTAAGATTGCTTACAATATCAGTATCATGGATGTAGGAAGTGGGGGTGCCAAACATTTGGAGTTCTTTCCTACTATTGTCTCAAAGATGTCAAATCTCTCTGTTCTTATAGTTGTGTTCCTTCGCTTGTAACAGCTCTGTTGGGGTGGTCAAGGTTACTCTTCGTGTGTTTGGAATAGATAATAGGAGGTAAGTATTAAACTAGGAAACTTACGTAGACATATGGTGAGAATATGATTCATTTTGGCTTCTCACTCTTCTTCTTTTTTAGAACACTGTTAAGGTGGATGGCCCATGCATAGATAATGTTGTTAGAAAGATGCTCATCTGTCATCATTATTCTTGCATCCTCTCATGTGATCACGTAGGAGTATTTGGCATGAGTATAAAGGTTGTCGCTAGAAAAGAAGTAAAGTAATAAGTAAGTAATAAATAAGTAAAAAGATTTTGATATAGCATTAAGCAAGGTAAATGGCACATTGAAAGAATGTGTGCCTACTTTTATAATATAGTGTGCTCAATTCTACAGTTGTGTGCCCCTACTTTTACAACCATTTGTACCTAATTCCACAAGCTGGGAATTCTGACTTGTTTGAGGTACATTAGAATAAAGTGGGCTATAACACTGTGTGGCCAATTCTACAGCTGTGTGTGCCTAGTTTTACAACTGTTTGTGCATAATTCTACAAGTTGGATTTGTGCCTGCTTGATAACAGTTGTGGTTCACTGTAATAAAGTGTGCCTAGTTTTGTAAAAGAATGAGCCTAATTTTACAGTTTTGTGTACCTAATTTTACAACTATTTGTGACTAAGTCTACAAGTTGGATTTTTTGCAATGGACAAAGATAAGTTAGTTACCTTTCTATAATCTTCTGTGCCAGCACGTCACCAAGAATTGCAAAGTCTATGATTATCATTTCTTTTGCTGATAGAGCATTTTTATCCTTGTCATTTGTCCAAAATGGGGATCTCAGCTTGCCCGGTACATTCCTCTTTCTGTGCAATGGGCTCGGCTCAATTCTTATTTCTTCTGCGAAGTCCCAGTCATTCTCTAACAATATGATGCATACAACAAAGGTTGGAAGGTACATTAAAACATTGAAAGATATACGCTATTGTGTACTTTTAATAGGTATTGTTAATGTTGAGTTATACCTGTCGTCGTCATCCTCTTTCTCTTGACCTTTCTGTAGGTTTACAAGTTCCATTGAAGCAGCCTCAGCTTCAGGATCAGCATACACGTTATCCCTTCTTTACTCTTGTGGGGAAGTGGGTTGTTGTTGGGGAGGGGGGGGGGGGGGGGGAGTGTGGATTGTGCTTGTGTCTCAAAGTCATCATCCAAGCCTAGATCAAAACTAGGCACAGTTTTGTCCTTGAGATCCTTAGCCTTGATCATGTTCTTTTCAAATTCGTCGATTGTGTTCAAGAAATTAGGGTTCTCGTAGAATTTGTGGTATGAACTCATTTGGAGATGTGGATGAGCTCAATTACTCCCAAGAATCCCTCACTTTTATCTTGAGGATTTTGTAGAAGACTCCCCTTCAAACAACACTAGCTAAGGAGCTAACACCTTTTGAAGAAATATTCTAATCTTTCCCTTATGGAAGAATCAACAAAGGCTAGAAAACCCCACCCATTCTTCACAACAAAGAAGACCTAAACATAAGCAACAACTACTAAAGAGTAGCCACCTCTTGTATATTAAGAATGGAAGATGATCAATGGAATCCTTGAATTTCCTTTCAAGATTCCTAATTACACTAACTAAATGTTCACTATAGTAGGAAGTGAGAAGAAGAAGAAACCCTAAGAAAAGGCCTAGGAGCTCTCAAGAACACAAGTTGCAATTTAATTCATATTCCATTCAATTAAAATGTCTTCAAATGGCTGCTATAAGGAGTATATATAGGTCCCTTGGTAATTAGCCCCAAGCCCTAGCTACTAATTGAGCTTAAGGGAAGTAAATGGGTTCTTAGGCAACTTAATTAAAAGTTTTAATAAACCAAGTTTAGAAGTAAATAAACTTAAAATTTTCAAATGGTCGTTGCATCTGAGACTTACCATCAAAGGTAGGTCAAGAGGTAGGTCTTTCTCTTCTTTCCTTCCTTGCTCCTGAAACCTACCATCAGTAGTAGGTCAGGCAGTCGGTTGTCAATGGTAGGTCGGACGGTAGGTTCTAGAATTTGCTCCCTCTTGATGTTTGAGGCTTCTAAAACTCTTCTGCACTTGTTTCTTTTTGTTCTTTCACTTGCACCATGGACAATAGAAGTGTTTTTTAGCCTCTAGGATCTTCTTCTTGCCTCTCTACCACATGCCAATCAAGATCTTAAATCATCTTCTTGAACAAAGCCACCTTCCCCTTGTTCTCCTCTTCTATCTTCCTGCTATCAATCTTGTAATCGGTTCTTGGAAGATCTCTACGTTCTCATGGTCATTCTGGGTCATACTATACCCCCTCTCTTTAAAAGGATTCATCCTCGAATCCAATCTTTCAAATAACTATAAGAGGCGGGCAACATTAGAAGAGGAAGCATTAAAAGAAGTAATACTATAAAAATGACCAAAGTACTCAAGAACTAGACAAGAATGGAATACTAATGCATGAAGTTTATTAGCCAACCACTTCAATCCAAAATAACTCACTGCAATCAACTCTTCCTCGAAAGGTCTATGAAACTCAAAAGATGTATAGGCAAAAAGGTTCATGAAAAGATTGTTCAAGAAAGAATGATGCATATAATACTTTTCCTTTACAAGATTTCTCTAGAAAAGAACTTGATTAAAGCCATTGAAATCTTGCAATTCAAGCACATGAATAATATCTTCCAAATTTTCTTTAAAAGGAAGATGAAATGGGAAGCTCAAGTTTTGAGAGATGCCAAAGCTAAGAAGAAAATTTTTTGTAGAATTGTTCCCTCAAAAAGTCGAGTAAGGAAGTTTAAAATGATGTCTCTTGGGAACATCCTCGTAGATTTTTCAAAGTGAGTACCAACACCCAAACCCTTGAAAGGTAAATGATAAAGAAACTCCTAACTTAGACAAATATTTGAAGGAATGCATTAAATTCAAGAATTTTGAAGTGCTCTTCTTTAAAAGGATAATGATAATGAAAATGTATATTCCAAATGACAACAAGAGCATCTATAATTGAAGAATGAATTTTATGCTTCTCGGATTCCACAACATCAAGATTGAGATGAGAAAAGTAGATAAAAAGCCTTCAAGAGTCCAAAATTTTCTGCACTCCTCCTCAAAAACCTTTTTCTCCAATAACTCTTTGAAACGAAGATGATACAACAAAGTAGCTCCAAATTCATATTTTAGAAATAAGGCACAAGAGTTCTTCCAAGACAAAGCAAGTGAAATGTCATTCTTCCAAATCAACTGTTTGAAAGGTTTGTGGTAAAGCAATGAGATATTAATTTCATGACTCAAAGACGAAGCACAAGAGTTCTTTTGAAAGCAAACAAATGAAATGTCCAACTTCCAACACCAATCCTTGAAAGGTATGTGGTAGTAAAGATATTTGTCAACAAAATCTTTCCAAATTTGTTCAAAAGACTCTTTTTCCAAGATATTTTTCACAAATGCACAAGGACTGGCTTTAAACTTCTCAAAACCGACTCTCACTTTGTTTTCAAGATCATCCTTCAAGATGAATTTCTTGAAGTGTGAATTATATAATTGAAAAACCATGGGTTTTTTCCAACAATGTTTTCTAAGATTCAACTCATTTGATAGATCATGTTCATCCAAAGGAAATTCACTATCATCACTAAAAAAGGACACAAGTTGGTTCGAAGTAGCAAATCTAATGAAATTTTTCATGGAAACCTTAAGGAAAGATAAGTCATGTTTAATGGAAAAAAATTCAATTTGGTCACTTAAAGGGGAAAAAGGTTGGTTAGAAAGCTTAAAACATCAAGATTATTCATGAAAGTAGCAAAGAAGGTTAACACATAATCATTATTCTCAATAGTCCTTCCCTCAATCCTAGCATGAAGAACATCAAATATAGCACAAGCTAACCAACTTTCAACCACTTAGGGTTCCATGAAGTAGTCATCATGTGAATTCTCATGTTCAAAGCAAAGGAGATCAAGTTTAGCTTCACTAGGTATCAAGTGATTCACAAAAGAAGCATGAGAAGAAAGACACTTAAACACATTATCCATATAGGAATACCTAGAACCATCATAGCTCTCATAACCTTCTTGAAAGTCTCTTCCCCTACCTTTATTTCTATTCCAACAATTTTGTAGTAAGAATCCTCTTCAAGATATGCTTGATATCCATGATTTTCATGGTATCCACCCATTGCATGCTCATATTCCCTATGTTCCAACCTCCTCCCAATGTTTCCAAGATGCCTTTCCACACTACTAAGTTGAGATTGAAAGGACCTTGCGGTTTCCTTCAAATCTGCCAAACCGATTTACTAGTACTACAATTGAAGTTCCTAGTATCATTTTCTTGTAAATACATCACTTATAGATAAGTTAATACCTGCAAAACAAGGTTAGTGTAGGAAAGATATGGACCTCACCACTACCTTAGTTTTTCACTCATGATGATTGTCATTTACCCCTCGTTTATGACTCACACTCTTTGGCTTTTGTAATAAGAATATTACCCTCTTGCCCTTTTCTATTCCTCACCTTCTAAGGATTTCTTGTCAAGTTTCTAAATCTTTTGATTCACCAAAGCAAATCACCAAGAAAGTACAAACAAGAATCCTCAAATATATGAAGTCAAAAAGTAAGAGACATTTTTACAAACACTTAGAGCAATTAGATTTCCAAAAATAATTTTCAGGGGAAAGAGTCAATGAAAAGATCATATTCACAAGGAAAACAACAAAGCAACCACCAATTCAACAAAGGAAAAATTGAAGACAAATTCAAACACAATTGGAAGCACAATTCGAAAAAGATCTCATGAGTAGAAGAAAATTCCAGAAAATAAGGGGTCCATGCCACCTTTCACCATTTTCATAATAACTCAAGAAATACTAAACCAAATGGGTTAGAAATTGTTGGAACATCTTCCCAACTCGCAAGACTTTCAAACGCAATAAATTTTATTTAAATCAGACTTCATTTCTTATGCTTTTCATAACAATATTTCAACATCAAAATTTCTTTTCTGAAGAAGTTTTTCCAGATTCCATATAACTTTATTTTTCTTTGCATTATTCTTCTCTAATCGATTTTTCAACAAACAAAAGCAGTAAATTCCATATCAAAGAGAGTGGCTCGATTACAGATGGCATGAACTCATTTGGAGATGTGGATGAGCTCAATTTCTCCCAAGAATCCCTCCCTTTTGTCTTGAGGATTTTGTAGAAGACTCCCCTTCAAACAACACTAGCTAAGGAGCTAACACCTTTTCATGAAATATTCTAATCTTTCCCTTATAGAAAAATCAACAAAGGCTAGAAAACCCCCACCTACTCTTCACAACAAAGAAGACCTAAACACAAGCAACAATTACTAAAGAGTAGCCACCTCTTGTATATTAGGAATGGAAGATGATCAATAGAACCCTTGAATTTCCTTTCAAGGATTCCTAATTACACTAACTAGATGATCTCTCTAGTAGGGAGTGAGAAGAAGAAACCCTAAGAAAAGGACTAGGAGCTCTCAAGAACACAAGCTGCAATTTAATTCATATTTCATTCAATAAAAATGTCTTCAAATGGCTGCCATAAGAACTGTATATAGGTCCCTTGGTAATTAGCCCCAAGTCCTAGCTACTAATTGAACTTAAGGGAAGTAAATGGGCTCTTTAGGCCACTTAATTAAAAGTCTAGGATTTAATAAACCAAGTTTGGAAGTCAAAATAAATTTTAAATCTTCAAATAGTCACTGCAGTCGAGACCTACTGTTTCGATAGTAGGTTGGGCGGTAGGTAAGGAGGTAGGTTTTTCTCTTCTTTCCTTCCTTAGTCCAGAACCCTACCATCAATGGTAGGTCGGGCGGTAAGTTACCTTGACGGTAGGTTGGGCTGTAGGTTCCAGAATTTGCTCCTTCTTGATGTCTAAGGCTTCTAACTCTTCCACACTTGTTTCTTTTGGCTCCTTCACTTGCACCATGGGCAATAGATGTGTATTTTAGCCTCTAGGGTCTTCTTCTTACCTCCCTACCACATGCCAATCAAGATCTTGAATCATCAACAAAGCAACCTTCCCCTTGTTCTCCTTTTCTATCTTCCGTGCCATCAACCTTTTTACCGATTCTTGGAAGTTCTCTACGTTCTCGTGCTCATCCCGAGTCATACCAATTTGTCATCTTGGCTTTCTGCCTATCTGATGGATGATGATAGAGCACCACGCTTATCTGTTTGATGAAAGGGGACCATGCCCCAACATACCAGTTATGTCAACATTGTCATCTTTTAGCTCTTGACAGACCTGAAAATACTTCAGGGCACTAGTCCCAACCCCACAATTGCTTCAATGCTTTTTCAGCAAGCTCTTGCAATTTATAAGTTGTTTTATTTAGTATGGCTTGGTTACTGCAAGTTGTACCTATTATTATTTTAAAAAATGTGTCTATTTCTACAACTGGTTGTGCCTACTTTCATAAGGAATAATGCTTAGTATATTAACATGTAAGGTCATATCACTGTAAGGGGGTGTGCCTCATTTTGTACTTGTTTGTGCCTAAGTTTACAACAGAGTGTACCTACTATAAATAGCATAAAAGTTCATCTTTTCAAGTGTCAATGGTATTGATGTGAGCGATTGTGCCTCATTTTATACTTGTTTGTGCCTAAGTTTATAATAAAGTGTGCCTACTTTTTACACATAACAGGGAAGTTCATTGTTTTATATCAAAAGTGCATATTTTTCCAAGTGATTGTGCCTAGTTTTATATCAAATAGTGCTTATTTTTTGCAAGTGTGTGTGCCTAGTTTTAAACAGTTTTGTTTGTACCTTTCTCCTGTCAGTTTGTGTGTCTTCTTGTTCTGGTATGTTTGTTTGGATATTTTTTGGTAGTGGCAGTTGTTGGAATCCGTAGGCAAAAACAAAATAAAATAAAACTACGGAAATCCACCAACAGGATCTGAACATATTAGAAAAACCAATTGGATAGAACTTACCTCAATGTTTTGATTGTTCGTTGTGGAGGCGCTGCTTTGTACGCTTCGTCCTCTACTGGTATCCACGCGACGAACTCCTCTGCAAGCGATCGGGATGCTAGCCCCTTCTGTGTTCTGAAAACTGTTCAGAACTGATCCTGACTATCTGGTAATCAGTCGTATTTCGGAGAGAGGAGGCTAGATACTATATCGCCATTCTAGGGTTTAGGGTTTTGTTTTTCTTTAATCAGATAGAGGACGGCCACCAAGAAAAGGTTAACATGACCTTTTATAGTTGTCAATATTAAAACCCTAACTGTCATCTAATGACAGTTTAATCTCGTCCATTTATTCCTATAATCATCCAACGGTTGGATGAGTAATATTAAGTAATTAATTTCATTTATTCGATTAAATAAAATTAATTACTTATTAACTTACCAGAAAATACAATATGGAATCTGATTCTCCTTTTGTATAAGTTCCACGAATCTGGACACAATCTAGATTCATTGAACGTGGACATTATGCTCACAAGATCGTCTATGCGTGTGACCCTGTAAGTTCACTTAACGTTGGCAGTGAATGAAAAATGTCCTAGACATTTATTCACAAAACATAAGCGGCCTCTAGCAAGACATTATGCTTACCCAAGTTAAGTAAATGTAATAATAACCTAGCATCAGATTTAATATTTAGTCCTTTTGTCACACGATATCCTAATTAAGTATAAGGCATGGACCAAGTCATCCTTATAAAACTTAATTAACCATTTACTTGATCACTAGGCAGACTGTTCCAACAAATAATATTAATAACACCTTATTAATACTTATTTGAGCATGGCCATGCATATTTTCTAGTCTTCCTTATCAAGGGCCCATGGATATCTCTCTCTAAAAATAGAGGGACAAATCCCTTTCACTATCTCCAATATTCAAGCCATGACAAGAAAATAAGACAACCAATAGTCATAATGATCACCTAATTAAAAGTGATGTTTGACTATGTCAAAACATATTTTCTCCCCATGCAAGAAACATTAGAAACATTAGGTCAAAGGACACCAAATATAAAACTGAGAAGAAATACTTATAACTTAAACCCATGGAATATTTCTTCTTCACTTTGGGTCATGTCCAATACAATATTCTCAATATGTATTTATGAATTGATTTTATATCTCATATTCATGATCAGTAAAACTTGACCATCAATCAACTTCACACTAGCTTACAAGATGTAATAAACTAGGGACAAATAAGAATAGTATTTTATTAGCTATAAGGGTTTTACTATCAAGTCACATACTTGATGACCAAGAGCATAAAATACAATTCAAAAAATACATGATTCATAAATCATAAATGTGAGTCAATTGGTCTTAGGGCATATACTAACAGCAGTAGTGCCAATGCAAGAGGGTTTTGTTCCATTGACAATTATGCAACTATGCTCAAAAGTCTACTTTGTTCAATCACTTTTCCCAGGCCAAAACTGCTTGCAGCTTTCTCGTTCTTCTCTCTTTGCATAATAGATGTATCATCCCAACTACTGATCACTGGGATTGTTCTTGGTTCTTGAAGTTTAAACATCACCCTGCAAATATAGAATAGCTATAGTTTTGCAGTGTGTTAGTAATAATGTACTGTTATTTAAAGTTAAAACAATGGACAATACATTATAATAAAACTTACAACTAGAAAAACTACAGGCCCAGTGAAGTATGTCTTGTTGGAAGGATTTACCTTGAATGACTCGCATCTTTCTATCAAGGCTGCAAGTGTGTACTTGCACCAATTGTAATTCTTGATATCATTAGGATCAGTTAAGTCCCGGATGAGTGTGTAGCGGACTCGTTTGTATGATGTATGGTGAATCATGCTTGTGATGCAAAAGAGTAGGAATTCTCTTTTGAAGTAGTCTCCCCCTTTAGTACTTTGTATTAATCTTTTTTGGATGTCTGACATCTTTGAGGGGAAACTGGAATAGTTTTTCATCATCTGAGCTATGAAGGACTTGTGTTGTTCAGTTTCAACAACGTTCTTGGCGGAACTTTCAATAGATTTTGTCCTTCATGGGGATACAAGACTATCTACACATGCTCTTCGTTGATATGTACAGTTTCTTTCTCAAGGTTGAGGCTTGCGTTATGTACATCAAATTTTTTTACAAGGTAGAGGACCAAGCTCTTCGGCAGCTTTGTCCAACCCAGGGACAGAGGGACCTATATCCGATGTCTATAACTGCCGGTTGTTATTCGATGGTCAATCTGTTGATAACAACATGCATTGGAGATCTTATCATGTTTGTCTTCAATTGGGGGAATTTGTCTTGATTTTTTTTGCTGCCTAGGTTTTTTTGTAGTTGAGTTTTCTTCTTTCTCATCTTGTCTTGGTTTCTTGAGCTTGCTCAAAATAGCAGATGGTTTTTCCTTTTGAGATGGTGGGGTGTGCCTTAATCTACAGTGCATGACAATAAATGATTGTTAAATTATAAAATATTTGTATGGAATAACACGTTATTGTACAATTTTTATTCAGGTATTACCTTGCTTTTGCGTGTGCCAAAGTCTCGTCATCTTGTAGCACAGCATGTTCATCATGGAGTTGTTTCATTTGAGTTTCTTCCCTGTTAGTAGTCATTACAATTTTTTAGTTGTCATTAGAAAGTGTGCTATTTTATATAATAGTTTGCCCATTTTTATTACTCTTGTATGCCCAAGTTTACAATTAAGTGTGTCTATTTTCCAAACAATTGAGTGTGTCTACTTTATGCATTTTGTGCTTGTTCCATTTTTATTACTCTTGTATGCCCAAGTTTACAATTAAGTGTGTCTATTTTCCAAACAATTGAGTATGCCTACTTTATGCATTTTGTGCTTGTTATACAAACCTTTGTACCTTGTTTCTATGTGCCGGTGAATGGTGGTGGTAACCAAGGATTAATATGGCAATAAACATTAAAAATGGTACACGGAAAGTAGTGTGCTTACTTTACTACATTTGTGTGCCCAATTTTATTGTTGAGTGTGCCTAATTTTCAAACTACTTGTGTCTACATTATCCGGCATACAGTTTGTATTCATTATGCATTTTGTGCCTCTTATACAATCTTTTTTACCCAATTTTATGTGCAGGGATAAAATAGGTTGATAAGCAACGTTGAATATAGTAGCAAATAGGTAAAATTATCACAAGAAAGTAATATGACTGCTTTTCAACAACTGGTGTGCTTGATTTTTTAAAGAGTGTGACTACTTTTATAACAATATGTGCCCAGTTTAATAATGGAATGTGTCTTCCCTTTTTTACAAGTATGTGTACTCAGTTCGTTAACATGTGTACCTAATTTTATAAGCTTGTGTGCCTAACTTTATAACCATTTGTGCCCACTTTATAAACAGAGTGTGCCTAGATTATATACATCTTTACAAGTATGTGTGCCTGCATTTTTCTGATCTATGCACCTACTTTTATAACAATTTGTGTCTACTTTTATGACTATGTGTCCCTAATTTTATAAAGGAGTGTGCATAGCATTACAGGTATGTGTGCTTTCAGTTTATTGACTTGTGTGCCTAACTTTATAACCATATGTGTCTGCTTTATAAACAGAGTGTGCCTAGATTATATACATCTTTACAAACATGTGCGCCTACATTTTTCTGATATGTGTACATACTTTATAACAGTTCGTGCCTACTTTTATGGTTATGTATGCCTAATTTTATAGAGGAGTGTGCCTAGTATTATAGGTATTTGAGCTTTTAGTTTATTGACTTGTGTTCCTAATTTTATAAGCTTGTGCACCTAACTTTATAATCATATGTGCCCACTTTATAAATAAAGTGTGCCCAAGTTATATACATCTTTACAAGTATATGCATGCATTTTTCTGATCTGTGTGCTAACTTTTATTATAGTTTATGCCTCATTTAATGACTGTGTGTCTAATTTTATAAAGGAGTGTGCCTAGCATTAGAAGTATATGTGCTTGCAGTTTATTGACCTGTGTGCCTAATTTTATAAGCTTATGTACCTAACTCTATAACCATTTTTTTGCCTAATTTATATGTGCAGGTGACAATGGTGGTGATAACCAAAGGTTAATATGGAAATAAACATGAAAAATGTGCAGGTGTGCCTACTTTATATGTTGAGTGTGCTTACTTTACAAACCATTTGTATCTACATTATATAATACAGTTTGTATCGTTTATGCATTTTATACTTCTTTTACAATCTTTTGTACCTAATTTTATGTGCAAAAGTAATATGCCTACTTTTCAATAACTGTGTGCCAATTTTTTTTGTTGAGTGTACCTATTTTGTAAATGATGTTGTGCCCTTTTTACAATCTTTCGTCCCAATTTTATGTTTTATAGTAAAGATTAAATATGAAAGCAAACAGGTAAAATATCATAGAGAAAGTTGTTTGCCTAATTTTCCACTGTTTTGTTCCTAATTTTTAAACCATCTGTGGCTAATGTTATATTACAGTATACTTACCTTTTAAACTATTAGTGCCTACATTAGACAAATCATAAAAAGAATGCCATATTGAGATTATTTGTAAAGTTATATATGAAAATTTTACAAGCAATTTCACAAGAGCTTCAATTTTCAAGTAACAACACATAAATCAATCATAAAAAATCCAATAATACATCAAATAACAGGTATATCAAACAAAAATCACAATAAACAATGTAATATTCAACTTCTAAGTTGATACTTACCTATTTGAAGAAGTTCCGCTTGAAGATTTTTCATGTTTGTTTGAGTAACTTTCACTGTTACTTGAAAAACTCATATTTGATATTTTTTTTAGCAAATAAGTAAAATTTGGAGTAGAATGGAAATGTGGAACAAAGAAAACTGAGGAAACTGAATAAATTTATCATTTAATCGTGAAAATTTGTAGAAAATTACAAGGAAAATCGCCTGTATTTTTGCTATTGTGAGCATGTGAGGATTTGAAAGGGAACCGATCGTTCTTTAATGTTAATGGGAGCTTGTGTTTTATGTGCGTGAGGTGAGAATGAGATTCGGGCATTTTTTTTTTTTTTTTTGTCAGGATACACCTTGCATGGTATAACAGCTGGCATATTAACAATTCGTGTAGGGAATGCCTTCAAGACAGCGTTCATTAATTCAGCAATCTACAAGTCACTGTCGTTCGCCTCAACTAAAATGCCACTGTCGCTCACCCTAAACTGATTTGCTTCTCCGATGAGATCTCCGGCCACTTCGACAATGTTAGTGCCTGCAGTGGAGTAGTTCTCTATCTCCTCTCTCTCGTTTTGCAATTGCTTGTCCGTCTTATACCTATTTGCGCCGATGTTTGGTTATACTGTGAAAAGACAAAAGCAAAAAGAATCAATTTTTATATTGTTCTTCCGAATTCTTGTTCTTGTATTAATTCATCTGGGTTTTATTTCGAAAATAATAGGTGGGTTTTAAAGCTTATAGTTTCTTTTTTCATTTTTGTGTTTGCCTGATGTAGAATGTGCAAGTTTAGGATGTTTGTTATATATAGACAAGAATAAAAATGCATTTCGATTTCTTCTTACTTTACATTCATGCAAGCTCTGTTCTGCTCTTTATTATTTGTTTATGGTTTTTTATTCTTGAAATAGTGTTTGATAGGGAAGTTGGATAGTAAAATGTTTAAGCAGAGCCCTTAGCTAAAAGGGAATAAGTTTCTACCTAGTAGATACTTATATAGTGTGCATTGTTGGATCCGATTAGATTAGATGGTTCTTTGTCAAAATACTATGAGGTACAGAGTTGAGCTCAAGAGTCCATAAATGATTAGTAACATGCTGAACTTCTTTATGCTTAATAACTTTAAATGCTTTCTATTCAATTCATTTAATTTTCCAACAGAAAGGTAGAAATTCCATCCAAATAGAATTATATGAACTTGCTTGTTTTTATGTTAGAATGTCTTTTTTCTTTCTATCTGCACCTGTTCTTAGTGAAACTTACAGATTATATGATCTTCTAGTCAGCCAGGATCGTCTAATGCACTAAGCGCTAATAGACAAACCTTAAGGGGGAAATTACTATTAAAGAAGTTTTATTTGAAAGTATATTAGAAGACGTATTAGATGATGCTGAGTGTCTTCTAGTTGATTAAGATCAAAGTTGAAAAAGAAGCATTAGACATATCATTGCGTTTCTTTCCAAGATTACAAGATAAAATATGTTATATGAGTTATGTTAGCCCTAAGGGCATTAATACTTGTGTTTTGATTATGATTAACATATGCTTGTGTGAGTATGTTAGCTAACCCTTCATAGAACAAAAGAAGAACATGTGAAGTCTCAAAGTCTCAAGCAAAAGATCTTGTTGATGAGGGCAAAATAGAGAAGAAGAGATCAAGCCATGCCCAGATCAAATCATTGAAGACATTGAAGGCATTGTCTTTGTTAGAGTGAACTAGGTACTATCTTGTAAAACTCCCTAGTCTTAGTCTTTGATTAATTGATCATACATGAAGCTCTTCTTATGATTTTCTAAAAAATAATCTTTTGTTAAAATCTAAGTATTCTTGACTAAAGATGTTTTGGAAAGTTTTTCTTCTCTTTAAAATAATTGTCAAGAATACATGCCTTTGAAACATGGAAGAAAGTTTTTGTTTAAAAACTTGGCTGAGAAAAATCAGAAATTTGGCAGTCCGGTTTTAGAACCGGTCGTCCGTTTTTCCAAAGCATAAAATTCGGCAGTCCATTTTTTCAGAAAAATCAAGTCCGAATCTTTCTGTTCAAAAACTCGGTCATCCGGTTTTTGAACCAGTCGTCCGATTTTTCTAAATCAAAATTCGGCAGTCCGTTTTCTAGCTTGAACAAGTCTGAATCTTTCTGTTTTAAAGAACCGACAGTCCATTTTTTGGAACCGGTCGTCCGGTTTTTGCTGTCACTGTAAAAAATATTACCGTTGCACAGAATGCAACGGTCATTTCTGAAAAGTAACAGCTATTTTCTTTAGGCAACGGTCTTGAGCTTCAAGACTCTATATAAACATTCAATTATCAGCCATAAATGCAACAAGTTTGGGAATTATTTATTGAGAACTTTCAAGACATTTAAAGAACTTCAAAAATTCATTTATTGCAAATTATTTTCAATCCCAAACAAAAATCTTCTTGAGCTTCATTGTTGATCATCCATCAAAGAAGAAGAAAAGAGGTGCTTGTAGAAGTATACCATTGAGTTGTAATCTTCCTCTTCTCAAGCTAAATTGGTAACATTGTTCCTAACTCTTTCTATTATTATTGTGATCAAAGGTTTGTGGAAAACCCTTTGGGTGATCCTTTGATTAACTTGTTGTATTGTTGTGCTTGAGGTTTTAGTGTAAAACCCTTGAAGGGTGAACCTCATTGTGTAGTTGTGTAACCTTCTTTGAAGTTAGTGGATTTGTGAAATCCTTGGGTTGAGTCTCAAGGTAGTGGATGTAGCTCTTTGAGAGAGTGAACCACTATAAATTGTTGTGCCTGTTCTTTTCTTAATTGCCAATACTATAAGATTGTGTTTTGTGTGGATTCTTATTAAAAAGAGTTTTTAGAAATCATTCACAGACAAATTGGAGGTTTATCTTTCTAATCACACAAAAGAATTTTTAAATTAGCCAAAAACCTTATTCACCCCCCCTCTAAGGTTTTTTCAATTGGTATCAGAGCAGGGCTTCTTAAAAAGGACTTACACCCTTGAAGCAAAAGATCTTCACTTATATATGGCTAATAACTCTAGTTTACCATATGTAGAAGGCTCTTCTATAAATAGACCTCCTCTCTTTAATGGAACTAACTATACTTTTTGGAAGTCTCGAATTAAAATATATATATGTTCTATTAACTTTGACTTGTGGAGCATTGTAGAAAAAGGTCCCTACATTCCCAAAATAAATGGGGTAGCCAAGAACATTGAAGAATTTGATGAATTTGACTCAAGGAAGATGACTCTAAACTTTCAAGCTATGAATATTCTAAGTTGTGCCTTAGATGCAAGCGAATACAATAGAGTGAGCGGATGTGATTCGGCTCATGAACTGTGGAAGTTACTTGAAGTCACTCACGAAGGAACAAATCAAGTAAAAGAATCGAAGTTGGCTATGTTGGTAAGAGACTATGAGCTATTCATGATGAAACAAAATGAGAGCATTAGTGACATGTTCACAAGGTTCACCAACATCACAAACGGCCTAAAGGCATATAGGAAAGAATACTCAAGAGGGGAAGCAAATAGAAAAATTCTTGATGCACTTCCAAAAGCTTGGCAACCAAAAACACTAGCTATTGAGGAATCAAAGGATTTGAGACTACTTCCTATTGAAGAACTCATAGGATCACTTCTTACCTATGAAATGAAAATAAAAAGATTGAATGAAATGGAAGATGAAGAAAAAGGAAGAAAAGACATTGCACTCAAGGCAAATGAAGATGATCAAACTTACTCATCAAATAATGAAGATGAGGTTGAAGACGATGAGGAAATGGCATTGATAATGAGAAAATTCAAAAGATTCTACAAGAAAGGTTTCAACAATAGAGGGAAGAAACCACCACTCAAAAAGGGAGGACAAAGCTCATCACTCTTCAAAGCTAGGTGTTTTGAATGCAATAGCACCGATCATCTTATAGCCGATTGTCCCAAGGCCCTTGAAAAGGAGAAGGGAGCTTTAGAAGCCAAGCTTGAGGCATTGAAGAAGAAGAAGAAAGGCAAAGGTCTAATTGGAACTTGGGATCAAGACTCAAGTGAAAATGAAGAAGAGGAAAATGCCAACATATGCTTCATGGCACTAGAAAATGAGGTACAATCTTCACTTCCTAATTCTTCTAGTATTCTTGATGATGATTGTGATGTTGATCCTAGCATAATGCTTATTGAAATGTATGATGAGTGCAAAAAGGTTACCAAACGAAACAAAGATTTGAAAAGCAAAACTCAATTTTTGTTAAATGAAAATTCAAGACTCATTTGTGAAAATAAAGCCATTCTTGAATCCTTGGAAGTCTTGAAGAAAGAAAAAGAGAGCTCAAATGATGACTTTCAAAAACTTGCTTTAGAAAACAAAAACCTTTGTGAAAAGATTTCCTTTCTTGAAAAATGCTTGATTGATTATGATGTCTTAAAGAAGAAGGTGAGTGATCTCACTCTATGTGTTGAAAAATTCACAAAAGGAAAAGAAAACTTTGAAAAACTTCTTGGCTCTCAAAGATCACATTTTGATAAAAATGGTATTGGATATACTCATTCCAATATTTTCTCAAAACAAACACAGTTTGTAAAGGCTTCATCATCTCACTCACACCTTTGTTGCACCTATTGTGAAAAGAGTGGTCATAAAGCCACAAAGTCTTTTATAAAGAAAAAGATTGAAAGAGGTGTGAAAATCATTTGGAAAATTAAAGAAAACCAAACTAACATCCATGGACCCAAAAAGATGTGGGTACCAAAAATCATTTCTACTTCTTCTTTTGTAGGAACACAAATCAAAGCCATCTAAGTGGTACTTGGATAGCGGATGCTCAAGGCACATGACCGGGGATTCATCACTTATGAGCAATCTCAAAGAAACCGAAAGTGGATTTGTAACATTTGGAGATAAGAACAAAGGAAAAATCATTGGTATAGGCAACATTGGTAACAATTCTTCCTCTCTTATTAAGGATGTTCTTCTAATTGATGGTCTTAAATTCAATTTGCTTAGTATTAGTCAATTATGTGATAGTGGAAAAAAGGTTGTTTTTGAAAGTGATTCTTCCTCTATCATTGATAAGCATGAAAACAAAACTATTTTTGTTGCTAAAAGAGTTGGAAACGTATATGTCTTTCATCTTGAAGATTTTCTTTCCCAAAACTTGAAGTGTCTCTCGGTTCATGATAATGATGCATTTTTGTGGCATAGAAGACTCGATCATGTTAGTATGGACTTATTAAACCAACTATCTTCAAAAGAACTTGTTAGAGGCCTACCAAAACTTCATTTTGAGAAAACTAAACTTTGTGATGCTTGTCAATTTGGAAAACAAATCAAGACTTCTTTTAAACCAAAGAAAATGATTTCAACTTCAAAACCTTTGGAACTTGTTCACATGGACTTATTTGGACCAATGAGGACCACTAGTCTCGGTGGTAAGAGGTATGCTTTTGTAATTGTTGACGATTTCTCTAGATTTACTTGGACTTTGTTTTTTAGTCAAAAAGATGAAGCTTTTCATGAGTTTGTTAAACTTTTTAAAAGAATTCAAACCTCCCTTGATTGTAAATTGATCTCTATGAGAAGTGATAATGGGAGAGAATTTAACAATCAAGATTTTACAAAACTTTGTGATGATTTTGGCATAACACACAATTTTTCAGCCGCTAAAACCCCACAACAAAATGGTGTTGTGGAGAGGAAAAATCGCACGTTACAAGAAATGGCAAGATCTATGCTTTGTGAAAACTCCCTTCCTAAATATTTTTTGGGCCGAGGCCGTTAACACCGCATGCTACATTATGAATCGTGTTATCTTGAGACCTTCATTAAAGAAAACTCCCTTTGAACTCATTTTTAATAAAACCCCCCTCAATTGGTTATTTTAAAGTTTTTGGATGCAAATGCTTTATTTTAAACACCAAGGACAATCTTGGAAAATTTGATCGAAAAATCCGATGAGGGAATTTTTTCTTGGTTATTCTTCAAACAAAAAGGCTTTTAGAGTTTTCAACAAAAGATCCTTGTGTGTTGAAGAGTCCATTCATGTTAATTTTGATGAAACTAACATTTTCGACAAGAAAGTTGATGATGATGATGACATAGATAACACTCAAAGTAACCAACCATTGTACACTCAAGCAATGGAAGAGCATGCTATGGAGGAAGAAGAGATTGAGGAAAAACAAGGAAACGAACAAGAAACTCAAAATCTTCCTCAAGAGGTGATATATCCAAAAGGACACTCCAAAGATGAAATTATTGGCGATGTATCTCAAGGGGTAAGAACAAGAAGGTATTTTATCGATAACTTTGCCCTATTATCACAAATTGAGCCTAAGTTTATTGAGGATGCTTTATGCGATGAGTTTTGGATTATTGCTATGCAAGAGGAATTAAATCAATTTGAAAGAAACAAAGTTTGGACTTTAGTCCCTAGACCACATAATCACCCCACAATTGGCACAAAATGGGTTTTTCGAAACAAACTAAATGAATCCGGAGAAGTCATTAGAAACAAAGCTAGACTTGTTGCCCAAGGATTCAATCAAGAAGAGGGCATAGACTTTGATCAAACTTTTGCTCCGGTTGCTAGACTTGAATCTATTAGGATGCTTTTAGCTTTTTCTTGTTTTAAAGGATTCAAACTCTTTCAAATGGATGTTAAAAGTTCCTTTCTAAATGGTGATATTGAGGAGGAAGTTTATGTTGAACAACCTCCCGGTTTTGTACATGAAAAATTTCCAAATTATGTTTTCAAACTCTCAAAAGCACTCTATGGTTTAAAACAAGCTCCAAGGGCTTGGTATGAAAAGTTAAGTGGTTTTCTTCTTTCAAATAACTTTTCAAGAGGTGTTGTGGACACCACTCTTTTTACAAAAACCTCTTATAACAATGATCTTCTTCTTGTCCAAATATATGTTGATGACATCATTTTTGGTGCTACTAATATCTCTTTATGTGAAGAATTTGCCTCACTTATGCAAAAAGAATTTGAAATGAGCATGATGGGAGAATTGACGTACTTTCTCGGCCTCCAAATCAAGCAAACTAAAGATGGAATCTTCATCAATCAAGAGAAGTACACCAAAGAACTTCTCAAAAGATTTGGGATGAGCAATGCAAAAGGTATCGGTACCCCTATGAGCTCGTCATTGAAGCTTGACAAAGATGAAAAAGGTAAAACTGTTGATGAAAAGACTTATAGAGGTATGATCGGTAGTTTACTTTATTTAACGGCTAGTAGGCCGGATATCATGTTTGCAGTATGTTTGTGTGCTAGATTCCAAGCTTGCCCCAAGGAATCTCATTTAATAGCTGTAAAACGTATTTTGAGATACTTAATTTCATCATATGATTATGGCTTGTGGTACTCTAAACAATCTTGTTTTGATCTTATTGCCTACACTGATGCGGACTACGCCGGATGTAAGGTAGAAAGGAAGAGTACAAGTGGAAATTGCCAATTCTTGGGAGGTTGCTTAGTATTTTGGTACAGCAAGAAACAATCGTGCGTGTCTCTATCAACCGCCGAAGCGGAATACATCGCAGCCGGTTGTTGTTGTGCTCAGGTACTTTGGATGAAACATACTTTAATTGATTTTGGTGTTTCCTTTAAGTGCATACCTATCATGTGTGATAACACTAGTGCCATAAATATTTCCATAAATCCTGTGCAACATTCAAAAACAAAACATATTGAAATCAAACATCACTTTATTAGAGATCATGTTGCTAAAGGTGATGTATCTTTAGAATATATTTGCACCGAAGATCAAATTGCCGATATTTTTACAAAACCTCTTTCAGAAGATCGTTTTTTCTATTTAAGAAAATTACTTGGTATAGGGAGATTTAATGAGTAATGTGTGTTGCTTGTTTTTCATATTTTCTGCCTTGCTGATGTTTTAAAAAAATTCGGACGCCTCTTTTAAAATTAGGACGTTCGGTTTTAAAACCGGACTCATACCCCCCTTTCAAAAAAATTCCAGAGATATTCGGACTCTCAAACCGGAAGCCTGCACCAAAAACTCGGACGTCCGAATTCTTCAAAATCCTGAAACCGGAAGACCGGTTTTAACAAACGATCGACCGAATTCTCAAATCAGGTCGGGACTGCGTTTTAAAATTAGTCTTTTTCTCACAACTCCTCACATTCTTCTCCAAACTCTCTCTCACTCTCTCGACCGAAAACACCCCTACTCTCAAGACCCATCCGATTTCTTGTTCCGGTTTTCAATCTTCTTCTTATTTCTCTTCAAATTCATCTCCTGTCACTGCAAAGAAGCTATTTTTCTCTCTGATTACTATCTACCAATCTCCAAAACTCTTCATCTCCTCTCCAAACCCTACCCTCGAAATTTTTCAAAAAATGGTTAAAACAAAGAATGCCCAAGTTGGTTCAGGGCAAAATCTTGAAGAAGGAGGCACTAGTAGAGGAAAAGGGAAAGGAAAAAGAGTACCTGCTGGAACTGGGGTTGCCACTGCTGCTGCTAGGGTTTCTAGAGTTTCAGAACGGTTTATCTCAGTAAAGGAAGCTGCTCGGTTTGAAGAATGGACTCGAAACCGACGGAAAATTGCTCCGGGTCATAGGGTGGACTTAGATGATATGCAAGGTATGGAGGTTATTCCTAATCTCTTTGAAATAATTGGTTGGATACCTCTGTTGATTGTCAATGAACTGTATTATGTGGACATGATATATGAATTTTATGCTAATCTCCACAAAGGTAGAATTGAAAAGGTGGATAACGTCTCACATCAATGGATAGTGACTAGAATTGGGGGAAGGGATATTGCATTTGATGATAGACTACTGAATGTCATTTTGGACACCCCTCAAGATGGTATAAGATTTTACACCAAAAACAAAAAATGCTATGATTCAAATTTATACAGTGAAAAACGATTTGCAGAAATTTTCACTAAGGGAGAGATATTAAAAAGGCATGATGATAGAAATGTTAACAAATTGGATGCTTATGGGAGAGTGCTACATCACATGATATCTAACATCATCATTCCAAATGTTGGGCATAAATCCTCTATCACCAACATGCATGCATTTGTGATGCTAGCCTTGCATGAGAAAAGGAGAATGAATTTCGGCTTTATGGCTATAGAACATATGCTAGCTGCACAATCTTCCCAAATGAAATGCTTGTCGTATGGTTGCTTTATCACTAAAATCCTCCAACACTTTGTGATCAATTTGGTTGGGATGGGTAATCACATTGGACCTGGCAAGATATACACTCAGCAAACCTTCAAAATAATGGGGTTTGAAAAAGGCGAAGCTGGGATATTTATCCGAGGTGGACAAGGTGTTGATGACAGTGATGAGGAGGATGATGATGACGATCCAGAGGACATGGATATAGAAGAAGAGGACAGTGATGAAGAAACAGAGGCGGAAATACAAAGGAGAGAAACGAGACAAAAGAAACGACAAGAAAGAACAGAAGAAGGCTCATCTTCAGGAAGCATGAGTCAGCTTATGGATATGATAGCCTCTCTCCAAACATCAATGAACACCCGATTTGATGCATTCGACGGTCGTTTTGAGGCTTTAGATGGGAAAGTCTCCAATATTCAAGAAAGGATTGATGCCTTGGACCAAAAGATGACCGATACACAAGAACGGGTTAAGAGACTTGAGCAAGGAGGAGGAGATAGAGATGATTGAGATTTTTCTCAAAAACCCCCTTTTCTTTCTCTTTCCTGTTTTGTCCGTGACTCTTTTCAAACTCCTGTTTTCATTTTTAATGATATGATTTTTAACTTGTTTATTCCTGTTCCTAATTTGCTTTTATTTGATTTGGTTGTTGCTTTTTAGGCCCTTCTTATTATGGACTTTATGATGATACTTTAATGTTGAAAGTCCCACTACTACCTCTTCTATGATCCCTTGATACTTTTCTCCTACAATTTTTTGATTTATGACAAAAGGGGGAGAAAATAGTGCAAGATGTAAGGGGGAGAAATTTTGTTAATATGTTGATTATTGATGATGTTGATTATTGATGATGTTTATAAGTTATTATTGATGCAAGAGTGAGTTATACTTTTTTGGTGATTGTTTATTGATAATGCCTATAAATTGTTTACAATGATTATTGATGCAAGGGGGAGTTATCTCTTTTTCTTGGTGATTGTTATGCTTTGCACTTTTTGATATTTTGATGCATCACCATACTTTACTCTTGCTCTTTTGTTCTTCTTGCATATGTGTTTGTCATAATCAAAAAGGGGGAGATTGTTAGCCCTAAGGGCATTAATACTTGTGTTTTGATTATGATTAACATATGCTTGTGTGAGTATGTTAGCTAACCCTTCATAGAACAAAAGAAGAACATGTGAAGTCTCAAAGTCTCAAGCAAAAGATCTTGTTGATGAGGGCAAAATAGAGAAGAAGAGATCAAGCCATGCCAAGATCAAATCATTGAAGACATTGAAGGCATTGTCTTTGTTAGAGTGAACTAGGTACTATCTTGTAAAACTCCCTAGTCTTAGTCTTTGATTAATTGATCCATGAAGCTCTTCTTATGATTTTCTAAAAAATAATCTTTTGTTAAAATCTAAGTATTCTTGACTAAAGATGTTTTGGAAAGTTTTTCTTCTCTTTAAAATAATTGTCAAGAATACATGCCTTTGAAACATGAAAGAAAGTTTTTGTTTAAAAACTTGGCTGAGAAAAATCAGAAATTCGGCAGTCCGGTTTTAGAACCGGTCGTCCGTTTTTCCAAAGCATAAAATTCGGCAGTCCGTTCTTTCAGAAAAATCAAGTCCGAATCTTTCTGTTAAAAAACTCGGTCATCCGGTTTTTGAACCGGTCGTCCGATTTTTCTAAATCAAAATTCGACAGTCCGTTTTCTAGCTTGAACAAGGCCGAATCTTTCTGTTTTAAAGAACCGATGATCATTTTTTCGGAACCGGTCGTCCGGTTTTTTGCTGTCATCGTAGAAAAATATTACCGTTGCACGTAATGCAACGGTCATTTCTGAAAAGTAACAGCTATTTTCTTTAGGCAACGGTCTTGAGCTTCAAGACTCTATATAAACACTCAATTATCAGCCATAAATGCAACAAGTTTGGGAATTATTCATTGAGAACTTTCAAGACATTTAAAGAACTTCAAAAATTCATTTATTGCAAATTATTTTCAATCCCAAACAAAAATCTTCTTGAGCTTCATTGTTGATCATCCATCAAAGAAGAAGAAAAGAGGTGTTTGTAGAAGTATACCATTGAGTTGTAATCTTCCTCTTCTCAAGCTAAATTGGTAACATTGTTCCTAACTCTTTCTATTTTTATTGTGATCAAAGGTTTGTGGAAAACCCTTTGGGTGATCCTTTGATTAACTTGTTGTATTGTTGTGCTTGAGGTTTTAGTGTAAAACCCTTGAAGGGTGAACCTCATTGTGTAGTTGTGTAACCTTCTTTGAAGTTAGTGGATTTGTGAAATCCTTGGGTTGAGTCTCAAGGTAGTGGATGTAGCTCTTTGAGAGAGTAAACCACTATAAATTGTTGTGCCTGTTCTTTTCTTAATTGCCAATACTATAAGATTGTGTTTTGTGTGGATTCTTATTAAAAAGAGTTTTTAGAAATCTTTCACAAACAAATTGGAGGTTTATCTTTCTAATCACACAAAAGAATTTTTAAATTAGCCAAAAACCTTATTCACCCCCCCCCCCCCCCTCTAAGGTTTTTCAAGTTAGATTAAATGCAACTCTAATTTTGATTACATTACATTTACTCTAATTCTTGAGTTATTTGTCGACTTTCACAAGAAGGATACGGAATAGTTGATTTCCTTAAAGTAGGATACCGAACTATATGTTTTTCCTCATGATATCTTTAGATTAAGATAGTAGTTTGAAATTTAATAATTCAAGTTTCTTACCATTGAGTATATAGAAGGTGGGATAGTATTCTGTAATATAAATTATATTTCCCAGCTATTATGTTTTATGTGTACTAAAAATGTGCCAAAGATTCTATGGACTATGTTTTTTCTCATAATATTTGCCGATGGATTCTCAATATTTATCTTTTTTGCTAGATTTATCCTTATTGTATGGACAACAATAGGTCCAATATTGGTTAATATTTCTTAAAGTAATGAGTTCTAATGGAAATGCAGAACGCTTTGACTATTTGATTTTGCATAACTACTATTTATGAAGCATTTTGTATCTTTCATCTTTTTCGTAGTTGTAGGCTTTTTGCGCCTATTATTTCCTCATATTTTTTCCCATTTTCCAGCCCACTTAAAACCCCAATAATGTACTAATGCGCCTCAATATACGATAAGACGGTTGAACTGGTCAAAGAGATGCCGGGCCAACTCGGCACGCCCGTTGTGACTCGGACCACAATTTAAATCTCTCTTTCTCTCCCTCTCAAGAGATACACACCCTCAGCCATTTCTTCTTCTCCTCTTTTATGCTCCACCGACCTTCTGACTTCTCCTCCTTTCTTCACCGTGGCTTACCGTGACTGTTGCTCTCCTTCTTCGCTTTGTTTTTGTACCGCCGTCACTGTCATTTTGATCGACGCCTTGTTGCAGTCTCTTGGTTGATCGTCGTTTCTGGTAAGAGAGAGAGTGTCTCGAAAGGAGGGAGGGAGAGAGACAGAGAGATATACAACCGGTTTTATTATGTGTTTTCGAGGCCTCGTGACTGAGGGACCCCTTTTATACCGATTGTACGGTTTTCTTGTCGCTGGTGCCTCGACGCGGCGCGGTTCGGCATCTTTGCTGGCTCGGTACTACTTTATTTGCCATCGGATTGGACTCCGCTGTAGCAGGTAAGATCTCGGTTATTTTACGGTTATTTCATTTACCATTCTATTAACAATTTGTGCAGTTTTAGGCATTACCGTTCACGCTTGGACCGACGGTGGAGGAGGAGAAAAGAAGACTATTTTTGTAATAGTTTTAGGCTGTAATTTTATTCCGATGTGTTTTGATTTTAATTATTGTAATATTGATTAGAAAGTTGTAATAGTAAATAGATCTAACAAGTGGTATCAGAGCCCGGAAACGACTACAACTTTCCGGTGCTCTTGACGGCGCCGGCAACCTCTCGGAATTCCAGATCTAAGGGAACTGTTGAGTTCTTCAGAACTGGCCAGTGAAGTATTGTCTGACTCTTTCTTCTTCTGTTTTTCTTCCGGTTAATATTTCTGTTCCTCGGTTCTATTTTTGTCTTGTTAGAGTGTTGCGTTTTTGGGGGTGTTATTGTTACTCTTTTTGTGTTTTCTGAACTGTGTTACGGTCCGAGCTGCTCCTTTTTGTTTCTGTTGCTGTTCTTGTTTTTCTGGTTTTTTTTTTTTTCGATTTGCCGCTGCTGCCTTTACTGCACCGTTTCTGGGGTTTTTTTTTCTTCTGTGCATTTGCGGTTTTGTTGTGATTCTGTTTTCTTTTGAAAAATACAAAACCCAAGCCTGGCATGAGTTAAGAGACTTCAAGTAGCTGTGTCTTGGCGCGTTTTCAATTTTTGTTGTTATTCAGTTTGCAACATTCCTTTTGTTTTTTTCTGTTTTGTTGTTTGGCTGTCGCTCAGCCCATAACTGCTTGTTTATTTCTCTCTGTTTCAATTATTTACTGCTGTTGTGCTTTTCTGATTGTTGAGATTCGTGTGTTACACATTCTTTCTTTTGCGTCATTTTTCAAAGAAAAAATCTGGGTTAGTTTATTGGTGAGACAAACTTTTTCAAATCTTTTATTTTTCTAGCCACTAAATTACTCTTATTTGCCTAAACATGTCGGTTCCAAAAATTGAAGCTGACAAGTTTGATGGCAAATATGATTTCATAATGTGGAAGATAAAAATGAAAGTAGTTTTGGTCCAAAATAAAATTGCACCCGCTATTTGTAGCCCCAAAGAGTATCCAGAATCTTGGACAGGCAAAATTCTTGCTGAAAAACTTAGTGATGCACACAATTGCCTCACTTTGCATTAACCGATAATGTTTTACAAGAAATTGACCAAAAAGACAACGCTTTCGAAATCTTGACTAAACTTAAAAAATTATATTTAGGAAAATCATTATCAAATAAAATTTATTTAAAAGAACAACTTTCAATTTTAAAATGAGCGGGTCAAAAACGCTTTCAGAAAATATAGATGATTTAAATAAAATCATTTTGGAACTTCAAAACATTAGAGAGAGAATCTCCGATGAAAATACTGCCATTATTTTATTAAATGCCTTGCTTGAATCTGACAACAATGTTAAATCTGCTATTAAATATGGTAGAGATGGTTTATCTCTTTCCGATTTTAAAATGCTTTGAAATCAAAAGATTTGGATTTAAGAAAAGAAAATAAACTAAACGGGGAGAAGCTTTACGTGCGAGAGAGAGTTGATCAGAGGAAACCTCTTAGTCATAGGCCTAAAAGTAAAAGAAGGTCCAAATCTCGAGAAAAGAATAAAGTGAAATATTTTTATCGTGGCAAGGAGGGTCGTATGAAAAATAAGTGTTTTAAATCAAAGATGAAAAACAACGTAAACATGGTAAAGGGAGTGATAAAATTGACAAAACCCACATTTTATATTCAGATGGTAATTCTATGTATTCTGAGGTTTTGTGTCTGTCCCCTTCCCCTTCTTGTTCTAAAGTTTTTTATCATTGGATTCTTGGTTCTGGATGTTCCTTTCACATGACACCTAACAAATACTGGTTTTCAGATTTCAAACCTCTAGATCATGGAAAAGTTTACATGGGAAACAATCAAGTTTGTGATATTAAGGGCATTGGGAATATTTTTATTAAAATGTATGATGGCGTGACTAGGAAACTCACTAAGATGAGATATGTGCCCAACTTCCGTCAGAATCTAATCTCTCTTGGTTATTTAAATTCACTTGGTTTTTCTTACAAATCCAAAAATGGTATTTTAAGAGTTTGCAAAGGAAACCTAGTCATGTTTAAGAGTTTTAAAAGGGAAAGTTTATACATTCTCATTGGAAAAACAGTTTGTGATTCAACTGGTTTATTTTCAAAAACTGTCCCTGAAAAGAATATGTTGTGGCATCGTCGGATTGGCCACATTAGTGAGAAGGGATTGTTCTATTTACAAAAACAACATCTTTTATGTGGTGACAAAATTGATTCTCTGGATTTTTATGACCACTGTGTTTTGGGAAAATAGCACAAAAGCAGTTTTTCAACCAGTACACACAAGTCCACTTCAGTACTTGACTATGTGCATTGTAATCTGTGGGGGCCTGAAAAGGTCCCAAGTCATGGTGGTAATGTTTATTTTTTATCTATTGTTGATGATTTCTCAAGACATGTTTGGGTTTTTCTTTTAAAAACAAAAGATCAAACTTTTGAAAAGTTTTGTGAATGGAAACGCCTTGCCGAAAATCAATCTAGAAATAAACTAAAAACAATTAGGACTGATAACGATCTTGAGTTTTGTAATCGGAAGTTTTCTAATTTGTGTGCTGGCATCTTACATCATAGAACAGTTAGGTATAACCCCCAACAGAACGGAGTAGCTGAGAGAATGAACCGTACCATCATGGATAAGGTTAGATGTCTTATAATGTTATCAGGTGTCCCAAAACCCTTTTGGGGAGAAGCTGTAAGTACAGCTATCTACCTCATTAATAGATCCCCTTCTACAGCCATAAACTTTAGGACTCCTATAGAACTTTGGTGTGGTAAACCCCCAACCTGTCCAACCTTAGAGTCTTTGGATGTGCTGCTTTTGCACATCAGAAGGAGGGTAAGCTAGACCCTAGGTCTAGAAAGGGAGTGTTCATAGGGTATCCTAGCGGGGTGAAGGGTTATAGAGTGTGTCTCAAAGGTGAGCCTGGAGTAAGGGTAGTCATCAGTAGGGATGTCATCCTCAACGAGTTAGATATGCCTTGTCTTAAGGATAAACCTATCTCCGATAGTCCTTCCAGTGTCCCCACAATAGGTAATATTCCTATGGAGGTGGAAGTCACCTCTGAACCCTCACAAGAGCACACACAGGAGCCTAAAATCAGTGAGGATTTAGATACAATTTCTAATAGTGTACCCGATCCGACTAGTGTACCCAAAACCCGTATTCCTGAGTTAGAAGGTTCTGATGATGAAGAGAAACACCCTGAGGCTCAAGCTCAAGCCCTTAGAGACTATCAGCTGTCTAGAGATAGGATTAGAAGAGTGCATAAGGAAGCCATTAAATATGGTTACTCATATATAGTATCATATGCATTTGTTGTTGTATCTTATGTGGAAGAGAAGGAACCTTTGTGTTTCTCTGATGTTTTGAAAAGTCCTAATCGCTCTATATGGTTACATGCTATGGATGAGGAGATGTCCTCATTAGATAAAAACAAAACCTGGATTCTTGTCCCAAAACCCTTAAAACAAAAATTAGTTGATTGCAAATGGATTTTTAAAATCAAAGAGCCTGAGTCTGCTAATGAACCTCCAAGGTTTAAGGCCACGTTGGTTGCGAAAGGCTTTTCACAAGTTGAGAGCATTGATTTTAATGAAATTTTTTCTCCCGTAGTTAAATACAAAACGATTAGGATAATTCTTGTTCTTGTTGCATTTTTTTATCTTAATCTTGAACAACTTGATGTGAAAACTACTTTCTTGCATAGTGATCTCGAAGAGACCATTTATATATGTCAACCACCAGGTTTTGAGGTTGAAAGTAAAGAACACATGGCATGTCTTCTAAAAAATTCCTTATACGGACTTAAACAGTCGCCTAAACAATGGTACAAGAAGTTTGATTCTTTTATGTTAAAAGCTGGTTTCTTTAAAAGTAAGTATGATAGTTGTCTTTATTTCTATGAAAATAATGTTGATAGTGCTATTTATCTGTTGCTTTATGTAGATGATATGTTAATTACATGTAGACATAAAGCCAAGATTGATAATTTGAAATCCTTGCTCATGTATGAATTTAACATGAAGGATATAGGATCAGCATCAAGGATTCTTGGGAAGATCGCTCCTTATTCATATCTCAGAAACCTTTTCTTCAGAAAATTGTTTCCAAGTTTTCGTTGCATTTATGCAAGCCCATTATTACCCCACTTGCGAGCCATTTCAAACCTTCCGATAAAACTTGTCCAAAACTGAAAGTGAGAAAAAAGACATGATGAACATTCCCTATAGAATGGCCACAGGTTCTGTTATGTACTCCATGATATCTACCCAACCTGACATTGCTTTTTCTATAAGCCTTCTCAGTAGATTCATGTCTAACTCGGGGAGGGATCATTGGGCAGCTCTCAAGTGGTGGTTACGTTACCTTAATGGAACTATAGATATGGGCTTGTACTATCACAATTGGTCTAATGTTTTTGAACTAATTGGTTATGTCGATTATGACTTTACAAGTGACAATGATGGTAGAAAATCTACCTCATCCTATTTCTTTACCCTAGCGGGTAATTGCGTTTCATGGAAGACTCAATTACAGCTGGTAGTTGCTTTGTCAACTACTAAGGCTGAATACATTGCGGCCACGGAGGCAATCAAGGAAGCCATATGGCTTCAAGGGCTTTTAAATGAATTGCATGTTTTACATTCAAAATCTATTATTTATACTGATAGTCAGAGTTGTTTACATTTATACAAAAACCCAGTTTATCATGAAAGGAAAAAGCATATAGATGTCAAATACTATTTTATTAGGGAAAAAGTCTCTAGTGGTTTAGTTAACATAGATAAGATTAGTACTAATGATAATCCTGCCGATTTTGGTACTAAAATTGTGAGCTCTGACAAGTTTATGTTTTGCAGGGACTTCCTTTACTTGGACGCGGGTTGACTCTTATTGAGTCATTGAAGGTTGGAAAAATATGTTCGAGGTGGAGATTGTAGGCTTTTTGGGCCTATTATTTCCTCACATCTTTTTCTATTTTTTCAGCCCACTTTAAATACCAATGATGTACTAATGGGTCTCAGTAGAAGATAAGACAGTTGAACTGGTCAAAGAGATGCCGGGCCGAGTCGGGCCAACCCAATCTGCCCGTTGTGACTCGAACCACTATTTAAATCTCTCTTTCTCGCCTCCTCGGTAAATACACACCCTCAGCCATTTCTTCTTCTCCTCTTTTCTACTCCACCGACTTTCTGTCTTCTCCTTCTTTCTTCACCGCGGCTTACCGCGACTGTTGCTCTCCTTCTTCGCTTTGTTTCTGTGCCGCCGTCATTGTCATTGTGATCGACACCTTGTTGCGGTCTCTTGGTTGATCGCCATCTGGTAAGAGAGAGAGAGAGAGAGAGAGAGAGACAACCGATTTTATTCTGTGTTTTTGAGGCCCCGTGACTGAGGGACTCCATTTATAGCGATTGTGCCATTTTTCTTGTCGCCGGCGCCTCGACGCGGCTCGTGGACACTCGCCGCTGTTCAGCATCTTCACCGGCTCGGTACTGCTTTATTCGCCGTCGGATTGGACTCCGCGGTAGCAGGTAAGGTCTCGGTTATTTTCTAGTTATTTCCTTTACAATTTTATTAACAGTTTGTGCAGTTTTTGGCATTACTATTCCAGCTTGGACCGACGGTGGAAGAGGAGAAAAGAAGACTATTTTTGTAATATTTTTAGACTGCATTTTTATTCTGTTGTGTTTTGATTTTAATTATTGTAATAGTAATTAGAAATTTGTAATAGTAAATAGATCTAACAGTAGTGCTTCTAATATTTCCTTTTAAATTGCCAATGTGATTATTACAGCTATCTGAACTGAAATAATTGCATCCTGGTGCTGATTTTGTTTGAGCACTATTTGACTACTAATATGAGATTTTTGTTTCTGTCAGCTTGATTCTTGCAGAGATTGTTCATTGATCATTAATTTCATCAGAGTATTTGAAGAGTGAAGAAAGTTGCACATTTTTTGGAACTTACTTTTTGTTTCTCCTGCCATGAAAATGTATGTTCTTAATCAAATTCAATCATAATAAACAAACTGTGAGGCTTATTCTATTGCTACTTGTAAAGTTATAAAAATGTTACATTCCTACAATACTTCCTCTCCTTAAATTAGGAATTTTTGCAGACTCAAAGCAAATGCTGGTGTACCTACTAATTTTGAAGTCCTTAACTTTCTGAGATCTAGAGAAGCTGGAAAGGATCCCACACGGTGTCTCACGTCCATAGCATCATCTAAGTACAAGGTTATATTTAGCCTTTCAGACATATTTAGTGATTCTCTCAAAATTAATTGAGACTCTTTGATTGGCTGATATTTCAAAGATTGCTTCAGGTTTATGACTATTTAGAGCAAACTGCTGCTTGCAATCAGACGAGAGATATCATACATGAGTTTCTAGAAAAATGCAAAAGCTGAGATTTTGAACATCATCAATATTAGGCCATCATCTGTTGTCGAAATTGACCCGGTATTTCGTATCAAAACGGCGGATCTTTTCTAAGTCAGTTTAATTGCTAATCAGCTTGTGCAAGTCCCTTATGTCTAAATTTTTCATGCTTAAATTCAATTATATTTTCATTGAGGGCATTCTGTCGGCTACGCATGGTCTATATTTCAGTTTAGCAATTTGAAATTTGCTCGCTGTGTAGCAATTTCATGCCTTAAGAGTCCACATGAATCCAAAAAAAATTAAATGTGAAAATGTAAGCACTTTTTTGTTGGAGGGTGTTGGCAAGTGTAAATCTTCTCACTTCCCTATAAGTCCCTTCCTTAAGTTATCAATTAGTCATTTGTTGAATCTCTCCCAAACAAGCTTCTCATGTACTCCCTATTAGAAAAAGTTGAAAAGCATGTTATGATTTTGTTTGTTGATAAAAAAGTGGGGCTTAGATTGGGTGCTCGTTTGGATGTATACTAGCTTCGACAACTGTATGTATGGATTCTTGTGCTTTTTGTCTTCTGGAGTTAAAGATCATATTTCCCTTTGGATATTGTCCTTGGTCTGTTACGTGCTTAATTTGGTTGTAAATTTATGTTTCAGTAATTTCTCAAGAACTTAGGATTCTAAATCAACTAACCTCTTTCTTCTGTTCCAGATCATAGAAGAATGCGAGACACGATTTGGAGATAGTGCGGAAGAGTTGGTAGAGAGTGTAACCCAAATATTGCCCCCGCCTCCTTCCTAGATGTAGTCTGATGACCATAATAACGGTTCTAAAGTATAATCTAGTTTTAGTGATCTCAACACACCCAAGCCACAGCTTGTGGCCTATCCCAAGTTCAAATACTAATATTAGCACTCATAGTCAATTGGAATTATTCAGGATTATATGAAGTATGGATTTAGGGGTGGATTGCACATATGATCTAAAACAAGACTTCAATTTGGTTATTTTATGGAACTTATTGTTCTTTGGTGCTTCTTATTGTACACACACCAGTTTCTTTCTATTCTAGATTAATGATCTAAAATAAACTGCAATATTTTAGATCAAACTTGAACATTTTGTTCCTGTCTTAATAATACTACTACTTTAACTCCTGATAGAAATGATTAATGTTACTTCCAATCATCTAGAATATTTTAGAGCAGAAGAAAAGTCTACAAACTTATTGTATAAACCTCAGAATTGGTAATTTGGTATCCACCACAAGTCCCTAAACCTCATGCTTGCATCTTATATTGACTGTAGTTGGTACTAATGTTCTTAGATTGCTGCAAACATAGAGCTCCCTATGCCTGCATTTTTGCAGAGCTTGACCAAAGAAAAGATGCACTGTTTTAAGTTTTGAACAAAATTTCATTTAGTTTCATAAAAAGTTGAAATGTTGGTGAGAGGAGGGATAGGACTCCATGTGAGAAATTTGCATTTTGTTTTGAGATCTGTTGAAATACAAATTATCTGCTAGAGTTGGATGTTTTTGCAGGCTCTTTGCCCTAGTCCTTTTCCGTGGTTCCAGTTCTTATGGATCAAATGTATCATCTTTTAAGGGGATAGAGTGATCATTTAAAGAGTGCATACACTTAAAGAGTGAAGATTTGAAACATTTGATCCATTTGCAAATCAAATTTCACATCATTAATGATGTAAATCTTGTTGTGCAAAGATCAAAAGTTTTCAATTCAACCTCCCGTGGACCTTTTTCCTTCAATAGGACTTGAATTAGCTCATCCCCGAGTAAGCATAGGTATACCAAACCTATGACTTCTTGAATTCATGTAGCTAATATTTCCTCCACACTCTAATTCAATATTGGATATGTTAAATCCAACATCTAACTAGCTTGTGTAAAGAAGACCCAATCTAGACAACTACAAGGATGTAGAAATCTTAGAGAAGGAACTTATGATTAAATTGAGAATCCTTGGATCTTCCCAATCCAAGTAATAAAATCAGTTTAAGGATTGATTAACCAGAGATGAAGTCTGAGGAAGCCTCAAAACTTAAGAACCTTAGAGATAACTCTTCAATTTTCGTAAAATTACCAATTAGTCTTAAAATTAAGTTATGATAGGGTATTTATAGGAATTAGGCTAAACCCTAATATAAACATGGTCTTAGGTCAACCCAAGACCCATTAGGGACTTAATTAAAACCTGTAAAGTGAATTAAAATAACAATTCCTGCCTAAAACATCGCATTAAAAAATATCAGTAGCCTACCATCGACGGTAGGTTACCGTACTGCACGCGATAAGTCCATTTTGGTCAGAAACCTACCATTAACGGTAGGTATAAGGCCTACTACGTACGATAAGTCTTGTTCTTTACCCTTCTTGGAATTTTTCACCTCTAACTTGCTCCATTGAATACTCCTTGCTTATGATATGAATCATGAGCAACTTGGGAGGTTTTCCTTCATCTTCAATGCCTTCATTCTTTATGTTTTTTTTAATGAATGCAACCATTCCTTTAGCCAATCCATCGTCATATTCCTTGATTTTCCTTGCCCTTATTCTAGTGATTGGTCCTTGAATCAATTCCTTAGCTTCTTGGTCATCCCGGTTCATATCATCTACCCCTTCTTTGAGATGATTCGTTCTCAAATCTTCACATATACCAAACAAAGATAAATCAGAAACATTGAAGGTAATACTAACATTATATTCACTCGAAAGATCAATTTTATAAGCATTGTCACTAATGCGCTCAAAAACTTAAAAAGGGCCATCGCCACAAGCATCAAGATTAAACTTTCGTTGAGAAGGAAATTGTTCTTTTCTAAGGTGAACCCAAACCCAATCTCCGGGTTCAAAGACTACTCGTTTCCTCCCAATATTTCTTTTAGCTACAAACTTCTTGTTGTTGGCTTCAATAGCTTCATGGACTTTAGAATGGAGACTTGACAAACTCTGCTTTCTTCTTTCCATCCAAGCTCAAAGCATGATATATAGGTAAAGGCACCAAGTCAAATGGAGTTAGAGGATTGAAACCATAAACAACTTCAAAAGAAGAATAAGAAGTAGTAGAGTGACGAGCCCAAACTCAATATGAGGTAAACAAGCTTTCCATTGGCGCAAATTCTTCTTAAGGATGGCCCTAAGAAGTTGGCCAATGGTTCTATCCACCATTTCTGTTTGACCATCGGTTGTGGATGGCAAGCTGTAGAATGTAACAAGTTAGTTCCAAGTTTCTTCAACAAAACACGCAAAAAATGACTAAGAAACATAGTATCATGATTCGGAATAATAGTTCTAGGTATGCCATGGAATTGCACCACCCAAGTAAAGAACGAATTCGCAACATGACTAGCATCATCAGTTTTCTAATAAGGTATGAAATGAGCAATTTTAGAAAACTGATCTACCACAACAAACAATGGCGGAACCAGGACAAAAAGGTTGGAAGGGCTGAAGAACAATAAAAATTTTGTTAGAATTTTGAAGCTCTATTGAAAAAAAAAAGTCTTTGGGGGACTTGAATATAAAAAACTCATAATTTATAAAGTTTTTAAAATTTTTCAAGGGAGCTCGAGCCCACCCGAGCCACCCCCTAGTTCCGCCCCTGACAACAAATATAGAATCCATGCCCTTAAGGGACCTAGGTAGTCCAAGAATAAATTCCATAGAAAATATCTACCCAAGGTTCTCTAGGCACATTCAAAGGAGAATATAGTCTACGTGGCAATGATGTAGGTTTATCAATAAACCTCTCTACATCTCTTTTCATCCAAGGCCAAAAGAAATGCTCATGTAAGATGTCATAAGTTTTGGAAATACTAAAATGACCCACTAAACCACCACAATGAGCTTCCTTAACCAGCAATAATCTAGATGAATAAGAAGGTATACACACTTTACTTTCATGGTAAAGAAAAACCATCATGTATAAGGTACTTTTCATTGGGCACAACCAAAAAAGCATCAAATATGTACTTGAAGTCATTCTTATTAGCATATAACTCTTTAAACATTTCAAAACCAAGTGTTTGAACTTGTAAAATAGATATTAGAGTGTATCTTCCCGACAAAGCATCTACTACAACATTTTCTTTACCTTTCTTAGACTGAATAACATATGGAAATGTCTCTATGAATTCCATCTATCTTGCATGTCTCTTCTTGAGCTTTTGTTGTACTTTGAGAAACTTCAATGACTCATGGTCGGTATGGACTACAAACTCTTTAGGCCACAAATAATGTCGTCAATAATTCAACATTCTCACCAGTGCATAGAGCTCCTTGTCGTAAGTAGCATAATTCAATGCAGTTCCGATCAACATTTTACTAAAATAAGCCAAAGGCTTCTTATCTTGAATCAACACTCCTCCAATGCCAACCACCGAGGTGTCACACTCAATTTCAAAGATTTTCTCAAAGTTAGGTAGTGCTTCTTGCACTACTCAACCTTTCTTTGAACAATTTAAAAGCTTTTCCTTTTTCCTCCCATTTGAATCTGGTCTTGTTCTTGATTACATTCGTTGAGGGACTAGCAATAGTATTAAAGTCATTGATGAATCTCCTATAAAAGCTTGCTAGACCATGGAAGCTTCTCACTTCGGATGTAGTCTTAGAAGTAGGCCAATTCTTGATTGCTTTCATATTGTCTTCATCCACTTGGAGACCTTAAGAATTCACCACATAACCTAAGAAAGTAACATTTTCCAAGAAAAACTCAGATTTTGCAAGATTAGCATATAATTCCTCACTTCTCAAAATAAACAAAACTTGTTTAAGATGATGCAAATGATCTTCATAAGTTTTTCTTTAAATCAAGATGTCATCAAAATAAACGAGAACAAATTTTCCAATAAAATCCCTCAAAATATGATGCATAAGTCTCATGAATGTGCTAGGTGCATTAGTTTTAAACCAAAAGGCATGATCAACCACTCAGGCGTTTTCCATTCATCCCCTTCTTTCATGCAAATTTTATGGTAACCCGACTTTAAATCTATCTTTGAAAAGATTTGAGAACCATGCAACTCATCAAGCAAGTCATCTAACCTAGGGATAAGATGCATATATTTGATAGTGATGTTATTAATTGCTCTACAATCTATGCACATGCGCCACGTACCATCTTTCTTAGGAACTAATAAAACAGGAACGGCACAAGGACTTAAGCTTTCTCTCTTGGCCTCTTTGAGTAGGCTCCTATAAGCTGGCCTATTTCGCAATACCACACCAGGCACCAAATCAATTTGATGTTCAATGTCATGTAAAGGAGAGAGTCTACCAGGCATCTTATCGGGAAAGACATCTTTGAAATCTTTAATCACCTTCACAATAGTACTAGACAAAGAAGATAAATGATCATTAGTAGAAATAAATGATCCCTTGCAATATAAAAGTAACACCAACTCTTCTTTTTCAATAGCTTCTATGATTTCACTCTCTTTTACGTAGAAATATCTCTTTTCTTTTGTAACACTCTCTTTCTTTTGATCACTCATTTTCTTGTCACTCTTTACTTTTACCTCTTTTGTTTTTTCAACCCACATTTCTTTTTCCTTCATCAATGATTTTTATCTTTTGTTCATTCTCAATCCTTTTTTTTTCTCTCATTTTCTTTGCTCTTCTCTAATTTGTTGAGGTGTAAGAAGATTTATGGTATAGGATTTCACATCCTTTACAAATGTGTAAGTATTCTTCTCCCGATGACGAATGACTTTCCTATCAAATTGCTAAAGGCGACCCAACAATAAGTGGCAAGCTTGCGTAGGCACTAGATCATTGTATGTTCCCATAACAATAGGCACTTTCACTTGCCGCAACACCTTAATTTCACCACTATCATCAACCAATGCAACTTGTAGGGATTAGGATGTTTAGAAGTAGGTAACTTCAACTTATCTACGAGATAAATATTAGCTACATTTGTGCAACTATCACTATCTATGATAAGATTAGCAAGTCTACCTTCCACCATGCATTTAGTATGAAAGATATTCTCCCTTTGAATACTTGAGTCATCTTCAATCATTTGGGTAGTCAAAGACCTTATAGTTACCAAACTCAAAGCATCTTCCTCGGCATCTAGAGAAGCATCCTCAACGGTTCCATCTTCATGGCTATTTCCATTATCAACAACGTTCTCAAGACTTTCTTCATCATCTTTCTCAATCCAACCATTCAAGTCTTCACAAGATTAAAGTCCTCTTGGTAGGACAATTGATAATTATATGTCCAAAACCATTGTATTTAAGGCACCTAGATGGATTAGAGATCAATCTACCTTTCTGTTTCACCTTAGACTTAGGATTATCTTTAAAAGCCATCTTAGGTTTTTCATCCTTCTTTGGCCAACCTTTGAAAGTAGATGCTTGAGGCTTAGACACCACATTTCTTAAAGAAGGAAGAGTAGTTTTAGAGAAACCACTTCTTTTCCTTTGAGTTTCAATCTTGGTTGCTGAATAGCACATGTCTTCATAAATGGTGTATGGGTATAATTCTAATTGATTAGCAATATCCCTATTGATACCACCTAGAAATCTAGCAACATAAGAATCCTTGTTCTCTGCCAAGCTTAACCTCAAAGTATAACTCAATCTCTTACATATACTCCTCAACACTTTTGTTACCTTCCTTAAAAGTCATCAATTTGTAGTGAAGCTCTCTATATTAATTCTTCGGTGCAAATCTTTCTTTCATAAGAGTCTTCAATTCGGACAAGTTTCAGCCGGTTGCCTTCCATCTCTAACCGTTTGAGTGACAATCATTTCCCACCAATGAAGTGCATAAACCCAAAATTTGGCAATGACTAACTTAGCTTTAACATTGTCACTATAATTTCTCACCATACAAAGGTTTTCTACTTGATGTTCCCAATTAATGAACACATTTGGATCACCTCCCCCTTGAAGCTAAGCACCTTCCACTTGATCTTGTCTAAGGCTCTATCCCCTTGTTGTCCACCATAATAACCACCAAAGTATTCTTGGCCAACATTAGGATTCTCCCCATAGTCATCAAATAAGTTATATTTATGTCATGCTTCATATCTTGGAACCTCTTCTTGTGGTCTGTTGTATCCCGTTCCTCCTAGACCTCCTCTTCTTCCACCTCTAGGAGTAGTGTGTCTACCACCATCATAGAATTGATGAGTGCTTTGAAACGGTGTTCCAAATGAACCATGATGATTGCAGTTTCTATAACCCTTTGAGTATGGGAATTGACATGCCCTTCAATATGACTTTGACCTCTTTACTCTATAGAAAGATTAGCTATGTCCCTTGGCATATCTCCCATTTCTCTTTTCAGATTGAATCTCTTGCATGATGACCCTCATTGGATCCAAGTTGGAATGAGGACTTTCACTAGTTCCTTCATTGCGAGGAGTTGGTAATTGAGCATCTATGGACATAATGAAACATGCAATTTAAACAAAAGAAACAAGAAATAGTACCTCACAATCACTCCCTAAGTGTATGCTCTCTTTTAATGATCACTCTATTCCCTCGTGTTTGGCTCTCTTATAGCTTTTATAACAATAAGCTCATCATCTTGGCCTTTTCCAAAATCTCACCTCACAATAGTTCTTTGAGTCTTCAAACTTCCTCCCCCACAATCACCAAAGGCAATCAACCAAAGACAAATTCTAATTAAACACTTATTTGAGGAATTAAAGAATTTCAAAGAGAAATTTCATCAAACACTTATAGTGCAAGAGTTCAAAAAACAATCCAAGCTTATTAAGAGCCAATCGATATCAATTTGATCACAAAGAATTTTAAACATTGAAAGAAAGGAATTAGAGTCCAAAAACAACTAAGCAAAACAAAACTAGGCTAAACAAAGAAGCAAGAGTACTAAATAAAATGTTTACAGAAAATAGGGGTCACTGATACCCTGTGACTAAAATCATGATAACCCACAAAAAAAACTCCAAATCCAGTGAAATTAGTTTTCAAAGAAGCGCAGCTCGATGAGGATGAATTTGAGTACAAATGTCACTTGAATTGGATAAGTATAATACAAGATATGAATATATTAATCCACACTTTCCAAACAATTTTGGTTTTTGGATAGATCGAAAGTTGTTATCAATTTGATCTATCAAACCAAGACCAAATCCAATGAAACCAATGGCAAATGATTAATAACTCATAGATCTTGAAATCTAAATCATTTTTTTGTGAAAAAATACAATATATCTTCGTATCAAGCCAATCTTATGGCATCAATTTTCTATTCGAGATTTGCATATCTTCATGTATTTTTCAATAGATCATATATATATTCACGAATTTCTTAACAATTAAACACAAAGTAGTGCTTATTTTGAAGATGGCTCTGATACCAAAAAATATGAATCTTGTTGTGCAAAGATCAAAAGCCTTCAATTAAACCTTTCCATTGACTTTTTGTCTTCAATAGGACTTGAATTAACTTATACCCAAGCAACCATATGTATACCAAACCTATGACCTCTTGAATTCATGTAGCTAATCTTTCCTCCACACTCTAATTCAACATTGGGTATGCCAAATCCAACACCTAACTAGCTTGTGTAAAGAAGACCAAATCAAAACAACTACAAGGATATAGAAATCTTAAAGAAGGAATTTGTGATCAAATTGAGAACCCTTGAATCTTCCCAGTCCAACTATTCAATAAAATGAATCTAAAGATTGATCCAACCCTAGATTAAGTTCAAGACGGAAGCCTCAAAACTTAAAAATCTTAGAGATAACTCTTCAAATTTTTCATAAATTCACCAATTAGCCTCAAAGTAAGCTATAATAGGGTATTTATAGGCATTAGGCTAAACCCTAATCTAAACATGGCCTTGGGTCAACTAAAGACCAACGAGGGACTTAATTAAAAGTTGTAAAGTGAATTAAAAGAGCAATTCCTGCCTAAAATATCGTATTACATAAAAATCAACACCCTACTGTCGACGGTAGGGTATCCTTCCGCACGTGTAGGTCTTCAGCATACTAAGTCCATTTTGGATAGAAACTTACTATGGACAGTAGGTACAGGGCCTACCGCCTGCGGTACGTCCTCTTCTTCATTCTTCTTGGGCTTTTTCACCTCTAACTTGCTCCATTAAATATTTCTTTCTTATGGTATGAATCATGAGCAACTTGGGAGGTTTTCCTTCATCTTCAATTCCTTCATTCTTACTCTTTGATCCATTCTTTATGGTTTCTTCAATGAATGCAACAATTCCTTTAGCCAATCCATCATCATATTCCTTGATTTTCCTTTTCCCTGCCCTTGCTCTAGTAATTGGTCTTTGAATCAATTCCTTAGCTTCTTGATCATCCGGGTTCATATCACAACCTTAACATCTCATAGTTTAAGTGGGTCTGTACGCACATGGAAAATGTCTTTTAAGTCATGTCACGTACATGCTAATCCTGTTAGATAGAACCACAATATTGGTAAATTTCTTTAATAGATATAACTGCATTTTCGTGATTTGAACTCGAAACCTTTGTTTAGTTTATGAGACACCTTAACTATCTCATCTACGTATGTAGATTTTGTGATAGCTATCTTAGAATTAATTTCAATATGGTGGTTTCACCCATTGTTTTCAGGTAAGAACCCTCAACAACATTTTGGGCAAAAACCATGGAAATTTTAGCCCTGTTGGCTCTTGTTTTATTATCTCCAAAGTCAAGAAATTCCATGATGAAGCCATAGAACTTAGCCAAGGGAAAGAAATATCCTTTAGGGTGTGGGGGTGCTGAAAAGATTGGCAAATTTGTATGCTTGAATTTGCCCCATTTTGGGCAGAAGCTAGAAGGGTTATAAGTTTTTCTTCCACAGCAAACCCTAATCTTTGTAGAAGGTCAGAGTAGACTGAGTTAATGGAAAACTCCCCTTTAGACGAGTGCTTCAATAGAAGTTTGTCTTGAGTTTTGCTGTGGCATAAGGCCAAACTGCTACTAAGACGCGAAAATTGGAATCCTTTTCATTTTGTTTCGTTAATTTTTTATAAGAATTAAAGAACTCAGAAGTCATGATTAATTAATTAATCATTTTGACTAACTATTTTTATGTAAATGATAAGTAGAAAGGCTGTAGGAACTAGAATGAATAGTGCAGTAGTAATAAATGCAAGAATATTTACTTCCATAATCTAATCTTTTTTTACTTCGTAATAACTCGGGATTTAATCCCATAGAAATGATAAACCTTTCACTTGTACATTCAATGAATAAATTTCCTCTCAATCTCTCCGGTTTTGAATCGGATCAACCAGCTGAACTTTTACGAACAGCTGCACTTTTGAAGAAGCTGCAAAACAACGAAATGATAGCAAGGGATTTGACTTGATCTAGACTAACTGTCTGAAGGGCTATATGCCAAAACGACCTAAACTCTTGAAGAGAAATGGCATTCTCTTTCTATTATATTATATTATCCCCTCGAGTAAATAATTTCAATGCCTTTTATCGCGGATGAGTCTCTTGAGTCCTTGGACACTTTATCAGTATTCCATCGCCCCGACAAGTGGGAGAGCTCCAATTAAAGCGCATTAAAACAACAACAATATACCTGATATCCAGGGATGAGACTTGTTGACTGCTAAACTACATTCCTTTATTGATTTCACTCTTTTGAACTTGAATATAGGAAATTGACTCTTTAACAAAGAAGATGGTAGGTAACTCAATATGAAAGTTTCTCTCTTCTATCACCGGATTAGAAAGAGTTAATTTAATGTGGTTTATAATACTCTTCACTAATCCGAATTTAAATCATAAAGTGTCCAAAAGTCTAACTTATACACAAATATTAAAAATCTGATTCAAATATATGATCTTTCGAAGATTCATATTTAGATAGGAAGTGTAATGAAGTTTAAGAACCAAAGTATGTGTCCATTACTCCAAAAGTCACCCGGCAACACCAACAATACCATCAAATCAAATGTCACTTCAAATTATTTCTTTCCTTTTTCTTCTTTTTTCTTTTTCTTTACTTTTCTAAATGTTCCCCCCCTTTTTTTTTCCAAATTTAAATAGAGAAAATCTTTGAGAAAAATGAGCATGGGCAAACTGACTAAACCCTCTGGGGGTTTTCATTTAAAAAATAAAAAATGAAAACTGGGGGTGGTCATACCAACTCCTGCCATTATTCTTGGTCAGCCTGTCTGATCTAATTCAGGTAATAGTATAATGTATTTTTCTAAATGGAAAACCCTTGAGAGACTAATGGTAAAAAAGTAAAATCAGTCTAATCTGGCAAATAGACTGTTCAATTTCGTGCCATGCCATGAATGCTTCTGATACATGAGAATGTCCCGGAACACTCCCCCCATTCCAACTCCTTGAACCCATCCATTTTTTTTTGGAATTCTAATATATTCTTTAAATAACTGGTCTAAAAAAAATTATGAACTTGAACTAATGACAATTATATATATGTTTTAATCAATATACTTGCTAATGTACTAAAAATTACATCAGCAGATGGAGTGAAGCTCTCTCTCTCCCCCTCTCCCACTCAATGAGCCTCATACAGAGCAGATAAGAATCTTGCTTTATAGACAAAAAGTAGTAAAGAAAAGTTTGGAATGAACATTTGTAAGTTAATTTGCAAAGCTTTTCCTCATAATAATATATCTTTGAGTGGTATACGATACTACTTAAGTTATGAGGTCAATTAATTTGGACTCAATTTACGAAACTTTCAATAAAATTCATTCTTATTTGAAGTTAAGGTTTAATTCTAAATATTTTATAGTATTATTAAAAAAATTTAAATTTTCAAATTTCCAATCATTTGCAATGCACTTGCTCACTCGTCTAGTAACCCATTCTCTCATGAAATCTTTTAATTGCTAGATCCCTTGATGAATTGATCTTACTCTCTTAAAGGGATTTCCATTTGATGCATTTTACAGTGTAAAACATTAACATCTTCCTCTATATCATCTTGATATGATTAAGCAAATGGCATATATATCACCTCTAGTTTGCTTCCTCACAACCTCTTGTTTTTACAAACTGAAATGAGGTAGGGAAGGGAAGGGGATGGGATGGGAAGCAAGGGCAAAGGGCCCTCTATCAACTACACTATAACCAAGGAAGAGAGTCTGCATTTTCCTCTTTCAAGCACATGAATTGTCCTATCAAAAGATCCATTTCTTTTTAGTCTCAAGAAAAAGACATTCGAGACAAGTGTTTTAGGCTGATAATGACTTAATGAATAGTACTTAGTCCTCCAATATTGCATATGATTAATGAACCTCAATATCCTTTCATTATTGCCACAATGATTGAGTTTTGTGTTTCAATTTTTCTTTTTTTTTGATTAACTTTCCAAAAAATAAAACAAAGACGTGGGTATTATATTTAATCCACTATTTGGAGTGGGCAACATATATAGTTTTATTTGGACTGAGGTCCATATCTTCCTTCCACGAACCATTGCCAGCTTGGGTCTGAACGAATGTTCAATCATTATTTTTTTATTTGTGTGACATCATAACATGTTTTATACGCTTTACGAAAAAGAAGGTCTATTTTTTTCAATCATTAAAAATTACCTTATCATTACTAATTTGTACTGCTGTGGATCACAAAAGCACTATTTATATTCTCTATAACATGAAAATATAAATAGTGATGATCATAACATAAAGTAATTTGCTATAATATACGATTTGTTACAATACTTAAGAGAAATTTTTCAGTATATGTTGAATAATTTCTCAATCGAAATGATGCAGATACACATTTCAATAATTGAGAATCCGTAAAACATAACTTCTCCTTTTACAAACTTAGGAAATGTAAGGGGGGACAAAGAATATTTGTACAAATTGGAAGGGCCTGAATTGGAATAATGATAAAAGAGAAGAGGACTGGCAACAGCCTAAGATTATACAAATAGTGCTATTTCGGATGAACAGGAAAAAATTGTGCAGTCCCTTATAGAAATTAATGAATGCATCTTCATATATAAATATCATATTCATATATATGCTAGTTACGTACAGTGTTTTTGTAAGGAAAACGACATTGTTATGAAGAAAGAAAACGAAGAAAACGACAGCCCCCAAAAGGCTGAAAGTTTAAATGCAGCAGCAGTAGTTGAAACCAAAGTATGAAATAAGTAAGCAAGGTGTCTATGTGTGTCCTCTCTCTCTCTCTCTCTCTCTCTCTCTCTCTCTCTCTCTCTCTCTCTCTCTCTCTCTTTCTTTTTCTTCCTCTCAAGTCTATTTTATACGCAGCACCATTTTTTAACTCTCCTTCATGTTTCATTCTTTATGTGAAAAATCCTTTGTTTTCTTTCCTTTCACATGCAAACTCGGAGCATCCGATATTTCTACTAATCAGGCTTGATAACTTAGTATCTGAAATTATCAACTAATTTAGAATAGATCAGATAACACAAGATCCCTAAACAATAAACAGTAATATAAGACTAGTATAAGACTTTGGTATGTACCATTAGACCGCTTACCCCCTGTAGTTAAAAATCAAACTTGAATCGAGTTAACTCCCTAAACAAATAACTCAAAAGAATGAAAATTACTCAAGTTGAGGGTGGCCCAGCATCAGGGGCGGATCAATGAAAGGGCTCGAGAGGGTCCTGGTTCTCCTAAAAAAAATTTTATACTTTATACGTGGTATAATTAAAATTATATTTTATTTTGTGTAATTAATGCATTTTTCTTATATTGACACTCTAAAAAATAGAAGTAAAATTAAATAATAAAAATATATTAATTTATTATTAAATAATACACCAAATTTTTATATTTAAATTTTAACTTGTAAGAGTCGAGTCCTCCTAAATTTCTCCTGTTCAACATTGTCAACTTGACTCTAAATTGATCAAGTTCTGCATAAGAGTGATCCGACACTGGTCAACTTGCTAGAATTGTCCAAGCTTGGTAGCTCAATATTAGTTAACCTAACTATGATACAATAATTAAAATTTTATAAGATTAGACATTGTAATTGATCTAACATTGGTTAACTGGCTAGAATTGTCCAAGCTTGCTAATAGTTCAATTTGGTAAATTTGACTATGATACAATAATGTTCAATATTGGTAAACTTGACTATGATACGATAATTACAATTTTATAAGACTGGACACATACGAGTGGCCTAATATTAATCAACTGACTCATACCATGTTAAAAATCAAAATTATACCTAACATCCAAAAAACTACCTCACTACAGCGAAAGAATTATCCAAATTTATAAGAAATTCACCTTCATTTTTTTGTGTTGATTATCCAACGTTAGATTATCAACAATGCTCGACTCTAATCGCGTTTGTTTCATCAAGAAACAACTATATTTCTCGGAATTCTAAATCGAGACATATTTAAGAGAAGGAAAACTTCAACCGTCTTCACTAAATTGTCTTATGGTAAATAATAATATATAATAGACAGACATTTTGTAGTCTATCAAAAAATAACATATGTAGGTATACTAAGAGAGGAGGAGCCGAGGAGGGTTCGACAAAGATAATAATATGGACATGGTAAGTTTGTTTTTGTGCATATGTTGTGTCTATTTTTGCTGCAACTCTCTGAGTGTATGTATTATGGGGGTTGTGATGTGGAAGAGAAGCCGTCTGGTCATTATAAAAGAAGGTTTTATCGTTAATTTTTATTATTCTCATGTTTGTATGTTTTAACATGTTTTACTTGATAAGATATATTTGGTCTATGTTTCACGCAACAAGATCGAGTGTTAGTGACAAATAGATAATTTAGTGATAGATAAAGCTCTTTACTAGGTAAAGGTCTTGAATTCGAACTACATTTCTCTTTAATTAATTAAAAAAAAGAACCAAATGTTTAGATCAATATACAAACTATATATATTTAGAAATGTGATATACAAATTATATATATATTTAGAAATGTGACCTCCTCAGGGTCCATTTTAGAAGGCTACAATAACTTTAGAATTATTATCAAAGTATAGACAAATATTGCCCAAATTGCCTCGTCGGATTGTTTTCTATTCTTTTGGGAAAGAGAAAATTAATAGTTAAAAAATATCTCAAAACTATTTATATTTAATAGTGATGCTTAATTTTTTTTATAAAGATTTTTTTATTAATTAGAGATATACGATTTTAACTAATTTGATAGTTTGACTCTTACTTCTAACTAATTTGATAGTTTGACTCTTACTTTGTAAATTAAGACCTACTCCTAATATTTTGAGGGCATTAATAGAATTCGAACTTTATACCTTTCTCACATTCATAATGTGTTTACTTATTACGCCAAGCCATTCAAATATGGCTAAATCTTTTTTAAAACAAAAATTACTCATGAACTATTCAATAGGTACCGTTTCTGCTCACTAACCTTCAAAATTAGACCATTTTAAATCGGTAGTCTAGACACGTTTTTGTTAGAAACTTTTCTTCTTCAAACAATTCAGTGCAATAAGGCATGAACAACGACACATCCAAATTCTATCATGCCTTTGGATAAATGGATATTTTATGAATCGCTATATTTATATATATATATATATCTAGTTTTTTACTTGTCAAATTTTAAACATTTATTATTTAAAAAAGTATGAAAGTTTAAACTTATTTTAATCCTAGAATTCCGTTCAAACTTTTTTTCATTATTATTCGTATTAGTTTCTATGTTAAAAGAATAAAAAATGTCATTAATAAGAGGGTATAATAGAAATTTTTTATCAAATATTACATTAAAATCAAAATATAATTAAATAAAAAAATACAAAAATTCTCACCACGTAACAAATAGGAAAAATATAATATAATAGTTTTAAATCATCAAAATAATACAGAGGCAGTAAGATTTGATTTTACCATCATTGAATGCAAGAAGAAAGAAGTTCAATAAATACAAATATTCTTTGATGTACACACAGATCCATTTTCATATATCAGTGACAACCACTCGACAATAACATCAAGAATAAAAAAATCACCCCACATATAGCATATGATCATCGCACAAAAAAAAAATTCAAAATAAAAAGCCCCTTTTGTTAAAACACAACCATTAAAATCTCAATTCTTCCCGTAATTACTACTAATATAAAGAAACAAAAATATTTAACAATTAACCTATTTCCTTTTTTTTTCAATTTATTTGTTGTGAAATATACTTTTTCTTATTTAAAATATTTATCACTTACTTTTTTATATTTCAAAATATCATATACTAGTTAACATACTTTTACCATTACAAGATTCCGTCATTTAATAAATCAATAAAATATTTATGAAAAATTTCCACATATATACATAATTGGACACAATTCAAATTGACTTTATTTATATTCTCAAATATTGACATGTTAACCTTCAAGAAAACCACATTATTTTCATGTTCGTAAGTGTTTCATATTAATTGTCAATTTAAGTCATGACATAAGAATTAAGTCATGATATGAGAATTAAAGGAATCGTTGAATTGTTAGATTAGAAGGAAATAGATCAAATTACATTTTAAATAGTTCTAATGGAAATTTAGAAGTAATTGTTTAATTTCAACAAGTCAAGATATATATATATATATATATGAAAAAAAATAGAATTTAAGTTCTCTTAATATAAATTGAATCCAAACACATATAATATGAAAACAGATGAATTGAATCTTAACGAGTTTTACCTCATCATAAGAAAAAAAAAAGCTTGTAAATTTAGAAAATAGGATGAGAGAGGAGGGAGGGAAAGAGAGATGATGTGGAGAGACTGACCTGAAAATTATATTCCCGAAATTCCCCTGTGTCTCTCTCGCATGAAAAAGAGAAGAATCAATGCACCCTCCTTATTACTGCCGCCTGGACTGGAGATTCATCCATCCATCACACTTTTTTAAATTAACAAACGAAAAAAGCTACTACTAAAAAAAAATATTATATATATATAAACTTCTGATCTGAACAATTTGTTATACTACAGTGTATTTCTGAATTCTTCTGCTGCTGCTGCAATTATAGACATAGAAGTAAGTGCCAGATAATTAGCCCCAATTTCTTCTTCAACTTCTTCTATGGCATGAAAAGTTTATTCCCACATTTGCAGCGCCAAGCTTCAGGATAATACTCTAATGGAATACTCAAACCGGGTTGAATTGGTACATGAACGGCTTTACACGGCGTACATCTTCCGCACTTAGATCTGCATGACGGCGGTGATGAACCCGGTCCACTTAATCTCTGTATCAAACCCTCCTCCCTAACTCCGCCGCTGTCGCCACCGCCGCCACCTGTCAAATTTGTTACCCACATTTATAAGCGAAATTGAAGTTTTTAGAAATGGGTTTTCTTTTTTTGTTTTGGTTAAGAAGTGGTACACTTACTGAGTTGGCGCGTGGGGTGAAGTCTAAGTGCCGAAACTGAAGAGAGTAACAGAAAAGCTAAGAAGGCAGTTACGGTAGCAAAGGAAAGTGCACCTTGCTGCTGCTGCTGGTGGAACAGACGGCGGAGACGGCGTCGTATTACGCCCATAACAAACTCTGAATTAATTGCTTATAATTACACAAATTTCAAGAAGAAATTGCAGATTGAAGGAGAAGGGGAGGAGAAATTAGTTGAAGAAACAATGGAGGAGGAGAAGATGGGTTTTTTGGGGAAAGTGATATGGGGGATGGGGAGGGAATGTCATAGAACTAATACTACTCCATAGTTGTTGTTCATAGGAAAGCTACTAGTAAAGTACTAACAGTAGCTAGATTGCTAAATTTGCTATTGTTGCGTGTGAGCAAATGTACAGAGAGAGAGAGTCTAAGTCAAAGACACAACCTAACATTTAAAGATGAGAGAGAAATGGTGGTGATGAGTGCTGAGCTTAGCTATCTATACACACATGTATGTATACATATAGAGAGAGAGAGAGAGAGAGAGAGAGAGAGAGAGAGAGAGATTTTGTGACGAAGATGAAGTATAGCTTTTCCTCGGGGCAGGTTATGACTTATGGCTATCGGTTTGGGGAAGAAGGAAGGAAGGAAGGGCTAAAATAGGTGTATGATGAGGAACGGGGTTGTTTTGGTAAATAAAGAGAGATTTTATAACTTAAGTCCATAACATGTTGTATGGTCTACTGACCAACCTTTTATATTGTTAGTATTTTAGTAATACAATGATCCCCTCCCAAAGGGGAACAAAAAAAAAAGTCTATAACATGTTCCCTTTCAAAAAAAAAAATCCATGACATATACATTTTTTAAATGTATAATGAAGAAGTGTTTTTCTTCACATTATATATATAATTTTTTTTTTTAATTTTATTTCTGAGAGGCATCTTATATTCAAGAATACGTAACTCTAATTAATTTAAACTTATTTTATGAAGCGCCCACATCATTTTATTTAATCTCAAAAGTTAGAGCCCGTCTCTTAAAGAAAAAAAAAATTATAGTTTGGTTTAAAACTTTTTTAACATGACACCATATGTTTGATCAAACTCATGACCTTGTATTGATCACTTGCCAACTGTGTTAAGTACATGGATTTTAATATATATATATATATATATTAGAGGACATTTTTCGAATTCAATACTTCATACCAGAGAAATGAGGTTTCTACTATTGAATTATTACTTTATTTTTAGAGTCAATTGCAAAATTGCATCCTTAAGTGAGAGGCAAGAGAAATTTACCCCAAAAATTAAAAAATAAGCAATTTACCCTTCTCCTCCCTCAAATGTATAAAATGTCAAATTTACCTTTTTATGTAAGTTTTTTTTGTTACAAAAGTATCCTTAAAGTTCAATAAAATTATTTTAGTTTATAACTTAATTTATAATTATTGTTTATTATAAAATAATTTCATAAAATTTCCAATAATACCTTTGTAGTTGATACTTTTTAAAGATCAATTATTTAACTTGAAAAAGTTCATTATTTAAGAAAAATTAGCTTAGTTATTTTAAATTTTAATTCAATAAAAACTAAATATTCATAAGTAAAGTATTAAAATAATAATAGACTAAAATCTACGTTTTTCTTTACAGCAGTAGTATTTACTGTAAAGAATACTGTAAAAAAATAATATTTTAGTCTCTTAAAGTTGCCTTATTTTTCCCCTTAAATAGTTAAGTTTTTTAAAGTTTAATAATCAATCGTGAAAGAATTTAGACTAAAAATATATTATTACAAACTTTATGTAAGTATTTTGTAATAATATTTGTTTAGTCTATTTCTTTAAAATAACTATTTAATTTAAACAAAGGTATTTTATTTTATAAAAATAAATAAATGGTGAATTCGTAACAAACTTACTGTAATAAATTAATAGTATTACTGTAAAGGAAAAAATTTAGATTTTCGTTTATTATTTAATACTTTACTTTTAAAATGTTGTATTTTTCTTATTGAATTAAATTTAAAATTACATTACTAATTTTTTTAAAATAATTAATGTTTTTAAGTTAAATAATCAATTAAAGAATACATACTAAAAATATATTTTATCACAAATTTTATGAAAGTATTTTGTAATAAATTATAATTATAAATTAGGTTATAGACTAAAATAATTTTACATCAAATTTGAGAGGATTATTTTGCAATAAATAATAACTTACATGAAATGATAGTTTGAACATTTTATATATTTTAAAGAGATAAACGGTCTATTTTTCAACTTCAACAAGGTAAAATATTTTTAATCATCCACTTGAAAAGATATTTTACAATTAACCCTTATTTTCAAGGAGAAAATAACTTACATATTATTAATATTAAGAGTGGTGGAATGACTATTTATATCAAAAGCAATATTATATTGCCATTCTAAAGTAACATCAAAATAACATCAGAAATCAGAATGTAAAGCAATACTGTCTAGAAGACAGGTTTAATAGTTTCCGACCCAATATTCATAAGAAAATCTAATAAAAGACTATGTATCGGAAAAAATCAGAAGCCAATATGCCCACCGAAAATATTACCTTAATATATATATATATATATATATGTGTGTGTGCGCGCGCGGAGGGAGGGAGATTACTGAGAAAATATATTCTTTAATGCTTTTATTAGTTGAACGTAAAAAATGTTAAACTTTACTGAAAGGACGAAATTCACGCAGTTCTTTATTATATAAAAGAGAAATTTATTATTTATAACCATAATTTTTTTATTTTTCTCCTTATAATCACAAACTTTAATTTTATCTTTTTTAATTATAAAATATTCTTTCTATTTATAACCATAAATTTTATTTTATCATTTTTTAGCAATAAACTAATTTTTTCTAAAAATATTTATGAATTATTTTTTACCTTTTAAATATAACAATTTATTAAAAATAGTCTATGACTATATTTGAGATGTTAAAAATAGTGAATGGCTATATGAAAAATATAGTTCATGGTTAAAAAAAAAAGATAAAATCAAAATTTTTAACTATAAACAGAAAAACAAAAATAATTTTCGGCTAAAAAAAGATAAAATCAAAATTTTTTACCATAAAGAGGAAAAAATTAGTTTATGACTATAAATATCTACATTTTTTATATAAACATTACATTAGTTCATATTATGACAAGTAAAAAATTGCAAGACAATTGTATATCAAATCTTATAAAATTTATTACTTATATGTGCCTTAAAGAAAACATAAATTGTGAATTAACAACTTTACTCATATTAATATGCTTTCGAGCATAATAATTTAAATGAAAATAGTTGTTTCTCATAAATAATAATAATAATAATAGTTGTTTCTCTTTGTTTTTGCTACTAAAATGTGAGATAACTTATTGAAGTGGTTTATTTCATCTTGATGTCTTTTTGCTCTCCAAGAAGGTTCACTTCAAAAGCATTCATAATTGGCTTTTCGGGTTTTCTTTTTGGCTTGTTTTGTAGGTTTTCATTCTCCACGAGGAACCAATACAATGGAAAATGTGACATTATTGGTAAATTTTATGGGACAAAAATGGTTTCGAATTGTTCTTTCTACTATAATTGGTTCATTTTTTTTACCTATCTTGGAATGTTGAATTTGCTGCTTCCATATGCAGTCGAAATGGTTACCAAAAAAGAAAATTAGTTTGGAAAAGTATTTTTGGATTAGAAAAATAGTCTATCAACTTTCCTTGATAACAAATGTTAGTGATTTTTATTTAAAAAATAAAACTATAGCTGAACCCAAATATTTTTTCCCCATTTCTTTCCAAGTAAGAGGAGAGAGGCAGGGAGTCAGAAAGCGAGTACACAACTATCTATATAACTATTTATTTTGTTTAAATATACTATTTTCTTCATTTTATATTATTTGTCGCATAGAATAATGCGTAATAATTAAGAAAATAATTATTTTATCTTGATCCAAATAGGCATGAACTAAATTACTTTTTAGTTGTTATTAATACTTTTAATAAAAATTTGTAGAAAATTATTTAATTTCAGAAAATAGATGTATATGTAAAAAAGAATCATTTTATACTTCATTGATTTGGTAAAGTAACAAACATTTTTTAAACAGAAAAAGTATGCATAAATGACCCATAATATGAAAGAGATGAAATATTAATTAGTATTGTAAAAATTGAACATTTAATTTACTAAATTGAGGGATGCGATTACAAAATTATTTTCTTAACAATTAGTAGGACTGTTTTGTTTAATTTGTACTTGTTAACACTCTAAATTGGATTAAACTTTTGATTTAGCCCAATTGTTTCTTCTCAAATTTACAAGATAAAATGATCACCACAAAAAATAATAATAAAAACAAATAGACGATGTGAGTGAAAGATCCTAAGTGAAGTAATAATTTGAAATAGCACCAAATAGCTGCAAATTCAGAATATCTTTTGCTATTTTGTCATCAAAGCTATGGCCACTAATGAAGGTGCCTTGTTCTTCTTACCATATATATATATATACAGAAAGAGAGAGAGAGAGAGAGAGAGAGAGAGAATTCAAAGAAGCAAATTGTATAATTTTGAGTGTCATATATAACTAGCCCTAGTCTACAAAGGGGAAAATTATAGATTGGTGTTCATGTAACAAATGCAGGGGTACCATATGATAATATAATTGCTGAATTGGTATTGTTTGGTCTATTTTATGATGATAAAGAAGAGGTATTGAGGGTCCCAAATTTTGGTTTGATTGACCCCTGATCTGATCTTTGGAGAATAGGACTGTACTGTCCTTGATGATGTGCTCTCTTGACATGCTTGCATTTTCATCATTTCATCAAGAGTCTATTCTTATAGGGTTATTTGTGTCTTAGCATAATTTTCTTACTCTGAAGAATCACAGTAATTTTACATATATGCATTTATCTTTTATGTAAGATTCTGCAACATGTTCATAAATTTCTTTTATACCTTAGACATTTGTGTATCTACAATATTGACTAATTCATATTTAATTTATATAGCATCTATAGAGTTTAACTCTTATTTGGAAGTTAGGATCTAATCCTAAGCACTTCAAGATGCTGTATAGAGGATTCCATCATTGGACCTCCTAAACATTCCCAGTACACTTATTCACTATGTCAAGTCAATGAATTATAAACTTTATTTTTTTTATTAAGTAGTTATAAACCTTATTATTTATGCCTAACACATTTTCATTTATCTAAATCTTTCTGCTACTAATTCACTTGGTACTTCTCGCTAAAAGTATACGTATCTTTTATATAAGGCACCAATGTGTATCTAAATTATTAAAAACTACTATATGTCAAAATAGATTTATATATAGATGTAGATATTTAAGAAAAATGTAATTAATTAAAGTCTACAAGTATTTTACGCAAGTTGATATGTAATATAATTGAAGAATCCATATAGTCATTTTCATTTATCTTCCTTCAGAATCCTATACAAGTACACAAGACTTTTCCTTTTCAAGGAAAAAAAACACACATTTTCTAAATTAATATTCAATGCATGGATGGATCAAGAGTTGGCAGCTGGAGAACTAGATGGGTGCAAAAAGCTACACATATGAATAGTGAGGACTGGAAAGGAATTCCGATAAAATGATATAAATATGGTAAAAGTATGGGGGCTAGAATGTAAAATTCAATGGACAAATTGAGAGAGGGTGTTAGGGAAGGGAAGGGCTGGTGGGGTGGGGTGCATGGGGATAGGGGTAGGGTAGGTTGCCAGAGAGGGTTAAGGACAGGACAACACCCGTGTGGTAGTGTAAAGTGTGGGAGGAGGAGGGTATGGGAAGAGACTGTCTTGTACGAGACCAACATCTGAGTCAAGGAAACCAAAAATCTACCCATTATTGACTCTTTTCTTCTCTTACATGCGTGCTTTATATAATTGAATAACAATTGAGTGCCATCTAATCAGAATTAATGTTAGAATTCAACTCCTCACAACTATCACACAAAACATGAATTCATATTATTGAGGCTATAAACAAATCAAGATTTTCACAAACACTTTGTAAAATGCTCGGCTCAAGTAATTCGGGGTTGGCGGAACACAAACTGAGTTTGAGCTGAGTTAAAATTTAGTGAAAACAATTCGAAATTTATTAAGAGCTGGATTCGTGAGCTTGAATTTAGGTTTGATAATAAATATAATCATTCTATTGTTATATCTGTAAAATTATTAAATGAATGTTCGAAATTTACAGGATAATATTTGATGTGTAACTAAATCATATAAGAAAAAAATTTAAATTTTCTATTCTCTTAAAAGCTATATTATTTAAAAAATAGTGATATATGAAGTAATATTGAGTAGATCAATGAATATACTTAATAAAGATATAAGGGCTATTTTCGACGTAAAGTACATGCATACCTTTTTCTTTTCTTTTCAATTTTACCCTTAATTGACTAAAATCTACTCAATGTTGATCTTCATAACATTTTAATATATTCCATGAGAAATATGTCTTTTTAGGTCTCAAGCAGACGATCCAAACTATTGTTTGCTTTTTCATTTTACCTCCTCTTTAATTAATTTATTATCTTCCTACTTCTTTTTTGCTCTTCTTATTTATTAGAAGTATAAAAAATATCTTACACAAAAATTTATATTATTTTCTTAATTTTAGTTTTTTTGTATAAGTCTAAAGTGAATTTACGGAAGTAGTATTTTTTATCGGAGATAATACTACTTAAGATATGATACTTCCTCCATTTTTTTTACTGGCCACATTGTGGTTACAAAGCAGTATTTAATGAATATTTTATTATTATACCCTCCATTAATAATAAATTTTAACATCTTTTATTTTTCTAATATAGAAATTACTAAAAATAATAATGAGGAGAAAGAAAAATTTAGAAGGTATTTTATTCTAAAAAATATTTAAAATATTATATTTTTTAAATAATGTGATATTTTAAAGGTGACAAGTATAAAAAAAAAACAATATGAGGAGGGAGTTAGTAGAAAAAGAATGAATGAGTAGTAAATAAATAGTGGTAATGAAGAGGTAACATTTAATGAGGTGATGATGAGTATGCGAATGCGGGCCTACAAGTGGAGGGTTAAGTAAGATCTATTCAAAAACTCATTTAAAGCCTGAGTTAGAACGACCTAAGGACTCAAACCCCATTATGCATATTGATTTGGGCTCTCTCTCTCTCTCTCTCTCTCTCTCTCTCTCTCTCTCTCTCTCTCTCTCTCTCTCTCTCTCTCTCTCTCTCTCCCTTCCTGTGATATTGCTAATTTGTTGTAGATCCGATTAAAGTTATATTGTCCACTTCCCATGCTCTCTCACTAAGCCAAAAATAAAAATGAACATAAAAATGCACCCTTTATATTTTTATTTCTACCAAAACTAAAATTAATTTTAAAAAAAAAATAAAACTACTACCTTCAAAGGTTGCCTTGTATGTTTATTGCTTCATTACCTCACTTCATTCTTCATTTCTTTTTAATATAGGTCTAATTTCAATTTAAGTACTACTATCATTTTAGAAGTTATTTTTTAAAAAGTAAATATTATATTTAGTCCTTAATTTTTTTCGTCTCTAGTATATTCTTAATATTTATTTTTAATTTTTAAAATCCTCAACAAACTTTTTAAATTTTATATTATGAGAATTGTAACATATCTTCATAATCCAATTTGATTAGGATTTGGAACTTTCTGAAAGAAGCAAAGTTTTAAGTTCCATATTGATTTTTCCTATTCTTGTAATATTCTCTATATTTGGAGTTTGAGTTAAGCATTTTAGAGTATGAGAAACATGTAGGGCTTGCACCATTTTGTCTAGTTATGGACTAGTAGTCTAATTATGGACCTAAGTCATTATTGTTGAGGTTTCTTTGACATAGTTGTAGTTGGGATTTGGGTCTTCTAGGCTTTGTGGGATTGAGAGAGTTTTCCTTATTTATGTAATTCTCCATAGTGAGTGAGTGGATTTGTTTCTCCTTCGCTTGTGGATATAAGTCGATTCACCGAACCACGTAAATTCCCTGTGTCTTCTCTTTACTGCTTTCATATTATTTTGTGTTATCTTATTTTTTTTAGGTCTAACAGATTGGTATCAGAATCAGATTGTAAAAGAGATTGTTCTTGTTGTTTGAAGCATGACGATTGAGAAGATTTTTTTGTCACGGAAACAGAGAAGGTACACAAAGCAATGACTACAACTATGAAATGTGATATTTTGAAGCTACATGCTTGAAGAAGAAGTTTATCATCAATAACTTGAAGATTCTCGATGGGGGACATGGGATTTTGTTTGTAGAAGGTGGAGCTACAAATAAAAAATTAGTTGTGTTCTTCGTAATTACAAGTCAAGTTGGAGATTTATTAGGATTTTGACTTGTATTCCTAATTCAATTTGATTAAGATTTAGAAGCGTCTGAAATGAGCAAAGTTTTAGTCCTACGTTAGTTTTCTATGAGAACTGATCTTGTAATGCTCTCTATATTAGGAGTTTGGATTAAGCCTTTTATGATGTGAGAAACATGTGGGGCTTGGGCTATTTGTCTAGCTATGGGTATTAGCCCAATTATGGGCCTAAGCTATTCTTGTTGGGTTTCTCCAACATAATTGCAGTTGGGTTTTGGGCATTTTGAGATTTGTGGGTTTGAGAGTTGATGGGAACATCCCATCAAACTTTAAATTTGGGCTCAAGTTATTTGGCCAAACACTTATTAAAGCCAAGAAATAACCACTATTTTATTTAGGCCCACACACCGAGTATAGTTTGTTGTAGTAAATGGGGTTTAAAAGATCCATTTGACATTTCCTTATGTATCCCAGATGGGACTACCATGAATCCCAAGGATATCCACATCTATAGATAGAGGTACCGTTCTATCTAATTTTATGTCATTTCTATTTCATACAATTACTCTGCCAAATTGCTTACTAACTTAAGCATCGGAGGTGAAACAGGAGGACAACCCCGATTTGGTCTTCATTCATTCTGTCTTGCAGGTGATTTACTTCAAGGATTAATACTTGAAACTCATCATTTGACGCCACCATGCTCTTTTTTATTTTTACTTTCTCAATTACCTATGAATATTGAATAATGGCTACTGATCCTAGCAATCGGGAAAAGCCCAGTACCACAAACCCTCCTTTCCCTGTCCCACCTGCACCCCTAACTATTCTTACATTTCCCTTTCCCTTTCCTATGCCTAGCCACAAGCATAGGAATCTCCATTTCTCTCTATTCTTTTTTTGGAACAGGCAAAAGTAGTACCACAATACAGCCGAAATAAATCTTACAACTACAAACTCTCCTTGCATCCATGCAAACCATGTTGGCTCAACAATCTATTCCTTCTGGCCCGACAATAGCAACGTCGGCTCCCTGATCACAATTTACTATGCCACAGTTTCCATCTCCATCATTTCCTTCTAATATAGCTTCTGAAGATGTCTTTTCTCAATGAGAGTCACCTATTCCTCCAACCCAAAACATTCATGATTTGGTAAATCAAACTATTACACAGATGACTCCGTCTACGTGTATTACTGATGGCGGTTGGGATTTCTTGTAGCATAATCCTTTGATAGAATCTTATACTTGTGCTCCAGTGCTAAGTCAGTTCATTTATTTAAAGATAGAAACGTATGATGGGTCCACCTATCCTATATAGCACATGATAAGATTACTTCTCAAATGTATGGGTACAATGCCTTAGATAATACGTGTTGCAGAATATTCTTGAGTTCATTAACCAGGAAATCTCTAGCGTGGTATACTCATCTGCCACCTACAAATATTACAAGCTTTAAAGATTTGGGAGAGAAATTTATTCAAAATTTCCCTAATCCATTTTTCAACCTACTTCAAATTGTCTCCTTAGTGTTCGTCAGCGAACATCAGAATCTATGCTGGATTTTACTGCCTGATTCAACCAGCCAGCTCAAGAAATTCCCTATTTATCCGAAAGAGAATATATCAAAGCTTATAGAAACAGATTGACGAACCCGACATTCTCAAGGAAGTTAGCTCAGAAGGAGCTACCCAATGTCAATGCTCTCTTATCATGAATTCAAAGTTCATCTACGCGGATGATTACGTACGAAGAAGGAGAGAGTTGGACAAAGAAGTCAAGGAATATCAAAGTCCCAGAAAACCTAAGCAAGGAGAGCCCAAACAAAAACGAAAGATTGAGGATCAACTTGGTCCTCCAGACATTTCCCAATATGATTATTCCCTGTTAAGTGTTCCCCAATCGAAATTCTATGAAAAATTAATCCTTTGGTAGACCTGTGGAGATATTGTGACCTCCAAAAAGAGGAACAAAGCCAAATATTGAAAGTTCTTCCCATAAGGACCTCGGTAAAAAAACAGAGCAATGCAATGAATTGAAGAAAGCAATTGAGAACGCTATCAAGAAAGGGAGATTGAAAGAATTCATAGATAATGCCTCTACAAAGAGGATATTGGGAGCTGACACCTCAAAATGCCATGGCAATATGACAAAAAAAAGGAACAAGAATGACATTTCCTCGTCTAAGTTGAGAATCATAAATGTTATACAGGATGTTGGACTACTTTCAAACTATTGGCAGCTCTGTAAAGATCATTTTTAAAGATACTTTCAAACAAATGACAATTCCTTGGGATAGAGTAATTTCTTACATTGCCCATTGGTTAGTTTTGCTTGCCAAACAATCAAATCTGAAGGAAATATCAGCCTTCCCGTATCCGTTAGTGATACATCACACATGGTAGAGTTTTTAAGTGTTTCTGCCCTGTCCCCATATAATTACATCACGGGAAGACTAGCATTGAATCAACTGCAAGCTAAGGTTTCTACTTGTGATTTATCCATGGAGACTCCTATGGCAAAGGAGGTATAGACAATATATGGAGACCAGATTGCAGCATTGGAGTGTTAATTCGCTACTGTGAAAGAGGTCGAAAAGATTGAGAAGAATTCGATGATACCAATAAAATACCCAAGATGGAACCTGAAGCAGAGTTTGAACTTTTCGTTCTGGATATGCAAAAACCATATCAAACTGTTAAGATCGAGAAAGACCTACCAATCGATTTACGTATGAAAATAACTTAAACTTTGGTAGAATATAAGGAAATATTTGCATGGTCTTCCTCAAACCTAGGGGTTGTACCACGACACATTACAGAGCACATGTTTATCATTTCTGAAGGAACAAAATTTGTTTTCCAGAAGAAACAGGCATTCTCAAAAGCCTGAAAAGAAATAATCAGGAAAAAGGTTAAAGAGTTACTCGAAGCAGGAATAATCAAACCAATTGATTTTCCCGAATGCCCATCGAACCCGGTAGTGATGGCTAAAGCAGGAGGAGCATGGAGAGTGTGTATAAACTTGATAGGCCTAAATAAGGCAATCCCAAAAAAGCCTCATCCTCTCCCAGTAATCGATCAACTGGTGGATTCAGTAGCGGGACATAAGCTGTTATCTTTCCTTGATGCATATAAGGGATATTACCAAATCCCAATGGCAAAAGAAGATATGGCAAAAACTACTTTTGTCACTGATGATGGCATTTACTATTATACCAGAATGCTTGTTTGGCTTAAGAAATGCTGGAGTGGGCTTCCAGGAGGGCTGAACAAAGCCTTTGAGGGACTTACTGGAAAAATCGTGAAATTCTATGTAAACTATATCATCGTCAAATCAAAGAAGAAATAGTATGTCCTAGATGATTTGAAACAAATCTTTGATAGACTTAGAAAAATTGGGATGAAGCTTAACCCAAAGAAGTATACATTTGGTGTGTTATCTGGAAAATGCTTGGGTTATTTGGTCTCTCAAAGAAGAATTGAAGCAAACCTAGCAAAAATCAGAACTATACAAGAATGGTAGAGCCAAAGACGATAAAAAATGTACAAAGTCTAGCAGGAAGAATGACCTCCTTAGGGCATTTTCTTGCAAGAGCAGGAGAAATAAGACTTCTATTCTATCAAATTTTAAGGCACCTTGCCAAATTTGAATGGAAAGTCATGCTAACAAAGCTTTCCTAAAGCTTAAGGTATATCTCCCTTCTCCTCCATTGTTATTCGCTCCGATAGCAAATGAAACATTATACTTGTAACTAGCCATCACTTCCAAAGTGATTAACTTTGTCCTTTACTATGTGAGTATAGTGTTTTGAAACCTATTTAATTACTATTTACTATGTGCGTCATGTTTTGAATGGTTCAGAGGAACTTTATAGTTTCCTAGAAAAGTACATTTTATGTCTTGTCATAACTGTGCAAAAACTAAAACCATATTTTCAAGCACATTCAATCAATATTTTAACAAACATTCTATTGAAACACATCTTGCATAAACTTGATAATCGGGAAGAACATATAAATGGGCCTCAGAGTTAAGTGAATATCATATTGACTTCTCCTCTCGTAAAACCATTCAAGGTCAAGCTTTAGCTGATTTCATTGTGTCGTATTCTTTTCTCGATAGATCTAATGATAACAAACATTAAGCATGACCGATAAGATTAACACATAGGTTTTGAATGTTGATGGTTTAGAGGGAGAAAGGCACAAAGGTGCCAGATTCATGCTAGAAGATCCCAATGGCCATCAATATGCTTACGCCATAAAGTTCCTATTCCTGTTAGTTACAATGAGGCAAAATATAAGGCCCTCTTGGTAGGGCTGTGCATGGCTCAGAGCCTCAAAATCACTCATCTCCACGTTGGAAGTGATTCACTAGTTATTATTGGATGAAATTTTGAAGTAAAATGGGACAACATGTAGAAATACTTGGCTTGTGTACAGCTTATCTCCGGATTTTAAAAAAAGGTGCCCCAGGAGAAAAATGTGCGAGTAGATATGTTGTCCAAGGTCAGTGCAGGAGAGAGCTTATGGAGGGAATATGGATAGAATCTTTCTAGGAGAAAAGTATATTTAAGGAGGTATGCATAACAAAAACCATTGAGGATTGGATCCAGCCAATCAAAGACTTCATTTTAGAAGAGAAACTACTTGATGAAGAGAAAAAAGCAAGGAAAATTCGCACAACTTCTACAAGATACATCCTCATTGACAATCAACTGTACAGAACTATGGACACTTGGCCTTTGTACAAAATGTTAAATTCATGCTAATGAGCAGCTCCACATCCCGATGTCAGAATACCGCACCTTTGGTACCTCGATAACCTTTGCTCAATAGAGCATCAGTCACTTGGGCACATTTCCCAAAGCACTTGCTGGCAAGAACTACTTGATCGTGGATATTGACCATTTTACTCGATGGATTGAAGTTAAGGCATTGGCAAGTATTACAGCAAGAAAGGTGAAAGAATTCTTTAATGGAGATGTCATTTGTCGATTCGGGTTCCCTAAGATCCTAATATAAAATAATAGTAAGCAGTTTGATTCCAAAGATTTCTACGAAGAGTTGCACATAGAGTAAGGGTTCACATCAGTGGAATACCCACTAACTAACGAGGTAATATAAGTCACTAATAGAACCATTTTACAAGTTTTAAAGAAAAGGCTTGATGATCTGAAAGGTAGATAGTTGGAAGAATTTCCAAATGTTTTGTAGCTTATAGAACCACTCCATGAACTGCAACGATAGAGATTTCTTTCAACCTATGTTTTGGGGTAGACGCAATGATACCAGCCGAAATCGGTAGTAAATTCTTGAGGAATGTAACCTTTGATGAGCATTCAAATGATCATATGCTTCATGAACATCTTACACATATAGACAAAGTCTGAGAACAAGTTGCTCAACGGGATGCCCATTACACGAAACAGGTGGCAACATACCACAATGCAAAGGTAAAGCCTTCAATAATCAGAGAAGGCGATTTAGTATTAAGAAAACACGAGGTTATTATAGTGAACCCAAACAGGAAACTAGATCCTATATGGAAGGTCCTTATCGGGTTATCAAATGCAATGGTAACGGGAGCTACAAATTACAAGATTTTGAAGGAAAAATTCTAGGAAGGACTTGGAACAACCTTAACCTCAAAAAGAATTTTCTTAAGAAGTTATTTCATATAATTTGACATGTATTTGAATATTTCCTAAGTATCAAATACTCACATTATTTTCTACATTTCTACAATGTTTTTTTTTTCTTTGAACTTTACTGCTCCCTGTTATCCCTAAAATTTATTCAAATAATTGATAACAGAGTTGATTTACGTACAAATTAAGCTCGTCATGCTAAAACAAAGGTGTAAAATCAAATGAAGTTAAAAAGTTTTGGAGGAAGACAAACAAGTCTATTTCGTGCTCAATAAAAACTCATAGGGAATAGAGTCTTGATATTTCTTTTCACTCAACGATGAAACATTATTTTGCATCTCCATTTTTTCAACTTCAGCAAAATACGTTAAGATCAAAATTGGAAATTACATTTTCAACATTTCAAAAAACTAGCTCGATTACCCTTATCTAAGCAACACTCCTGATAAAAATTTACCTTACAAAATTACTTGTTCCCAGAACCTTTCTTACATGAAATCCCTTTATGGATAGTTTTCCAAATTTTCCTTGATCCCTTTTACTCAATTTCGTCAGTCATTTTGGGGCTTTTTCCATAAATTCCAAAGTAAGATGCTATATTAAGAGACATTCAAAATTATAAATACTCTATTATATTTATATATATCTTTGACAAACAGAAAAGCAATATAAAGCAAAAGGGGGCTTATTACATTTCTTTTGTTTATTAGGAGGGCATCCCTAATAGACCTAACAACTATTTTACCCCGAATTAAAATAAGAGAAATAGGGGGAAAAGACTCAATGAAATCCTTTAATACAAAAAATATAAAAAGCTTCTCAAAAGCTTAAGAGAATCCCTGCCAGCCCTCATTATTTCGAGCTTCCTCTTCTGCTCTATGTCTTTGAATTTAAATGCCTCCAGATCAATAGGAAGCTTCAGGACACCATAATTAACAAAGTTGGGGAATGATGCCTCGTGCCCTTGAATCTTTTGTCGAAGTGATCAACAACTTGTTTGGGGCCACAATATCCCTCACAATATTCACATAGTTGGCCATGTGAATATTCACAATTTCGAGCTTCCTCTTCTGCTCTATGTCTTTGAATTTTAATGCCTCTAGATCAGTAGGAAGCTTCAGGACACCATAATTAACAAAGTTGAGGAATGACACCTTGTGCCCTTGAATTTCTTTTGTCGAAGTGATCAACAACTTGCTTGGGGGCCACATTATCCCTCACAATATTCACATAGTTGGCCATCCTGGATATCAATATAATGACACACTTTGTGAGTGTCAAGTTCAACACCACGACACCTCCTCTAAGGGCCAAATACTTCTTAACAATGGTATAGAATTGTTCGAAGGAGAAAGTTTCGTGTGCCTTAACATATGGATTAGAGGGATATTGAGATATTCTTTCCCACCATGGAAATGGGTGTGGCACATGCCCAATCCCGGGAAGGTGTTCTTAAAAAAGAACCCAAGCAGAGGGCAGAAGACTGGAGAACCCCCATCGCGCGCTTCGACTACCAGATTCATTACTCTAATTCTTCTGAACACGAAGTAAAATTGACAGAACAAAGTAGGCAAGGGAAAGAAGTGAGTTTTCTTTACCCTCTACTCTTCCTTATATAGGCAATTTGAAGAATCAAAAAGCCCAAAAGTCTTTTCCAAGAGACTCTCCCTCTACCCGTTATAATTATTACTCCGGGAACTCAACCAGCTTCCACTAGTAGCATGCCATGTGGATGTATCACTGACTCCCTCTTCAATGAAACATGAAGAGACACGATATAAAATTACCTTTACCCCGAAATTCAAGTTAACTATGGTAAGGTTCCCTCTCAATACTGATAATCAAGGTTGGGGCCCAAATCCAAGCAATTTGGAACAAATTTTTTTTGCCAAAAATTATAGGAAAAAACAAGCCTCAGGCTAAAATTCAAGGCCCAAAAACATAAATAATAAACACAAATTATAAATTAGGAGTTGGCTAAGACTTCATGCTTCTTACAAATACATTTAATCATTACATGGTTTATTTGAGGAACAACCTCCATGTTACATCTTCAATTTCCCGTTAGGAGAATATGGTCTTTTTCCTACCACAAGGAGATGTTACTTCCTCACCAACATTGGAATTCTTCTCTTTATTTGGAGATTGTCTCCCCAATAAAAATCTAACATTAGCATTTCTTTCATGCTGCCCTTCAGCACGAATAACCACTACAATAGAGGGGCTATAGTGACATATCTATTAAGGCATTTGAAAAACTATGTCTCCAATATATAATTTTCCCTACTCTTTCTTAAACTCCTTAAAAAACATATATGAGGGCATTTATAAACGTTTTTAATATTACATAAATGCCCTTAAAAATTTTGGGGTCTGAATTAGAAGACCGGGAAACTTGCCGGTGCCTTTTTCTTTTTGGTGGGAAATACTTTGGAAAATATTTTGGGGAGGAAACGCAGCTAGCAGCCTTTCATCACCAAAACCCTCCCTATAATCGAAGCCCTCCCTCTTCCTCACTCCACCCTTTTGCTCCCCCGCTTACCGTACAACAAAAAAACTGCACCACCGCCGGCGACTTCCTCTCTGCCTCTTCTCCAATCAGAACCCAGACGAACACAATATGTCCTTCCTCTCTTAATCTCATTCTTTTCCCCCTTTCTCTCCCTCTCAAAACCAATTTGCTTACTCCTCTTTTTCTGTTCATCTCTTCATACAAATTTAGGAATATAAGCTGCAAAAGTTAATCGATGCTTTGTTTGAGCTTAGATTTGAGTTCCAATTCAAATCCCTTAGGCAATTTCCAGAATTTGTTGTGCTAGAGAACCAATTCGACTCTGTAGAAGTAATTGTTTTAGCGACACTCGAATTTGCTTCTCTGATGTTCTGGTAAGCTCGTCTCTGGCCAAAAAATCTATCCTATTACTACTATTTCGATTAGAAGTTGGTAAACATCTAATATAATAAAGGTTACTTCTATTGTTGAAGTTCTTGCAACGGTCTAGCTGAATCTCACAACAGTGCTGATGTCAACTAGCCAGGCTTTTATGGGTAATTGTTTGTATATAAAATCAAGTGTCTTCTCTCTCTAAAGATGGGACTAGAGTTCATTCATTGAATTTTCATCAATAAAAGTTCGTTCATTGGTCCAGTATGGAATGAACTTATAATCATATGGAATTCACTAACCATAAAAAATTTATTAGGTACTTAATATGATAATGACTCATCTTTTAGTCATTCTTTTTTTGTTTTTGAAACAATGTTGATCTGGTTTGGGCCTTGAAAACTATTATTGTTATTGCTTGGCCTACTTTGATTTGCTGCCAAGCCTAATTGTATTTTGACCTGATTATTGATCTATATTTTTTTTTTCTCTCTTCCTGAAAAGATCAATTTGTTTATTGTTTATACATAGTTTTGCTAGCAGCAAAAATTTGCATTTAGTTCACAACTTCACAAACAATTTGATGGTCCCGGAAAGTTGTCCATTTATACTTCCTCAATCCGTTTTAAGTTGAGGGTTATCTGATTTTGATTTTGAGAATGAAAAAGTGATTTCAGTCAGTAAATTAAGGAGTTTTGGATTAATTGTTGATCGGTATAAAAATTGATCTTTAAATATCTTACAATTTGAAGTTACTGTGACTATCTTACACTGCAAGAGACTTTAAATATCTTCAGTGGGCTCTCAAATTTCAAGTTTTGTTTCTTCCCCAACTGTTGAGGTTTCTCCTCTTAGATTGGAACTACAACTCTTTTTTTTTTCTCTTAGAAAATATGAAATACAAGCATCATTATAATAGACAATGTTTCATAGACGTGTTCTGGTAAAGCATAAGCAAATCAGAAACTAATCTTATTACTTTTAAGGAGTCTTGCAAACTTCAGATATTTGATGCTAGAAAATAAAATACGAACTCATCACATTAATCTCCAAAAAATGGGTAAGTGAAAATTAGTTACTATGTAGCAGATTATGGTCATACTAGAAAGTAATGAAGGCATAATATATAAACAAGAAGGCATGTTAGTCAGAGAAGCAGTACTAGGTTGTAATTTGATTGAGTTACTGAGATAACACATGTGCTTCCTCTTTCCTCCAAGGTTTTATATGAGCAATGCTTTTGAAGAAATATTTCCAGAAATTTCTGATCTTTTAAATATCCATTAAAGAAGAATTTTCACTACTTTAGTAGTGTTAGTTCTGTATAAAAGATGATAAAAAGAAGTTCTGTACCACTTTAGTGTTGTAGTTTTCAAACCATTATGGACAGTGTAAAAGTAGCATAATCTTAGAAAAAGTATTAGAGCTCAAATATGATACTTCAACTTAAGAATTTCAAAAGAAAATTTCCTTCTTTCTTTCTAGTAGAAGTCAAAGGAACTACTGAAATGGAGAATTCAAATCATCTTATCATGATATCGTTGAACGTGTTTACAAATGCTAGGGCATGCTGTTAGTTCTTTTGATCAAGGTTCCTAATACTCAATGGGACTGATTTTTAGTACATAGTTTATGCTTGTCTCAATGCTTTTCTTCTTTAAAGAAGTGAATGCTGATTTATTTGTTAACTGATTCAGAAATTCAGTTAACAAATAAAGCAGCATTTACTTCTTTAAACTTCAAATGAAGAAGAAAATAAAAGGCTAATTGGTCTTCTATTAATTGTTTTGATAGGAGAATGTTTGTTTGTTTCTTTGTAAATAAAGAATTTGCAGCTAATGGTGGAGGATTTTGTTATTCAAAATGCGATGCTATTTATTGGTTTAAGTAAGTATTAGTATTATTCTCCAGTTTTGTCTTGTTGTGTAATTCTTAGGGGCTGATTTGCTGCAATTTTTTTTTTTTTTTTTGTTGTTTTTCTTGACTAATTTCAACATAATTGGTTTTGCACCTTTTATCCTTGTTTCTTCTATTTATGTATGCCTTTTTCTTTATTTTCTTCTGTTTTATGGGACAAAGTGAGCGCTGCATTTGCTGATCCTCTCGGGCAGCTTACTTTGTCATTTTTTCCCTCTAGCTCCCAATTCTTTTCTCCACTATTCCTTGTTTACCCACAGTTTTTCTTGCTTTGTTTTCCAGCCCACTCTTTCTTGCTTTTGCATTTTTCTAGTTTCGCCCCACTTATTTTGTAATAATAGCTTTAAAAATGAATAGTCATACACATGTTAAATGATTCTTTTTTAAATATGGACCAAGAACCATCAAACATTTTCTTTTTGTAGTGATAGGAGGATTTTTGTTTCTTCGTTGACATTATTAATTGTAATTAAATTCCACTATATTAATTTTAAAACTCTATGGAAATGTTTTGTTTACCTAGGTCTTAAAAATTATGGATGAGTCATGGACGAATCTACCAAGAAATCATCCTAAGTATGAGAATGGTCTGGAAGTTTTCCTAAAATATGTTTTTGAAAAATCAAAGAGAAAGGGGCTCATTTGTTGTCTGTGCAAGGACTGTAGGATAGGTATGTATGTGATAAAGGAGGTTGTAAATGAGAATTGTAAAACGATTCATTCCAAATTATAAGAATTGGACAACACATGGTGACTTAGCGGATAATAGTGCATCCACATCAAATATTCATGAAATTCCTCATGATATCTCACATGATAAGTCTAATCCTCAAGAAGATGACATGGGAGGTTTATTATTTGATACTTTTCCTTTCTTGGGGATAGATGGTTTCGTAGATGAGGTCGATGACGTGCCTAATATAGATGTTGAAAAATTTTATAAACTTGTTGACGACTCCCAAAAAGACCTTTATCATGGATGCACTAAGTTCTCTAAACTTTCATTTATCATTTGATTACTTCACTTAAAATGTATTGGAAAATAGAGTGATAAAAGTTTTGATATGTTCCTTGATTTGCTAAGAGAAGAATTCCCGAGGCATTCACAGAACTACCCAAAAATACGTATGAAGCTCGTAAGCTGAGGAAAGATTTGGGCCTTGACTATGAAAAGTATGATGCATGTCCTAATGATTGCACTTTATACTGGGGGATAAGCGGCTTATAAAATGCAAAACATGCAAAACAACAAGATGGGTTCCCTCAGGAAATGATCCTACAGGAGAAAAGAGAAAAATTCCTCACAATGTGCTATGGCATTTCCCTTTAAAGCGTAGGCTTCAACGCTTGTTTATGTCCTCTAAAACAACATCAACTATGAGATAGCATGCTGAAGATCGTCTAAATGATGGGTGCCTGAGACATCGTGCTGATTCCCTAGCTTGGAAAAGTTTGACCATCGATATCCTGAATTTTCCAAAGATCCTCATAATATAAGATTAGGATTAGCATAAGATGGATTTAATCCTTTTAAGAATGAGTGTTTCCCATAGTACATGGCCTGTGATCTTAATGCCCTATAACTTACGATCGTGTGCATGAAGTAGCCATACTCTATTTGTTGATACCTAGCCCTTCTGCTCCTAGGAATAACATAGATGTTTACCTAAAACCTTTAATTGCTGAGTTGAAGGAATTATGGGGAATAGGTACAAAGACATATGATTGCTCTAAGAAAAAAAATTTCCAAATGCGTGCAACACTCATGTCGATGACTTTCCTGGTTATGCTACATTATCTGGATGGAGTACCAAAGGTGAATGCAAGTCCTATTTGTAACAAACACACACATTCAATGTGGTTAAAGCACTCTGGTAAACACTACTATATGGTTCATTGTAAATTTTTGGAACGCAATCATGCCTTTCGAAAGGATGCTAGGTTTTTTGATGGAACAATTGAAAGTGGTAAAAGACCACCTTTAGTAACTGGATCAGAGATTCTTAATGAATTTAGTGATTTCGATATTCAATTCGGAAAGAACGTAAAAGACAACCCTAAATTACCTTTTAATTGGAAGAAGAGTATTTTCTTTGATTTGCCTTATTGGGAGCATAATCTTTTGCATCACAACCTTGGTTTCATGCATATTGAGAAAAATGTTTCTGAAAATATTTGTTAGGCGTTGTTAGACATGGAAAAGTCTAAAGACAACGTTAAGTCAAGACTTGATTTGAGGGAGTTGGGAATTAGATCGGATTTGCATCCTATTGAAAGGGAAAATGGAAAAGCAACCCTACCGCGTGCTTCATTCATGATGGGGGGAAAAAAAAAAAAAGAGGGAAAGAAGCTTTTTGCAAAATGCTGAAGAAAGTGAAAGTTCCGGATGGATATTCTTCAAACATATCTCGTTTATGAAGAGTCATGACCATCATATCTTGATGTAACAACTGCTAGCAATTGCATTGAAGAAGACTCTACCTAAGGCAGTGCGATATCCCTTGATTAGGTATTGTCGATATTTTAGAATGTTATGTTCTAAGGAGATTCACCTTCATGATATGATAGAATTGGAGAAGGATATTGCTACTATACTTTGCCAACTGGAGAGGATTCTTCCTCCATCTTTCTTTCATGTGATGGTACACTTAACTGTTTATTCAGCTACGGAGGTTAGATTAGCTGGACTGGTTCAATTTCGCTGGATGTATTCTATTGAGAGGGGATTTTTTTTTAAAATTGATATCATTATACTTATTTTATACTTTGTGTTTTCATAAAAAACTCTATGTTTGTAGGTACTTAGGTACATTGAAAAATTATGTGAGAAATAGGAGTCGTCCAGAAGGTTGAATTACTGAGGGTTATGTTGCAGAGGAATGCTTGTCCTTTTGCCCCTTATATCTAGAAGACAGTGTTGAGGCAATTTAATCGACTGAATAGAAATGAGGATGTTCATGAGGATCAACATCGTGGCCTAGATGTATTCTCAACAGTAGGTCAACCATTGGGAAAAGGATGTCCCACTAAATTTGATGATGCAAGTCTTAAGAAGGCATACCAATATGTTCTTTTCAACTATGCCCTAGAACCTTACCTAGAGTAAGTGATGCAATTTACTAAATAATAAAATTTTCAATTATCACATACTTTGTATTATTAGTAACTAGTAATAATATGTTGATGTAGAATGCACCGCAAATTGATAGAAGAACATCCTGGAGGTGCGAAGCATGTAATTGAGTGTCACCATAGTGAAACATTTAGTAGTTCTCAGAATATGTGAGTGATGCATACCTTGAGGTACAAAACTAACCCTTGAATTTTTATTCTCTTTTCTCAAATTTTTAATATTTTAATCCTGTATAATTGATAGGTTGAAGGACTTCAATTGCCTAATGTTGATCCTATTACAAGTGACTTGAAAGCTCTAGCTAGAGGATCAAATTTGGTGGGAGTGCAGTATGAAAAGTTCCTCGCTAATGGCTTTAGGTTTCATGTAAGGGAGGTTGAACGTAAAAGAAAGACTCAGAACAGTGGGGTTACAGTAAATGCAACAATTTCAAGTTTGTAAACGTGAGGTACAATAATCCTGTTTTGGGTGAAATGTCTTATTATGGGATTTTGGAAAGAATAATTGAGTTAGACTATAAGGGTGGCCGGAAGATTGTACTATTTGACTGTCAATGGGTCTCAAAAGGAAAGCGGCTCAAACAAGATGAGGATAGATTCACATTAGCAAATTTTGCCAATGTCAAACGTCATAACGAACTATTCATCCTTGCATCTCAAGCATCGTAGGTGTTTTATGTTGAGGACCCCACTACAACGGATGGCACATAGTTATAAAAACATGTCCAAGATTTAAGTACAAAGATGCAGAAGCCGTCGATGTAGAATCATATTTGCAAAGTGAAACTTTTATCCTAAGAGGACATTGCAAATGAAATTCCCAATTGAATAAAAGAGGATGTCCAAGGGAATGAAATTGACTTGGAGAAACTGTGAAAGTAGCGGCACCACATAAAGAGAGAGTTGTTTGTTTACATTTTTTGTAATTTGATTATATCTCGTACCTTTATATCCATTGTATTTGTATTCTATAGTGAATTTATGTTTTTAGTTTCATTTTTTTTTTTTTGTAATATGTAGTCCTAATGATTTATCTAATTTTTCAGCTGTCTCCTATGACTCGCAACCAAGGAGCTGGTGGAAATGGCATGCAATTTTCTGGACGGAATGGTATAGCTTTCACTACGGCATCTGGCCTTCTATTAATTTAGGAAGCATAGCACTATAACGATTATTTGTAATTATTAATATGATATTTCAGCTGTAGGTCCTAGAACGCGAAACCAAGGATACTGTGTGAGTCAAAACCCATTTAGAGATGAAGGTCAGTTAGAAAATATTGCAAGAGAAGGTATATAGTTTATTATTATTATTTTTCCTCGACTCGAAACTAAACTGAAATAACCGTTCTTGGTATAATATTTTAGTTGTAGTGCCTAGAACACGAAACCAAGGACCTCGAGTGAGTCAAAACCCATTTAGAGATGAAGGTCGGGCAGAAAATGTTGCAAGAGAAGGTAAAATATGATTTGTTATGGCTTGGAACTTTATTTATGTGATAGGAGAAGCATATTTATGCAATTTATTATTATTATTATTTTTCCTTGAATCCACACTAAACCTATATAACTCCCTTATTGTTATGATATTTCTGCTGTAGCACCTAGAATGCGAAACCGAGGACTCCGAGTAAGTCAAAACCTATTCAGAGAAGAAGGGCCCATTGGAAAATGTTGCAAGAGAAGGTAAAATCAATGTTTTTGTTATTAGTTACTCCGCACTAACGTGAAACCCCCTTCTTGATACTATGTTTTAGTTGTGCCACCTAGATAAGGAATTCAAGGACCGAGAGGAGTCAAAACCAGCCTAGAAATGATGGGCAATTGAAGGTAATTATGTTTTACATGTGTTCATAATATAAGTAAAACAATCTAAAAATTTAAGACTAGTTATGGAACATGTAGTAACCCTTGAACTAATGTAGCACTTCTAGTTTGCTATTATAGTGCAGATTGCTTGAAATGAAAAGAAAAAGACTGGATGGCTCTCTTCTTGTTTATCAATTCTTGTTGTATTTTTTGGTGGAAGAACAAGTAATGTACTTGTGAAATTGTTTGCTTGTCTGATTCTTAAGTTTATTGTGAACAAGTAGGTGTAAACTTGGCTTGATGTTTAGCTATGGCAAGAATGAATTGAAAGGGGAACTAATGAATTGAATTTCTTTGGATAAGTCATTATATAAGTTGCGTAAGTCTTCGTATCATGATTACTGAACTTTTTCTTGATTTATATCTGAATTGGAGACCACTAAGTTTTTTGTGCTCCTAAATAAAGTCCATTCCCTTCACTGCCCCACTATTACCTAACTAAAGTCCTCTGATTCAGTTGATTCATACCAGCACTAAACCCCAGAATCAGCCCCTGATTCACACCTGGAAATTGAAATTTCTGCCCCTGATTCAGAGCATATTTTGTAGCTTGATTCAGTTCATTTTTGCGCAAGAAACTGCCCAGAATTTTGAAATCATTCTTCACTTGATTCTGCCCAGAATTTGCTGTTTGTTTCATCCCAGCCACATGCCTCTGATTTGATGTGTACAGGCCAGCAGTAGCCCCCTGAATTAGCCCATGATTCACATCTTGAAACAGATTTTTCTCCCCCTGATTCAGAGCACTTATTTTCAGCTTGATTCAGTCCATTTTTTGCTTAAGAAACTGCCCAAAATTTTTGCTATTCTTCCCTTGTTTCTGCCCAGAATTTGCTATTTGTTTTATCCCAACCACATGCCTCTGATTCAATGTGTACAGACCAATAGTATCCTCCTGAATCAGCTCATGATTCACAGCTTGAAACATATTTTTCTGTCCCTGTTCAGAGCAGTTATTTTCCATTGATTCAGTCCATTTTTTGTTTTTTTTTCTCATTTATTCTTTTTCTTTTTCTGCTTGGTTCAGACAAATTTACTATTTTCATATCTTGTTTTGTTTCTCATCTATTCTTTTTCTTTTTATGAACTCCAGAGAATGAGAATGAGATGGAGGATTTGCAAATTGAAAATGCTAATGAAGAAGGTAATGAGGAAGCAAGGGAAGCTAATGATAATCGTCCAAGGAATGTAAGAGGTGGCACATTCATGACAAAAATATGGGGCAGACCTCATAGCAAACCACATCCCAGAATAGATTTTTATGAAAATTGTCTTCCTATAGGAGACAACAAACTGACTTTGTTGAGTTCTTGGGTACAATAGCAAGAAATGGGAAGTATGCCCCTATTGATATTACAGATTGGCGATTGATGCCGGAAGACCGTCTGCTTGATATGCTAGAAGTTGTGAAGATAACATATAGTTTTCCTATGAAGGTAGTAACATATAATAATTGATATCTGATTGGTTGGTGCCTAACTTGAATTACTTGGTAGGCACATTTTATTGTTCCGAAAGGTGTTGAAGGATGGATATTGAAGTCTATTGGGAAAAAATGGAGAGGCTTCAGAGCTGATCTCAAGGCCAAGTATCGTATACCAACAGAACCCCTCCACATTCAAATAGCTAATAGGGAAGCACGAGTTTTGGAAGACCAATGGAAACATCTCGTGGAGTTTTGGGCAACAGATGTGGCAAAGGTAATATTTGAATTTGTACTACTACTCTGACTAACCCTTGAATGTACAACTAATTTTCTTATACATTTTGGGGAAAATTGACTTGATGCTCTCATTCTTTTTTATATGTAATTTTTACAAGGAGAAAAGCAAGAAAAACAAGGAAGTCAGGGCCCAGAAGACAATGAATCATACAACTGGAAAATGGTCATTTGAACAAGCTGGTGTAGAGATGGTAATACCTATCTATAAGCTCTATGCATTTTTGCTTGATCATTCCTATAATTGAGTATTTATTATACGTGGAAAGTGAAATGCTTGTTTTAGGAAAAAGAACTCAATCACCGTCCCTCTCCAGCTAAAAAGTTTAAGAAGTGTTACACACATAAGGATGGTACTCCATGTAGCTCAAAGTAGCAAGTGCAATTAAGAAAACTCTCAAATTACAGTTTTTCTTTTTGGATGAATTCTGAAATTACACCTAACAACCTTAAAATTTATATGTTCCAATGGGTTCATTTAAATTTTTAATTTTTGATAAAGTGCCATAGATGAATGTGCCAGCCAACTTCCTCCTAATTCACAAGATCTTGTAGGTCCAAATGATTCTTTTGCTCAAGTAATGGGTGATGCAAGAAATGATAAAGAGTGCGGATGATGGGACTAGGTGTTACACCTAATGACTTACGGGGAAAGGTTCCATCTAAAAAGATTCCTTATCGAGTATTTCAAGAGCAACAAACCATGTTAGAAAAATTGGTTGAAAGATATCAAGAGCAAGAAAAGCAATTTTGAAAGCAAGAGGAGAGAATGGAGAATATGCTACCTATGATGCAAAACTCAGTCAAATTAGATCACCAATGAACACTAGAATTCCATCTCCTTCTTCTAGTCAAGTGCCACAACCATGGTTCTCCTCCGAATTCAATGGTAATAGTAACGCTTTAGTTTCTATATCAGTTTCTGAATCAGTTGTTCTTCTGAATAAGTTTATGAATTAGTTTATTAATAAGTTTAGGAATCAATTTTGGGTTGTATTGTGTTGTTTGAATTGTGTGAACTTGGCTGCTATTAGTATTGAGTTATTTCGTGTTGTGTGAACTGTGAATACTTGGCTGCTATGAGATTACATGATGAAATTGTTGTGGAAGTCTTTGGCTGATGTTTTGCATAATATGTTGGTTGTTTTTGGCTAAAATTGGTCGTTTTTGTTGTTAAATTTTTGGTATATTGGGACCAAACAATTAGGCTCCTGGCTATAACATTTTGAAGGAGCTGGGGGAAGGATTGAGAATTTATGATTGGTGTTTTAATAATTTGTAGAAGGTAAAAAAGAGTTACTAATTTACATATTTTGATGTGTTATATTAATATACTAGTCTTGTTTCCGTATTTCTTTTGCTTACTGTACACCAAGAATCTCAATTAGAGATTCAAGCTGCTGCCATATGATCAATCTTGTTAATATACTCTTGTTGCCATATGATCAGGGTTTCTTACAGCTATATATTCTTTGCATAGGTTAAGTCTCGTGTGGTTTTTAAGAGTGTGGTTGATTCTTGTATAGACGGATCCAACTACAGAAGCCGGTGAGCATCATTTAGGAACAAATTGGTAAATACATGTTCATACGGCTATAGATTGGATGAATGTTGATGCGAACATATTCAAATATGGAAACAATTGGCGATTCTATTGGAGCACCTATTGCTTGGCCCGCTCATTGGTATACTTGTTAATATTTATTTTCTTTTGGTAATTTTTAAACAAATCAAAACTTTGTATGTACTGGGTGTTAAAGTGTTTTGGTTTCATTCTTGGATTAGGTGGCAATGGATGTTTGACTAAGATAACGTATGGCTTCATGTGCAGCTCGAAAATGTTTCTCTACATCGCTAGTCACGCACTTTGGGGTTCCACGTAATTTTTGTATCAAACAATGAATTTGGTGAATTTATTTTACTCAACTCTTATTACTTTTTGTTATAATGGTACTTGACTTCGCATTTTCAATCTAGGAATATGAAGTAATCTTTGTGTTTGAACTTTATATATTGTTATAGTAATATTAGTTATATATTAGTGAATATTATGTTATAGTACTAATATTTGAATGCCAAGGATTTAAACATACCAATATATGTAGCTAAATATTTTGATTTTATAGGCATTTATAATGTATTGAAGAAATGCTTTTATATAGTCATTTTTAGATAAAAATAAATGACATTACTAGACTTTTAAGGGCATTTATTGAGCAAATAAAAAATTGAAAAAGACTTTTAACGAACATTTAAATAGACTTTTAAGGGCATTTATCTAGCAAAAATTGAAAAAGACTTTTAAGGGTATTTACTTGGCAAAAAAAATTGAAAAAGACTTTTAATGGCATTTAAATGGACTTTTAAGGGTATTTGCTTGGGAAAAAAAATTGAAAAAGGCTTTTAAGGGTGTTTGTATGTGTCAATATACTTCAGAAATTCATAAATGGAATAACAGTGTGGAGTCAGAGTTGAATGCTATTAAAGGTATATACTCTGTTGTTAATAAATCCCTTAATAAGTATTTTTAAGGGCATATATTTTGAGGCACTTATAAATCTCAAAGGGCTATTAAGGTATGGACATGTGATGTTTAGAATAAACACCGCTAACTTGTAAATGCTTTAAAAACAGTCTATTAGGGCATTTATAAACTCCTCAACAGCCAGTTTTTCTTGTAATGAACACTCTCTTCCCCAAATGACACCTATCTTGGAAGCTAATCACTTCCCAGTGTATCCATAAATTGATTGCATGCTTCCAGATGCACTTTTTCGAATGTTCATCCAACGTACTTCCTTTTTTATCATTCTCTTGAGAATTCTGATTATTGCCTCCAGTATAGCATCTTGGTTTTCTTGCTCAGACTCATAGTTTTCTCCAGTAGAAGCAAGTCCCTTAAATTCTGCCCTAATCTTTTTGTCTCCAACCTCTTACGCATATTCCAGAGAAACTCTAGACATATAGCTTCTTCTTTATAGTACACTCTTAGTGCCTTGGGAAATACAATATCAGGGTTCGTCTCATACATATCCCTGAAAAGCTCATTAACTGTAGAAGTCAACATAAGAAATGCTAACTCCAAAAACCAGCATTTCCCATCAGTGGTTTCACAAACATTTTTCTCTTTTACTTGAGCTTGGGCGGATTTGGACAGTGAAATCTGAAGGCACCATGCAGTTTTGGAGCGGCAACTAAACTAAAGCGATAGCGAGATCGATTTTTTTTTCCTGAAAGACCGTACCGAGGAATTCTACCGTATTCCATGGAGCTGTTGTTGTTGATCTTGCGAGGTTCAACTTCGATTGTAAGAAGTGTCATAGTCCTTTGTCTAATTACATCGCTGACCATATTCGAGATAAACTGCTCAACACAAGACAATGAGGGAAGTTATGTAAAAAAATAAGGAAAAACATATGTTTATATAGAGCTAATTATTTCTCCTTTCTCATCAATTTCCCGTCTTGCGCCATTATAGCTCTTCCTCGAGTTTCAAACTCATGGTGTTCTCGTCTTCTTAATTCATTCAAGAATTTTATTTCTTCTTCTTTTGCAACTACCGATTTGGTCAACAGCACATTCGATGCTTTAATTTCTACAGAGACCTTTTCCAGCTTCATAATTCTCTCCTACAACTGCATATTCTCTTGGCTTTTTTTTTTTTCTAAAGATTTCTTCATTACTTCATACTTCTCTAACATTTCACGATGAGATGCACCCATATTTGCAAAACGGCGTGCTGCTTCGTTTGCAATATTCATATTCTGTGTACACACATAAATAAATCTTATTCATAACCAATCTATAATTTATTTTCTACTTCTCACCATGTATACCTCATTATAAAGAGATTTTACTTGAAAAGCATTCATGGCGAAATCGTCCATCAATTCATCCTAAGACCAGTTAGCCAAGGAACCTATCCCTAAGGAGCAAGGCTTGATTCTCCAATTCTTTTCTCTCTTTCAGTTGGAATCCTTTGTCTTTTTATCTTCACTGCCCAACTTGGGAAAAAAAATTCACAGCTTTCCCATAGTTTTCCATAGCTTCCACTTCTGGTAATGCTTTTGGTAATACCTCCGTATTCCTCTCCCCCGGTAGATTTTCTTCTACAGTAGGGGCAATGTCTACTCCTTTGGAACATTTGAGGTAAGAAGAGGTCGGGATACACTTTTCCTTTCTCCTTGTTACTAGATCTTTTCTTTTTTCGAACATTGGTTGCATCAAGTAGGTCAGCAGCATTCGATCTACTGGATCACATCTTTTTCCCGTATCGCCGTTTGATCTTTTGCTCTTTTGCATCTTTCTTCCTGGTTCTTATCAATTGGTACCTCTGTGAGTACCCCTACAAAAGCCATAATTCACCGATTCGTCTATATATAAGAGTCCCAGATACAAACAAATGGACATATCCACTTTCAAAATAATATATCCTTACCTTCTTCCATCACATCAACAATAGGAAGCACCAATTTCAATTTAATGGCAGAATCCATCATGGTCGTTTGCAAAGCTCCCTTTACACATAAAAGCACATTATATAACATTTCCAATTTAGCATAATTCACACCAAAATCAATATCTGCAAGTTATTAGTATGCTTAATCTCTACACTTAAACACTAACTTAGTTTATGCAAATCGACATCATAGGCTGAATAGAAATCTGTCTTCCATGAAATTCTCATCCCAACACTCCTCTCTCAATATCATCCCAAAATAATAAGTCGTTAATTTCTTTTTATACTCTTCTGCAAAGGGGTGATCGGATGCCACTTCATATTTGAGAAACGTTTTTCCTCCTATTTCAAGGGGTTTCAACCACATATTATCCATCTGTCAAGTAGAAAAAACCCATTCTTCCAACCATGAACGGATGGGGGGTAGCTTTACTATAAAATTTTCTACTCTGTTCTTCTTTTAGAAAGTGTGCCATCTTGGCTTTATATCCAATCTTCCTAAAAACTTCCAGATTCGTTGGAAGTCCAAAAGCTTTGCAGATTAAAAAATGAAGGTTACAACTTGCCTCACCCTATTAGGAGCAATCTACCCAACTCGATTTCCCAATAATCCATTATATCTATAGATAGGTAGTGTACAGAGAATTGTAGTACCGCCCTCATTTGTTCCCGATAGACTGCAAGGCAGCCTCTAAGGGACACGGGCCCTTTCTCCGCAATGGCAGATACCAATCCAAAGCGAGAAGGAATTTTAAAAGTTTTTCGAATATTATCTAAGCTAGCAAACCGTAGATTAGAAGGGTACATCACAGCTCCAGGTTCACATACTTTAGCGTCATAGTTTTGGTCATATTGTATTGGGGATTCCAAGCACGAACCTATCTTTTCATAAGAGAGACGGCGTGGTCAAGATAAACAAAAGAATAAAGAATTTAGTTATTCCCAATTGAATACTTCCAATCACCAAGGGTTGTATCAGATTTAGGATGAATAATTCTAATACTTAGTTATGAAGAACTACCTGGAGCAGAGGTTTTAGGTCTCGAAGTTTTCTTTAGATTTTGCTTGGAGTTCTTCAAGGTGTTTGTTTGGAGGTCGACATTTTGAAGAACAATTAACTATCTGCAAGAAGAGATTTCCAACGGTTACAATAAGTGATTAAAATATATCTACAAAGCAGGCGGTTATACTTGAATCACAGTTTTAGGGTTCTCTCAAATGAGCCAATCTGAATTTTCACCAACAAAAATCATAACCTATTTATGATACTTTTTGGAGGACTTATGACGGGAACGACCCATTAGGTTTTGATTCGGGCTCAAGTTATTTGGCCCAATACTTATTAAGGCCAAGAAACAACTATCAATTTATTTTGGCCCACCCACCAAATGTGGTTTGCTGCCATTTGCCCTTTCCTTATGTAAGTCTCGTTTAGGTCCAAGAGGGAGGGGGGGAGGGTGGTGAATTGGAGCTATTAAAAAATTTAGCTCTCTTAAAACTAATCTTTCTAAACTCAAAGGAAAACAACCCAAACAGAAATAGCTTCACAGAAAACAACTGATACAACCTAATTAAGAGGATATCACTTAACTCATTAGCTTGACTTAGTGATATAAAGCTAATCAGCATGACATGACAAAAATCAACCACTTCAGAAACTGTCACTTAAGCCATTAGCTTGACTCAGTGACATTAAAGCTAATAAGCACAATATAATCAATCAAGTAAAAAACTATCACTTAAGCTATTACCTTGACTCAGTGATATAAAACTGATTGCAGAACATACTTAATAAGAACTTTTCTGGAGATTAACAAGACTTTCAAAATCAGATCTAATTATGAGAAAAAGAGTTTTCTGAGAGTAAACCTAACATATATAGCTTGAACCTTAAAGGCACTTAATATAGAAGAAGTTAGCTCAAGCAGAATCTATATCTCTAAAAATATTAGCTCGACTTCATAGATGCAGAACTAAAACAAAATTCAAGGAAAATCAATTACGATCATTCTTGAAAATTGAAAACTTATAAAAAACAAAATAAGATAAGCAAGAAAAAATCAGAATAAACAAAGACAAGGCAGGCACTAGGATTTTAATAGTGGTTCAGTAACATACCTATATCCACTTTTCTTCCAAGAACATATCTCAAGGATTCTACTATAAATTGATCTCATTCAAGGTGAGATCAACCTTTACCACACCAACCGCTAGTTTTAAACCTAGTTCTAGCAACTAATAACTCTTCTATTCCAAGAGAAACTGACCCACAAGTTTTGTGCTGCAACTTGCAAACTAACTACAAGTTTTTCACACGGAACTTGCAAACCAAACACAAGTTTTTCACCTGGAACTTTTAAGCCAAAAGAAATCAAGATGAAAACAGTTTTAGCACATAACTGTTTGAGTCCACTCATTCTCTCAAATATTTGTTTGAAATTTCTGTCTACTTGATGATGGAAACTCTCTCTTACAATTTGGGAACTTCTGCTCAAAACCGAGAGAGGAAAAAGGCTTCTTTTTCTTTTCAAGAACTCTCTCTCTTCTTGCTTTTTGCAACTTTGTCTTCACTTCTTCAAGTTTAGAAAAATGTGGTATTCACCTATATATAGAACCACCCAATACTCAGGTTGTCTCACAAGGGCTTCTTTCTTTGCATCTTCCTTTTCAACAGCCTATTACCATCTTTACTTCACCTCTACACACAAGAAAAAGTTAGTAGTACATGTTTAACCAAAAAGAGTAAAGGAAATAGGGGACCACTCCACAATATTTCCAAGTATATAAACTTGTTCCCTAAGTTGGTACTTCTCATCCACATGTAAAGTAATCTAGTTACCAAGACCCTCCTGTACAATGCCACGTAAAGCACTTTTGATCCCTACATAATCTTTGAGATAAACAACACTTCTGCTCATCTGATTAGCTTGAGTCTTGTATTCATATATTAGCTCAACTCTTTGTTTTATACTCATTCTTCAAGTGCTTTCTCATTAATCACTTCCTTTGCCCACATGCTGGTGAGTAATAAATACTTTTTTCTCTCTCTTGAGACTTCCAACATTTTTCTACAGAAAAACAAACAGCTTTTTGTAAGTTCTTTTGTATTTAACCAAAAGAGAAAAAGGACAAAGCAAAGTACAATAGACCACAAATAAAGGTATAAAGTAAAAAGACACTTTAGCAATAAGGAAACTTCCCTTCTCTTTCTTTTATTCTCCAATCTTTAATTTATCCTTGTTATTTCCATAGAATGTATTCAAATTTGTTGCTTCAGTAAAAGCTCTTCAAAACTCAAATTTCCTTGTTTCTGCTCAGATTTGTAGTTCGACCTGTTAGCTCGATCTGTTAACTCAACTCAACTTCCATTTGTATTAGCTTCACTGCTGTCTTTCAACAAAAATACTTTGTTAGATTAACTTGATTTATTACTCATCAAAACATGACTGACCCTTGAGTCAATACCTTATATATCCCACATGGAACAACCATGAATCCCACATCTATAAATAGAGACTTATGTTATTTCTATTTCATACAATTACTCTGCCAAATTGCATACTAACTTAAGCATTAAAGGTGAAATGGGAGGGCAGCCCCAATTTGGTCTTCCATCCTGTCTTGCAGGTGATTTACTTTAAGGATCTATACCTGAAAGTCATCAAGAGGATTTTCTCTATTTTTGTAATTCTCCAGAGTAAGTGGATTTATTTCTCCACGTAAATTCTCTGTGTCTTCTCTTTATTGCTTTCATATTATTATTTTCTGTTTTATCTCGTTTATTTATTTTAGGTCCAACACATATATAGTCTTATTTTGCACATTTGGTCAAATTTAACGTATCTCAAGTAATCAAAACAGTCCACTTCAAATGTAGAGGGGCAAAAAAAGAACTTCTTCCGGGTTTTTGACCACTTTAAGTGGTTTTTTAAAATAATAATACTAAAATGTGCATGCTATTTTTTCCCTAATCTACGTATATTATATATGTTGTTTGTGATATTCTTATCGCATATGTTGTTTGCGATGTTCTTATCGCATACTTTGTATGCGATATTGTGTAACATAAGTAAAAATAACTTCTAAAACATTTAGCAAACATTCTGTAAAAAAGGAAAAAAAGGGAACCGATGGCGGCACGGAGAGGAAGAGAAGAGGAGAAGAAGAAGAGGAGAGGAAGTACTTAAGAAAGAAAGTAGAGAGGAGAGAGGAAGAAGAAAGAAAGTAGAGGAGAGGGGAGATAGAAAGAAAGAAGATAGATGTCGGCGGTGGTGGTGGCTTTGGCAGTAGAGGAGTTCAGCTGGAGGCAGCAACGACGTTTAGCGGCAGCGACATCAGCGGTGATATGAAATTAAATTAATTTATATTGTTTAAGATTAAATTTTTTTTGTTTGAAATTGGTGTATTGATTTAGGGTTTGAATTTTTTTGTTCTTGGATTTTGTTAGAATCCATTTTAGTTTGTTAAAATTGATTGCTTTGAGAAATTTAGAGTAAATTGGTATGAGATTTGTGTAGTTTGATGAAAATTTTTGTATGAAATTGGTATGAGTGGTGATATAGGGTTTGAAATTTTTTATTCTTGGGAATTCGTTAGAATTTATTTTAGTTTAAAAAATTTGATTGCTTTAAGAAATTTAGAGTAAATTGGTATGAGATTTGTTTAATTTGATGAAATTTTTTGTATGAAAATGGTGTGGTGATTTAGGGTTTCAAAATTTTCATTCTTGGAAATTTGTTAGAACTTATTTTAGTTTGAAAAATTTGATTGCTTTTACAAATTGTTAGAATTAGTATGAATTGGTCAGTTTGCTTATTATTGAATTGATCATTTACCACTTTAAACATTTCATAATATAAAGATACTTTTATAAATTTTAACATATATTATAAATTAATAGCCTAAAAACCCAAACCCTAAACCACTAAAATTAAAAGTCTAAAACCCTAAACCCTAAAACCACTAAAATTAAAAGCCTAAAACCCTAAACTATAAAATATTAAACCTAAACCCTAAACCTAAAACCAAAATCCTAAACCTTAAAACTGTAAAAACCCTAAAAACCTAAAACCACTAAAATTAAAAAGCCTAAAACCCTAAACCATAAAAAAATTGTTCACCTAAACCCTAAACCTAAAACCATAAAAGCCTAAAATCCTAAACCCTAAAACTGTAAAACCTTAAAACCCTAAAACCACTAAGATTAAAAGTCTAAAACCCTAAACCATAAAATGCTAAACCTAAACCCTAAACCTAAAACCAAAAAACATAAACCATAAAACCCTGAAACCGAAATCCTAAAATACTAAACCCTAAAACCATAAAACCCTAAAATTAAAAGCCTAAAACCCTAAACCCTAAAATCCTAAACCTAAACCCTAAACCTAAAACCATAAAGCCCTAAACCATAAAAGCCTAAAACCTAAATCCTAAAATCCTAAGCCTAAAAACTCTAAAACCCTAAACCACTAAGCTTATTTCACAAAAACCCTAAATCCTAAACCCTAAATCATAAAAACCTAGATGTTAGATTTCAAAACATAAACCCTAAACACTAAAACCATAATCCCCAAAATCCTAAACCCTAAAAACTTAACCCTAAACCCAACAAACTTAACCTAAAAACACTAATCCCTAAACTATAAACACTAAATCCTAAAACTTAACCTGAAAACACTTAAATTCTTATAATTCTAAACGCTAACATCATCTTATGTATAAGACTAATAATTACCGAAAACAATGAATATAGATGGAGGACTTGCAACAGTGACTGCTGATGTGCCTCTTGGACCGTTAGATGCTAGTGTATTGACTAGGCACGACGAGCATTAGTCTTCACTCACCTGGGATGGGCAAAAAAACATTATACTTACGTGTCGACGATTTGGTTCCACTTTGTTGATTGTTATAAGGTGGCTCCAGCTGGGATGGTTGATTGTATTGATAGGGCTGGTTTCGGGAGAGTCTTTTAGGTACGGAACCACTTATTGCTAAACCATAATCTCATCACTGTTTTGGTCGAGTGTTGGGGGATTGAGACCCATACTTTCCACTTGACTTCCAGGGAGGTCACTATGACACTGCAGGATATGGAGGTGTTATGGGGGGTTATGGATAAATGGGGCACCTGTGACTGGTGACTATTGGACTTTATCTACCGTGTAGTGGCTAAATATGATTGATCGTGTACTTGGACTTCGCCTCCCAGTGGAAGAGTTATCTGGACATAAGGTGAAGAATAGACTTATAGAAGGTTTGATTACAAAGAATATGTCTAATTCTGCTACAAATGAGGAATATATTCGTCAAGCCTGTGCGATGATTTTCTTACTTATTGGTGGATCATTGTTTCCTGATGGATTGGGTTTGGGAGAGCCAATAGACAACCTTCTCAAATCAGGAACTGTTGAATTTGATGACTGGAATGAGTTAATGGTTGACATTCGAAGAGGAATGAGGTTCCAGTAAAAAAATCAAGCGATTTACGCTGTTTAAAAGTGGTAAATTCAGATGGGACGAGATTACAAGGTAATAACAAGCAAGAGTGACTAGTGGGTAGCAGAATGCTATCATAAAAATGAGAGTGATTGCCAATTGTACATCCGAATGAAGAAAAAAGCAACTCACAGTCTTTGGCAGATCACTATTTTCAGAGGTATACACACATATCTTTATTCTGTTCAAGAAAATTGTAACCAAAATATGATGGTAAAATGTTCGAGGAAAATAAGTCATTACCTTGCCAACGATCCCGAGATTTCGGTGGCAAACATAATGAACTAAGTGCAATCCTTATATCAAACTGGTTTCACGTAGAAGAAAGCATGAATCATTTGGACAAAAGCAATAGAAAGTGTGTTTGGTAACTGAAAATCCACTTTTTCTATTCTACCCTAATATCTCCAAGCTATGTTGGATTCTAATTCACAAACCATCATCCACTGGTTACATCATACCACGTTATTAACATAGAATGTTTTTTGCTTTCTTTTTTGGTCCTTCAAACCTTCTATAGACGGATTCTCACACTGTCGGTCGGTTATTTCCATTGGCGGAACCCATCTAAAGAGATCCTATAAGGGCACACTCCTATTGCTAGCACGTGGGATGAGAACAATCATGTGCTACCACTAGCATTTTCCATTGAGGATAAGGAGTCAAAAGAAAGTTGAAATTGATTCTTATCGTTTCTGTGTTTAGAAGTGGTGAAGGATAGGAGGGTTTGTTTAATATCCAGTCATTATGCAGGCATTATGGATGCCACTGAAAGACAACCATATTGGAAACCTCCATTTTCCAATCACATATTCTATCTTCTCCACATCCGAGCCAATTTTAACAAATAATTTAAGGATTCCGCATTGAAAAGTTTGATGTGAGAGGCGAGCAAAACAACAAAGATATGGAAATTCGAATTTGTTATGAATGAAATCAAGATGAAAAATGTGTTGTAATATTTGAGCTAGAAAAATATTCGAAACCTCCATTTGCCAATTACACATTTCTACTTGAGCATGGGAATTCTTAACTGAGATCCCCTTTGAAAAGTGAACACTCCTTTACGATGGTGGGTGTAGGTATAGGATAATGAGTACAAATATTTCAGAATCACTCAACAGTGTCCTTAAAGAAGCTAGAGCTTTACCGTTGAAAGCCCTAGTTGAAGTGATAAACTTGTTAGATATTTCGATGAATACCGTGAGGAAGCCCGGAGTTGCATCAATCTATTCCCTGAGAGAGTGTTTGACAAGTCTATAGACATTGAAGTCAAATCAAGACCACACATAGTTGTGCAGTATAATACACAAAAGGGCATTTACAAGTGAAATCTGGTCTAAGGGGCGATGGTCGAGGTGACCGCACTTATGCTTTGTGCATGCGATCAAATTGCTGCACTTGTAGGAAATGGAAGGTCTATACATGGCATGTTCACATGCTTTTGTGGTTTGTAAAGAAAATGAAACAACACCTCATAGTCTCGTGCCAGTAATATTTTGGCAGGAAACTTACTTAAGCACGTATGAATCTAACTTTTATCCAGTTGTGCATGAGGATCTTTGGAAACCGACCCCTTTCAACTTGACATGGTATCCACCAAACATGAAGAATAAACGAGGTCGAATATTGTGGAGAGATGGATTTTATCTGAACCCAAATTCTCCTTCTAAATGTAGCAAATGCCGAAGGCCAGGCATAATAAATTGTCATGACCCTAGCTCAAGTAGAAATGTGTAATTTTTCTTTTCTCTTTAGAAGTGTTGTAATATTTGTCTTCTTATATTAATGATATTTTTCTTTTGGAATTACTACTACTTATTTCTTAATTACGTTCTTTTATAGTTTTAAAATAATTAACAAAAACATATACTCTTTCACAAAAAAATAACACAAACAAATGAAAAAAAACGCTCAAAGTGAAACAAACATAAAATAATTTGTCTTTCTTTTTCAAATAATTATAAAAACTCAAAGTCATTTTTAACCTAAAAATGCCAAAACAAATACATAAACTAGGGAAAAAATATTAAAAATTATTTATTTTCACAAAATAGGAAAAAAGAAAATAACAATTTCATTCCTTTATTTTAAATATTTTTCTAAAAAGAAATAGCAATATCGCATGCACTGTATACGAAATGCAATGAATATCACATACAACATATGCGAAATCCTTGTGTATATCGCATATGCCATATTCGAACTTGCCATGTCGACTAAATGAAAATTAAGTGAATAATTGGAAATATCGCATATGCCATATGCGATATTGCTGAGCATTTTGCGTATGACTTATGGCGTAGTTTAAGAAAAAAATAATACACATTTTAGTAATAATATTTTGAACAACTTAAAGTGGCCAAAAACCCTCTTCTTTCTGCATCCAAACTCTATCCACAATCATTGCCGCCAAACAATGACCGTGGTTGTTTAGAGAAATTTGAAGATTCTGAAAAGATCTTGGATAGATTTTGAATTTTGATTCTTGAATTTTAAATTTTAAGAATTTTGAAATTTGAAGTACTGATCTTGAATGTCTTCTTCTTGGTTTGATTCTTGAATTTCTATGCTTGAATGATTCACCAATTGTTAGGTTTCCTATGGAAAATTTTAAGACCCCATTATCTGCAATTTCCAAGAAAATGATGATGAATGATGGGAACAACCCATCTCTTTTATTCAAGTTGGCCAGCAAGCCCATTATCTAAAGGAAAGACTTTCTTAATGAGTCAAACCTGATTATATCATTGTTAGACCAGATGATCTCACAAAGACTAGAGGGTCATGAAAGTTCAAATCTTAAATCCCACATCGATTGGGAATGAAAATACTCGTTCTAGGTATATTATAAAAAGATGCGATTACATTTATAAGTTAAGCTATTTTTACCATACAAATACTCTGAAAAAATTACTCTCTAAGTTAAGCATCAAAGGTAAAATGGGGTTTATTCCACCCTCTGTGTGTTGTTATATTATAGGATAAGCTTGAAGTGGCCGTCGGGATTCTTAGTTACGTGATCAGCATTCACCAATTGGCGCCCACCGTGGTCATTTTCTATTTTGAACGTGATAGACCTTTTTTTCCATTTTTCCTGATAGCTTCTGAAGGATTTTCCACACCTATGAATACATCTTCAAAGAGTGTTCCTCTTACTATAGTTGGCATTCCTGGTATTACCATCTTCGTTCCTATCACGTTACCGGGGCTCTTGGGGGCAACAAGCTTCTTCTTCGAGGTTTTGTTCTACGAGCACTTCTTTGCAGCCACATCAAATCTCCCAACTGCAAGTATTGTTAGCTTCTTTGCAAGCAATGTTGGCACAATCTTCTACTCCTATTGTGTCCACTCCATTACCTCATCTCGCATAAGGATTTGTTCCCCAACTAAATTTCATAATCCCTACTTTTCCATCGCCAATTAGCCCTCCATTCACCATGCCTAGAGATCCCTTTTCCCGACGACAATCCACCATTAGTACTACCATACATGATTCGGTTAACCAAGTTATCAAGCAGATGAAACCCATTGCTCCTACGCCTACCGTAGAACATAGTTGGGATTTCTTGCAGAACAATCCTTATTGATGCTTATGCCACTGCTCCTGTACAACACTGTTTTAATCATTTAAAGTTAGAAATGTACGATGGATCTACTGATCCAATGCAACACATGCATCGGTTCGCCACATCAATGTATGTCTATAATGCTTTAGACATTGCCTACTGTCAGATATTTCCTAGTTCTTTAGCAGGACAGGCTCTTGCTTGGTATTCCCATCTTCTTGCAAGAAGTATTTCAAGCTTCCAGGATTTGGGAGAAAAGCTTACTAAGCATTTCTTGGCTCATGCTATTTTCACTCCTACTTCTGACTTTTTGCTTAGTATTAGACAAAAAATTGCATGAGTCAGTTTATGATTATACGGCCAGATTCAATCAGGTAGCACAAGAGGTTCTTGGTCTTTCCAAAAGAGCATTCATTCAGGCATATAGACATGGCTTATATAATATCACGTTCTCTCCAAAGTTGGCTAACAAGGAGCCTGCAGATATTAATACCCTATTATCTCGCAACAAGACCTTTATTCAGGGGGATGACTATGTCAGACGGAAACGAGAGTTAGAGAATGAAGTCAAGGATAGGCAGGCTTTGAAAAGGACTAAGCCTGGGGATGCCAAACCAAGAGTGAGTGTTCAAGATGGTCTTGATCCTTGTCATACGTATTCAAGTCATTATGATTATACTCCTTTACGTGTTCTTAGAACTAAGATCCTTTGTAAGGTTGAATTCTTGGGAATTCTTCGTCCACCATTAAAGATGATGTCCCCTCATGATAAACATAATCGTGCTAAATTTTGTCAGTTTCATCAGGATCATGGGCATGACACGGAATATTGCATCGAAGTCAAAAAAGAAATAGAGAGTACAATTAAACGAGGTTTGCTAAAAGAATTTATAGATGATGTCTCCCAGAAGCAAAAAATTGGAGGTGAGTCCGTCAGGAAATCACTCCTATGTTGGAGGAAAAGAAGGCCATTAAACCTAACTCCAGTTCTGGAAAAATGAAAGTTATCAAAGTTATTCAGGATATTGTCCCTACTATATCTCAAAAACATGAAAGGGAAGGCCTATTGGATGATCCATTGGTGGTAACAATGCCAGTCGCTCATTGCATCGTCAAGCATATTCTCATTGATACTAGTAGTTCAGCTAACATTCTTTTCAAAAGCACATTTTTGCAAATGGAAATCCCTTGGTCTCGTGTAATGCCATACGTTGTACCTTTAGTGGGATTCACAGGATAAAGAATTCACTCCGAAGGGAAAATTTCTTTGCCCATGAATATGGGGAATACTGCATATATGGTGGAGTTTCTTATTGTCCATGCTCCATCTCCAAATGATTACATTTTGGAAAGGTCAGTGCTCAATCAGTTGAGAGCCAAGATAGCCACTTGCGATCTGTCCATGAAAGTTTCTGATGGAAGTGAAACTCATGTCATTAACAAAAATCGTCAAGCAGCACAGGAATGTTACTTTACTATGGCAAAGGAGTTTAAGAGCAAGGAAGAAGAGAAAGAAGAAAAGGCAAAGGTCCAAAAGTTAGAGCCAGAAGAGAATATGAATTCTTCGTTCTGGATATGTCTTTTCCTAAAAGTATAGTTAAAATAGGAAAGAGTCTTCCTATTGATTTGCGCATAAAGATAGCTGAAGTATTAGTCTAGTTTAAAGATATATTTGCATGGAATCTAGACGATTTTGGGAGGCATACCCAAAGAAACTGCTGAACATAAGTTGACAATTCCTGACACGGCTAAGCCAGTTTTTGAGAAAAAATGTATTTTTTGCTAAAGCAAGGAAGGATGTCATTAAAAAAGAAGTTCAGGAATTATTAGCTGTAGGAATCATCAAAGAGATTGATTTTCCTGAATGGTTGTCCAATCCAGTGGTCGTTTCCAAACTGGGGGTGGTTAGTACATGTACATTGATTTTACAGATCTAAATAAGGCTATTTCAAAGAAGTCTTATCCACTTCCTTGAATCGATTAGTTGGTGGATTCAATAGCAGGTCATGAATTGCTTTTGTTCCTAGATTCTTTCAAAGGTTACTATCAAATTCTAATGGTAGAAGAAGATATACCAAAGACTTCCTTTGTCACGGATATTGGCATTTATTACTATACAAGAATGTCTTTTGGATTAAGGAATGCAGGAGCAGATTGTCAAGAAGGAATGAATAAAGCTTTCAAGGGGCTCATTAGAGTGATTATGGAAGTATATGTGGTTTACATCATTGTGAAATCTAAGAGGAGGGGATTTGCCCCAGAAGATTTAAAGAAAAATTTTAAAGGAATGAAACTCAATCCTAAAAAATGGACCTTTGGAGTTCTATAAGGAAAGTGCTTGGGATACCTGGTATTTGAGAGAGGCATTGAAGCTAATCCGGCTAAGATCAAGCCATAAAAGATATGCCAGAGCCAAAGAACATTAAAGAAGTGCAACAGTTAGTTGGACGAGTGGCATCACTTGGACGATTTTTATCCGAAGCAGGGTAAAAGGGACTCCCATTCTATCATATCCTCAAGAAACCTGCTAATTTTGAATGGACAAAGGAGGCCGTCGTTGCTTTTCAGCAACTGAAAACTTACGTTTCTTCTCCCCCTTTGCTTGTAATTCCTCAGTTATGAGAAATGTTATATATGTACATGGCTGTTAAAACCATAGTTGTAAGCTCTGTACTTTGTGCTTCAAGAAATAATTATATGTCTCCAATTTACTATGTGAGTCGTGTTTTAAATGGATCAGAAGAACGGTACAGTTTTCATTGTAAAAACACCTCCTTAATTTAGTAGTAACTGCCAGGAAATTAAAACTGTACTTCCAAGCACATTCAATCAATGTTCTTACGAATGTACCTTTGAGATAGGTTTTGCATAAACTAGATCTTTTAGGAAGATCTTCCAAATGCATATTAGAATTAAGTGAATATCACATCAAGTTTTTCCCAGAAAAACAATTCAAGGACAAGCACTTGCAGATTTCTTGGAAGAATGTACATTTCTTGATGACTATAACAAGTCACAAGATTCCTGTTCTTTATTTGTAACACGGATTTTGAATGTGGATGGGTCTGCTAGAATGGACATCAAGGTGCGGGTTTTGTTTTAGAAGACCCTGAAGGACATCAATTTTCTTATGCTATGAAGTTTGTTTTTATTGTTAGCAATAATGAGGATATAAAGCTCTTCTTGCCAGATTGCAAAAGGCACAATGTTTTGAAAATAACTCATTTGGTGATCAGGAGCTATTCTCAAGTCGTTGGTAAGGTAATGAGAGTATTTGAGGCAAAAGAAGATAATATGAAGAGGTATTTAGTTTTGATACAAAAGGCAATATTAGGATTTCAACAAATACATTTTGAAAAAGTTCCTCGAAATCAGAACACGAGGGTAGGTACTTTGTCCAAATTAAGTGCTGGGGAACTAATAGAAGGCACATGGATGGAGTCACTAAAAGAAAAAAGCATTAACAAAAATGTGTGCACAATAATAGAGACTGATGATTAAAGAACACCCATCAGGAATTTCATTCTTCACAAGCAACTTCCTGATAACCCCCAAGAGGCTAGAAAGGTAAGAACTATGTCTCCAAGATTTGTGTTCATTGACGATCAACTCTAAAGAACTATGTGAGATTGACATTTACTTAAGTGTATGACACCTGACAAGGGGAAATATATACTAAGAGAAATTCATGAAGGTATTTGTGAATCACACATTGGTATAAATATCTTAGTCAGGAGAGCCATGCGATATGGGTATTATTAGCCCACCATAAAGACAGATGCCAAAAATCTGGTCCGCACAAGCAACAAATGTAAAATTCAATCTAATGAACATCATTTGCCCATGAATTTATATCACATCTTTGGGACACCCATTCCTTTTGTTCAATCCGGTATTCACTTGCTAAGACCTTTTCCTAAAGCTGTGGGAGGAAAAAATCACTTGGTAGTAGCAATTCATCATTTTAGCAGATGGATAGAAGTGAAAGCTTTAGCTAGTATCACTACTCGAAAAGTAAAAGATTTCTTTTATGAAGATGTCATATGTCGATTCGGTATACCAAAAGTTCTTATTTTTGACAATGGTCAGCAATTCGATTTCGCAGAATTCTGGAGTTTTTGTGAAGAATTAGGGATTTGTTAGCCCTAAGGGCATTAATACTTATATTTTGATTATGATTAACATATGCTTGTGTGAGTATTTTAGCTAACCCTTCATAGAACAAAAGAAGTACCTGTGAAGTCTCAAAGTCTACAAGCAAAAGATCTTGTTGATGAGGGCAAAATAGAGAAGAAGAGATCAAGCCATGCCAAGATCAAATCATTGAAGACATTGAAGGCATTGTCTAAAGTTAGAGTGAACTAGGTACTACCTTGTAAACTCCCTAGTCTTACTCTTTGATTATTGATCATATATGAAGCTCCCTTCATGATTTTCTCAGATATAAAACTTTGTTAAAATCTAAGTATTCTTGACTGAAGTTGTGGTGTTTTTGAAAGTTTTTCTTCTCTTTAAAATGATTGTCAAGAATACATACTTTTGAAACAAGGAAGAAAGTTTTTGTCTTAAAAAGAAACTTGGCTGAGGAAACAAAAATTCGGTAGTCCGGTTTTAAAACCGGTCGTCCGGTTTTTCCAAAGTAAAAATTCAGCAGTCCGTTTTTCAGAAAAACAAGTCCGAATCTTTCTGTCCAAGAATTCGGTCATCCGGTTTTAAAATCGGTCGTCCGATTTTTCTCTAAATCAAAAATTCGGCAGTCCGTTTTCTAGCTTGATCAAGTCCGAATCTTTCTGTTTTAAAGAACCGGAAGTCCGTTTTCAGGAACCGGTCATCCGGTTTTTGCTGTCACTGTAAAAAATATTACCGGTGCACAGAATGCAACGGTCATTTCTGAAAAGCAACGGCTATTTTCTAAATGCAACGGTCCTGTGCTTCAAGACTCTATATAAACACTTAATTATCAGCCATAAATGCAACAAGTTTGGGAATTATTCATTGAGAACATTTAAGACATTTAAAGAGCTTCAAAAATTCATTTATTGCAAATTATTTTCAATCCCAAACAAAAATTCTTCTTGAGTTTCATTGTTGATCATCCATCAAAGAAGAAGAAAAGAGGTGCTTGTAGAAGTATTCCATTGAGTTGTAATCTTCCTCTTCTCAAGCTCATTTGGTAACATTGTTCCTTACTCTTCTTATTCTTTTATTGTGATCAAAGGTTTGTGGAAAACCCTTTGGGTGATCCTTTGATAAACTTGTTGTATTGTTGTGCTTGAGGTTTTAGTGTAAAACCCTTGAAGGGTGAACCTCATTGTGTAGTTGTGTAACCAACTTTGAAGTTAGTGGATTTGTGAAATCCTTGGGTTGAGTCTCAAGGTAGTGGATGTAGCTCTTTGAGAGAGTGAACCACTATAAATTGTTGTGCATGTTCTTTAATGTTTAATTCTATGCTCTTTTCTTAATTGCCAATACTATAAGATTGTGTTTTGTGTGGATTCTTATTAAAAAGAGTTTTAGAAATCTTTCACAAACAAATTGGAGGTTTATCTTTCTAATCACACAAAAGATTTTTTTAAAATTAGCCAAAAACCTTATTCACCCCCCCTCTAAGGTTTTTCAATTGGTATCAGAGCAGGGCTTCTCTAAAAAGGGACTAACATCCTTGAAGCAAAAGATCTTTATTTTACTATGGCTAATGTTTCTAGTTTACCATATGTAGAAGGCTCTTCTACAAATAGACCTCCTCTTTTCGATGGTACAAATTATACTTTTTGGAAATCTAGAATCAAAATATATATTTGTTCTATTAACTTTAATCTTTGGAGCATTGTAGAGAAAGGACCTTATGTTCCTATAAAGGATGGAATAGTCAAGAAGGTCGAAGAATATGATGAGCTTGACTCAAGGAAGATGACTCTAAACTTTCAAGCTATGAACATATTGAGCTGTGCCTTGGATGCTAATGAATACAATAGAGTGAGCGGATGCGACTCGGCTTATGAAATGTGGAAGTTACTTGAAGTAACTCACGAAGGCACCAATCAAGTGAAGGAGTCTAAGTTGGCTATGTTGGTGAGAGATTCTGAGTTATTCATGATGAAACAATATGAAAGCATTAGTGACATGTTCACAAGATTCACCAACATCACAAATGGCCTAAAGGCGTATGGAAAAGAGTACACAAGGGGAGAAGTAAATAGAAAGATTCTTGATTCACTCCCAAAAGCATGGAAACCAAAAACTCTTGCCATTGAGGAATCAAAAGAGTTAACTCAACTTCCTATTGAAGAACTCATAGGATCTCTCCTCACCTATGAGATGAAAATAAAAAGATTAGATGAAATGGAAGATGAAGACAAAGGAAGAAAAGGCATAACACTCAAAGTGAATGTTGATGATCATACATGCTCGTCAAACAATGAAGATGAGATTGAGGATATGGCCTTAGTAATGAGGAAATTTAAAAGATTTTACAAGCAAGACTTCAACAGAGGAAAGAATCCTCTATTCAAGAAAGGAGGACAAAATTCATCACTCTTCAAGGCTAGGTGTTTTGAATGCAATAGCACCGATTATCTTGTAGCCGATTGTCCCAAGGCCCTTGAAAAGGAAAAGGAAGCTTTAGAAGCCAAGCTTGAGGCATTGAAGAAGAAGAAGAAAGGCAAAGGCATAATTGGAACTTGGGATCAAGACTCAAGTGAAAATGAAGAAGAAGAAAATGCCAACATATGCTTCATGGCACTAGAAAATGAGGTACAATCTTCACTTCCTAACTCTTCTAGTATCCTTGATGATGATTGTGATATTGATCCTAGCATAATGCTTATTGAAATGTATGATGAGTGCAAAAAGGTCACTAAACGAAACAAAGATTTAAAAAGCAAAACTCAATTTTTGTTAGATGAAAATTCAAGACTCATTTGTGAAAATAAAGCCATTCTTGAATCCTTGGAAGTCTTGAAGAAAGAAAAAGAGAGCTCAAATGATGACTTTCAAAAACTTGTTTTAGAAAACAAAAACCTTTGTGAAAAGATTTCCTTTCTTGAAAAATGTTTGATTGATTATGATGTCTTAAAGAAAAAGGTGAGTGATCTCACCCTATGTGTTGAAAAATTCACAAAAGGAAAAGAAAACTTTGAAAAACTTCTTGGCTCTCAAATATCACCTTTTGATAAAAATGGTATTGGATATACTCATTCCAATATTCTCTCAAAACAAACACGGTTTGTAAAGGCTTCATCATCTCACTCACACCTTTGTTGCACCTATTGTGAAAAGAGTGGTCATAAAGCCACAAAGTGTTTTATAAAGAAAAATATTGAAAGAGGAGTGAAAACCATTTGGAAAGTTAAAGAAAATCAAACTAACGTCCATGGACCCAAAAAGATGTGGGTACCAAAAGACTTTTCTACTTCTTTTTTGTAGGAACACAAGTCAAGGTCATCTAAGTGGTACTTGGAAAGCGGATGCTTAAGACACATGACCGAATATGCATTCCTCATGAATGAACTAAAAAAAAAAAAAAAAAACCGAAGGCGGTTTTGTTACTTTTGGAAGGATCATCGGTATAGGTAACATTTCATATAGTTTATCTTCTTTAATTAAGGAAGTGTCTTTAATTGATGTTTTGAAGTTTAATTTATCTAGTATTATTCAATTGTGTGAGTATGGGTACAAAGTTGTTTTTAAAAGTGAATCTTTTTTTTATCATAAACAAGCTTGTGAACAAAACTATTTTTGTTTCAAAAAGAGTTGGCATATGTCTATGTCTTTTATCTTGAAGTTCTCATATTCTCAAAACTTATAGTGTCTCTTGGTTCATGATGATGAGCATTTTTGTGGCATAGAAGGCTTAGTCATATTAGTATGGATTCATTGCACCAACTTTCCTCAAAAGAACTTGTTAGAGGCTTACCAAAACTTCACTTTGAGAAAACTAAACTTTGTGATGCTTGTCAGTTTGGAAAACAAATTAATACCTCTTTTAAACCAAAGTAAATAATTTCAAATTCAACTCCCTTTGAACGCATTTTTAATGAAACCCCCTCAATTGGTTATTTTAAAGTTTTTGGATGCAAATGCTTTATTTTAAACACCAAGGACAATCTTGGAAAGTTTGATCGAAAATCCGATGAGGGAATTTTTCTTGGTTATTCTTCAAACAAAAAGGCTTTTAGAATTTTCAACAAAAGAACCTTGTGTGTTGAAGAGTCCATTCATGTTAATTTTGATGAAACTAACTTTTTCAACAAGAAAGTTGATGATGTTGATGACATAGATAACACTCAAAGTAACCAACCATTGTACACTCAAGCAATGGAAGAGCATGCTATGGAGGAAGAAGAGTATGAGGAAAAACAAGAAAACAATCAAGAAGCTCAAAATCTTCCTCAAGATGTGATATATCCAAAGGGACACTCCAAGGATAAAATTATTGGTGATGTATCACAAGGGGTAAGAACAAGAAGGTACTTTATTAACAACTCTTCCCTATTATCTCAAATTGAGCCTAAGTTTATTGATAATGCTTTGTACGATGAGTTTTGAATTATTGCTTTGCGAGAGGAATGAAATCATTTTGAAACAAAGAAAGTTTGGACTTTAGTCCCTAGACCACATTATCACCCCACTATTGGCACAAAAGGATTCAAGCTTTTTTTTAATGGATGTCAAAAAGTGCTTTCCTAAATGGTGTTATTGAGGAGGAAGTTTATGTTGAACAATCTCTCGGTTTTGAGCATGAAAAATTTCCAAATTATGTATACGAACTTTCAAAAGCACTCTATGGTTTAAAACAAGCTCCAAGAGCTTGGTATGAAAAATTAAGCGATTTTCAAATTGGTATTATGTTATCTTGATGCATTTTTTTTTGGACTTCATGATGATACTTTAATGTTGAAAGTTTTACTGCTACCTCTTCTATGATCCCTTGGAACTTCTCTCCCAAAGCTTTTTGATTTATGACAAAAGGGGGAGAAATCTTGATAATATGTTGATTATTGATGGTGTTTATAATGATTATTGATGAAGGGGGAGTTATCTCTTTTTTGGTGATTGTTGTGCTTTGCTCTTACTTTTGATATTTTGAAGCATCACCATACTTTACTCTTGCTCTTTTGTTCTTCTTGCATATGTGTTTGTCATAATCAAAAAGGGGGAGATTGTTAGCCCTAAGGGCATTAATACTTATGTTTTGATTATGATTAACATATGCTTGTGTGAGTATTTTAGCTAACCCTTCATAGAACAAAAGAAGTACCTGTGAAGTCTCAAAGTCTACAAGCAAAAGATCTTGTTGATGAGGGCAAAATAGAGAAGAAGAGATCAAGCCATGCCAAGATCAAATCATTGAAGACATTGAAGGCATTGTCTAAAGTTAGAGTGAACTAGGTACTACCTTGTAAACTCCCTAGTCTTACTCTTTGATTATTGATCATATATGAAGCTCCCTTCATGATTTTCTCAGATATAAAACTTTGTTAAAATCTAAGTATTCTTGACTGAAGTTGTGGTGTTTTTGAAAGTTTTTATTCTCTTTAAAATGATTGTCAAGAATACATACTTTTGAAACAAGGAAGAAAGTTTTTGTCTTAAAAAGAAACCTGGCTGAGGAAACAAAAATTCGGTAGTCCGGTTTTAAAACTGGTCGTCCGGTTTTTCCAAAGTAAAAATTCAGCACTCCGTTTTTACGAACAACAACTCCGAATCTTTCTGTCCAAGAATTCGGTCATCCGGTTTTAAAACCGGTCGTCCGATTTTTCTCTAAATAAAAAATTCGGCAGTCCGTTTTTTAGCTTGATCAAGTCCGAATCTTTCTGTTTTAAAGAACCGGAAGTCCATTTTCAGGAACCGGTGGTCCGGTTTTTGCTGTCACTGTAAAAAATATTACCGTTGCACAAAATGCAACGGTCATTTCTGAAAAGCAACGGCTATTTTCTAAATGCAACGGTCCTGTGCTTCAAGACTCTATATAAACACTTAATTATCAGCCATAAATGCAACAAGTTTGGGAATTATTCATTGAGAACATTTAAGACATTTAAAGAGCTTCAAAAATTCATTTATTGCAAATTATTTTCAATCCCAAACAAAAATTCTTCTTGAGCTTCATTGTTGATCATCCATCAAAGAAGAAGAAAAGAGGTGCTTGTAGAAGTATTCCATTGAGTTGTAATCTTCCTCTTCTCAAGCTCATTTGGTAACATTGTTCCTTACTCTTCTTATTCTTTTATTGTGATCAAAGGTTTGTGGAAAACCCTTTGGGTGATCCTTTGATAAACTTGTTGTATTGTTGTGCTTGAGGTTTTAGTGTAAAACCCTTGAAGGGTGAACCTCATTGTGTAGTTGTGTAACCAACTTTGAAGTTAGTGGATTTGTGAAATCCTTGGGTTGAGTCTCAAGGTAGTGGATGTAGCTCTTTGAGAGAGTGAACCACTATAAATTGTTGTGCATGTTCTTTAATGTTTAATTCTATGCTCTTTTCTTAATTGCCAATACTATAAGATTGTGTTTTGTGTGGATTCTTATTAAAAAGAGTTTTAGAAATCTTTCACAAACAAAATGGAGGTTTATCTTTCTAATCACACAAAAGATTTTTTTAAAATTAGCCAAAAACCTTATTCACCCCCCCTCTAAGGTTTTTCAGGATTGAACAACGATTTACATCAATGAGTTACCCTCAAGCTAATGGTGCCACAGAAGTAGCTAGTCGAACTATTTTGTAACAGTTAAAAAGACGGCTTGATTCATGCAAAGGAAACTGGTTAGAAGAGCTCCCCAATGTTTTATAGTCTTACAGAACTACTTCTCAAAGGGAAACTGGAGAATCTCCTTTGAACTTATGCTTTGAAGTTGAGGCCGTAATTCCAACAGAAATAGGAGTTCAATCCTTAAGCCTTTGGGGAACAAGTAAATGACTAGTTATTGTAAGAAAATTTGGTTTTATTGGAAGAACTTCATGCACGAGTAGCTCCAAACCATTCTCAGTATAAAAGAACTATTTCAAATACCATAATGCAAGAGTTAAATATTCAAGAATTTGGGAAGGTTATTTGGAGCTTTGAAAAAATGAAGTGAGTCAAGTAGATCCTAATAGGAAATTAGAACATATCAAGTTGTCAAAAAATATGGAAATGGAAGTTACAAGCTTCAAGATGGAGAAGGAAAAATTTTGGCTAGAACATAGAATGATGTAAATCTCAAAAAGTTTTATCCATAACTTATTCCCTAATGATATTCTTTTTGCCATGAATTTTGTTTCTTGAAGATATATTCAGATACTTAATTACATCGGGAATAATATGTATTATATATTGATAAGGGAGGTAATCTGGATGTGCATTACAGGAATAAATCGGGATACATCCCTTATCACTTCTCAAAAATGAAGATATAAAAAAAAAAAACAACACAAAGTCATAATCAAAGGACATAGCAATTGCTTACAATTTTTTTTTAAAATAATAATAATAATAACAAGAAACACATTAGAGTAACATTTTTTAATTCACACACCTTTAAGGAGTGTGGATGGTTTTAGGGAAAGCCACAAAACCTGGGTCGGCTACGGCACAAGGGTCCGGATCTTCAAGAAGAATCGCTCCCTTTCCTTGGCCAACTGTCTCAGCATCTTTCTCATGGAAATTCTTATTTCTTGTTCCTCTCTCACCCAGGCACAGGCGTACGGGATCGTAGAGGGGGAACAATAGCGCGTAATCGGAAAGATATGCTTAAAATGAACAGAGAGCTGAGCAGGCATGTCGGCGTGATGAGAAATAATTTTTAGTGTCCATCTTTTATATAAACACATCGGCGGAATTCGTAGCCTTCTAGACATATTTCTACTGTATCTGACATGAACATAAGATACATCTTGAGTAGAGGTTTGAAATGGTAGAAAGTGATGTCTTCTCTATGAGGCATCACTTTTTATATAAATTTTCATGGATGTATGGTTTATTGTCATGTGTATGCAGTTCACAGAGGACAACTAGTTCTGTATTCGCAAACAGATGATTAGCCAGAGGTCTCAGGGGACACCTCTGAACCTCAACTAGATGATTCAAAACTTTCTCCCGCAAAACCATGGAGTTTGACTGCAAAGAGAAGAAAAGAAATGGTGAAATATTATTTCATAAGGCAGATGATATTTATAAAGCAACAATCGACCTTTGGTTTTCTCAACGAAGCAGCATTATATTATTAATGTTACGTGGGGAAAGTGCAACCGTTGTATCCAAAACATTTAACTTCTCCAATCATGAGTACAATCGTTTTATTTCAAATAGAATGAGAAAAACCTTTTTGGTTACTATTATAATTGTGACCGTAATTAGAGGTCATATTTAAGACCTGGTTGCTCCATAATCATGATCCCTGTTAATTCATAATACACATTAACAAAAATACAAAATACATAGATAAAATATTTCAAAAAAGGGACAAGCCCTTTCTTCTCTTCAAATTGTATTATAACTAATACAAGGGAACAATTCCTCAAGCTAATTCCTGCACAATAGGATCATTTACCATTTTTTTTGGCACCACTGTTATCAGGAACATTTTCTCTCTAATCTCCAGCAATAGATTTACCAGGAACCTTTTTTGTTCCTTCTTCATTTCCAATATTGGAGGACATGCCTTCATTCGGATGTCTTGTTTTCTCATAATCATTGTCACCAACTTCTAAGGGTATTTTTGGGACTCCTTCATGGTCGAGAGAGCTCTGAATATTTGTAGATAGTGTATCAGGAAGATTATTCTTTGAATATCCTTTTATATTACTATTCCCATGGGTAATACCTTGGCAAGATTGTTGATGCTCTTCTTCCACAAGTGTTTCTATTATGGGAAAATTGGAATCGTTAATGCCTAATCTAACACATCTACCCCAGGGGAATTCAAGCATTTGGGCTTCCTCGTGATAATATCTCTGTACGATATCAGAAAATTCGTAATTAGGATCTTTTTGAAGTGTATTTTGCAGAATTTCTATTATGGCAACAGATAACATTGGTAGACTCAGTGTAAAGAACCAATCTCTTCCTTTGTCTCCTTCACAAAATTCCTTGATTGCTCGATCTTTTACTGCATTACATAGACTTCCATTTCGATTTAGCAGTGGATATAATTTCTCTTTCAAGTTTATTACTTCATCTTGTTTATTTTTCAATTCTTTTTGCTGCAGTGCATACTTTAAAGCTTTTACTATGTTTTCTTCTTCCATTGATTAAATTACTCTCTCCTTTGTGGCTAAAGCCTTTGATAAATTTGTATTCACTCCCTTGATTTTGACAAGTCCTTCTTCAATCAGCGTTTCTATTTATCAAACATGTTACATTTCCCTTCAACTTTTCATTTTCTTGGGATAAAGTTTCCAGTCTTTGTACGTGCTCCTTTTGTAATTCTTGGATCGAATCTAGATATTTGGACATTTCTCTGCTTATGTTCAGGTTCTGCATAGAGAAAGTATATCTTTTAGTATGATTAATATTTCATTATATACATTTATTTGTTAAATAGCTCACCAAGCAGGAACTCATTGCTTCCATTTTGAAAAGTTCATCCTAAGAGCATTGAGAAACAAACTCTATGCGGCTGGTGGATGAATTGTCCATGCAAACTCTCGTGTATCAATCTATTGTTGTTCTTCAATGACCATTTCGGAAAAAGAAAGGTTCGTCTCCTTCGAGTATTTTTTCTATAGGATGTTTATTCAGGATAGTTCTTATTTTCCATATCAAGTAAATCTTCTGTGATTAGAGGTAAAGCAGGCACTTGGGCAGATGCTTTCCCTCTAGCAGTGGTATTTCTTCTATCTGCATTCTCACTTCTTTTTCTCTTCCGTAAAAAAGATTCTTCTAGAAGATTTTCAATTAGAGGACGATTATCTGCACTTGCATCCTCTTTATTTTTGGTTCGGATCTCTCTGTTTTGATCATTCACTTCTCTTTGTTTTTTTGGTCCACCTTTGTTGACTTCAGGTACTCCTGTAGTATTGTTTTTTCTGATACTTGTTTTGGTCATTCTAAAGGCCAAGCAAGAGGCTTCTCCTCGTTTCGAAGAATCCCATATCGTTTCCAATGCACCAAGTCCTACATAAAAATACAGTTGTTATATTTCATTCAAAAATTCATATAAAATTCTTCAAGACATTCTATCTAAATACTAACTTAATTTTTCCAAATCAAGATCTTGGGCATTGTAGAAACTAGCTACTTCCAGCATAGATTCTAGCTAGCTTTCTCGGAGCCTCATATCAAATGCATATCTCTTTAAAGTCTATATACAACAGGGCACAAATTTAGCTCCCCCTTTTACATTTTTGTTTGGGAGTGTCCATCGTTTATTCCAATCAAAAGTCATAGATGAATCAATGTCTTTGATATAGAAAAATCCATGTTTCCACCCATGGATTGTGGCCGACATTTTTTCAATAAAATTCCTAACTGATTATTTTTGTTCGTAAGTTGTACTAGCCAGTACCGTCTTTTAGTGGTCGGATATCAAAAAAGTTATGAAAAATATCCATGTTTGTGGGTATCCTGAAGGCTTTACAAATTAAGATGAAACCCACAATCTGTCTCACAAAATTTGGTGATAGCTGCGCTAGGGCTATTTCCCAGTGCATCAGGATATTGCGAATCAGGGGATAAAAGGAAAATCTAAGTCTAGCTTTCAATTGTTCTTTGTATACCATGATGTATCCACTTGGGGCAAGTGTGCACGATAATCTCGGTCGGGACAATTAGAGTATATACAAGAGGAATTCTATATTTACCGGCAAAGGATGGCTGTTGGCTATAGCGAACATTAGAATATATCATGACACCAACTTCATATAACTCGATGTTATGGTTAGTCCTATAATCTACTAATTGCTTAAAAGGAAGGACATGTCTAAACATTAGCTGGGGAAGTTTAGCACGGTTTATGAAAGGAAAAAGAATGAAAATTTCACCTAACTCATGTCTTTCGCCGCACAACTCATTTTCAAAATCAGAAGTCACATGCCGAACAATAAGTTTGGGATACTAGAGCTTGATGATCCAGTTTTTTGAGGAGTCATTTTCTATTCAAAATCAATACTGTGATAAAATGTGACATATGTTTTGAAGCAAGGAAGAATAGGATGTGGCAGGAAAGAAGCAAAAATAAATGTGTCAAGTACAAAACCCTAGAAACAAGAGGTCTTCGAAGGTATATATATACATATATATATATATATATACACAGGGATTCATAAATAAAAGTATCACAAAAATATGTGAAACATTTAAGAGGGCTTATGATAGGAACAACCCATCTCATTTATTCAAGCTGGGCCAGGAAGCCCATTATCTAAAGGAAATACTTTTTTAATGAGTCAAACCTGATTATATCATTGTTGGACCCGATGACCTCACAAAGGTCAAAGGGTTAGGAAAGATAAAATCTGAAATCCCACATCAATTGGGAACTAAAATACTCGTTCTTGATATATTATAAAAGGTACTGGTTACATTTATAAGTTAAGCTGTTTTTACCATACAAATACTCTGGCAAAACTACTCTCTGACTTAAGCATCGGAGGTAAAACAGGGTTTATCCTGCCCTCTATGTGTTGTTCTATTTCAGGATAAGCTTGAAATGGCCATTGGGATTCTTAGTTACATGATCAGGATTCATCAATGGACGAACGAAGGGATGATGCCACAAGGGACGGTAGGCGAAACCTACAGACAAGGCACAATCCAATAGTGGCATCATATTGCCCATAAAATCGTGGCCGTAGAGAATTACATCCTACCGGTGTCACAGCAGTGGCGGAATCAGGTCAGAGGAACTACGATGGCAAAATCGGCCATCCAGTGACGAGTGATGATTTGGAAAAGCAAAATCCCTTAGTTCTTTTAGACTTAATTATTAAACAATGTTATCCAAGAATGTTTACAGCTGCCAAATCGGATGAAAAATGCAGAATCACAATTGGATCAAGAAACATTGGATAATCTCCTTATTCCACATCTAGCATGTTCACAGCATCTATATATATAATGTGAATTTGGTTCTTAGATTTTGTAAGTTATTTATTGGTAAAGGAGCTTGTTGTTGTTTGCCGTTGACTCGATTGAGAAAAGTTGCCATTCTCTGTAAATTTTCTGAAAGAACAAATGAATGATGTTTAACAGGGCTACTTGATTCTGTTCTTGTGAGCTTTGTAGGATTGGTTATGGGCTGTGTGATTTTTTGACTTGGTCATTTTTCTTTTGCTTTGAGTTTAGTTGTGGTTCTCGGTTGAGCCGGTGAGAGGAAATTTGCAGACTCAATAATTAAATGTTGGATAAAATTTAATTTGGTCTCTCAAAAAATGGACTTGTCTCAATTGAATCCCTCATTTACAAAATTCTATAAAAAGTCTCTCAAATTCTAAGTTCATGCTAATCAAGTCCTTCGATTCGTTCCTGTCAAAATTTTAACAGTCAACACCAAATTAGTCAACTATCAATGACTGAAATAATTAATCAAATAAATTGAGACCTAATTGGGAAATAAAAACTCTGCTCCTTCTCATCTTCTTCTTCCCACCTATTCCCAATTTCTAGACAGGATTCACTGCTTCTTCTTCTTCTTCTTCTTCTTCTTTTACTATTCAGTCTTTACATGACACAACACCTGCTTCCTGCTCCTCCTTTGCTTCTTCTTCTCTTTCTCTCCTTTCTTCAACTCCTTCCACATTGCACCATTTTTTTTGTTCTTCTTTTACCCTGTTGGCACCGCTGCTTTCCTTTGGTCCCTCAATTTCTTGCAAAACTCGGCAATTCTAGGGAGTCTTGGAGTTTTTCCAAGCTAGAACACGATGGAACTGAATGATACCATTCCGTCTCCACCATAATCAAATATTTAGGATAAAATTCAAACGACGTGTTTTTTTTATATTGTTGAGGGTTTAGGACAATTTTCAATTGCAGAACTGTTATCCTATTTTTTGTGAAGAGTTGGTAAAAATATCTGTCAATACCTTGAAGGTGTTGTTAGATCTTTAGACTTAATTCATATGCACATGTATTTATATAGCATTTGGACATATAGATGTACATGTCTTGCTTAATTTAATTATGTGTTTGTTATTATATATATATCTTAATACCCAATTAAGGTAATCTATATTTATGTAGGTAGGTCTATTATCTTAATAAAAGTGATTTATTTGTTTTAATCTGCCTTTAAGTTCCATCAATGGTATCAGAGCCTCCTTACATCAAAGATTGTTTAGATTCTTGATTTATGTTTTTTCGGAAACCGTTTTTAAGAAAGGAAGAAAAAAAATTTGCCGATCCATTTTCATTCAATCTTGATTTGGCTTCTTAATATTAATTTGATGAAGATCGGGTTTTCGCCATGCCTTGTCTTTGTTCTTTGGCTTCTTTAAAAAAAAAAACCTTCGCAATGAGCAGTGATGTTTCTGTTCTCAGGTTACTGTCTGTGGATGAGCAGGTTTTTATTTTTATTTTTATTTCTTTGGCTTTTCTCATGGATCTTGTATGTTGCAAGTATATGTGATCCTTGATGATTATTATATTACAATCTTGTTGTGTGTGGTTTTTATTTTTTTTTTGGGTTTCGGCTGTCGACATCGACTGTTTTTCTTTATTAAAAAAAATTGTTTTCTTTAACCTTCATTTAATTGGATCCAAGAACAATTTAAGGTTTTTTTTTTTGTACTTGGATAATCTCTTTGAAGGTTTTATTTATTCAGTATTATTATGCGTCATCATCTATATGTCGATATATATCGTTATTTACATGTTATATGTGGTTCTTGTATGTATCATAATTTATTTGTTAATCCTGAATTTCTTGATAGATATAAAATATGGAATAGTATGTAATTAAAGTTTTTCTTATTCATAACAACTTAAAGTTGCTCTAGAGAGCATATCTAGCAACTTCATATTGATTGGTGGAAGTGACATCCTATCAAAGTAGGCTCTCCCATGAAAATCTTTCGATAATGAACTACTTAGATGTCGTGTTTTATATTTCTTATGCGGGTAGAAATCGGCCCAAAGGAAGATTGTTTTTGTCAGGCTGAGAGTTCCAAACACATGTGGTGATGAACATGTAATAGCTATTAAGTATCATAGTAAGTGTTAAGTCGGCCCAATAGAAGGCTTGATATTTGACTAGATTTTATTGTTAGTGCTCGATTACTACATTAAGAAAATCACTTGTAAGCTAACTCTTTGTCCAAATACTAGACTTAATGTTGCACCGATATTCTTGTGATCGGATGTTGTTATAAATATAGCCTGCGAGTTGTTAAAGTTTTTTTTTAATGATTGAGCTTTATTTATTTTTGTTATATTATGTTTTCTGTCACATTACTGGTATCTCTATTGCTCAATTATCTTCTAATTTGAGTAATATTATGCGATTTAATAGCACCACCTTTAAAGTTTAGAAAGATAAGGTTGCAATTCATCTAGGTTGTCTGGATCTGGACTTGGCCATTAGGGAGGCATGACCAACTGAGCTGATAGATACTAGTACTTCTGAACAACGGAGGGAAATGGCTCAGTGGGAATGGTCAAATATGTTAAGTCTAATGATCATGAAGAGTAGAATTCCAGAGGCTTTTCTTGCTAACATGACAGATGAGAATAATGTAGTTAAGTTTTCGAACAGTTGGAACAACGCTTTATAAAAAGTGAAAAGACAAAGATTATTACGAAACTGCGTAAACTCACTGCCATGAGGTACAATGGTTTGGGAAACATTAGGGAATACATTCTCGAGATGTCTCATATTATATCAAAACTTAAGACACTGAAGTTGGATCTTCTTGATGATCTACTGGTGTACCTTGTTTTGATGTCTATTCCTCCTGAATTTGGCCAGTTTGAGGTGAGTTACAACTGTTAAAAGGACAAATATATAGTCAATGAACTCATCTCACATTTAGTACAGGAGTAAGAAAGAATGAGGTAACATAAGGTCGAAAGTGTTGATCTCACGTTCTCAAAAGGTAACAAGAAAAGCAAGGCCAAAATGACTGCAGATACACCGACGAAGAAAAAACATAAGGATCAGTCGAAAGACATAAAGTGTTTTTTCTACAAGGATCCCTGTTATGTTAAGAACTAATGTCCCAAGTATCACACATGGCGCGTGAAGAAAGGTACGCCTCTAACTTTTGTCTTTCAGAGGTTAATTTAGTTTTGGTGCCAAGATATACTTGGTGATTAGATTCTGCTACCACTACTCACATAAGTACATCTATGCAGGGTTGCCAAAGTTACTGGCAACCAAGGGATGATGAAAGATTCATCTTCAAGGAAGATGATAGTAAGACAGAAGTTCAAGCTATAGGCATTTTTAAATTATTATTAAAGACTGGTTTATTCTTAGAGTTAAAAGAGACATTTGTTGTACTGTCATTTAACGGAATTTAGTTTCCATTCTTGTTTTGGACAAAGAAGGTTTTTTGTGTTCATTTGGTAATAAATAGTGTCGTCTCTATTTTGATTCTAAATTATTAGGAACTAGTTTTTTATGTCCTTATGATGAGAATGAGACTACTTCTTCTAATGAATCCTTTCATGTAAGTACACGTGGTACCAAATGAAAATTAACTAATGAGAACTCCTATACATTATGGCACAAAAGATTAGGTCATATCTCCAAAAGGATAATTGACAGACTTATGTCTGAAGGAATTCTCGACACGCTTAACACTTCGGATAATACAATGTGTCTCAAGTGTATTAAAGGTAAATTAACAAACAAGAAAAAGGTAGGTGCCGAGAGAACTAAAGATGTTTTAGAACTAGTATATAGAGATATACGTGGACCATTCTCTGTGGCTTCTTGGAATGGTCAACAACACTTTATGATGTTCATAGACAATTACACTCATTATAGATACCTGTATTTTATACATGAGAAATCAGAGGTCTTGAATAAATTCAAAGCATTTAAAGCTGAAGTTGAAAATCAACTAGGCAAAATGATTAAGTGCATCAGATTTGACCGTAGAGGTGAATATTACGGCAGAAATGATGGTTCAGGTGAACAACGTCCAGGGCCATTCGTCAAATTCTTAGAAGAATATTGGATCGTCCCTCAGTATACTATGCTGGGGTCACCTAGCATGAATGGAGTTGCTGAGAGACGAAATAGAACCCTTAAGGACATGGTAAGAAGTATGATTTGTCATACTAATTCACCAGTCTATATACTTAATAGAGTTCCAACAAAAGCAACAACAAAAACCCTATATGAGTTGTGGACAAGTAAGAAACTTGTCTTAAGACATTTAAGGTTATGGGGATGTCCAGCTAAGGCAAGGACTTATAGGCCTCATAAGAAGAAATTGGATGAAAGAACAGTTAGTTGCTAATTTTTTGTATACTCTGAACGGTCATGCGATTACAAGTTTTATAATTCCCAAAACAGAATATTTTTTGAGACGAGAAATGCCCAGTTCATTGAGGATATTGAGGTGAGGAAGGAAGATAAGATAAGAAACTTTATCTTTGATGAGAACTCAGTTCTCGTTCCTAGTGTTGTTCTTTGACATGTGCAGGTTCTCGTACTTGATCTTGTTCAAGACCAAAATTATATACAAGACAATGTTGTGCTTCCTCATAATATAGATCAACAACCTCTGCCTGAAATTGATCATGTAGTTGCTCCTCAACCTATTGTTCCTGTGGAGCAAACTCAATAACCTCAAGAACCAGTCTATTCGAGCAAGAAGAAACGCGATTTCAGATGACTATGTTCTGTATCTCAATGAGCATATGAAAAACATTAACTCCGCAGAAAATAATCCAATCACCTTTTGTCAAGCCATTGAAAGCTCGAATGCTCGTAGGATGGGTAATGAAATTCAATCCATGAAAGACAATGATGTGTAGGATCTCTTTTTTTTGCTAGAAGGTGTGAAACCAATTGATTGTAAATGGGTTTTTGAAACCAAAAGGGATTCACAAGGCAATGTAGAGATATATAAAGTGCGTCTAGTCGCTAAGGGATTCACTCAAAAGGGAGACATTGACTATGAAGAGACTTTCTCTCCTATTTCTTCGAAAAACTCTTTTAGAATAATTATGGCACTAGTGGTACATCTTGATCTTGAGTTACATCAGATGGATGTCAAAACAGCTTTTCTCAATGGGAACACTGATAAGACAATTTACATGGTACAACCTGAAGGGTTGGAATTCGAAAATTCTAAACAATTGGTTTGTAAACTTAAGAAATCCATCTATAGGCTCAAACAAGCCTCTCGTTAGTGGTACTATAAATTTCACAATGTGATATTATCTTTTGGTTTTGATATGAATGTTGTGGATGATTATGTGTATCACAAGTTCTGTAAAAATAAGTACATTTTTCTAGTACTTTTTGTGGATGACATCTTGCTACATGTAACAACGTAGATTTAATGCATGAAACTAAGAAATTTCTCTCGAAACAATTTAAGATGAAAGATCTTGGTGAAGCATATTTTATATTAGGAATCCAAATTCATCGAGATTGTTCTCAGGGAATTCTTGGATTGTCATAAAAGGGATACATCGAGAAGGTATTACAAAAATTTGTAATGCAAGATTGTAAACTGCTTGATAATCTTGTGGCCAAAAGAAAATAAGTTTCATCTCAAATAGTGTCCTAATAATGACTCTAAATCTAAGTAAATGGAAGGTATTCCTTACGCTTCAGTATTTGGGAGCCTTATGTATGCACAATTCTACACTTGTCCAGACCTTGCATTCATAGTTGGTATGCTGGGTAGATATTTGAGTAATTCAGGTCCTGCATATTTGATAGCAGCTAAGCGGGTCAGGTATTTGCAGAGAAGAACATTACATGTTCACTTATAGAAAGTCAGACAAACCTGAGATCATTGTGTATTCAGATTCCAAATCAGGTGGATGTCAAGATAGCATGAGATCTACATCAAGATATATTTTTCTGCTATCTGAAGGGGAGGTATCATGGAAAGGTGTCAAACAGACACTCATTGCTTCTTCAACTATGGAGGCAGAATTTGTAGCATGTTTTGAGGTATCAAATCAAGCTATTTGGCTACGTAATTTCATTAAAGGACTATGTGTGGCTGACAATATTGATAGACCACTTAAATTATTTTGTGATAACAAAGCTGCAATCTACTATTCTAACAATATTAGGAGCTCAACAAAATCTAAGTATATAGACTTCAAGTTTCTAGTTGTAAAAGAGCGAGTTCAGAATGGTACAATTAGTATTGAGCTTATTGGGTCAGGTTCCATGCTTGCAGATCCGTTAACTAAAGCATTGACACCGAAGGTCTTTGTAGAATATATTTATATATCATTTGGACATGTACACGTACATTTATTGCTTAATTTAATTATATGTTTGTTATTATATATATCTTGAGACTTAATTAAGGTAATCTATATTTATGTAGGTGGGTCTGTCATCTTAATAAAAGTGTGGGGTCTCTTTATAAATCTGTACAAACCTAGGGGTTGTATTGCAAACTATGATAGGTTGTTTAGCAAATACATCTATATATTAGGGTTACGGTCCCTAATTGCACGTGTGCTTTAGACCATTAGCCTACTCTAAAAGTCCCCATCTCTTTGAGGAAAACAGCTGCTTACGTAACAATCAGAATATTCAAACCCGATCTTCAATCTCTCAATCGACATGGATTAAGGTACATGTTTCGATTCTTAATTCTAAATAATGTATTGAGTAAGGTTTAATTCTTGGGATTTATTTGTTTTAATCTCCCTTTAAGTTACATCAGGTGTTGCCATAGCAGTAACTTTGATCCATGCATCAGTAGGGAAAAAAAAAGCTTCAGTTAATCCATTCCATTTAAATCTAATTGGTAGAGCCTTAAAATCCTTACCCACCATTCTCAAGAGGCTAAGTTCTCCCTATACCCCTTTAAATACTCGTTTCTTGAAGGATTCATGGCGCAGAGGCATCTTGTTTAGAATAAAGGAGGGCTTCATTGAAGAGGGCATTATGGAGGGTTCAACAGAGTGACAGAGGCAGGGTAGAGGAGAAGAAGAGAAGGGAAGACATGAGGAATTTTATATTAACCCTACAAGATTTTGTGCTATCGTTTCATTAGTAGAAGTTGGACAGAATTTAACATTTTGAAGGACTTTTTATAAAACTTTGTAAATTGAGGGACTCAATAGAGATATTGAGGGACCGAATTGAATTTTATCCTTAAATTTCTGATAAGCAAAACCAAATTGATAGCGGCAATGGTGGTAGTAATGAATGGTGGCGGCTAGGATTCGGGTGGGGAAGATTTTTTTTTATTTATTTGTAATTTTCCTCTTTAGCCCTCTCTATTCAAGTAGAATGACTTTGACTGTTTGAGATCGGCTAAATTTGAAATAATGTTATAAAAGGACTATATATATATATATAAAGTTCTAAAATTTGTTGAAGATCTTAAAATTAAAAATAAATATTGTGGATCATACTTGAAAGGCGAAAAAATATTGTGAACTAAATATGACATTTGTTATCTATAAAAGTGATTTTCAAGTTTGATTTTAATATGAACAATGTTATTGACAAAAATAATGATACAGTAATTCAATAATTTAGTGATAAAAAATATTTTTATTATTCATAACTTTTAGGTTCATTTTGTATCTTGCTTTCATTATTCATAACAAAGATAAAAGTAATAAATTTTCAACAAAAGGGGTGTGGTCTAATGATGCAGCATCCCTTACTTAGATTCTCCACCTAATATGCCATGTAAAAGGTCTCGAATTTGAGTGACCCAGAAAGCGATACAACCTAGTGCTGCTATTTTGAGGCCTTGTGCCATTCGATCCCTCTCGGATACCTGGTTGCCAAAAGTAATAAATTTGCAATATTTAATTTCAAACATTGGATTCGGAAAAGGATGTACTTCTTCCATCTGATATTTCATTGTTAACTTTTTTTTTTGGTTCATTTTATATAAAGAAAGCTGAATATTGATTTTAAGGAAAAAGAGAATAAACAAAAAGGAAGGAAGAGGGAAATGTAGAAAATTAATAGTAATTCTTTTGGTAATTCGATATCCGATAGTTATCGACTAATTCAGAAGGGATTAGAGGACACAATGCCTCTAAACAACAGCACTAGACTGACATGTGATATTAAACCATTCCCTGTATGATTCGAACTCAGTACCTCTCACTTAGGATGGCAAGTAAAGAATTTTATGTGAGGGGATCACAACCATCGTACCACACACCTCTTGCCAAAATTGATAGTACTTGAAGTAAAAAAAAATGGTTGTAGAATGGACCTCTTCTTTCTACTAAAGGAAATTTTTAGAATGAGATGTGTCTTGTGTTATCTTGCCTGTAAAGAGGACAAAAAACTCTCTCTCCTCTGTACCTCTCATTCAATTTTTTCCGCAAATTTCATAAGAAAAAATCTTTAAAAATGTGGTTTTTTTATATTTTGGTTTGGTCATTCAATCACGTGTTATTCTTATTAATCCAAACTCGAATAGTATTCTCTCTAATATTTTGTATAATACTCTTTATAATTTTCATAATATAAGAATTTTATCCATAACACCTATTAAATATTAATATTTACAGACAACCCTATGTGCATTCAGTAATGCAGCCTCTACTTACATTGGCTCCTTTGTTGTTTACTTTTCGAGAAAATTCTGCCTTTTTGTGAGCAGTAAAGATTGTCTCCTCGAATTTGACGCAATTAATTTATCCTCGGAAGAAATTAATTGTCAAAAAGACGATATTGCCCCTAGCACAAGTAGGAGGGAAGTGAGCCGATTTCAGCGGGAAGTCAACTTGCTTTATCTCTCTTCTTTCATTCTGTCACATCATGTAAGAGAATATTGATTGAATGTTTTTTTTCCCTAAAATAAGCGTATAAAAGGAAAGAAGAATACCAACGATTTTGCAAATCATAACTTCCAAAAAAGAATCAGATTCTGGTATCCTCCCATTGAATACTCAGTTCCAGCTTGAGAATGAAGTATAATGGAGGGAGATCACATTTTTGAATAAGGAGGCGAGCTGATGTTGAATGATGGTAGCGGCAAGGAAGGTGAGCTAAGGGAAGGAAGCGACGATGTTGAAGAACTCCAAGAACCAAGAGGCCGAGAAACAGAGTAAGTAGTCCCTATAAGTATAGGTAAATACTTCAAAACATTGATGAGTTTCTTGATTCATATCAGGCGTATGCAAAAAGTAAGGGTTTTAGTGTTACTAAAAACTCTAGTTCGGAAGGAAGCGGTCTTTTTAGAAAATATCAAACCATTAGTTGTGATAGATGTAGAAAAGTTAGCACTTACAAGCGGTCAAGGAGGATAGAATGCGCTACTCGTATTTTGCAATTTTGAGAGATAATAGAATGTGCCAAGTCTCAAAGGTTGTTGAATAACAAAATCATGAATTACACCCGTCTATATCCAGGTTTATGCTTCCTCAAAGAAGTCTAAGTTCTAATATGAAGAGAAAACTAGAAATGCATGACACAGCTGGACTAAGGCCCAGCAATAGTATGAGAATTTTAGAGGTACAAGCTAGAGGACCACACAAATTAGGATGTCTACCTAGAAACTGCAGAAACTATGTCCAGAAGTTTAGGATGTTGAATATTGGAGCTGTGGATGCTGATTGCATAAATAGAATGTTCATTAGAATGCATCAAAAGACTAGTGATTTCTTCCATTTGATTCTCATGGATGAAGAAGGTAGGCTAGATAGGGTTTTTTCGGTGCACCCTCAGTAAAGTAGCTTATGAAGAGTTCAATTATGTGGTTTGAGTTGATTCAATGTATCTTGTTAACAGATCTAATATGTCGTTTATGACTATTGTTGGAGTCATCGATCATGGCCAATCTTCATTGTTTGGTTCAGCACTCCTATCTCACGAGGACATAGAGACATATATTTTGTTTTTCAGTACCTAGTTTGCAGCAATGGGGGTCAAGCACCTGCTACAATTATGACCAATCATTGTGAGAGCATGGAGAATGCAATTAAGGAAGTTATGCCAAAAATTTGTCGATACTACATTTGACATATAATGTGCAAGCTTCCAGATAAATTTAAGGGTTTAATGGAGCAATTTCACGAGGCAAGGAAAGAGTTCAGATCTCTTGTTTATGATAGTTTGACGAAATCAATGTTTAAGAATAACTGGAATCAGTTTGTTGCCAAGTATGGACTTTAAACAAATCAGCGGTTGATTAAGCTATACAGCAAGAGAGAACATTGGGTTCCCGTATACTTGATCACATGTTTTGAGCAAGGAAGTTGTCAACTTAGAGAAGTGAAAGTATGCACTCCTCTTTTGATGGATATCTCCATTCAACTAGCACTCTTAAACAGTTTGTAGAGCAATATGAGATTGCAATTAGGCATAAGGTGGAGAAAAAAGTGTATGCTGATTACAAATCGAGCAACATTTTGGTCAGAGCTATCACCTTCTTTAATTGGGAGAAGTAGTTCTGAGATGCATACACTAATGAGCAATTTGAAAATTTTCAGGCTCAAATTAAGAAGATGTTGTACTGTAATCAATTGATCGGATATGATAATGAGGAGATTGGATTGAGGAAGAGAATCTGGTCCAAGAAGAGTTTGAGAAGTTCAAGATATTGGAGACTACTTTGGTGAATAACTTGTTTGTGAAGGAGTTTGTGTACACCATTTTGTATAGGGAGCAGGGATGTATTTTGAAGTGCAATTGTAAATTGTTTGAGTGCAGTGGGTTGCTGTGTGCTCACATATTAAAGGTTGCTTCAATTAAGAGAGTGAACAGATTTCTGGAAAGATATGTACTTCAAATATGGAGAAAAGATGTACACCATAGGCATTCGAGGATTTTCTTCGATGAAGGATATTCCCACATGACCGATGACTTTGAGAAGATCAAAGATGTCGAAAAGCTTTTAATGAAACTGTAGACATAGCAATTGCAACCCTTGCAAGACTGGTGAGACTAAAGCAGGTTATTGAAAGCACCAGAGAGGAGCTATTGAATTGCAGTTCCTTGGGATAGGGAGGAAAGGGAAATTCGAGATCCTCGAGTGGTCGTCTCTCAGGGAAGACCTTGGGAAAATTGTATAAGGTCTAACAATGAATTTGGTCTCTGCAGAAATACTAGGAGGTGAGCTCCTACTGTGAATACTAATTCTGAGCGACGAGAAGACAGGATAATGAATTCTAGCAGGAATTTTAGGCGCACCAAAAGAGGTGGCGAGCAAGTATATCTTGTTAATTTCAAATGCTTTCTTTCGGGATTTGTTGCTATCACGAGCTAACTCAAGCTGTGTAGTATGCTCGTATCAGGTTTCTAACGTAAAGCTCAAGTTCTAGTTCCTTCTTGTACTACTCTAAGGATGCAACTGGCATTTGAAGAAGAAAATGAAGTGACTGTTGATTTGAGTTTAGGACTATGAGTTGTACAAAATTTAGAACTCATGTTGTAACAATATACTATGAACTGATATTTTATGATATTTCATTGAATGGATACATTTGATAGGCGGAGTTAATAAATCATAAACCGGCACCGAGGTGGCCGAACTATATGACTACTTTTTTGGCCAAAATGAATGTTTGAGTTGTATGTATCTTTTCACTCTGGCCGAGCTGCGATCAAATGGAGTTACTAATTTATAAATTGTCACTTGTTTTTTCTGGAATTATAAACTGTCCCTTGTTACAATAATACCATCATGCTTGCGTTCCGTAACTTGGATGTGAACATTAATATTTGGGGACCTAGTTGACTGACCTATATGGGTCCTTTCCTCGGCACCGAACTTTCCTAGTTGTATGACTCTTTTACGAGCAAAATGAATGTCCTTAAATGGATTTACATACTTATAGTTGTTATATTTAGGGAAAGAAAACACACTTAAACTTGTTTCATTATCAATACCATGGTTACTTTCCATAAATTAGATCTGAACATTAACGTTTGGGGGACCTAGCTTACCGACCTACTTGTATGGCTCTTTTTTTTCCATCGGCTTGAGTTGCCCTAGGTGTATGACTATTTTTTCGTGTAAAACCAATGTCCAAGTTGTATGGCTCTTTTCCATGTGGATGAGTTATACTTATATTGAGTTACACACTTCTACTTGTTACGTTATCAATACCATGCTTGCTTTTCATAACTTGGATCTGAACACTAATGTTTGGGGATCGAGCTTGTCTAGTTTTGCGACTGAGTTGTATAGCTGTTTTCCCTCTGGCCAAGCTAGCCTTATATGGCTCTTTTCCTTGCGGATAATTTTTCTTATACCTCGCCTTCCCCAATTTTCTTTTGTATATTAGGCTAACTCCAAATCTAGTGGTTAACCTATGTAGCATTCTATGTCTATTAATCTTTCTATGCATATTACTCTGGTCGACCCAGGTTTCAGGCAAAGAAAAATCAACAGTTTACGGAATAAAGATCAACATTCAAAGTACGAATGACTGAATATAAATGCGAAAATACATTATCCATCCTGAACACTAAGTATTTTAAACAATATAATGAAGAGAAATACTAAACAGAAGGAACTTGATATCATCCACTTCTTTTGTTGGTGGTGTCCAGTGTTCTGCAAGCAGAAATCTGGATGGAAATCCATCCGTTTCATAATATCTTCAATATCATTCTTCATTCTTTTGTGATTGCCTTAATTTTAGCAATTTCTCCCTCCATTTGAACAAGCTTAAGTTGATTATGAACAACATTTAAAGGATTATTATAAATAACAGTGCATACATCATCTAGCCACTTGAAAAAACTACACGATCTCTCAGATCCCTATGAGAAAGGAGATTACGAGTAACTGAGTTACATTTCAATAGTTATGATTAAGGTAAAGGACATAAATTTAACAGTTTCTGCACCTTGAAATTGCCACATCCGATGAACTTTCTTCCTCTGGTCTTGGTTGTCTTTGAAGTCAATGTTGGAGCTGGAAAACCACATCAACATTCCATGGAGGAAGAGATTGTGAGTTCAGATGCAGAGTTTGCTGTGGACGAAGATGAGCTTTGGGAATTTTCGATCATGGCAATTTCTCTTTTTCTTTGATGGAGTTGAGAGTATTAGGACAAGAACAAAGAAGTGTGTCAAGGGGAGCAAAGTAGAGTTGGAGTTAATGAAGCTGATTTTTGTAAAAGTTGGATAACTATAGTTTATGTTTAAGTTAACCACAATTCAGGTTTTTTGGAACTATAGTTTAGAGTTAGGGTTTAGTTAATTACTCAAGTAAAGTTTAAAAGATGATGAACATAATCACCTTACAATTCTACCAAATAAATAAATTAAAATTATAATATGATCAATGATATTTATAATACCTCGATATATATAATGCATGTAAGTATCGTATAATGTTTTATTTGAGTTAATTTTATATTTCATAATGTTTGGTGAATAAAGAACACGATATGTTTTTAATTCGTAATGAGATTTTACCGATTCAAATAAAAATGTCACTAATTATTAACATAATACACGTATAATCTTGCATTTCACAATTAAAACTTAATATTATGAATGTCATTACCGTGTGTGATGACGTTTAGTAATTATTATTAATGTTTATATATCATATATGCTAAATGCGATATTAAAAAAATAATACCTCAATTTTCATTTATTTATATTGATAATAAATTACTTTTGTTTTAATAAACTTATTGCTTTACGTCATTTGATATAATAATATGATTATATTATTCACAAAAATAAATTGTTTATCATCTAGCAATATAAATTGCACTTCTAGCACTATAATTTCAATAACTTGAATAATTTCTATATTTGATCAAATAACTACTTTTGTTTTAAAAAACTTATTATTTTACGTCATTTGATATAATAATATGTTAATATTATATTATTAACAAAAATAAATTGTTTAATGTTTAGAAATTAAAATTTCTACTATTTTCTATATATTACAATTTTAACACTATAATTTCAATGACTTGAATAATTTCTGTATTTTATCAAATAAATTACTTTTGTTTTAAAAACTTACTATTTTACGTCTTTTGATATAATAATACGATTATATTATTCACAAAATAAATTGTTTATGAGCTAGCACTATATATATTGCACTTCTAGCACTATAATTTCAATGACTTCAATAATTTCTATATTTTGTCAAATAAATTAATTTTGCTTTAAAAACTTATTATTTTACGTTATTTGATTAATAATATGATTATATTATTCACAAAATAAATTGTTTTATCGTATAGAAACTAGAATTTCTACTATTTTCTATGTATTTCACTTCTAGCACTATAATTTCAATGACTTGAATAATTTCTATATTTTATCAAATAACTTACTTTTGTTTTAAAACACTTATTATTTTAGGTCATTTTATATAATAATATGATTTTATTATTCACAAAATAATTGTATTTCGTCTAGAAACTAGAATTTCTACTATTTTCTATATATTGCACTTCTAACACTATAATATCAATGACTTGAATAGTTTCTATATCTTATCAAATAACTTACTTTTGTTATAAAAAACTTATTATTTTATGTCATTTGATATAATAATACGATTTTATTATTCACAAAATAAATAATTTTTCGTCTAGAAGCTAGGCTTTCTACTATTTTCTATATATTGCACTTTTAGCATATAATTTCAATGACTTGAATAATTTGTATATTTTATCAAATAACATACTTTAGTTTTAAAATGTATATTATTTTGCGTCATTTGATATAATAATATGATTATATTCTTCACAAAAATAAATTGTTTATCGTCTAGCACTATATATTGCACTTTTAACACTATAATTTCAATGACTTAAATAATTTCTATGTTTTATCAAATAACATGTATTTGTTTTAAAAAAAATTTTTATTTTAAGTCATTTGATATAATAATATGATTATATTATTCACAAAAATAAAATTTTTAATGTTTAGAAACTAGAATTTCTACTATTTTCTATATATTGCACTTCTAGTACTATAATTTCAATGACTTGAATAATTTCTATATTTTATCTTACAAATTACTTTTGTTTTAAAAACTTAATTATTTTACGTAATTTGATATAATAATATAGTTATATTATTCACAAAAATAAATTGTTTATCTTCAAGAAACTAGAATTTCTACTATTTTCTATATATATTGCACTTCTAGCACTATAATTTTAATGATTTGAATAATTTCTATATTTCATCAAATAAATTACTTTTGTTTTAAAAAAATTATTATTTTACATCATTTGATATAATAATATGATTATATTTATTCACAAAAATAAATTGTTTATTGTCTAGAAACTAGAATTTGTACTATTTTCTATATATTGTACTTCTAGCACTATAATTTCAATGATTTGAATATCCTTGTTACGAATACCGAAACCATTTGGTAACCGACCAATATAGTTTTTGCTGATTCGAAAAGTTCAGTTACCAAATGGTTTCGGTAACCGTCCGATATAGGTTTTGCCGATTCGAAGAAATCAGTTACCTAATGGTTTCAATATTCCTCTAAAATTCTAATTTTTACTATTTAATATATATTGCACTTCTATCACTATAATTTCAATGAATTAAATAATTTATAAATTTTATTGAATAACTACACGAGTTGTTATTACTTGATATAATTATGATAATATTTTTTTAAGTCAATTTTTTCCTGGAGATTTTTTAAGTCACAAATTAAACTTAATAATAAGCGTTATAATATATTAGTTTTTAAGTCTGGGCTTTATGATATATTATAATGTTAATTATTAATTTTAATTTGTGAAAAAACTACTTCTAATTAGTGTTTCCCTCCCAATTTTCCACCAAAATCTTTCCCTCTAAAAAACGTAATAATTTTCACTCTTCCCCATCGATTAGACAAGTTTATTTGCATCATTATCATCATATAGAGTTGCAGATTAAGCAGTGTGAAGGGTGCGTTCACACTCACTTTTATTAGAGCTTGCAATTAAATATAGTTTTTAGAGAAGACATTTTGGTTGACATGGTTTTCTCACTTATTTGGTTGCCGATTTGGGTTGCTCATCTATTGGTCTTTTGTTTATTTCTTGATCATCAAGTTTTTTTTTTATCGTTTTTAACAAGTTAGTATTCGTAAATAGTGACTTGGTATTATATGGGTTATTAGCTTCAAGATTCATAAAATAGTATGAAAAATTAAAAATGACTATTAATATTAAACCAGTAGCTTCTTGCATAAAAAAAACGAACATAACCAACTAGTATTACATATTCTTGCTTGTCGACCTTGTATATTATTTTTCTTAATTCTTGATCGCAAAGTTTTTTGCAGACTTCTCGGTCGCCAAGTGTTTTGTCACGTTTGTTTGGTTTATTACACGTCGTTATTCGTAACCATTCACTAGCTGTCATATTGCGAGTGTTAAGATTGGGCTTATGAGCTTGCCATTAGACCTTGTCACTTTCCATAGAATATGATTGTTTCCATTAACAGCTCATCTGTGTTATTAAGACTGAAATTCACAACTTGCCAATTTCCGGTGTACTTTAACTCGTCTATTCCCATTGAACTTAAAGATCATTTTCTTCTCCTTCTTTTTTTTTTTTTTGGTTTCAATAAGGTAAAGTTATTCCAGAGTTAATACAATTACATTTGAAACTTAATACAAGCAATTAAGTTTCTTTTTGTTTGCTCGAGCTATTATTTTAGACGGATGATGTGAACCATTGAATGTTTTTTAATCTTTTTCTTTATTCCCTTGGAGACTTAATAAAAGCAAGGAAAGATTATAATGCACATATACAAATATATAAATAGTGAAATTCCATTAATATCCGATAATGTTTTAGTTAAAAATATGAACCCAAAAAAGAACCCAAACATAAAGCGGATGTGAACAACACTGGTTAGAAGCAGAACGAATGGTAAACAACCTAAACATAAAGCGGATGTAAACAAACTAGTTAGAAATAGAAGCGGAAGCAGCACTAGTTATAGCTCCCTAATGATTCACAAGAGTTTCCGCTCAAAATATGCCTCCTCATCCTTGAAATTTCTTCTTGGTGAATAGCCTCCATAAGAGTTGCCTCCCCGCGAGCTGCCTCTGCCCTAACAACCTCCAGAGGTATACCCTCCAAGAAAGCAGCTGTTGGAATTCGTAGACAAAAAAGAAAAAAAAACTACGAAAATCTGCCAACAGGATCTGCACATACTAGAAAAACCGATTGGATAGAAAACTACCTCAATGTTTTCTGCGTTAGGTGTGGAGGCGCTGCTGTTTACGCTTCACCCTCTATTGGTATCCACGCGACGAACTCCTCTGCAAGCGATCGGGATGCTAGCCCCTTCGGTGTTCTGAAAACTATTCAGAATGAATCCTGACTATCAGGTAATACGTAGAATATTGGAGAGAGAGAGAGAGAGAGAGAGAGAGAGAGAGAGAGAGAGAGATACTATTCTCACCGTTTTAGGGTTAAAGCCTTTTTTTCTTTAATAAGATGAATATGACTATAGGAAAAAGGTTAACATAACCTTTTATAGCTGTCAACATCAGCTAATTATCATCTAATGACAGTTTTAATCTCGTCCTTCTATTCCTATAATCATCCAATGGTTGGATGAATAATATTAAGTAATTAATTTTATTTGTCTGATAAATAAAATTAGTTACTTATTAACTCAAAAAAAAATACAATATGGAATCTAATTCCCCTTTTTGTATACGTTCAACGAATCTAGACACGATCTAGATTCATTGAATGTGGACATCGTGCTCACAAGATCGTCTATGTGTGTGACCCTGTAGGTTCACTTAACGTTGGCAGTGAATGAAAAATGTTCTAGACATTTATCCACAAAATATAAGTGGCCTCTAGCAGGACATTATTCTTACCCAAGTTAAGTAAAAGAAATGATAACCTAACATCAGTTTTAACATTTAGTCCTTTTGTCATACGATATCCTAATTAAGTATAAGGCATGAACCAAGTCATCCTTATAAAACTTAATTAACCATTTACTTGATCACCACGTAGACTGTTCCGATAAATAATATTAATAACACCTTATTAATACTTATTTGAGTATGACCATACGTATTCTTCAGTCTTCCTTCTCAAGGGGCCCATGGATATCTGTCTCTAGCAAGAGAGGGACAAATCCTTTTCACTATCTCTAATATTCAAGCCATGACAAGAAAATAGCCCAACCAATAGTCATAATAATCACCTAATTAAAAGTGATGTTTGACTATGTCGAAACATATTTTCTCCCCATGCAAGAATCATTAGAAACATTAGGTCAAAGGTCACCAAACATAAAACTGAGAAGAAACATTTATGACTTAAACCCATGCAATATTTCTTCTTCACTTTGGTTCATATCCAATACAATATTCTCAATATATATTTATGAATTGATTTTATATCTCATATTCATGATCAATAAAACTTGATCATCAATCAACTTCATACTAGTTTAATAATACAAGATGTGATAATACTAGGGACAAACAAGAATAGTATTTTATTAGCAAGAAGGGTTTTACTATCAAGTCACATACTTGATGACTAAGAGCATAAAATACAATTCTATGATACATACCTCGTAAATAATAAATGTAAGTCAATTGGTCTAGGGCATATTCTAACAGCAACCTCCGCCTCCTCTGCCATCTCCTCTTGTGCAATCTTTTACTCAATTTCTAATACCATCTTGAAGACATGCCTTAGGAGGAGATCCATGAGGGTCATGGTTTTTCTTACCCTCGCACCCCTATCCTTTACTATTCGTTTAACCAAATTACTGCTCTCAAGCTTAAGAGTGTCGAGTTCTTGCCTGAGCTACATGTTTTCATGCTTCTCACCCTCGTATAGGCTTCTGAGGGCTAATGGGGAGGCAGGAAGGGTGTCTGGTTGAAGAACTTGCATTGGTATAGGTTCATCTTCATTTTTAGATATTCCTAGGCTACTTTCAGGTATCTCTACTCGAAAGATCTCGAGAAATAAGGAAGGATGAAAATCTTCAAAATTAAGGAAGGAGTTTTAGTGGTTTGAACTTGGGTATCTTGCCTCACCTATACAATAGATATGGGAAGCTGGCGAGCCAAAACTTTGAGGAGAGAAGATATGATTCAACGTTTGAGGAGAGAGAACAAATCGTACCACAATCCTTCATTTAATGAACTCGAAATCGAGTCAGTCTCTGCATGTAGCTATGATCATATGTGTCAGAGTCGCCGTTTCGTTCGAAAACCCTAGTCCTTTCTTCTTCTTCTTCTTTTTTTCCCCTTGAACTAGATTAAATATGATAATAATCATGAATTGTAGTTTGTAGATCCCCTTAAATCATGGATTGTAAACACTCATGAAATTTGTAATTTCTTTATAAATTAAAATTAATGGCAGTAAATCAAATTTATGAATTAAAAATTAACACAAAAATAAACGTTAAAATTTCTCCATTTAAGGTTTTGATTGGAATGTAAAAGTTAAATGCAGAACTAAGTCTAACTTTTTACGGTAAATTTGCACTAATTATTTTCTTTTCAAATGAATTGTGAACAAAAAAGTTAATTTAATTAAAAAAACCTATTCGCATAAATTAACATTCTAGTGTGATACAAAATATATTTGAGAGAAAAATATTACATTTGAGTTTATTAAATATTACCCTGAAATGAATAGCAAACCCTAAGTTGGCCTTAATTAATAGGTGATATACATTTTTGTATTTTTGCACTTGAATTCTTTGACTGTTATGGTAACTAATGATCCAATCACTTATCTGAGTTTTTCGAGCCAAAAATGAAAACAAACAAATAGCCGAGTAGTATTTAAACAGATGAAATAAATAGAAGCATATGACGAAAGAAGGTCTTTCATTCATAAACAAAAGCACAAAATACAGTTGAGTAGTATTTAAACATGGATCTGCACAAAATACAACCGAGTAGTATTTAAACCTGGATCTAAAATCCCTGTTTAAAATAAATGAAAATTACGTGAAAACAAAAAAAAGGAAGGAAGAAGAAAATACAAGAAACTAGGTACTACTCGACATCCTCAGCAGACAGTTCAAGGGCTCCCAAAAAGATTTGTTGGAGGTTATTGGATGTATAACGGGTGAAGGAACCCTCCTTCTCTTTTTGGGAGTCTCCCTAACCCCATTGTCTATGTTGTTTAAAATGTTGATTGAGGTATCCATCTCGGGCTCCTCGAGGAGGAGCTTCTCAATTGTTGATGATCGTATTCACGAACCATCCTTTACAGTACAATTGAAGCTTGTTCTTTGTTCGGAGGTACTTGTCCCTCGAGTCCCTGCACATTCTTCGCTAGTTGTTTGGCAAAATGGTCATGGGTGAAGAAGGAGAATTGATAGTCAGCCTTTGAGATCCGCGATTTCTCACTGACAATAGGGGGGACACGAAGATGGTTCGCATACCATTTTTAGAGTGAGTAGATAAGATAGAGAAATTCGAGTTGGAGTAGGGTTGGAGTGTTATCTAGCTCAACATTTGAGTCTCTTCATAGGCGAAAAATGGGACTGACCTTCCCCACCACTATATCTCTCTCTTTTTCTCTCTCTCGGTCTCTCTTTCTTTCTCTCTGTCTGTCTGTCTGTCTCTCATTCTCGCTCTCTCTCTCTCTCTCTCTCTATATATATATATATCAAATGCGACATCCATCACAATTTCCAGGCAATGCAAACGGGTATAGCCGTGTCAGTACATCACTTAGCCGTCATTTCAAGTTTTACATCTATTCTCAACTTGTTTAGTTCTCTTTTTTGTTTCATCTATTCTCTAGGATACATATTCATAACTGAACAAGCTCTAAAATATTATTCACGTATAAATTACATAAGAGATTAGTATTATGAGATATTTAACAATAGAAACAAAACAAAAAAGACTAGTATCATTTGATGTACAAAAGAAAAAGGTGAGACACTGAGCTGAGGCTGGAGTGAGCTTGTCATATGCTGAAAATGTTTACTCACTGGTCGGAGGGTTGGATGTTTGTGAATTATGCTCAGACAACATTTGGGAGGGATTTAGGGAATCTGCTCACTCACCCATATTGGATGAAGTGTATGTGATTACAGCATTGCCTAAGACATTAAGTGCTTGTTTTATGAGCTCCGCCCATCCAACAATAACATCTTCATACATTCCTTGAGCTGCTTCTTTATCATCGATCAAACGAGATGTCCCAATACTCAACTCGTCAAACTTACTCTTGTACAATTGTATCTTCTGAGAAACACGAGCGCATACATCTATAAGCTCCCTTACATGAGATAAACTTCGGTCTGATGATGTTTCGGCCACTTTCAATTTCTTAACAAGATTAGCTATTTGAGCTTTAATATTGCTCGTCAGATGGCCCTACTCGAAAATATATCTAGCAGATTTTCGCGTTCTGCCTTGATCTTGTGGAAAACACTTTGCAGTTCCGTCAGCTACTCTAGCATTTATCTCACCCAGTTTCTTATTGGCAACCTCCAAAGTCTTAAGACTTTCGTGACTTTAAAATATCAAAAATTCAACTTTGCTTGTAATGCGATCGCGTAGCGATTGGAGGTCCTTAGATAGATATGCACTTGGTATGCTCTTAAACGCATTAATCGCATCCAGAAGCTCTTGCTGTTCCTCTTCAGTATCTGGAATATGTGAGGACGAAAAGCATTTGTTCAATGCATCGAGAATTTTTTTGGGTTTAAGGACTGTCGGTTAAGAATTTGTCAAGTTTTTAATGTATTTAATATAATATGTAAGCCTGACTACATTGAATCGAATACCGGAACTTCAATTTGGGAATTTCCTATATTTGTTGGAGGACTTGGAATTTTTGTCGGTGTTGTCCTGCACTTTCTCTATTATAAGAGCAAGACATCAGTAATAAACTAGACAGGAAATGCAGCAATAAACACCTTATTGAGGAAGGTAAATAATACCGAAACTGGCTGGGCATAAGAAGCATCTCCGAGTTTAGCTACTTTCCTTTTAGATTGCTTCCCAGTAACTCTCTCAATTGGTGTAGTTTCAACAACTAAAGAAATTTAGAAAAGCAACTACACTAATATAATGGGGTGTAGAGAAGACGAAAGAAAGGATTTCTTACCCGAAATTTCCATGGTACCAGTAGAGGGTCGTCTCCTTAGTATCTCCATCGTGTGGGGAAGATGGATCTTTCTCGCTCGATTCCTTTGCCAGTTTTGATTGCACCAATGCCCGAATACTACTAGAGAGAGCGATTTTAAGAATTTCAGTCCAAGAAGCAGCAAAGCACCAGGAGTAGATTATTTTCCACCAGCCCGCATATGCTTCTGTAATATTTGGGCAAGAATATAACTCCAGAAATCTAAACGCCTCCATTCTTTGTTTAATTTATTTCACCTGTGTAGTTAATTGTTTCCCTGAAAATATCTCATCTCATTTATTCGCCTTAGTCTTCACTATGGAGGCAGGGATGTCCTGTACGAGTCTGAATTAGCAAGCTAAATGGTATAGGTTGTAAGGTTTGTACAAAGACTTGGCTGAACGAGCATTCGGCCTAGTCCTGTTCAAGATATCGCTTAAAACCAAATACTGTGCCCAGGCATTACTTACATGTGTGTAATCTCAATTTTTATTGAAAGATTTTGGCTTTACTCAATTCGGTCCGATATCACGTTTTGCATTAAGAGCCAACAAATAAGGAGGTCACTTTGGATTTGTATAGATATATTGGAAGAAAACTAGGCGATTGTCGTCTTCATTTTTAGGAATATGGATTAATCTCCAGTAGAGAAAATAGTCTTTCTACATAGCTCTATCCTCGGGTTTAATTCGGTCGATGCCATACTCTATGATGTATTGATGGATTCACATTTGAATGATCTACATGGGTCCTTTAACATTTCCCATTTTCGGAACTGATTTCATATCTTTGTAAATCTGAAACAACAACCTGTACATCATCGAAAGGATCAAAGAAGCAAGACCGTCGGTTTCCCTTTCCATAATCCTTTCTATTAAGCAAGAATACTCAAGAACAACTTTTGAGGACATGATGCAAGCTATGTACTCACTAACCCATGCCAGAAGGAAAGCTCTGTGCTCATCTTTCGTTACCATGCCCAATCTTTTATTTGATTAGACGTATGCAGTGAGATTTTTCGATGACAAATTTATTTCCAAATTAGTCACGATTGGGTTGTCAAAATTTTCGAGAGGGCCAGAAGAAAAGCCGAACATGGCCGATGGGTCATAAATTGTTTGCGAGATCATTCCAAAAGGGAATACAAACCCATTGATCCTCGGGTCCCAAAAGGCAAAATGACATTGAGCAGCGTATGGTCCATTTCAGGCATATGCTTAGTAATGACTATAATGTTGTAAATTCCCCATTTTCGCCAAGTGTCACCGCATTTTGACATTACCCTCCACAACCATTCTATGTAAGGCGAGTTAGATTTCGGCCAGCTACGTAATGTGGAACTCAAAAGATCTAATTTCCATATAAAGTCGTGTAGGAGTAGTTTGGAACTAGTCAATTCTTCATCGGTAGTATATTCAGAGTCTCAGTTTACGATCAGGTAGGAGCCAACTTAGCAGGTTGGAATAACACCCCTAACACCGGTGTGGATTAGGATATGAGTATCAATACGGGCTGAAGTTAATGAAGAATTCATGGACGATCGATGTTGGTGACGATATTTGGTACTAGTACGGACAAAATTTAACCTTGACTTATGACGGGTGAAATATGATTTTAACCCTAGGGTTTCAAATATAAGTCCTTATCAGTGAAGGCGAATTGTAATTAATAACTTTTCCCCTTATTTTTATTTTTTTAAATTTATTTTATTAATCCCATCGGTCAAACTATGAGACCTGTACCCATAATCGACAATTGTATTCTTTTCTAAACTTTAGCTCGTCTAGTCACTTGTTACTAAAACTATATATTTCGCTCATTTACACCCCTACTTGATTCCACTTGAAAATTTATGTATAAATAGTAAAAGCTACATGTTCATCTTCCAAACTCGTCCTTGATATATTATTTAAACTTTCTTCCTACGACTTATGTACCAGATGATGTGCGTCGTCCTTTATTAGATGGTTGCAAACCGAGTGGGGCGAAATTATCCAAGAAGTTCTAGATTACTGTATGTCTAGGCTTCACCGTCCAATATTGTGTCCAAATAAATGTTAACTTCATGTTGTTCTGCATAATGTTGCGCATCTACTTGACCTTGTTTGAAGATGAAGTCTCATACGTTCTTCACTGCAAGCAGTTCTTCCGTGTGAGCCATCTGGCAATGATGCCTGATCGAGAGATGTACTTCGCTATTCACCCCCTATATTTCCAGCCATAGCGACTGAGCTTCTTCTATTTTACTTAACTGAATCTAAATAGGACCGTGATTCCAGTATCGTCTACGTTCCAGCTCAAAATGAATATATCTCGCAGTTTTACTGTTCCAGGGGCGAAGTTGACACCTCTTTGCACAACACCATGTTTCTTACTACTCCCCGAGTATTACGTTGTATGGTTGATATTAGAGGCCAAACATTTATCATATAGTGTTTTTAGTTTTTAACGTTCTCTTTTGTGTGTTTGTGGCTTTTCGCGTACGATCTGTAATTAAAATATATAGTGAATCTTCTATTTATTTTAGTGAGCAATGTGAATGTTACTTTGAATAAGAAACAAGAAAGGGATCTTCACTAACAAAGAAACAACATCCACAAACAAAAAGCACACGAAAAAACAAACAAAAAAACCTACTTAGTTGAAAGCCCATGGGTTCGCGCTTCGTATCCTTTCCTCTTTTTCTGGGAAAATTCCTGTGTGATGTTGAAAAGCCTGTGGATGTGCATCGGATCCTCGTGATTAATCATATCTAAAACGTTTTCACAAGCTAGAGACGAAAAATCCCTTTATGCTTAGGTAATCCGCACCAACTAACAGTCCAAATAGGGTTTGCTCATCATCGTTCACCAGTTTTGAAACAAATGCCTTAAGTTCGATGTCATTATCATTGGTGGGTGGTTGAGTTACCATATGCTTGCAGTACGCGATAATCTTAGCAAGTATGCTGCCAGAAACATTAGAGATGACCACAGGACCGGTTCTTGTTAACCTGTCCTCGATTAAGTGTTTCGATCATCACAGATTGCTTTGCCACTGCCTCATCTACCTCAAATGTTTTGCCATCGATGCTCTAGAGGAAAACATTGAAAACGCTTGATGATGAAGAGGAAGCCATGGTTGTAGGAATTTTTGGTTAAATGCATACTCCTAAGAAATTGCAGAAGTTACAATTTACCCAAGCCAACATGCAATTTATGATTGTCTAAATGAGCAAAAAGTGTGTCATTGCACCACATTTACTGTAGTAAATTCAGCGATTGGTGTCAGAAGTTAGATAGCCATCGTACCACATTTATTGCACTAAATGAAGCGGTGGGGGTCAGAAGGTTGAAATCCATCGCGTCACATTTACTGCAACGTCGTAATCGAAGCATTGCATATTCACAGCCTTCAACCTGTGTACTCTTGGTGAGCTGGTGTTATAAGTGTAAAGAATTTTATAAGTTTACGGGATCAAATATGATGTAACAGTAGATTTCACAACTCGATTAATACTACTATATGCGACGGTCAAATGGCGAGCTATAATAACGATCACTCGATACATAGCTTGGTCAAATAGGGTTTCCTCGTTGTCATTAACTAGTGCATAAACAAAGGCCTTTAGATCGACGTTATTCTTACCAGTGGTTGGTTGAGAAACCACATGCTTTCAATACTTGATGACCTTCGTAAGTATGTTGCCAGGGACTTTACGGAGGAGAATAGGGCCTCTACTGGCTAAGCTTTCCTCGATCATATGTTTGATCGTGATAGATTGCTTATCCACCACCTCGTCTACCTCAAATGTAATGTTGTTGTTGACCTGGGGAACGATTTTTTCCGACCTTGATGAGTGAAGAGGAATCCATGGCTATAGAATTGAAGAAATTATAATTTTCTAGGAAACAACTTGCACTTTATAATTGTTTACAGGGTTTAGGCTTAGTCCCATTAATTGTTTACAACGGTATCATAGCTTTTAAGTAGAAGCTATAGCTATGTAAGCAGCGGTAACGATCACTATAGCTCGCCATTTAAGCAGGAGCCTTTTTGAAGAGTTTCTGAAGTTGACAATCTCAATTAATACATTTCACTGCTTGCATCATATTTACATTTGTAATCGAGCTCGCATTAACACACAACAGTCAGAAGTTAGAAGTTCATACACAGTACTTGTCGATGTCAACATATATGAGGCTCGAACTCGGACTGACACATTTACACTTGTAAATTTATGTATAAATAGTGAAGGCTACTTATACTTCCGTTCATCTTCCAAACTTATCCTCTCAATATTATTTGAAACTTTCTTCCTATAGCTCATTTACCAGATATTGCATGTCGTTCGTTACTTAGATGGTTGTGAATCGAGTTTGGCGGAATTATCCTAGAGCTTCCAGATTTCCATATTAGTAGTAATGTCACCTCTATTGTGGTGCATTTAGGCATCACCGTCCAATATTGTGTCAAAAGAAATGTCAACTTTATGACATTCTGCAGAATATTGTGCATCTATTTGACCTTGTTTAAAGATGAAGTCTCCTACGCTCTTTACTATGAGCGGTTCTTCCGTGTGAGCCATCAAGTGACGACGGCAGATGGACAGTTGTACCGCGCCATTTACACCTCATATTTCCATCCAAAACGACTAAGCTTCTTCTGTTTTTACTTCACTGTATTCGAATGAAACTGTGATTCTACTATCATCCATGTTCTAGCTCAGAATAAATATACAGAGCAGTTTTACAGTTCCTGGGGTGAAGTGGGCACATCTGTGTACAATACCAGTTTCTTATTACTCTCCAAGGATTATGTTGTATGGATGATATAAGAGGCTAAATATTTATCATACGGGCTTTTCAGTTGTTAACGTTATTTTTTGTGTGTTTGTGGCTTTCCACGTATGATTTGTAATTGAAATATGTAGTGAATGTTATCTTTGTTTTCACGAGCAATGTGAATGTTACTTTCAATAAGAAACAACAAAGGGATCCACAAAAGGCCCCTAAAAGAAAAAAACAAACAAATAACACTACTTTGAAAATTTTGCCGTGATGTTGAAAAGCCACGGGATGTGCATCGGATCCTTACTCTTAATAAATATAATACTTTTTTACAAGCAAGGGACAAAATTCCTTTTAGGGCAAGATAATCCGCAACAAACAGTGTTTGCTCATCGTCATTCACCAGTTCTGAAAAAAAAAAAAGCAATTGATTTCAATGTCATTATTACCAGAGGGTGGTTGATGTTACAAAATACTTGCAGTACTCGACGATCTTTGCTAGATGAGCATGCGATGGTCAAAAAGTGTGTACAGGTCAGATAGATAGCCATTGCACCACATTTACTGTAGTAAATGAAGCGGTTACAGTCAAAAGGTTGAAATCCATCGAGTCACATTTACTGCAGCATCGTATTCGAAGCATCGCATTTTAACTCTCAGCCTTTAACCTGTGTACCCTTGGCGAGGTAGCATCATAGGTGTAAAGAATTTTGTAAGTGTACGAGATTAGTAATGACGTAACAATAGATTTCACAGCTCGATTAATACTATTAAAGGCGACGGTCAAACGACAAGCAAAAATAATGCACAATGGAAAACAGAGAGATCTTAAATAGCGTAAGAGCATGTGCGTGATAATTATTTCAGTAAATGCAGCGGTTGGGATTAGTTGTGATAGTAATTACTCGAATATTTCAAAAGAGAATTCTCATGACTTAAAAAACTGACATTTTCATCAAATCTTTGAACATTGTTTTTTATTATGTATCAACTTCCTGGTACTGCTCGTGCTCCCTTGCATTGATGGTTGCGTATCGAGTTAGGTGAAATTATCCAGCATTACCCAGATTACTACCAAAATGGTAGTAATGTGAGTACGCTTGTCGTGTGTCTTGGATTTGCCGTGCGGTATTATCACTAAACAAATGTGAACTTTTCAACATTGTGCACTATGTTGCGCATCTACCTAACCTTGCTTGAATATGAAGGTCCCTACGCTCTGCACTACCAGCTGCACTACAATGTCGGACACCTCGTGATGATCGACCAAGTGCATTTCTGAGATGTCTACTTCTTGTACTTCAACCCACATCATCCGCATTTCTTCCTCTTCTAGTTTTTGGAAGTAAGGCAATAGAGATAGAGCCTAGATGCAGCCACTTTTTGCAGTTGGGGACTACTTGACAATACTCTGTAGTAAATGTTATCTTTATTTTGGCGAGCATGAGAATGTTATTTCTAGTTTTTTACTTTTTTCCCATCTTCAAGTATGAGTTAGAAATGTCAGTGAATGGGTAAATTACTAAACAATAAGGAAAAAATAACAAACAAAAAATCTCATCTTTTATAGTGACTAACAAACATGACAACTTTACAAAAATATAAAGAGTTCTTCACTAACAATATCATGAGATCGTCAACCAAAAAAAAAAAAACTTAGTTGAAAGCCCATGGATTCTCCCTTCTCATCTTTTCCTCCTCTTCTAATGTTGAAAATCCAGTGGAAATGCTCTGGATCCTTACAATTAATCATATCCAAAATATCTTCACAAGTAAGGGACACGCTTGCAGTACTCGAGGACCTTCACAAGTATGTTGTCAGGGACTTTAGGGAGGAGAACAGGGCCTCTGATTACTTGGCCATACCTCGTCTACCTCACTTATATGTTTGGTCGTAACAGATTGCTTGGTCACTGCCTCGTCTACCTCGATGTAATGTCGTCATTGCCCTGGAATATTATTCATTAAACACGTGATCTTGGGAAATTGTAGAAGTTATAATTTACCCAAAACAAAACGTAATTTATAATGTTATCTTTATTATTAATATTAATTTCAGTCATCTTTATTTGTTTTATACTTATCAATCACTATAACTCCCTTAATCTTTTTAGAGTATCAACTCAGAAAAAATGATTAAGAACTCGTGCTATATTAATATGTGTGTTAATTGGCGAGCTGGATCAATTCTGGTTAGTCAATTAGTGAGCTCAATTAACATGTTACAAAGTAAATATTTCAGAATTGGGGCGGGATCTTGAGCTAGCACATTTAAATTGCAACAGTGAAAATTGGATCCATATTAACACGTGTCAGCCAATTTAAGAGCTGGATTACCGTGTCAGAAGTTTGGTAGCCATCGAATCACAACTACTGCAGTAAATGCAGCGGTTGGGATTACTCTTACTCTTCATCCCTATTAATTCCTAAGAAGCTTTGAACCTCTCTTACTTACTATGGCTCCTTATGCTGCTTGTGCTCCCATGTTCTTTGAAAACATGGTTGCATACAGAGTTGATTGGGATTATCTGCCATATACCAACACTGCATTACCGTATCATTGTGGTGCATCTTGGCTATGTCGTCCAATATTGTTACCAAAGAAGTCAACTTTATGACGTTCTACACCATGTTGCGCATTTACCTTACCTTGATTCAAGATGAAGGCCCCTACCGTCTTTATCACGATCCGCACTTCTATATCACCCACTGGTCATGTCTCGTGGTCGTATTCGATAACACTCAACACAGCTATGATAAGCCACAATACAAATGAGATTAATACTGCATATGTGTTGATGGATGACATCTCCCAACTCTTTACACAACAAAACTAAGTGTATGACGAACACCACTAGGTAATTCTAGCCACAGTAATGTATTCTTTTCTTGTAAAGTGATGGGAGGAAAGTTTGGAAGAAATGAAAGAGTGATACTCGGTTCAATGCATATAAGAAGCATCGTGTTAAACATAGAAATATGTACAATTGAAGTCTATCAAGAATCTTAAAAATTAAAATCGGTAAAGAAGTGTTGCTTCGTAAACATAAAATTCGAACCGAGTCGCCTTTATATTAAAACCCTAATCAAATCTTTTTTTCTTTTTGTTCATTAATAAAAAATCCTGAAGGTTTCATACTGGAGTAATATTTAAGAAGGTTGAGGTAGTGTAAGTTAAGTAATCTCACATTCCTTAGGTCAGATTATTAATTATGTAAAGATAAAGCAAATGTAGGTTTCATAGCTCGTTTTGGTTTTAATATCTAGCAAATTAAGTTCACATGATGTTTTGGTTTCATAAGTTGATCAACAAGCAAAGTTAAAAACACGAGCTACGTTCTGTCACGCTAAAAAGAAGCCGAGCTCGCCTAAAAATTAAAATAAAAAAGACTAGCTCGATTTGCACGGACGCAATGGCAAAACTTCAAAGGAATAAACCTACCTCATTTTATTATTACTGCATTAAATGATTAGTTTTATTGGAAGTGAAGTTGCATTAAATTATTCCTTTTTAAATGTAATCGACAACTTCATCATTGTATTAAAAGCAGAGAAGGAACTTTTTTATCATACTCACCTTTCTTCACGTGATAATTTTTTCATATAGATAAATTTCCAGATTGTGCTTGTGCTCCCATGTTTAGTTGGTTGTGAATAGGATTAGGTGGGGTGATCAGCTATTACCCAGATCGTAACCATAACAGTATTGAAGCAACTGTCATATTGGTGCGTCTGAGTCTTGCTGCTCGGTACTGTCACAAAGAGAAAGTCAGCTTTAAGACCTTTTCCACCCTTTTTCGCACTTATCTAAATTTTTTTGAGGCTTACGGCCTCTACACTCTTTACTATTTGCGATTCTTCAGTGTCACCCACCCACTGCATAAAGTTCAAGCCCCAGCACCTACATTTCTTCTGTTCTTACTTCTCCGAGGCATCCGCATGGATCGAGGATGATGTTTTTGTAACCATTAGAGCATTAGATGCACATAACGTGCATATAATTTGAACCTGGGATAAACGGGACAAATCAGTTAACAACATCGACCGTATTATCTTCCCCAGGACTAGGCACTTTTTAGGGAATTCTGATTGTCTGGTGCCCTCTAATTATAATATGAGTATTAATAGTATAAGAATATGTAATATATGTTTTCTATCTAAAATATGCTATAAATGTTTTCATAAATGCTATGATGTCCTCTGCTCGAACATACTGAAGGCGACCCACAATCAATTTTTTGTAACCGTTAGAGCATTTTATACTCGTACTATATATATATATATTTATATTTCTGTGAATATTATATGAATATAAAATTTGAAAGCAAACCTCTTCTATTTCATCATTTCAATATGCATAGGTTCCATTTCATGAAGTTAATTTTATAGGGACAGAAGAAACGTGAGTTTAGGGACAGAAGTTTGAAAGTCATCTCACCATATTTACTGATGTAAATGCAGCAGTCGTGGTCAGAAGGTACAAATCTAGCGCGTCACATTTACTGTAGTAAAAGTAAATGTGGGAGTTGTTGCTCGTTTTAATCAGGGTCGCATTTCAATTCACAGCCTTCAACCTGTGTACTTTTGGCAAGCTGGAATCATAAGTGTAAAGAATTTTGTAAGTTTACAAGATGAATAATGATGTAACAGTAGATTTCATATCACCATTATACTATTATAGGCAACGCTCAGGGCCGAGATATAATAGCGCGATGGAAAACAGCGAGCTCGTAATCAATGTGAAAGCATGCACGCAACAATTACTCAGTAAATGTAGTGGTTGAGATTGGTTGTGATAGCAGTTATATGAATATTTCAAAGAGCATTTTGGTGACTTAAAAAACTGTAAATTTTTTTCAAATCTTTGAACATTTTTTTTATTATGGCTTTACCAATGTTTTACTCTTTCACCGAGGCATTGTGAATTGTAAATCGAGCTAGCCTATTTACACGTTGCATTTTAATTTAGGTCACCACTTAGTCGACATTGATGTTTAATTCATTCGTGTAGTTTAACAGGGATCATCTTCGCGAGGTTGGAATATAACTTGAACCACCTCGACCTTCTTAAATATTACTCCAATACGACAATGTTGGGATTTTATGTTAACAAAAAAAAAAAAGAAAAATAGATTTGATTTATAATCATGTTTGATTTAAATGCGACACATTGGGGATTTTATGTTAATGAAGCAACACTTTTTTACCGATTGTAATTTTTAATGTTTGAGTTCCTCCCCTAGAATAGTCATGATGATACTTACCAAATGAGGTGTACTGAAAAGATACCTAGCATACCAAGAGGTTCAAGTGAACCTCTATATAAGGATGTGTTGGACAGAGCTTTAATTCAGAATAAGAAAAAACTATCCCCTGTGTTAATACAGTGAAAGAAAGATATTGTAATACTCTGAAAATGCCAGCGGTAGAGGAAGAACCGGTGTTTTTCTTCCTCTGGCTATATATCTTCTGTAGAATGCCACAGAACTGACCTATTGCTACCCTCACTTTCACGATGGACAGGAGTATATTTAGGTCTCACTAATGCTAGTGATCAAGAGTTATGATACGTATTCTTTTGAAAAATTCACGACGATGTTGAAATTGTATCTAAGCCTGAGAGGAGGGGTTGTGGCTATGGAGTTGGATTTGTATGAGGTGATTCATGAAATGGACATTGTGGAAGGCCAACTGGTTGAAACCATAAGGGACGTCAGCGTTCCCTAAGAGGTGACAAAGCTGTTCTGTAACGTTTTCGATGCGACCACCCTCCACTCCCTGTATCTGGACAAATATGTGTATCTCAAAACCAAAGCTATGTTGAGGAAGCATCGGGCTGAGAAGGAGAGGACGCTGGCGATCCTACAAAGAGAGCTAGAAGCTCGTGAAGTGGCTCTCAAGGCCTAAGAGAATGGGTGGACGGCCCGAAGAAATATTTTGTTGTTTTAAAAATTTTAGTTATTGGATGGGTGGCAATGTTTGTATTAAGTCTATGAAAAATTGGAACAAGATTAGACGATTTTGACTCATATATGTTTCAGATGTTTGAAACCTATCGCATCTTAAATACATCTTATTTTATATGAACATTTGCGTAAGAAGATTTGCATGAGTTATTTCGTTTTATTCAATAGTGTAGCAACTCGCCACACATAGCCATATCGCCAATATGAACATACATAGGAAGAAGTTTTTTATTTTAAAAGATTGTAAGTATGTAAATATGGGAAGAAGCCGGAACAAGGTTCCACTTTACTTGAAAGAAACACCGTAGAAAATGAGTGGTCTTTTCGATCAAACCACAATGCATTAAATCACAATGCTTTAACTTTACTAATTTCTGGATATGATGCTTGGTAGTTCATGAGGTTGCAAATATTCCTTTTATTAGCAAATTATAATTTATCCTAATGAGTAAATCGAGCTCGCAAATTACAGTTATTTGTGAGGGCAGATGGCTTGGTTTCTGTTGCATGTAAATGGAGCTCGGCTTTTTATAGATCTTAAAGACTTGAGACATCGGGAAAAAAAAGGGTGAGAAATTATGTCCACCTCGCTACATGTTTATCAATAGCTTTGCTAAATGTGGTGCAATGCATCAATTTACTAATTCCTCAACCGGTTTAGAGTGGTAAATATGATGCTATGTATCACTTTACTAACTTTTCGATTGGTAGTTCAGTGGTCACTGATATTCCTTTTATTAGCTCACTCTCATTTCCAATATGAGTAACTGAAGCTTGCCTATTACAATAATAATTTGTTAGGAGAGATGGCATGCATCCTATCGCGTGTTGTCCGTTAGTTTAGCTTTGTATGGACCGTTATTCAAAATTGTTGATGTTGTATTCGAAATTGTTGTAGTAAATAGTGAACTCGACAGTGAATTGACATAGAAGGCCATCTTGGCTGGAGGAAAAATAGTCATACAACTCCGACATTAACTGTGAACGAAAAAAAAAATCCAAATACAGCTTGCCTATCATACCGTCACATTATTTTTGAGCTCGCATTAGTATTTAGAAATTGTTAGATCATTATTCATTTCTCTTTTAGTCGAAAGTTAGTTTTATGAATGAGGAATTATTATTTGAATTCGGAATAGATTCATAAGGAATAAAAAATATAGGGATCACAATCTAACGTATTGCGTTTAAATAAAATAATATAAATAAATTAGAACCAGGTAAGACTGAATCCAATAATATGGGATCATCTGATAATCCACATCATTTGCAGGACGAGGGATTTCTTTTATACCCCAGCTACAGTAAATGAGTCTGGTAGCTTCATCAAATGCAGCAACGATGTAGGGTACGTGATCATCCATTTGTTAGCCTGAGGGAAGCATGAAAAGAAGAAGCTTAATTGTTGTTGCATGAAAATTAGCCAGGTAAATGGCACAATGCACATCACCATTCGCCACTGTGACAGGGTTTTTGATGCTATAGTAATGCTCGTAGTAAAGAGCATATAGGCCTTAAAAAACGTCGAGTTATAATGCTAACATGTTGCATAAGGTCATAAAGCTGACATTCTTCCGGTAACAATACTTCCTGGCAAAGCCCAGATGCACAACAATATGGGTAAGGTCACTGCCGTCTTTGTCTTCATGGATAACACCTAACAACTCTCTGTGCAGTAACGTATTGAGTGTAAGATGAACACCAGAAGGTAATTCACCCATAGGATATAATGTGATAAGAAGAAGGTTGTGAAGTATGCATTTATAGGGTCCCTTGAATTAAAACCAATCCAGTTTTACCGTGGCGTGTAAAAATGATGTGATGTATATCTACTTTGCAGTAATTGTTATGTGATTTACTGACATATCTATGCTTTATGAGTTGAATGTAAACTGAAAAAATTGCCAAGTTATCAAGAAATTATGTCCCAATGTAAAGACCGAGTTCCAGAGTGCGTGGAATGCAGTCTTTGTATTTATATTTTGGACATGTAAGAAAGGAAACTTGATGAGGTCAATTTAGTCGTCTATTGATCTGCTAATCAGAAATTAGTAAAGTGGAATTTAATGCAATATGGTTGGGGTAGATTTTAATTGAAACTACCTTACATAACTGTCATTTGAAGCATTTGCAACACAGTTATCTTCACTACCTTTTTAACAGCTCGCCAAATGTCCACGATCGAGGGCTGTGAATAAAGATGTGATATTTTGATTACTGCAGTTAATGTGATGCTATGCTTTTCTAACTTCTGACCCTTTTGTGTTGAACCGTTGCGTGTCAATCAACTTCATATTCAATTTTTTTACTTTTGCTTGACTTCAGGGATATCCGCGTAGACTTTTTTTTAACGTTGGCTTTTTTTACCGTGGGCTTTTGCGCGTTGCTATTTCACGGTTGGATGTTAATTATAAAACACCCATACATAAACGAAGAGCAATTCAATTTCTCTTACTATGGCTCACCTTCCTTACGCTGCACGTACCCTATTTCGCAATTGCTACGTATACATTCAGGGGAGATTATCTCCCATTTCCCAGATTATGCAGTTAGGAATGTCACATCCTTTGTTATGCGTCTGGGCTTCTTCGTCTGTTACTGTCGCGAAAACAGAGTTAACTTTATGACGTTCTGCACGATGTTGTGCATCTACCTCGCATTGTATGAAGATGAAGTCCCTTTCCATCTTTACTATAAGCAGAAATATCGCATGTGCAGACCCTTGTTAATCGAACGTTGTGCTTTCTGCTCAATAGAATTGATGAACTTCAAGCCAGGTTGTCTTGAATTTTTCCTCTTCTTCTTTAAAGAAGCGTTGCAATGGAACCAAAACCTCTGCTATAGCTTGTTTGCCGATGATGTGGCGACTACGCTAGATTATTATAGATGGGTTGAACTCAACACCTCATGGTATCTGATGGGCACATTATTCAAAGGCTTTGGTTGAATATGTAATAATACACCTCTGTTATGTTACTTTTTTAAAAAATTTATTTTCAGTTTATGACTTTTTTAATCTAATTCATTGAAGCAGCCGAGCCGAGCCGAGCTCAAACCTTCCATTCAATTGCTTGTGTATACATATGGAAAGGAATGGAATGATAGCAAGCTCGATTAATATAAATAGCTAAATAGATGAGCTCGATAATAAGCAACTTGTGAGAAGGCAAGCTCAACTGTCGATTGTTGACTTCGCACGAATATGCACACGTCAATCAATTGGTGAGCTCATTCGAAATGTTAACATGGTAAATTGCTCACTACGTGACTAGTCATATATAGATGTGGGAATTTTGAAAGCCATCGCATCGCAATTACTGTAGTAAATGCAACAGTTGAGATTGGTTGTACTCCTAACTACTCTAACTTTCATTCTATTTAAAAAGTGAAGGCTTATGGTATTTTCATCACCATCTTTGACCGTTCTTACTATGGCTGAACTTTCTCATGCAACTCGTCGTCCCATAATTAAAAGGTTGTGTAGAGAATTGAGTGGGTTCATTTTCCATAAAATAGATTTTTACCGTAATGGTAGCAATGTGACTTCCATTGTGGTGCGTCTTAGGTATGCCATCCAGTATTTTCATGAAACAAATATCATCTTCATGATGTTGTGCACTATGTTTCGCATCTACTTAACCGTGTTTGAAGATGAAGGCCCCTATGTTCTTCACTACGAGTGTTACTTCTATGTCAGCCACTCCGTAATGCTTGAAGATTGGCATCGACATGGAGTATAGTTCATGTACTTCCAACCAAAATGTTTGTATTTCTTCCGCTTCTACTTTCTTGAGTCTACGCAGTGGGAACATGACATGTACTGCAACATGATCACCGATGATGCAGCAACCGATCTATATTACCGAAGTTTGGGTTTAATGGACAGCATAAGGCCCTTCGGCGGCTTCATGCTTGTTCATCCAAGTTATGTGCTCTATATGTGAAGACTATGTAATGGATGTTTTAGTTTTTTGCTATGTAACTATGTCCTCTGTATTTATGTTTTTTTCCATTCGTTATGTAGGAATACAAACTCCTAAACTAAACAAAAAATTTGTAATGGTAATAATGCAATGGTCAAAATAAAAATAATATGCGATAGACAAATTGCGAGCTCTCGAAGGTCAATGTGCAAAATCCATTAACACGTAACAGTAAATGTTTTCGAACCGTTGCATCTTCATCATTATAAAATGCATCCTTATGATCATAATCTTCGAACATACTTTACTATGAGTTAACTTCCTGGTGCTGCTCGCGTCCCTTTCATAAAAACTTGTGTATGGAGTTACGTTGCATTATTCGCCATTATCCTCATGACAACTAGATTGGTAGTACTATGACTTCCATTGTTGTGCTTCTGGGTTGTGCCGTCCAGTATTGTCACCAAAAAAATGTAAACTTTATGAAATTTTGCACCATGTTGTGCGTCTACCTTCCTTTGTTTGAATAGAAAAGCCCCTACGTTCTTTACTATGCCCATACTACAAAGTCGTCCACCCCCTTATTACTGGACAAACGCATTACCAACACGTCTACTTGGCCCACAGCTTCTGTATTTCTTCGGCTTCTATTTTTCTGAAGTGAGACGATGGCCACAAATCTTGTATACAACCTCATTGCTGATGATGCGAACATTGTGTTAGCTTACATCAACTAGGGTCTACCCGACAACACTTTCTTTCAAGATAGCTACGTGGTTCTTGATGACAATGGCGAGGTTGTGTTCTTTCTATGAACACGGGAGGGTATCTTTTGTAATAGTGATAGTTATTTTATTTTTTTTACTATGTTTTATCAAATAACTTACTTTTGTTTTAAAGAACTTATTATTTTAAGTTATTTGATATAATAATATGGTTATATTATTCAAAAAATAAATTTTTTATCGTCTAGAAACTAGGAGTTTTACTATTTTCTATATATTGCACTTTTAGCACTATAATTTCAATGACTTGAATAATTTCTATATTTTATCAAATAACTTACTTTTGTTTTAAAAAACTTATTATTTTACGTCATTTGATATAATAATATTGTTATATATTCACAAAATAAATTGTTTTTTTTTTGTCTATAATGTAGGTATAATGTAGCTATGTTTGTCCTCTGTTTTTAATGAATGAACAAATAAATTATTGGCCAGCTTCGAGCTAGCTCTACGTTACCCATTCAAAATCCGCGCATTTCTTAGCTCGGTGAAGATGCAGACGTGAAAATATGAACTCCACTTCAAACACAATGATCAAATGCGAGCTATAATAACACGCAATTGACAAGTGGCGAGCTCGTAACTGTCACTATGCACCTAGTCAACTCAGGATTTACGTGTCAGAAAATAGGAAGGGAATACATCACAACTACTGCAGAAAATGCAAACCCAGTAAATGCTTCTTTGAATACGGGTAGCCTACCTAATATTAATGGTAAAAATACCGACGATTTTGCAAATCATAACTTCTAAAAACAAATCGGATTTGGATATTCTCCTCTCAAATACTCAATTCTAGCTTGAGAACGAATTATAATGAAGGGAAATAACATTTTTGAATAAGGAGGCTAGCTAATATTGAATTATGGTAGCGACGAAGAAGGTGAGCTAATGGAAGCGAGAATGCTGAAGAAATCCAAGAACCAGGAGGTCGAGAAACAGAGCAAGTACTCCCTATAAGCATAGGTAAATACTTCAACAACATTGACGAGTTTTTTTATTCATATCAGGCATATGCAAAAAGTAAGGTTTTAGTGTACTAAAAAATATAGTTATAAAGTAAACGGTTATTTCAGAAAATATCAAACTATTAGTTGTGATAGACGTAGAAAAGCTAGCACTTACAAGCGATCAAAGAGGACAGAATGCCCTGCTCGTATTTGTGCAGTTTTGAGAGATAATGGAATGTGGCAAGTCTCAAAGGTTGTGGAACAACACAATCATGAATTACACATGTCTATCTCCAGGTTTATGCTTCCTTATAGAAGTCTAAGTTCTAATGTGAAGAGGAAACTGGAAATGCACGACACGGCTGGACTAAGGCCCAACAAGAGTGTGAGAATTTTAGAGGTACAAGCTGGAGGACTGGCCAAATTAGGATGTTTAACTAGAGATTACAGGAACTATGTCCAGAAGGTTAAGAGGTTGAACATTGGAGCTGGGAATGCTGATTACATAAATAGAATGTTCATTAGAATGCGTCAAAAAAATATTGATTTTTCCATTTGATTCGCATGGATGATGAAAGTAGGCTAGATAGTGTTTTTTGGGTGCACCCTCAAAATAAAGTAGCTTATGAAAAGTTCAATGATGGAGTCTGTGTTGATTCAATGTATCTTGTTAACATACACGAGATGCCGTTTGTGACTATTATTGGAGTCAACCATCATGGCTAATATTTTTCACCATAAAATTAACTTGGCAACCAAGAAGTTAGAAAACACTTGGAGACTCTGAAATAAATTTAATTTACTGTATAAAATTAAGGAGAATAAGTGTGAGGAAGAATAGTAAAATGTAAGGTCGCTAGGCAAAGAGTAAGCCCAATCTTCATGCTGGTGAGCTCATTAGCTCTGTTATAAATGAATTCTCAACTAACTTTACTTTACTGAGAGAAAATGAAGGAGAAGAAAATAAATGGTGTGGTAATGTGAAGGAGAGTGAGTTAATACACTTGGAGTAGACGAATGACGATTTTGATGTGATTTTCAATGAAAAAGCTTACACAATTCTGAAGAATTGGCATCGTACTCAATACTTTTTTTCAAAATTCAAAAACCGCGTGCCAAGGCCAATTAAGGCCTCTTGGTCATCATTATTAAACACTACTGTAATGTTGGATATACAGGATTGGCATCATGTGATGTCCGAATTGATATCGAATCCAGTATTAAAGCCGAGGGGAAAGATAAGGGAGTTTCAGCCCTTTAGTTTATGGGAAGAGAAGAAGACGAAATAAAAAGAAGAGAGGAAGGAGGTGAGAGGGAGAAAACAATTGGGGAGAAAAGATATGGAAAAGGTGAGAATATTTAGGAAGGGTAAAGTTAGATTAGAGTAAAAGTTGCCCTGCATTTAAAATTTAAGCCTTGGATTTATCATTTTCTAGCCACAAATTTTGATTTTATCTTTTTTAGCTATGAACTACTTTTGCTTTTCTATTTATAGGCATAAACTTTGATATTTTATCTTTTTCTAGCCATGAACTTTTTTTTTCTAGGAATAGCCGTGAACTATTTTTTACCTTTCAAATATAGCAAGGGAAATATTTGAGAAGTCAAAAATAGTTCATGGTTATTTTTAGGAAAAAATAGTTTATGGTAAAAGCATAAAATTAAAGTTTGTGAATATAAATAGAAAAATGAAAATAGTTCTGGTTAGAAAAATTAAAAAATCAAAATTTATAGTTATAAAGAAAAAAGCAAAAATAGTTTGTATTATTTTTTCCTTTTTAATGCAACTTTCCAAAGAATTCGTTTATAATAGAACTTCCTTATGATTACCACTCTCCCTTTAAAAGTCTTACCCCCTTGGAAGACTCTTACTACTGGAAAGTCAGTTCTAATGGCCTTTTTTAATGTAAATCAACTTATCTCTTGTTTCTTAATACTTAAAGTCGAAAGAACTTCTTGCAATTTGAAATAGATTTGGAAAGTTTGTACTTTACCTAAGATTACTGTTTTTATGATAAATTACAAGACTGCAACTTCATCCTTCTTGTAAGTTTTGTGAAAAAATGCATGAAACAAGTGTTAAGGATTTAGCCTAGGTCATGTTGTGTTGACTGGACAAGGGTATTGAGATGAAGCAACATGAAATACAACATGGGCCCACTGGAAGTCAAAGGATTTAGATGTTGGTCTTGTTTAAGGATTTGGAAGATAACGTTGAGATCTTTGAAGATTGAGAAATTCTAGCTTCTTTGTGTTGCACACGGTTTAGGAAATTGGGTTCCTAAATGATATACGATCTGTTTAGGAAGCTATACTAAATAAAGAATCAAATCTCTTGAAAATTAGATATGCACAGCCAAGGAGAGGATTTGAATTCCTTATTGAGAAGAATAACCCTGAGGATTTAAAGTTAACAATGAAACAATTGAGGGTCAATCGTTTTGATGCAATCAAAGTTCATAGCACTAAGCTTTTGAGACACTTTGAAGTTCCAGTTTATGCATTCATAGATTGAGAAGTTCATGGACTTAATGATTCTTGCAAAAACCATTCTTGTCCTATGTTAGAAGATTGTGTCAACATCATTCAACATTGGGCCTTATATTGAAGATCATCTTGCTTCTTGGGAAAGAAGCTTCACTGCTATTCAATGGAGTTGTAGGAATGAAGAAATTTCAAGCTAAGCAATCAATTTCAAGGGGGAGCCTTGAAGAGTTAAAGGGAGTTCAACTATGTTGTATGCAAAGGGAGTTTGTATTCTTCCACTAGGGAAAACACTAGATGTATTAATAAGCTAAATGTTTTCTTGTACTATGTTATTAGTTTATAGTGGAACCTCTTTCTGGACATGGGCCAGCAGACATAGGCTTGGCGGAACTGCGTTACCAATTTTTGTGTTAGTTTAATTTATGTTTTCCAGCATACATTACATAACACAGCATGATAACAGTTACACACAACATAGTTAAATAGGCCTAAACACCAACTTACAAATGGTATCAGAGCTTGGCATCTACATACTGGGCTATGTATTTAGTATGTGAGATCGTGGGAAGTTGGGACTTAGACTATCATGGCAACTAAAGAAGGTGGATCTATGACTCATCCTTGATAAAGTCTAGTTTTGGTACAAATAAACACCTTAAGCTTTAATTATTAGCATTTAAAAATATTGTATTTATTAAACATAATTATTATATTTAATTTATTTTATTTTGGTGATAAAAGAAAAGAAGCCCATTAAATGAGGCAGCCCACAAATAAGAAGGAGATAAAGGCCCACAGTAAGAAGACCAAAAGAAAGAAAAGGAGAGGCCCATAGGAAAGATAAGCTACGGCAAGGAGTCCAAAATTGAATAGAAAGAGGAAAAGGGAGTTATAATAGAAAGAGGAAAGGAGAGAGAAAGCTGTTCAGCAGCTTTGAAAAGGACAGCAGCTGCTGGAAGGGGGAGGAGAGTGAAAAAAAGAAAGGAGAGTTGAGAGAGCTACTTGGAACAGTTGCTGAGTAAGGAGAGAAGGAGCAACAACAATTGCTGGAGGGCTGAGGACGAAAACTAGAAGAAAAAGATTGAAGCAGCAGCAAGCCGAAAAATAGCAGCAGCTGAAGCAGAGACGAGGACGAGCCGCAAGACAGCTACAGAAAATTTCAAAACTAAAGCTGCACAAAGCAACAGAATCGGCAGCAGCTGTTCTTGGAAAGCAGAAACCGGACATGCAGCTGAAACAGGAGAAAAGCTGCGCAAGAGCAGAAAAATTCCAGCAGCAGGAAATTTCCAAAGCAGCAAAATTCAAAGGGGAGAAAGCCATGATCTTCTATAATAAATTGGTTCATTCTTTCTCTTTAACCATGAACTAATTTTCTTTTTAGAATCTTGATGAAACCCTAGCCATGTAACTTTGGTTTATTTTATTTTGGGAGATTTATTATATTATTTATGTGATTACGTATCTTGGGATGTTTCTTGGTTTGATGCAATTAATTATTTTTTATTGTTATTGTAGAATAATTATTTGGATTAATTGATATTTTTATCCATGCTTGATCCTTGTAGTCTTGAGTATGAGAGATATGTAATTTTTGCAAGTATATTGTGGGTTTTAGAATTGAATAGTTCATGCTAATTTTAGATAATTTATGTCATAGAATTGAATAGGTCATGCTAATGGTTAGATGGTTTATGCCATGCATTTAAGCACAATATATTTCTTTAGTGAATTGAAGCTTGTAGCCTAGATCACCACATAAGGATCTAATCTTTTCTCCTAAATAAAATTAAATCATTGTTATATAGGTTAGTGGTAGATTCAAGGTTCTAAATCATCTCTTTGGTGAAGCTCTTGTTCTTTTTAATTTAGTTATTTATTTATTAGTTTTATTTAATTTAAGAATAAATTTTAAGATAATAAAATTTGATTCTTCTTTCTATAAAATTAATTTAGGAAGATAATAATTTAAGTAGTTAAGCCTTTCTCTGTGGTTCGATGCCCTGATACTTCCATATTACATTGATCTTATGCACCTGCAACTATTGGGTTTAAAGCTTAGTGGATTGACTTGGTTGCAATAAGTAACACTCTGAAGAAGGATTTGCAAGACGCACTGAAGCAGAAGGGAGTTCTTGAACAAAGAAATTATGAACTTATTGCACAATTTAAGGATGTCACGGGAAGATTAAAACATGTTGAGTTAGGAATTGCACGGATAAATACTGGGAAAGCAAAGTTGGATGAGATACTTTAGGTAGGTAGACCTGTTGGTCTAAAACTGGTCTTGGATATGTTACCGCAAAACAGACCACGAAGCGCATTCTACCAAGTACTGTTGAGAGACTAGATATCAACCTAGCATGGACAATATGTAGTGTTGAAGGAACATCTCAAAAAACCAACATAAGTAATGTTAAGAGAGAAGATTACAGAAAAAGTAGAAACCAAGAAGACAGGCTATTGTGTGTAAGTATTGCTTGATGATTGGTCATGTCTGGCATCACTCAAATCGCAGAAGCAGGACCTTAGACAAGGCAAAAGTTACAAACATTTGTTCCTAGCTATGCCAAAGGAGGAAGGATCCCGCAATGGATCTGTATTAGGAAAGATGATCTGAAGGGAAATGTTACACATTTATCCTTGTCTGTTAATATGAGTTGTATCTAGTATTTGGACAGTAGGTGTTCAAGACGCATGACATGGAAAAAAGAGTATCTCATAGACTACATTGAGAGCAGATCAGGAACTGTTACTTTCAGAGAATGTGTTAAAAACAAAGTTGTGGGATATGGCACACTGAATGTTGAAGGAATGCCAAAGTTGAAAAATGTCATACACGTTGAAGGTACGAAGGCCAAACTTATCAAGGTTAGTCCGTTGTGTGATGATGACCTAGATGTTCAATTTGATAACCGGCATTGTCATGTAGTTAAAGACAATAGAGAATGCATCATAATAGGGAGAAGAACTTTAGGCAATTCCTATCAGATGAACACTATGCTAGAATCAGGTGTTGGAGGTAAAGTTACATGACATGGAACTATGGCACAGGAGGCTTGGTCATTTCAACTACAAGCTACTAAAACAACTAGGTAGCAAGGCTACAGTCGAAGGCATACTTGTATTTAGGAAGCAAAGCAAAGTTGTATGTGGTGATCGTAAGATAGGAAAATCTACCAGAGTTCCACACTCACAGATAAAGGACATCACTACAACATAGATCTTAGAGCTCATGCATATTAACTTCTTTGGTCCTACACAAACTGAAAGTATTGAAGGAAAAAGTATTCACTAGTGTGTATAGACGATTATTCAAGATTTACATAGATAGACTTACTAAGAAACAAGTCTGACACCTTCTTGGCCTTCAAGAGAATATGCTTCAGCATTCAAACAGAAAAAGGAAACTTCTCAGGCTTCTAGAAGTAATCATGGTAAAGAATTTGAGAATAGTCTGTTCTCAGATTTTTATAAGGGCTATGGAATCAAACATGAATTCTCAGTATCAAAAACACAAAAAAATGAGATTATTGAAAGGAAAAACAAAACAATTCAATATGATTAGAGTGATGTTGAATCCAAAGAACATGGCACATAGTAGGTGGGCAGAAGCAGCCAACACAGCAGTATATATCATCAATAGAGTTTATCTCTGACCTCTAAAAAGAAAACTCCATATGAGATCTGGAGAGGAAGAAAACCCAGATTGAGTTACTTTCATATATTTGGTAGCAAATTTTACACATTGAATGATAGGGAACATCTAAAAAAGTTTGATGCTCGAAGTGATGAAGAACTGTTTTTGGGATATTGGTCACACAATCATGCCTATCGTGTATTCAACAAACGAAATGGTGTTGTGATGGAATCTATGAAAGTTACTATTGAGGATGCAAAGTTAGATCGAGAGAAGGGCAAGAATATTATTGTTGAACATGATGATAGCTAGCCCAACACAGGAACTATAGTGAGTAATAATCAAACTAGTCAGGATAGTGACTTCAAAGTTTAAAACACAGAGAATGAGAAGGTTGTTGAACCAAAGATAACTGAATTCAGAGTGAAGAAGAATCATCATTCAGAGGCTACCATAGGTGATATTTTTTATGGAAGGAAACCTAGAGAAAAGAGACGAGTTTGTTCCGGGGAAATGCCAGGTACGATTGGTCTAACATACTGCATCTCTACTCAGAAACAAAGAATGTTTAAAAACCTATTCAAGATGAGTATTAGACAGAAGCCATGCAAGAAGAAATTCATCAATTTGAAAGATATGATGTTTAGGAACTTGTGCCGAGACTTGAAGAAGTGAATGTAATAGAGACGAAGTGGATCTTCAAAAATAACATGGTTGAGGGTGGTAAGATCACAAGAAATAAAGAAAGACTAGTTACTCAAGGATATACACAAGCAGAAATCATTGATTTCGAGGAAACATTTGCTCCTGTTACCAGACTTGAATCAGTAAGACTATTGGTTGCTTTCTCCTGTGCAAGAAACTTCATGCTGCAACAAATGGATGTCACGAGTGCTTTTCTAAATGTCATATTACAAGAAGAAGCATATGTGGAACAGCCGAAGGGCTTTGTTGACTCTAAACATCCCCAGTCATGTTTACAAGATGAAAAGGCATTGTAATTTGTATAGTTTGAAGCAAGCCCCAAGAGCATGGTATGAAAGACTAACCAGCTATCTCTTAACCAAAGGGTATACGATAGGAGGGGTCAACAAGACTATATTCATAAGTAAGATAACTCATCATGTGTTGGTTGTAATCTATGTTTAGTGTTCGGCTAAACATCTCATTAGCTCATTGACGGAAAAATCTAATATGGACCTGGTCCATATCAGATGCCATGGACCACTTAGCTCACATTCTGCCACGTCATCAACTCTTATTCAGCCCTCTTTAATTTTTTTAAAGAAACCTTAACCAGACTCAACTTAACTAGAGTTGGCAAAAAAAAAGAAAAAAAAAAAGCAAAGTCTTTTAGACATTTTGCAATCGCGGGAAAATCCAAATCACGCACACAACTGAAACAGTCGAGGTAGAAACCTTCAACCCTATTCCAATTCCGATGTCTCTGTTTTGTTAGAAAACTCGCAAAAATCGAAGCATTTGCTTGCTAAAGATTCTTTCCTTCTCCAAAATTTCAAAAAAAAAAAATCATATTATAAGACATTTTTGAAATAGCCTAAGTTTTTCTTGTTTTGTTCTCCCTGTTGGTAATAGTACTAAAGAGGGAAGAAACATTCACATTGGAAACCTCCGAACAACCAAACTCATAGCTTTTCTCTGTGCAAAATGAGGTAAAGATCATTTCTTTCACAAAAAATTTCATATTGTGATTCTCTTAGACATTTTGAAATAGCATAAGTTTTCCCCTGTTCCCCTGGTTCGCAATCATACTACAGACGTGAGGTAAAGATCCTTCATTTCAACAAAAATTTCAACATTGTAAACGTCATATTTTTTATTCATCTCTCGATTTTCCTTTATTTCTCGTATATGGCTTCTACTCCCTCCTGTGTTTACCGATTGCTGCTCTGTGCACTCAAGTAAGTAATCTGATTTTTTTGGTCCAAATTTGATGAATGAACTCCAGCCCTTTTTGAAAATTATGCATTTTCGTTTACTTGAATTTTCTTTGTTTTAGACCATAATACAAAGTTGATCATTTTTGTTATAAGTTTCCCAAGATGATTCGCATGCATTAGAACTGGCTCATAGGCTTTGTTGATTGTGAAGAGCTGAATAGATCATAACATGTGAATGCAGACATACAAAAATATTATCAGTTTGTGCTATAGGCTAGTATGATAAGTGAATAATAGAAGAATATTTATCATTTTGTTTGAAGTCATTAGAACTTTCTGTTTCTACAATGTGGACAGGAATAGGAAATGAATAATATGTGGAACTACAATATCATCATATCGGGAAGTGAATTCTCTTTTTTAAGTGTTGAAATCAAGATGGTTTATTGTGGAGTTTGTCAAGCATATAAATATCAAGAACACAGACTTCACAAAGTCTGTCCCTTTTTGAATAAGTGTGTACTCGAAGAAATAAGAAAGGGCACGAGGAAGAAGGAATGGGAAATCACCTCTACGCAAGATTTGGCAAAGATCCATTGCTCGTGGCCAGTTATCAAAACAGCTACAAGCCGCATCGAAATTCCAGTCTGGGTCCTCGTCGATGGTTTTTCTATTAGAATCTGCAGTGACTGTGTTCTCGTTATCTAGAATCCCAAGAATAGATGCCAGACATTCCTTATTGAGAATAATCCTAACCCCTTTGACAGTAGAGATAATTGCTTGGAGATCCTTGTCCGTTTTGTTAGTTATGTTGGCGTAAAATTCTCGGACGAGGTCGGAGTAATACTCTCCAGAGATGCAAAGAAGGGGAACCAAACCCAACCCCCTAAAAAGAGTTTCAAGCTTAAAATATTTGATGACCGACTCATCAAACAATTTTTCAATAATAATCTTGAGCGACGCCCTTCGACGATCCATTGATGGCCTGCCGCAGAAAGACGCTCTAGAAAAGAAAGAAAATTAGGAGTGGGGTCGGGCGAGGTCCCCTTAATACGAACCCTTTTGGATTCGAAGGAGGAAGCTACAGTTTTCTTAGGAGCGATAGATGGAGTAAAAACAAACGAGAGATACGAAAAAATAGAGCGCAACACAATAGCACCAACACAATAAAAACGAAAGAACACCAAAACGTAGAAAAGAATAAATACTAGCATAGCACATGTGTGCTATAGTGATCTAACATTGCTCGTGGGTGCTAAAGTGCGATGAGAAAAAGTAAACGAAAACAAAACTAGCAACATATTAACAACAATGCTTCTAACAAAACCGAAAGCAAAATAAGTCCAAAAATAAGAATTAAAAATAGGTAAACTAAAATGAAAAGGGGGCCACAAACTTGAAGAGTTAGCCTATGTTTGTTTGAAGAAACAAACTGTGGCCACGAAGAATTGCTCGTTTTTATGCCTCAATCAGAATGCCGCTAGAGTTCTGCCGGAAGATTGCCAAAATTTCACCGGAAGTTCGCTGGAAAATTTCTTGTACTTTTTTCTACAAAATTTTGTTAGGAAGAAAGATAAAACAGAAAATAAAGTTAGTATGTAACAAAAAATATTACACAAAGGACTGAAATTACCAAAAACTACAATAAATAGGGATTTAAAAGAAAAGGTTAATGGAGAGAAGAAATTGAATAGAAAGGTGGAGTCTTTTAAAGAGAAGATGGAAAAAGAAGAAAGTTTTTTTGTGAAATTTGTGTAGAATGGGAAAAGAAGAATTGATGAGGATTAGAAGAAGAGAAGAGGAAGAAGAAGTAAAAAAAGAAAAAGAAGAGAAGAAGAAGAACTATACAAACCGGAGAGAGAGAATGCTAGAGGCTCGCCAGAGTGGAGTAGAAGGTCATTGGAAAAGAGAAATGAAGAGGAGGAGATGTTGAGAGAAGGTGGAGGTGTAAGGAAGAGCTGCGGGAGTTTGAGAGAAGAGGAAGAGAGAATGAAAATTGAGGAATTTCGGAAGAGAAAGAGGGGGAAGAAGTGTGCAAAAATTTTTTAATTAAAGCAGGTCGACCCGACTTGTTTTCCTTTGAAACAACCCGCCCGAAGCTGATTTTGGACCCTACCATCAACGATAGGGCAGGGTCTACTGTTCACGGTTAGTCTCTGCCCAATCTGTCCAAGAGATCACCATTACCTACTGCTGGCAGTAGGTTGGACCTACCATCCGCGGTAGGTCTCTACTGGGGTGCGATTGTCTTCTTTTCTGCACATTTGAGCCCCATTACATGCTTGCTAATCTTATTTACTCATTTTTCACTCAGAGAGGGTCATAAGCAAGCAACCATCTCTCCTAAAATACCTTAAAAAAAACAACACAAACATAAATGAATTAGAAAGGAAGAGGATATAAAAGGATACACTGATACACTTTACGTACAACAACATGCTCAATGACGTTTAACGTCTTGGAGAACGAGGGGTTCCCTCCAAAGGTTGCCCGCGTCCTTTCCAAAGGACGGCTCAAAGTAAAGCTCGTTTATGATATCTTTATAATGGAAGTGAAAAAATTTGAACCCTAAAGCGAAAAGAGAATGCGAAAATTTAAGATCAAGTTTAAGAAGGAGGCTACTAATTTTGAACAATTTCAATTTTTGAAAGGAAAACAGAAGATTAATGAGGTTTAAGGTCGAAGAAAAACTCATTCTCGATCGATCATAGTATAAGATTTATTTTCTATCAACGTTCTTGCTATTGCTTTTGAATTCCACAAAGTGCCTCTCCTCCTTGTCATTATCCTTAGGTGGTGTCCGTAATGCCTGTATACATAAAGAATCATCAACAAGAAATGAGTTAGTTTCATTAATAGGAAAGTTTACTCCCTCACTCTTCTCGATAGCATCTATCTCTACTTCTTTTCGATCTACTTTATGCTCCTCTTGAATTTCCACGAGACTCTTGTTTTCCTTGTCATTCTCTGTTAAGCACTCATCTCTCTTGCTCTCTTCCACAACACTCATATTCGGTAGAGATTCTTGAAATTGTGGGGAGGTGGACTCCTCCGGTACTAGATCAATTTCCTCCTCTTCATCCGCAACTATGGGAGCTGTTATTTCTAATCCGGTTACACTTTGCACGATGACTATCTTTGTAAGCTCCATTGGAATCCACTCCATAGTATTAGGTAAAATACCGAGTAGCCTTTGCACGATCATCTTTGCCAAGAGCTCAATTTGATTCTCCATGTTATGGATGGAAGTTGTTTGGCTTCTCTAGACTGCTTCCATGCTCTTCACCCCATCATCTATCGAATTGATATAAATTGCAACAAGATCTTCTAAATTGGGCTGCAGGGATGATAGAGCTACCAGTAGAGTGCAATCATTGAATGTTGAATACTGAGCATAACTTCCCCAAGGAACGTACGATTGGTCCTCCAATCCGAACTGTACTGGCTAGAATATATATCGTATCCCTGCCAATCTCCTTGGAAGATGACCGACTGAGAATGCATATATTGAGGCGGAAAGGCCATGTTCTCCCCTGCTTGTTCTAACATTGATACCCTTCAGGCTTCCATGGTATCATCGGTATCCGTTTCGTGCTTTCCAAAACCTGGAACAAACAAGTGGATGAGAAATTAATATAGGTTCCAGAAATAATAAGCCGAATACACAATATCCATACCACAAACACCCAAGTGCAATAATAGTATGGAACAAAGTAAAACAATTCAAACACAAAAAAAAAAATGACTAAAGCACTAAATAGACGATGTTCCTCAAACTAATGTCCCAGGCAACGACGCCAAAACTTGATGTTATAAAAATAAAATGGGATTTCCTAATCACTACAATGAAAGTCAAATAGACCTAAAACTGCAGAGATGAGTTTAACCCGAGTGTCGAATCTCTCGAGAGCGGTAAAGGTGAAAGTACTAATCATGTCCCTAATATTTAGTCTAAGAAAAATATGGTCGTTGAAAACGAAATAGCAAAAACTTAAAATAATTAAATAACTAAGAAAGAAACGAAAACTTAAGGTTTTAAAAATTAATAAAGTAAGAGTTTGAATGGTGGAATCCTCCTAATCCTTGTTACTAATTCAATTGGAAAAACTGTTATGAAAACGATGTTGAATTAATTAATTTGGGTCATCACTTAAGTCAGACAATCCCTATCTCTAGGCAAAAACCACCCTATTCACTAACCCTTAGAGGAAAATCTCGCTTCTCCCTAACAAATTATGAGTGCAATAAAATTAGGTGATTTAAAGGACCTAAAAGTGCAATATCTTATATTTAGTCAATTGTCCCAACTAAACCCCAATTGGTTGCCCTAGATCATTCTTCTTTTTTCAATTCCAAGCAGTCTTGCGATTAATATAATCTCGCGATAGTTAAATTACAAACAAACACAATTGGAAGACAACTTAAATCAAAACAAACATCGAATTCAAGAATTTAAACCAAGAATTTCATAATCAAGAATTAGGGTTCAACCATTATCCAAACAATAAAAACTAATCACTATTCATTATAAAAAAAACTGAAATTCCATATTAAAATTCAATAACAAGAAAGTAAAAGAAAGCTTAGGATTGAAAATTGAAGTCCCAAACATCTTTCAAGCTCATCTTTTTGAGTCATCAAGTTGAAGATCGTAATCTTGAAATTGGTTCTTGTATTCTTGAAATCCAAGAAATAATATTGCAAAAATCTAAAGAGTGTTTAACTAATTGAATGTATAAAAACCAAAAATTGAAAATTCGCCTAATCTAATCTACTCCTAACTATCTAATGCTAACCCTAATTAATCATATTCTAAACCCTAATCTAAATCCTAATCTGCCTCTTAATCTCTATATATAAAATAGCTGCAGCAAAACCCCTTATATAGAGGTGGAAATTACAAAAATAGAGTTTAAATTGGATTAAATCACCCTCACATCGGAACCTACTGCCAACAGTAGGTCGAACCCTACCGTCCGCATTAGGGTTTTGTTTTGCCAACCATTTGTATGCCAAGGACCTACCGCCGACGGTAGGTCAGCCTACCTCGCGCAGTAGGTTGGCTTCGTTTGTCGCCGACGGCTCCGTTTTCATCATTTTCGCTCGTTCTCATTTCCTTTCATCGTTTTCTCTTCCAGAGGGCACCTAAGATAAGAATAAGGGATATTAAACTAAAATATGTACTTTTATATATTAAAACATCGAAAGACAATGAAATTAACATACAAAAATGTAACCAATTATGAGCATATCAACCTTGCTTACTGTAAACGGTCCAGACCATTGAGACTTGAGCTTCCCAGGAAATAGATAAAAATGAGAGTTGTAAAGGAGTACGGGATCCCCTTCCTTAAACTCCTTCTTGATCAAGTGCTTGTCGTGCCATCTCTTCATCTTTGCCTTATACATGCTCGAGTTCTCATATGCTTGCAATCGCCATTCGTCAAGATTATTGAGTTAGAGTAGCCGTTTGATGTGTAAAGTTTTAATCAATGGGGTAAACTACTAAACTAGAGTAACAGACAAATGGACCTATCACTGTAGTAATCGAGCTACGCCCGAGTTGTTATATCTCAAGGAACGGTAAAAGCTCAAGTAATCGTCATTTTCACTATTGTTTAGTCTAAAGAATGTTTTGAAAGTAATAACTAAAATACTAAAAAACGAGTTTTATCAACTAAAGTAAACAAAACAAGAAATCCAAACATTTAAAAACTATTAAAGCAAGAGTTTTGATGTTGGAATCCCCCTAATCCTTGTTACTAGTTCAATTGGAAAAACTTACAGAAAACGAGGTTGAATTTCCTAGTTGGGTCATCACAATTAATTGGACAATCCCTATCTCTAGGTGAAAGCCACCCTACTCACTAACCCTTAAAGGAGACTCTCTTCTCTCCCTAACCAATTATGAGTGAAGTAATTAACAAGTGATTAAGGGATCTAAATGTGCAATTTCATATCTTTAATCTATTGTCCCAATTAACCCCTAATTGGTTTTCTTAGAGTGTTCTTCCATTTTCAATTCCGAACACTCTTGCGATAAATTTAACTTCCCAACAATTAAATTGCAACAAAACAAAATTGGAAGACAACTCAATTGAAAACAAACATCAATTTCTGTAAATTAATTCAAAATCATAGTAATCATGAATTAGGGTTCAACCATCATCCAAACATAAAAATCTAGACACTAAACATTGTATTAAAATTGAAATTAAATATTGAAATTCAGTAAAAAGAAAGGAAAAGAAAGCTTAGGAGAAGGTTGAAGCCCAAATCATAATCCCGAACGTCGCCCGATTTCGTCTCTCCAGTCGCCCAATTGAAGCCTGAAATTGAGCCTTTGAATCTTTAATTCTTGATCTCTAAACTCTAGTTGTAGTCTTTCTACTGAATTCCTACCTAATTGAGGCTAAATTTGGGAGAATTTTCTAACCTAGGTTTGCCCCTATTCACCTCTCTAAGCCTTAATGGCGGAACTCCCTCATAATGAATACATTAAATCTGCTACAGTCGGGACCTACTGCGTACCATAGGTCGAGCTACCGTCCGGTGGTTGTGTCGTTAGGACCTACCGTCGACACTAAAGGTAGCCTACCGTCGCCTCTAGGCTTCTACCCATTCTCTGTTCTTGCCTCTAGGACCTACCGCATGTAGTAGGTTGGCCTACCATGGGCGGTAGGTTTCCTTCCTTGGTGCCATCGACTTTATTTTTATCGTTTTCTACCGTTTTTGGTCCTTTTTGTCGTTTTCTCTTTTCAAAAGCACCTAAGGTAAGAATATAGGATATTAGTCTAAAATGTGCATTTTACATATTAAAAACATTGTAAAACGATGAAAATAACATATACAAATATAGACAAAATAGTGTATATCACCGTTGTTTACCTGTACGAACATAATCAACGTTAACTAATGAATCCCTCGATGAGCTTTATGCTCAACTTCGACAAGTAAATGACAAGACATCCCATATAAAAGACGAAATTGAGTGAAAACTATGGGGGTCTTGTAAGCTATTCTATATGCCAAAAGAGCATCACCTAATTTAATGCTCCAATCTTTTCGGGTATTATTGACAATTTTCTCGAGGATACGCTTGATTTCCCCATTCACTACTTCTACTTGGCCACTAGTTTGAGGGTGATATAGAGTAGCTATCTTATGAGCTACACCCAGCCGCTTAAACACTTTTTCAAGCTGTTGGTTACGAAAATGAGTACCCCTATCACTTAAATAGCTCTAGGAATGCCAAAAAGTAAAACAACTATTTTAGAAACTTAACCACAGCTCTAGCATCGTATGTAGGTAAGGTTTAAGCCTCAATACACCTAGATACATACTTAACAGCGACCAAGATATATTGTTTGCCAAAAGAATTAGGAAAAAGGCCCATAAAGTCTATACCCAAACAGCCAAACACCTCACAGACTAGAAAAGTAGATATATGTTGGAATTCGTAGGCAAAAACAAAGTAAAATAAAACTACGGAAATCCACCAACAGGATCTGCACATACTAGAAAAACTGATTGGATAAAAATTACCTCTATATTTTATTGTTCGTTATGGAGGCGCTGCTTTGTACGCTTCGCCCTCTACTGGTATCCACGCAACGAACTCCTCTACAAGCGATCGGGATGCTAGCCCCTTCTGTGTTCTGAAAACTGTTCAGAACTGATCCTGACTATCTGGTAATCGGTCGTATTTCGGAGAGAGGAGGATAGATACTATATCGCCGTTCTAGGGTTTAGGGTTTTGTTTTTCTATAATCAGATAAAGGACAGCCCCCAAGAAAAGGTTAACATAACCTTTTATAGCTGTCAATATCAAAACCCTAATTATCATCTAATGATAGTTTAATCTCGTCCGTCTATTCCTATAATCATCCAACGGTTGGATGAATAATATTAAGTAATTAATTTCATTTATTCGATTAAATAAAATTAATTACTTATTAACCTACCAGAAAATACAATATGGAATCTGATTCCCCTTTTGTATACGTTCAACGAATCTGGACACAATCTAGATTCATTGAACGTGGACATTATGCTCACAAGATCGTCTGTGCGTGTGACCCTGTAGGTTCACTTAACATTGGCAGTGAATGAAAAAATGTCTTAGACATTTATTCACAAAACATAAGCGCCCTCTAGCAAGACATTATGCTTACCCAAGTTAAGTAAATGTAATAATAACCTAGAATCAAATTTAATATTTAGTCCTTTTGTCACACGATATCCTAATTAAGTATAAGGCATGGATCAAGTCATCCTTATAAAACTTAATTAACCATTTACTTGATCACCAGGCAGACTGTTCCAACAAATAATATTAATAACACCTTATTAATACTTATTTGAGCATGGCCATGCATATTTTCCAGTCTTCCTTATCAAGGGGCCATATGGATATCTCTCTCTAAAAAGAGAGGGACAAATCCCTTTCACTATCTCCAATATTCAAGCCATGACGAGAAAATAAGCCAACCAATAATCATAATGATCACCTAATTAAAAGTGATGTTTGACTATGTCAAAACATATTTTTCTCCCCATGCAAGAAACATTAGAAACATCAGGTCGAAGGACACCAAATATAAAACTGAGAAGAAATACTTATAACTTAAACCCATGCAATATTTCTTCTTCACTTTGGGTCATGTCTAATACAATATTCTCAATATGTATTTATGAATTGATTTTATATCTCATATTCATGATCAGTAAAACTTGACCATCAATCAACTTCACACTAGTTTACAAGATGTAATAAACTAAGGACAAATAAGAATAGTATTTTATTAGCTATAAGGGTTCTACTATCAAGTCACATACTTGATGACCAAGAGCATAAAATACAATTCAAAAATACATGCTTCATAAATCATAAATGTGAGTCAATTGGTCTTAGGGCATATACTAACAATATAGGCATAGCAGTACGTTTACAGATGTTACCTATTCGATGGCGATTATCACATTCCATAACGTACCTTTTCGCATCCTTAAACAGATTTGGCTAATAAAAGCCCGAGTCGAGTACCTTTTGAGTAGTCCTGTTTACTTGATAATATCCACCGGTAGGACCCTTATGACAGTGGCGCAAGATATCATCCGTTTCACGGTACAGCATGCATCTTCAGATAATCTGATCGGCACATTGGCAGAAAAGGTATAAGACTTCCCAAAAGTAGTACTTGAGGTCCGCAAAAAACTTCTTCTATTGAGTGTTACCCGCAGGCACAATATTAGCAACCAAATAGTTAGCTATATCGGTATACCAAGGTGAGTTATCAGTAATAGCTTGAAAGAAAAGTGGTTCATCAGGGAATGTGTCATCAATTTGCTCCTCATCCAGCGGTTCCAAGCTAGGTTCTCTAATCGAGAGAGGTGATCAATTGCTAGATTCTCAGCTCCCTTCTTATCATTGATCTCCAAATCAAATTCCTACAACAAAAGCACCCATCTAATCAGTCTAGGCTTAGCATCATTCTTAGAAAGAAGGTACTTATGAGTAGAATGATCAGCGTAAACTATGACTTTAGAAAGAATTAAGGGCGAAATTTATCAAATGCGAAAACTATTATAAGCAGCTCCTTCTCCGTTGTTGTGTAATTCATTTGGGCGTCTGTAAGCATCTTGCTTGCATGGTATATCGGTTGGAAGAACTTACCCTTCTTTTGGCCTAAAATAACACCTATTGCACAGTCACTAGCATCACACATAAGTTAAAAAGGGAGTGACCAATCTAGAGAGACTAAAATTGGAGAATTTGTTAGCTTTTCCTTAAGCAAAATAAACGGAGACAAGCAATTATCATCAAAATTAAAAGGCACATATTTCTCAAGCAAAGTATTAAGGGGTTTAGTAATCTTTGGAAAATCTTTGATAAATCTCATATAAAACCCCACATGCCCCAGGAAACTCCTCACCGCCTTCACAGAATAAGGGGAAGTAACCTTTCAACCATGTCTATCTTAGCTCTATCAATCTCAATGCTATTTTTAGAAATCTTATGGCCCAAAACTATCCATTTTTTGACCGTAAATGGCACTTTTCCCAATTTATAACAAGGTGAGTTTCCTCACATCTTTTTAAAACTTTTTCCAAGTTAGACAGACAAGCATCAAAAAAATTTCCAAAAAGTGAAAAGTCATCTATAAAAACTTCCATAATATCCCCCCCCAAACCCTAAAAAATGACAATCATGCAACACTGAAAGGTAGTAAGAACATTGTACAAACCGAAAGGCATATGCCTATAAGCAAATGTACTGTATAGGTAGGTGAAGATGGTTTTCTCCTGATCTTCCGAAGCAATAGGAATTCGGAAGTAGCCTGAAAACCCATCCAGGAAACAATTGAAAGAGTGGCCGACCAGTCGCTCAAGAATTTGGTCAATGAATGGGAGAAGGAAGTGGTCTTTCCTTATCGCCTCATTCAATCTTCTGCAGTCGATGCATATTCTCCATCTGGTAATTACTCGCATAGGAATTAGCTCGTTCTTTTCGTTTAGAACCACCTTTTCTCGGTACCACTTGTATCGAACTTACCCAGATGCTGTCTGATATTGCATAAATGATCCCGGCATCTAGGAGTTTGATCACCTCCTTCTTCACCACTTCTTGCATATTCGGATTCAACTACCTTTGAGGTTGAATCATAAGCTCATAATCCTTCTCAAGTAAAATCTTGTGGGTGTAGAAGGATGGACTTATGACTTGAATATCTGCTATCTTCCATGCGATAGCCTTCTTGTGTTTCTGAAAAGTCCATAGCAAGGCTTGTTTTTGTGGCCATCTCAAGTTGGATGCGATGATGACTGGAATTGTTGAATTCTCCCCAAGGAAGGCATAGTCCAAATGATCGGGTAATGGTTTTAGCTCAACTCCGGAGGTTCTTCAAGTGAGGACATAAGAGAAGGCCTAGGGGTGCCTTTATGTCCTATTCTATAGCAGTATTCTTTTCTACTTCTAGTTCATCCAATTTATCCACCAATGCTCAAACCTCCTCAGAATCTACATTGTCTTGGTCATCTGTTGTAGAGCTATCAAAAGAAAATCTTCTTGAACAAATTCCTGCATATGAGTGGAAATATCCTCATGATCCAAAGATGTACTCATGAAATCAGGAATTTTGAGAACAACATTCTCATCCCCTAACCTAAGGGTCAACTTCCCTTCCCCTAGATCAATTAGAGCCTTAGCAGTAGCAAGGAAGGGATGATCGAGAATGAGAGAGACTTCAATGTCTCCACTCATATCCATAACTACAAAATCAACAAAAAAAACCAAATCATCTACCTACAGTAACACATCCTCAAATGATACCCCTAGGATATTTAATAGACCTATGTATGAGTTGAATACTCATCTTAATAAGTTTTGTTTCCCCCACTCGCAACTTATTAAAGAAATCAAAGGACATTAAATTGATGCTACCACCTAAGTCAGCTAAAGCCCTAGAAACAGTTAAACCATCTAAAGTACAAGGAATAGTAAAACTCCCTGGATGCTTTTGTTTTTCTAGAAGCTTCTCCTTGGGATTGAGAATGGCTAAGCAATCCTCGCTCATCATCACAGAAGAGATGTCTTCCAACCTCTTTATTCCAAAAATAGCCTCCTTTAGGAACTTTGCATATTTCGGCATTTGCATAAAAACATCAACCAAAGACAAGTTAATATATAATTGTTTAAAAATTTCTAAAAAATTATTATATTGTTCGTTTTACTTCGCCTTTAAAACTCTTTGTGGTGGAATGGGATGGGAGGCTTGTATGGTGGTAGAGATGATTTCTTCCCTTCTAACTTGCTTTGTTGAACCTCATCTTCTTTGATGGAAGTGGACTTTTCTGGCACTTGAACACTTTCCTTCTTTTTATCCACAACCATAGGACGCATCTCCACTAGTTTCTTTCCACTCCTCAAAGTGAAAGCTTTTGCATGCTTTCTTGGGTTCTTCTTGGTATTGCTAGGTAAGGTACCAAGGGGTCTTTCAGAGATCACCTTTGCTAGCTGCCTAATTTGATTCTCCAAATTATTGATGGAGGCTTCTTGATTCTACTGAGCAACTTTCATGCTTTGCATTCTGGCATCTACTGAAGTGATGTATTTAGTAATAAGATCCTCGAAATTAGATTTTAGAGGTGATGGATTTGCCGGTACAGCATTGTAGAGTAGAGGTTAAGTGGGACCTCTACTCTAGAATCTTGGAGGTTGCTGTTATCTCTACTGTCCTTGCCCTCCCCAAGAAAAGTTGGTGTGATTCTTCCAACCTGGATTAGAAGTGTTGGAGTAGGGGTTGTTCCCCTGTCGGTTCCCTTGGATAAAGTACATTTACTCTATAGGAGTAACCATGCTTGGGCACTCATGATTGAGATGTCCTCAACCGCAGAAATCGCAGAACATGACTTGCTGAGAATTTATATTGGGTAGTGCAAGAGTCATATTTCCCATCTTGTGCTCTATCATGGTTGCCAATCTAGCTTTCATGGCGGTAATAGCATTGATATAGTGTACTCCATCAGGCTTGGGCTTGGATCTCTATCCACCCTAGGTATAGCTATTCATAGCCATTTGTTCAATAAGATCATATACATGTTAGGAGTCTTGTGATCTATGGATCCACCAATAGAAATATCAATAAGCTATCTTGCCCTAAATGATACTCCATTGTAGAATGGTTGAATCTCTGGATCCCCAAGCCTAGCCCATGATGTGGGCACTCTTTGAGCAGCTTCTTCCATCTTTTTCAAGCCTTATATAAGCTTTCTCTGTCTATCTACTGGAACGACAAGATCTCGTTCCTAAACTTGGTTGTGCGACCAGGAGGAAAGTACCTCACTAGAAACTTCTCGACTAAGGAATCTCATGATGTAATTGAGTTGGAAGGTAATGACTTCGACCATGATTTTTCCTTCCCCCTCAAAGAAAATGGAAAGAGGTGAAGTCTGTGGCATCCTCTGAAACTCCATTTATTTTGAATGTGTCGTACACCTCCAAGAAATTGGCGATGTGCGCATTTAGGTCTTCCTCCAAGGCTCCGTCGAACTGCACATTATTTTGCACCATATAAATTACATTAGGTTCGATCTCAAAAATGTTCGCTTGTACAGGGAGTCTAGTGATACTTGACTGTGTCCCGATAATAGATAGTTTGGCGTAGTCCTCCATTGTCTGTTGTATTGGTGGTGGTGGAGGTGGTACCAACAGAGGATTTATTGGAGCTAGATCCTGTTAACCCTCTTTCGTCTTAACAATGGCAATGGTAGTATTGTTCGCCGTCTCAAATCATAGGGCGCGGGGACACTCCGCAGTGGATGCTCGGGCTCTGGATCGAATGGGACTAATTTGTGGAATTCGGGACATAAACTAGTAAACCAAAAACTTGAAACAGACAAATCTCGGTCAAGTTCCACAAATACTAAAGCACAATTCTCAAGTTATAAGCCACAAATAAACAAAAAATGTAAGAATAATAAATAATCCAAACAAAAACAAAAAGACAAGAAAAATAAAATGACTAAAGTACAAGAAAACGATTTTCTTTAAGTTGTCGTTCCCTGGCAACAGCGCCAAAAACTTGATGTTTGAAAAATAAGCATATCTAATATTACACAATAGGCAAATGTACCTATCACCATAGTGACAGAAATACACCGGGTTGTCAAACTCAAGGAACGGATAAGCTCAAATACTAACCGCTTAATCTAATGTCTAGTCTAACCAAATTGATCTTTGAGAAAATATTAAAGACTACTAAGAAAAAAATTAAAAGAAAACAAATAGAAAGGTAGAAATTTGATAAAAGAGTTTGAATGGCAGAATCCCCTATCTTTTGTCAATTGGAAAAACCAAGGTTTGGGTTATCACACGAAAATCGAGCAATTAGTATCTCTAGGTGAAGGCCACTCTATTCACTAACCTTTAGAGGAGAATCTCTTCTCTCTCTAACCGATTATAGATGCAATTAGATTAGGTGATCTAGAAACCGAAAAGTGTAAAGAATATATCTATTCAATTGCACACTTTTATTATCCAATTAGTTATCCTAGATTGGTTTTTCCTTTTCAGTTCCAATCAATGTTGCAATAAAATCAATTTCGCGCAATCAATTATCACAAAAATACATAATTGAACAACAACCCAAAGTAAGACAAACATCAGTTGTATAAAATCTAACCAAAATCTCATCATCCAAAAGTTACAGTTCAACCCTCATTCAAATAATAAAAATCTAGCTACTAAACATCCTAACAAAACTCGAATTAATAATGGTATTCATAAGAAACAAGGGAAAATAAAAAGCTTAGGATGAAGAAGAGTCGTTTCCATAGTTCCAAAGACCACTCAAACTAGTCTTCTCGATTTGCTTGATGAAATCCAAAATTGCTCCGTAGAACTTCTTCAATCTCCGCAAAAAGTCTTCAATTCAATGTTAATTGATGAAAAACTACCTAATTGTAGAAGAATTGGAAGGGGGTCTTTTTGCCATTTTTCGCCCTCACTTCTTCCTCTCTAAACCTAAATTGAATAATGCCCCAAAAGAGGGGGAAAATGAAAAATATATAGCAAAAAAATGTATTAATTGTGTTGCTGTCGGGACCTACCACGTGTAGTAGGTCGAGCCCTACCAGCGACGGTAGGGGTAGTCTACCGCCAAAGGTTGGGATAGCTTACTATCGTCGATAGGTTTCTGTTTCTTCATTTTTTGAATACTCCAGACCTACCGCTTGTGGTAGGTTACCGTACCATCTACGGTAGGTTATTGATTTTTATGTCAGGCTCTTCCGTCTTTGCCCGTCTTCACTTTTATTCTCCATCTTCTTCATCGAGACGACCTAAGATAAAAGTAAAGGGATATGATGTAATTCATACATTTTATATACTAAAAACATCGTAAAACGATGCAATTACATATGAAAGTAATGACAAAATGGACATATCAATTGGTATTTAGAAAATTATCATTTATATGATTTCTATGTAACACTTTATTGATGTATGTTGGTAATGAATTAATTATTGATTTTTTATAAATATATAGGAATGTCTAATTGTGCATATCTTGATAAGGGTAATAATAACACAATTTTTATTGATAATAGTAAAGAAGAAACTCTTGGTTTAGATTATTATGAATCCAAGCAAACTGATAACAGTAGTGAAATATTATTGCGGTGTTGGAAAAAAATTAATGGAAGAAGTGGTTTATTGCAAAAAAGATGCTTTTACGTTGTATAATGAGTATGCATATGCAGTATTTTTTAGTGCGCGTAGAGGGAAACAATATTATCAAGAAGGAACCAAGAACATAAGGTTAAAATATTATTGTTGTTCGAAACAAGGATGGAAAGAAGTGTCAGAAGGAAGAAACAACAATGTATTCAGTCAATTGGAAACTAGAACAGGTTGTAATGTTATGGTGGCTTTCGTGGTTGTAAAGATAGGGGGTGGAAAGTTAAAACACATGTAAAGGATCATAATCATGAATTAGCCAAGGAATATGAGAAGCATCTTTTAGATCAGTTAGATCAATCTCAAAGGCTCAAGGTAATACTTTGGAATCTTTTGTCAATTATCCTTAACAAGTACGGTTTCTTTTTTATCTAAAGAAAGTTGTGGTATTACTAGATAGGATTTTATGCAAAAAGATGCTTATAACCTAATATCCAGTAAAATGCAAGCTTTGGTATAGAAAGGTGATGCCAAAAGTCTAGTGAATTATTTCAAGAATAAATCAAATGAAAAAGGCATGTTTAATTGGGATGTAGATCTTGACGATGAGGGGAGGATGTTTAATTTTTTCTTTTGAGATGGAAGATCAAGGTTAGATTATGATTAATTTAGAGATGTTGTATTTGATGCTACTTACAGGACAAATAAATATAGTCTGGTTTATGCTCCATTTATAGGTATCAATCATCATTGTCAAAATGTTTTGTTTGGTTGTGCTTTTCTATCAGATGAAACTGCATCAAGTTTTGAATGGGCATTCAATGCATTTTTGAGCTCCATGGATTATAATACTCCAAAGGATATCATAACAAATCAAGATCAAGCAATGTTGGAAGCAATTGAAAAGGTATTTCCAAATAGTCGTCACCGCCTATGTCTATGGCATATTTTGAAAAATGCCCCCTCTCATCTTGGAAATCTGAACTCCAATAAACTTTTTCCTATTTGTTTTATAAGTGCCTATCAGGGTGTGAAACTGAAGAAGAATTTCTTGCTACATGGAATAAGATGATTGCTGATCATGGTCTAGAAAATCACAATTGGTTAAATAGATTATTTAGTTTGAGGGAGAAATGGTGCACTGCATTGAATAATGATATGCTCAATGATGGATTGAAATCAACATCGAGAAGTGAGGGAACAAACCATGTGTTGAATAGGATTCGAGATAAAACAACTTGTCTTACTAAATTTGTGCTTGAAATTACAGAAAAATTGGAGAGTGGCATCAAAAGGAGGCGAGGCTGATTTTCTTTGTAATCAAGGTAAAGTTGTTATTCAAATTAAAGATAGCATGATATTGCAACAAGCAGCAAAACACTATACTCATAAGTTTTTGGAGCAAGAATTCATGGATTTATTAGTTGCATCATATATAGAACACATATATAGAAATCGTTTGTTTAAGTTTGATGTCACATTGAAGACAAAATGGAGTTTAAGAACTACTATAGTTCTTTTTATGAAAACAAAATGCAAGCACAATGTACTTGTAAGAAGTTTGAGGCAATGGGAATATTATGTACACATGCATTAGGAGTTTTTTATGGCTAAGAAAAAATCTAAAATTCCTTATGAATATCTCTTGCAAAGGTGGGGTAAAGATGCAAGAAAGCGTGTAAAGTAATTCTGAACAACATCAAATTTCTCAAGTGAATAGGTGTTCCTCTTCTCAGATTATGTTCACTAACCATGCTATGAGATTTGCCTATGATCTTGCTACACAAAGTCAAGTACATGAAACAACTAGAGATATTGGTTGGAAGGGGCTTGGGAATATCAATTCAAAGTTAGAAGAATATTGGAAGAGGAATTCAAGTTTTGATTCTTAGAGTTTAGTTATGGCTAACCATATGAATGAGGATTTTGATGATCAAGTACTAGATCTTAGACGAATTCGAACAAAAGGAAAAGAGAAGGAAGGCATAAAAGGACATTGGGAGAGGCGTGTAAAGAGTAATCTACAACATGAAGTATCTAAATTTTATTTGCAAAAAGGATTTATTTAAATAACTGCATTACTTGTTTTTAGTTTTATTATGATTTGGAAAATCATTCATTTTACATTTTTATGTTATAGAGCATTGATAATGTTATTGCTAAAATAATGCAGAGAAAAAAACTAAAGTTGGTGCTACTTTATCACAATCAAATGATGCTACCGTGATGACAACCTTACCTTTTGTTGCTCAAGTTCCTTGTTCAACAATTCAGCCTGTATAGAGAATGCAACCATAAGTTTTGGTGCAAAGTAATATATATTGAAACCAATTATGTAGTTTTTATTATTGTTACTTATTCAAAATTTATTTATTGTTGGTTTTGTGTAGGAAACTTACTGGTTTGAAAAAGTTGATTCTTTTGAAGGGAAGAATTGGTTGGGGACAAGATATTTAGATTTTAATATTTTAATAGTGTAATTTTGAGCAAATAGTGATGAACTTTCATTTAAATTAAAGTGGATACTCATTTTTATGTTTTAGGTTAAATGCACAAAAACATTTGAAGGTAGTGATGCTAATGTTGTAGATGAGTGTAGGAACATGCTCTGTAGCAAGGAACTATGGAAACTTTTTTCCATTTATAAAGTATGTAATTTTGTTGTCCATAACACTGCTAGATGGGTAAGCAATTTGAAATATTTTTATAACATTCCTCTAAGTTCTATCCCAACTTTTGTTCTTAGTAATAGGGGTGCCAAGTTGGCTTTTTATATTCTCAGACATCTGTACTTCATAATTAGTTTTGCTTAATATATAACTAAAGTTTCATAAAGAAATGCACAGAACAATCTTGAAACAATATGAGCAAAAAATAAGAGAAATATAACTTATTTTATTGAATTAAAAATATATGTACAGTCTTGTTTATATACAAGATATATGAGTCCCAAATTAGATCATTAACTGAAATGAAAAAAAATCAAATGCAAAGAACACTTGATTGTAAGCCTACTCTACTGTCTATGAAGACTTATTTAAGCATCAAGTTCTACTCTATTACAGTGTAAGTGGAGTAGCAACAAAATAGTATGTAAACTCACTTATGCTAAAAAAAAAGTGGGTGTCACCCACAGCACTTGCAGATCCATAGGTTTTCTTGCAAAACTCAATCTAAAAGTCATAAAAAACTGCCTAAAAAATCAGTTTCCAATGTGTAGCTTTGCATATCCTTGAAGCTGCACCTAGAGTATTCTAATCGATCCAACTTTGAATTGTCATTGGAATCCAAAAATATGCAGGCTGCTCTTAGGGAAGGAGCAAGTTCCAAACCTTCCTCATGAAGACACAATTCAATGCATTTAGTATTACAAAAGGTCTTTAAAGCTTAGAAAATGCAATAGTTAAAAATATCTTAAGTATCTTCAAATCAAATTCAATTACTTGGATCTTTTTTCAACTAGGCTCCATTAAATTGGGATGAAATTGAGAAGTTCCAAAATTTAGAGAATCAATGTCCTTAGAAGCAACAACATAAAACTGTTAAGAAAAAATAAGACACATCATGGGGGAAAATATTATATGGTTTGCAAACATGCTAAATAATATAATAAACAAAACAGTTTTGATCATGACATAAACCAGAGGTGCACAAGTCCAAGAAGTTTCTTATAGACTCATATTCTTGTAATTGGAAACAAGCAAGAAATTCCTTAAAAGACTAGTGTTACGATTTCCAGCTACCAACAGATAACAAAGACGGAACCTATTTACTATTACAGATCAGAATAAAAGAAAGCAAGATGCGAAAAATAGAAACCTGTTCTATTACATTCCAGTTCTTCACCTTCAGTGCCTTCCCAGTTTCAAATCCAAGCAATAGGTAAACAAAACAGTTAGATATAACAACAGTAACAGACAAAGGTCCGATCTTTCTTACCTCGAGACCCTTCAGGTCTCGGATTTGGACACCAACAGTGGAAGACGAACGAGCTCTGTGAGTTCGGTCTTAGCATCCACGATGAATGACTGCCCGACGTGTTCTTCCGGTGAAGAACAGGAAGAATCCCTTAGTAACCGGTGGCCTCAAAAGAAAACTCTCGGTCTCTCTCAACAGAAACGCCCTTTCCTCTTTTCTGCAGTCACATACACGGTAACCCGAGGGTTAGCTAGCACCGACGAGCAAGTTAGAGTCCCGAAGGGTCGCACAGAGAACGAGCAGACAGACTGCTAGAAGAAAGAGAGAGAAGAAGACAGAAAGTCAGAGAGCAAGAGGAAGCGGCGGCACAGCAAAGTGAGAAAATGAGAGGATTAGGGCTGCTGAGGAGAATGAGACATATATATAGCAAAGTCACCTGGGCGGGTCGGGTTCAACCCGACCCGCCCGGCATCAAAGCCAGCCAGCCCAAACTCCCAATCTTATTAGGCCCACCAGGTTATGTAATCATCATTGGAATAATGGGCCAAAAAGGAAAAAGGAAAATACAGTGAAGGTAGCCCAAAGGGCCAACAAACTCCACCTTGAACTTATTTTCATTTATTTTTGGCCAACAGTAACTCCAAAGAGTCATCCTTCATCTATATGAAAGAGGTCCCTGCACAAAGAAAACTTGTCAGTTGTCACAATTTTAGTATCAAAATCAGCAGGATTATCATTAGTACTAATTTTCTCAATATTAACTAAGCCACTTGAAACCTTTTCTCTTATGAAATGATACTTAACATCTATGTGTTTAGTTCTTTCATGATAAACAGGGTTTTTACACAAGTGAAGACAACTTTGACTATCAGTATAAATCACAGCTTTAGAATTTAAAACATGCAATTCAGATAATAAGCCTTGAAGCCAGATGGCTTCCTTAATTGCCTCAGTGGTAGCAATGTATTCAGCCTCATAGTCGACAAGGCGACTACAGGCTGTAACTGTGATTTCCACGATATGCAATTACCTGCTAAGGTAAAGAAATATGAAGAGGTAGATTTCCTACCATCCTTATCACCTGCAAAGTCAGAATCCACATATCCAACCAGTTCAAAATTATCAGACCAATTATGATAAAGAAGACCCCTATCAATGGTCCCATTAATATAACGCAGCAACCACTTAAGAGCTGCCCATGATCCCTACCCGGGTTTGACATAAAACGGCTAAGAAGGCTTATGGGATAAGCAATATCAGGTCGGGTGGATATCATAGAATACATGACGGACCCTATAGCCATTCTATAAGGTATATGGGCCATGTCGTTCTTTTCTATATGAGTTTTGGGGCAAGTTTTCTCGGAAGGCTTGAAATGGCTCGCAAGTGGTGTACAAACTGGTTTGCATAAATGCATTGAAAATTTGGAAACAATTTTCTGCAAGAAGGATTTCTGGGATATGAATAAGGACCTATCAGCTCTATTCCTACTGATGTTCATCCCAAGGATTCTAGACGCAGGACCTAAGTCCTTCATTTCAAATTCGGACTTTAGCAAGGATTTCAGGTGGATAATCTTATCTCTATGTTTACTAGCAATTAACATATCATCCACATAGAGCAAAAGATAAAAAGCAGTTTCAACATTATCACCAAAGAAATATAAACAGCTATCATAATTGCTTTTAACAAAACCAGCTTTAAGCATAAAAGAGTCAAAGCGTGTATACCATTGCCTAGGTGATTGTTTAAGTCCGTACAAGGACCTTTTCAACAAACATGCCATGTTTTCCTTACCCTTTTCCTCAAAACCTGGAGGTTGACGCATGTAAATAGTCTCCTCAAGTTCCCCATGCAAAAATGCAGTTTTCACATCAAGTTGTTCCAAATCAATATCATAAAAGGCAACAATTGCAAGCATTATCCTAATTGTTTTATACTTAAAAACAGGAGAAAATATTTCATTGAAATCGATGCCCTCAACTTGAGAAAAACCTTTTGCAACCAGCCTAGCCTTGAACCTTGGGGTTCATTGGCAGATTCTGGCTCTTTGATTTTAAAAATCCATTTGCAATCAATTAATTTTTGCTTTGAGGGTTTTTGAACAAGAATCCAGGTTTTGTTTTTATAAAGTGAGGACATTTCCTCTTCCATAGCATGCAACCACAGAGAACGGTTAGGACTCTTTAACACATCTGAAAAACACAAAAGTTCTTTTTCTTCAATATATGATGCAGCAGCAAATGCATATGAGACGATGTAGGAATAACCATACCTAGCGGGTTTTCTTGCCTCTCTCCTAACCCTATCTCTAGACAGCTGGTAGTCCCTTAGGGCTTGAGCTTGGGCCTCGGGATGATCCTCATCTGAATTTTCAGATTCAGGCGTGCTGGTTTCAGGCTGCTCACTGGTTGGTATATCCGACGCTCCACTGATTTCGGGTTGATCGTGAGGTTGTGAAGGTTCGGAGGTGTCCTCCACCTCCACAGGAATATTCCCATCTACTGGAATTTCACTAGGGCTATCAGGATTGGTTTCCACCTTTAGGCAAGGCATTTCTAATTCATTGAAGACCACATCCCTACTCCCAACAACCCTCACCCCCGGCTCACCTTTGAGCCAAACTTTATACCCCTTTACCCCACTAGGGTATCCTAAAAACACTCCCTTCCTTGACCTGGGATCTAACTTACCCTCTCTTTGATGTGCAAAAGCAGCACATCCAAACACTAAGGTTTGACAGGTTTGGTGGTTCTCCAGACCACAACTCTAAGGGAGTTTTGAAATTTATGGCTGTTGAGGGTGACCTATTAATGAGGTAGACAGCTGTACTTACAGCTTCACCCCAAAAAGGTTTTGGGATTCCTGAAGACACCATGAGGCACCTAACCTTATCCATTATCGTACGGTTCATTCTTTCAGCAACTCCGTTTTGCTGAGGATTGTGCCTAACAGTCCTATGGTGTAGTATGCCATGCAATGCACATAAATCAGAAAACCTTTTATTACAAAACTCAAGGCCATTATCTGTTCTAATGGTTTTTAGTTTATTTCCAGTTTGATTTTCGGCAAGGCGTTTCCATTCAGAAAACTTTTCAAAAGTTTGACCTTTCGATTTTAACAGAAAAACCCATACATGCCTAGAGAAATCATCAACAACAGATAAAAACTTACAACAACTTACAACAACTTTGCATATTATAAAAAACTACCCAATAACTATAGATTTCTGGTCTGGTGTTCTTGAGGGTGCAGACCAATCTACTATAGATCTCTTTTTTAATAACTTAAGCCTCCACAACTGGCTCAAACGAAACTATAAATTGGACCCCTCCCCCCTTGATGTTCCTATGAACTCCCATTTTTTTAATCACATTCTTGAAGCCATTAATCTAGCTAAAGTAAAAGACAAAGTTCTGAAATTTCTCAAATACAATAGTATTAAATCCAAAGGATTCTTACAAATGTTTTATCTCTCAAGTGGATGTCACCTCCCATGTAAATTGTATGAAATTAAATACTGATGGCTCAGTCCAAAAAAGAATCTGGTTTTGATGGAGCAGGAGGTGTTTTCAGAAACCATTTTTTTTTACTAGCTTTTGGAGTATCAAGTAAGACTTGTTAATTCTACCAACATGTTGGCGGAACTTATTGCCATAAAAATGAGTTTGTAATTAGCTAAACACATAAAAATCACTCATTTTGAGATGAATAGTGATTCATTAACTGCTATTAATCTTATTTCAGAAGGCAAATCCCATGTTTACTATTATATTATTGATGACTGCAGACACCTTCTCCAACACATGTCGAGGTAAATTTTAACTCACTCATACAAAGAGACCAACCAGCTTGCGTATCAACCAGCCAAGAAGACCACCAGATTGCTTAAGACTTCCAAGCTACTGCACCTCATGAACACTTTGTAGCGATCGTGAATACTGATAAGGAAGGCAAAAGAGGCAACTATTTGTAAAGTTTTTTATTTTTGTAGTGGGTAATCTACTACTGCTAGTAACTTTTGTAATAATGGAGAAGGAACTAGTATGCTCACAGCAATATTTTTTATGCCGCAACGCGTGATATTGGAAGAGCAGTAATTGTAAATGCTTCATCTTGTACAAATCCTATAAAATTTTAATTAATATATCCTCTCTTTATTTTACCAAAAAAAAGAAAGAACTTCCTGAAAAAAAAAAGTAAAGAAAAAAATATTTTTCTAACTCCATTTAATAATATATATATAATAATATAAGAAAAATTGAAACTCATGTGTTTTTTTAAATAAAATATCTATAATGCCCTTATATCAATTTAATAAACTCCATTTTTCTTTGTTTTTTTTAAGTAATAAGCTCTTATCTTTCAACGCTTTATCTTCTCTCACTTCTAAATTATTATGTATGATATATTAATTGAATAGAGATATTCATGATAAAAAAAAGTTTATAAAGATAAATCACATTATTATATAAAACTCCTAATATAAAAATTAAATATAAGCATTGTTCTTTTTCTTTTTTATGTTTATTTATGATATTTTGAAGAGAACGGAAGAAGTTAAAACAAACAAGGCCACACGCATTAAAAGAAAATCTCACCTTACGCGTGGCAAGAAAACCAATAGGATGCCACAATTATCACGGCTTTCATCACCACCACCATATATGACATCCAAGAACAACAACATTTTGAAGGCATCGAACAGCCCACCTTCATCAACAGTTTGATTAGTTCGCTCTGTAAACTCATGGCGATTGAGGTGAGCATTTCAAGCCAATCCCACTTAACAAAATCAAGAATTTTTTATAAAACTAAATGTCTTGATGTATTAATTCTGTTTTTTTTTTGGGTTTAATTTTTCCTTTCTGTTTCATAGGCTTGGTTTATGGATGAAAGTGGTGAGGATCAAAGGCTCCCACATAAGAAGAACCCTCCAGAGTATGTCTCACAGGAGCACTTGGATGATCTTGGGGTACTTTATTGGAAATTGAATCCCAAGGATTATGAAAATGATGAGGAATTGAAGAAGATTAGAGAGAGCAGAGGCTACAGCTATATGGTAACTCCTCAATAAATTCCATTTTTAATTCCCAGAAATTTATGAAATGTTTCTTCTTTTTAATCAATTCTGTAGCAGGATAGCCATTTGAATGTTTCTTGGTTCATTCTCCTTATTAGCCTCCTTAAGTTTTTGTAGTAAAATAGCCCGAGACGGGCAGGACCAGAGCATATATCTTCTTAGATGGTGAGGTGATAGTTATGAGATTTCATTTCGAACACATTATGTCTATGTGAAGTTGAGTTTGGTGCCAGTTATTTGGTTTAGGTTTTCTATTTGGTTGACAGGAAAGCTTTCTATTAAAAAAGAAAAAAATTTATTGACCTGTTTGGTTGATATTTTTTGTTGATTTTAATAAGGATTAGCCGAGACATTCAATAGTTTGATTGATTACTCAAGGCATACATCAAATCAGTGACAAAATTTGAGTTTGTTTCTTAAAGTTTCTGCAAGTGTTGATTGTTTAATTTCAATGTAAATGGATGAAAGTGATTCTTGTTTAGAATCTTACTGTGTGTGTGTGTGTTAAAGTGATGAATTCTATTCGTACATTGGAACAATATTGCAGTCATGCATGCTGTGAATTTATGACGTGTACCTAATATTTGCTGTCGTCTTTATTTAGGATTTGCTGGACTTGTGTCCTGAGAAAGTGGAGAACTATGAACAGAAGCTGAAGAATTTCTACACAGAACACATACACGCAGATGAGGAGATTCGTTACTGCTTGAAAGGGAGCGGATATTTTGATGTCAGAGACAAGGATGATCGTTGGATTCGTATTTCGATGAAGCCTGGTGATCTTATTGTTTTACCAGCAGGAATTTATCATAGGTTCACGCTTGACACAAGTAATTATGTGAAGGTAAAAGAATTTATACTAGCATCTAGATACAGATAATCGTCAATATATGTGCAATATCTAACCAATGTGGGATTTCCTTGATTCATAGTTACAAGTGGAGTTTGATCTTAGAAATAACTTGGGGTTCTATGATGTTGGTTGCAGCTAATGAGGTTGTTCGTGGGAGAGCCGGTTTGGACAGCTTATAATAGGCCACAGGAGGATCATCCAGCAAGGAAGGAATACATTAAGAGCTTTTCTTCAGGGGTTGGAATTCCACTTAAAGCTCATTGAGGAAAAAATACATACATATGAAGGGCTCTCTATATATAGGCTAAGTACTTCGTGTATATAATGCTTCTTAGTAATGTATTCTTGATACTATGCTGGAATTCATCTTGATCTAATTGAAGTATAATAGCAAATATATACATGTTTGTACCAGACTTTTTGTTGCTAAATAATACTATGTTCACTAGTTGAAAAAAGCCAAGTTTTATTAAGAGCTTGTAGTTTTTGATGCCATTACTTTTATGAAATGCTTTATGAGTAGGGATGTGATTGGATATAATTTGGTTTTGAAATTTTTATTTTTGATTTCGTAAAAAAGTTGGATTATTTGTAAAAGGAGATGTAGGGCTAGAGTAAGAAATTTGTATTGGGGGTTCGGGATGGGAACAGGGGCCTTAAGAATACTAAATAGCTAACCTCTTCTTTACCTCTAACCCTGCCTGCACCATTAGCCATACCCAACAACCTGCAGGTCAGGTGAGATAAGCAATCAACTCCCAAATCTTCAGCAACAAAGCTTTATCATAGATTGCATTAATCTTTTCTGCTTCTACTTCTTCATCCCCTTCTGCTTTCTATTTGTTTATCTCTTGCATAAAATTTACTGACTTATACACAGTACATACTACTTTAGATAAGGTTTGATTTTGCATAATTTTTTCTTCCTTTTTCAAATTATTTGTCAGAGATTAGTACAAACTCACACTTGATGGTGAGTATATCACAATGATCATATAAGCATATAAACCCTAATAAAGGGGATGATAATCCCATTAATAAAGATAAATCATGTATTAAATGAAGAGTAGAACCACTAATATTTCAGTGGAAAGGACAATCTAAGCAGTCTGTGAGGTCTTGTCATGCTTCTTTTTTAAATGTGCATCAAACCCCATAAATATGGTTTAGTAATACTAGATAATATCCAAATAAGCAACCATCTTATCATTTTAAAGCTTTATATGAGTTATAATAAGTTTTAATGTAAAATTGAGAATTCAATTCGTGTGATGTAAGTTTTTTTTTCTCTTTCTCGTAAAAGCTCAAATATACCAAAGAATTTGTTCGACCCAAATCTCTCCCATATAATTTCTTTTCTTGAACATCTCTCCATAAGTATAGCAAAGGGGCATTAGAAATTAATCTCAATACATTTTTTTTTCTTTTTCTCTTTGAAGCTCGCATATCTTTCATAAATCATAAACAGTTTTAGGATTACTTAGATTAAAACTAAAAACAAGTCTTTTTTAAATTTTATTTTTTTTATTTTGTGATCCACATATATTCTTACAACGTAAACCATAATCAATTTTAAGAGTCTACTTGGATTAGTACTGAAAATATTTTTTTGAATTTTTTTTCGTTTTGTAATTCACATATCTTCTCATAAAGTATATTTTACTAATTTTAAGAGAAAAATACACTTTTTAAAACTTAACTCCAATTCAATAATAATTTCACAAAATTTAAAGAAAAACACGACTTCTTTAAAATTAAAATCCAATCTGAATCCTCATGTTAAATATTATTGCTTCTTCGAACAAAAACAAAATGCTTGCATATCTTTGATTTCTTGTTTAATTTCTTTTTTTTGGAATTTCTTGTTTAATTTCTATGCTTTCAACAAATGTACATGTTGGAGAAACAACTCCTAATTATTATTACATAACACTATTACTATTACAAATTATCAAAGAAGAAAATCAAAGCAGAAGAAAACAGAAAGATACAATCTTTCTATGAACAGAAAACCAACAAGAATAAATGATAAGGCAATCTGCAAAATAACATCCGATTAGTATAAAATAACCCCAAATCAACAATGAACGGTTTTGCTTACCATCGCCGTTGTGAAGCGGCCAACAGAAAATCAAAGAGATGACTGAGGAGCTGAAACCGTAAGGTTACCAAGCCAAAAAACAGACGCCAAGCAGCAGCACTGCCGCATCAAGGCGTTGACGGTAAAGAAAATGATGATCGGGAGTTATAACCCTTATAAACGGGCCTCAGCCAGGAAGGAATCATCGGCAATCTTCTTCCTCTATCTCTCTCTCTCTTTTCTTTCCTCACAGCTAACTCTTTAACCTCACCAACAGACAAACAAGGTGACACAGAAGACCGTTGAACAACAGAGAAGCATAGAACACCGGAACCGAGAGAGAAAAACAGTTGCAGAGCCGAAGGATCAGGAGGAGAAACTAAGAGTCTCGAAAACTCCAAAAGACAGAGAGAATGAAGAGACGGTTCAGAGGAGGAGAGCAAGAGACTGCACAAGAATCGAAGCAGCAGCAATAAAAAGAGAAGGAGGGTGGATCTTCCGCGGGTCACCAACGGACGGCCCGAGTGGCCAACCCGAACCGCCCGGGCATCCCTACGACCCGGTCAAGGAGAGATCCAAGAAGCCTATTCCAAATGGGTTGAGGCTCAATCATCATGGGGTTGGGGAAGGTGAAAAATTGGGCTGGAAAAAGAGACAAAAATACTGGGAGAATGGGCTTATTAAAGCCTACAATCTCCACTTCGAACAATATTTTTCCATCCCTGAGGGATGACTCACTTTGAGTCAAACTGCTTGCGCATGAAGAAAGTCCCTGCAAAACATAATTTTGTCAGTGTTTACAATTTTTAGTACTAAAATCAGCAGGATTATTATCAGTACTAATCTTATCTATGTCAACGATACAACTAGAGACCTTTTCTCTGATAAAGTAGTACTTAACATCAATGTGTTTCGTCCGTTCGTGATAGACCGAATTTTTACACAAATGTAAACAACTTTGACTATCAGTGTAAATAATAACTTTAGAATGTAAAATATTTAATTCATTCAATAACCCTTGAAGCCAAATGGCTTCTTTGATTGCTTCTGTTGTTGCGATATACTCAGCCTCAGTAGTTGACAAGGCAACCACAGGCTGCAGTTGGGATTTCCACGAAATGCAATTACCCGCAAGGGTAAAGAAATAGGAAGTGGTAGATTTTCTACCATCCTTGTCACCTGCAAAATCAGAATCAACAAATCCAATCAATTCAAAATCAAACCAATTATGGTAATGTAAACCCCGATCCACAGTTTCATTTAGGTAGCGTAATAGCCACTTGAGAGCAGCCTAATGATCTCTTCCAGGATTTGACATTAATCTGCTAAGAAGGCTAATAGAAAAAGCAATGTCATGACGGGCAGATAGCATTGAGTACATGACTGAGCCTATGGCCATTCTGTATAGGATATTGGTCATATCTCTCCTTTCACTTTCAGTTTTAGGACAAGTTTTGTCGGAAAGTTTACAGTGGCTAGCAAGAGGAGTTGTAACAGGTTTACACAGTTGCATTGAAAATTTGGATACGATTTTCTGAAGGAAAGGCTTTGGGATAAGAAAAGAGAATGATCAGGTCTATCTCTTGAAATATTCATCCCAAGAATTTTGGATGTAACTCCTAAGTCCTTCATATCGAACTCAGATTTCAACAGTGATTTCAGGTCATCAATCTTAGCTTTGTGACGATAAGCTATCAACATAATCCACATACAGTAACAGATAAATAGCAGAATCCACATCATTGCCAGAAAAATAAAGGCAACTATCGTAGTTACTTTTGAAAAACTAATTTTAGACATGAAAGAATCAAACCTCTTGTACCATTGCCTTGGCAACTGTTTAAGTCCATATAAAGACTTTTTCAAAAGACACGTCATATGTTCCTTACTCTTTACTTCAAAACCAAGTGGTTGACGAATATAAATGGTTTCTTTAAGATCACCATGTAAAAAGGTAGTTTTCACATCAAGTTTTTTCAAGATTAAAATCATAGAAAGCAACAAGAGCAAGAACAATTCTAATTGTTTTGTATTTAACAACAGGAGAAAAAATTTCATTAAAATCAATGCCCTAAACTTGTGAAAAACCTTTTGCAACAAGTCTAGCCTTGAACCTAGGAGGTTCATTAGAAGACTCAGATTCCTTTATTTTGAAAATCCATTTACAATCAACAAGTTTTTGTTTTGAAGGTTTTGGAACAAGAATCCAGGTTTTGTTTTTGTTCAAGGAAAACATTTCTTCTTCCATTGCACGTAACCATAAAACGCGATTGGGACTTTTCAAAACCTCAAAAAAACATAAAGATTCTTTTTCTTCAACATAAGAAGCAACAGCAAAAGCATATGATACAATATATGAGTAACCATACCGAGGATGATCCTTAGGTACTCTACGAACTCGATCTCTAGCGAGTTGATAATCCCTAAGAGCTTGGGTTTGAGCCTCAGGATGTTCTTCTTCCTCATCAAAACCCTCTAGAATAGGGTCAGAAGTTTTAGGAATAGGAGTACTACTAGAAGGAGCAGAAGACTCAGAATTTTGTTTCAGGTTCCTGAGGTGGCTCTAGAGGGGGTTCGGAGATAGTCTCCACCTCCACCGGAATGCTACTAGGAGAAGGATCACTCGAATGATTATCGGTGATGGTATTATCCTTAAGACAGGGCATTTCTAACTCGTTGAAGATGACATCCCTACTGATGATAACCCTCACCCCTGGTTCACCCTTCAACCATACTCTATAGCTCTTTACTCCACTAGGATATCCTATGAACACCCCCTTTCTAGACCTTGGATCTAGTTTTCCCTCTTTTTGATGAGCGAAGGCTGCACAATCGAAAACCCTCAAATTGGAAAAATTAGGAGGTTTCCCACACCAGAGTTCTATAGGAGTCCTAAAGTTTATAGCTGTGGATGAAGATCTATTGATGAGGTATACAACTGTACTAACAGCTTCACCCCAGAACGGTTTTGGAATACTAGAAGACACTAACAGACACCGGACATTATCCATAATAGTATGGTTCATCCTTTCAGCAACTCTGTTTTGTTGTGGGTTATGTCTAACCGTTCTATGGTGTAAAATGTCATGCGATGCACACAAATCAGAAAACTTTCGGTTACAAAATTCAAGACCGTTATCAGTCCTGATAGTTTTTAGTTTATTTCGAGAATGATTTTCGGCAAAACGTTTCCATTCACAAAATTTTTCAAACATTTAATCTTTGGTTTTTAAAAGAAAAACCCATACATGCCTAGAAAAATCATCAACAATAGAAAGGAAATAAATGTTACCACCGTAAGTTGGAACCTTTTCAGGTCCCCACAGATCACAATGCACATAATCAAGAGGTGCAGATGACTTATGTGTGCGGGTTGAAAAACTAATTTTATGTTGTTTTCCCAAAACACAGTAATCACAAAAATCCAAGGAATCAATTTTATCACCACATAAAAGTTTTTGTTTTTGTAAATGATAAAGCCCTTTTTCACTAATGTGGTCAATCCTCTGATGCCACAACATAGTTTTCTCAGGGGACAGTTTTTTAAACCAAAGCAGTAGAGTTGCAAACTGTTTTACCAAGAAGGATGTATAAAGTTTCCTTTTTAAAACCTTTTAGCATGACTAGGTTTCCTTTGCAAATACGCAAAATTTCGTTTTTAGATTTAAAAGAGAGACCCAGAGAGTCTAAATAACTTAGGGAAATAATATTCCGACATAAGTCATGTACGTATCTCACCTCAGTGAGTTTTTTAGTCACACCATCATGCATTTTTATGAAAATACTGCCAATGCCTTTTATATCACAAACCCGATTATTACCCATAAAAACTTTTCCTTGGTTTATAGGTTTAAAATCAGAAAACCAGTGTTTATTAGGTGTCATGTGAAATGAGAAACCATAATCAAGCACCCAATGATTAACAACATCAGTACATGAAGAAGAAAGAGAAACACACAAAACTTCAGAGAACATAGAGTTACTATTTGATTCAAAACCGTGGGTTTTATCGACTTTATTTCCTCCTTTACCATATTTACGTTATTTCTCATCTTTGATTCGTTTAAAACACTTATTTTTCATATGCCATTCTTTCCCACAATAAAAACATTTTACCCTGTTTTTCTCTCGTGATTTGGAACGGCTTTTAAAACAATGACTAGGAGGTTCTCTCCAATCAATCCTTCCTCTTACAAAAAGATTTTCACCATGAGATTTGTTCTCTTTTTGCAAATCCAAATCTTTTGATTTTAAAGCATTTATTACATCAGAAAGGGAAAGATCATCTCTGCCATATTTGATAGCAGATTTGACATCATTGAAAGAATCAGGTAAGACATTTAGTAAAATGACTACAACATTTTCATCAAAGATTTTCTCTCCGACGTTTTGAAGTTCCAAAATGATTTTATTTAAATCATCTATATTTTCAGAAAGTGATTTTGTCCCACTCATTTTGAAACCAAAAAACTGTTCTTTTAAATAGATTTTATTAGAAAAAGATTTTCCCAAATACAATTTTTCCAATTTTGTCCAGATTTCAAAAGCATTGTCTTTTTCGTCAATTTCCCGTAAAACGTTATCAGTCAAATGCAAGGTGAGACAGTTATGAGCATCACCTAGTTTTTCTTTAAGAATTTCGCCCTTCCAAGATTCCGGATATTCTTCAGGGCTTCAAATAGCGGGAGCAATTTTATTTTGTAGCAAAACTACTTTCATTTTCCTCCGCCACATTACAAAATCAGATTTACCATCAAACCTATCTGTTTCAATTTTTGGAACTGACACGTTTTAAGAGCAAATAGGTGTAATTCGGTGGTTTCAGAAGGATGAAAGATTTGAAAAAAAAAATTTGAATAAAATTGTCCGAATTTTCCTTAAAATAGAGGAAAGATTTCCAAAGAGAAACGGCGTTATTTGTTTTAATTTTACAAAACAGTATAACACAATGGCACAGAAATACCTAACCAGAAGACAGGAGATAAACAGAATAGTAAACAAGAAAGATAAAACAGACGGATTCAACAGTTAAAGAAAAAGACAGAAACAATAAAATAAAAAACTTTTGAAATCAGAAACTTGAAATCTCTTGGACTCAAGCCAGGCTTGAGTTTTGGTTTCTTGTAAACAAAAGAAAAAAAATTGGAATAATAAACCAAAGGGAAAAAACCAGAAATAGAAATGTAAAAGTAAACGCAGTAATAGCAACAGAATCAGCAGCAAGCCGTCACAACTAACAACCAACAGAAATAGAACCGACGGCAAGCCGAAAGAAAAAAAAAAAACTAGAAATAAGAAACAGTAATCGGTTACAAGCCGAAACACATAGACAAAATAAAACCGGCGGCAAGCCGATAAGCAGTAAACAGAAACCCTGTGGCAAGCCGAATAAACTGAGAATAATAAAATTAAAAAAAACTGTAAAACAGAGAGAGTAGTAGGAACTTCACTGGCCGGATTTGAGAAACTTCTCAGATCCGAAAGGTTGCTGTCGGACGTCGAAGTCGATGAGCCGGAACCTCGGCTCTGATACCACTTGTTGGAGAAACAACTCCTAATTACTATTACATAACACTATTACTATTACAAATTATCAAAGAAGAAAATCAAAGCGGAAGAAAACAGAAAGATACAATCTTTCTATGAACAGAAAACCAACAAGAATAAATGTTAAGGCAATCCGCAAAATAACACCCGATTAGTATAAAATAACCCCAAATCAACAATGAACGGTTTTGCTTACCACCGAAGCCGTGAAGCGGCCAACAGAAAATCAAAGAGATGACTGAGGAGCTGAAACCGTAAGGTTACCAAGCCAGAAAATAGACGCCGAGCAGAAGCACTGTCGCGTCGAGGCGTCGACGGTAAAGAAAATGATGATCGGGAGTTATAACCCTCAGAAACGGGCCTCAGCCGGGAAGGAATCACCGGCAATCTTCTTCCTCTATCTCTCTCTCTCTCTCTCTCTCTCTCTCTCTCTCTCTTTTCTTTCCTCATGGCTAACTCTATAACCTCCCCAACAGACAAATAAGGTGACACAAGACCCGTGAACAACAGAGAAGCATAGAACACTGGAATCGAGAGAGAAAAGCAGCGGCAGAGCCGAAGGATCAGGAGAAGAAACCAAGAGTCTCGAAGACTCCAAAAGATAGAGAGAATGAAGAGACGGTTCAGAGCAGGAGAACGAGAGACCGCACAAGAATCGAAGCAGCAGTAGCAATAAAAAGAGAAGGCGGGTGGATCTTCCACAGGTCGCCAACGCACGGCCCGGGTGGCCAACCCAAACCGCCCGGGCATCCCCAAGACCCGATCAAGGAAACAGCCAAGAAGCCTATTCCAAATGGGTTGAGGCCCAATCATCATGGGGTTGGGGGAGGTGAAAAATTGGGCTGGAAAAAGAGACAAAAATATTGGGAGAATGAGCTTATTAAAGCCTACAGTATATTTTGTAAGCCATTATATAAAGCTATCAACTAATTTGGGAGGATTTGGAGGGCATAAAGTCACAAACAATACAAGACTAACATGTAACATTAAATCGTTTTTTAAGTGACTCAAATTCACGACCTCTATATAATATATTAAATAAAAAAATGTATTTGGATTAAATTTTATTTTCAAAATTCATTTATTTTTTTTACATTCGACACTATACTTATCTCACTTTTTCTCTTACATTAAATTACTTTTAACTATCAAACTTTTTTTATTTTCATTTCTAAGTGAGATGGTAGACTATCATATCCCTCGCCATTGCCAGCCGATTTACATTGGTCTTAAAAGTCAACAAAATTTGGTCAATTTCCAAGAAAAGAAAGAACAAAATTTAGTCAATTCGACTTCAAAGCTACAACTTGCGGCGGTTCTACGTGGGACTGCACGTAACTGCTCTAGTCATTTCTATTTATTTTTTTTCTGATCCATTCTTTTCACATTCACAATTACCTAAAAATCCCCATCTTCGTGTCGCCTTCTCGCTAAAATTCAATTAATCTGGACATTTATTTGGTCACCCAAGAGGACATTTCCGTAAATCTGGATAGAAATTTGTTAAAGAAATATAAATGTTATTTGTTTAAGGAGGGGTAGAAGTCACTGTATATGTATATATATATATATATTTATTTATTTCTGGCGTTGGTTTAAAGCTCGAAAAAGATCATTTAGGGGACAGTGAAATCAGCCTGAATTAGAGATAGCGAGGTGAAAATGGGTTCTCTTGGCAAGGTATAATTTCAATTAGGGTTCTGACGATCTTTTCATTTTTATTTTTTGTTGCTATTTTCCAATTATCTTTTTATATGTTGTGTGTGATGGTATTTTAACTATGTTGATTTGGTCAATTAGGATTGATTTTGATTTCTGTTGTCTTTAATTCCTTGGGTTTTTCATTGACTTGTTTGTGATGATCATTGGTTTGCATAAATACTTAAATTTGCAAATTGCTGTGACTATTCATATGATTTTCTTTATGTGCAAACGAGGGAGAGATGAGTTCGAATTCTAGATGATTATTTTGTTTTGGCTATATCATTGAAGAGCTGGAATGGGTATGCAGATAAAATTCTAGAGGGAATTTGTTCTAATAGGGAAAGAACATGTGATTTACAGCTTAGCCCAGCTTAGCCTGAAGGTTATAATAGTGAAAGAAGCAAGCTAAGCTTTTTTTGTGATAGTGCAAATTGGAAAGGATGTTTTCCTTGTAAAAGCAGTAATCTTTTGAGAAACTTCATAAGCTTTCCTTTTGTTTGACTTCATTTATATGGATGAGAGTTGAATAACAAATAGGTTAAAAGATGGAAGAATTGTATGCTACAATTATGTTGAGATGCTAAGTGGACTTAGTATTTTGTTGATTTTGTTCTGATATTTTTTCCTGAGACACAAAGAGACATCTTGAAACTTCTATGCTTAGGTTTTAAAGTTTAAAGCTTGATTCAGATAAGGTGACCATATGATCTGATCTTGTATCTGTATTAATTAGGATTACAACACGACTACAAACAAAAAATATAGTTTTAGTGAAGTCAACGTTTGATTTTTGTGAGAGGAAGAGTATCAAATCATAGCAGAAAAATTGAAAAAAGTAAAGTTTGAATAATTGAGTTGCAGCGATCATTGTCACTGGGAAGGCAGACATGCTAATCCTCCTTCCAATTAAGTAAAATGTTCCTTTTCCCCTTATGTGTTGCCTTGTGGTTCTTGAAAGGGCCTGTTTACATATAGATGTTGGGCACTTTACACATCACTGATCGTGTTTCAGGTATTGAACCTCTTGAATTAGAACTCTCATGGTTGCTCTTCTCAATGTAGCACGAGAGAATTGTGTCTAATTAGCTTCTATAGTGAGTCATGGCTTTACTTTCTGGGTTGCAATTGTTTGAATAGCAAAATGATGTTAACATTTGTGGATCTTTGCTTCAGCATTTGACCTATTAACTTTATTCGTTGATTCTTTAGAAGCACATAAGACATTCATGGACCCTTACTCTGTGTGTGTTGTGTGTGAAACCACCTACTTCTCTGTTTTGCTGATATAAGCAGCTCCAGTACCATTGACTACATTGTTGGTTGAAGTCAAGTTTTATGGTCTTTAAATTAGTCACGTTGAAGAGTTTCTACTTTTCCGCATGAGCACAAGCTAACTTACTCTCTCTAGTGTATTATATTTCTTTTGTGTTGATGCAGTTGTTTGTAATTGATTATTGGATTTCTTCTTATAAATCGCTTACTGTTTTCTCTTGGGAAAAAATTGCACAAGTTGATGCAAAAGCAATATGAGTATTGATGGTCATTTCTCTGTGATATCTCTCCTATAGGATGACAGGGAAGAAGTCATTCAAGCATGGTACATGGATGATAGTGATGAGGATCAGAGACTTCCCCATCACCGCGAGCCAAAGGAATTTGTATCTCTCGACAAACTTGCTGGTATACATGTTGAAAAGTTATCATAACTTTTTCTTTTCTTTGAAGTTGTTCGGGTTTCGTCATGGACTAAAGCTGATCATGCCCTCCTTTCTCAGTCCTTTGGTTACATAGTCTTTCATTTTTCTTTTATACTTTGCATGTGTTATGAGAAAAAACCTTTCTAAGATGCTTTTTCTTTTTCAAGTACACGTTCAGTTGAGAGTTCCATTAGTCTTCTCTGAGTTCATTCTCAGCTTGCATTGTGAACTTTTCAGAGCTTGGAGTGATCAGCTGGCGACTAGATGCTGATAACTATGAAACAGATGAAGAGTTGAAGAAAATTCGTGAAGCACGTGGATATTCTTACATGGTATGTTCGAGCTGCAAAAAATTTGGCGGGTAGCTTATAGAATAACTTGAAATTTGTGTGGTGATTCAAGTATAACGGGTTTGGAAAAAAATTTCAGGACTTCTGTGAAGTTTGCCCTGAAAAGCTGCCAAACTATGAAGAAAAGATTAAGAACTTCTTTGAAGAACACCTTCACACTGATGAAGAGATTCGCTACTGTGTTGCAGGCAGTGGTAGGTCAAGAAGGCTACTTTAACTTGATGATTCACTTGCATACTTGTGTATGCCCCTAACAATTAATTTTCTGTGAAGGTTACTTTGATGTGAGGGACCATAATGAAGCCTGGATTCGCATTTGGGTTAAGAAAGGGGCCATGATTGTCCTGCCTGCTGGGATTTATCACCGCTTTACTCTTGATTCTGACAACTATATTAAGGTAATATAGATAAACGTGAGGTTCTGCCTGCTAAGGTTAGACTTGATTCATCAGGAATATACATAGGATGAGTTTCTTGTTAGAAGAAACTCTGGTCCTTTTGTATCTTTTAGTTCTATATGCTGGTTGATTTTGGATTCCTGGGGTTATGGATGTGTGATTTTTATGTGCATGTAATCAATTCCGTGGGAGTTACATCATTAGTTGCAGTTCTAACATCTTACATCATTCATTTCAATGAGTGGCTAAGCTCAGCTCCTGTTAATGAATGTTTGGAATGATTATATGGTACCAAAGAGAGGGTTTTTGAGAGACGATATGCCAGATATATAAAAACACTGTTGGTGAGGACATGTGGATGGGGAGTATATGTTATTATCTTTCTGTCTGATGTTCAGTTGGGGACATGTTGCATCAGAAGCATATCTCTGCTTGCAGGAATGCTGATAATGATTATATCTCAAAAATAATTGGTTCACAATTAACATGGTTTTGTAGGCTATGCGGCTTTTTGTTGGTGATCCAGTTTGGACCCCCTATAACCGTCCACATGATCATTTACCTGCAAGGTGTGTTTTGACTTTTAGTTAAACCTCTTCACTACCCCATATACTCTTTGTGAGGTCCCCGAAGAGGAAAATATGGTTATTATTCCCGACATTGCAGTTATCATTTGATCTTGCATCCTAAGCAAGGATCCTTATGTGCAGGAAAGAGTATGTGGAAACTTTCGTGAAGGGAACTGGTGGTCAGGCAGTTGATGCTGCAGCTTAATCTACCTAGAATCTGAATACTGAAGCAGATCCAGCTGCAAATAAGAATAACCCTCTAGTTATTGGTTCTGTATATTTATGCTGCTTGTTTGTGTTCATCCGATCATCTATACATGTTATAAAGTTTGCGTTATGATCATGAAATCTATTCTATTATCTATACAAAAGATAAACTTTGTAATGGAATGGAGGGTTAGTCTGTTAAATATTTTGTTTTTGTCTTTGGCTTTGTTTTATGGTTGGATTTGTGTGCCTATGAAATGAAGTTTTAAGTTCTTTTTGGAGCCTCAAGTGTTAAAATCATGCCTCTTGGTGGAACTGAAAATGGGAAGCTCATTACTTTTGGGGAATCGCATGTTTGAAATGGGGACTTGAAAATTTGAACTGCAATTACCATATATGAGAACACTTCAGATCGTCTACATTCTCTTGTACACTTTAGTAGTAATTTTCTTATTAGGGTTTATCTATTAAAGTTTAGGATTTATTTGTTATTTTATAAGATTCTTTAGCAAATATATTGTAAAAAAGAATGTAATAGAGGATGTGTTTTAAAAGGTGTATTAGACGAACTGGCCAATTTGAGGATTATTAGATTTTCAATTTGATACTTTTGGTAGGTGTGACCGTTGAAATTAGGTGGTCTTGTGGCTAGTTTTCTGAGTTTATAAGAGAGAAGAGAAGAGATGAATGCGGGCAGATAAGAAGAGAGAACCCAATACATATATATATATATATATATATATTTGGAAGTGTTTATAGTTAACACTTACTAGAATTATGCATTGAATGAAGTGAGATAGGTATTATCATTAAATAGTTATACATTATTAGTGATAGTAATGAAGTATGTCTAACTGGATATTTCATTCGTTTCTAATTTATTCGTATTCATTTGACTTCAATTTGATTGGGGATCAAGTAGAGATGGAGATGGATTTTATCCAAATTTGGAGATAAGTTGGGGGCAGGGATAAAGTTCTCCCCATTTTCATCTGTCCCGCCCTCACTCATCCTGATTACTTTATACTCCCTTCATCCTATAAAGATGGTCTAAGTTTCCTTTTTCTTTTATCTCAAATTATGGTTTTGTTTTCATTTATATCTATTTATATATATATGTCAATCAACATGTTAATTCCCTTATATGTCCCTCATTATTCTACATCTTAATTAATAAAAATCTCTACTTCTCAAAAAATTTTAATAAAATACATATCATTCTAATACTTTATACAAGTTTCAAGGCAAAAAGTCAAATACATTTAATATAAAGGAAGGGTATAAAAGAAAAACCAAAACAAAATTTACTAGTGTAACTAACTTTCTTAATCTTTATGAAAATTGAAAGAGGATCATCTTTGTGGGAGTTTGACTTTTTTTTAAAAAATGGCACATGGTCATTGACATCCTTGCCTCCTGGAAAACGTGTCTTGAGAAGTAAATGAGTTCTTCGAATTAAATACAAAGCAGACGGCACCATCGAACGATATAAAGCCCGCTTGATGATTTTAGGAAACACACAAATGCCAAGTATCGACTTTACAGACACCTTTGCTCCAGTGGCTAAAATGGTCACCGTTCGAACTCTACTTTCTGTTGCTATTGTTCGAAACTAGCCTATCCATCAGATGGATGTCCACAATACATTTCTTCATGGAGATTTACAGGAGGAAGTCTATATGCGACCCCCACCTGGTTTTCGCCCATCTTTCTACGGTCAAGTTTGTCTCTTGAAGAAATCTTTATATGGACTTCGCTAAGCTCCTTGATGTTGATTTTCAAAACTTACTACAGCTCTTCGTAAGTATGGCTTTTCCCAATCTTATGCCGATTATTCTCTCTTCACATACTCTCGAGACCACATTTTTCTATGCGTTCTCATTTATGTGGATAATTTACTAATTACTGGCAATTCCCTACCCACTCTAGAAAAATTCAAAACTTCCTTAAATAAATGTTTTCATATGAAGGACTTGGGTCCTCTCAAATATTTTTTAGGTATTGAAATTGCAAGAAATCCTTCGGGATTATTCTTATGCCAACGCAAATACACTTTGGAAATTCTCTCTTAGACTGGTTTATTGGGAGCCAAACCAGCATCCACACCTATTGAACCAAATCATCAATTGGCAAAAGCCTCTGGATCTTATTTTGACAAACCAGATCGATACCGCAGACTCATCGGGAAGCTGATTTATCTTACTCTCACTTGACCTGAGCTCGCCTACACAGTCCATATACTTGCTCAGTTTATGCACGCCCCTCGTTGTGCTCATTGGGACGCTGCTATCCGCGTCGTTCAATATCTCAAGGGCAGTCCTGGACGCGGTATTCTTCTCAATCTAAATCTCCACTTTTACTAACCGCCTATTGTGATTCTGATTGGGCTACCTGCCCAATTACACGACGATCTGTCACAGATTATTTTATTTCCCTTGGTGGATCTCATATTTCTTGGAAGACAAAGAAACAACATACTGTCTCTTGTTCTTCTGCCGAAGCTGAATACCGCACTATGGCAATGACTTTATGTGAGTTAAAATGGTTGTCCAGTCTACTGCGTGACCTTCATGTGCCTCTCACTCGCCCAATTCCATTACACTGTGATAATCAAGCTGCTCTTCACATTGCCGAAAATCCTGTCTTCCATGAACGCACCAAGCATATTGAAATCAATTGTCATTTTGTCCGAGATGCCTTTCAAGAAAGATTCATTTCTCCCTTCTACATCCGCAGTGAAGTTCAGCCCGCCAATATTTTTACCAAAGCTCTACAACCGACACATTTTCATCGTTTAGCATCCAAGTTGGGCATTACTGATATTCATGCTCCAACTTGAAGGGGAGTGTTAAGAATTCTTATGTAAATAGGATTACTAATCCTAAACTATGTATATTTATGAGTTATAACTAGTATAGGTTTTCTAGACCAAATATGTTTAGGATTTGTCACCTTGACAAATCTATATAATGTACACAATTTTACGTTAATGAAATCTCCACTAAAAACTTTCAAAATAGAATATTACTATTTTGTTTTGGATTTTTTCCAAGTAAAAATTAGATTTTATAAATATTTTACCAGTCAAGTTTGAAATGATAAGTATCATGTGTATTGATTTTCTCGCGAATATAAAAAGAATATTTATACTACTTTTATATTAGTATAAATACACTTTTATTATATTTTTTAAATATATATACATATATTAAAAAGTGCATTTAGAGCGTAGTTTTATTTGTATATTACAGCATTAAAGTTAAAAGGAGGTCCACTTAATTAAGAAGACCCCCGTAACCAAAGGGTATGGGTATGATGGTTTCGGATCTCGGTGACAATAATTTTGGGCAAAGCAGAAACAGCAACAGTTGACAGAGAGGCACCCACCCACCTCACCTCACCTCACCTCACTTCCCCTACCCTGTTGTACCAAGTAAAAGAACAAGTTTGATGCTTCATCCTGTTCCTCCTGTCCGAACCTTTTTCTACTTTTATTACTATTATTATATTTCCTTCTACATCTCTCCGGAAACTCTAATAAAATATTACTTCTATAATAATTATTACTATTATTATTAATTTTATATATGTCTTTTTTATTAAATTAATATATATATATATATATATATTTAGGTGGACACGTGTAGGAAGACTGTGGCGTGTGTTTGTTGTTTCTGGTACTTTCCGGTAATCCAATAATTATATTGGATTTTACTAGCCTAGGCGTGGTGTGGCATCCTTTTAACTCTTTTTGGATTAATTTAATATTAATTCTACTAATCATGCTTTACATCTCTCTAGATTTCTATTTATAGCAACCGTGGACTGTCTGTGCCAGACACCTTTTTATTTTATTTTATTTTATTTATTGCAAAAGGAAATTGGTTTGTTTTTCTTCAGTCAGACTAATTGTCGTAATGGAAACCAATTGTTCTTGAAAAAACAAAACTGTCTTTAGCGTTATCATTGGCTCTCCGGTCGCTTTATTTTTAAGCATTTCTTTCTTTAGATACTTAATTAGAATAATATTATTTTTAAAATATCAGATTTGAGACTAATTCACTATATTAATAGTGAAGGTGAAGTTTTGCAGTGTTAGATATTTACAAATTGTATAATATTAAATTAAATGATGTTGATATTATGTTAAAATATATTGAGTTTGGATCTAATTTATTATTAAAAGATATTTTTAAGAATGGCAAGATTGCTTAAACCTGTAAAGAGTTTATATTTTTTTACTATTATAGTGAATAAAAAATATTATTTTATTAAATTCAATTGTTGTTTACATATATTTGAAAGGTGTTCAACATCCAATGATACAAAATTTTAATTAATCCAAATACAGTTGTAAAATTTAGTTTTTATTTGAAAATTAAAGACTAGAACTTATTAAGTATTTTATGACGTCGTAAGAAGTATTTGTCATACAAAACATTTGCAATGCGTTTATATTCATGTGCCAACCTAAATATTTATAACGCAAGTGAACCTGACAAGTTACATGTTTAAGTATTCTTACTAAATTTTACTACGTTTAAATTAGATTTTTTTTAAGTGAATCACTCTATTAATATTGATAAATTACTTTTAATTTCATTTTGTGAATCTTATATTTGATATACTTTTAACAAATTTTAACAAATGTACATTTAAATTAGTTGTCCGTTGATAACAATATACTTTCCTTCATATTTTGGTAGACAGATATTAATGATTTTAGCCGTTAATTAGTGACCAATATGGACAGAGATTCGAGTTAATTAGGTGATCAAATTTGTATTCAAATAAAAAATTTCTATTTTCTATGAATATAAAAAATCTAAATTCGACGTGTTTGAATGCTTTTCACAACTTGAATAATATAAAATTGCAACAAGAGAAGAGACTTTAGGGTTTTTTCTGATTCCTTTTTGCACTATTTCTTTATTCTTATATATTAATAGATGGCAAGATCTGGATGCTCCCATTGCACTCAAAACAGTGGACCTAAATTATACAAAACAAAAATTATATAACACTAGTATTTATTTTAATATTAATCTATTTCTTAATGTAATATTATAATCTAAAGGTACTTAGATATTTTCCTTTGAATCTTTGCTTTAGATATATGCATATGTTCAGATATTTCTGGGCTCATTCATCCCAATGGCTAATTGTAAACAGTTTCAATCTTTAATATATGCATTGACATATGTACAAAATATAAGAATATTTTATCATAGACTAGTGATGTTAGTTTCAAAACCAAAAGGAAAAAACACTTCCATGTATAGTTTTGAGTTTGAATCTCAAGTATTTTCTTTTAAAATTTAAACTAAAAAGACGAGAAAAGAAATTATTAATTTTTTTATACATCTGAGAACTTCTGCAGTTTATTTTTTACTCAAAAAATATCTCATAACTATTTAATAACGTCCTTTGCTGCTCATTGGGTCAAGTTATCAACATCTCTCCCTCCTCTTGAAAGTCTAATTTGGTACAAAGTAAAAAGGGTTAATTAGGGTTGATTATGTTGTTTTGGAGAAGGGGGGGAGGGGAGGAGGGGGGGGGGTGTTGGGCCGAAAATATCTGAAGACCATTTTATTCTTGTTTGCATCACAAACTTTCCACCTGTTCAAGATAGAAACAGTTCTCTATAAACTATTCATATAATTTTTTATTATGAACCCTTTTTCTCAAAACATCAAATCCAGTTCATCGTTCCCTCCCTCCCTTCCTCTTCATTATTATTTTCATTTTCTTCCATTTCTTTTCCCCTCCCACCATTGTAACATATTCCTTCAAATTCCTCTCTCTTAATTTCCTCTAAATATTGTAATATATCACAACTTCTCTCTAATTTGCTGTTTTCCTCATCCTCAGAACTTCCTTATACCCTTTTCTTTTCTTTATAGAGCAGGAAGTTCAATGGAAGAGACTAATGAAAAACTAAGTCTCTACCGCCGTCGCCCATTTGCATCCTGTAAGTAAATCAATTAATAGGCAGCAAAATAAAAGAAGAATAGATCGATTTCATGTCAGAATCTCTTTGTAATCTATCCAGAAAAGCGAAGAAAGATCATCCATACTTTTCTTGGTAAGTTTAAGTAACAATTTTGTTCTAAATTCTGCTTCCTTGGGTATGGATCCATTTAGGCAGCAGGTAAAAGAGGAGTTTGGAGCTGGATCCAGTAGTTGTTCATCATATAATTCAGATGAGCAATTTATAAATAATAGTAGCAATAATATTCCTCAGCCAATGGAAGGACTGAATGAAAGTGGGCCACCACCATTCTTGAACAAGACATATGAATTGGTTGATGATCAAAAAACAAATGAAGTAGTTTCTTGGAGTAAAGGTAACAACAGTTTTGTTGTTTGGGATCCTCAGAATTTTGCTATGAATCTCCTTCCTAGATACTTCAAGCATAACAATTTTTCAAGCTTTGTCAGGCAACTCAATACTTATGTGAGTAACTATTTATATTTATTTTCTTTAAAGATTTTCTTTTCATCAATATATTTTTGTTCTTTGATTTTCAGTTTTTTGAAGCTCCTAGCTAGACTCTTGCAATCTGCATTTTGTGTTTTTGTTCTTTTGGGTTGAAGATTTTGAAGTACAGCTATATATAGATTTGATTTGACCTAATTTTATATTTTCTTCTTTTTCAAATGTTTAATTTCTTCCTATGGCATTGCATAGATTTGCTGTTGTGAAATTACTTTATCATTTCTTTCTCTTACTGTTCTTGAATATATGCCAATATATTACTATCATTATACTTAAAATCAAATTTCCCAAGATTTTATGTGGTCTAGTTCAAATGGACTTAAACTACATTAGCCCCAATAAATAAGATTGAATGTTTTTCTTCATTATCTCTTGATCTGTTTGAAATATCTAACGTTGACTAGTTTAAACATATTTCCTTCTTATACGTACGATTGGGCAACTCTTCCTATTTTGCAGTATTTTTTGAGAATGGAATTGGGTCCAAGTCTAATTTTTCAACACTCTCATCATTTGTATTGAAAATAATTGATGCTAATTTCTCTTGATCTATGACTTTGTGTTGAGATATCCTACGTTGACTAGTTAGTTATCAACATATTTCATTCATATAACACTTAAATAGTTCTCGCTCTTTTATGGTATATTTTAAGAATAGAATTAGGCTTATGCCCAGTTTTTGAATTAATATATTATGATACATACATTATGTAGTGAAAGTTTTTATGAATTTCCTTTTACTTTTACACTAGGAGTGTACATACATTAATTGTGCAGGGATTTAGAAAGGTTGATCCAGACAAATGGGAGTTTGCAAATGAAGGGTTTTTAAGAGGACAAAGACATCTGTTAAGAACTATTAGAAGAAGAAAGCATACTACATCTTCACAAGTCCTCCCAAGTTGTGGTGGTTCTTCTAATTCTTCTTCTTCTTCAAGCCGACAAGGTTTAGAATCTTCATGTGTTGAAGTTGGAAGGTTTGGATTAGATGGAGAAGTTGATCGATTAAGACGCGATAAGCAAGTATTAATGGTGGAGTTAGTGAAGTTAAGACAACAACAACAGCATACTAAATCTTACCTTAAAACAATGGAACAAAGGTTAAAAGGGACAGAGGTTAAACAACAACAAATGATGACTTTCTTAGCAAAAGCATTACAAAATCCTAATTTTGTTGAACAATTAGTTCAACAAAAGGAAATTAGAAGGAAAGAAATTGAAGAAGCAATTAACAAGAAAAGAAGATTCCCAATTGATCAGCATCATCATCATCATCCACAAGGTGGAGAAACAAGTAGTAATTATAATAATATCAAATTAGAGCCTCAAGATCATCAAGATAATTATGGTCATAATAACGTTATTGGATCATCATCATCATGTGATGATACAATATTATCAATGGTGAATTTGGATCAACAAGAAGAAGATGATCATATAGGTCATGTATTAAGTGGAGAGAAATCAATGTTTGAGGTGGAAGGATTTTGGGAAGGAATATTAATGAATGATGATGATGAGGACAATAATATTAATATTGGTTTTAATCATCATGATAATATTGTTGGTGTTGAAGTTGAAGGACTAGAAGAAGATGATGTAGATGTTGATATCTTAGCTGAGCAGCTTGATTTTTTGGATTCTAATCTTCCTTAGAATGAAGAAGGCTTAACTTAAGGTTTGATATATTTTACATATTCTTCTCTTGCTATATACTTGCTATATACCATATTCTGATAATTATTTACTCAAACATGTTTAATATTTAGTGACTCAATTCATCTATGATTTTTTTTTTCTTTTTTATGGCTGATTAAGATATATATAGCCTCCATGTTTCTCTGTGGTTTTTCATTTTCGAAATCTGATCATTATTGGATTTCAGTGATTAATTCTTGTGCTAATGGTCCTTTCAATTAGTGGATTGATTTCCTCTTATATGAATTTTGATCTTTTTTGGAACTCAATGGAGATTGAAACCTAATTAAGGATGTATATGTGACAATATTATTCTTGTCGGTCTTATTAACTTGAACATCTTCTTATGGTCAAGCAATGAATAGTTTAATGATAAAAATACTATTTTATTAAACAATATTGAGTTGCAATTACATTTCTAATATAAAAGAATAAAAAGTCAAGTGTGGGGGTGAGGTTATTGGAGGAAGGATGCATTAATTAATCAGTATACTTAATTCAGAGCTCTAATTTTGGAAAAGGCATTCTTGGGTTTGCCTTTTTTTTTTTTTTTTTTTTTTGTGTGTGTCTTCCTTCTCTGCAATGCCGGCAATGGATTAGCCGCCGACGCTAGCGATTCTTCAACAAGTCTCTTTTAATTTCACATTAAATTGGACAGATTCGAATGTTTGTTGTTATAATGGAGTATTTTGGTCTAATTTTCTCTAATTTTCGGTATTGATTTAAACCAAAAGGATATCATCGGATATTTCCCTCCAAAACTCAGCGTTAGGGTTCACTGCCCACTGCCAAACGGAGAAACGGGTTTGGGTGCGTGAATTTTTTCTGAAGGAAGGAATGACTATAAAATATTTATTACCCAACCAAAAAAAAAAAAGTATAAAATACTCCACTCGTTTTTTTTCTTGTGGATATCACATATATTTAGGAAATACGGAATTAGAGAATTTTTTTTGTGTATATAGACTAAATTACTCTTAACATCAATCTCTCACTTAATTTATTAATATTAAAAAAAAATTAAAATTTAACTTGAGACTTGTGTGGAATAATGAATAATGGGTGGAATAAGTATTAGAAACGATTACTACTATAAAGTATAGGCTCACGGCGGGTAAGTCGATCAAAGTAAGAGCGGAGATTCTAGGATATAAGGATTGTGAGAAATGTTAACTTGTTGATAAGGTATAATAGGGAGATTTTGGTTAAAATTGTATTGTTTTCAATAACGTGACAAATAAAAAAACACAATAATTTTCACAATGTGACAAGGAAAAAAAGAAACGAATAAAGTATTTATTAAGGATGACTTAAAAATACAAAATATGTTGACCTAAATTTAAAATTAATGACCTTTATACATCAACTGCCATTACTATATAATACTTCTAGTTGAGGTAATTAAGCATATATACACTAGATATGTCCATTGGACATGAAGCCTTTCAAACAAAAAGAGCATTGATGATACTATCTAGGAGTTCTTCCAGCGATAATATAAGTAGATGAATGCTCTTTATCATGTTAAAGATTCAAGTTAGAAATTCGTCTTTTTTATTATACGTGTAAAAAAAGATACATTTTATTTTATTTATATGAACATAATTCAATTGATTTTGAAATTACAGAGTTGGTAATAAAAATACATTCTCCTTTCTTCACTGGTAAGTTTACTTAATTAACATTTAACAAATATAAATAATAAAAAATCAACTGTATTGATAAATATTATAAAAGCCAAGTTGAAAACAAAAACAAGGATCCAAATATCCAAATGTAAACTGTTCTTATATGCCTAGCTAGATTAGTTTTTTGCCGACAAAAGGTGTATGATCCGATGGCACGATCTCTTCATTTAGAATTTTTAACTGATATGCCAATCAAATATTATTTGGAGATCTAATATTCTTTGATCTCTCACAAATTAGTCGATAACTTTCAAATATCGAAATTATAAAAAAAATTAGTTTCTTGTCTTATTTTGATCCAACAGACCGATCAAGATAAGGACAAGTTCATTGAACGTTTGTGAAGACACTTGTTTAATTATGATTAAAGTGTTGATCATCTTGATTTGAGTTAAAGTTCAGCTAATTAATTGGACTTTGTTTGCTTATCAACAAACATGCCCTATATTCTGTTGACAAGCAAGTAGCAATATAAACAGTTAATTTATGCATAATTCGAGATTATAAAGCTCATCATATAATTGTATTACACAGGAAAATATTGTCTTCATTCATCAAATTTTTTCCAAGTATCATTAAAAGGTGATAAATTCAATATATGTTTGGCTTCGAGAAACAAAATTAAGTATTTATTTTGAGGCGAAGAAAGTAAGAAAAAATAAAGGGATTTTTTTTTTTTTTTTGGGTAAAGGAAAACAAAACTCAAATTTCAAAGCTTGATTAATTCCCTTTAAAATTATATAATAAAATTTTTAAGAAGAAAAAACTTGAACTGCCTCCTATAAAATTTATCTTGATTTTACTTTCCTTTTACTGCCTAAAAGATAATCCAAACTAACCCATTATGGTCCTAGCTAGTTGACCCACCAAGGCACCATATTGATATTACTCTATAACTTAAGTTTTGGCTGGCTTTTTTTTTTATTTATTTTTTTGGCTCATATACTTCCATTATGCATCATAATAATTAAAAGAATAATTAAATTACCTAAATTTAACAAAAATAGACTAAATTACTTTATGATTACCATTAATAGTTAGTATAATGAAAATTTTTCAATAATTGTTTAATTCCAACAAAAATATATATTGAGAAATTATTTAATACTTTCTTAATTTATTAAATTATAAAACTTATCACTCTTTGATATGTGGAAAACCTACTTTACAGCTTAGCTTAGTCTGACAAAGAGCTTCCTTTCTTGGTCAAGGACCAGCTCCTCTATGTTTGAATTTTTTTTTTTTTTTTGGAAGCTGGAAAAGAGCTTCCCTTTCTTGGTCAAGGACCAGCTCCTCTATGTTTGAATTTTTTTTTTTTTTGAAGCTGGAAAAGAGCTTCCTCATCCAATCAGGTTTCTTGTCTCCTGTCAGCTACTCATTCTCTCCGGATTGGAGTGGAAGATCTCCTGCTCATATAGCTAGTCTGCCTGTGACTGTTTGGATAAGCCTTCTGTGAAAATTTCTTTACAAAGTCTTCTCTTTTTAAAACGGAAAAAATATGTAATATGAATAGGAGGTAGAAACTTGAGAGTTTGATTTTTTCTATATTGTTTTGCAATGAAAAATATTTGAATTATGACCTTTTTCTTCTTAATAAGAATAAGAATTGAATTCTGTAGATATATTGAATCTAAATTAGTAAGTATTTTTGGTGACCGTGGATACCGGAATATTTAAGAAAAATAATATATATTTTTCTTAAATTAAATGGGAAATGGAGCTTTTATATATGTAGTATTTTCATTCCTTGATGAACTGGTGATGGGATATGCAGCAAAGAAAGACAATGGCAGAATCTATAATTATATACATGCACGTGCATTTCTTGAAGGGAAGAAGTAGTTTTGGGTTGGCTCCCACTTTCCCATTCTGGGAAAAAAAAAAAAAAGGAGTTATTAATGAAGCTGCAGCAATTCTCTGAGCAGTGGGGAATTGAATAGATTCACATGAGATAAAAAAGATGCAAAAATAATATTGTCTGTGTCTTTGGGCAATGGAGAATTAGGATAGGGTTTCACATGGGAGTGGAGGTGGTGGTGGGTGCTATGCAATTCATGAATTCATCTGATCTGTTTAGGTTATCTCATGTTTCCTTCCATCTTAAATGGAACAATATGTTCCTATTGAATTTGATTAAATAAATTCTTTGCATGAACAGATTTTTATTTGCCGTAAATAGAATAACTTGAATTGGTTTTTTTTGTCATTTTAATAAAGGTAAAAAGTTTTAGCTACCCTTAAACTTTTTTTAATTTTAAATTTTTCCCTTCAACTTCAAAATAACAAATGCAGACCTTAAACTTTTAAAAGGTGGCAAAATTGCTCTTCTGTCCATTTTTCCAGTTAACAAAATCATCACATGATTTGCACATGACCTTTATTAAGGACATTTTAGTCACTACAAATATTAGTAAGTTTCTGTGGTCTTTATTTTAAATTATTCACTTTATAAGAGTGTTTTAAATCACTTTAAATGTATAAGGACTAAAAGAAGTTCCCATTCTAAATCCCTTTAAATGTGTTGGGACTACATAAACTAAAAGAGGTCCCCATTCTTTGACTCTCGCTTCTCCATTATTTAGAAAAAAATTAGTGACAGAAGCCGCGCAATGTTACTCCTGAGCATCCATTATTTAGAATAAAAACTAGTGACGGAAGCCGTGCAATATACGAAATTTGAGAAATGGCGTCATTTTTTTAAATATAACTTTTAATAAATAGTGTGCAGTTTTAAAATATTTAAACAAAGAATTAATTGCTTTTTGTGAACTTGCGTATGGAAGAAATGATTGGAGTAATTACGTAGACAACTTTGTTTAGAATTAATTGAGGGAAGAAGGGTATGACATTTTATAAAGAGCCTGCAAATAACTTTGTTCATTCAAAAGTTATAAGTTTGACAAAGAATTTGCCAATCAACGAGATACTATTCTTTTGGTTGAAAGGGGAAGCTGATATGTATTTATTAATTAAAAAGAAAAAATCCAAAAGAGGGTCACAAAGGACATTCAAAACACCCCCTTGGGTAGGGGTGGCATTAGGAGCAAACGCAACCCTTTACTTGCATAAAATATTAGCTCTTTACATATATATGTTCTACTCTTTAACTATTTCTTTGACTTACATAAAATATCCTCCGCCATCCATTGGATAATGGAGGCTGAGATTTGGCAAAAACCATATGCTAGGTACGGTACAGCTTGCCTGAACACGATTCCCGTGTTTCTGCCGACTCTCCCCAGATCAGACCATAGATTAGCATCAATTCATTCTGCAAGTTGAAAAAATATTCAGAAAATCTCCTCCAGTAGTGCTAGGAGATGATTGAGATACAAACACCCCGCTGTCCAACAAGAAAAACCAAGCACAGCATCCACCTCGAGAAAATACCTAGAAGCACAAGCAAATTCAACTTCTGATAAACATTTAAACGTAAATATGATAACAGCAAAGTTTCGAGCATTGCCAAGCAAAACAAGCTTTTCTGATGATACATAATCAACTTGTTCAAGCTAGTGAGAAAAGATTAACAAAATAGACAAAAGGCTTATGATATGAAGGTAAATCAATAAGAAAAGAACCAAACACTTCATGTGATAGAAATCAAATTCATATATTTTCCTTTATATTAAATTTTGTCAGCAGCAAAAACCTATTGCTTTTTGACATCCACAACTAATGTACCATTTTAGGAAAATAAAAAACATATTATACCTCAAGCAGAGGAGAGAAACTTTCCCCATGTAGGATGAATAACTGAATTTGGCATAAGAAAGAAAGCAACCAGAGGTGAATGACAATATGTTGATTTCTTATATGGTGTCTTCCAGACTCCATTAGAGAAGCAGCATCAAAAGACAAGAGAGTTAGCATCAGCGTATCTAACTTCCATATGGGTGCCTTGCCATTCCCTATATACAATTAAGAGAACACGAAAAACGGCCAACTCTTGTCATTATATGGATCGAAACTGCTTGATTACTGTCATATTAGTTCAATAAACGGGAGTTACTGAAAACAGTGACCAGCTGTTTGCTTGAATCCACTTTCAGCTGCAATTGAAAAAGATAGAAACAGCATATCAGTTTAACATGGTAGAGATCTTTAGAAATATAGCAAAAACCAAGTAAGTAATTCCCCAAGTCTATAGAGAAAAAACTTAAGTGAGCTGATCCTTCATTTGTTTCTTGAGTACAAGAGTTAAATCATATCAACATATGAAATGAAAACTGGAAACTTGACTAAGAATCTGAGAAACTAAAGGGGGAGATCAGGGGATATAGAACACTTTAGTAGCTATAATCAATTTGAGAAACATAATATAAGACATAGGTAGAAACTGTACAAAAGAATGGATCAAGAATAACTACTCCAATTCTATTCTAAGCTACAGATACTTCATAATCTAATCACCAATTTAGAAATCATATCTAAAATGAATGCACAATGAGTCAGATTTGCAAACCTCTTAATTCTACCTCCGATAACCTATAGAACTTCTAGTTAAAGTATAGGTACCTTAGGTAATATAAATAAATTGAGAGAAACAACATATTCATTGGCACTTTTATCTTCTTTCCTCCTTTGCTCCCTATTTTGCATCCATTAGTATTTCGTTGAGATTTATCCTTCCTTTTCACACTAAATATTTCTGGATTTTCTTGAAATCATGCATTTGCAGAATTCATTTCCGCATGGCGTGAACTTGAAAAATGTTGTGAGTTCTGCATCAATGGTTCGAGATACCAGCCTGAAGATAAAAGTCACAAAAAATTAAGATCAAATCAGAAGTGCTAGCACGTTAAGCAACAAAATCAAAACAATGACACAAAGTTTGTGAGATGCTTGTGAGGTGATACACAAACTTAGTTCACTTTCAAAGCTAACTTATGTTAACAAACTAAAATCAGATTCCAAAACTTGAAAATTATGCAAAGTAACTGTAGAGAAAACAAATTTCTTTCACTTTATGCTCAGAAACCACGGTTGTTATGCACATAATTACAAATATTAAGCGATAGAATTCAGATCATATCCATTATGAAGAACAAAAAGAGAGTGAGAGTCAAAAGCATACATCAACTTTCCATGTCCTATTTTCTACCTTCAACTGCATAAAAAATTATTAAGTAAACCAAAATATCAGATAATACACAAATGAAATATATATATATATAGTTCATTCATCAAAAAGAAAAATAAACTATTTAAAAATGAACAAACCTTATTTGTGCTAGGTCCAAACATCTGGACGAAGAAGGCCATGATGGTACAATAAAACAGTAAATGCGAAGAACCTTGCTCTCTTACCTATTTGTATTGGAATTCGGCATCATCAAATTAAAAGGAAAACAGCTCAATTTTACGAAGATAATTACAGAAAGGCTTCAAAGAAATTACGAAAATATTAGCAAATGTCATGAAACCTAACCAACCTCACCATATAAGTCTTCCTCCTCATCTTTATCCCAACAGAAAGAAGGAAAAAACAGAGGACAGAAAATCAACCTCTCACCACAGATTTTTAACTTACAATTTATTGGGACTGCTTCTGAAATTCACACATCTCAAATAATAAAAAAAAAATAAAAAAGAGATGAAGAGAAGGAGGGGATAAAAGCTTAAATTTCAATGATCGTCGGTTGTTTCTGAAGGTCTGAAAACTGTATTTGCTTACCTTTACCGAGAACCGAAGCTTTCCCTCAAGTCATTCTTTCTAATCTCCTCTACTACTCAAATTTTTACCAATAAAAAAATACCTAATCTGGAAATCGGTAAAGGAAAAGAAACCGCAGCACACAAGCTCTTCCCCTCCTCTAGTAACCTCTGCTTTGTGTGCTTCACCTTAACTGCAGTAAGCGTATCAAGAAAAAAAAATCTCTCCAGCCTCCATTACAACAAGAAACCCAAAATCACAAATTCGAACAACAAAACGGTTGTTCTAGGGTTTTCTCTTGCAACATTCTGGCGAGAGGATGATTTTGCAGAGAAAGAAACCCAAAGCCAAGGAGGAGAGAAACAATCAGCCAGAAGAAACAGAAAGGGGAGAGTTTCTAGAAATGTCATTTCTCCTGTCATTGCACATTTTCTGGATGACGTGAACGAATCTTAGACATTGGAAAAAGAAAAAGAAAATGATGAACAGTCAAGATTGATCCTAGCATGGGACTCACGACAATTAGTAGGGAATTTCTAAATTAAACGTCAAAAAATTTAAATATTTTTAAGCTGACTTTCTCTTTCTATACATATATATTTTTTTTTTCTAAAATTTTCTTTACAAAAATATGGTGATTTCAAATTTGAAGATTTTGAAGTTAAAAGTGGATAATTCTGAATGTTATATATATGATCAATTTTGAGATAAAAATTACAAAAAAATACAGCAAAAATTAAAAATATGTTATCTTACACTTGAGCCACGCCCTAGCATAGAGGTAAGGTTTAAATTTTATACTTGCGGACCCGTACTCATATCTGTGCATGTATTAATTCTGTTATATGGATCTGGGCAGGGTATAATGATGTCTAGACCAATGCACCCGTATACCAGTATTAATAAAATAATAATATATATTTATATATTATATTATTTATATATATATTATATTATATTAATATAATAATTTATAAATTTTTTATATTATAATTTATATTATATTATTTATTTATATATTATATTATTAGGTCCGGTGGTAGTCATCCATGGAAGAACTCAGTTTAGAAGGATCTTTTTACAGGGGATCCAGATCCGTCAACACAATTAAAGAAAGATGAAACCGGGATCAACGCCTTAATACGCCTTCCAACGGCTTTTAAACAGGCTAACCCTCATCTTTTATTAATTGCGGCCAGTTCTTGATCTCCTAACCCAAACCTTGAATTATTACATTAGACTATATAACTAGACAAAATAGGATCTTCACAATATAGTCACGATGATACATATGATGTCATAGTTTAACATGAATTGATTTAGCTTGCCATTAAGCTAAATCTTGATAAGAAAAATAAAATAATAAGAAACTTATAATAAGAAAGCTTTATAAAACTTACCAGGGATGATGAATTGAAAAACTTCAATCTTCTTTTATTTAGGAAATAAAATTTTTACAAGGGGAGAGGGAGAGTTTTCTAGCTCATACTATCCAGATCCTTGCTTTCTGAATGAGTTACCATCCTTTTTATAGGCATAGAAAGGACCGGACTCCATCTATTCTATCTATGCTAATTTACCTTCGGATTTTAAGTCCGAATAGTACTACTACTATTACATTATTAAGGTGGACCCTATGAGAGTACAATAATTGCTATGCTATTACAATAGTTCCGATGGGAACTTTTCACAATTTTGTCATATTATCTTTTTATTTGAAAATTTCTTTTCTTGCCTGGGCTTCAATATTTCTGGTCATTTTGTCAATGTCTTCTTCTGATATATCCTCCATATTAGGGTCTTGAGATTCTCCAGCTAAGCAATCTTCATTTGAAGAGCTTGTCATGGACACATCTGATTTATTATTTTCGATCAGATTCTTAACCAGATCTTTCTTCAATTTCTCCATATAGGATCGGATTAAATCTTCTTTAGTTATGACTTCTTTTTGTAATTTTAATTTTGTGGCAATATGATGAAAATGACTCATTTCCTTTATTTCTCCTTTTTCTTTCATTGTATGATATGTATCATTTTTCTTATGGATTTCATCCAGTATATTCTGTCCATAAATTTGATTTGTTTCTGGGTTGATTTTAATCAACCTGTCCCAAAACCTACTATGAGTAATTCTTTTGAGACATGGTATATTCTGCTGGGTATGACCCACTTCTGGTGTCCATTTCCACACCCATGGTATGGAGAATTCAATGAAGAATATCATTGAGGCTATTTCCTCTGTATATTGATTAGAAGCGATATAATCAGCTATCTTTGGGGAAATATTCACCCATTCACCATATAATGGTTTAAATCTATCAGGGAGTATTTTCCCTGAGGTGCCATAAATATTCCACCATTGTATAAACCAATTTGGTAAAGGATTGTTATAAACATCCCCACAAACCTTTATTAGCCATGTATGCTTCCTATTAGGATTTTCATACAAAAATGCTTTATGAAAAGCATCGATATAATCCCAATAATTATATTTAAATGATAATTTCGAATCAGAAAGCATAAATTCCTTTTCTTTAAGAGGAGATAATCCCCATTCTTCAACAGATATAATTCGTTTGATTATGATTTTACTAAAATTATAAATATTAGTAACTTTTGTATTAGGAGTAAAAATGTGTTATATCACATGAGTTTACTTTAAGTATACTTTCATAATAAGGTCTTTGTTTATATGATGTGGCAGCATATGATGCTGTGTCAAGATACCTATTCATTAGTATCCATGGATCATTCTTCCATTGAAGATCTTTATTATCCAAGAGAAATATAATTTCTTTGTGAGTATTGGTATGATATGAGGCCATATTATCCTCTTCTGATATAATTTGGAAATATGATCCGGATGAGGAGGTTTCACCTTCCTGTTTCTTTTTATCAGCAATAAATTTTTTAAATTTCTCATATAATGAGGTATCCTTATCAGTGATATTTTCAGCTATTAGCTTTTTATTGCCAATTTGGACAAGAACATTTTTCCCGTGAGTGTGAGAGGTATTACCTCTTCCTCGTCCACGAAAATGATTATCTCTTCCCTGCGGTATCATACTGCAAAAACTCACGAGTTAGAAAATCAGGAAGACTATTTTCTTCATCTTTTTTATATATTATTTCAAAATCAAATGGAGCTAAATGAGTCTGCCATCTTGCAAACATTTGTTAAACATTGTGCTTAAAATCTTTATTAAACATAAATTTTGCTGCTTGGCAATCAGTTTTGACTATTAACCTCTGATTATATAAATCATCTTGAAATTTTAAAATACATTTTACTATTGCTAGAATTTCTTTAGCAACAGTTGCATAATTTTTCTGACTGTCAGTCCATTTTCCAGAATGATAACTAATCAATCTTTCTTGTTTATCATCAAGACAAATTTGTTTTAAAATGCCACCATAACCTATTTCTGAGGCATCTGTTTCAATAATTTTCTGCCAATTAGGATTAGCCAATATTAAATAGGGTAATGTTTTTATTTTTGCTTTTACTTTCTGGACTGTTGTAGTATGTTTTTCTGTCCAGGGTTTAGGATTATTTTTTAATCTATCGTATAAAATAGCTATATCATAAGCTAAATTTTTATAATATGGTAAAATATAATTTAAGCTTCCTAAAAACCTTTGTAACTGAGATTTTTCTAAAATCTCATCTGGAAATTTTGAAGCAAAATCTATTCTTCTATTAATAGGAATGATTTTTCCTTTTTCAATATTATGACCTAAAAATCTTATATTATTCTGGAATAAAACCATCTTAGGTTTGGAAATTACTAAACCATTTTGTATAACTAATTTTTTAAATATTTCCAAATGTTCAAAATGTTGTTGAATATTTTTTGAAAATACTAAAATATCATCTATATAGACTATTATAAATTCACTATAAGGAATAAAAATATCATTCATTATTTTCTGAAATTGTGAGGATGCATTCTTTAATCCAAATGGCATAACCTTCCATTCAAAATGTCCTATTGGAACATTAAAAGTTGTTTTATATTGGTCAGTTTCAGCAATCTGAATCTGCCAATATCCTGATTTTAAATCAAATTTAGAGAATATTATTGCTTCATATAATCTGTCTAACAAATCCTTTTTATTAGGGATTGGATGTCTAATCCATTTTAATACTTTATTTAGAGGTTTATAATTTATTATCAATCTTGGTGCTCCTCTTTCTTATTTCACTATGTTTATTAACATAAAACCCTGTGCATGACCAAGGAGAGTTTGACTCTTTAATTAATTCTTTTCTTAATAAAGAAGTTATTTCTTCTTTACATAATTCTAAGTATCTTGAATTTATTTGACAAGGTCTTGCCTTTGTTGGTATATTACTTTCATCAAAATTATCCATATATGTAAGACTGACAATATGTTTTTTTTCTATTCCAAAAAGCATTTGGATGTTCATTACAAATTTCTATTGAAATATTATTTTGAATTTTCTTAATCTTATCCTGTAATTTAGGATTTTGTAAAAATTCTTCAATATTGAAAGAATTTATTTCAAAATTAAGAAAATTAATTTGATTTTGTTTTCTAAAAATAAAATCTTTCATTTCATTAACAAATCTGGTATTTGGTTCAGTTATGAATTGAAAAGATACTGGAGTTTTCTCATAAGTACCTATAATGCAATCTGTTCCAATATGAGTAATAGGGAAAATCTTCTTTATAAAAGGAGTGCCAAGTATAACTTGGTTAGTTATATTTTTTGCTAATAAAAAACTTTCAGGAATACAAATTTTGTTATTACAAATATATGCTCGTGGTAGTTTAAAATTAATATGTAATTTCTGACCACCAGCATGTCTTAGACTATGAGTAGTTTTTTCAAAGTATTTAGTGCGAATTATACCTTCTTGTATGACACTAATATCTGCTCCTGTATCTATTAATGCAGTTAATTCCATAATTTCATCACGATTTATTAATAATGTGATTTTAACATAAAATTTAAAAGATGTTATGATATCTAAAACAGAAAGAAAATTTTCTTCCCCAATATTAGCGATATCATCAAATGCATTTTGTTTTATGAAAGTAGTTTCTTTATTTATTTCTAAATTAGAAATTCTAGTGTCTAGGTTTTTATTAAATTGTTTTAATAATTTAATTTCATTTTTAAGAGTATTAATTTCTTCATACAAATCATTTATTGTACTCAGTGATTTTTGAGAATTATTATTCTTTTGTTTCATCATTTTATAAACTTCCGACATTGTATAAGGATTATTATTTACTATTAATTCTAATTATTCTTTATTATTACTAGTAGATGGAATATCATCCATTTGTTCAATTATTCTAAACCTTAATTCTTGATCTTTTATTATCACTTAAAACATTTATATCCGAGTCTCTAAATTGAGATATGATTTTATAATAATCATCTTCATTATCATCCTTATCAGAACCAATTTCCTTTCTACAAGGAATGCAATATGCATTATCTTCAGAAGTATTAGAATGATCAGTTATCTGATCTATTTCAGATTCTGAAGTAGTACTTTTAGACTCTTCTGATTCTAAGAATAATTTTTCTAAAGAATCTTTTAATTCTTGACTAATATCTAGACTATTAATCTTTTTCTTCATTTTACAATTATTAGCATAATGTCCTATTTGTTTACATTTATAACACACGATATTACTTTTATCTTTTCTTTTTCCTAGCCTATTAGTTTTCCTTTGTAATTTTTTATTTAATTTTTCTTGAGAATATTTTCTCTTCTTCTTTTTAAAATATTTATCATCTTTTCTATAATTTTTTATTTTTCTTTCTGATGGAATTTCCATCCCAAATTGACTACAAAATTGACCTAGTTGTTTTCTTTCAGTTAATCTTTGTCTTTTAATTTGTTGATTTAATTTTATTTCATTGCATAGGGCTATACCCTTTTGTACACAAGTACCTATTAGATTTCCATAAGTATAACTTTTATAGGGAATAGTCATTCTTTCTCTCCTAAGAGTTTTCTTTACTCTTTCTGCAAATAAATTAGGTAGTCCATCTATGAATTTTGACTTCCAATGTATACTATTACTTTCAGGTAATTCCATGACTCTATTAAGGAAAACATCTTTATACCATCTAAAATCAGATAGTGTTTTACATCTTAGGTTTTGTAATAAGGTACGAATATTTTCACTATTATCCGATATTCGTCCTGTAAAATGTTCTAATATAGTGACTACTAGTGTATAAACTGAATTTTCAGTTATTTGATTTCCTTCTTGTTTTATATTTTTAAGAATTTCTTATTTATTTTGTGGAGATAAATAATTATCTCACCAACCTTTTAGTTGTCCAGTAAATCCTGCAACTATCATTTTTGCTATATTACTATCAGTATTACCAATTGTTTTGCTTATAGTACTATACATTAACAGTCTATGAGCCAAATTATAAATTTGTTTTTCTGTATAACCATCTAGATTCCATTCATAAATACATTTTCCATTGTAACTATTATTACCTATGTATTCCTGTTCTTCATGTAGAATATCTACAGGAGAAGGTCTATTATAAAAATGTATCCTTTGAGTTGGTCTATCAGCAAATTTATTTAATTTATTTATTTCATCATTTATAATAGTCTTATATTCCTTATTTTCTTTTAATTTTTCTGAAAACTCATTTTCTAAGGTATTTATTTTTAATTGTTTAAATTTATTGTCTATTAACATTTCAAGATCTGACATTGTCTTTAATTTATAATTTTTTATTTCAGGAGGAGGTTGAAGTGTTGAGGCTGCTATAAGTCCTTTATTTCCCAATGCATCTATATTAGATTTTTCCAATTTTTGTATTAATATTTCTATCCTCTGATGAAGAGAAATAATATGTTCCCCTAAAACATTTAAATAGATGTTTGTATAATTCTGTTGTTCTATTATTTTATTTATTTGTTTTACAGTAATAGATAAAGTATCATCTTCAAATAATTTTGAAAATGCTATATTATTTTCTTTTTCCATATAAAATGATTGTTGGGGAAGAAATATTCCTTTTATGATATTACCATTCAAAAGCTTATAATCCCTTTCTAACACAGAAATATAAGGTTCAATATAATTAGACATAAACCACGGAACAAAAGGAAATAAAATATTATGATAGGACAAAAATTTATAAAATTCATCAGAAATATAATTTCTTATTTCAATATCAAAATTAGGGAAAAACCACTTTCTAAATGGTTCCCATCTTGGTAAATAAAATTCTATTTTAACCTTTTGCCTGGCCAAAGATCCAGGACTAAAATCTATCTTAGTTTTATTCATAATGAAAAATTCATTTCAATTCGGTTATCTCCGCATCTTTAGTGTTATAAACACCTTTGACAATATTTTTTTTATTTTTAAATAATTTTTCTACATGATGATTATGCTCATCACGTTCACTTACTTGTGAAGTAGAAACTCTGTAGGGAATATTATCCCTTTCTTCTATGAGAGGCGAAATAAAAGAATGATCCGAATAAGATCTAGTAGAATAAGCTCTTGGGATATTACCCAATCTTGATGGAATATTATCCATCTGTATATAAACAATTCCTTCTGGAGTTTGCTCAATATGATCAATATTATGTTCAGTTTTAGACTGGATATGACCATTTCTTTCAAGTTTCCATTGCTGAGGCATAGGGATTTCATCCCATTTAATAATTCTTCTAGTAGAAATTTTTGATCTATTAAAGTTTGTTTCAATTAAAACAGTTTCATTGATCTGTTTGTCCATTAATTTACAATTGGGATTCAATGTAAATAATGGTTTATAATATATTCTATAACAAATACAAATTAATTCTGAGCCAGAAGCATAGTTATATCCATGTGTCTTAACATTTCATGTTAATGCATCAAGGATATTTATATCACTTAAAGATAATGAAAGATTAGGATAAACATTAAAATAAACAGGGCCATGTGCCAAACTTGATTGAATCACACCTATTAGTGATTGTTTTCAATTTAAATTTCTAGCATCTCTTAAGCATGCAATAAAACTTTCTGGTAAACCTTCTAATGTTAAAGGTTTAAATGTAATTTGTACTAATCCAATATGGATAAATTTATATAAATCTTTATAACGATTTGTATCATGATAATTTAACAATTTAATTTCAGTTTCTTCATCATCTAATGAGACTGATTTTTCGGTAGTTTTTACTACTTATTTTAAACCTAATTTCTCAAAAGTTCCTAACTGATATACAATTTTTAATTCAATTTTAGGAATTGTCCACTTATTAAGTTCTTCTAACTTATAGGAATATCCATTTCTTGTTTATGAGTATTTTTAATTTTTTTTATTTTTACTTAATAAATTTATTTATATATATTATATTATATTAATATCTATTGATATGAGTTTTTTTATCTTTAGTTATTTATTCATAATTATCTCTATTTTACATACACTTGTAATATATATTCACTTCTATATTTCTTTTGTAAGAGACAAATATGATCAAGCGGTATTCAAAATCCAAATGCTTTGATTAATATATTGTATTGAACTAGAACTTTTATTCTTATTGGATTAAAGTACTGTGAAGTTTGTGTGTATTTGAACTTTTAATCATTCGAATTAGAGATGTTAAATGATTGTATTTGTTAAAAGAAATGTTAAGGAGATTATGTTAATCATGTTAAAATTTTTATTTTAGGGTTATATATTGTTTAATATATTTTTTTAATAGGGAAAAAATAAAAAAATGTCATACAGGTACGGGTATACCTAGACCCTACTCTTGACCCTGGAGAGTTGGGTCTGGGTCCAAAAATTTTGTACCTGGAAGGTATGGGTCCGGGTCTGAGTCCAAATTTCACTATAAATGTATGGGTATGGGTCTGGGAGTACCTTGAGCGTTTGGACTCGTTTACAACCCTAGACAAGATGTATTAGTTCAAATGGAGCTAATAAGGTAAATCTTGTCACTTCCAATAATATGTCTAATGCATACTTGAAACCAAAAAAGAAGATTGGGAAGAAGAACAAAAAATTTAGTACAAAAAAATAAGGATAGTGCTCATCATCATGAGAATACAAAATCAAATACTTGTTGTGGCAAAAGTGGGCATATTGCTCGAAATTGCAGATACCAGAAATGAGATTCACAATCTCATATTAATATAATCAAAGAGCCATTTGCATCTATGTTGACAAATGTATTCATGGTGGAAAATAGTGTTGGTTGGTGGAAAGATTCTTGGTTGAATAGACATGTTTGTTTGATAAAAGTTTAGTTCAAGAGTTATACTCCTTTTGAAGAGCCTAAAACTTTAATGCTTGGAGATTCTCATACAATCCCAGCATTAGGGACTGGAAAGGTTAAATTAAAATTCAACTCAGGAGGAGTGCTACTATTATAAGATATTATGTATGTGCCTTTTATGAGGAAAAATCTTATGTTTAGTTTCCTTCTCAACAAAGCAGGTTTCAAACATACTATATAGTTTGATTAGTATGGAATTTCAAAATGAGGAATTTTTGTTGGTAAATGATATGCTAGTGATGACATATGTTCAAGTTAAAAATTGATATCAATAAAGTTAGTACTTCTGTTTATATGTTGTCTTCTCTTAGTTTTTGACATGCACGTTTATGTCATATTAATTCTAATATGTTGAATGATGATAGTTTAGGATTAATTTCTAAATTAAATGATAAATTTGAGAAATATGAAATTTTTAATAAAGCAAAAATCACTAAAGGGCCTCATAAGACTGTTCAAAGAAAAACTGATTTGCTTGAATTAATTCACATAGACTTATGTGAGTTTGGACGTATTCTTAGTCGAGGAGGAAATAAATATATTATCACTTTTATAGATGATTTTTCTAAATTCATATGTGTATTTACTTAAGAATAAGAATGACGCTCTAGAGTCTTTAACAATATTTCCTTGAAGTGGAAAATGAGTTTGGGAAAAAGATTAAGAGAATTAGAAGTGATAGAGTTGGAAATATAAATCATTTGGATTTAACTCATATGTTCAATCTCTAAGAATTATTCATAAAGCTACTTCTCCCTATTCCTCTATATCTAATGGTGTGGCTAAACGAAATAATAGAACACTTATTGAATTAACTAATGTAATGTTAATTAATTCTTGTACACCTTTAAATTTTTGGGCAGAAGCTATTTTATTTGCATGTCATGTATTGAATTGTGTGCCACATAAAAAGACAAAATTAACTCTATATGAATTACGGAAATGATATAAGCCAAAATCGGGATATTTAAGAGTGTAGGGCTGCTTGGCTTATGTTAGGTTAACTTGTTAGATCTTTGGACTTAATTCATGTGCACACATATTTATATAGCATTTGGACATGTAGACGTACATGTATTGCTTAATTTAATTATGTGTTTATTATTATATATATTTTGAGACCCAATTAAGATAACCTATATTTATATAGGTGGGACTGTCATCTTAATAAAAGTGTGGGGTTTTTTTTATAAATGTGTAGAAACCTAGGGATTGTATTGCAAAACTATGATGGGCTGTTTAGCAAATACATCTATATATAAGGGTTATGGTCCCTGATTGCACGTATGCTTAAATCATTAGCCTCATCTAAAAAGTCCCCATCTAAAAAGTCCCCATCTCTTTGAGGAAATCAGGCTGCGTACGTGACAATCAGAAGATTCAAACCTAATATTCAAATCAATCAATTGTCATGGATTAAGGTACACGTTTCGATTCATTATTCTAAATAATCTATTGAGTAAGATTAATTTCTTGGGTTTTATTTATTTAGTTCCATCAATGATATCAGAGCCTCCTTACATCAAAGATTATTTGGATTCCTGTTTTTTGTTATGTTTTTCGGAAATCAGTATCGATGTTAAAAAAAAATTCTTCTTGATCCTAATTTCTGTTTTGGATTCAATTATGATTAATCTAAAAAAAAAAAAATTCTTTCTTGCGCTGCGTTTGGGTTTCGCCTTCGTCTTGCACCGATTTTGGATTCCACCACCTATTTGTGTTCTCAATTTTCTGAAAAAACAAAATGAAATAAAATTCTGCCAAGCAAGTTTTTTTTGGCGAAGCCATAGCGGATGAGCAATTTTTTTTCCTTCTTGCGCCGCCTTGCATGTCGCGTGTTGCAAGTTTTTTCCTGGCATGCAATTTTGGATTACAATTATGCAATTTTGGTTTGCAATTTTGTGCCTTTTTCTTGACAGCATGCACATGGTTATGTTTTGCTATATTATTTTTATTATTGTGGAAATAATTTTTTTTTATTTTTTATTTTTTCCGGATGTCGACCTGATGATTAAGTTTTATGTTAAAAAAAATTTGATATTGTCCTTTACATATATATATATATATATCATTATTTATATGTCGATATATATATGATTATTTACATATTATATGTGTTTTTGTATGTGTCATAATTTATTTGTTAATCTTGAATTCTGATACATACATAATGGATCAAGTATGTAAATTAAAGTTTTAATATTCATAACTTAAGTTGTTTTAACGAGCATGTCTAGTAGCTTTATATTGATTGGTGGAAGTGGCATCCTACCAAAGTAGGCTCTCCCATGAAAATCTTTCGATATTAAACTATTTAGATGTCGTGTTTTGTATTTCTTATGCAGATAGCAATCGGCCCAAAGGAAGATTATTATTATCAGGCTGATAATTACAATCACATGTGGTGATGAACATGTAATAGTTATTAAGTGTCCATAGTAAGCATTAAGTCGGCCCAAAGGAAGGCTTGATACTTAACTGGATTTTACTATTAATGCTCGATTACTACATCAAGAAAATCACTTGCAAGCTAACTCTTTGTCCAAAGACTAGACTTGGTGTTGCACCGATATTCTTGTGATTGGATTTGTTATGAATATAGCCCATAAATTGTTAAAGTTTTATATATATGAGTGAGTTTTATTTATTTTTGTTATATTATGTTTTCTGTTACAGTTACTGGTATCTCTGTTGCTCAATTATCTGCTAATTTGAGTAATATTCCGCCATTAAATGGTACCAATTTTAAAGCTTGGAAAGATAAAGTTGCAATTCATTTGGGTTGTTTAGATCTGGACTTGGCCATTAGGGAGCCACGACCAGCTGAGCTGACGGATACTAGTACCTCCGAACAACGGAGGGAAATGGCTCAGTGGGAACAGTCAAATAGATTAAGTCTAATGATCATGAAGAGTACAATTCCAGAGACTTTTCTTGCTAACGTGACAGATGAGAATAATGCAGTTAAGTTTCTCGAACAGTTGGAACAACGCTTTATAAAAAGCGAAAAGGCAGAGATCATTATGCAATTGCGTAAACTCACTGCCATGAGGTATAATGGTTCGGGAAACATTAAGGAATACATTCTCGAGATGTCTCATATTATATCAAAACTTAAGACACTGAAGTTGGATCTTCCTGATGATCTACTGGTGTACCTTGTTTTGATGTCTCTTCCTCCTCAATTTAGTCAGTTTGAGGTGAGTTACAACTGTCAAAAGGACAAATGGACAGTCAATAAACTCATCTCACATTTAGTGCAAGAGGAAGAGAGAATGAGACAACAAAAGGTCAAGAGTGTTAATCTCAATTTCTCAAAAGGTAACAAGAAAAGAAAGGGCAAAATGACTGCGGACACATTGGCGAAGAAAAAACAGAAGGAACAGTCGAAAGACATAAAGTGTTTTTTCTGCAAAGATCCCTCTCATGTTAAGAAGGAATGCCCCAAGTATTACGCATGGGGCGTGAAGAAAGGTATGCCTCTAACTTTTGTCTGTTCAGAGGTTAATTTAGTTTTGGTGCCAAGATATACTTGGTGGTTAGATTCGGCTGCCACTACTCACATAAGTATATCTATGCAGGGTTGCCAGAGTTACTGCCAACCAAGGGATGATGAAAGATTCATCTATAAGGGAGATGACAGTACGGCAGAAGTTCAAGCTTTAGGCACTTTTAATTATCATTAAAGACTGGTTTATTTTTAGAATTAAAAGAGACATTCGTTGTACCGTCGTTTAGACGGAATTTAGTTTCTATTCCTATTTTGGACAAAAAAGATTTTTTCTGTTCATTTGGTAATAGACAGTGTCGTCTCTATTTTGATTCTAAATTTTTGGGAACTGGTTTTTAATATCCTCATGATAATTTATATGAGCTTGAGACTACTTCTTCTAATGAATCCTTGCATGTAAGTACATGTGGTACCAAACGAAAATTAACTAATGAGAACTCCTATTCATTATGGCACAAATGATTAGGTCATATCTCAAAAAGGAAAATTGACAGACTTGTGTCTGAAGAAATTCTTGAAACGCTTAACACTTCGGATATTACAATATGTGTCAAGTGTATTAAAGGTAAATTAACAGACAAGAAAATAGTAGGTGCCGAGAGAGCTAAAGACGTTTTAGAACTAGTACATACGGACATATGTGGACCATTCTCTGTGGCTTCTTGGAATGGTCAACAGTACTTTATAACGTTCATAGACGATTACTCTCATTATGGTTACCTATATTTGATATATGAGAAATCAGAGGCCTTGGATAAGTTCAAAGCATTTAAAGCTGAAGTTGAAAATCAACTAGGCAAAAGGATTAAATGCATCAGATCTGACCGTGGAGGTGAATATTACGGCAGAAATGATGGTTCAGGTGAACAACATCCAGGGCCATTCGCCAAATACTTAGAAGCGTGTGGGATCATCCTTTAGTATACTATGCCGGGGTCACCTAGCATGAATAGAGTTGCCGAGAGACGAAATAGAACCCTTAAGGACATGGTAAGAAGTATGATTTGTCATACTAATTTACCAAACTCACTCTGGGGGATGCACTTAAGACTGCAGTTTATATACTTAATAGAGTTCTAACTAAAGCAACAACAAAAACCCCATATAAGTTGTGGACAGGTAAGAAACCTGTCTTAAGACATTTAAGGGTATGGGGATGTCCAGCTGAGGCAAGGCCTTATAGGCCTAATGAGAAGAAATTGGATGAAAGAACAGTTAGTTGCTATTTTGTTGGATACTCTGAACAGTCACGTAGTTACAAGTTTTATAATTCCCAAAACAGAACATTTTTTGAGACGGGAAATGCCCGGTTCTTTGAGGATATTGAGGTTGGGAGGGAAGATAAGGCAAGAAACTTTGTCTTTGATGAGAACTCAGTTCTCGTTCCTAGTGTTGTTCTTGAACATGTGCAGGTTCTCGTACCTAATCGTGTTCAAGAACAAAATTCAGTACAAGACAATGTTGTGCTTCCTCATAGTATAGATCAACAGGCTTTGCCTGAAATTGATCATCCGGTCAATCCTCAACCTCAAGAACCAGTGCCCTTAAGAAGATCCATTCGAGAAAGAAGAAGTGCAATTGCAGATGATTATGTTGTGTATCTTAATTAGCATATAGAAAACATTGACTCGGCATAAGATGATCCAATCACCTTTTGTCAAGCCATTGAAAGTTCAAATGCTCGTAAATGGATAGATGAAAGAAATTCAATCTATGAAAGACAATGACGTGTGGGATCTCATTCCTTTGCCAGAAGGTGTGAAACCAATTGGTTGTAAATGGGTTTTTAAAACCAAAAGGGATTCACAAGGCAATGTGGAGAGATATAAAGCGCGTCTAGTCACTAAGGGATTCACTCAAAAGGAAGGCGTTGACTACAAAGAGACTTTCTCTCCTGTTTCCTCGAAAGACTCTTTTAGAATAATTATGGCACTAGTGGCACATTTTGATCTTGAGTTACATCAGATGGATGTCAAAACAACTTTTCTCAATGGGAACATTGATGAGACAATTTATATGGTACAACCTGAAGGTTTAGAATTCAAAAATTCTGAACAATTGGTTTGTAAACTTAAGAAATCCATCTATGGGCTCAAACAAGCCTCTCGTCAGTGGTACTATAAATTTCACAATGTGATATTATCTTTTGGTTTTGATGTAAATGTTGTGGATGATTGTGTGTATCACAAGTTCTGTAAAAATAAGTACATTTTTCTAGTACTTTATGTGGATGACATCTTGCTTGCTAGTAACGATATAAGCTTAATGCATGAAACTAAGAAATTTCTCTCGAAGCAAAGTTCTGTAAAAATAAGTTCATTTTTCTAGTACTTTATGTGGATATCATCTTGCTTGCTAGTAACGATATAGGCTTAATGCATGAAACTAAGAAATTTCTCTCGAAGCAATTTGAGATGAAAGATCTTGGGGAAGCATATTTTGTATTAGGAATCCAAATTCATTGAGATTGTTCTCGAGGAATTCTTGGATTATCGCAAAAGTGAAACATCGAGAAATTATTACAGCGATTTGGAATGCAAGATTGTAAACCGCTTGATACTCCGGTGGCCAAAGGAAATAAGTTTAATCTCAAATAGTGTCCTAATAATGACTTTGAATCTAAGCAAATGGAAGGTATTCCTTATGCTTCAGTATTTGGAAGCCTTATGTATGCACAAGTCTGCACTCGTCCAGACCTTGCATTCATAGTTGGTATGCTGGGCAGATATTTGAGTAATCCTGGTCCTGCACATTGGGTAGCAGCCAAGCGGGTCATGAGGTATTTGCAGAAAACAAAACATTATATGCTCACTTATAGAAAGTCGGATAAACTTGAGATCGTTGGGTATTCAAATTCCGACTTAGGTGGATGTCAAGATAGCATGAGATCTACATCAGGATATATTTTTCTGCTATCTAAAGGGGCGGTATCATGGAAAAGTGTCAAACAGACACTCATTGCCTCTTCAACTATGGAGGCAGAATTTGTAGCATGTTTTGAGGCATCAAATCAAGCTATTTGGCTGCGTAATTTCATTACAGGACTGCATGTGGTTGACAATATTAAGAGACCACTTAAATTATTTTGTGACAACAAAGTTGCAGTCTACTTTTCTAACAATAATAGGAGCTCAACAAAATCTAAGTATATAGACCTCAAGTTTCTAGTTGTAAAAGAGCGAGTTCAGAATGGTATAATCAGTATTGAGCTTATTGGGTCAGGCTCCATACTTGTGGATCCGTTAACTAAAGCATTGACACCGAAGGTCTTTTTAGAGCATACTACCCATATGGGTGTTGTATCTTTAGATGGTGTCTAAATTCAGTGGGAGTCTGTATATATATTTATGTTCATACTTTATTTATTTATTATTGTTAATGTGACAATAATTTTCTACCATTCACTCATTAAGACTATGTTGTTGATTTGTTCATTTCCTATTTATATGTTAAAGTGATCTCAATTATGTTGGACCAGTTGGAAATAGGCATGCATAGATTACATTCACATGTAATTTCTATGCTACACATCCACACTCAACTCAGGTCATTTAGTTGAATTAATGCATGTGACCAATGTTGGGTTTAACTATTCTTTTAATGCAGTGAAAGTCCCTTTGATTCGTGTATTAATGAAATTAATGGACAGAGTTGGTTTAAGATGACAAATTAAAGTGTGCTAGCTACTACAGTGACAATCACATAATTGTTCATTCAAGTGTATACATGAATATTAGTCCAAGTGGGAGATTGTTAGATCTTTGGACTTAATTCATGTGCACACATATTTATATAGCATTTGGACATGTAGACGTACATGTATTGCTTATTTTAATTATGTATTTGTTATTATATATATTTTGAGACCCAATTAAGGTAATCTATATTCATATAGGTGGGTCTATCATCTTAATAAAAGTGTGGGGTCTTTTTATAAATATGTAGCCTAGGGATTGTATTGCAAAACTATGATGGACTGTTTAGCAAATACATCTATATATTAGGGTTATGGTCCCTGATTGCACGTATGCTTAGATCATTAGCCTGCTCTAAAAAGTCCCCATCTCTTTGAGGAAATCAGGTGCGTACGTAACAATCAGAAGATTCAAACCCAATCTTCAAATCAATCAATTGCCATGGATCAAGGTACATGTTTCGATTCATTATTCTAAATAATCTATTGAGTAAGGTTAATTTCTTGGGTTTTATTTATTTAGTTCCATCATAACTGACCCCAAAATACCTAAATTAGGTGTAAGAGCCGCCACTTGTATTTTTCTTGGATATGCTAAGTCCAGTACAGCCTATAAGTTTTTGATTTTGAAAATGATGTTATTTTTTAATCTAATAATCAATTTTCCATGAAGAAAATTTTCCTCTTAAAATTAGAAATAGTGGAGGTCAAATTGCTTTAAAAAATATTTTGAAAAATTCTATCTCATCTGATTTTCGTTTTGAAAATATAAATAATACTTATAAAATCATTTATGAACCTAGAAGAAGTAAAAGATGAAGAACAGAGAAATATTTTGGTCCTAACTATTTTGTCTATAATGTCGATAATCATACAAATTTAAAAGAAGCTTTATCTTCTTATGATGTTTTTTGGAAAGAGATCGTAAATGGTGGAATAGACTCACTAATTTTAAATAAAACTTAGAAATTGATTGATTTAACCTAGGATGTAAAACTATTGGATGCAAATGGGTCCTTAGAAAAAATATAAACCTGATGGAATCATTGATAAGTATAAAGCAAGACTAGTTGCTAAAGGTTTTACACTGAAAGAAGATATTGACTGCTTTGATACCTTCTCTCCAATAACAAGAATAACATCCATAGTTTTAATTGCTATTGCAGCGATATATGATTTATAAATTCATCAAATGGATGTGAAAACTGTGTTTTTGAAAGGAGATCTGGAAAAAAAATTTATATGGATCAACCAGAGGGGTTCATAGAGATTGGAACAAGAAAACAACGTGTGGCACAAAAATTTTGATTCTTGCATGATTGCTAATCGTTTTATAACTAATCAATATGATAACTGCATACATTTTAAAACTTTTAGAGAGTTATATGTGATTATTTGCCTCTATGTTGATGATATATTAATATTTGGATCAAATGTACATGTAATTTAGGAAGCCAAAATCCTTCTTGCTAGTCATTTTGACATGAAAGATTTGGGAGAGGCAAATTTTATTTTGAGCATGAAAATTACCAGGTATAATGATGGTATATTTCTTGATCAATTACATTATGTTAAGAAAATATTGAAGAAATATAACTTTGTTGATTACAAGCATGTAGCTACTCCTTTTCATGCCAGTATCCACTTATTTCCTGTTGAGAATAACAATGAGATTTTTAATCAAAAGGAATTTACTAATTTGTTTGGAGCTTACGTTATGCTACTGATTGCACTAGATCTAATATTGCATATGCATTAGAGTTACTTAGCAAGTTCACTAGCAAGCTGAGTAGACAACATTGTCATGCTTTGGAGCGTATTATGAAATATTTGTCTGTTACAAAGATATACAAATTGTTTCATAAAAAAATATTTCTTGTTGTACTTGAGGAGTATTGTGATGCTCAGGGACGGACCTACGCCTAGGCTAGGGTGGGCTGGAGCCCACCCAGGATTTTTTTTTTAAAAAAAAAATTTTTATATTTTTTGCATTTAAGCCCCCTCAAAAAAAATTTTTTCAGTTTAGCCCCCTCAAATTTTTTTTTTCATTTTATAAACGAAATTTTGGCAAAATTTTTTTTCCTCCAGCCCCCCCAATCATATTGTTCTGGTTCCGTCCCTGGTGATGCTGATTAGAAGCAATGCCATCACCTACTTGAAGCTCCCGGCGTAGATCTACTTGTTGTTAATAGACCGATACCATGTCAAATTAGTCTTACTTTACAACTGGTTATATTTTTACTATAGGAGATGGTGCTATATGTTGGAAGTCCAAAAAACAAACTATAATAGCCAATTTTACTATGGAAGCTTACTATAATTGTTGTAGCATCAGCAACATGTGAGTAAGCTAATTGGCTAAGAGATTTATTGTTTAATTTTCTATTACTTTGAACTTCGATTCAATCTATCTTAATTCATTATTATAGCACTGCTGTAGTTGGAAGAGTAAAGAACCGTTATTATAACAGAAAATCCAAATTCTATAAGAAGAAGATATAATATTATTAGATCATATTTGAATAGTGATGTTGTTAATATTAAGTATATTAAGTCTCTTTATAATCTTGCAAATCCATTAACCAAGTCATTGGCAAGAGATAGGATCTGGAGTACATCAAGGAAAAAGGGATTGAAGCCCAGAGTTTCATGATTCATGCATGAGGATACCAAACCCAAGGACCAGAGATCCTGTAATAGGGTTGGAAAGGAAAAACGAATCATATGGTGAACGTAAGGAAATGTATTATATTTTTTCATTCCTATGATAACTAGTACATTATCCTATAATGATCGGAGGGTTGAGTTATTAAACTCCAAATGATAATCTATAACTCTTTATGAGTAGGGTGTCATAATTGTAGGAGCACCCTTGACGAATTTCACCTATATGAATGTAAAAGTTAGCCGCTTTCTATGAGAATATGGCTTATTCTAAAAAACACTCATGAAAACCAAGCGAGCACAAGGCTGTAATGTGCTGGCTAAATAAGCTTAAAGTTTTAACACATGAACTATTATGTGTGTACATCCATTTTCTCTTCCCTTAAGTAGTCAAGTTCAATGCTAAGCATACTCTAACTCTAGATTGAAGATTGTTGTTTTACTAAGTGAAGGTTCAATGCAGAGCACATCTTCTTTATGCATAATAGTTCATCTTTGGTTATTTTTCTCTCTCTTGTGTGCTCTTTTATGAACATGCATACTTAGATATTAAATGACTAGGGCGAATGTTATAATATTTTAATATTTTGGTTAAGATATGTCATTTCAAAACATGATTTTTTTTTCATAAGAAGAGCGTTACCTGTTTTTTAATGTATTTGTCACTAAGAGTTGTATATGTTTTTTGATGAATGAATGGGTGAGATTATTGCTTATATATACATGAGCAAAGTCTGATTTTTATTGATTCAAGTCAACAATATTATTATTTCATATTTTATTCTTCAAGTGAGAGAATAATAGCTAGAGAAAGGTGTTCTATCGGTGGAGCTTGATCTAGGACATTTTATATATATTGTCACAAGATAAATAACAAAGTTGAGATGTTGTATCCTGGAGGGGACGAATCAGGGTTATTTTCTACTGCACTAATTTTAGTATTTTGTTTACCGTAAAGGGTTTGAATCTTCTTAAAGAAAGTGAGATATATCTACGCCCCAGCCTTGTATTCTTGTATAACATTTTTTTCTTATTCTTCTATCAAGATTATTGTTATTTTTTTATGCATTAATATTTATCGCGATAGAGGTGCCGGCGGACAAGTTGCTCGATAGAGGTGTCAGTGGATAGGTTGCTCACTAAAGAAGAAGAAGGAGGAAGAAAAGATAGATCAGGGTTCTTTAAAACAGCTATCTAAATTACAATTAAATTCTTAAAAAATTAATAATAAAAAGGTAGGGATCTAAATGAATTTTATTACATTTTAAAGGATCAAACTAGAAGTTATATAGTGAAATTTCAAATATACCATTTGACTTGTTTGATTGTTACTGAATTAACATTTGAAAGTAACGGAAGGGTTAGTTTAATTTTATACGTTTTTTTAGTTTAAGTTCCAAAATTTTCTATTTTAAAGCTTAGGGTGAAAAAGCAAAATCCCAAAAAGTTTAAGGGTTGTTGGGCTTTTTACCCTTTTAATAATGTTATGTTGGCTAACCATTGTTTGATAAAACTAATTGAAGTCTAAATTGTTTAAATTTTTATTCTAAATTTAAGTTTGAAAAATGAATATGAATGTTGAACTAATTGAGAAGTGGTAATTATATGTAAAAAACGTAATAATTTAATAAACAATAAATATATTCAAATTTCAAACTTCAGAGTTAAGCAAAAAAATTTTGACTTAAGATCTATAACTACAATTAAGCACATCTTAAATAATTATGTGATTTTTAAAATTTTTATCAAACGCACTTAAATATTAAGTACTTAATAATAAAAATAAGACCTCTTGAAATTAATAGTAATAATTTTTAGAATTAATGACAACTAGTACCTTTAAGTTTGAGGAATTGTTAATCTAGGAACCGTTCCTTTCTAATTGTCCATTAAGGGACAATTGAGGCAAATTTATATTTTTGAAACTCATGCTTTAATTTTGATATCAAATTCAACCCTTTTTTCTTAATCTTTTTAAGTTTCCTAATTTATTTCACCTTTCAACTTTTTAATCTTTTTTCATTATATTTTATACTAACTCAACTCTTAGCTCTTTATTTATTTTTTCTTAAAAAACTATTTATTTTAAAAATATATAAGTTGAGTTAGAGGGAAACATAATGAAAAAAAGATGAAAAAGTTGGAGGGTGAAATAAAATTTAAAACGATTCTAAAAAATTGAGGGTGTATTTGATATAAAAATTAATCATGAGTTTTAGAAATTATACATTTATCCCCAAATTGCCCTTTAATTGATAATTTGGAAAGAACGGTTCCTTAATTGACAAATTTTCAAACTTAAGGGTACTTATTTGTTATTAACCCTAAGTTTTAGTGAACCAAACAATTTGTAGTGGTGAGATAATTCATTAGTTGAGATTGCTAATCAATTTTACTGTCCTACTTGTCTTTTATGGACAAAAAAAAAAAGAGTTGATTCCTTTCCTTTCCTTGGCATGTGTAAGACCACGGCGTAACATTTTTTTTGGGTAAAATAAGATAGGATATAATACTTAAAGCTTATAGGAATTGTACAAGATGCAGGATTTACACATGCTGCTCTTCCTTCATTATGTGCTACAGCATAAAAAATATTGTTGTGAGCATAACTAGTTCCTTCTACATCATTAGAAAAGTTACTAGCAGCAATAGTTTGCCCATTATAAAAACTAAAAACTTTACAAAATATGTGCCTTTCATATATTTTTCCTTCCTTATCAATATTTAAAATAACTACAAAGTCTTTAAGGAGGTTGATGCAGTAGACTGGAAGTCTCAGGCAAGCTGGTGGCCTTCTTGGCTAGTTGATCCTTAAGTTGTTGGTCTCTCTATATAAGTGAGTTAAAGTCCACCTCGATATCTGTTGGAGAAACTGTCTGCAGACATCAATAATATAAGAATAGACATTGGATTTTCCTTCTAAAATAAGATTAATAGCAGTTATTGAGTCACTATTTATCTCCAAATGAGTAATTTTCATGTGTTTAGCTAAGTATAAACCCATTCTTTTGGCAAAAAGTTCGGCCAACATGATGATGGTATTAACATGTTGGTGGCATTAATAGTTCGGCCAAAATGATTTTTGAAAACAGCTCCTGCTTTACCCAAACCAGATCTTTTTTTGTACTTATTGAAAGCAAAGTGATCTCTAAATCTCTTATTTGCCTGTTTTTGCCTTGATTTGGAAAGTGCCTCTTGAGCCTGCCAGCTGCTGGCCATTTCCCTATGCAAAAGGTCATCCAGAGTTTTGTTTCCTTTCTTGGGGATTGTATTCAATATCCAGCTTCCCTAATACTTCCTGCATTTCTTTTTTTTTTTTTTTTTCTGAGGTACTGCATTTCGTTTTAGGACAGAAACAACTATTACATATTTAGTTTTTTTTTTTAATTGAGAGATGAATAAATTAAATTGTTCATATTTGGAAATATAAATTTATTTAAATTATATCTAAATATTTATTAAACTGTACTATTTCAATAACTGTAAATAAGGTTATATATAAATTTATTTGATACTCTTTTAATTTTTTAAATTAACAAATTTTTGAAATAAAAAAAATATGTCTAAATGACAAATAAAATGAAACAAAGGAAGTATATATATTACAATATATTTCTTAATATTAACCCATATTCATATTTATTTTACTTTTTGTAATTGATTTAATCACTATATTGTCATCAAATGATTCCTTACCAGAGAATAACTTTCACACTATGTTTGGTACACGGGAATATGGTAAAATGGAATGATTTTTCTAACTTCTCTTTTCATTCTAGTGTTTGGTATTCAAATTAGAGTATGAATAGCCTTTCCGCAAGAAAACCCATTCCTGGAAGAAGCTAGAGAGGTCTTTCCACACTAAAACCTATGGAAAGGCCTTTCCAAGAGAAGTGGGAATCAATTTAGAAGATATTAGACTATAATAACCTCATTATATTATACACACATATATACATATATATTACCTCAATTAATTTTTATATATTTTAATTTTTTTTATTTTGATCTTTAAAAGAAGTTGTTTTATAACTACTTTCAATCTTATTTATGAATATTACACTTCTATAAAATATTTGATGTATTTTTTGGAGCTTTAACGTGTATTAGGTGATGATTCCTAACCACTAGAATGGGTTCTTGATAACAATTTTGAAGGATACTCTTGAAAGACAACACAACACAAAGAGCGGGATAAACCCCATTTTATCTCGATGCTTAAGTCAGATAGTAAAAATGGCAGGGTAACAGCAATGTAAAAGTGAACTTGGTAGTAAATACTTAACAATAAATATTTGTAAAGTTCCCAACTGCGGATCTCCCAACCGATATTGTATAAAAAAAGCTTCTGACGCTTGACCTTTGTGAGGTCATCAGGTACATATGTGATGTAATTAAATGAGTTGACTTCCTTCCTGTTCCTTAACTCCCAATTACAAGTTCTTTGGCCCAAATACATTAACCAAGATGGGCTGATCCCATCATAAACCTCCTTAAAAGTTTCACAACTTTTGTGATACTTTTGTCCTCAAGCCTTCAAGTGTATCATCAAATCCTTTAAATCTAGGATTTTTTCTTTCCTTATCAAACTCTGTTTTTGCACCTTACGAAAACCCATCTTTCCTGTCTTCATCTTCTAAAAAACTTGTTTCAAGTCCCTTTTGAAGAAAATGGCTCATCCCAAATCTGGTCCACGAGTTCCAATAAATATCTGAAACTTATCATCAAATATATTATCTCTAATTCTAAAGATGTTTTGAGTGGCGAAAAATATGGGTGATGTTTCTGTTCTCTTTCCCTTTGTAAATCGTAGTGGTCTTCCCCATTTGATGCTTAGATATGTGAGTCCTTTCAAAAGATTAGTTGACTATGGAACTAGGCGTAACATCGAATTTTGCAAAGCCGCTACTGTGATGTATTCCTCGGATATTCACTATAGTCAGCTCCTACCATTACCAGTAAGTATAGAATTCTTCCAGTGTTTACCCTGAATCCCCCCCAATCGGGATAGCCGTTCCCATTTGCCCCCAAGAGGATATATCACAGTGTACCGGGAATAATTGAGAGTAGGTCTTAGGTTTCCTCTGTATCTACTAATCTAAGACATCCTGATGTACTGGGACAGTTGTCTCCAAACTTTATAAGACAAATCGTGGGGTTCATTCTCATCTGCAAATCTTTTAGGATTCTAACAAATTTAGATATTTTTTGAAATTTCTTCGATATAAGACCTTTGAAAGATAGACTAGGATGGTATAACATACAACAAAAACAAGTGGCAGGAAACTTTATTGAAAAATTTCTTGCGGCAATTCATTGATGGAAACATGGATTTTTTGATGTCAAAGGTGTTGCGTCATCAATGACTTATGAATAGAATAAGCGACAAACCTTGCCCAACAAAGAAATAAAGATGGAGGAGAGTTTGTGCCTCAATGTACCAAAATTCTAAGAGAATATTCAGACTGTGAGAAAGCTAGTTAAAGGCAATGTTAGAAGCAGCATGGTTTTATAGTACCCAAGATCTTAACTTGGAAAGACTAAGTTAGTATTGGTCTCTATTCTTACTAATAGACTATTTGTAAAATAATGTATATGTATATGTATTATGTTCGAAATATAGTATAATATACATATACATAACAAAAAAATAACATATTTCACTATCTATTTTGTAGCGATTTTTATTTTAGAAATGATATGAGATTCATCCAATAAAGGAGAAGCATCTGCCATTGCTCATAGAAAGAACAAATAATCAGAGGCTGCTGAAAATGTCAAAGGTGATAAAATTAATTATGTATTTTTCCAAAAGGCTGTGTTAAAAAATCAAAATTGTAAAACTATGTGAAATGTTTCCAATATAAGAATACATGATAACAACAAAGGTGTAAAAAACTAAGCAGTGGATATGGTTGATCAAAATAAGAAAATAAGGACAAAAAGGAGAGAAGATTGAAATGCCGATGATCGTCCTTTGATTTAAAGTTTGCTAGAAGAATCCTTTCTCTGCAAAAGGAAAAGAAGTGAAAATGCTGATATAGAAGAAATAATACTCAACGAGGAAAATCTTCCTCTTAGGTTCCTTCACTACCATCCATTACGGAAGAACTTCTTGATACAGAGAATCGACTAGATGCTATCTTTAAACGATACCCAGTTGGGGCTGTGAAATAATAAGAAGAACCATTTTTCTCAAAATGGTCATGGAAGAACAAAAGTCAATTAACCTATGGCGGGACTGCTCGGAAAGTGGCAGAAACAATTCATACCTAGTGGACACAGAGTTTATATCACAATGCTCTTGGGATGAAGTATTTGAAATGGGAGCAGTGAATTCCTATTTGGTAAGTTAAATGATACATAATTACATACATCTGTTATGAAATATCTACTAATATTTGTTCTGGGAATTTTATGCAGAATTTGAATATCAACAGAGAAATGTCCAAACTTTTGCATTCTATGCAAGAGTCTCAAAAGGAACTTGTTCGAAGGTTGAAGACTTCGTCATCCGAAAATAAAAAAATAAAAGAAGACATAGTATGTCTAACCAACAAGAATGTCAATTTGAAGAAAGATTTCGCAGACATTAAAGGAGTGAATACTAATTTAGTTGAAGTCTTAGCTACAAAAGAAATGTTAGTGACTTCTATGGAAGATGAGAAAATGTGAGATACATTAAAATATGAAATGCAAGAAGAGAGTTGAAAAAGAAACGTGTTGAAGTGGTAAGTTTGAATGAGAAATTATATCCTTTACTGAATCGAGACGGAAGCTTGAGAGAAGTTGTGAAGGAAAGAGTGATTAGGGAATTTTGCGAAGGAGAGGGAGGAAGAAAATGGTTTTTTGAGATAAGCTTATCATCGCTTAATGCCACTATGCCGGAGGTTGTACAAGATGTATTAAAGAAAGATACTAGTTATGAATTCCCTTACATCATGAAGAGATATTATGATGAAGATGTTCAAGTTCCAACATTCCCTCAGGATAGACGTGCTTTATTAGGAATTGAAGATTCCTCACCTATCTTAAGGGATGTCAACATGGAAGAAGAAGACCAAAAATCTTATCAGGGAAATGATCAGGAATGTAGCACTATGAATGAACATTCAAAAAGTACCCTTCCTAATACGCCATCCATGAATATCCGTGACCCTTAACCAATTGAAGATTTTCCAAGAATTAATCTAGAGGCACGTAGCAAAAGTTCCGAAAACTTATGACCCCTTTAGAAGAAAACTAAATTACTGATGAAGATTCCTCTCAAGACATTGCTACCCGAGAAAAAGCTCTTTCGGTTCCTAAAAACACAGGCGAAGGAAATCAGGAAAGAATCCTTCCTGATGAGGCCTCTAACATGATATCATCAGAAAAGGCCAATGATTCTGTTGCTCTGGTAGTTTGATGTTTTGAGGAAATGTGTTCCTCTTTATTAGATAATTTTACTGAAAATATCTTGAAAGAAGGATACGCTTGTCCCATCTTCTTGCTTTATGAGTTTTCTTCTGTTTTATCATTTTGAATTATATGCATAATCGGGATTTGAGTATAATTCCTGATCTTGTTTGGATCAGGAAAATGTCAAAAATTTTCCTTACAGAAATCCTAAAAAGTGAATCTATGCTTTGTGAAGCACATTTTTTACTTAGAGACACCATAGTAAAAATGAAAGAATTTTGAAAAATAAAGTCATAGAGAAAATGAAAGGACACAAGTTTTTTTAGTAGGTACACGTCACTTTATTTTCTCGAGAATAATTATACTCTGTCAAATTAAATTTGACGAGATACCATTTTGTTTTCTCCACAAAATTGCTTTAATAACTCCCAAGAAGTCCAAGAGTTCTAGTTATTTCCTATAAATACTAGAAGATCACAGACTCCTCTTCACTATCTTCCCTTCTCTATTTTGAAGTTTAAACTTTTCCTTTTATTTTTTCCTTAACTTCAACCATGGCCCTTTCTGACAGAGTTGCTAAACACTTAGCTAAAGTAGGATGTCCCTTAAAACCTTTGGCAGAGCCTTTTTATTCCACTATCGAGTTATTGCATCTTTGTGACCTTCATACTCATGAAGGTAAGAAATATATCCATGTTCACTTACATAAGTTTATTCGATTTTGAAAGGGCGTTTCCTTTTATCGATTTACCACTTTGTTGAAAACCTACCTAAAAATTTTGTCTGGTACTATGGAAGTATGTCTGGAGGAGTACGAGAAGCGCCAACGAGTTTTACATAGAGAAGGCCAGTACAAAACTTCCACCCATCATGCTGATGTGCCTTCTGAGACTTATGTGATGTTTAAGAAGATATTCCACGAACCTCTCTTCTCTTCCCCCTCTCTGATTCCATATTCTCACGAATTCAATCGTAAGGAATTGGAAAGGAGGGCCCTTGTTAAGAGAATGGTGAAAGAAATGAAAATAGAATAGGAAGAAACGGAAGGAAATGTTATGGACAAGAAGAATTTAGGAGAAGGTGGCCCTTCCAAGAAAACATAGCTCATGTTCTCTTGAAAAAAGATTGTAGTAATTGTCCTCCCCTTTTTGGATTTCCATAGAACCTCCCACGCTCACTCCAAATGTGTGATTTCCTTATTTTTGCTTGGTGTGTGTTTCTTTTTTCATGAAGAAGTAGGAGATCAGGATAGCTTCCTGATCTATTTTACAATGTACTGGACTTTATTTTCCTTTTTACCTTTTCCTTATAAATATAAGAAATATTTAATGAATATTGATTTTTTTGTTATAAATATAACATCTCGGGAATATAAAGAAATCAAATAAAAAAGGTACATTAAAGAAATATTCAACTAAGGATAAAACTTCTTGAGATTTATATCATTCCACATTCTAGAGAGAACTTTTCCTTCACAATATTGTAACTTATAACTCCCATTACCATTGCTTTTAACAATAGATACGGGCCCTCCCAAACAGGATCCAACTTTTGTTTAGGTGCACTAGACTCGTCTCATTTTTCTGCGCACCAAACCCCCTTATTTAATTACTAATTACTTTACCTGTGCGTTATGATATCTTAGAATAGCTCTTTTGTACTGCAAGTCTCTTTGTACTGCTTTTGCTCTGATTTCATCTAACAACACCAAACTTTCCTCCATTAACTAATTGTAAGGTTTTTATCAAAGACCTCATTTCTCAAAGACTTAACTCTTATTTCGATTGGGATCAAAGCTTCTACTCCAAAACTGAAATGAAAGGGTGATTTCCCTTTTGCTCTGCGATGAGTTGTCCTATAAGATCATAGATATTTGGAAGCACCTCACGCCAGTTATCTTTACATGAATCCAATCTCCGTTTCAATCCTTATAAAATAGTTTTGTTGGTGACCTCTATAGCTCCATTTGTCTGAGGATATCCCACATACGTGAATCTTTGCTCAATCCCTAATTCTTCAAAAAAAACTTTGGAATTCTTTGGAATCAAATTGCTTATCGTTGTTTGAAATAAGGATTTTTGGAATGCCAAGTCGACATTTAACATCTTCGTAAAAGAAATCCTTAACTTTCTTGGCAGTGATGCTAGCTAGAGCTTTAACTTCTATCCATCTGGTAAAATGATCAATTGCTACTACCAAGTGATTCTTTCCTGCTAAAGCCTTTCAAAATAAACCCAAGAAGTCTATGTCCCATTGTGAACAAGGAGTTCGTGTACCAAAGATGCGGTATTGGTTCATAGGCAAGTGATGTTCATTAGCATGAATTGACACTTTAAACGTGTTCGAACCAAGCTTTCAACATATTCTCTCATCTTTGGCCAATAATAACCGCATCTCATAGTTTTTTTGGTCAAAATATTTATTCCAATATGGAATCTACAAATGCCCTCATGAATTTCTTGCAGTATCCCTTCTTCTGAGGTTACAAATTTGAGTACAGGCCAGACACCCATTGTTCTATATAGAGTTGATCCTCAATGAGCACAAATCGTGGTGTTGTTTTTCTTACTATTCTGGCCTCTTGTGGATCATCAGGAGTTGTTCTTGAAGGATAAAATTCCTGATTGTGGTCCTCCAATCCTCTATCTCTATAATAGTACAAACGTGGTTTGCAATGCTTTTTCTTTCAAGGATTTCTATCCATGTCCCTTCCATTGGTTCTCCTACACTTAATTTGGATAAAATGTCTGCTCGAGTGTTTTGGCTACTTGGGACTTTCTCGAAGTGTATTTGCTTGAATTCCATTGTCAACCCCAGAAGTAAAGTCAAATAGTTTTTCAAGTTGCCCACTTTTGCTTCAAAATCCCTCATTACTTGTTCAATGACTACTTGAGAGTCACTTCCACTAGCAGATGTATAATTTTTAAACTTCGAGCCATTTGTAGTCCAGCCAGTAGAGCATTATGCCCAGCTTCATTATTTCTAACAAAAAAGAAAACTTCATGGCATAAGCAAATTGATGACCATTTGGATCTTCTAAAATGAAAAACACCATGCCAATTTACCTCTCTTATGCTCTGTTCCAAAAGAATCACCAACATTCAAAATCCATGTCAGGGATACGTGCACTCTATCTTGTGATGTGTTGTTATCATCAGAATTCTCAGAAAGTGTGCATTTAACCAGAAAATGTGCAAGAGTTTGTCCTTGAATTGTTTTTCTTGGAGAAAAGTCAATATGATACTCACTTAGTTCCAAATCCCATTTGGAAGATCTCCTTGAAAGATCAGGTTTATGTAGAACTTGCCTTAAGGGTAAATTGGTAAGTACATTAATTGGATGAGCTAGGAAGTAAGGTTTTAGTTTTCTTACAGTTACAATTAAATTCAAAAGGTGTTTTTCCAAAAGACTATATCATTCCTCTGGTCCATTTAAGACATGGCTCACATAGTAAATTGGCAACATTTATTATCTCTTAAGGCACAAAGTACAGAGCTTACTACTTTTGTCGTGACAGCCATGTATAATTATAGCTGCTCATTTGCTAGGGGAGTTATAAGTAGGGGGAGAATAAAGGTAAACTTCTAGCTGTTAAAAAGCGACACTGGCTTCCTTAGTCCATTCAAAGTTGGATGGACGTTTGAGAATATGGTAGAGTGGGAGCCCCTTTTCTCCTGCTCTGGATAAGAATCACCCTAGTGAAGCCATGCGTCCAGCTAAATGCTGCACTTCCTTGATATTTTGGTTCAACCTTGTCTTGTATAGCCTTGATCTTAACAGGATTAGCCAAACCCCTTTCAGATAGAAAATATCCTAAATATTTTCCTGATAACACCCCAAAGGTACTTTTCTTTGGATTGAGCTTCATCTCTATCTCCCTGATCCTTGTGAAAACGTTTTTCAAATCCTCCAGGACTGATTCTCTATTTTATTACTTCTTGATGATGTCATCAACATAGATTTCCATGATTACTCCAATAAGGCCCTTGAAAGCCTTATTCATACCCTTTTGAAAATATGATCCTACATTTCTCAACCTAAAAGGCATCCTTGTATAACAATAAATTCCAATGTTTGTTCCTCAACCCAAAAGGCATCCTTGTATAACAATAAATTCCAATGTTTGTAACAAAGGAAGTTCTCAGCATATCTTCTTCCACTATTGGGATTTGATGTCCCTTTGAAAGCATCTAAAAAAGCCAATAGCTCATGACCTGCCATTGAATCTACTAAGTTATCAATATGAGGAAGGGGATACGACTTATTTGGAATGGTCTTGTTCAAATTTGTGAAATTGATGCACATATGTCATTCTCTCCAGGCTTAGAAACTACAACAGGATTTGAGAGCCATTCAGGAAAATTAATTTCTTTGACTATTATTGCATCCAATAGATCCTGAACCCCATTTCGAATTACTTCCTGGCTTGCTTTAGTAAAAACACATTTCTTCTGGAAAATGAGTTTTGCATTAACAAGAATACCTAACTGAAAAACCTTAGAGGGGGGGTGAATAAGGTTTTTGGCTAATTTAAAAAAATCTTTTGTGTGATTAGAGAGATAAACCTCCAATTTGTTTGTGAAAGATTTCTAAAACTCTTTTTAATAAGAATCCACACAAAACACAATCTTATAGTATTGGCAATTAAGAAAAGAGCATGCACAACAATTTATAGTGGTTCACTCTCTCAAAGAGCTACATCCACTACCTTGAGACTCAACCCAAGGATTTCACAAATCCACTAACTTCAAAGTTGGTTACAAAGCTACACAATGAGGTTCACCCTTCAAGGGTTTTACACTAAAACCTCAAACACAACAATACAACAAGTTAATCAAAGGATCACCCAAAGGGTTTTCCACAAACCTTTGATCACAATAAAAATAGAAAGAGTTAGGAGCAATGTTACCAAATGAGCTTGAGAAGAGGATGATTACAACTCAATGGAATACTTCTACAAGCACCTCTTTTCTTCTTCTTTGATGGATGATCAACAATGAAGCTCAAGAAGATTTTTGTTTGCGATTGAAAATAATTTGCAATAAATGAATTTTTGAAGCTCTTTAAATGTCTTAAATGTTCTCAATGAATAATTCCCAAACTTGTTGCATTTATGGCTGACAATTGAGTGTTTATATAGAGTCTTGAAGCTCAAGACCGTTGCCTAAAGAAAATAGCTGTTACTTTTCAGAAATGACCGTTGCATTCTGTGCAACGGTAATATTTTTTACAGTGACAGCAAAAACCGGACGACCGGTTCCAGAAAACGGACTTCCGGTTCTTTAAAACAGAAAGATTCGAACTTGTTCAAGCTGGAAAACGGACTGCCGAATTTTGATTTTGAAAAATCGGACGACCGGTTCAAAAACCGGATGACCGAGTTTTTTGAACAGAAAGATTCGGACTTGATTTTTCTGAAAAACGGACTGCCGAATTTTTAACTTTGGAAAAACGGACGACCGGTTCTAAAACCGGACTACCGAATTTTTGTTTTCCTCAGCCAAATTTCTTTTTAAACAAAAACTTTCTTCCTTGTTTCAAAGGCATGTATTCTTGACAATCATTTTAAAGAGAAGAAAAACTTTCCAAAACATCTTCAGTCAATAATACTTAGATTTTAACAAAAGATTATATTTTAGAAAAACACAAGAAGAGCTTCATATATGATCAATTAATCAAAGACTAAGACTAGGGAGTTTACAAGATAGTACCTAGTTTATTCTAACAAAGACAATGCCTTCAATATCTTCAATGATTTGATCTTGGCATGGCTTGATCTCTTCTTCTCTATTTTGCCCTCATCAACAAGATCTTTTGCTTGAGACTTTGAGACTTCACATGTTCTTCTTTTGTTCTATGAAGGGTTAGCTAACATACTCACATAAGCATATGTTAATCATAATCAAAATACAAGTATTAATGCCCTTAGGGCTAACAATCTCCCCCTTTTTTATTATGACAAACACATGCAAGAAGAACAAAAGAGCAAGAGTAAAGTATGGTGATGCTTCAAAATATCAAAAATAAGAACAAAGCACAACAATCACCAAAAAAGAGATAACTCCCCCTTGCATCAATAATCATTATAAACAACTTAAAAACATCGAGATAACTCCCCCTTACATTATGCACTATTTTCTCCCCCTTTTGTCATAAATCAAAAAATTTTAGGAGAAAAGTTTCAAGGGATCATAGAAGAGGTAGTAGTAGGACTTTCAACATTAAAGTATCATCATGAAGTCCATAATAAGAAGGGCCTAAAAAAAACGCAACAAACAGATTATTTAGGAATTAGGAATACCACATAAAAGCAAATTAGGAATAGAAATAATCAAGTTAAAACCATATCATTAAAAATGAAAAACAGGAGTTTGAAAAGAGTTACGGACAAAACAAGAGAAAGAAGGGTTTATAAGAAAATTCTCAATCATCTCTATCTCCTCCTCCTTGCTCGAGTCTCTTAACCCGTTCTTGTGTATCGGTCAGTTTTTGGTCCAAGGCATCAATCCTTTCTTGAATATTGGAGACTTTCCTATCCAAAGCCTCAAAGCGACCGTCGAATGCATCAAACTGGGTGTTCATTGATGTTTGGAGAGAGACTATCATATCCATAAGCTGACTCATGCTTCCTGAAGACGAGCCTTCCTCTGTTCTTTCTTGTCGTTTCTTTTGTCTCGTTTCTCTTCTTTGTATTTCCGCCTCTGTTTCTTCATCACTGTCCTCTTCTTCTATATCCATGTCCTCTGGATCGTCATCATCATCTTCCTCATCACTGTCATCAACATCTTGTCCTCCTCGGATGAATATCCCAGCTTCGTCTTTTTCAAACCCCATTCTTTTGAAGGTTTGCTGAGTGTATATCTTGCCAGGTCCAATGTGATTACCCATCCCAACCAAATTGATCACAAAGTGTTGGAGGATTTTAGTGATAAAGCATCCATACGGCATGCACTTCATTTGGGAAGATTGTGCAGCTAGCATGTGTTCTATAGCCATAAAGCCGAAATTCATTCTCCTTTTCTCATGCAAGGCTAGCATCACAAATGCGTGCATGTTGGTGATAGAGGATTTATGCCCAACATTTGGAATGACGATGTTAGATATCATGTGATGGAGCACTCTCCCATAAGCATCCAGTTTGTTTACATTTCTATCATCATGCCTTTTTAATATCTCTCCTTTAGTGAAAATTTCTGCAAATCGTTTTTCACTGTATAAATTTGAATCATAGCACTTTTTGTTCTTGGTGTAAAATCTTATACCATCTTGAGGGGTATCCAAAATGACATTCAGTAGTCTATCATCAAATGCTATATCCCTTCCCCCAATTCCAGTCACTATCCATTGATGTGAGACGTTATCCACCTTTTCAATTCTACCTTTGTGGAGATTAGCATAAAATTCATATATCATGTCCACATAATACAGTTCATTGACAATTAACAGAGGTATCCAACCAATTATTTCAAAGAGATTAGGAATAACCTCCATACCTTGCATATCATTTAAGTCCACCCTATGACCCGGAGCAATTTTTCGTCGATTCCTAGTCCATTCTTCAAACCTAGCAGCTTCCTTTACTGAGATAAACCTTTCTGAAACTCTAGAAACCCTAGCAGCAGCAGCCCCAGTTCCAGAAGGTACTCTTTTTCCTTTCCCTTTTCCTCTATTGGTGCCTCCTTCTTCAAGATTTTGCCCTGAACCAACTTGGGCATTCTTTGTTTTAACCATTTTTGAACAATTTCGAGGGTAGGGTTTGGAGATGAGATGAAGAGTTTTGGAGATTGGTAGATAGTAATCAGAGAGAAAAATAGCTTCTTTGCTGTGACAGGAGATGAATTTGAAGAGAAATAAGAAGAAAATTGAAAACCGGAACAAGAAATCGGATGGGTCTTGTGAGTAGGGGGTTTTCGGTCGAGAGAGTGAGAGAGAGTTTGGAGAAGAATGTGAGGAGTTGTGAGAAAAAAACTGATTTTAAAACGCAGTCCCGACCTAATTTTAAGAATTCGGTCGACCGTTTGTTAAAACCGGTCTTCCGGTTTCAGGATTTTGAAGAATTCGGACGTCCGAGTTTTTGGTGCAGGCGTCCGGTTTAAGAGTCCGAATATCTCTGGAATTTTTTTGAAAGGGGAGTATGAGTCCGGTTTTAAAACCGGACGTCCTAATTTTAAAAGAGGCGTCCGAATTTTTTAAAACATCAGCAAGGCAGAAAATACGGAAAAAGCAAATAATACAAGCAACACACATTACTCATTTAATCTCCCTATACCAAGTAATTTTCTTAAATAGCAAAAACGATCTTCTGAAAGAGGTTTTGTAAAGATATCGGCAATTTGATCTTCTGTGCAAATATATTCTAAAGATATATCACCTTTAGCAACATGATCTCTAATAAAGTGATGTTTGATTTCAATATGTTTTGTTTTTTGAATGCTTTGCATGAGATTTATGGAAATATTTATGGCACTAGTGTTATCACACATGATAGGTATGCACTTAAAGGAAACACCAAAATCAATTAAAGTATGTTTCATCCAAAGTACTGAGCACAACAACAACCAGTCTGCGATGTATTCCGCTTCGGCGGTTGATAGAGACACGCACGATTGTTTCTTACTGTACCAAGATACTAAGCAACCTCCCAAGAATTGGCAATTTCCACTTGTACTCTTCCTTTCTACCTTACATCCGGCGTAGTCCGCATCAGTGTAGGCAATAAGATCAAAACAAGATTGTTTAGAGTACCACAAGCCATAATCATATGATGAAATTAAGTATCTCAAAATACGTTTTACAGCTATTAAATGAGATTCCTTGGGGCAAGCTTGGAATCTAGCACACAAACATACGGCAAACATGATATCCGGCCTACTAGCCGTTAAATAAAGTAAACTACCGATCATACCTCTATATGTCTTTTCATCAACAGTTTTACCTTTTTCATCTTTGTCAAGCTTCAATGACGAGCTCATAGGGGTACCGATACCTTTTGCATTGCTCATCCCAAATCTTTTGAGAAGTTCTTTGGTGTACTTCTCTTGATTGATGAAGATTCCTTCTTTTGTTTGCTTGATTTGGAGGCCGAGAAAGTATGTCAATTCTCCCATCATGCTCATTTCAAATTCTCTTTGCATAAGTGAGGCAAATTCTTCACATAAAGAGATATTAGTAGCACCAAAAATGATGTCATCAACATATATTTGGACAAGAAGAAGATCATTGTTACAAGAGGTTTTTGTAAAAAGAGTGGTGTCCACAACACCTCTTGAAAAGTTATTTGAAAGAAGAAAACCACTCAACTTTTCATACCAAGCCCTTGGAGCTTGTTTTAAACCATAGAGTGCTTTTGAGAGTTTGAAAACGTAATTTGGAAATTTTTCATGTACAAAACCGGGAGGTTGTTCAACATAAACTTCCTCCTCAATATCACCATTTAGAAAGGCACTTTTAACATCCATTTGAAAGAGTTTGAATCCTTTAAAACAAGCAAAAGCTAAAAGCATCCTAATAGATTCAAGTCTAGCAACCGGAGCAAAGGTTTGATCAAAGTCTATGCCCTCTTCTTGATTGAATCCTTGGGCAACAAGTCTAGCTTTGTTTCTAATGACTTCTCCGGATTCATTTAGTTTGTTTCGAAAAACCCATTTTGTGCCAATTGTGAGGTGATTATGTGGTCTAGGGACTAAAGTCCAAACTTTGTTTCTTTCAAATTGATTTAATTCCTCTTGCATAGCAATAATCCAAAACTCATCGCATAAAGCATCCTCAATAAACTTAGGCTCAATTTGTGATAATAGGGCAAAGTTATCGATAAAGTACCTTCTTGTTCTTACCCCTTGAGATACATCGCCAATAATTTCATCTTTGGAGTGTCCCTTTGGGTATATTACCTCTTGAGGAAGATTTTGAGTTTCTTGTTCGTTTCCTTGTTTTTCCTCAATCTCTTCTTCCTCCATAGCATGCTCTTCCATTGCTTGAGTGTACAATGGTTGGTTACTTTGAGTGTTATCTATGTCATCATCATCATCAACTTTCTTGTCGAAAATGTTAGTTTCATCAAAATTAACATGAATGGACTCTTCAACACACAAGGATCTTTTGTTGAAAAATTTAAAGGCCTTTTTGTTTGAAGAATAACCAAGAAAAATTCCCTCATCGGATTTTCGATCAAACTTTCCAAGATTGTCCTTGGTGTTTAAAATAAAGCATTTGCATCCAAAAACTTTAAAATAACCAATTGAGGGGGTTTTATTAAAAATGAGTTCAAAGGGAGTTTTCTTTAATGAAGGTCTCAAGATAACACGATTCATAATGTAGCATGCGGTGTTGACGGCCTCTGCCCAAAAATATTTAGGAAGGGAGTTTTCACAAAGCATAGATCTTGCCATTTCTTGTAAAGTGCGATTTTTCCTCTCCACAACACCATTTTGTTGTGGGGTTTTAGCGGCCAAAAAAATTGTGTGTTATGCCAAAATCATCACAAAGTTTTGTAAAATCTTGATTGTTAAATTCTCTCCCATTATCACTTCTCATAGAGATCAATTTACAATCAAGGGAGGTTTGAATTCTTTTAAAAATTTTAACAAACTCATGAAAAGCTTCATCTTTTTTACTCAAAAACAAAGTCCAAGTAAATCTAAAGAAATCATCAACAATAACAAAAGCATACCTCTTACCACCGAGACTAGTGGTCCTCATTGGTCCAAATAAGTCCATGTGAACAAGTTCCAAAGGTTTTGAAGTTGAAATCATTTTCTTTGGTTTAAAAGAGGTCTTGATTTGTTTTCCAAATTGACAAGCATCACAAAGTTTAGTTTTCTCAAAATGAAGTTTTGGCAGGCCTCTAACAAGTTATTTTGAAGATAGTTGATTTAATAAATCCATACTAACGTGACCAAGTCTCCTATGCCACAAAAATGCATCATTATCATGAACCGAGAGACACTTCAAGTTTTGGGAAAGAAAATCTTCAAGATGAAAGACATAGACGTTTCCAACTCTTTTAGCAACAAAAATAGTTTTGTTTTCATGCTTATCAATGATAGAGGAAGAATCACTTTCAAAAACAACCTTTTTTCCACTATCACATAATTGACTAATACTAAGCAAATTGAATTTAAGACCATCAATTAGAAGAACATCCTTAATAAGAGAGGAAGAATTGTTACCAATATTGCCTATACCAATGATTTTTCCTTTGTTCTTATCTCCAAACGTGACAAATCCACTTTCGATTTCTTTGAGATTGCTCATAAGTGATGAGTCCCCGGTCATGTGCCTTGAGCATCCGCTATCCAAGTACCACTTAGATGGCCTTGATTTGTGTTTCTACAAAAGAAGAATTAGAAATGATTTTTGGTACCCACATCTTTTTGGGTCCATGGACGTTAGTTTGGTTTTCTTTAATTTTCCAAATGGTTTTCACTCCTCTTTCAATCTTTTTCTTTATAAAACACTTTGTGGCTTTATGACCACTCTTTTCACAATAGGTGCAACAAAGGTGTGAGTGAGATGATGAAGCCTTTACAAATCGTGTTTGTTTTGAGAAAATATTGGAATGAGTATATCCAATACCATTTTTATTAAAAGGTGATCTTTGAGAGCCAAGAAGTTTTTCAAAGTTTTCTTTTCCTTTTGTGAATTTTTCAATACATAGAGTGAGATCACTCACCTTTTTCTTTAAGACATCATAATCAATCAAACATTTTTCAAGAAAGGAAATTTTTTCACAAAGGTTTTTGTTTTCTAAAACAAGTTTTTGAAAGTCATTATTTGAGCTCTCTTTTTCTTTCTTCAAGACTTCCAAGGATTCAAGAATGCTTTATTTTCACAAATGAGTCTTGAATTTTCATCTAACAAAAATTGAGTTTTGCTTTTCAAATCTTTGTTTCATTTAGTAACCTTTTTGCACTCATCATACATTTCAATAAGCATTATGCTAGGATCAACATCACAATCATCCTCAAGAATACTAGAAGAGTTAGGAAGTGAAGATTGTACCTCATTTTCTAGTGCCATGAAGCATATGTTGGCATTTTCCTCTTCTTCATTTTCACTTGAGTCTTGATCCCAAGTTCCAATTAGACCTTTGCCTTTATTCTTCTTCTTCAATGCCTCAAGCTTGGCTTCTAAAGCTCCCTTTTCCTTTTCAAGGGCTTTGGGACAATTGGCTACAAGATGATCGGTGCTATTGCAATCAAAACACCTAGCTTTGAAGAGTGATGAGCTTTGTCCTCCCTTTTTGAGAGGAGGTTTCTTCCCTCTGTTGTTGAAACCTTTCTTGTAGAATCTTTTGAATTTTCTCATTATCAATGCCATTTCCTCATCGTCATCAACCTCATCTTCATTGTTTGATGAGTAAGTTTGATCATCTTCATTTGCCTTGAGTGCAATGCCTTTTCTTCCTTTTTCTTCATCTTCCATTTCATTCAATCTTTTTATTTTCATTTCATAGGTAAGAAGTGATCCTATGAGTTCTTCAATAGGAAGTAGTCTCAAATCCTTTGATTCCTCAATAGCTAGTGTTTTTGGTTGCCAAGCTTTTGGAAGTGCATCAAGAATTTTTCTATTTGCTTCCCCTCTTGAGTATTCTTTCCCATATGCCTTTAGGCCGTTTGTGATGTTGGTGAACCTTGTGAACATGTCACTAATGCTCTCATTTTGTTTCATCATGAATAGCTCATAGTCTCTCACCAACATAGCCAACTTTGATTCTTTTACTTGATTTGTTCCTTCGTGAGTGACTTCAAGTAACTTCCACATTTCATGAGCCGAATCACATCCGCTCACTCTATTGTATTCGCTTGCATCTAAGGCACAACTTAGAATATTCATAGCTTGAAAGTTTAGGGTCATCTTCCTTGAGTCAAATTCATCAAATTCTTCAATCTTCTTGGCTACCCCATTTATTTTGGGAATGTAGGGACCTTTTTCTACAATGCTCCACAAGTCAAAGTTAATAGAACATATATATATATATATATATTAATTCGAGACTTCCAAAAAGTATAGTTAGTTCCATTAAAGAGAGGAGGTCTATTTGTAGAAGAGCCTTCTACATATGGTAAACTAGAATTATTAGCCATAATAAAGTGAAGATCTTTTGCTTCAAGGGTGTAAGTCCTTTTTTAAGAAGCCCTGCTCTGATACCAATTGAAAAACCTTAGAGGGGGGGTGAATAAGGTTTTTGGCTAATTTAAAAAAATCTTTTGTGTGATTAGAGAGATAAACCTCCAATTTGTTTGTGAAAGATTTCTAAAACTCTTTTTAATAAGAATCCACACAAAACACAATCTTATAGTATTGGCAATTAAGAAAAGAGCATGCACAACAATTTATAGTGGTTCACTCTCTCAAAGAGCTACATCCACTACCTTGAGACTCAACCCAAGGATTTCACAAATCCACTAACTTCAAAGTTGGTTACAAAGCTATACAATGAGGTTCACCCTTCAAGGGTTTTACACTAAAACCTCAAACACAACAATACAACAAGTTAATCAAAGGATCACCCAAAGGGTTTTCCACAAACCTTTGATCACAATAAAAATAGAAAGAGTTAGGAGCAATGTTACCAAATGAGCTTGAGAAGAGGATGATTACAACTCAATGGAATACTTCTACAAGCACCTCTTTTCTTCTTCTTTGATGGATGATCAACAATGAAGCTCAAGAAGATTTTTGTTTGGGATTGAAAATAATTTGCAATAAATGAATTTTTGAAGCTCTTTAAATGTCTTAAATGTTCTCAATGAATAATTCCCAAACTTGTTGCATTTATGGCTGACAATTGATTGTTTATATAGAGTCTTGAAGCTCAAGATCGTTGCCTAAAGAAAATAGCTGTTACTTTTCAGAAATGACCGTTGCATTCTGTGCAACGGTAATATTTTTTACAGTGACAGCAAAAACCGGACGACCGGGTTCCGAAAAACGGACTTCGGTTCTTTAAAACGAAAAGATTCGGACTTGTTCAAGCTGGAAAACGGACTGCCGAATTTTGATTTTGAAAAATCGGACGACCGGTTCAAAAACCGGATGACCGAGTTTTTTGAACAGAAAGATTCGGACTTGATTTTTCTGAAAAACAGACTGCCGAATTTTTAACTTTGGAAAAACGGACGACCGGTTCTAAAACCGGACTGCCGAATTTTTGTTTTCCTCAGCCAAGTTTCTTTTTAAACAAAAACTTTCTTCCTTGTTTCAAAGGCATGTATTCTTGACAATCATTTTAAAGAGAAGAAAAACTTTCCAAAACATCTTCAGTCAATAATACTTAGATTTTAACAAAAGATTATATTTTAGAAAAACACAAGAAGAGCTTCATATATGATCAATTAATCAAAGACTAAGACTAGGGAGTTTACAAGATAGTACCTAGTTTATTCTAACAAAGACAATGCCTTCAATGTCTTCAATGATTTGATCTTGGCATGGCTTGATCTCTTCTTCTCTATTTTGCCCTCATCAACAAGATCTTTTGCTTGAGACTTTGAGACTTTACATGTTCTTCTTTTGTTTTATGAAAGGTTAGCTAACATACTCACACAAGCATATGTTAATCATAATCAAAACACAAGTATTAATGCCCTTAGGGCTAACACTAACTTATGTACAACTATGTCTTTGGGAATACGATCCAAATCATCCAAATTCCAAGCGAAGATAACTTTGAACTCAACAAGGATATCCACAATCTTCACACGTAGATTAATGGATAAATCTCATCCTATTCTGACAGCTCGATCAGGAAAAGAAGTATCAAGGGCAAAAACTAATATTCCCCTTCAAGTTACACATTTGGAATTTTAATATCTTCCTCTTCTTCTTTGATTTTAACTTCTTTCGCCATGGTAAAGTAACATTCATGAGCTGCCTTGTGATCTCCGTATATAATATGAACATTACTCCATCAGAAACCTCCATGGATAGATCACAAGTGGCTATTTTAGTTCGTAACTGATTAAGTGCTGGCCGCCCCATGATAGAATTTTAAGGAGATGGAGCGGAACTACAAGAAACTCCACAATGTAAGTAGTATCTCCAGGCTTAGATTTCCTGATACCTTGAGTCTCTTTTACTTTGTTCTCCAATTCACGCTTGTGCCTGACATAATTATCTCCTGAATGGATGTCATAATTTTATTCAAGAGTGCATTAATATTTGTGGGCTCCTTGTTAGCCAACTTCCATGAAAGGTAGTATTGCATAGTCCATGTGTGTATGGTTAGATAAATTCTTCTTGGACAAATCAGGAATTTCCTTGAGCAGCTTGATTAAATCTCGCGGTGTAATCTCGCATGGATTCATAAGGCTTTTAATGAACACTAAGTAGAAAGTTAGATGTCGTGTAAAAATTGCTTAAGCTAAGAAATGCTTGATAATCTTTTCACCCAACTCACTGAAGCTTGAAATACTTTGCAATAGGAGATGAGCGTACCAAGCGAGAGCTTTTCCCGTAAAAGAAGTGGGAAATAAAAGGAAGTAAGCAATCTCAGATGCATTATACACATACATGGAGGAGGTAAGCCTCCGCATATGTTGTACAAGGTCAGTGGCGCCATCATCAGTCTCGTGTTTGAAATGAGTGAAATGGTTTTGTAATGGTGCAGAAGCATAAGTATCAATGAGGGGATTGTGATGTAGAAAATCCCAATTGTGTTCAACTGTAGCTATTGGAGTAGGCGTCATTTGTGCAGTTGCTTGATTAACCATATCATAAATAGTAGCTCCAATTGTGGATGGTCTACGCGATGTAGTGTCTCTTGGTATGGAAAAAGATGGAATAGTAGGGAATGGGAAAGTGGGCACTGTGAATTATAGTTGAGAAGTAAATCCTTATATGATATGAGTAATCCGGGTAGAAACAGTAGGAACGGAAGATTAAGCTAACATTGCTTGCAGAGAAGCCAATAACAATTGTAACTAAGAAATTTGATCAGGTTGCAAAGAGAACGATCGTAGACCCAAATCCTGATAAGGGAGTTTGTTGTCCGAAAATCCCTTGTAAGGTAACAGAAAATAGAATCGATATGGTTTACATCGGCACATAGGAAGTCCCAGAAGAAGTAATTCCCTCCAGTATGATATCTATAGGTAGCATGGAACCCTCAAAAATCATCAAGGAAGAAAGATTGCTTTCACCACAACGATGGGCACCAATTGATGATTCCTGACTACTGGAATGGGTTCCTCATAAAAGTTGAAGGATACTCCTAAAAGACAACACAATACATAGAGCAAGATAAATACCATTTTACCTCTGATATTTAAGTCAGATAGTAAAAATGGCAAGGTAAAAACAATGTAAAAATGAACTTGGAAGTAAATAATCAATAGGTCATATTTATAAAAGACTCAACTGTAGGGTTATAATCTCTCAACCGATGTGGGATTGTATAAAAGAACCTCCTGACCTCTTAATCTTTGTGAAGTCAGCAGATTCCTATGTGATTTAACTAAATGAGTTAACTTCATTCCTGGTCTTCAACTACCAATTAAGGGTTCTTTGGGCCAAATAAATTAACCAAGATGGGCTGATCCCATCATTAGGGTATGAAAAATACATTTGCTCCTAGAAGCGCATTTATATATAATTTCATTTTCATTCCGACATAAAATAATAATTTTTCCAATCACTTTAATGGAAAGAGAATTACATTCCATTCCGAATGATAAAAGATTCCAAATGGTAAAGGATTTCATTTCATATCATTTCAGTGTACAATCATATTTTCAATAGAATTGTATTCATATATAATTCTCGAATATGATACCTTAAGGGATACAAAATTAGTCCTTAATTCTACTTGGATAAACTTACATGCATATTTTATTCAATCGTCCAAATCATATGTTCATGTAATATATTGGTAGAAATGAGCAAAATTGGTTTAGGGACGAAAACACATTCTACGTGAGTTAAATTAACATATAGGCCTTCCATGGATATTTTTCTCAAAGCACGAGTCCTCTGCTTGGAATATGAGCATGTTACCACTTTAAATAATGAGGAATATATACATGACGGACAAAACTTTTATGTTCCCTTTTGAGATCAGCAGGCCCTTGCTCAACTATCTATAAAAGGAAAGGAGTTGCTTTTTCATCAAGATCAAAATAGAATCCCTTTGTTTGGAACTCATAGTATTAACATTATGCCACCAGAAAATAATCTATGGAGACCCTCTAGTATAGGGGTATTGAAGCTAAATGTAGATGCTACTTGGACTACTCACAAAGTAGGTACCGTGGAGTCTTTCGCAATCATGAGGGATAAGTCAGACTGGAATTTACCCAAGCACTTACTCAGTCCCCATCCCCTAAACATACAGAGACTATTGCCATACAAGAAGGACTTCAGAAGGCAGAACGATTTAGTTTTAGTAATTTCATTCTTGAGAATGATTGTAAAAAAGATAGTTGATGAACTCAATCCTGGAGCTTGGTCCTCTAGTGTGCTAGGACTTTTATTTAACCAAATTTGACCGCTCATGGAAAACCAGCATATAACTATTCATTTTGTTAAGCGAACTACCAATATTCCAATTGATATTCTACCTGGCTGCTCTATCTCAAACTACCTTTCCAATATTTTATTAAAATTGGTACCTGATGTAATTTTTACTGCTGTATAAACAAACAACTAATAATACAATTTATATTCTTGCAAAAAAAATTAACAAACTATATTGTTCTGGGTGAAAATATTTGATATAATAACACCAAATAATCCCTTTAAAAATTAAATCATTTATCTTTAAAAAAGAAAAAATTATGAATAAAATTAGGAAACTAAAATAATTTGTGATTATTTAACAAATTTTTCAATTCATATGTATTTTAGGAGAACACAGGCCAGGCCACAGGCCCAATTTACTTGGGGAATCATGGACTGCACAAATACTAATGGACACAATTATGTGTACACGTTAACATCGTGTTCCCAAGAAAACAACTCATGAACCCACCTCTACCCTTCTAGTCCTCTTGGGTATTCAGTACACTAGCCTGCCGACACTCCACTCCTGTATTTGAGTTTGGGTGCAAAACGAGTCGAGATGGTCCCCAATATCTTCTGAGTACACTTACTTTCTAGAATATTCTTTTTATAAATATAAATTTTATTTGAATAAAAAATAAATTTTAAAAAAAATTATTAAAAAAATATATTAAAAGATATACTATAAGGGTGTAATAGACGATTTTCTTTTTCGTTAAATAAGAGGAACCTTAGAACGAGGAATAAAAAGATTAAATAAAGTAATAGAGATAAAACCAAACATAAACATGTGAGTAAATAAACTAGTATTAAAACTAAGAAAATAAACAAACACGCAATAATCTTCTTCGCAACATCTTCTTCGTAATCTTCAAACCACAGCGGCACAAAAAGCTCAAATTCATCATGTTTTTTAGAAGTCAACAACTTAAAAGATCATGTGTGTATCAACAGTCTTGAAAACTGTATCGGAAAGACGAAGAATATTGTGGGAGATACATGTCAAGCTCGGGTTGATAAAAAGCTTCGAAAAAACCAAAATAAAACTCTGATCAAAGATCGATATTAGATCGGGCCATCAAATTTTAAATCTTGAAGAAAAATACTTAAAGAAAAGATTATTTTAATTTGTGATAAAATTAGAGAGACAAAAACACAAAAAAGAAAGCATAAAGGAAGAGATGCAGCCAAAATTTGAACTCCGATAGCTTGCATTCAAATATGGCTGGTAAAGGAGGAAGCTGTCGGTGAAGAATGTTGCAGGCAGAGGGAGGGTTGTAGACAGGGGGAATTATAGTATCAAAAGAAATTAAAAATAAAATTTTCCTATCTTAAATTACAATCTAAATGCACCGGTATTCGTTTTTTAAGTTCTTGATCGGAGGATAGTAAACAGTTAATTTTTCCTTAATTATATTATTGAGACAATTTAATTCACTTAGATCTAAATCAATGTATAATAAATACTAAATAGCACCTGTGTATGTGAAATGGAAATAAAAGTAACTAGAAAAACAATGGCAGAGCAGACCATAGAATATGTTAAACCAAGTTGTTTCCCGTAATCAACACAAAACCTTCCCGGCATATTGGTTTAATTTTAGTGTCATTTCCCCCTTAGAAAGTGAGCACATTGTTTTTTATATTTCTTTGAGCCCATAGAGGGATCAAAACGACTTTATATTAACATAGAAAAATAAAATAAAAATTCTATCATTACTTTCTTTTTTATACATCTAAAAAGGAAATGTGATTCAAACTCAATCTTAGTTTGGGTGGGATGAAATCAGAAAGAGGAGTAGGAGGAAATGTAAATCATAACGTAAATATTTTATTTACGTCGTTTGATTGCAATGTAAAAGTAGAGGAAATATAAATGCTACCCGTAAATGTCAGTAAATTAGCCCTCCCAAAACAGATGGGGTGGGACGTAAAAATATTAAAAAGTCAATTTTATCCATTTATAAATTAGTTAATTGCAAATTTATCTTAAAATAAACTCCTACCATATATATATATATAACATTCTTAACTTTGTATAATAAATATAATATTAAATATATATAATAAAAACTATTTATTTTATACTTTTTATCCCAACAAAATAAAAGAAAATATATGTGATTTACTTTTTTCTATCCCTACCTAACAATTTTGAAATAAATAAATATATTTCTCTTAGAAAAAATAAATAGTGTCACTCTTGCTCCTTTCCGTCCTTCTTCACCCTCTTCCAATCTTCTGCCCCTTCTCTTAACCAAACTAAGGAGTCTTTATTACTTTTCTACAAAATCTAGTATTTTTTCTTTTAAAGGCACAAAATCTCGCATTGATATACATTCAAATGGGAAAAAATCAATAAATTTTTAAGTCTAGACATTTTCTGTACACGAATTTCACTTTTTCTTTCCTTTTTTTTTTATGAGAACTTTTTTCTTTTCTCATTCCATTTAATTGTTTATTTTTTATAAGGGATCACATAAAATAAGCAATGGATACTTAGATTTATTTACCTCATGTTACATAATAGAACAAATTTTCATTTTTCTATATGCTTTAATTTTTACAAAATTTTAAAAAGTAAAATCAAACCCTATCTAATTACACAAATGTTATTTGATTACAACTTATTTTAGGAACATAATTTCAAAAGATATGATATATCTTCTAATTAAATAAAAAAAATCAAAATTTACCAAATCAAACCGTGTAACAATTTTCAAGTCAACAACAATAAAATACAGAGACAGGATAATTTCGTAGTCGTGAAGCACTAGATCAAATGTGAGGTCTCAGACAGGCATCTATATGCATAGCTACCGTTTATAGGCGCGTCTAAAATTGGACAATGGTTCTGAACCGTCAAATTGAAGTTGTTGTAAGAGTATTACGTTATTGACGGTTCTACTATATTATTCTTTTTGATGGAGACTTATTCTTCTTGATGGAGACTGTACTTTAGTTTCAATAAGGAGATTGTGAATCCAACAGTCACCAATACTTGACGTGGGACTTTGTGTTGGACTGCCACCTACACTCGCATCGACGGTGACAAGAGGAAAAAACATATTTTTTTGGAGAAAAAACCAATTGCTAATGACAATAAAGCTAAAATTAAAGTGAAATTACTTTTCTTGTTTAGTAATAATTAAAATAAAACCCTACCTACTTTCATAAAAACTACTATTAATTAATCAAATTGACGAAATTACCCCTTTCACATGTAATTAAACGAAATAGCCTTGATTTTTTTATTATTTTTTTTTAAAGAAACATACTAACATTTTTTTTTAAAAAAAACTTTGGGAAGGGGAAATACTAAAAACATGGAGCATTACATTTATTTTATTTATTTTTCTCATCAAACCCGAAATTCATTTAAAATAAGAATGGTATATGGAAGTGCACTTTAGAAATTTTAGGTCAAAATAAGTTGATTGATTTCATATCAAACTAGCGAAACGTTTATTAGAGTAGAATTATACCCTATAACAAGACTACATTAACATTTGGTATTTAGAGGAAATTCACTAAAAGTAAAATATAAGGCCAATTCAAATCAAGCATTACTATACAAGATTGACCAACAATCTGTCAATACAAGAATGATTTTATTTGGTCCGTATAAGCGTAATTTAATTGATTTTGGGATTTTAAAGTTGGTAATAATAATAATTTTATCCAGTACCCATATAGACATACTTTAGTTGATTTTCGGATTGCAAAGTTAGTAATAAGGGCCAAATCGTGCCAGCGACAATCTGATAATTTCAAAACCTCCAAACGAGAGGTTTCTTGTGTGTACTGAGCCGCTGAGTTTATAATTTACATCCTCTACTTCGGCGTCGAACGGTCTGGTGAGAACGTGAAGGCGAGGAATTTTTCTTTTTGGTAACAAGAATGACTTTATTCGGATGAGGACTTGACTTGAATATAGTTATTTTAATTGCATTCTTCCATAGAACACATAATTTGTCAAAATTAATTATTTGAATTTTTTTTTGTACTACATAGGTGAATAAATAGTTTTTTATCAAAATTTTTTATGACTTTTTTTTATCAAAATTTATGAATAATTATAAAAAACCTACATTTTAATATATATACCCAGAATTCTCTTAAAAGAATTACTCAGCATAATTTTTTTTTTTTCACAAAAAAAAAAAATGGAGAGAAAAAACCCCCTCATCTCACCAGCCAAGCTCAGTTGATTCTGGGGCTGCAGAGTTGGTCCAAGAGCCAATGTTGGAATCTTGGCAGTGTGGGAATTTCAATCTCTCCAATGTGGGAGGTGGTTCCTTGTGTGCACCAGGTCCTGGCCTCCAGTCAGCAGGATCGCTGAGTCACTATGATTTACATCCTACACTCGAGTGTCGGACAATCTGGTGGGGACCCTGAGGGCGAGAGATTCGCCTTTTTGTCCAAGAAGGGTAGCTTTGTCAATGAAAACCATTTTCTTCCAATATTCCTTCGTACTATACCAGTCCTCGTATTATCCCAAAAAAAAAAAAAAAATCATTATCATTTTTTAATTTCCTGACGTCCTATACACAAAAATACATTTCCTAATTTCCTTTTGTCAATGAAGTCTCCAAACTCTCTTCAAAACCTTCTTCCCTAAGCTCTCCTCTCTCTTTCGCATTAATCACTTCATCAGATCCAACAAACTCTGAAGATTTTCCATATTAACATTGCCATTTCTGCCTCAAATCGCATCTCAAACTGCGCAAATTGATTCAGATTTTCGTTTGTACAGGTACTTGTATGTATAGCGTCTATCTGAATTGAATATTTGTGTTTGTGTGAGATACAATGGGGGCAGTACCATCAACGCCGCGGTGGAGTAGTGGAGGTATGAGGCCGGCGGAGACGGCGGAGTATTTAATTGGAACATTGGTTGGGGAGAAATCGTTTCCCTTGGGGTCTGATTACTGGCAGAAACTTCTCGAGCTTCCTCTTGATCTCCGTTGGCCTGCTGACCGTATCCTCCATGCTTCTCAACTCTTTGGTTAGTTTCTTTTTCATTGTCGTTCTCGTTTTCCTGGTCGTATTTTAGTTTGCATTGTGAAAAGGTTATGGAAATAATGCTACTGCCGATTGCAAAGGATTGCTTAAATTGTGACTTGTTACTGATGTGATCAGTTTAGTTTGGTATTGGTAAATTAATTTAGTTTTGGCGGTATATTGTTTCTGTTTTTAGAGGTTCGTAGGTCGGATATCTGTGTTTGAATTGACAAAGGTTTATCAATTCAATTTCTGGAATTTCAGCTTGTGTTTGGGTGAACTTGTCCGTTCGAAAAGCAAGTAAACATGAAATGTACGAACTTTTAGCATGCTTCTCAACAAATAGCTTTGAATTTGATTTAGTTAGTGAAGTTCTTTTACATGGATATGCTTAGGTATTTAGTCACAGCGAAGCACAGAAATTTTATTAGGACATTCTACAAAATGAGGAATAATTAAGCTTCTTACATCTTTAAGTTTTCATTAAGCTTCTTATGAGATGTGTTCCTTGGTTATTGGTGGTCTCTATGAAGTGCAGATAGAATTTATTAAGGATTAGGTTACTTTATCAGCTGTTCTGGCTCTTTGTTTGTACTTTCATCAGAGTTAGTTCTAGAAAGAGAGTTTTAAAAGATCACGGCATGCATGAGACAACTGTTGCTGCTTTAAAAGACGCAGCATCAACGTTGCTTCTGCCGACCTTCATATGTGCTTTTTGCTATAAAACTCCTGGATGATATTTGTTTTTGAGGTTGTAAACACGCGGAGACCGTAGTTGCAAATGCATATTCTTGTTTCACCAGCACACTTTAATATGGACATGTGAATGTTTGGAAATACAGAAATTCATGATTGGTATGTTTGGCAATTCATAGATTAAAGCATGTCCAGCTACTTAGATACTCTTTGAAGTGCACGTGGAGGCTGGAAATGATGGACTCACTGCTAGCTATTGTAGTTCTTGAGTGCATACTTTAGCAGAACAACTATACTTTTAAGGGTGTAGGTGCGGCTGGCTGCCTAAACTAGATACAGAGACTTAGTTGTGTATTTAGTTTCAACCCGAACATCACCTCTTTCTTCCTAACTTGGGAATAAGAACTTCAACTAGGCTAAGAAACATTTGAACATTGTTAAACAAGCTCTCTTAGGATTTGCGAACAGATTCCTCAACCTGATCTTAATGTTGTTAATGCATTTATCCCTTGTTTGTGCTTGAAAACGAAAAGAAGCAGAAATTCTAGAATTTAATTTTCTCAGCATGAGAAATTCTATCTCAAAATTGTTTGAGATCTAAAAGAAGCATGCAATTTTGACTTAAAAAAATATGTAAATCAGTAATCATTTTTTGGCTCCCTGAATGTCACTCACAAATCTGCATCTTGTTCTCTTTTTTATTTCTGCAGCACAGAACAATCGTTACACAAGGCACCTTGCAAAAGTTCTGGTTCATCTATCATGGTGTTTGGAAGAGTGTATTTCTACCCCTGAGGTGCCATCCGTAGCCATTGTGAAAGCTCTAAATGCATTATACATCTCATCTGTTTTCCTGAAATATTTCATTGAGAATGTTAAAAGTGACAACTTTGAAGAATTATACCTATCTCTAGATCAAAGTGAACCGTTGCCAACTAATTTCTCAACAGGTAAATTTCCTTTTTTCTAATTTTCTTGGATATATATCTCATTCTTTTGTTCCACCTTTTTACCTTTGATCGGCAGTTTCCTTGAATCTCTCTGTCTCTGTCTCTGTCTCTCTCTGTCTGTCTCTCTCTCTCTCTCTCTCTCTCTCTCTCTCTGTGTCTCTCTCTCTCTCTCACACACACACACACACACACAAACTCATACATGTATACTCACCATTCTGAATAAGTATCTCTCAAACCACTTATATAGCAATCTTAAGTGAATCTGCTTGCTCCTCTCTCTGTCATGTTTTTTGGTGAAAGGGGGAGGGGAGGGGAGGGGAGGGAGGGGAGGGGGGTGGGTGGGTGGGGCGGGTTGTCTTTGCAAGGGTTGTGATGGGGAGTTTAGATTGGTGAGCTCAGGAAAATAGGAGGGGTTTTGAATGGCGAGGAAGCTTTGTGCCTAAGTAATTTCTACAAATGTAAATTAAGTTTTTCTTTCAAATGACAACTTGTGTGGGTTTGAAGGAAAGAAATCCATACCCTTCTTTGAAAGAGGTGGCATTTGATAATTGTTGATTGTGAAATAAATTGGATGGAATCATGATAAGCTCATATGGGAAAATTTATGTTCAAAAGGATGGTAGTACTTTGCCTGGATCAGTTCTATTTTATCATTTCCTTCCTTTTGTTGGCTCTTTTGATCCTTTTTTTCCCCTTTCTTTTTTTCTCTGTCCTCTCTTCTTGTCCCTGATCTTTAACTTCCCGCCCCCGCCAAATCGATCAATCATAAGCTCCAGTTAGAGAATGTGTTGTAAATTATTTTCTTTATTCAACTTGTTCCAGAATTTGTAGAGCATCTAGGTAATCAAAATTATCATTGTAGTCGATCAGTTATTACTGAATATGTATTTAGTGTAAAATTTTTGCGTGGATACATTTTGATGTGGGGGAGGGGTTGGTGGGGGGTGCTTTATAGAAGTCCTTCAATTCAATTGATCATAAATTCTTAGAAAACGGATTGAGATCTTGTCCAATTGTGCATCAAATACTTAACTATAAACTGAATTTAGTTGGATCTCCCATTGTATTTATCTTGATTGAGAGCTTAGAGTTATCCCTCCCTGGTTTGATTTATCTTATTCTTACGCTAATTACTTTGAACCTGCGGATTAGTGTTCAATATTTCTGATTCTAACCATTGTTCACTTTTCTTTTGATGCAGATCAAAACATTAAGCATCTGGTTATGCATAGTGTGCTTAGCTTTCTCAGCAAAGTAGACGTGAGGTATGGGCCAATATGACTCACTAATTTTTCTTGTTCTTGAGCTTATTAAAATGTGGCTGATGATTTGATGTCTTTTCTTTTTCCCCCAAAGCGGCAACACCTATCTTTTACACTATGAACTTCTTCACTTCATGCTCATTGCAATGTCAACTCAGCTTCTTTCTGGACCCTCACCAGGTCCAGATGATGTCCACCCTTTCATGGACGCAGCAATGGTTCAGGTAGCCTGAAGATTCTTTACTTTCATATGCATGATTTTTGAAAACCTGCTGATCTTTTCCTGTGCTTTTACAGGAAAACTCTTTGGTTATTTCGGTTGTTCGCAAGTTACTCCTCAATTACATCTCAAGGCCAAACTTTCCAACCAGTAGTTCATCTACCAGCATATTTTCAGATGTAAATCAGCCTGGTGTCCTGCAAAGAGTTGGCTCAGCAGCTGGTATGCTGAAAATTGACTCGCATGCGAATCACAGCATGTCTTGCTGTTTGTTTTGCCACGTAATTTCTAATTAGAACTAGAAAAGTGTTTAGGCTCTATCCACATATTAGAAATGGGTGCCAATAAAGACATAAAATAGCGATTCCTGCTTGCATTATGATGTTGGTATGTTTTTAGTCTAAGCCTATAGGTCCTCATTCGCCAGACGTTACACGTACTATTTGTTTGAATTTTAAGCCATTATTTTCTCTTCCATTTTTTAACATGAATTTGTGAAATCGCATGATGATTAAGGGGTCATTTTTGTTTCGGTAGTCGACATAAGAGCTGTTGAATGTGAAGAATATTCTAGAAAATTACTTTGAATTTCAGACAATGTTACCCATGATTAAAACAATTTCAGCTAAGATTTTCCAGCATGTATAAACTATATTTTGGCTTTAAAAAATTTTCTTCTTTCATTTGAAACCACTAGTTTTCTTCACTTTCAGCAAATCTCGTGCTACTACCATTCAATTTCTTCGTCAGTGCATCAGGACATGCAACAAGAAGTCCACTTGCTGAGAGTAGTCTTAGCATGCTGCTTATACTTGTACATTATCGCAAGTGTGTCGGCATGGACTATATAAAGGAAAAAGGAGACTGCAATGCATCTCTTCCGAAGGAAGAAACATATTTTTCTGAAAATCCCTATTGCAAGGCCTTAGAAAACGCTCGAGATATTGAATGTGAGTTTCCTATCTTGTTATCCTTTTAAAGTGCTGTCATGTCATGTAATTCTCAGTTTCTAAGTACTCTATTTGCAGTTGATCGCGTGGACATTGAGGGTAACACACATAATGGTCCTCTTGTGAGATTACCTTTTGCTTCTCTCTTTGATACTCTCGGCATGTAAGTGTTTATTGGTTCAGCTAGCGCAGAATTTCTGCACTCATGTTCAATATGTTATTGCATTTCTAATTCTGAGCTATGCTGCACTTTCGGTTGCATGGTTTTCTGTTCATGTTTTGGTAGAATATCTGATACTCCACTTTTCTACACATTTCTAATGAATAGAAAAATGGACATCCAATTTCTGATACAGGGAATAACCTTTAAGGTTTTCCCTGGTTCTCTACGGTATTTATAAAGTTTGAGGGTAGAATTTTGAGAATGTACACATGTGCATGCATGTTTTTACCCTTCATGCATACATAAATATTTCTAATTCTTAGTTTAGTTCTGCTCTTTATCTGATTCAGGTGCTTGGCCGATGAGGGTTCTATCCTCCTGCTTTACTCTCTGGTGCATGGGAATTCAGCTTTTCTAGAGTATGTTTTGGTGCGAACAGATCTTGATACACTGGTATGCAGAAATAAATTCTTATCTTCAATCTATATCTGTTTTGGTATAACATTTAAGTAATATTCATGCTCTGAGGAATTTCACTAAGCAAATTGTAGGAAACATGTAAAATGTTGGAACAGGAGAAGTCAATATTACTGTAGAATCTTGTTTTGTTGCGTTTTATGGCAAAGAAACTATCCTTCTGGTCCCTTATCTTGATTTTCATTATTTAATGATTCAACAGCTGATGCCCATGATGGAAACTCTGTATAATGCATCATCAAGGACATCCAATCAGATTTACATGGTGCTGATTATCCTTTTAATACTTAGTCAGGACTCTTCTTTCAATGCCAGTATCCACAAACTGGTATGAATCACCTCTATAAGCTTGTTACTGGCCTGGAAATAGCTGTACTGACCTATTATGTTTCTTGCCAGATGCTGCCTAGTGTTCCATGGTATCAAGAACGTCTTCTTCATCAAACATCTCTGGGCTCTCTTATGGTCATAATTCTAATCAGGACTGTCAAGTATAACCTATCTAAGCTTCGGGTATGGTTCAAGTAATCATGTGTTCCTAAGCTCTCTGCCTCTTTTTTGTGCTTTTGGAGGATTTGATATTATTTGATTTATAATGTTCCTGCACTGAGGGATGGTACGGTAACCCTCTCTTCCGCTACTGGTGGACTGTTGCACAGAAAGGCCGACAGAAGCAATGAGTTTTCCTATGATTGTGTGATTTTAGATTATATTTCTATTTAAATTCTTAAATCTGACTGGAAACATTTGACCAACATGTTTTAAGATCCTTTATATCAGATTTTTTGGTATTCTTTGGATCATTGTTAGCAGGTCTATTAAGATCCCAAAAGGCAGAATTGTTATTATTGCTTCTAAATTACGCTCTAGAAGTTCTCATGATACGCTTTTAATCAAATGCTAAAAGACAAAAATAGTCAACTAAGTTTAAGCTTTATGAAGGAAAGCATATAAGTATCAGGGAATTTAGTTTCATCTGTTTCTGTAAGTTAATTTAATTGTCTCTTCCCGTTTATAAGCTCCGGAGTTGCTAAATTATGGTAATACTTTCTATTTGAGTAATTGTTAGAATATCTAAAACATGAAAGCTGTCAGAATATTTGGTATCCGAAATTCAATTGGAGCTTCATAAACTAAAAAAAAAAGAAAGAACATGGAAAGAAATTATTTTATTTCTCGCTTTCATTAGATCTGATCTTCATCCTCTCATGAACAAAATTTTTGTCTGTTTCCAATTACAAAATTCCTATCTTCATGGGTCCTTCCTTGTGAATCACAACTGCAATGTGGCCTTGCTCAGAATGACATTGGTACTTGGTGCTTGTTTTGTGATTACGAGGCGAAGTTTACTGTAATAATATAACTTATTGAATTTGCTGCAAGTGGTTGAATATGCTAGTCGTATATGTACCTTCAATGCCCTAACCAGAGAAAGATCTTGGGAATTCCTCTAATAGACCTCTTCATGTACAGTGAAAACATTGAGACAATATCTTCTAGACTGTAGTTTTAAAGAAGTTGATCAATGTAATAGTTTCTAACATCAATTGAAACAGGACGTTTATCTCCATACAAATTGTCTTGCCACTTTGGCAAACATGGCACCCCATGTCCACCGCCTGAGTGCCTATGCTTCACAAAGATTAGTCAGCCTCTTTGATATGCTTGCTCGCAAGTATGTTATTGCTTTTCTCCTGCTCTTTTGCATAGTTAGTGTTTAGTCAGAGGAAATCTTTTCATGTTTCATCTTTGGGACTACTGATTTATTTATTTATTTCAATTATGGATATAAAATATAGGTACAACAAATTAGCAGAAATGAAAAATGACAAGATGCAAATGCCTAATGGTGAATCAAGAGAAGGAGATAGCCTTCCCGAAGATACGGTAGTATATTCCTTTACCTTGTTTGCATATTTTTTAATATTTATTTCTTCTATAAACCTCTGTTCTCGACAACAACTAAACACTATTATTTGATGCAGTCAGCAGAATTGCATATTTACACAGACTTTTTGAGAATTGTTCTGGAAATATTGAATGCCATTCTTACATATGCTTTGCCACGGAATCCTGAGGTATATAATCTGATTCATTCATACTCATGCAAATTATTGCAAGTAATTGGATTCTTATTAATTATATGGTATATTAAAGCTTTATCAGTTAGCATATTCTTGCTGTTTTTACTGTAGGTTGTTTATGCAATTATGCACAGGCAAGAGGTCTTTCAGCCTTTCAGGAATCATCCCCGTTTTAATGAGCTGCTTGAGAACATATTCACAGTATGTGCTCAGATTTTGATATTTTGTTGACTTGTGTTAATATGGATGTTTTGGGTATAAAATTCAAGTTAAGAAGATTCTTTGATGCCAGTTCATTGGGTTGTCTCAAGTTTTTCATGATCAGTTACTGACGAGTTTTCAGAACCGTCTGTTGATAATCATGATGACCTGCTGTTTTTGTAGGTGTTAGACTTCTTTAATAGCCGCATGGATGCTCAAAAGGTGGATGGGGAGTGGTCAGTGGAAAAAGTACTTCAAGTTATAATCATCAACTGCCGATCCTGGAGAGGTGAAGGCATGAAGGTGCAAAACAAAAGCTTTTTAACTGCTAGTTTGAACTACCACTAGATCTTAATACACGTTGATCATCAATTAAATACTTTTATATTTGGAACATTTCGTGATTGTTATTTCTAAGTGTTTATTTATACCTCATAACTCATCTCTTGAATAGATGTTTACACAACTACGGTTTACCTATGAACAAGAGAGTCATCCGGAGGAGTTCTTCATACCATATGTGTGGCAAGTAGTTCTGGGTCGCAGGTATTACCTTCTTCAAATGTCTTGTTTTTTTTTTCTACAAGGGAATTGCCAAAAAGATCAACAATTAAGTAAAACGCCAGGAAATGTTCCGTTCACACTCTTGACGTTGTTCTTCCTTCTCCCGGGTCCCCAATAACTCAAATTGTTTAGAAAGTAAATAAATGACTTGTTGGCTCCTTTATCCATTACTTAAAGGTATATTCTTTTAGCTTATTTTAAGCTATAAGCTGTTTTAGACCTGTTCTCGAGTGCTTATTACATTTGTTTATAGCTTTAAAAAAGCTGATACTTTTGAAAAGTTACCCTAAGGGTGCTTGTCAAAATTGCTTGTGCTTTTGCCCTGCTGGGGCTTGTTAAGTAACTGTGCTCTTGCGCAACTTGTGCACCCACATCCAAATTAAAGGGCAAGACCTGCTTGTATTTTGTTATTGTGCCTCATCTTTTCCCAATCAACTATGTAACACACGGATTCAGTTTATTAATACTTGTTTTTTACACTATTGCAGTGGTTTGAGTTTCAATCCCGGCAGCATAAATTTGTTCCCCATAGACCTTTCTCCAGAAGTGAGTATTCTGCAATACGTTTCTGCTTTCGTGGTGCACATAGTTATGCAAGATTTATTCTGTGTTTGTACCATTACTCTCTAAAACTGGTTTTGTTTAATGATTCACTTTAGAACAGGGATTTTGCTCATAATTATTGCATACAAAGTTCTTCGGATTAAGTTTAATTCATTTCCGTTTGTCTATTGTGAATATATATTCTCTTCTGATTGTATGATAAACTTCGTTGGGGTTTTGTTAAACATGTTTATAACATACTGTAATTTGTTAGAAACAGGAGGGTGGAGATGCTGGAGAGATGGCTGAGAAGCTAGAAAACACGGAGTTGAATGGCCATGATTTTGGAGTGTTAACGGACGTCTGATGAAGATGGTATATCATATATGTTTTTTGTAAATAGACAAGTGAAATAGTACAAATGGATTTATTATTATTCTTTTTTGTTTATAAATATATCTCCAGCGTAGAAAGCCGTAGTTTATAGTCCAATTTTCCCTTTATATTTTTTTCTTCCCTTTTGTGACTTATTATGGCCAGTGAAATGAATAAACATATGCTTAATTCCGTTCTGGGTTGCTCAATATATTACGAGTATTCTCCCTCCCCAACCCCCCTAAATATGTGTATTTGGATTTTGGACACTAATCCACATTGTTTTGTCATAATATGATGGAGAAACTTGCAATATTAGTAATTTTATATGTTTTAAAGTCTACTTTCATTTATTATTATTATTTACTTATTTTGTAATTCAAAAAAAGATAGGGGAGGGTATCGTTTATGAGGCTCAAAGATGTGCCATTCAATTACAATATACTCTTGGTTCACAATACTATATTATTTAGAAGATTTTTATGTTTCACAATAAAAGTACTATTTTATACTTTTATCAAAATATTTATTACGATTCTTCATTTTTTTTTTTTTGTGGCAATTCTCCATGTTCTCTTTTTACATTATATTTTTTATATTAACTAATAAATACTGCTAAGCTTTAGCTAAACGTTCATTATGTTAAAAATCTTTAAGAGTGTTATTGAGTAGATAAAAAGACTCCAGTAGGTTAGTTTCATTTCCGAATAAGAGTAGAGTGAAATATTGTGAGCATTTTGTAAACTAAATTCAAATTAATCAGAGTTGTATAACTTGATTATTGAGCATGATGACAAAAAAAAAAAATCAAAGCTTTTTATACGGTTGATGTAATATATATATATATTATCCCCTGATTTTAGAAAATACATAAAATCTTTTACATCATCATCTTAAAATTCTAGTTCAAACATGTTTTTATCTACACAAGAGCACCACCTTTAAGATACTCAGTAAAAGCTAAGGCAACCAAACCCAACATAGCAAATCTACCATTCCACAATTCTGCATCAGAAGTCATCAATCCTTGTGATTTAGCTTCAGCTCTTACCCCTTTAAACAAAGGTACTAATGAAGCAAGTGTTAACAAAACACTTGTCCCAAGGAACCATGTAAAACCACCATCACCTATCTGTGAAAACAAGTCTTGTCCCTTTGCCAATTCTACTCCAATAGCTGTTACAAATCCTATCATGGCTAGCCTGCCATTGATTCTCTCTGGTCCTGGTCCACTAAAGGCAAGAACATCTTCAAATCTGGTGCTAACCTGTCAGGATAGTAAGTAGAGATTTATTTTCTTTATACGTTTTAAAAAATTTCTCTTCATATTATTATTTTACAAATTTTATGTTAAAATAATTAAAAAATAAAATATATATTTTATGGAAGATAGAATTAAAAAATCTTATTGAATATTGTATTGTAACAGTATTGTTTTCACAATTTAAAGCATTAGAAAATAAAGAAATGGATGAAGTATAACAAATATTAAAATAGGAAGAGTATAATATTATAAAAATTTATATAGGTATATAATGTACAACATAATGTACAAGGAGTGAGTCTATATTATATAAGTCATGAATGGTAAAAGATGTGATATAGGGTGCGGGTACCTTTGGTTTGGGGTTAGAGATAGGCTGTGGGTTGGTTTGTGATTTTAGAGGCTCAGATGCTCCCTGAATTGGATTGGTAGGAGCTGAAATCTCCTTCTCATCGTCCTACAACATAAGAATAAAAATATAATTAAAAAGATGAAAAACTTAATTCCATTTAAAAAAATTCATCAAGAAAAATCAATTAATTGGCGATAAAGAGAAAATAACAAGTATATTACAACTTACTTGAGCCATGCTCCTAAGTCTCAAATTAGCCCTCCGGTGGAATACTGGAGGAACATAACTCAATTGGTAATTTAGCCCATTTCTGTTAGAGAAACCAGAAGCAGGGCTTCCGGTTCCAATAATGAAAGATTGCATTGTGGCTGAGGCAGCTGCCATTTTGGTTTTCTATATAATCAAAACACTTTCACAAAATTAAGCCTTCAAATAATACTGAACTTAATTTTTATGTATTTTGATCTGTTGCGTTGAGTGAAGAATTAGAAGTTGGGGAAAGATGGTATAATAATATATAGTGCATTGGGGAGACAAAGGTGGTGGATATATTAGGATCCACGTAGTCGGAGTAGTAAGGTTTTGGGATTGAAAAGTTTAAGTGAGGCACGTGGGTTAATATCGTCCGGTAGTATGAAAAAGAGCATGTTGTGGCCTACTAATTAACCATAAAAAAAAAATGAAAATGAGATTTCTTTTGGATGGGGATGAGGATAGGGAAAGGGGGTTAGGTGTGTAGAAGTGACTAGATTCTTCTTCTAATTAGGACTGCTCACAATAGAGATCTCTTTCTTGATCAAATACTATGTATTAGGCTTCATTTGGATTTATTAATGTATTTTTTTAAAACTATACACACTTTGTTAAAATTTTAATATATTCAAATTTATTTTACTTTTACAATTTAGCAAATTTCAATAAATTTAATAATAATGACGGAGGAGTCAAGACCTTTCACAGTTCCAAATTAGTATATTCGATATACTTATTTTTTCTTTAACATCGATGGGTTGGATTACTTTGTCCAAGAGTATAAATTAACCAAGAAATCCTTATCAGTGGAGTCGATGAATGCTTGAAATAGATTAAAATTAAGTATATCAAATATAGAAAGAGTATGAAAAAAAGAAGAATAAATGTTATTTGTTAAATTAAGCTTAGAGTTTGGTACGCGTGAGGAAAGGAGAAGAGAAATGACACTATTTATTTTGAGAAGTATATTCATCATAGAAGTTTATCTTACCATCAAGATGGAGATTCACAATATTAAGAACTTCGATCATTACTTTGAAGATCTACAAGAAAATATTCTAGTAACTCAAAATTGCAAATATAAAAAAATAATGACAAAAATGGGCTATCAATGTTAATTTGATTGTTCATTTTTTAAAAATCTCTAATTCTCATGGTTTTTATGGTTCTCATTCTCAAAACTTAACAATATAGATTGTGAATATTATTCAATGTGAAACTCAATTAAGATTTAATCTTTCATGATTATTCAAACAAAAAATTCATAAAAATAAATTGGGGGTACAGAAGGAAAAAGGGAGGAACCAGGGATGGGTTATATTGAAATACTAGAGAATTTGGATGGTAGTATGTTGGAAAATCATATAATTTATTTGACAAAGATGAATCAGTGATTCTTGGAAACAGAAACAAGAAATCAAGTATTTAATTAAAATTATACTGTGGGAGAGAGATATATTAGTTCGTTTATTGATTCGAAGAATAGAAATTCTCTTCCCTATAGTTCTCTTTTTTTCTTTCATATCTAAAATCTTGGTTTGGTCTTTGTAGGGAGTCTTCAAACTTTCTTTTATGTCATTTAGATCTCTAATCTAACCCCAAATGTGTTTGTATTTCAAGCTAGCAGAAAGACCTATTTGAGACAAATATAGGTATTCTTTTGACATTTTTAAAAAAGTAAATACTTATTTGAGACAAGCACTTGATTGACATTTATCCTTATATATGAGTTAGTTTAGTATAAGTATTTTAAATTAATTTGTAAGAGGATAGAATGAATTTTTTTATCATTATTTATTACACAATTCATATATTTTATGAGGGGCTAATTTGCTGACATAAAGGAAGAGATCTCCTCCTCCTCATTTAGATCTTATCCACTTATACTTTACAACCCCACGACGTAAATGTTTATATCCCTTACTATTCTCCTCTTGAATTTACCCCAACCAAACTAAGACGAGCTGTGTGAAGACGAGCTGAAAGAAACTACACCATCAAGTCTCATTCTCACCCACACAGCACCCACAACTCTTGCTTGCAAGTGTGCTCACTATGCCAAAAAAGATATATTAAAAATACAAAAAGTATATATATATATATATAGTATACAAACACTTCACTCTTATCCTTATCCCGAGTAGAGTTAGAGTATCACATCTCTCTAACCATATAGTTCATTTGTGTAATGAAACTTTAGTTATAGTTTATCAATCTGTTTCTTTCTGCTACCTTATGGAATTGAAGTGTTTAGTCCTGTCAAGATTGAATGGGATAAATCTATCAAGGTAGAAGTTCTTCATATATTCTTTCTTCAACTGTAATTCTAAAACAAAAGAAATGAAAAAGAAACAGTAATACATGATGAGATGAGTGTTTCTAACTTCCATGCCATATGCTATATTGGACACCATTCTGTTCCATAACTCAATACACCATTCTCATTTCACTGACAATTCCAGCTTACCAAACTCTACACATTGACAGAGAACTCCGAGGATTAATAGGCGAGGGAATTTATGACTAACCAGTTTTGGGAGGGGTAATTGCAAATTCCCAGCAGTACTTAGAGAAGACATCACTCTCTCTTTCACCAGCCACTTCATCAATAGGAACTGACTCAGAAATTGTTCTTAAATCCTCTTGACTTAGCTTTAAATCCAATGATCCAATGTTATTTTCAAGATTCTCAATCTTGGTTGTACCTGTAAAACAAACATTAAGGTGAATGATTAAATAGACAGCCCCCCCAATCACAACTTCCTATTGCCTAAGAATCACCATTTCCTTGTATGCATTTGGCATTGAGATAAATATATGGTATAAAACACAAGTTGAAGCTTTGAATGAGCTGGACATTATGAGGCAAAACAATACATAATCTAGCAATTTTGAACCCAAAAATATCACATAAATGTTATAAGACTTACCAGGAATTGGCACAATATCATCTCCCTGATGAAGCAGCCATGCCAAAGCTAGTTGGGAAGGACTGCAGCCATATTTTACTGACAATTTCGCGATTGAGGCATAGTGAGTTTTGTTTTTCTCCATGTTCCCTCCAGAAAACCGTTGAATTTCACACTGCAACATTAGTCAAAATATGCTTTGCAAGATCAGAAAACACAGACTATCATCCATTTCTTGAAAATCTTATACATTTCTTGATTAATTCTTGATCATATATATACCAATACACTCTCTGAAGGTATATTCTCCACAATTCCCTTCCCTCCAAAAAAGCCGCGTCCAAGGGGATTATAAGCCACAATTCCTATTCCAAGCTCTCTACAAACAGAGGAAAATGCATAAGAAAACCAAGACAAATTTGGAAAAAAAAAAAAAAATTTCTGGCCAAGCAAGCAAAATCCAAAGATGTAAGAAATTGGACTAAAGTATAACACACCTACAAAGTGGGATAATTTCACGTTCAATTTCACGAGTCAACAAAGAATACTCCATTTGAATGGCTGTAATAGGATGGACAGAATGTGCTCTCCTAATTGTGTCTGGATTAGCTTCAGATAACCCAACGTATTTTATTTTGCCCTCCTCAACAAGCTTTTTTAGCTCCATCATCTGACTTTGGCCAAGAATCTCAAGATTAGGCATCAAGTTTTGGAAATGGAATGCATGAAAACTGAGGTAACAATATGGTGTTACCTACCGTGTCTTCTATAGGAACTGAAGTGTCTATACGGTGAGCATAGTATAGATCAATGTAGTCCACCCCAAGCCTCTCAAGACTAGCTTCACAAGATCTTCGAACATATTCAGGGGTGCCCTTGATAATCACTTGTCCATCTTGTTGTATAATTATGCCAAATTTTGTTGCTAACTGAATCTTTTCTCTTGGAAGCTTCTTCAAAGCCTAAATGACAGCAAAGGCAACAGAATTTTTACAAACCTTTCTTTTGTTGCAAGGATAGGAATTCCAATAAGCAATTGAACTTGAGATTTTGTCCGAACTTTTACCTTTCCAAGCATGATTTCATTATCGGTGTCTCCGTATATTTCTGCAGTGTCAAAGAAAGTGATACCTCTATTAAATACTTCCTTAATTATTGAACAACCATCGGCGTGGGAGAGAGGAGCATTATAAATTCCAGAAAGTCCTGCACATCCAAACCCCAGCTTTGATACCTGAAGATGAACAAGTCCATATTTCAATTAGAACCGTCCATAATAAAGAAAAAATCTTATGCCTCGGTATGAACAACAAAACTTTAAAATGTCAACATCTACCGCTGATTTGGAAACATTTCAATTAGTCCACTTTAACCTAATCAGCCCAACTTCAACTCTAACTTCAGCTGCTTGTAAATGCTGTTGATTCATTATATTTTTCCACAAATGCATTGGCAAGTCATATTAAACTTTGATCAACTCTATATACATCCTTGACTATGGGAATGCAATTAATGTTCTATTTTGAGTTTGATTAGGCAAAAACTAATCTAGATTATGCCAGAATTATTCATCAGTTTTATTATGCAAAGAGAATGGACATTCCACAAAATAATCATCCTCTGGTATTTTAACGCCCACCTCAAACACCAAGAAACAACAACAACAACAACAACAAACAAACTCAACTGACCAAGTTGATCAATGTATTTGGCAATGTGGCAGAGAAAATAAAGAAAAGGAAATCAAGAACTATAACAGTTTGATAACTAATTACATATCCAAACAACAACATACTCTTGATATACAACACTAGAAGAAACTCATTCTAGGATGCCCGAGTACCAAAATTTTCTCATTAGTGATATTATTCAACATTTACCAACAAATAGTGAGGAAAAACTGATACTGACTATAAAAAGGTTTGATCTTTCCAATAATTTTTATAGAAAATGTGTCTTTACCTCTAGTCCTTGAGAACCCAGTTTGATTCTTGGGATTTGGTTCCTTTCTTCCATCTCCTCCTGAAGAAAACAAAGTCCAATTCAAGAATGTTCCGGCCAAACTCTCCGAACCATGGTTAGATAAGATCAGAGGGCTTTTTTCGTATACAATTGTAGATCAGTGAGTGTAGTGGCAGGAAAACCAGTAAAGGAGGAAATAAAAATATATTGTACTGGGCACCAGTTTATTCTCCTTCAACTACCAAAATGGCATCCAACGAATCTCCCATTTAGTTTTCACTAATGGAAGTCCCATGACCAATAATACCCTTTGCTGGCGATGCTTTTGACTTTTTTTGTTTAAAAGAATCAGGACATGGTAGTTGGTGAGAGGGGAAAATTATAATGTATGGTACACCAGAAACCACAAAACGAAAGTGTTAAAAGAAGCAGATTAACTTTCCAGGAAAAAAAAAGCAGATTAACCTAGCAAAAAGCAGATTAACCTAGCCCAAAAAGGGGGCAGATTGTTCTATTTCTGTCAGCATTTTTTCCCCTAATTTACAGCATAATTTACAAGAAAAATCATACTGATATTGGAAGATAATAATAGAGGTTACTTATAGGATGATCAAATTTATTTGTACAAGCCTATCTTAGTGGCAGCAGCAGGAGGTTGTATTTTTTATGATACAGGAAGGATATAGAAATTCAGCCAACTGGCTGGTATGAGAGTAGTTGTTGTTCAATTAATTCTAAGATTGCATGATAGAATTAAAAGGGAGATTAAAACAAATAGATCTCAAGAATTAAACTATCGGGTTTGAATTTTCTGATTATTACGTACACGAGATAGGAATTTTTAGAGAAGTTAATGGTCTAAAATTTGCGTACAATCAGGGACCATAACCTAATATATGCATGTATTTACTAAACAGTCTATCATAGTTTTGCAATACAATCCCTAAGTTTCTACACATTCATAAAGAGAGCCTATATTTTTATTAAGATGACAGACCAACCTATATAAATATAGATTATCTTAATTGGGTCTCAAAATATATATAATAACAAACACATAATTAAATTAAGCAAAACATATACGTCTACATGTCCAAATGTTATATAAATACATGTGCACATTAATTAAATCCAAAGATCTAACAATCTCTCACTTGGACTAATATTCATGTATGCACTTGTTCAAATAATTATGTGATTGTCACTGTAGTGCATACTTTAATTTGTTATATTAAACCAACTATGTCCATTAAGTTCATTAATACACGGATCAAAAGGACTTTCACTGCATCAAAAGAAGTTAAACCCATCATTGATCAAATACATTAATTCAACTAAACGACTTGAGTTGAGTGGGGATGTGTAGCATGGAAACTACATGTGAATATAATCTATGCATGTCTATTTCCAACTGGTCCAACAAAATTAAGATCACTGTAACATATAAATAGGAAATGAACAACTCAACAATATAGTCTTAATGAGCAAATTGGTAGAAAAATTATTGTCATATTAACAATAATAAATAAATAAAGTATGAGCCATAAATATATATATTTCCACTAAACTTAGACACCATCTAAAGATACAACACCTATATGGGTGGTATATTCTATAAATACTTTCAGTGTCAATGCTTTAGTTAGTGGATCCGCAAGCATAGAGCCTGACCCAATAAACTCAATACTAATTATACCATTTTGAACTCGCTCTTTTACAATTAGAAACTTGAGGTCTATATACTTAGATTTTGTTGAGCTCCTATTTATTGTTAGAATTGTAAACTGCAGCTTTGTTATCGCAAAATAATTGAAATGGTCTCTCAATATTGTCAACCACACATAGTCCTGTAATGAAATTATACACCCAAATAGCATGATTTGATGCCTCAAAACATGCTACAAATTCTACCTCCATAGTTGAAGAAGCAATAAGTGTCTGTTTGACACTTTTCCATGATACCGCCCCTTCGATAGTAGAAAATATATCCTAATGTAGATCTCATGCTATCTTGACATCCACCTAAGTCAGAATTTGAATACCCAACGATCTCAAGTTTGTCCGACTTTCTATAAGTGAGCATGTAATGTTTTGTTTTCTGTAAATACCTCATGACCTGATTGGCTGCTATCCAATGTGCAAGATCCGGATTACTCAAATATCTGCTCAGCATACCAACTATGAATGCAAGGTGTGGACGAGTAGAGACTTGTGCATACATATGGCTTCGAACATTGAAGTATAAGGAATACCTTTCATTTGCTTGGATTCAAAGTCATTATTAGGACACTGTTTGAGATGAAACTTATCTTCTTTGGCCACGGAGTATCAAACGTTTACAATCTTGCATTCTAAATTACCGTAATACCTTTTCGATGTATCCCTTTTGTGACAATCCAAGAATTTCCCGAGAACGATCTCGATGAATTTGGATTTCTAATACAAAAGATGCTTCACCAAGATCTTTCATCTCAAATTGCTTTGAGAGAAGTTTTTTAGTTTCATGCATTAAATCTATATCGTTACATGCAAGCAAGATGTCATCCTCATAAAGTACTAGAAAAATGTACTTATTTTTACAGAACTTGTGATACACACAATCATCCACAACATTTGTATCATAACCAAAAGATACTATCACATTGTAAAATTTATAGTACCACTGCAGAGAAGCTTGTTTGGAGCCCATAGATGGAGTCTTAAGTTTACAAACTAATTGTAGAATTTTTAGATTCCAAACCTTCAGATATACCATATAAATTGTCTCATCAATGTTTTCTTTTAGAAAACTGTTTTGGCATCCATATGATGTAACTCAAGATCAAAATGTGCCACTAGTGCCATAATTATTCTAAAAGAGTCTTTCGAAGAAACAAGAGAAAAAGTCTCTTTGTAGTCAATGCTTTCCTTTTGAGTGAATCCCTTAGTGACTAGACGCGCTTTATATTTCTTCACATTGCCTTGTGAATCCCTTTTGGTTTTAAAAACCCACTTAAAACTAATTGGTTTCACAGCTTCTTGCAAAGGAACGAGATCCCACATGTCATTGTCTTTCATGGATTGAATTTCTTTACCCATAGCATATATCCATTTACGATCATTCAAGCTTTCAATGGCTTAACAAAAGGTGATTGGATCATCTTCTTCCGAGTCAATGTTTTCCATATGCTCATTAAGATACACAACATAGTCATCTTAAAATTGCGTTTCTTATTTCTCGAATGGATCTTTTTAAGGGCACTGCTTCTCGAGGTTGTTGAGGTTGCTCCAAAGGAACAATAGATTGAGGAGCAATTGGATGATCAATTTCAAGCAAAGCTTGTTGATCTATATTATGAGGAAGTACAACATTGTCTTGTATAGAATTTTGTTCTTGAACAAGATCAAGTACGAGAACCTACACATGTTCAAGAACAACACTAGGAATGAGAACTGAGTTCTCATCAAAGACAAAGTTTCTTGCCTTATCTTCCCTTCCAACCTCAATATCCTCAAAGAACCGGGCATTTCCCGTCTCAAAAAATGTTATATTTTGGGAATTATAAAACTTATAACCCTGTGACCATTCAGAGTATCCAACAAAATAACAACTAATTGTTCTTTCGTCCAATTTCTTCTCATTAGGCCTATAAGGCCTTACCTCAGCTAGACATCCCCATACCCTTAAATGTCTTAAGACAGGTTTCTTACCTGTCCACAACTCATATATGAGATTTTTGTTGTTGCTTTAGTTAGAACTCTATTAAGTACATATACCGCAGTTTTAAGTGCATTCCCCCAGAGTGATTCTAGTAAATTAGTATGACAAACCATACTTCTTACCATATCCTTAAGGGTTCTATTTCGTCTCTTAGCAACTCCATTCATGCTAGGTGACCCCGGCATAGTATACTGAGGGACGATCCCACACTCTTCTAAGAATTCGGCGAATGGCTTTGGACGTTGTTCACCTAAACCATCATTTCTGCCATAATATTCACCTGCACAGTCATATTTGATGTATTTAATCCTTTTGCCTAGTTGATTTTCAACTTCAGCTTTAAATGCTTCGAACTTATCCAAGGCCTCTGTGTTCTCATGTATCAAATATAGGTATCCATAACGAGAGCAGTCTATGAACGTTATAAAGTATTGTTGACCACTTCAAGAAGCCACATAGAATGGTCCACATATATCTGTATGTACTAGTTCTAAAACGTCTTTAGCTCTCTTTGCACCTACCTTTTTCTTGTCTTTCTAATTTACCTTTAATACACGACACATATTGTATTATTCGAAGTGTTAAGCGTGTCAAGAATGCCTTCAGATACAAGTCTGTTAATTCTCATTTTGGAGATATGACCAGGGACGAAACCAGTGGGGGGCTCGAGTCCCCCCGACAAATTTGCAAAGGATTAAAATTTTTAATTATTTTATATTCAAGCCCCCTAAGTTTTTTTTTTCAATATAGCCCCCCAAAACTTAGTTGCTAACTTTATATAAAAAAAAAACTAAAAACCCTCGCGTCTAGGCGTCCAGCAGCTGAAAAAACAAAAACCCAAAAAAAACACACACGCTCTCTCTCACTCTCTCTCTCTCTCTCTCTCTCTCTTTCTCTTCGATTCGACTCTTCCTTCCTTCACTCCCTCCTTGGTCTGAGCTCGGTGGTAAGTGCAACAGCGGATGGTGTCGACGGATAGAGACGACAGGCGACGGCGATGGTAGTGACTAGGCGGACGGTGGACCAACAACAACAGGCAGACGGCTTCCAATTCCAAGTTTCAGCTGTTCTTCAAACTTTGGAGAAGAAAAAAGTAAGTTTTCTAATTAGATTTTATAGATTAATCTATGTAGAAATATTTTTTTATTTTTGATTTTGGTAAATAGATTTTTTACTGTTAAAATTTTGATTTTGGTAGTGAAAAAATTTCTAAGGTTTTTTTGGTAAAAATATGATTATTATGTAATTTATGTTCTAATTAATTATTATGTTATAAGTGAAATGTGTTGAATTGTGAATTTAAAATATTTGAATATTATATAGTATGGGAGATGAGTTTCTCAATGACAGTTTGGTTTGTTATGTTGAGCAAGAGATTTTTATGAGTATTGAAAATGAAGACATCTTGCAGCAGTTTTAGAATATGCAAACTCGAAGAATAAAATTTCCATCTTAATCATTCGGTTTACATGTAAAACTCCATTTTAGATCATTTTTCACTAGTGATTTCTTTTTCATTGTTAAAGTATTTGTATGAATGCTATTTGTTTTTATATTAATCCTCTAATCGTTCTAAATCAATTGCAGGGCATATTGGATTTCGTCTTGTAATCGTGCTCATCTGTTATCTCAAGATTCAGATCAAGATTCTCAACTTTGATAGAGGTATTTATCCCGTGAGTGATGGGTAATTATTCCTCGTGAGTGATGAGTGATCACTCCTCATTGGTAATGGGCGATTACCTATTTTTTTGCTATTTTATTTGTAAATTTAGAAATGTAATGCTTATCCCGTGAGTGATGGGTAATCATTCCTCGTGAGTGATGGGTGATCACTCCGCATTAGTAATGGGTGATTACCTATTTTTTGCTATATTATATATAAATTTGGAATTGTTTGAATGTCTTTTGTACTTAGAATGCATCTATTTTATAGACGAAATTCTGGCAAAATTTTTGTTGTTCTCCAGCCCCCCAACCTTTTTGTCCTGGTTCCGTTCCTGGATATGACCTAATTTTTTGTGCCATAATGTATAGGAGTTCTCATTAGTTAATTTTCATTTGGTACCACGTGTACTTACATGCAAGGATTCATTAGAAAAAGTAGTCTCAAGCTCATATAAATTATCATAAGGATATAAAAAATGAGTTCCTAACAATTTAAAATCAAACTAGAGACGACATTGTTTATTACCAAATGAACAAAAAAAAAAAAAACCTTCTTTGTCCAAAACAAGAATAGAAACTAAATTCTGTCTGAATGACGATACAACAAATGTCTCTTTTAACTCTAAAAATAAACCAGTCTTTAATGATAATTTAAAAATGCCTATAGCTTGAACTTCTGCCATACTGCTATCTCCTTTATAGACGAATCTTTCATCATCCTTTAGTTGGCAGTAACTCTGGTAACCTTGTATAGATGTACCTATGTGAGTAGTGGCAGCAAAATCTAACCACCAAGTATATCTTGGCACCGAAACTAAATTAACTTCTGAACAGACAAAAGTTAGAGGCATACATTTCTTCACGCGCCATGCGTGATACTTGGGACATTCCTTCTTAACACGAGAGGGATCCTTGCAGAAAAGAAACTTTATGTCTTTCGACTGATCCTTCTGTTTTTTCTTCGCCGATGTATCCGCAGTCATTTTGCCCTTTCTTTTATTGTTACCTTTTGAGAAAGTGAGATTAACATCTCGGCTTTATGTTGCCTCATTTTTTCTTACTCCTGCACTAAATGTGAGATGAGTTCATTGACTATCCATTTGTCCTTTTGACAGTTGTAACTCACCTCAAACTAGCCAAATGATAGGGTCTATTTTTTGTACAAATAAACATCTTAAGTTTTAATTATTAGCCCTTAAAAATATTTTATTTATTTATTAAACATAATTATTAATTCATTTTATTTAGGTGATAAAGAGAGAACAGTCCAAGAAGGAACAATAGCCCACCACTAGAGCAAGAAATATTAAAGGTAGCCCACAAGAAGAATAAAAAAAGAAAAAAAGAAGCCCACGGCAAAAAAGAAAAAGGAAAGAAGGACTGCCAAGAAGAATTAGGAAAGGGGAAATCCAAGAAAGAATAGAAGAAGGAGGGCTGCAAAGAAAGAGTCACAATTGGCATAGGAAAAGAGAGAGTTGTGAAGCAGCTTTAAAAGGAGAGCAGGAGGAGGCCAAAAGTGGAGAGAGAGATACCATAGGAAAAAGAGGGGAAATTGTAGCTGAAATTTGAAGGAGAAGCAGCTGTTGTGCAGCTGAAGCAGAAAACAACAGAAAGCAGCAGCTGAAGCAGGTGACACAATAGCAACAAAAGAAGTAGAAGAAATCGGTGGCTGCTTTGTAGGAAATCGGATGCGGCTGAGGCATGATCGGACGCAGAAGAAAAAAAATAGAAGCAACAAAAAAAAAAAAAATAAGGCCAGTGGTAGGAAGCTCCAAGTGAAGAAGAAAGCCATGATCTTTTCTAACAAATTGGTTCCTTCTTTCCCTTTAACCATGAGCTAATTTCTTTTTTAGAATCTTGATGAAACCCTAGCTATGTAGCTTTGGTTTATTTTATTTTAGGAGATTTATAATATTATTTATGTAATTATATATCTTGGAATGTTTCTTGGTTTGATGCAATTAATTCTCTGTGATTGTTCTTGTACAATGATTATTTGGGTTAATTGGTATTTTTATCCCTGCTTAATTCTTGTAGTCTTGAGTATGAGAGATATGTAAATTTTGCAAGTATATTGTGGGCTTTAGAATTGAATAGTTTATGCTAATTTTGGATAATTTATGTCATAGAATTGAATAGATCATGCTAATAGTTAGATGGATTATGTCATACATTAAAGCACTATATTTCTTTTAGTGAATGGAAGCTTGTAGCCTATATCACCACATAAAGGTTAATATTTTCTCCTAAATAGAATTAAATCATTGTTATATAGGTTAGTGGTGGATTCAATGTTCTAAATCATTTTCTTTGGTTAATCTCTTGTTATCTTTTAGTTTAGTTATTTTATTTATTAGTTTTACTTAATTTAAGAATAATTTTTAGATAATATAATTTGATTCTTCTTTTTATAAAACTAATTTAGGAAGATAATAATTTAAGTAGTTAAGCCTTTCTCTCTGGTTCAATACCCTAATACTTTCATATTACATTGGCCTTGTGCACTTGCAAGTATTGGGTTTAAAACTTAGTTATAAAAATCCCGATCACCAAATTGAGGGGGAAGAGACAGCAAAAAAAGACACACCAGTAGATCATCAGGAAGATCCAACTTTAGTGTCTTAAGTTTTGATATAAAATGAGACATCTCGAGAATGTATTCCCTAATATTTCTCGAACCATTGTACCTCATGGCAGTGAGTTTAAGCAGTTGCGTAATAATCTCTGCCTGTTCGCTTTTCATAAAGCGTTGTTCCAACTGTTCGAGAAACTTAATTGCATTATTCTCATCTCTCATTTTAGTAAGAAAAATCTCTAGAATTGTACACTTCATGATCATTAGACTTAACCTATTTGACCGTTTTCACTGAGCTATTTCCCTCTGTTGTCTAGAGGTACTAGTATCCGTCAGCTCCGCTGGTCGTGGGTCCCTAATGGCCAAGTCCAGATCCAGACAACCCAAATGAATTGTAACTTTATCTTTCCAAGCTTTAAAGTTGGTACCATTTAATGGTGGAATATTAGTTAAATTAGCAGATAATTGAGTAACAGAGATACCAGTAACTATAACAGAAAACATAATATAACAAAAATGAATAAATCTCACTCACAGATATAAAAAAAACTTTAACTCATGGGCTATATTCATAACAACACCCGATCACAAGAATATCGGTGCAACACTAAGTCTAGTCTTTGGACAAAGAGTTAGCTTGCAAGTGATTTTCTTGATGTAGTAATCGAGCACTAATAGTAAAATCCAGTCAAGTATCAAGCCTTCCTTTGGGCCGACTTAACACTTACTATGGATATTTAATAACTATTACATGTTCATCACCACATGTGTTTATAACTCTCAGCCTGACAATAACAATCTTCTTTTGGGTCGATTGCTATCCGCATAAGAAATACAAAACACGACATCTAAGTAGTTTATTATCGAAAGATTTTCATGGGAGAGCCTACTTTTGTAGAATGCCACTTCCACCAATCAATATAAAGTTACTAGACATGCTCGTTAGAGCAACTTAAGTTGTTATGAATAAGAAAAACTTTAATTACATACTTTTTCATATTATGTATGTATAAGAATTCAGGATTAACAAATAAAATTATGACACATATAAGAATCACATATAATATGTAAATAACCATATATAACGACATATAAATGATGACATAAAAAAAATTGAACAAATAAAACCTTTACAGAGATTATCCGATTAAACAAAAGAAAATTCCTAAATTTTTTTTTCGAATCTCATTTAAAGAAAAAAAATTATAGTCATCAAGTCCATATTCTGGAAAACAAATCCTCTGATCTTAACACAATTAAAATTGTGGAACAAAAAAACATGAATCCTTCTTGTTGGCAACATGCATATTACCATGAATCCACACGAAACAGAGACATGAAAATTATGCATATTACCAAAAAAAAAAAAAAAATAAGAAACAACTTGTTGGCGACGAATACAAAATAGATTACAGATGCCTTGATCCATACACCAATACCCGAAGAACAAAAAAGAAGCAGCTGCGGAAACGCTCCATCAAATTAATCTCAAAGAATCCGACTTTCTACTATATCAAAACGAAATCGGTAAAATACAAAACAATTTCTAAACAATCTTGATGTAAGGTGGCTCTGATATCATTGATAGAACTAAAAGGAAAATCAGAACAAATAGATCTCAAGAATTAAACCTTACCCAACAGATTATTTAGAATAAAGAATCAAAACATGTACCTTGATCCATTGTGATTAAAAGATTAAAGATCGGGTTTGGTTCTTCTAATTATTACGTACGTAGCCATTTTCCTCAAAGAGATGGAGACTTTTAGAGGAGGCTAATGGTCTAAAACCTATGTGCAATCATGGACCATAACCCTAATATATAGATGTATTTGCTAAACAGCCCATCATAGTTTTGCAATACAACCCCTAGCTTTTTACATATTCATAAAGAGACCCTACACTTTTATTAAGATGACAAACCCACCTATATAAATATAGATTATCTTAATTGGGTCTCAAAATATATATAATAACAAACTCATAATTAAATTAAGTAATACATATACGTATACATATCTAAATACTGTATAAATATCTGTACATATGAATTAAGTCCAAAGATCTAATATTGCACAATTAATATTAAAAAATAAAAAGTTCAAATATTAGATAATATGGAAATCTCAATCTTTTTAATGTGAAATAACCTCTTGTACCCACCAAAAGATGGAAATCTGAGGACCAACGATTTCTCCGATTCCAAAAAATCCAACTAACTCCCCAGTTGTAGTCTGTTAGACTTGCTGCATCTGTACCTCCAAAATCAGATTTTAGACTTTGTTTGGTACATGTTGATTTGCTGATATATATCGTAAAAAGTTAAGTTCTCATTGCACCATTTCTTCCCAATCAACTCTCATCTTTTTTTTCTTCTATTTACTTCTCCTTCCATTACTTAATGTAACTATAATATACTTAGCCATACCTGTGTAATGCATGGAAAAGCTTTATTTAAAAGAAAATTAATTATATTCAAAGAAAAAGAAGATGTCAAATGTAATAATTAAAAAATTTACAATCTTTAAAAATAATAAAAAAACCTATTGGTACATTAGGTTGGATTTAAAAATAAAGAAAATTTAGATTTAAAAACCTAGACTGTTGGTGCTTGAATAAGCTTGCTTGTGCCATTTGTGAGCTCAGTTGATTATTGAAGCAGTAGCTTTGTATCGAGAGCGGGATGCTTTACCTTATTATTATGAATTATGAAAAAAGAGAAAGGAAAGGGCCTTTTTTTTTTTTTTTTTATAGATTAAGAGGTGAGTGGCTCGATCTTGATGGTTCGAATCAAGCGAAAGCTCTGGCCTCCAGTTGATTTATCAAACTGTGCGGTGATCTTTCTCTTTATTTGTCATTAGAAATGCCGGTTACAGAACCCTAAGATCGCAGAGAAGATAACGCAATCATTTGAGTTCAGAACAAGTTACCGTCACAGAGCGATATTCGGCCTCAGTGGAGGAACGTGATATAGTATTTAGTTTCTTTGATTTCCAAGAGATAGGAGCGTGGCCCAAGGAAATAAATAAATCAGTGAGAAACAGACTAATGATGGGACAGCTAGCACAATTAGAATCATAATAAAGTTAAAGTTGTAAGTCAGAGTCTTCTCGAAGGAGAAGAGTCAGAAGATCTTGTCTCGGAGTACTCTTAATATCTCGAAGAAATTGAAGAGCAGTATCTTGGTGTTCTCGTTGAGGTCAATGTATGAATTGGGATAAGACCTGCGTAGAATAAACTAAGTCTGGTCAAGTGAAGATGAGATAAATGGGACGACCCACAAGACAACGATAATACTCAGGATGAGGCAGTAAAGAACCCTTGGGCTTACCTAGCTGATGATTCTGTTCCACAGGAAAGTAAGGTTTTGACAACTAAGAATCCGACATCGGATAAAATATCCAAGGCATACTTGCTCTGGCAAAGAAAAATGTCTTGTTTGGTCTGGGCAATTTCTATACCAAGAAAGTACTTTAAGGTCCCTAAATCTTTCATATAAAAACATGTGCTCAAATGGTCTTGAATTTTTTATGAGATGGGAGGTCGTTTCCTGTAATGATTAGATCATCCACATATACGAGAACACATAGAAAAATAGAGCCAAAAATATGTGAATAATGAATAATCAGAATAGGACCTAGGAAATCAGCCCTGTGTCAGTGTACCAGTCAGTTTCAAAAAACAGCATCGAGGGACTTGTTTTAGTCCATACAAAGATTTGAGGAGTCTACAAAGTTTCCCTTCATGATTTGTGAAGAAACCGGGTGGAAGTTTTATGTAGACCTCTACGTGTAAATTTTTATGCAAAAATGTATTATGGACATCCATCTGATGAATTTTCCATTTCTGGGCAGTAACAACGGATAATAAAGTGCAAATAGTTACCATTTTTGCTACAAGAGCAAAAGTCACAGTATAGTCAAGACCCTTTACTTGTGTATTTCCCAGAATTACTCACCGCGCTTTACAGCGCTCAATTCTCCCATTGGATTTTCTCTTAAATTTGTAAACCCATTTGCAACCAAAGCTTTCTTTCCAGGAGGAAGAGTATTGACAGTCCAGGTCTGATTTTCGAACCAATGCCTTAATTTCACTGCAAATTGCATCATGCCAGTGTGGCTCACATTTTTACATATGAAATCAAGAAGTTTAGATGGGGGATAATAGGTTCTTTGACTATGACAGAGTTTGGGAGAAGAATTTTGGTCTATAGGTTGTATTGGAGGAATTTACTATAAATGTTCATGAGGGACCGAAGAAGAATGGCTGGTGAGTGGTATATAGGTCGACTGAAGAAATGGAAGAGATAGAAGGGACTGTATGCAGAAGATTGGAAGGAGTAGAAGGGGTGGGTCATGCCTTGGGCTGGGAGAGGAAGGATGATGAGTTGGGCTAAGTGGAAGGGACGACCCAGAGGAGGAGGACTACCTAGAGGAAGATTATTTTGAGAGTGGGCCAAAAAAATCATCTTCAAACAATTGGTGGGCTGGCCCTGAAAGAGGTATATCAAACTCCTCTTTTGTCAGAGAAATAGAAGAGGTCTTCTAAAAAATGTACATCCTGGGAGGAGAAAAATTATTGAGAGTCAACGTCGAATAAATACCACCCCTTTTTGCCTTGAGGAGGATACTCCAAAAAAATACATCGTCTACTACGGGATTAAAATTTATCAGAGTTGTGCATGTGAGCATAACAAAAGCAACCAAATACATGTAAGTTGGAAATATCAGGAGGTTTATCAAAAAAATTCCATGGGAAATTTTCCTCGGAGAATGGAAGAGGGAGTTTGATTAATTAGATAAACAACGATTTTGATACATTCCCCAAAATCGAGATGGCAAAGATGCCTGAAGGCTTAGTGCACATGCGATTTTAAAATATGTTTATGTTTTTCTTCTACCCTCCCATTCTGTTGAGGTGTATAACCAATACTTGTTTGATGAATTATGCCATTAGAGAGAAAGAAGGATTCAAATTTAGCAATTCTGTACCATTATCTGTACGAACGCTTTTTATGATTTTATGAAATTAGGTTTGACTAAGATTTAAAAAATGCTCAAATTGAGAGCGAACACTACTTTTATCAACAAGAAAATAAACCAAAGTGACGCAAGAGAAATCATCTAGGAAGACCCACAAGCGTTTTACGTTTATACGGCCACAAAACGTACACTAAATCAAACAAAGCACTAGCATGTGTATTACTTAAAGGAAAAGCAGCCTGAGATCATTTGGATTGAAAACAAATAACACAGTCATGAAAAGAAGAATTCAAAGCATGGGAAAAACCATGAAATTGTCTTAAAACAGAAATAGACGGATGTCCTACATGTTGATGTAATAAATATAAAGGGATAACAAATGTATGATTGGCTTGTTCGTGTGAGAAGTTGTACAGCCCATATGCCAGCTTACCCAATCCAATCTCCTTCCTCAAGATATGGTCATGTATTACACAAACATTTATAGAAAAATAAACCCCAAACTTAAAATTATCTTGTAACAATTGTGAAATAGAGATGAGATTGCACAGGTTGGGAGCATAGAGTACATCATGAATGACTAGTTGAGGCCCCAGTTTCATGATTCCCTCAGAATTAGCTTGATATGTGAACCATTAGGTAGACTAATAAAAGAAGGCGCATTACATTTTAAATGAGAAAAAAAAATTCAAATCTACCAATCATATATCGAGATACGCCTGAATCTAGTAACTAAATAAAATATTTATCACCATAGAGATAGTCATTGGAGGTTGTCGTCGTGCCCACTGTACCCATGAATGTGGGTGTCATTTTGGCTACTGTCATTACACTAGCCCACTGGGAATCTGAAGGACTTGTTGGGCTCATGAAACAATAGGATGAGCCATTGGAGATAGGCCATTGCTGAGGTGTGAAGAGGCCATAAAATTTGTTGCTATCCTCCTAGGCCATGCATGCGGCCCAACAAGAGCAGCCTAGTGAAGAATGTCATTGTTTCCAATACCAAGAGCAGAAGCAATACCAGTCCAGGGGGAACCAAGAATTCCAGGTGTAGACTAGTTCGACCATGGATGAGGCACTGTCAGTGTCACTGTCGAAGCGATAGCAACAAGTGCCGTTGCTAAGCCAGGCAGCTGCCCCTTCCCTGCCTTCCTCCACCATGTTTGGTATTTTTTCCATGACCATTTTGATTGTGTTTTATTTTATCCGTTCACGAATAGGAAACCAATCACCTAAAAATAATCTAGAGAAAGAGGACCAGATTTATGACAAATAGTACAAAAAGTCCATTTTTATCAAAAAACGCATGCGGTAAGGCAACACCTCAACTCGTGCGTCTTGGTCACGAGCAATAACCATGTGTCATTCTTCACGTATATCATATTATACGCAGTGTCAATAGTAAGAAGAGGATTCATATTTAAAATCTGGCTAATAATTATACAAAAAGAAAGGTTTAAACCAAGCAAGAACTTGTGCAACCTTTTCTCCTCGCGTTGCCGATCTCCGTCGGTAATGCATTTGCAAGTGAGACTGCCGCAACAATAATCTGGAGCCTTTTCTTAATTAGCCAATTCTTCTCACTTCTTGATGAGCTTTCCAAATAGTCAAGCATATAGTCACCTTCTTGTTTGCAGTTTCCGATTGTCCCTTCAAGTTCATACATCCTTGGCCCATTTCTGGCAAAAGAAAATGTTTTTTAGCATGTCCCATAGTTCTTTGGCATTATCTTTGTATGCAAAGTAAGGAACAAGGGACTGTGCGAGTAGAGAAAATCCAAGATATTATGAGAGTATTCATAGTTGCCCAATCGGTGTATTCTGGTGAGTCACGGTCCGGGATTGTCATGGTGCTGTCGATGAAACAATCCTTCTACTTAGCCCTCAAGGAGCCAAGAAAAGAGAGTGATACTGTTCGTAATTGTTTGCCTTCAATTTGATGTGAGTGAGGAGAGCCCCAAAGTGTCAACTTATAAGGGTTGAGATCGCTCATTTGAGGAAAACTCTAGCTGGCTGGTCTCCTTTTTGATTGCTGCACCAGGGACAACAATTTCAGTGTCAACATTGGTTTTGTCAGCAACCATTTTCACAAGAGGAGGAAGATTTGAGAGTTATGGAAAATAAGAACTTCACAATATAGAGGAATTCCAGAGAAGAATTCTAGTATCAAGTTGAAAATGAACCGGTCAATGTTTCTGCCGCATGAAGGGAAGAAATCCCTCAAAGATAACTTTTAATTTTTTTCCTTTTTTTTAGATTGGCTATGGTACCATGTTAAAGAAATATAGTTCAGAAAGGAAGCTACAATGCTTGTCAATTCTATTAACAGAAGAATAATATATACACTTATATATCACCTAATCTAAGAAGGGTATCTTGCCTAAAATATATCTGTTACAAAAATAATACTTTATCTAAGAGATTCTTACCATATGCCATAAAAGACAATATAATTATTTACAATCAATACTTTCCATATTGTGAATATTCCCATTTGTGAATATTTTCCAATACCAAGGAAAGAGCATTGGGAAAGTAATCATATTTCTAAAGCTTAAATTTCTGTGTTTACAGATTACTTATGTTATAGGAAACGAATTTGATTCCTTATACTTGGAAAAATCAATGTAAAATATTGGGAAAGTGAATCCCCATAAGAAAGTGGTATTGTGATTCATTCCCCAAGGAATTTTACAAAATAAAAAGAAACATTAATTTGAAGACATTATTATATTTTTTCTTTTGTATTTTAATCTTTCTTTTCATATCTTATTTTTTTTCTCTTACACCTTCTCCAATTTAATAATGTTCTCTAATTAAAATTTTATGTCTCTACTTTTGTATCTTTTTATTTCAAAATGATCGTTATAAAAAAAATGATAAAATATGAAAATTTAACTAAATTAATTAATTTTTTTACATTAAAAGGGTATATCAAGTTATACATCTCACAAGTATCGTTATCTAAAAATTAATAAATCATTGATAAAATTTTAATTTTATAAATATTTAAATACTATCTTTACAATAAATGGGATCCAAATATTATATGAAGATTAATTTTTTTGATAGCATTCATTTAGGAGAAATATTAAACTAAAATATGAGTGTGTCATATTCTTAAATCTTTTACTACACGTTACATTAGAAACACATGAAAATGTGGGCATTGAATAAAACTAAAAAAATTAATATGAAATAAAATCATTAATCGCTTTATTGGTTAATTTTTTTTAAAAACTTATACATTTTAAAATTTATAACACTATAAGTATGTTAGTAAATACTTAGATTTACTTTTTTAAAAATTACTAATACTAAATATTACTAAATTTTTGCAAAATATTACATAATAAAAATATAATTTAAAATTTTTTATTAACAGTAACCTAAACTTTGGTCAGATCAATATATTAAAAGAATGTTTTAGACAATTTAATATAAATATAAAATACTTACCCAATTACATTCAATCAAACCAAGTAATAGAAAATAAATCTTATTATTTTCCTATTTAACATTCCAATAAATCCCAAACAAGATAAAGGAATTTAATGGATTCAGAATCAATGTATTTAGATTCCAAATAATCAATTCCTGCCTCAGCTTTCCTTTCTCATAAACTAACCGGAGCTTTAGAGGAATTTTTAATGGGATAAGTAAGTATTTAACTAACCAATCAAAATTTTGAAGTAATTAAAAAAATCAAAATCCTACGAAAAAGGAAAAAAAATTTGGAGGATGCAGAAGAGGGAAATTTGTATCATGGACCCAAATGCACCTTGTATGGTATACCCAATTATTATAACTACATAGTTTTTATGATAATTTAAATTAGACAATACCTAGCCCAAAAAAAAGAAAAATTAAATTACGTTATAAAAATACCACTACTATGACAAAACTAGAAATAGAAATGTAGAGAAGATGATGAAAAACACAACAAAGCATGGAAAAGTCTTCTCATTTTTCTCTTTTCATTCATTCTTTGATCTTTCACCTTAACCTCTATTCATAGGCTTAAGGATCATTAAACCACATTGTATGTTGCATGACCTATAAATGTAATATATCTATTATAAAAAGAAGGTTTCATAGGTTACATGATAATGAGAGTAAAGAGAGTTGAATGAGAGGTAACAAATGTGAAGTGGGAGTTACATGTATGCACATCCACTATTTTAATAATTCATAATACTCCCCCTCGGATGCCCATTTTATGGAATAATGCCTCGTTAAAACCTTATTAGAAAAAACCCAATGAGATAAAAGTCTAGTGAAGGAAAAAGAGTACATCTTCTGAATATTACAATATCTCGTAAAAATCTTACCAGGAAAAACCCAGTGGGATAAAAACCTTGGTTAAGGGAAAAGAGTACAACGTATATTCACTTCCCCTGTTGAGCATATCACTTAACATATTTTAGTCGTAGCATTCCAATCTTATAAACTAATTCTTCAAAAGTTGAAGCCTATATTGATTTAGTGAATAAATCTGTTAGATTGTCACTTGAGCAAATTTGTTGAACACAAATTTCACTACTGTTTTAAAGATCATGAGAAAAGAATAAATTTTGTGATATGTGTTTTATCCTATCACTTTTGATATATCCTTCTTTCAATTGAGCAATTCATGCAGTATTATCTTCGAATAAGATAGTAGGAACTTTCTTATCCAAATATAAAGAACATGATCCTCGAATATGATGAACCATAGATCTTAACCAAACATATTCCTGACTTGCTTCATGAATTGCTAAGATTTCAGTATGATTGGAAGAAGTGGCACCTAAAGTTTGCTTCATTAAGTGGCAAGAGATAGTTGTACCTCCAGGTGTGAACAATTAACTTGTTTGAGATTGAACATTATGTGGATCCGATAAATATCTAGTATAAACATACCCTGTCAAATAGACTTGAGTGTTTTTGGATAATAAACACCCATATCTATTGTACCTTGCAGGTAGTGAAATATATGAATACCATTCCAATGCCTTTTGTGTAGGTGAAAAACTATATCTTGCTAATAAATTTACAACAAATGATATATCAGGTCGTGTGTGGCTAGCAAGACATCAATGCCCCAATAGCACTAAGATATGGTACTTCTGGACCAAGTAGTTCTTCATCATTTTCACAATGCCAGAAAAGGTCTTCATGCATATCAAGTGATCTTACAACCATAGGTGTGCTCAAGGGGTGTGCTTTGTCCATATAAAATCTTTTAAACACCTTAGTTGTATGCGTGGACTGAGGCAAGAAGATGGTATTTCTAAGTACTCAATTTGTAAACTTAGACAAAATTTTATCTTTCCAAGATCTTTCATTTCAAATCTTGCTTCAACCAAGTAGCAGCTTTTTCAAACTCTTCAGAAGTTCTGATGATATTTAGATCATCAATATAGACTGTAATTATAGCAAACTCATATCCAGATCTTTTAATGAAAATACATGGACAAATGGGATCATTCGTATAACTTTCTTTTATCAAATATTGACCAACACAGTTATATAATATTCGTACAGATTGTTTTAAGCCATACAAAGATTTACACAATTTAATTGAATATAGTCCTTGACAAATGGGATTATCTTCCTTAGGCAATTGAAATCCTTTGGGGATTTTCATATAAATATCATTATCGAGTGAGTTATACAAATAAGTTGTTATAGCATCCATAAGATGCATTTCAAGTTGTTCATTTGCTGTCAGATTTAGCAAATAACGAAACATTATTTCATTCACCACCAGAGAATATGTCTCCTCATAGTCAATACCCGGTCTTTAGAAAAAATCGTATGCGACAAGTCGTGCCTTATATTGCACGATTTCATTTTTCGCACAAATACCTATTTTAGAGCCTACAGACTGCACAGCTTAGGTGTGCATATTATTTGTCCAAAAACTTTAAGTTTTGCTAGTGAATCTAGTTATGCTTGAATTGCGTCCTTCTATTTTGGCCAGTAATTCCGATGTCTGCATTTATGTACAGACTTTGGTTCATGATTCTCGTTTTCATTCATGATATTAACTGCTGCAGCATAGATAAATTTTTCGTCGACGTTTATTGTCAATCGGTTTTCAGTTTTGAAGATTCTTCTGGACTCTCAATCATCTCGATTTTTCAATATTGATTATTTGCTCCCTTTCTTTTACGAGGATTTTTATCTTTGGAATCAATGGGTCTACCACGCTTTAAATGTGCCTATAATTCAGTGGTAGAAGGTCCTTCAAGGATATCAATCCAAATTGGAGCATTAAGAGTTGGTATATGTGACTTAGCCATACGTTTTGGGTTAATAAAAGCATCTAGCAATTGATTTGCTAAACATTGCAAATGAATTATCTTTTTAACTTCTAATTCACAATGCTCAGTATGAGGATCAAGATGAAATTATGATAACTCATTCCAACTTATTTTATGAATCAGTTGTTTTATTTCTCACCCTAATGTAGGGAAAACTACTTCGTCAAAATAACAATCAGCAAAATGAGCAATAAATATATCTCCAGTTTTTGGGTCAAGGTATTTTATAATTAATGAAGATTCAAACCCAACACATATGTCCAACCTCCTTTGAGGTCCCATCTTTTTACGTAGTGGTGCAATAATTGGAACATAGACCGCATATCCAAAAATTCTAAGATGGGAAATATTTAGTTCCTGAACAAAAACTACTTGTTGGGGAGAGTATTAATGATAATTCGTTGGCCTTATTTGAATTAATGTTGCTGCATGCAAAACAGCATGTCCCCAAGGAGATATTAGGAACTATTTCTCAAAAGAAATGGTTTTGTAATTAATTGAATCCATTTAATAAATGATTCTACTATACCATTTTGTGTATGAACATAGGCTACAGGATATTCAACTTTTATACAAATAGACATAAAATAATCATTAAAAGATTGGGGTATAAATTCACCAGCATTATCAAGACAAATTATCTTGATAGGGTTATTTAGGTAATGTGCTCATAATTGAACTAACTTCGCGAGTAACTTCGCAAACATCATGTTATGAGTTGATGACAAGCATACATGTTACCATCTTATTGATCCATTAATTAGAATCATAAAATATCAAAATGGTCCACAAGGTGGGTGAATAGGCCCACAAAAATCTCCATGTATACGCTCTAAAAATTCTAGAGGATTCGGTATGAAATTTTTTGGTGATGGTCTTATAATCAATCTGCCTTAAGAACAAGCAACACATGAGAATTTATTACATTGAAAAATCTTCTGCTCTTTAAGGAATGACCACATGAATTTTCTACTATTCTTTGCATCATTATAGAATCGGGATGGCCCAACCAGTCATACCAAATGACAAAATCACTAAACTTAATAGTAAACTCCAGGTTTATTGTTGCGTAAATTTCTACTACAGTAATATATGGTAGTACAACCCGAAGGAATAAGAAGGTAATTTTTCTAATACAGTTTTACTCCCAGAAACCATTCTTGTAATGTATACGTATTCAATATTAACTTCACTATTTGTCTCAATATGATATCTATTTCGGCGAATATCTTTAAAACATAACAAATTCCCTTAAGACTTTGAAGAAAATAATGCATCTTTGATGCAAACTTTTGGTCCTCCTGACAGAATTATATTTGCTCTTCTGGAACCTTCAATTAATTTTATACTACCAAAAATAGTACTAACATGGGTTTCTTTTATTATAAGATAAGAAAAACATTTCTCATCTTTAAATATAGAGTGTGTAGTTGCACTGTCTGGCAGACACATTTCTTTGTCATTGATCATTGAAACGTTCATTTTATTTAAAAGAAATAAAAATTCCAAATGAGATGTTTTTTCTTTTCTCTTTAATATAATATTTATAAGTTACAAAAGAATATTAAAGGTAAAAGCTAATAAGAATGTTTTATTGAAAAACATTAAATTGTATTTATTACATTATAGTAAAACCATCAAAATCAAACTACTATTGGACATTTCATCACCATACAAGTGACTAATATCACCTTCAGAGTGATTGATAAAAAATCAACAACATCCAAAGAAGAAAAATCTGCAAAGCCATTGTCCACGTGACCATGCTCAAAACCAACATCATTACTTACATTATTACTAACAAAAAATTTGTCTATCTTATATTCTTCTTTCTTTAATGATTCTTGATAGAGATTGACAAGATATTTTGGCGTACGATAAGTATGGGACCAATGGCCTTCATGCCACTACGATAACATTTGTTATCACCTTTCTTTTTATTTCGATCTTTCTCATCACTATTTTCCCACTTATGGTGGTTAGTAGCATTTTTGTTATGACCATCACGACCATTATAGCGGTTTCGACCACGTCCACGACTGTGACTATGACCTCAATTATTAAATTGCACAACTGTTGCATTTTCTTAAGGAAATGGAACAGCACCAGTTGGACGAGACTCATGATTTCTCAACAAAAGCTCATTATTTTTGTTCAACAACAAGAAGACATGAATCAATTCTGAATATTTCTTAAGACAATTTTCACGGTATTGATGCTATAGGAGCATATTTGATGGGTGGAAAGTGGAGAATGTTTTCTCTAATAAATCCTCATCAGTTACTTATCCACAATATTATTTTAATTGAGAACTGATTCGGTAAAATTGCTTAATTATACTCACTATTTTAAAGTCTCACAAACTTAGATGCATCCAATCCTAACGAGCTCTTAGTAAAATAACCATTTTTTTATGATCATACCTTTCCTTCAAACTTTTCCATAAGACAAATGGATCTTTCACTATCAAGTACTCCATTTTCAATCCTTCATCAAGGTGGTGACCGAGAAAAATCATTATTTTAGCTTTTTCTTGGCTTGTGGCTTGACTTTCTTCTTTGTCCATTTGCACCTAGATGAATTCATGACAAAGAATCCTTTCCAGTAATTTCAAGAGCTACAAACTCAAGTTTTCCAATGTTAGCCATAAAAATAAAATAAAGAAATGAATTTTCCCAACAAAAAAAATGTCTTTCAGTTGGTTAGATCTTCGTGCTGATAACATGTTATAAAAATACCACTACTATAGCAAAACTAGAAGTAGAAATGTAGAGAAGATGATCAAAGAACACAGCAAAAATTGGAAGAGTCTTCTCACTTCTCTATTTCCATTCATCATTTCATCTTTCACCTTAGCCTCTATTTATAGGCTTAAGGATCATTACACCACATTCTAGGTCACATGACCTATAAATATAATACATCTATTACAAAAAGAAGGTTCATAGGTTACATTATAGTGAGGGTAAAGAGAGTTGAATGAGAGATAACAAATGTGAAGTGAGAGTTACATACATGGACATCCATTATTTTAATAATTCATAAATAAATTAGACAATACTGAATTCATTCACGCATCCTTTCTCAACACTTCCCTCTTATCCACCACCATCTCTCTCTCTCTCTCTCTCTCTCTCTCTCTCTCTCTCTCTCTGGGGATGTCTCTTTTTCAGATGCTCGGCAAAAGATGCTTATGTGAGCATAAAATATCCCTGAATTCCATGTCTCCACATAACCCCACTTGGGGATATCGATTGTACCAACCATTAAAGAAATGTTACAGACAGGATTCTTTGCGGCAACAGCAGCACTGCATCCAATCAGATTTATTTAGTTCTCATTCTAATACATTAATCCATCAAAATTAGATGATGGTCAAAAGTTAGAATATATCATTTAATTCAAAATTAAAGAGGGAACCGGATAAACACTTTGTGATAAAATTCTTAAGTTGTTAGAGCATTAAATTTTAATACAGAGCACAACTTTTGCAAATCTATCCAACTATCCATCAAAACCATAATATTGTAACATAGATGAGAAAGGAAATGCCTTATAACTCACAGCTCAGATACCTATAATTTAAAATAAGCAATTCATCATACTGTATATCTAATAATGTAGGAAATTAAGAAGAAAATGGGAAAATATTATATCAGAAGAAGCTTATGTAATTAATCTAATTTGGTTCTAGCCATCACTAGCTAGTAATGTTATTAAGTGTGACATATATAGAATCAATATATGAGTGTATTTAGAGAAACTATATACTATTAAGTACAAGCGGAAGAAAAAGAGTCTCAAATTTTATAATAAAGGGTGCCTATTTTTATAACTAGGGGTGCCTATTTTTATAACTAAGGGGAAGTATTCTATATAGCATGGAAGCTGAGTGGGATGCCTATTTTTATAGGTAAAGGTGCATAATTTTATAACTAGAAGTGTTTATTCTATATAACATGCAAGATGAGTGTGGTGCATATTTTTATAATTACGGGTACCTATTTTATAACTAGGATGCCTATTTTTATAACTGGGGGTACTTATTCTATATAATATGCAAGATGAGTTACTGTAAGCAGGGGTTCCTATGTTTATAACTTGGGGTACCTATTTTTACAACTAAGGATACCTATTTTATAGATAGAGGTGCTCATTCTATATAACATGCAATATGAGTGGAGTGCCTATTTTTATAACTAGGGTGCCTACTTTTATAACTAGTGACGCTTATTCTATATAACGTGCAAGATGAGCTACAGAAGCAGGGTGCCTATTTTAATAACTAGGTATACTTATTCTATATCACATACAAGATGAATGTGATGCCTATTTTTATAATTAAGGGTGCCTATTTTTGTTACTAGGGGTGCCTATTTTCATAACTAGGAGCACCGTATTCTATCTAATGTGAAAGATAAGTTACTGTAAAAGGGGTGCCTATTTTTATAAATAGGAGCACTTATTTTTACAACTAATGTCTATTTCAATACTTAGAGGTGCTTATTCTGTAAGCAGGGGTGCTATTATAATACTAATGAACAAGTTAATATACTAAGTACAAAATATTATCATTTGAACGTAACCCCAAATTTGGATCAAACAAAGTCCACCCTACCCCACCACCACCACCACTTGTAAAACTCTGTTCCGATGAAGAAGTAGACTTGGTGACCATTCCATTCAAGTCGGAAACACCATCTTGCAAACTCAACAACAAATGAGAAGTACTAAAACTCATAGCAGGTTTAGTTCTTGGAACTAATGGGACCTCAGATTCACCTACAATCATTTGAACAACTCCTCTTATTATTAGCCTAGCCATTGGATCAGGATGTGAACAAGCCAATCCAACTAAAAAAACCCTTCTCATTTTTTCATTTAATTCTCCAGCGACTCTTGAATCGGCGGCAACCATTAATCTACCTTCTTGATGTAAACTCCATAACCATTAAACTAAATTACTACTAAGTCCAACTTTTCCTACCTCGACACTTCTTTTTCAGTTGGCCTCCTTCCGCTTGCCACTTCTAGTACCACTTTTCCATAGCTAAAAATATATGTTCAAATTCAAATTCCTTTAAGTTCAACCTCCTCCTTCAACCATCATCAAATCTCTCAATTATGTTTCAAATTATCATCATCATCATCATCATTAATGGTTATCAATATTCCTGTCAAGCTTCTAAAAATCAATATCTTCTCTACCCAAGATCTTCCCTGAACGATAGCACTTCATATTTGCCGTCTATCGAATCGCAATTGGTACTTTTGGAATTGATTAAAAAGGGGGAGGCACTCAAGTGAGAGTAAGTTTAATTTTTTGCTGTGTTACTTGGATTAATTGAAACTATGTAGTTTTAGTACTAGGTAAACCTTGCATGATGTGGCCAGGTCCATGATAAAATAACTCACAAAAGGGGAAGAAACTTTCTCTCTTCTTCTAAAATATATTAATAGATTCTTCCAATTTTTGGAAGCTCATGAACTCTTAGTGGGGTGGAAAGAAATAAGGGCTCCTGCCTCCAAGGGGATACTCTTAACATTAGCATTTTGTTAATTAGGTATTATATCTTTAAAATTGTCAATTGAAGTACAAAATTAGATTTATGATGGAATAATTTAGCTTGAAAATACTTGGGCCTATATTTTAAAAGGGTAGAATAGTCTTTTGTCATCTCAATTCTTTATTTTCTTTTTTTCTCTTTCACTCTTCCTTATCACTGTATTTTTTTTTTTCTTTTTCCCTCTCCCTCAACTCTAGAGTTTGTTGTCAACCCTCTGCCTCTTTTCCCTGTCTGCGACCTTCTTCTCCTCCCCATTCAGACTCTTCCAGCCACAACATAAATTATCTTTGGACTTCCAATTTTCTCTGTTGTGTTGCAGTTGTCGCTATCCCTTTCTGGTGATTATAGAAGAAAATTATGTTGGAAAATATTTGAAAAAAGGAAGTGAATGACAAAAATATTAAAGAGGAAAAGGTTGGCAAGTAAAGGATTTGAATCCCACATTGAAAAAGAAAAGAGGGACCTTATCAGACCCACGGTTTAACCAAATTATGTGCCAAATTGTTCTTTTGTCTAGATTCAATGGCTGTTGAATTCGATGAACAGCCACATTCATTTCTATTGAGTTAAATGTACAACCATATTCATGGATGCTGAAATACAGAATTAATGTTGTATAGCTAAATCTGTATAGCTAAATTCAGTGTACAGAATTAATTTAATGTAATAGCTGAAGGGTGAATTCAGTGTATAGAACTAATTCAATGAAACAGCTGGAGGGTGAATTCAGTGTATAGTACTAATTCAATGTAACAGCTAAAGGGTGAATTCAGTGTACATAACTAATTCAATATACAGTTGAAGAGTTTTTCTATCTATAAATACTATTGTTTTCCACAGCAGAAGGTATAAGAAATTTTCTTTGCAATTCTCTAGCATTCTCTTATAACCTGCATACATATATCTTCTTCCTATACATCTTCAATTTGTTCAAGTTCGAAGGGAAAACAACTTTAAGTGCTAAACTTGTTTTCCGAAGCCCGTTTTATCCTGGGAAACAGACGTTCTAACACATCTCTTGCACATCCAATAGAGAGAACGAATCTGTTTTAAGGAAATTGAAGTTTATTAAAGACTTGGGTTTGATTTCTATTTCCTTACTATTATTTTGGTTTTATTGTTTTATATTTCTGTTTCTTATATATATATATAAATATATCTATATATATCACACTGTGTTTAATAATTGTGGCCATAATCTTAAAACAGAATCTCTTTTCTACTCCTGCTGAAATAGCAACCGAAATAGACATTGTTAATGTGAATAGTGCCCCTTCTGGTTTGGGAAATGTCTCGATTGTTGCTGCTGATGCTGCTCTGCCAACAATTCCGGCCAGTCAATTGGAAAACCAAAAAAATTTACTGGTTCTAATTTTAAAAGATGGCAACAGAAAATGCTTTTCTACCTGACTACTTTGAATTTGGCAAAATTCTTGACAGAGGGCGCTCCTATGGTGGCAAATGATATTGATAATGCACAAACGGTAACTGCTGTTGATGCATGGAATCATTCTGATTTTTTGTGGCGTAATTATATTTTGAATACATTTTAATTGATTCATTATATACTGTGTATTGTGCATATAAAAATGGTAAAGCTCTATGGGAATCATTAGACCAGAAATATAAAACTGAGGATGCTGGCACAAAGAAATTTGTTGTCGAACGGTTTCTTGATTATATAATGGTTGATTCTAAAACTGTAATGATTCAAGTACAAGAATTGAAGATTATTTTGCATGAAATATTTGCAGAAGGAATGATTTTAAGTGAAGCATTCCAAGTGGCTGCTGTGATAGAAAAGCTACCCCCTAGTTGGAAAGATTTTAAGAACTACCTCTAGCACAAATTGAAGGAAATGTCTTTGGAAGATCTTATTGTTAGACTTCGTATTGAAGAAGACAACAGAAATGCCGATCATAAAATGATGAGTTCTTCAAATCCGAAGGTTAATATTGTTGAACATGGTAAAAATTTGAAAAATAAAATCAAGTTCAACAATCATAAAACTACGGGCAAGATCAGTGCATCTGGCGGTATTTTTAAACCGAAACAAAAATTTAAAGAGAAATGTTTTAACTGTGGCAAATTAGGTCACAGGTCTTCTGATTGTCGTTTTTCTAAGAAATATCATGAAGCAAATATGGTTGATTACATTATTAAATAAGTAGATGACTTGAATTTAGTTGCAGTGGTTTCTAAAGTAAACATGGTTGATTCCAATCTGAAGGAATGATGTTTGACACCGGTGCCACCAGACATATTTGTACTAACAGAGACTTTTTTCAACTTTTGAGCCAGTTCAAGGGGAAAAGATTTACATGGGTAATTCTTCTTCAGCTTCTATTGAAGGTCAAGGAAAGATGTTGTTAAAGATGACTTCTGGCAAAGTCTTAATACTTAAAAATGTGTTGTATGTGCCAGAAGTTTGCAAGAATCTTGTGTCTGGTTCTTTGTTGAACAAACATGGATTTTGAATTGTGATTGAATCTGATACAGATATTTTAACTAAATCTGGAATGTATTCAGGAAAAGGGTATGCAACCGATGGGTTGTATAAACTTAATGTAATGACCATGATCAATAAAAATACTCATTCTTCTATTTATTTACTTGAGTCTTCTCATTTATGGCATGGTAGATTAGGTCATGTTAATTATGATTCAATACGATGTTTAATTAATATGGACCATATTCTAACATTCCAAATCGATTCAAAACACAAATGCGAAATTTGCATTGAAGCAAAATTGACAAGAACACCTTTCCACAAAATTGAAAGCAGCACTGAACCACTAGAACTAATTCATAGTGATGTATGTGATTTGAAATATGTTCAAACACGTGGAGGTAATAAACATATTATAACCTTTATTGATGATAGTATAAATTTTGCTATGTGTATTTACTAAAGAGTAAAGATGAGAGTTTAGAAAAGTTTATCATTTATAAGAATGAAGCCATCTTATCATCGTTTCTTTGCTATGTGTATTTACTAATTCATCGTTTCTTTAAAGTGCGATGTTGATAAGTTTAGGGTTGCCATAAAAAATGTGGGGTGAAGCCATCTTATCTAGTAATTATATTTTGAATAGGATACTACGCAAGAAACAAGATAAAACTCCTTATGAATTATGGAGCGGAAAGAAACTATCCTATAAACACTTGCGAGTGTAGGGATGTCTTGCAAGATGGTTGTACCAGTACCTAAGGTAATAAAGTTATGTCCAAAAACGGTGGATTGTATCTTCATAGGGTATGCATATAATAGTACTGCATATCGATTTCTTGTGCATGATCGAAAATTTAAGATATACATAAAAACACAGTTATGGAGTCGAGAAATGCATCTTTCTTGGAAAATGTATTTCCTTGCAAGTCCATGAGTGGATCTAGTTCATTAAAATGAGTTAATGAAGAAGTTCAAGATCTAACTAAAGTTCAAGAAGTTGAACTAAGGCATAGCAAACAGCCAAGAATAGCAAAAACTTTTGGAGATGATTTTGAGACTTATTTGTTAGAAAAAGAGCCTTTAACTTATGATGAAGCAGTGAATTCTTCACAAGGACATCTATGGAAAGAAGCCATAAAAAGCGAAGTTGATTCTATTCTGCAGAATCATACTTGGAGATAGTAGATCTCCCACCTGGATGTAAGATCTTAGGGTCTAAGTGGATTTTTAAAAGGAAAATGAAACCAGATGATTCCATTAATAAGTATAAAGACAGACTTGTCATTAAAGGATATAGACAGAAAGATGGCTTAGACTACTTTGATACTTATTCTCCCGTGACGAGAATAAATTCAATAAGGATAATACTTGCTATTATATCCTTAAGAAATCTAAATGTACATTAAAAAGGATATTAAAACAGCTTTCTTGAATGGGGAATTAGATGAAGAAATTTATATGGAGCAACCTGAGGGTTTTAGATCTCCAAGTACTGAAAAGAAAGTTTGTAAGCTGGTTAAATCATTGTATGGTTTGAAACAAGTGCCGGAAAAGTGGCATGAGAAGTTTAACCACGCAATGATTTCTAGTGGATTTAAGATTAATGAGTGTGATAAGTGTGTTTGTATTAAAGAGACAGAAAATGAATACATCATTTTATGTCTCTATGTAGATGGCATACTCATTGTTGGTAGTAATGACAAAATTGTCAAATCTACTAAAAACATGTTGAATTCAAAATTTGACATGAAAGATATGGGACTTGCTGATGTGATTTTACGTATTAAAATCATAAGAATAGCACATGGATTAGTTTTAAGCCAGACTCATTATTTAGATAAAATTCTTGAAATATTTAACAATAATAATTCTGGAATTGCAAGAGCGGCATTAGATACTAGTCTTCATTTATCCAAGAATCGGGGAGAAGGTATTTCTCAAGTTGAATATGCAAGGATAATTAGAAGTTTAATGTATCTAATAAGTTGCACTAGACTAGATATTGCTTATGTAATAAGCAAATTGAGTGGATATACGAGTAATCCTAGTGCAGAACATTGGACAACAATAATAAGAGTATTGAGATACCTCCAATATACACGAAATAATTGGCTACACTATACCAAATATCCAACTGTGTTAGAAGGTTACAAGATGCTAACTGGATATCAGATATAAAGGATTCCAAATCCACCAGTGGGTATATGTTCACACTAGCTGGAGCAGCTATATCATGGAAATCCTCAAAACAAACAGTGATTGCCAGATCCACCATGGAATCTGAATTCATTGCATTAGATAAGTGTAGGGAAGAGACTGAATGGTTACGTCATTTCTTGGAGGATATTCCTAAGTGGGAAAAACCTGTGCCCCCTATCTGCATTTATTTTGATAGCCAATCAGCAATAAGGAGAGTACAGAATGCCATTTACAATGGTAAGTCTAGACATATTCGTCGCAGACATAACACTATTAGATAACTTCTCTCGTCAGGTATTATTTCGATTGATTATGTAAAGTCAAAAGAAAACATCGCGCATCCATTAACCAAAGGGTTAAATAGAGAGGCGGTTGAAAGACTGACAAAAAGTATGGGATTAAAAGCCTATGAAGGATAAAGTTTTATGAAGGAAAACCCTACCTAGTTGACTGGAGATCCCAAGATCTAAGTTCAAAGGGACAACCTAATTGTAAGACTTAGAGTGTCACTGTGGGGGAAACCTCAGCTTATTCTTGTTATAATAACAGTGATGGAACAGTTAAGGTTAGCATTATGTTGCTTTAATGATTATATATGTATATATATATATATTTAAGAAATCACCTACGTGAGAGAAAAGTGGGGCCACTTTGAAGGAGAATTGTCTAGGCTCAATTCTTTAGAAACTCTTGCAGAACCAGGACGTGTTCATGGCCAAAATGAACAAAACCATGAGAACTGAACAATAAATGGTTTATGTGTAAAATATGTGGACTCTTTACATAAGAAAGCAGGACAGTTCAAGGACATCATGTCTACTGGATAGCTAGTAAAGTATAAATATGTTACGAGGGGAAAGTTCAAAAGTGAATACCTATTTTTCCTATGCATAAGTCAGTTGATGAACATAAACTACGAGCCAAAATAGTTTTTTATCATTCATTTGGGGGATTGTTGGAAAATATTTGGAAAAATGAAGTGAATGAAAAAATATTAAAGAGGAAAAGGTTGGCAAGTAAGGGATTTGAATCCCACATTGGAAAAGAACAGGGGGCCTTATCTGACCCACGGTTTTATCAAATTATGTGCCAAATTCTTCTTTTGTCTAGATTCAATGGCTGTTGAATTCGATGAACAACCACATTCATTTCTATTGAGTTCAATGTACAACCATATTCATGGATGCTGAAATACAGAATTAATTCTGTATAGCTGAATTCAATGTACAGAATTAATTCAATTTAATAGCTAAAGGGTCAATTCAGTGTACAGAACTAATTCAATGAAACGCTGAAGGGTGAATTCAGTGTATACTACTAATTCAATGTAACAGCTAAAGGGTGAATTCAGTGTACAGAACTAATTCAATATACAGTTGAAGAGTTTTTCCATCTATAAATACTATTGTTTTCCACAGCAGAAGGCATAAGAAATTTTCTTTGCAATTCTCTAGCATTCTCTCATAACATGCGTACATATATCTTCTTCCTATTCATCTTCAATTTGTTCAAGTTCAAAGGGAAAACAGCTTCAAGTGCTAAATTGATTTTCCAAAGCCCGTTTATCTTAGGAAACAGACGTTCTAACACATCTCTTGCACTTCCGGTAGAGAGGACGAATCTGTTTTAGGAAATTGAAATTTATTCAAGACTCGGGTTTGATTTCTATTTCCTTACTATTATTTTGATATTATTATTTTATATTTCTGTTTCTTATATATATATCACACACTATATTTAATGGTTGTGGCCTACAAATTAATGATATCTCCCCCCATAGGCTCTTTGTTCCAAATTTGAGAAAAAATGAAAATTTTCCCAAGAGATGAGCCCTCTAGTGGCAAAAGAGAATATAAGGGAAATGAAATTCAAACTTTCTTAGGTTTATTTCAATTTTGATCTTTTACTTTACACATGATCCAGCAACAAATCAAGAAAAGAATCAAACATTTTTATTAATTTCTACTTTTCTGTATGTGTGACTTTATTTGGTGGTTTTTCAGTTAGTGGTCTTGCTTGTGCCTTATAGTGAGATTGAGATATGGTTGGCCCATCGAGATAAGAGAAGTGGGAAGAAAAAGAAGAAGAAATAGAAGGAGATAGAGGGAAAGACAAAGGAATATAGTGTTGTGGTGGTTGAAGTTGGAGCGATCAATTGGAGTTGTAGAGAGCGCGATGAGGTAGGGGAAGAAAAATTGTTTTAAATTTATTTTATTAATAAATAAGTAGTATTGAGTTTTTAATTTTAATTGAAGTTTAAATTAGCCATTTCAAATTTTTAGGTTAATTGATTTTGTCGGCACCTCTTTTTCAATTGATAATTTTAAAGATATAGTATTCAATTGACAAAATCATCAAAGTAAAGGGTACCTTTATACTATCAAAGATATTTTTTTATACCTTGTGAAGCCTTATCCGAGTGAAAAGAACTAAAGTCTCTTACATTATTTAGTAGCTTATGAGCTTGTATCCGAATGAAAAAAGTTAAGGCCTCTCAACAAAGATTGAAATGTTAATTCCTACATATATTTCTCTTCTAAAGGTTATATAATTGTACTAGCTTTTTCTTAGCCAATATGACTTTTGGAAACAGATATCTAAGCTCTAGCATGGATAAAGAACACAGTTTGTGGGTTAAGAGATAAGAGTATTTAACTCTCAAAATTTTTATTAAAAAAATTAAAAGTTTTACAGGGAATTAATAGATGAAATATTTTATGTGTTCTGGCTTCATGTCTTTAATATCCCTGAAAATATGAGCATTTTACTCTCAAAAGTTAAATAAAAAATTAGCTATTAAGGGGATTACTATGAAATTATTTTGGAGTTCTTGCTCAATGTTTTTATTGAGGAATTTTTTGTGGGACGTGAATCAGGCAACTCATTAGCATCCTTCAACCAGATAAATTCTAAGAATTTCTTTAAAATATTTTTTTCAAATATATAATAAAAGGGAAATTACGTTGTTTGTAAATGAATTTTTCATAAACGCCGATAGATGCAAATAGTTGATATAGAAATTACATTGGCTTTGAATCAATTTTCTATAACATAGACTATAGATGCCTTGAGTTGTTGAATTGAAGTCCCACGAAAAATTCAAGTCCATCTCTAGAGGGGAAAAACAAGTTATTAAAGGGATTAAACAAAATATTCTAGCTCTTTATCTTTGCTGAGAATTTTTTGTGGGACGTGAATTCGACAACTCCCCTAATAGGACTCTTGGAAACGAATACCTAGCATGTGGTATGGATAAAGAACATAGTTTATATGGATTGAATAACTAACAATCACGTGAACTAATAGAGTTTTTTAACACAACTTTTGCAAAACATCTAGGTGACAGAACGTTTTCTTGGGGATCACGTGCATATATAATCATACAAAAAATCAAATTACGTTTAATAAATTATATTTTAATTTATTATCATACAAGGAATTGAAATTGGAATCATAAAACATGTCAATTTTGCCACGAAATACTAACCTGCGTGACAATGTTGCTGCAGTTTACAGTATTCCGTGGAGTCGTTTACACATTTTATCATTCCATTTTTCATTGCAATGTTATAAATTGAATTCTTTGCCTTGCATGAAAAAGTTGACACGTTGTATAATTCTACTTTCAATTTTTTTCTTTGAATTGTAAGTAATAAATTTAATTATTTTCTTTTATAATAAATGTTAATATATTAAACGAAGCCATTTTAGAGTTTTACTAAGCTAATACGACTTTGGGAAACAGATACGTACCCAAGCTCTAGCATGGATAGAGAATGTAGTTTGTGGGTTTAGAGTTAAGAGAATTTTACTCTCAAAAGTTTAAAAATGCTAGTTTTTAAGGGAACTACTAGATGAAATATTTGATGACTACTAGCTTCATGTCTTGTATTCCCCTTAAAATATGAGCATTTTACTCTAAAAAGTTAAATAAAAAAAACTAGATATTAACAGGATCACTATATGAATATTTTTTGAATTCTTGCTCCATGTCTTTACTGAAGAATTTTTCGTGGACCGTGGATTAAGCAACTCACCAGAATTCTAGAGCCAAACATATCCTAAGAATTTATTTAAATTCTTTTTTCCAAATATATAATAAAAGGTAAACTGTATTGGTTGTAAATAATTTTTTATAAACACCAATAGACAAAGATAGCCAATATAGAAATTACATTGGCTATGAATCAATTTTCAATGACATAGACTATAGATGGCATGAGTTGTTGAATTCAAGTCCCACAAAAATTTCACATCCATCTCCAATTTTTTTTTTTTTTTAAATACTAGTCATTATAGGGATTACTAGATGAAATATTTGATTAGTTTTAGCTCCATGTCTTTGCTCATGAATATTTTGTGCGAAGTAGATTGGGCAACTCACCTAATACAACTCTCGGAAACAGATAAAGAATATAGTTTGTGGATTGAATAATTAATAATCATGTGAACTAATGGAGTTTTCTAACGCAACTTTTGCCGAAACATTAGGGTGATGATACATTTTCTTGGGGTAACATATATATATAATCATACAAAAATTCAAATTACGTTCAATAAATTAAAATATAATTTATTATCATATAAGCAAAAATATTGAAAGTAAAATCATCCAGCGTGTCAATGTTACCACGGAATACAATACATGTGTGGCAAGTGCTACGATATATAGTATTTCATGGAATCATGTGCACGCTTTATCATTTCACTTTTAATTTTTTGCAAGTTTATAAATTTAATTATTTTCCTTGCATGAAAACGTTAACATGTTGTATGATTCTACCTTCAATTTTTTCTTCATATTGTAAATTTAATTTTTTTTGTATAATAAATTTTAATTTATTAAAAGAAACCATTTTAGTTTTTCCTAAGCCAAAACGACTTTTGGAAACAAATCTCTAGGTTCTAGCATGGATAAAGGACATAGATTCTAGGTTAAGAGGTAAGAGCATTTAACTCTCAAAAGCTTCTTTTTAAAAAAAACACACTAGTTTTTAAGGGGATTACTAGATGAAATATTTTACGAGTTCTAGCTTCTTTTCTTTTTAGTAACTTGAAAATTTGAGCATTTTTCTTTTTAAAGTTAAATAAAAAAAAACTAGCTATTATGGGAAATATGAGATGAAGCATTTTTTGAGTTCTTGCTCCATGTCTTTAATGAGGAATTTTTAGTAGGACGTGTATTAGGCAACTCATTAGAATTCTTCAATCAAATAGATCCTACACTTTCTTAAGATTCTTTACCCAAATATGTAATAAATAGGAAATTACATTGGTTGTAAATAAATTTTCATAAACGCTGATAGTCGTAGATATCCAATACAGAAATTACATTGGCTATGAATCAATTTTCTATGACATGGACTATAGACATTATTAGATGTCGAATCCACGTTCCACAAAAAATTCACGTCGATCTCCAGTTCAAAAAAACTATACTAGTTATTAAAGGGATTACTAGATGGAATATTTGATGATTTCTAACTCCATGTCTTTGCTGAGGAATTTTTGTAGGACATGAATTCGACAACTCACCTAATACAACTCTCAGAAAAAAAATATAGTTTGTGGCATGGATAAAGAACATAGATTATATAGGTTGAATAATTAACAATCATGTGAAGCAATGGAGTTTTTAACGCAACTTTCGCCGAAACACAAGAGTGACAGCAACTTTTCTTGGGAGTCACGTGTATATATAATCAAAAAATTCAGATTACGTTTAATAAATTAAAATATAATTTATTGCCATGTAAGGAAAAATATTGAAAGTAAAATCATACAGTGTGTCAATGTTGCCACAAAGTACTATACATGTGTGGCAACATTGCTATGCTATATAGTATTCTGTGGAATCGTTTACGCGACTTATCATTTTATTTTAGTTTTTTAAAAGGTTATAAATTTAATTATTTTTCTTGTGTGGCAACGGTGACACGTTGTATAATTCTACCATTAATTTTTTTCTCTGTATTGTAATAAATTTAATTCTTTTTCTTGTATAACAAATTTTGATTCATTAAACGAAGCAATTTTAGCTTTTTCTAAGCGAATACGACTTTTGGAGATAGATACCTAGCCTCTAGCATGGATAAAAAAGGTAGTTTGTGAGTAAGAGGCAAGAGCATTTAACTCAAGAAAAAATGACCACTAGTTTTTAAGGGGATTACTAGATAAAATATTCTAAGAGTTCAAGCGTCATGTCTCTAATAACTAGGGCTGTAAATGGAGTGGGTCTAATCCATACCCGCGCGGGTCTATACCCTTTTTTAGCGGGTAATATTTAAATTTTATACCCGCAGGCCCGTATCCATATAAATTCTATTAAATGGGTATGGGCAGAGTATGATAATATCCAAACCCGTATACCCGTGATAATAAAATAATAATATATATTTATATATATTATATTACATTAAGTTAATACGGTAACGAAATACTGGTACTAGTAATTAATTAAACAATTTGTGGTTATTCCAAGTTGCAATTTTATTGCTTTTTCTTTCATTGCTGAGAAAAATTTACAATGACTTGATAATTTTCTTATTCATTCAACTTTCACTGATTATTTTTGCTCTGAATTTATTCGAGAGAACTTTGAATAATTCATGAATTTAGGGTTCATTTAGATTCATATTATGCTGATGAGCTCGAGAGATGTATAAAATGGTGGATGCTTCGTAAAGAAATGTTGAGGAAATTATGTTAATCATGTAAAAATTTTCATTTTAGGATTATACATTGTTTTATATATTTTTGTTTAATAGAGAAAAAAATAGAAAAATATTATATGAGTACGGGTATACCCAGACCCTACCCTGGACCTTGGAGGTTCGGGTCTGGATCCATAAATTTTATACCTGGAGGGTCTGGGTCCTAGTTTCACTATAAGGGTATGGGTCTAGGGCTGGGGGTGCCCTGAGAGTCTGGACCCGTTTACAACCCTACTAATAACCCATAAAATATAAGCATTTTACTCTCAAAAGTTAAATAAAAAAACTAGTTGTTAAGGGGATTACTAGATGAAACATTTTTTGATGTATTTACTCAGGAATTTTTTGTGGGACATGAATTCAACAACTCGCCACAATCCTCCAAGCGAACGAATTCTAAGAATTTAGTTGAAATCTTTTTTCCAAATATATAATAAAATGGAAATTACATTATTGTAAATAAAATTTTCATAAACATCAATAGACACAGATAGCTATTGTAGAAATTACATTAGTTATAAATCAATTTTCTATGACATACACTATAGATACTATTGACTCAAGGGTTAGTCATGTTTTGATGAATAACTAATCAAATTAATTTAACGAAGTGTTTTTGTTGAAAAATGGTAGTAAAGCTAATTGTGAGTAGAAGGAGAGTTGAGCTAACAGACTGAGCATACAGATCGAGCTACTAATTTGGACAGAAACAAGTAAATTCGAGTTTGGAAGAGTTTTTACTAAAGCAACGAATTTGAATGCATTCTTTGGAAATAACAAGAAGTTGGGGAATAAAAGAAAGATAAAGGAAGTTTTCTTGTTAATAAAGAGTCTTTTACTTCATATTTTATTTTTTATCATGTTGCATATGTGTCATTAGTCCCACTCTAAAACATTTAATGTTATCTTCTTTTTGTAGAGATTTTTGATGAGCAAGACAAAGAGAGAGTTGAGTTGGCACTCCATTATTGGAGCAAAGAGTAACAAAAATTGGTCCTCTAGCCATATATCAAAATGTAGTGCAAGGAGTAGTCCCTTCCTACCATGTACATTCTAAGAGAGAGAAATGGGCTACAATTGAAGAAGTATTTTTGAAAGAACATCTAAAAATTAAATTGAGAATTAATACATGAGTTAGCATATACCTTTTATGGTTAAGGAATTAATAATAGAGATGAAGAGGCATATTCCTTTTGTTATTTGACAAGCATGCCCTTGAGACAACTATTGGATTGTCTTATATATATGTGAAGACCTCATCTCTAAAAAATTGAAGAAGAGAAGAACAAGTGCAGAAAAGATGGATGCAAGAAGAGAAAGAGAACTTTTGTAAAGAAAGAGAAGTCTTCTTCCCTCTCGGTCTTGAGCAAAAATTTCCTATGTGAGAGAAAGAGAGAGAGAGAGAGAGAGAGAGAGAGAGTTATTTTGTAATAGTGAGATATGGTGAGTTGGAAAGTGTATCTAAACATCTTCTTCTTCCGGGTTTACAAGTTTCATTCCAAAAACTTGTAGAGTTTCTCTCATGCTGAGGTAGTATATAGTTGCTAGATCTATTCTAAAGCTAGTGGAGATAGTTTGCTAAGTCTATTTAAAATTAGTGGAAATAGTTGGCTAGACCTATTTAAAATTATTATAGTTTGTTGAGCTATTGAAAATAGCTTGTAATGGTTTAATCTCGCCTTGGAAGATTAACTTGAGACGGGAATTCTCAGGGAGAGTAGATGTAGGTATATTATCGAACCACTATAAAAATCCTTGTGCCTTGTTTATCTATTGTTTATTCCAATTTTCTTTACTTACCTTATTTTGTTTTTGATCAGTTTCCAGTTTGCAAAAATGGTCATAATTGATTTTGCCTTGAATCTAGTTTTCAGTTCGGCATCAATGAGTGAAGCTAATATATTTTGAAAGATAGATTTTGTCTGGGCTAGTTTTGCCTATCTAAAGCTGCTCTTGAGATTAAAGGTATACATTAGTTTTATTATCTGAAAACTCATTTTACTTAAACGGGGCTGGTTTTGATGTTTGGCTAATTTCTAAAACAGTTTTTTAATTATGTTTTGTAATTAGCTTTATATCTCTGAATCAAGCTAATGACTTAAGTGACAGTTTCTGATCTGATTGTTTTTGTTGCATTGTGCTAATTATGTCACGAAGTCAAGCTAATGACTTGAGTGATATCCTCTGTGTTGGTCTGTATCAGTTATATTCTGTCGAGCTATTTTGTTAAGTTGTCTTCCTTTGAGTTTAGAAAATTTTGGGTTTAAAAGAGCTAAATTTTTAATAGGTCCAATTCACCCCCTCCTTCCCTCCTCCCCCTCTCCCCTTTTTGGACTTAAACGAGACTTATAGATAACTTGAGTTGTCGAATTCAACTCCCACAAAAAATTCAAGTCCATCTCTAGGTTTTTTTTAAAAAAAAAAACACTAGTTATTAAAAAGGATTACTAGCTGAAATATTTGATGAGTTCTATCTCCTTGTCTTTGCTTAGGAATTTTCTTGGGACATGAATTCGTCAACTCCCCTAATACGGATATCGAAAAAAGATATCTAGGATGTGGCGTTGATAAAAAAATGTAGTTTGTGTGGATTGAATAATTAACAATCACATGAACTAATGGAGCTTTTTAATGCCACTTTCACTAAAACATCAGGGTGCCGACAGGTTTTCTTGGGGATCAAGTACATATATAACCATATAAAAAATCACATTACGTTTGATAAATTTATTTTTGTACAAGGAAAAATATTGAAAGTAAAATTATACAACATGTCAATGTTGTCGCGACATACTATACCTGTGTAGCAATATTGCTACAGCATATAGTATTCTGTGGAATCGTTTGCACGATTTATCATCCCTTTTTTTTTTTTTTGCAAGGTTATAAATTTAATTATTTTCCTTGTGTGGCAACGTTGACGTAGTGTATAATTCCACATTCTATTTTTTTCTTTGTATTGTAATAAATTTAATTATTTTTTTATAATAAATTTTAATCTAATAAACAAATCCATTTTAGTTTTTTCTAAGCTAACACGACTTTCGACAACAATACCTAGGCTCTAGTATGGATAAATAATGCAGTTTGCAGGTTATGAAGTAAGAGCATTTAACTCTCAAAAGTTATAAAAGAAATTAGTTTTTAAGGGAATTTAATGGATAAAATATTTTGTGAGTTCTAGCTTCATGTCTTTAATACCCCTAAAAAATATGAGCATTTTACTCTCAAAAGTTAAATTAAAAAAAGGAAAAAAGCTTAAATGACCCCTGAACTTTCTTAGTTTTTGGTTTTTGACCTTAACCTTCTAAATGGAAAATTGTTACCTTCAAATATCAAAACACGTCAAAACTTGCTCTTATGTTAAATTTTGACGTTAACTCATAAATAGTCCACGGTCAGTGACTATCATGTGACCTTTTTAAGGGGCAATATAGTCTTTGCCTTTGTATGCAAATTATGCCCTTCCTATCTCTCCAGTTCCCATGGAGGCCCCTTCGTCCTCCTCCTCCTCCTGGTCTCTATAAACACTCAACTCTGCTACGTCTATCCAATAGAATCCCGATCTCTTTCACCACAAAGGCTGAGATCCCCACATATGTAGAAATATCTTTCGCCAACTATATTATGTTTCCTGTAATCAAAAGAAGGAATTTTTTTTTAAAAAAAATAAAGACTACCAACTATCCATTGAAACATCAACGGGAGAAAAAATTCAAAAAAAATTAGAAAATTTTGATAGCCACAGGAATTACAGGAAACTCAAGAGAAAGAAAGATAGCCACTTGAGATAGAAATCGGTCGGTGTCGAGGGAGAAGGTGGGTATCAAAATTAAAGAATAGAATTAATTTTTTTTTTTTATATAACATTTGTAAAAATGATTCCTTGTATCTAATGCCCACCATTAAAAAGTGGAAAACTTTGAAGATCGTTGCTCTTTGGTAGTGGAAATGGTGCAGAGATTTGGTGATAAAATTGAGATGGCATAATGCAGTAGTTAGATTTCACCATGTGAATCAAAGTTGATAAACAAGATGGTAGAGACAGTGATGAAAGAGAAGAGAGTGAAGAAAAATGATAAAAAGAAGGTAGGTAATCGGGTCTGAAGAAGCGATAGCGAGACAGATAAAAAGAAATAGAGATGAGAAGATGGTAAGCAAAGAAAGAGGGAGTACAAAGATGAAAAAGAAATATAATATGAAAAAATTAGATTTTTGTGTGGATGTACAAAATTGTCCCTAAAGATGTTGACTATTAGTCTTGTAACAGTTGAAAGTAAGAGGGCATTTATTAAAAACATTTTGATAATTAAAGGTTGACATTTTTTTTTCATTTTGAAGTTGAAGGTCAAAAATCAAAATGTGAAAAAGTTTAAGGGTTGCTGAGGCTTTTAACCCTAAAAAAACTAGCTATTAAGGGGATTACTTGGTGAAACATTTTTTGAGTTCTTGCTCTATGTCTTTAATGAGTAATTTTTTTTAGAACGTAAATTTGGCTACTCACCAGAATCCTTCAACCAAACATATCCTAAGAATTTCTTTAAAATATGTAATAAAACAGAAATTACATTAGTTGTATATAAAATTTTCATAAACGTCAATAGACGTAGATAGCCATACAAAAATTACATTTGCTATAAATCATGAGATGTCTAATCGATGCTATAAAATTAGATAGACTATAGACAACATGAGATGTCGAATCCATGCTTTACAAAAAATTTATGTCCATCTCAAGTTAAAAGTTAAAAAAAAAAAAACCTAGTTATTAAAGGGATTACTAGATGAAATACTTGATGAGTTCTAACTCTTTGTGTTTGCTGAGGAACTTTTTGTAGGATGTGAATTCGGCAACTCTCCAAACACGACTTTCGAAAACAGATATCTAGGATATGGCATGAATAAAGAATATAGTTTGTGTGGATTAAATAATTAACCATCATGTGAACCAATAGAGTTTTGAACGCAACTTTCATCAAAACATCAAGGTGACAGCACGTTTTCTTGGGGTCACGTGCATATATAACCATACAAAAAATCAAATTACGTTTAATAAATTAAAATATAATTTATTACTATACAAGGAAAATATTGAAAGTGGAATCATACAGCGTATCAATAAGGCCACAGAATACTATATATGCGTAGCAATGTTGCTACGGTATACAGTATTTCGTTAGCCACTTATGTTATTTCCAAGATATTCATTTGCCATCAAAGCACAAGTAGGAACATCCTTTGTCATATAAGAACTTAAGCAAATAACCACTTTGAAGAAAAGAATCACAAATAAAGCATGTAGGCCACATAATTTCAAGAGAGCTTTCATCAAAGCATTATGGAAACAAGAATAATATTAACTTTTGCCCGCATGGGCGTAGCTCAGTTGCTTCTGGGACTGCAGAGTTGGTACCAAGATCTAAGGTTCAAATGCTGGCAGCGGCAGTGTGGGAATTTCAACCTCTCCAATATGGGGGTGTGGTTCCTTGTGCGCACCAGTGTTTGGCCTCCAGTCTGCAGAGCCGCTAACTCACCATGATTTACATCTTCCACCTGGGCGTCGGGAAGTCTGGTAGGAGTCCTGTGGGTGAGGGATTTCGCCGTTTGGTACCAAGAATAATATTAACTTCTTAAAAGAATATATAAAGAGATAAAGAAGCTTATTGATTTTTCAGAATGTTTAAGGAGAAATTTTTTCCATCCTCTTGTCCATATCTTCAAATCCTTGCATAATAGAGAAAACCCTAGCGGAGAACTTGTTAGATTGGTTAGAAATCATGCACACCTCCTTGCTTAAAAGTGAGCTCATCGGTGGCGCTACAATATGAGAACTAACACTTTCTCTTTCTTTTGAATCTTCGCTTATGCTCTCTTTATTTTTCCCCTCAAATATTTCCTTGCCCAACTTTTCTCTTGCTCTTTCATTTTCTTCAAGCTTATATTCACTCACATTTTCTCTCTCTTCTCTTGTCTTGTCCTCTTCACTCTCACTCTTTTCTTATGATTTCTCTGTGACAACACTTTCCTTAACCAAAGTAGAACTAGTGTCAAGATTGCATTTTCTCCTTCAACCATTTCATCCTTCATTGATTGAGTTCCAACATTCCCTTCTCCTCTTGTGCCATAAACTTGACATTTAAGTTCTAGAAGTTCTCTTTCTATTGGAGGCTCAATGACTTCAACCTTGATATCCTTATCCTTATGGTCTAAAGGATTCTTCTTCTCTCACTTTCTTCACCCTTCTACCATTCTCTTTTGAAATACTAGACCCCTTATCCTAGTTTAATATAGGTGCTCTTCATAACGTTTAGGAACAAAGTCCATTCTCATCACCCTTTTTCACTCTTCCCAAGACTTAATGGACCTCATCCCTTTTCTCTTTCTATATTCTACCACTCTATTCACTATGGAATGACATAATCAATGAAAGACCCAAGGCCATCCTCATTCTTCCCTCTTCCGTAAAGTTATATGAATTAAAAATCCCTTCAACTTTCTTCTCCCAAAGTAATTAAACATCAAGTTTACATTTTCCTTGGAATAAAGGTATATGTACACCTTGCCACAACTAAAACTATTTTCTCTCTTCCCATATATCTTATGGCTAGTCTGCTTTTCTTCTCCTTTTCTCAACCTTCTTTGTTCAAGATTTTCTCTTCCTCCATCATAACCATATTCTTCTCCTCTTTCAATCCTCCATATTTCAAGGGAAGATATGCTCTTTTACATAATTTTCAAAACCTTAAAAAACAATGGTTAGTTCAAAGAAAATGACCATACTTCTCATCGTGACGTGTTTTAATCTCTCAATTCACTCTTCTCGTATTTACCATCTTATAGACTCTTTTCAAGGTAGTCTCACTTCTCTTGCCTTTTTCTTAACTCACCAAACCTTCTCTAAACCTTTCTATTCAAGGGTATATTCATCCAAGTACATTCAATCAATCAAGAGTCCTTTAGCTAACAATAAAGCTAGTTGGGGAATTTTATCAAACACATGAAAGGCAACATTCAAAGAAGGTGTTCAAGGCTAGAATTTCAAAGATTAAGTGAATCTTTAAAACTTAAAACAAGTTTCAAAAACATGAAAAAGCATGAATAACAAACAAAGAAGTAACAAACAACTCAAAGAAAAGAAGAAAGACAAAGAAACATAAGAACTAGGAAACACAAGAACAATAGCTTTTGGGAAAGAATTTTCAGCAATTTAAACCACTAAGAATGATGTTTAAAGACTTGAAATCACTACTAGATAGATAATAAACAAGAAGGAACTTCTTATCAAGAAAACAACCTTTATTTCACTTTTCACACCAAAAATTAACAATCCCGTAATAAAGAAAATTTATGCAATTTTGGCCTTTTTTGGATGTCTTTTTGTTGAAATATCTCAAGAAATCGAAGCCCAAACATCGAAATAGCATATAGGGATAAGATTTCGACAAGGAAACTCACAAGAAGTGAAGATTATAAGCATTTAATGGCTGTTTTTCTATATTTTTCGACCAGATGCAATTTCTCTTCTTTTTTGCCAATTTTCACCCAAATTTTGAGGAAATTTCGAGTAAACAAGTTAGCCAAACATCAATATAATAAGTATGGGGAGATTTGAATCAAGAAACTCACAAAGACACAAGATTGAAGAACTTTAGGTCATAAGAAATATAATGTTAGTGGATACAAGGACGTACCTGTAGGACCCGATGAAGAAGGAGAAGTGGAAGAGAGGGACATACTAGGATTAGACCGAACCGTATGACAAACATAATCTTTCAATTTCCCAAGAGTCTATGTGGCATGTTGCTTCGACGAACACATAATGGTTCAACATTATCTACTATTTGAGGTTCACCACCGGAAGAGTTGGTCGAACCAAAGGAAAAACTCGAGCCACTAGAGCTATCGCCACTGGAACTGCCGGAAACCCCATTTCTGGAGTCGCCACTGGAGCTGTCGTAACCCCTTTTCTCCTCTCTGTTATTTGTATAATCAAGAATTCTCCACATTATTCCTTCCCCATGGGCTGAAGAAGACTGATCTAACCCACTATTTTGGCCACCCGACAATTTTGCATGCTGCCCAGAGAGATGCAACTGCGGCTGAGTTTCTTCTACTAGCTGGACTTCACACTGGGAGTCTTCTATGGGCCTTTCTGCTGGCGATGTGGGCCACGAAAAAAGAAGGCCCATGCGGCCTGTCTGTTGGTAAGGAAATAAAGTCGTGGGCCATCCGCTGGACCGGCCCAACCAAAGACTTCTGGGCTCCAAGAAAGCTGTTGGATGGCTGCTGCTATGTTGGGCCATTTCCCTTAAATGCTGCTGAGCTGCTCCTCCTTTCTGCTGAACAAGTCTTGGGAATTTCACCAAAATTAAAATTTATTTTGTTTTCATGAGGCAAAGCAACCCGCGACTCTGAAAAAAGGAAATTTATCTTCAATAAAGACTACATCACGAGAAGTAACAAATTTATGCGTCTTCAAATCAAAGAATTTCCACCCCTTTTTTTCCATAAGGATAACCTAAAAAACACACTGCCTCCCTCGTGGTTTAAATTTGTCCTTAGGTACTCTGTGATCGTGTACATATGCCAAACAACCAAAATTCTTTATATGAGAATAGGATGGAGCCTTATTAAATAACAATTCGAATGGTGTTTTCCATTTTAAAACAGACAACGGAGTATGATTAATCAACTAACCTGCAGTGAGTATACTTTTTCCCAAAATTAAGTTGGAAGATTTGCCTGAAATAGCAAAGCACGAGCCACATTGAGGATGTGATGATGCTTACGCTCTACACGACCATTTTGTTGGGGTGTATTTACCATAGAAGTTTGATGCAGCATACCATTTTCCAAAAAATAATGTCTCAAACACGTAAATTTCATCCCATTATCTGTACACACAATTTTAACATATTTATCAAATTGTGTTTGAACCATGACAAAAAAAATATTTTAGTGTTTGTGCAACCTCCCTTTATTCGTTAAGCAAGAAAATCCAAACACACTTTGAATAGTCACAAACCACAGTCAAAAAATAACTTGCACCACAAGAGAAGGAATTTTATAATGCCCCCAGAGATTACAATGTACCAAATCAAATGGAGCAGTAGTATTATTCAAACTAACAGGGAAAGGTTCTCTTGTTTGTTTAGCACGTAAGCAAATCGAGCAATTATCTAGGAAATCACGATTAAAAGTCTGTCCTAAAAACTTATTAATAATATATTTTGACAGGTGTCCCAGTCGTTTATACGATAAAGCTCCCAAATAAGAATGTTGAATAGAACAAACAAAATTTGACGATTTAGGCAAATGTCTAAAATAGTATATCCCATCTCTTTCTTCACCCGCTCCAATCTCATCCCCGAGATATAGTCCTGTAACATTAATACACCATCATTAATTATGACTACATAGTTATTCGCCTTGGAAAGCTGTGAAAGGGATAGAAGATTACATCGAAGTTTCGGTATAAAAAGCACATTATCGACATTTAATTTAGAATGTAAATAAATGGAACCCATAGTTTCTCCTGTAGTTTTCGACCCATTTGGCAGAGTAATAGTATAAGGAAGAGAGGGTCTAATTTTTTATAAATAATCGCTTCTTCCTGTCATGTGATGTGAACATCTGCTGTCTACAATCCAGTCTTTTTCAATCTTACCAGACAAAGTATCTTCAGATGAAGGAGAGGAAGAAATCTATTGCTGGTTATTCAACAAGTTCAGGAAGGACGTCCATTGAGCCGGTGAAAGACCTGGAATGCCAACAGAACCAGGAACTCTGACGGACGAGGTTACAATAGCTCTGGCCAATCCTACTTGTTCGATAGTGCGGTGCGGATCTGCTGTTCTGCGCCTTGCGCCTCTTTCGGGAGAGCCAAATTCTTCTGCTCTTCGATCTGTTGTAGCGGCGGCCCACCCTGAGCTCGTCGGGGAAGAATCAAACATTGTTGTGCCAATGGAGAAGAGGCAGACATCCTGCAACAAAAGCCTGTTCTGCCGCGGCCTCGACCTCTGTTCAACTGCCCTCTTCCCCTTCTGCCTCTGATACTGGTGTCTACACTCCACCTTTCTATCTGCCGTTATGTTGTTCTGCCCCCGGAAAACCCACCAAAAGATAACAATTCTTGGCTTCATGACCTTGCTTAAAACATTAAGTACACTGTATTGAGTTTGATTTTGGGACTGCAAACAATAGCTTCGTTCCCTATTTCTGCAGTTCTTATCATTTTTTTGTGAGCTTCTTCTTTAATAATCATAGCATATACTTTCTTAATATTTGGAATTGGTTTCATTTGCAATATGTTTGAACGCACAGTACCAAAAACAGTATCATCTATTCCAATAAGAAACTGATGAATTTTGTCTTCTTCTCTTTGCTTAGTTATTTCATCAATAATTCCACATGTACACTCAGGTAATTGCTGGTAATTAATCAATTCATCCCATATTTTCTTTAACTTAGCAAAATAAGCTGAAACAGACATACCAGATTGCCTGCAATTTACCAATGCTGTCATGAGTTCGTGTTTTCAGGGTGCATTGCCTGACATGAAATGCTCTTTTAAGTTTGCCTATAACTTATCACATCTTTCTGCATAGGACATAGTGGCTCTTAAATTAGGTCCAATGGTTCAAAATCTATGAACCCACCATTGTATTGATAGTCCACCATTCTTCCTCTTCAACAATACTGGATTTTGGTTTCGGAATTGATCCTTCCACAAAACCAAGCTTTTCCTTTGCTCTCAATACCAAACTCATTGCCTTGACCCATTCATTGTAATTATCTTCTTTAAGCTGCACTTGTGTAAGAATCAAGTGCGGACTGAGGATGCCAGATTATAGGCTTCCTTTTGAATATGATCATTGTCATCTATAGCTTGGGTATATAGAAAGAAATGAGATTGTTGAATAGGTTGTTTGATATATATGAATTAATGGAAAATATTATCAAGATTGAACGGATGTTAGTATGTGTCCTTCTTATCAGAATTCTAGCTCTGGTACCATAAAGTTTTCAGTAGGAAAACTTTTATGTAATTTTCTTGTGTTCATCATTCTCTGAAACTCCATATTTACACCAAATAACTTCCTGTGAATAAGGAAGTAGTTACATGATTTTTACCTACAAAATCTAAAGTAAGAGTATAACAACTTATCTACATATCTGACAAATCCTAACTATCTAGATATAACAACAAAATATACTAACAAATGAATATTTCAACATGGAGACATTCTGATCACTTCTATCGAAGGCAAGTGAGGTTCTTTCACGTCTAGTTATTCCATTTCACTAGAATCTTTCAGTTATGATCCTAGTTCTTGAGGAAGAATAGATTAAGAGTCGTTTTAATTCTCGTTTGATTCATTTTAGGGATTAATAGAGAAAGTTTTAGTGTTAACAATTCGAACTGATTTCGATTTGTCTTTTGTGAATTGAGATAAGTGGAAACTGGTCCCTAATTCTGAATTTTTCTAATTTTGTTAAATATAGGGGGATTTTGAGAATTTCGTTATAAATTATATTGAACGTGTAGAATTTTGTTTTGGATTTGATTTAAGATTGACGCTAAGAATTAGAGAAATTTCTTTTGGTACTCGTATTTAAGTCTTGATATGGATTTTTTTTAACTGAAACTACACTGCATAAACATGATGTATGGATGCATATATGAATTCTCTTGAGTGTTCATTTTCTCATAACAAAAAGGGACTGTAATGCTGTTTGAAAAAAAAAAAAAAAAAAACACTACAGAATGCCTTTTTCGTTTACCTTGGAAAGAAAAATGAGATTTTTATAAAGTGAGTCAATAAATATAACTTGATGAGGGAAAATGATATATTTTATTTGCTTTTAGTTATGAGAGAGTATCGAAGGTGATTTTTTTTGTGGAAAATGGGGTTTTTTATTATTTGTAAAGATGAAGGGATTATGTGGTTTTTATTTATTTTTTTTTTTGGAGAAGTTTAAGATTTTGGAATTACATAAATTGATATTCATCGTTTGAAAATTTGATAATTTGTTTGAATGTTGAGCTTGTGGTTTTTGGGATACTTTAGGGAGGAACATGTCCCATCTTATGTTTGAGTGATCTTTGGGAAAGAAAGAAAAAATGTCTCATGATATTTGTTTAACCTACCTAGTGAGATAAATTATTAGTTTTAATATCAAATTTGACCCTATAATTACCCAAATGTACCTAAAGCTCAATGTTATGATTAGTTTGTGAAATTTGTTGGATTTCTTACTGGTATAATGCACTTTCTATGTTGACTTATAATGATGTTTGGTTAAAATGAGGGAGTTGAAATTTGGGCTTTATTTTGAACCTTTATAGAATTTTGTTCTGAGTTTTTTAAAGAGAATAAAGTATGAATCTGGTATGAGTCTGCTGTTTTAAGAGTTTTATTCTTGAGTTCTGTTTTTTTTTTTTTTTCAAAAAAAAGAAAAAAAGAAATATGAAGCAGAGTGAATGATGTGAGCGGTGAAAACCTTTGGCTGATGTGTAGTGCTTTTGGTTTCTACATAAAGAAAGAAAATAGAATCGGATCAATGCGTTTTGAAATTTTCTTTTCTTTTAGCAATATTAATTAATGTTTTGCTAGATCCCACAAGCCATAAGCTGTTTTGGGAATAACAAGTGAATTGCATAAGCCTTTGACAGGCACTTTTCGGGAACACAAGAAGGAAAAAAAAATCCTTTTCTTTATTTATTTTATATAAGGCCCCCAAGTTTTCATTTCTTTTTAATTAGACCTCAAAATAGTTTATGAACTGTTTTAGAGTTTTTTTTTTTAATCACTGATATGGTAAGTTTTATATTTACAGTTTTGGCCCCCGTTAGGTAAATTTTCTGCTTTTATAGTTTTACCCAAAATTTGTAAATTTTTCAAAAATTATGAATTTACCCCCAAAAAATGTGAAATTTTGAAATAATTTTTATTTTTATAACTTCTTCGGAAATAAGTTTTACAAGTGCCTGTTCAAACTCAGAAATTAGAGTTTGAGCTCTACTTACCGAGTTGTGGACTCACTCCACTCCTTCCAATTCAGGATTCCGCCGAGCATGAGAGCAACTTTGAAGTTTTGGAAGTGAATTTGGGGAACCAAGGTTTAGAATATTCCTTTTTGTTCCGTTGTGAGATATATATATTTGTTTCGACTTATGTTCGTCATCGTTCTTTTATTTTGAATATTTTATACACTTTGTTAAGTTTTTATACTCTTTGAGTTCTTTTAATAAAATTTCAACTTTAATTTTTTTTGAATCTTTTCGAAAGTCTTTGAAGCCTTGTGTCCTTTTGGGCACGGCATGTAGATCTCGGATTTGGGTAACTCGGATTGGGGGCGTGAAAAAATCACATTTTCGAATCAGGAGGCGAGCTGATGTTGAATTATGGTAGCAATGAGGAAGGTGAGCTAAGGGAAGGAGAGGAAGACTTGACGTATTCCACTTATTTTGCAGAGTATAAAGGAATCGACGAGGCTGAATAACTCCAAGAACCAAGAGGCCGAGAAACAGAGCAAGTATCCCCTATTAGCATAGGTAAATAGTTCAACAACATTGACGATTTTTTTTATTCATATCAGGCGTATGCAAAAAATAAGGATTTAATGTTACTAAAAAATCTGGTTCAAAAGGAACCGGTCATTTCAGAAAATATCAAACTATTAGTTGTGATAGATGTAGAAAAGCTAGCACTTACAAGTGGTCAAATCGGATAGAATGCCTTGCTTGTATTTGTGTAAGTTTGAGAGATAATGGAATGTGGCAAATCTTAAAGGTTGTGGAACAATATAATCATGAATTATACCCGTCTATATCCAAATTTATGCTTGTTCATAGAAGACTAAATTCTAATATGAGAGGAATCTGGAAATGCGCAACACGGCTGGACTAAGGCCCAATTAGAGAGTGAGAATTTTGGAAGTATAAATTAGAGGACCAGATAAATTAGTATGTCTACCTAGAGATTGCAGAAACTATGTCTAGAAGGTGAGGAGGTTGAACATTAAAGTTGGGGATGCTGATTGCATAAATAAAATGTTCATTAGAATGCATCAAAAGAATAGTGATTTCTCCATTTGATTTGCATGGATGATGAAAGTAGGCTAGATAGTGTTTTTTGGGTGCAACCTCGAAGTAAAGTAGCTTATGAAGAGTTCAATAATATGGTTTGTGTTGATTCAACATATATTGCTAACAGATACAAGATGCCCATTATAACTATTGTTGGAGTCAACCATTATGCCAACATTTTTAAACATACAAGACCCTGCGAGCAAGAAGTTAGAAAATACTTGACGACTTTGAAATAACTTTAATTTACTGTATAAAATTATGGAGAATAAGTGTAAGAAGAATAGTCAAATATAAGATCGCTAGGCGAGTAGCAAGCTCAATCTTCACGCTAGTGAGCTCATTAACTCGATGTTATAAATGAACTTTCAATAAACTTTACTTTACTAGAGAAAATGAAGGAGAAGATAATGAATGGTGTAACAATGTGAAAGAGGGTAAGTTAATGCACTGGAGTAGACAGATGACGATTTTGATGTGATTTGCAATGAAAAAAGTTGACACAATTTTGAAGAATCGATGTTGTACTCACTACTTTTATTTGAAATTCAAAACTACTTTTATTTGAAATTCAAAAGTTATGTACCAAATTTGTAAAAAAGCAATTAAGTAATCTTAATATGCAATTTTGAATCATTTTACTAAAATGACCCCATCCGCGATTAATCGCCCCAATTTGAGGAGCCTATCCCTACTCTTTTTGTAAATCTCCCAACGTCTGCGCTATATATAGGCGCCAGCTTCAATTCAAAAACTCATATTTCACCCTCGGTTCGAACCGCGCGCTCTCTCTCTCTCTCTCTCTCTCTCTCTCTCTCTCTCTCTCTCTCTCTCTCTCATCTCTCTCACGTGGAAACAGAGCTTCTCAGCTGCACAAAAATGCTAGCCTTCAAGTAATTTCCGATCTCCAAATTATGTTATCGATTCTATAGTATCGAATCGTTTCATTCAGTAAAGCTGAAATCTAATTGTTTTCTTGTATTCATTCGTGCGTCAATGTTGAGATCAGGTCCGAAGAACAGAGCCAGTTACAGCTCGTTGAAAGAGAAGAGATCAACGATGAAGAAGACTTATTCGAAGCTATTGATAAACGTAAATTCCTTAAATGATCTAAATTCTCACCAAATTATACAGAGATATCATTAGTTTTCTCTCTGAGTTCCTCTTTTCATTTCCATTTTAATTGCGTTATCTACATACTCTTGCTCTGCTTCAATCACAAATATGTTATCGTTTTGCTTTTTTCTTTAAGTTAATCCGTAAATGTTGCGTGCAGGTTTTAGTTCAATCGCTCTTATGCTCTCTTCGCACTTGTTTTTTTTCCCGGTTCAATTTGTGTAATTTTTCTGTATGTACTCATTTAATTTGGCGATCAGGTTCGTACACATCGATTTAGCTCCTTTCTTTGTTCGGCTGCATGGTTTGCCGGCCACGCGATTGCTTATATCTAATAAAACTTGTCTATTCAAGTAAATCTCTACAAAAACCTTATTCAATTGGTGAACTGCAAATGGAGTAGATTCAGCTCAAATTTCCGTTTCAACTTCCGAACTATCCTCAATGTGATATTTACATTTTCTCTTATTTTAATCATAATACGAATCTTCCGTGCGAGTGCATCTCGATTGATCTCAAATACTGTCTGTGTTGCTAATCTCTGTTGTACCATGTCTTCATCTAGGACCTATATGGCGCAAACTATATTCTTAGTTTGGTATCAAGTTTTCGTTTCTGATTCTACTTTTCTTTTCTCAGTCATCTCTCACGGAATCAATGCTGGGGATGTAAAGAAGCTTCAGGATGCAGGAATTTACACCTGCAATGGCTTGATGATGCAAACAAAGAAGGTGACTCTCTTTATCCTTTTTTCTTTTTTTTTTTTTTTGTCGTTAATTTAGTGTTCAAAGTTTTTTATTCCTAGGCACTAATGTGTGCTACCGTATTTCAAATTTCAGAGTCTCACTGGAATCAAAGGATTATCTGAGGCAAAAGTTGATAAGATTTGTGAAGCTGCAGAAAAGATAGTGGTCAGCTTTGATAATTAGTTTGTTTCACGTTGTTGGAATTTAATAAAAAACAAATGTTCCATGAGTATATTTTCATTGTCACTTCTCTCTCTCAGAACTATGGCTACATCACTGGAAGTGACGCTCTTCTCAGAGTAAGATTCAACTTCTCCTTAGTTTTAGATTTTCCTCTTTAAAGCTATACAGGTTAAGAGGTTAACATGATTAAGCTGTTCAATTTGTTTTTATCTGGAAATGAGTGTCTTTGGGATGCGGAAGGTGAAATCAAATTCTCAATGCTGATAACTGTATCTTTGTTATGCAGAGGAAGTCAGTAGTACGTATTACAACTGGAAGTCAAGCTCTGGATGAGCTCTTGGGAGGTATGCTCTTGAGCTTGAACTCACATTTGAAACTGTATAAACAACCGTTGCTTACCATCATGATCATTACGTCAATTTATAGGTGGTATTGAAACACTGGCAATCACAGAGGCTTTTGGGGAATTTAGGTGATCATCATTGAATTCCTCGTTTGAAGTCCTATTCATTCCTCAACCTAGAATCTTCTAAATAAGGACTGTTACATTGAGCTTTTCTTTTTCTTTTTTAAATGAATGTTACATTGAGCAATTACAATGGTTTTTGTAAACTTTAATGTAAACAGTTTGCATTTCATCTATTTGAATCAGATCCGGAAAGACACAGCTTGCTCATACACTATGTGTTTCTACTCAGGTTTGGTTCCAACCTTTATCCAGCAATATTATGAGCATCAAATTTATTGGAAAATACAATCTGCGTAACTCTTGGGTAGTATCTGTTAGAAGTTAGGCCCATAGACCTTCTGCTTAAATTTCTACTGAGGGGATGGAAATTTAGTATATGTTGCCTTTTTGCAGTTATTGGGTAGGTCTTTCACTTGTTAATCAATGTAGAGATGAGGACCACAATCATGACTCTCAGTCTATCAAAACTGCAGTTTGGATTGATCTATTCTTTGCCGTACTGCAGCTTCCTACTAATATGAGAGGAGGCAATGGAAAGGTTGCTTATATTGATACAGAGGGAACTTTGTATCCTTGCTAATTATTGTCTTTGCGAGACTTCTTTTATAAAAATCTGGTAACTAGACAAACTGTGGCTTTCTTCTTCTGTTGCTTTTTCTACATGTATTTTCTCAACTAACTACTCTCCTAGCCGACCTGATCGTATTGTGCCAATTGCTGAAAGATTTGGCATGGATCCAGGAGCTGTACTTGACAATGTAAGTCATGTTTCTCCTATAATAGTTGAGCTCATTGATCTATTTGGCATTGCTATAGTCATCTTAATATTGAGTTGGAAACTGATGATTGTTCCTCTTCTTTTACAATGAAGATTATATATGCCCGTGCATACACATATGAGCATCAGTACAACTTGCTTCTTGGTCTTGCAGCGAAAATGGCTGAAGAACCATTTAGATTACTGGTGAGTCATTACCAACACTTTGATAACATAAGATTTCAAACATTGGGGCTGGTGGCTGATTTCAATGAACTGATCTTTTCAGATAGTTGATTCTGTGATCGCTCTGTTCCGAGTGGATTTCACAGGAAGAGGAGAACTTGCAGAACGACAGGTTTACTGCACAATGAATTTTTAATAGTTACGAACTTTTGCCAATTGATGAGTTAGGTCCGTCTGGTTAACACCTACAATTGTCATTTGCAGCAAAAGTTGGCTCAGATGCTTTCCAGATTAACAAAAATTGCCGAGGAATTTAATGTTGCAGTTTACATGACCAATCAAGGTATGCAGATTAGATAGGGGAAAAAATCTCATATATTCAAGTTTGGTCTCATAGTCCAAAACGCCTCCGATTTTTATAGCGGACAATGCATAAGATTATCTTTATCTTTCTTTTTCACCTATGCTTGCACATGATGATGAAATCCTAAGATTAGTTTGTAAGATTGATCAGTTAAAAGACATGAGCAAGGAGGTTGAGCCTTGAAGAACTAATAATATACATGGCCTATCTTTCTTTTTATTGCAGTGATAGCTGATCCAGGAGGTGGGGTTTTCATATCTGATCCAAAGAAACCGGCAGGAGGACACGTTCTCGCTCATGCAGCCACAGTAAGGTTAATGTTCAGGAAAGGCAAAGGGGAACAGCGTGTTTGCAAGGTCTTTGATGCGCCAAATCTTCCTGAAGCTGAAGCAATATCCTTTAGTAGTACTAACAAATCATTTATTCATCATAACATCTAATCCTAGTACTACTAGTGTTCATACCCCTCTTCATTACACAAGGCCAAAAATCGATCATCACTCTTCAGTTGTCCTTGACAATGAAGAACGTTTTCCAGATAACAGCAGGAGGAATTGCAGATGCCAAGGACTGATGCATTATAATTTTCTCTTTTCCACTCTGAGCAAGAAAAAATGTCTAATTTTAGCAAAATTCTCACAGTATCTTAGTTTTGATATTGTGCTCTAAGCTGTATTAGGTTAGAACAGAAGAAGCTCAAGACTGGTGCAGAGATGTATATATATCATTGCTCATTTTTGCTGCAATAATTTACCTTTGCTTCAACTCAAATCGCATTTGAATTTCATCCAAGTATTTAATGTTTTACTACATTCTATCGTGAACAACGCAAATAGCTTTTAATGAAACAGAATATCGTCAACTAAACAAAAAGAAAAAGCCTTTAAAACAAAGTACACCATTATTTGCATGTATTTTATGCATCAGCGGGGGCCTTGAAGCATCAGACTGAAAAAGCAAAAAACAGTTTAAAAATTCACATAGAGCTACTACATCTAATGCTTCTCTCTCTTCCTATCGAGATGAAGCTTTAGTAGACTCAGTAAGAAGACATATGCAAGGCCAACTAATAGCAAAAGGCCGTGCCATAATTAACAATCAATCATCAGATTAGTAGTGTTCAGACCAGTTTGCAGCACTTCCAACTCTAGGCATGCCGGTTCCACCCTTCTTCGTCTCCTCATCAACCTTGAAGGTTGCACCACAAACTTCGCCCGAGCTGTCCACCCTTGGCACTGGCTTTAATTCGTTAAGGGGGTGCTCATAACTCCTCAGCCCTCCAGAAGATGTGAAGAAGCATCCTAGAGAAAGTAACAGACAAGTATTGACCAATCAAGATCATAACTGAAAAGTAGACTCTCAAAGCTAAGGAAAGCACAGAAGAGACTTGAGAGAACAAATTCAAGTAAATCAAAACAGAGTAACAGAGAATACATAAGTTTTCCAAGTAACACGTATAGGAAACAAAGACGACAACATCACATACAACCTAAGTTGCGGAGAAAAGGTACTATGTTCATGGAATCCACGCCTTGAGTTAAATACACATTCATTCTACAGATCCATTTTACACGAGGAGAGTAAACTATCAGCCATGTCTCAGAAAATACCTTTCGGAAATGGTGCAAAGGATTTGCCACAGCCTTGTTTCACAATATCAGAATCAGTTGAAAGGACAAGATGCCCGTCTGCATCAATTCCCCAGAAGAAGGGTACACTCCCATCAGCATCCTATAGAAGTGATCGCCAAACACAATAGATTTAGTACATAACAATGTGCAAACACAAAAGAATCTCATAATGTCAATGAACAAAGGATGAAATAGATGCAAAAGCTTGAGGGATACGTACAGCAGCCAGAAAAGTAGCTTTTGCAGAACTGTCATAGAGAATAAATGCAAACTTTCCAAGAATATCCTTCACGACTTGATCTGGTGGGTAAGGACCTCTATCCCTCAAGGTTCTGTAGGCTTCAATGACGATGATCACTTCATTTGCCGCCTTGTTTAACCCATACTGCTGCTTCAGATGTGCAACATTTTCAATGTGGCCTTGGAACAAGCAGAATATATCATCCACAACAGCAAACAGTCTGCAGAGAGTATAAATAAAACAGAAACAATCAAACTCCAAAGTTAGAAGTTTTACAGCTTATCCAAGTACCTAATTCTATAGAAACAAAGGAGACGACCAAACATGTGCCTTTATATGTTAATTTCCATATCCAAGGAAATAATTGTATGTTGTAACCTTCTTTAGCTTTATTCTATGTACAAGTAGTTACCTTAAAGATAGGAATGAGCGGCCAACATACTAAAAAAACAAAGAAGTTTATTTTCTATGACACGCGAGGGAAAGCAGGTAAAAACAGAAATGGAGCAAATGTTTAGCATGGCAAGAAATAAGATACGAATGGCATAAGCATGCTTTAGAAAGTCATCGGGGAAACCGGCACATAGACGAAGCACTCTTAGATGACCAAAAGTATTTCACAAACTATAAGAAAGCATTCAAAAGATTCTTATTGTCCTGCATCCTAATCCTAAACGATCTTACTACCAAACTTTATTAAGCATCACAAACAATACTCAGGATTACCATTCATGACCATAGCCAACCAATTTACCTCATTCTGTCCCCAAACTTGACAACATATACAGATGATCATTACTAGTATTATCAGCCATCCTGAATAAGTACCAGTCAAGAATGGAAACAATAACCGGAATTAAACATCATATACAAGAGTAACGTAGTTATTCAACCTCCAGACAATCTACTCATGAAAATCCCCAAGTAGTAGACTAGTAGCAGTAGACTAATGAAATTCATAACATTTCTAATGGCAATTTCTATTTACATTTTCCGTGATTATTCTAAGTCCCATGCTGGTAATCAAGAAATGGGATAATATTCCAAACACCCCCTAAATTAAAGAAATATAGGAGAAAGATCATCTATATTTCCACCAAAAAAACAATACATTCAGAGAATCCAAAAGGGATGATGATAGTAATAAACAAGTGGAAAAGAGAAAAGATCTAGGGCATACAATCATTAAACTGTACCAGGAAAAACATGAAGATCAAATCTATACAGAAACAAAAGAAACAAATCAAAAGATCAAGAACTTCTGAACCACAAACATAGCCAATATATCAGATCAAGAACACGAAAGGGAAAAGGGGAATAACAAAATCTGTACCTGGGAAGAAGAGGATTTTGCTTGTCACTAGTATAGGCCATAAATCCAGAGGAACCAAGATTAATGGTTACAGAGCCCGGGTATAAATCAGAGAAATGCCCTGCCAAGAACCCATCTTTGAGGGCATTGACAGACTCAGAATTGGGGGTCTGCAAAGCATCTGGGCTTTTTGCCACTGATTTATCAAAAACTGCCAACATTTCTTCTTCTTTTTCTTTGTTTTCGCAGATGCAACTGAATGATGAATGGGGAAAGAAAGCCCAGGGAATGAATGATTATGTGAGAGGAAACCAATGGCTGAATTCATCTATCAAGGTGGTTATAATGGTTTTGCGGGGATTCTCTATTGTCTATTTTGCCCCTTCATGTCTGTTGAAAGTTGATAGGGCAAACTTTACCCTTCATATTATATATATATATATATATACATATTTGGCTCAATAAAACATAATAAAAATATATTTCAATCTTTTATTTTCATAAAACTCAATGTTGCCTTGTTTAATAAACTATCAATTTCACCCTTCAATTGACCCTCCAACCGAAAGATTGGAAGTTAGACTCTTGCTAAATGTAAGAATTACTATTCGTTTTAATAAGGTTGTCGTCTTCGTTATTCTGATTATAACGTAATTTTCATCAAGTGTGACACCTTTGATATTTAAAAAAAAAAAAGAAATTTCACCCTTTAGTGATTAAAATATATCCTACTATATAAAATGTTATAAATGTTAATAAAAAAAGTAATTTTTATCAATGTCACCTCTTATTATTCGAATTAGAATTCAAGGATAAGAATGATATTTTATTTTATATTAAAAAAGAGTGATAATTATTACAATTGAAACATGAGAAGAGTGAACTAAAAGTTCTAGTTTTGGAATTTCTAGGGCAAGGATGGTCGATTATTCTTTTTTATAGTACATGCATATTTTCTAGGATAATAATTTTTCACTTACTATCCAAATATTTTACTTTTTGTTTTATATTCTTTTCTTCTTTTAATATATTGAAAGATAAAATATAACTCAAAATTAGAACATTTAATTAATAAGAAAATATTTCTAATAGTAACCTACTATCTTACTAGTTTTTAAAGAGACTTACTATATTACTAGTATAATTTCTTTTTTTAAGTACACTTTATTTTTCTGTGTAGTGAAATATAATATTTCATACATAATCTTTTTTTTTTTTTAATGAAAAAAAATAAGCCACTATAATTATATTTTTTTGTTATGTTGGCAAAGACTTTTTTTTCTTTTGTAACAAAAATAATTTATTTATCAAATCACAAATACACTTGTCAATCACAAAATAATTATTATCAAAAGCTAAGCTTAAAAATTTAAATATATCAAAGTTTCTGTGAGCTAAAAATAATAGTATATTCATTATATAGTATAATTTTAACTTATTTATTTTTAAAATTTGATGCCTTTTCTGATTTTTACAAAAATAAATTATATTTTACAAAAATAGTCACAATTTAAATTTTATATAATCACAGCATAAATTTGCTTTGTAATTCTAACCATCTAAATAAGTTCTAAAACAAAAAATAAAAAATGACTTGGTACATTATTTTTAACAATAAAAGGTAAAGACGTGTATACCCTGTTTGGTTGAAATTATTGCTGAAGGTCGGTTGAGGGAGGGTAGTCTTTATTTATTTATTTATTTTTTTTGAGGGAGGTCGTCTTTCTTTGTTAATAATAGGGATAATAAAAAGATTACGAGGGTATTCTGGTAATTACATAACAAAAGAAAGATGGCTTTTTGGAAAAAGCTGGAGCTTATCCGAAGGCACGAGGAGGAGGGATGATGCGTCTAACAGCGACAGTCACGGTCGTAATGTAAAAGTTTAAGGCAATTTGCCTCTTTAAAGATAATTGGATTATTATAACATTATTACTTGTGAGATAAAGCTAAAACCGAGACCAAAGAATCAAATAAATAAATAAATAATTGAAAACAGGATAATGACGTGTCTGCCCCCGTCCCGGTATTCTATCTTTCTTGTCTTTTTACCCTGACTCTGAGAGGTCTACAAAATGTCCAAATACATATCGGCCCAAGTACCCAATAACACCTCCAGAACTAGGCCCGGGTCTTTCCTAAGAGTTTTATTTTTTATTTCTTACACAAACAATTTATAAATTTTTTGAGAAATTAATCACAAAATGTCCTCCACCCATTTAAGTTTGTCAATTTGAAAACTAAAATATTTTGTCACTTTTAAACATGGTTGAAAATACTTTAATATGGTAAAATTCAGCGTTTAATATAGAGCAAAACATGTATAACATAAAAATTACACTTATTTTTTCTCCTGATATTCTACTAAGAAGAAACTATAGATATAATAAATATTTAGTTGGGTTAAGTATTTATTCAAATTGCAGAAAAAAAAATTATAATATTATGCTAATTTTACTATTACATTAACAATTTTAGTGCAAATAATGTGAGTAATTCTATCACCGGACACGCCATCTTCTATCGATTAAGGCATTTTTAACAAAAACATAAATATTAGACAAACATAAATGACAAAAAAAAAATTTCTCAAATTGATAAAATATAAATACCTCCAGTCATATATATATATATATATATCTTTTAGACCTGTGTATAAAAATTAAATATTATAAATATGTAAAAAGACTTCTAATTCTAATCATCCATTTTAAGTATAGAAATACTCGTATTTCTGATTAGGTAGTAAAATAATAGAAGCGTAATTTCGACTAATTTCTCTAAATTTTATAAAAATTTAGTATGAAAACCTCAAAAAATAAAATCCACCCCATCATAGTTACATATTTTGATTTGAAGGCGAGGTGTGACACATTAAAAATATGTGATGCCGAAGGTAGTAATAACCTTGCATCAATTCATGTGCGCATCCTCTAACAAATTTTGAACAGAAAATGACCAACTGAAGAGAACTGTATTATTTTGACCTAACAAGGTTTGTATATCAGAACTAGCCTTACCACTAATAAGAACCATCTATGTTTTGTTAAATACAAACTAAAAGAATTGCGGTGTGAACCAAGTCAAGAGGATCACCATATAACATTCAGACAAAAGGGACAATCATTTTTTACTATGTTGTTTGTTTTCAGTAAGGTTTAAGTCCATCCATATCATCAACCAACAGGAGCTAAACAATTAGATCGATGATGATCTATTAAAATGTGTAGTTGAATGGACAAGTATATATCTTCTGTTATGCTTCAAAACACAAACAAGTTTCCCTAAACTCATTGTCTAAACTTACATTGATCCATCCTTCTCTAAAGAGAAACGAAACAAATCAAAAGGCCCTAGTCTGGCAGTCTAACGGGAATTCATTAGACACGGTTGTATGCAACTGATTTGCTGAACAAGCGTCTGATATAGATTACTTGAAGTGTGCTTGCTAGAGCTAGTAAAATGTACTCTCCAACTGTGTAAAAGATCACGCGCTTTCTTGTGCTTTCGTTAGCTGCACAGAAGATGGAACAACCACAGTGAGTATATACAACTTTAAACCACGGACAGATATCAATGTAAGATTTAAGATAACTTAAAGGATAGAAAAGATTTTAGCAAGCAGTAGAACACGACATCATGAAACCTACAATACATTTTATTGAAGGTATCAATACTTGATTTCAAGAATCACAGATGCATTTTTGTATCTCTAGCCATTTGTTGCAATTCATCCTCCCAATAATAGAACCACGCATGTGATAACAGAGGCAGAATATCTGCCTGCATAAACAAGACTACTATAGCCAGTATCCTTGCTACTACATGCTTCCCCTACCCTTTAATTCTCTCCCACCTGCCTATAGCAGAATGGAGGCACTCCAAGACTACCAAAAGGTTTACCAAAACAGGACAAGGGTTCCCATCTCTATTGTCTATATGAGTCTTCATGTTTTCAAATCATACCACATAAGTCCAGAGGGCATCATCATGAAACCATGTAAGTTCTAGAAGCGCAACTTTCTCCCTCCATTTATGCACGTCAGGACTATTTTTATCAAAGAATAAAGAGTATGTCTGTTACGTAGCCATGTCTGTGTACATATCCAAGTACTTTGTGGAAAGTCTGAGATCTTCCTATTTAGCTCCTCTAAAATTCAACATGCAGTACATTTGTGGTGAATCTATAGCAAAAAGATGACTTGCAATCAAGATGAATTTGGCGACTAATAAGGAATTAATGCAAAATTGCTTATTCTCGGGATCTCCTACATTTTGAAATGTGCATCTTTTGTGAAACTTGCCACAATTTGTCAAATATCTTCACCATGTTGAGGCATATTTTTTCAATTTAGTTTTTGAAATTATTTTTGGGAGCTATACTTAAGGTAGATGTTCCATCACATCAATAGACTATCAATTTGATACCATCAGGCTCCAAGCTTACAAACATGAAAAGGAGTTTAAGTCTCTTAATAGGAAGCAAGACCAACATTAAGTGAAAGGTAATTGTTTAGAAAAAAGCGTGTAATTGTTTATGAAAGAGGATGTGGAACTCAAAGTGAAGAAGTGGAATTTATTTTATTTCACTTTTTTGAAACACCGATCCAAGTAGAATAAAACATGCTCTTAGGTGCTGGGGCAGATCTCCTAAGAAAGGTGGTAAGATGCTTCAATTAGAGAACCATATAAAATATGGTCAATTGTTATAGAAAGTTATAAAACTGAAGATCAGAAATATCGCTAGGTCAACTTGACCCTGCTCTTACATAATGCAGTCGACTGTTAAACAAATAACTAAGACTAAACAAGTAGCTCTTAATTCTGCAGATGTAACGTTTTAGACTCAACATTTGTATTTCGGAAATTATTCTTCTCAAGAGAACAGTTCTACTGGCTCACTAAATCTAATGCCATCATGTTGTAACTCTTTTTTGTCATCATGTTGTTACTGGCTGCTGAGAATTAAGATGTTTTACTACAAACAGCTGAATATACCCACCACTAAGTTAATATGCTTCATATGAGTACTCAATCAGAGTAACATGGCAGCATTGAAAGACAAGCAAAAATACATGTCAAGTCTTGGAAAACATAAAAAGACCAATTGCAGTGAACAAGGAGCTTACTATGGCGATGACGAGCATCACGTGCTTTCAAGTACTTCTGCTCTGAAGTAACAGATTCCAATGCCTCCCTCAATTCGGCAATTTTAACATTTATGGGATCCAGATGCTCTGCCAAAAAATTTTAAGAAAGCAATGATTATACTTATTTGCAAAGGAGAAAGAAAAAGGCATAGCAAATATTTGACTCTAGCTTCAAAGCATTTTCAAGCCAATAACTGACTAATAAAATCTGAAATTCAATCTAATTGATGTTGATTTTCTTTCAAATTCTTAAGATAAGAACAGGACAAACCATCTTTAGCGAGGTCATGCTCGCTAGGAATGTGACCAACATGAATATAGAAAGAGACTGTTTCGGGTGTTGAGTAAGGATTGTGAAAACAAAACTTATACATCCCACTTCTTGGAGCCTTAAACTCAAACTTATCCCCAGATGTTCCCTTCAAGGTGTGCACAGTGTTACCTCCAGGAGCTGTCACCTGCAAAGAAAAGAAAAAGAAAGTTCCTGAAGAGATTTATTTAACAGCAACTGTAAACTAAAAGCAGCATGCATTATCACAATTCTTTGTAACCTGACATTTTGCTAACTGAAACTACCATCTACTTGTTAGATCAGACATCAATTCACTTTGAAAGAAAATGCTGAAACCATCCCATATCACAGCCATAGTTCTCAAACAGGTTACCTCAGCGACTCATGTATTTTTTTTACTTAAATATTTTCTGCAAATAACTCACATTATAATAAAGCACATTTTGTTGTATTCATTAAAAAAACGTATTATTTGCACAGTTCAAACTGAAAAGGAAAGAAGTTAATGACATGTCGACAAAATAAAACGTCTAGAGAAATCCTGTTTTTGCAATCCCAAAAGGGTCAGTAATCAAATTCACTAACAAATTCGATTGTATACAAACAAACAATTACAGCTGCTACCGCAGTGAGCATTTTGATCCCATGAAACTAATCTCTCAGAAAAAGTTTAAAGCAGTTGTTATGAAAAATACCAAGCTCAAGAAGAAAAATCCACATGAAATGAATGTCAAAAATACAAATTCCTTGACTTGTCCTCTGAAACATCCATGGAAATTAGCTCAAGCTATTAGCTAAACCAGGAGAAAATAGCTCATGCAACGCAAATAATACTAGAAATTTTACAATAGATCCAATACTGCCTCAAAAGTCATTAAAAAAAAAAATTCATCTTTGTCACATCTTCTAGATTCCAACTCAAATTAACCGGCCAGAAAAAACCCCCTTTCCTCCTACGCATCGTCATACCAAATATTGTGAATAAAATTTGATACAAAATTGAGTTCAGCATTTCACATTCTTAAAAAAGAATCAAAATTTGTCCTAAATTCAACTATTTGCAGCAAACCCTTAAAAACCAAAACCAGGTAGAGAATTCCAATAATTTCAAATCTCAATACAAGCCAAAAGTTAATCAAATTATACCCCAACTAATAAGAAAAGATATAAAGATATATAGATATAGGAATTGAATAAAGGGGGAAAATCGTACAACTAAATCGATGCCGGGGTGATCCGAACTCCAAAAAATATCGTGATCGACGACTACGAAGTTCCCTGAAACCGTATCACCTTCGTAAAGAACGTATTCATACACGCATTCGACGTCGTTTACTGTTACGGACAACGCCGATACGGAGAGGTCTCCGACAAAGCTTAAAAGTAGGAGTAGCACAAGCAAATAAACCTTCAGGCATCCGATCTTGTCTCTTCCCTTCTCCATCTTTTAATCTACTTCTGCTATTGCAGATTTTCAGATTCAGAGAAGAAAAAGACCCTCAAAGGTTTTTCTGAATATCGAAATTTATTACTGTGATTTTTCTTGAAAAAATTCGTCTCGGAGTGGGTGAATTCTATTGGTGAAAGAACGGAAAAAAATCGATTCTTTATTGAATTCTACTTGCTTTAAAGAAAAAAAGAAGTCTCTCGGGTTATTGTCCTTATGCTTGTGACGTGGCGAGAGTTGCTCCTTTTTTATAATGTGGCAGCTATTGATTGGATATGTTAATGTGTCTCGAGTCCTAATCAACACCTTGTTTTGGTTGAGGATTTTGATGAAGAACTTTTATGGTCCATTAAATTAGAAATAAAATTGAATACCATTGATTTTTTTTTTTTTGTAAAAGATAAATTTTATGTGTTAGAAGACAAGATAAATGTGGGTCTCATATTAAAAAAAAAATAATTTAACTTTTAAATGTAATTTAAATGCACAATTAATTATAAGGTAAAATCATATTAGATAGCATATTAATATTGAAAAATACTTATATTTTCAATATAAAGTAAGAACTTATCACATATTTCGTCTAGTAATTCCCTTAAAAATTAGTGTTTTTTTCCTTAAAACTTTTGAGAGTTAAATACTCTTACCTCTTAACCCATAAACTACGTTCTTTATTTATGATAGAGCCTAAATATGTGTTTTATAAAGTTGTATTGACTTAGTAAAAGTTGAAATAACTTCGTTTAATTAATTAAAATTTATTGTAAATTTAATACAATACAAAGAAAAAATTGAAGGTGAATTTATACAGTGTGTTAATGTTACACAAGAAAAAGAAATAAATTAGTAACCAAAAAAAAAAAATTTAAAGTGGAATAATATAGCATGTAAATAATTCGACAAAACTATATATCGTAGAAACGATGCACCACAGGTATAGTATTCCGTAGTAATATTGACAGACTGTATAATTCTACTTTCAATATTTTTCCTTGTATGGTAACAAATTATATTTTAAATTTATTAAACATAATTTGATTTTTTGTACGGTTATGTATGCACGTGACCCCCAAGGAAACGTGTCGTTACCCTAATATTTCGGCGAAAGTTGCGTTCAAAAACTTTATTGGTTCATGTGATTGTTAGTTTAAATCCATGCAAACTACATTCTTTATCTGTACCACATCCTAGATATTAGTTTCCAAGAGTCATATTAGAGAGTTGTCGAATTCACGTCCCACAAAAATTTCCTCAGCAAAAATATAGAGTTAGAACTCATCAAATATTTCATCTAGTAATCACTTTAATAACTAGTGTTCTTTTTTAACCAAACATGGACATTAATTTTTTGTGGGACTTGAACTTGCCAACACATGGCGTTTATTGTATATGTCATAGAAAAGTGATTTATGGCCAATGTAATTTTTGTATTGGCTATTTTCGTCTATCGGCGTTTATGAAAAATTTATTTACAACTAATGTAATTTTGATGGGAATAAAAAAAGATTTTCAAGTTCGTGATGACAAAGAATTGAAGAAATTAATCTTGGAAAGCTTGGAGGAAAGCTAAGAAAATGTAGGAGCTTGAAAATTGGTGAAAATGATACAAAATTCTTAAAGAGTCTATTTAGAGGCCAAAAGGAGTTTAATCTTATGTTTATACAAGTGGAAGGCCAAAGGAGAGAGTTGGAGGGTTCAACAGAAGTCCTAAAAAAAAAAAATCCGAAATTTGAAGAAATTGGCACGGGATCTGACTCGATTGTTGGAGAATTTGCAACTTGAGAGTCTATGCGGCGCGGAAACTCTCAAACTAGCATCGGATTGCTCTTTGCCCAAAATTTTCTATTTTTCCATTACAGCCTCAAAATTTTCCCAACTCGTTTATTTAGTTTCAAGACTACTTTTAAGTGTTTTAAGTTAATTTTCTGTTGTTTTAAGTCTTAAGACTCCTAGTTTACTAGCCCTAATAATCTAGGGCAAGAAATATATAAATACTATTTTGTGAGCACATCCCTAACTTTGAACTTTGATCATATTTTCAAATATGAGGAACTTTCCTCTTCTTGAGAACTTAAGAGAAATCCTCTACTCACAAGTGAGTGATTCACCCTTTTGGTATCTTTATCTAGAGCTCTTATTCAAGGGGTTCTAGTGGATCAATTTTATTCTTCAAACTCACTTAGGGGTCATAGTTTTTTAGCTATTCTAAGGGTTTGGTTTTTTTTGGGTTGGGCCCATATTTTAGAAATAGGTATTAAAGAAGCCCATTTTTTTTTTAATTCTGGAAGAGACCATAACGCACAATAGTTGTGCATTATCATTATTGATAACGCACAACGATTGTGCGTCATCATCAGGCAATAACGCATTAGCCACGTAATTTTTTAAAATTTGTTTATTTTTTTAATTCTTTTTATTTTTTTAATGAAAATTTCTTTTGGGAAAACTTATAATTGTATAATTTTTTTAAAATTTTTTTTAATGAATTGTTTTTTTAATGAAAATTTGTTTTGGAAAAACTTATAATTGTATAATTTTTTTAAAAAGATTGTATTTTATTATATTTAATTTATTTTAAGTATATTTATGATAATAATATTTATATCGTTTTCTTGGAAAATATATTTATATTTCAACCATTTCATCTCAAGTTATTTGAAAAAGTAATACTAAAAAAATTGTAAAACTTTAGAGCAATGATGTAGTAATTAGAAGAAATTAAAATAAAATTTTCATTAATAGAAACATGTTTTATTACAACTATTTCAAGAAAATGTCAAACTTATACATTGCTCTGTCCGGGTTATTACAATTTTTTCTATTATGTCCTGGCATGCGACATCCGCCCCTGTTTTCCCTTTTTTCTTGAGCATCAAAATTTAAAATGGCTCTTCAAAACACAAAAAGGAGCTTGATATCAACTAATAAAGGATCGATTTTGTAAGTGATTTTGAGCTGAAAATTTTAGATTATTTGCAACCTTTTGAACCCCTAAAGATAAGAATAGAAACTACTTTTCAAAACCGGAATTAAGCCAAAGAAGCCCAAGAAGGATAGCAAGAAAAGTCTTGCCTAGTGAAGAAATTAAAATCCTAGACCAACAAAGAATTTAGAATCCCAACCCATTCATCTAAGACTCTATTTCAAACAAAATAAAACCCTTAGGTTTTTTTTCTGGGTTGGGCCTAGATTTTAGTAATGGGTACTAAAGAGGCCCAATTTTATTTTTTTTATTCTAAATCTGGCCATAATGCACAGTCATTGTGCGTTATCTTAGATGATAATGCACAATGGTTGTGCATTATCCCTAATCACACAGCTTAAGCCGCGTTAAATCGCTCTAATTACGTAAAAAACTGACGTGGCTCCTATATGGCACCGATGTGGCGATAACGCACAGTCATTGTGCGTTATCAAGGGTGATAATGCACAGTGGGTGTGCGTTATCACGTTATAAACCCTAGCCCCCAACTGCCCGCCGCTCCCTTCCTTCTTTCCCTTTTATTTTTTTAGCCTTATTTCTTCTCCCTCTATTTTTTTAGCCTCCAATTTTCTCTCTCTTTCCTCTCCCTCATTGTTCTTCCTCTGTTTTTTCATCCTCCTCCGCCTCATTCTTCTTCCTCTTTTTTTTTTCAGCCTCCTCCAACTCAATTTTTCTGCTTTCTCTCCTTCTTCCTTTCTTTAACCTAACTTCCTTCTTTTTTATTGCCGGCTGAAAAAATTTGTAGCCTCCTCCGTCATTGCTGCTCGGTAAGTTGTTTTTCTTTTCTTTTTATTTTCTTACTTCTTATTATACTTTGGTTTCTCTTCTTCTAATACTTTTGTATTTTATTTCGAAATTTACAGTTAAAAATTAGTTAATATTTGAAGTTCAAGTTTGAATTTGCGAGACGTTCTTTGGAGTACGAAGGTTATTAAAGATTTGGAGTGGAAAACGGTAGATTAGAGCAGCATTTTAAATTTTCGGTAAGTTTTTAGTTATTTAATTTTTTTTGGTGTATTATTTATTAAGTTTAATTATTGTGTGTTTGGGTTTGTTATTTGTTGTTTGTTAATAATTTTTATGAATTTTATTTGTTAATTTGAATTAATTCATTTTTTGTGAAAGTGGGATTTGGATTTATGTTTAAAATGGTTGTTATTAATAAATTTGTACAAATTTGATAATTTTATGTATATAATTATTTTTTGCATTTAAAAAGTGATATTAGGGTGACGTATTATTTTCATGAATTTATTTGGATAATTAGGGTTTAATTTTTTACCTTACTTTATGATTATTTAAATTTTTTTTAATTATTTAGATAATTATTTTGCATATTTCGTATAAATTTTTTAGTAGAAAAGAAGGAAACCTATAATTTGATATTTTTCTCACATGTTGTTTTTTTTGGTTTTTGTAAATAGGAGAACTGATACTTAGAAATTTATAGTGTAGTAATTAATACTTTTATTTAAACTTTAAAACCGTAATAGTGAATTTACGAAGTAGTAAAATACTTACTGATAAAATATACTATAAGTAACTTTAAAAAACTTAAAAATTCTAAACTTTAAATAATAGAAAATTTAAAAATCTATTATTAAAATCCAAAATTTTACATTCATTTTTTGTGAAAATGGGGTTTGGATTTATGTTTAAAATTGTTGTTATTAATAAATTTGTACAAATTTGATAATTTTATGTTTATAATTGTTTTTTGCATTTAAAAAGTGAACTTAGAGTGTGATGAATTATTTTCATGAATTTCTTTGGATAATTAGGGTTTGATTTTTTACCTTATTTTATGATTATTTGAAATTTTTTTTAATTATTTTGCATATTTTGTATAAATTATTGAGTAGAAAAGACGGGAACCTGTAATTATTTTCTCATATGTTGGGTTTTTTTTTTTTTTTTTGTAAATAGTATAACTGATACTTGGAAATTTATAGTTTAGTAATTAATACTTTTATTTAAACTCTAAAAGCGTAATAGTGAATTTACGAAGTAGTAAAATACTTACTTATAAAATATACTATGAGTAACCTTAAAAAATTTAAAAATTCTAAACTTTAAATAAAAGAAAACTTAAAAATCTATTATTAAAATCCAAAATTTTACATCAAACATTAAACCGTAAACCCTAATAAACCCGAAGAACCTTAAAATTGATGTTTTGAACATTAAACCGTGAAATTGTCAACGTTGTAACATTAATTCCTCTTACCTTAAAATCTTAATATTTTAAACATTAAACTATAAAACTGTAAACTTTGTAACAATAAACCTTTAAAAAAACGAAAATCTGAATATTTTAAACATTAAATTGTAAAACTGTAAACTACGTAACAGTAAACCTTAAAAACTTTAAAATCTTATTTTTTTTAAACATTAAACCGTAAAACCCTAAATTTTGCTATAGTAAACCCTAAAAATGATATTTGTAAACATTAAACCGTAAAACTATACAATTTATAACCGTAAACCACAATAACACTTAAATCTTAATATTCTTGATAATTAATTATAAATTATAAAATATTAAAAACCCTGAAAACCTTAAAAACACTAAATTTGATATGCTAAAAATCATTCAATCCTAAAACCCTAAAATATAGTGTATACTATAAAGAACACACCTTAAAGAGATTGGAATTAGAATTTATTTAAAAATTTTTTATTTTAACATATAGATATTGACAGTATCTCAAACTATAATTAATGTAGATGGAAGAAGTGCCAGCGCACGTGCATCCCTGGCCCATAGTCCCTGATGTATTATCAAGACAGCACGAGCACCGATCTGGTTTGATCTGGAGTGGGGACCATGAGACGTGTTATACTGATCTTCAGTGCAGGCGTTTTGGGCGGAACCTATTCCAGTGCTACAGCACGGCTCCTCGTAGGTTGGTGGAGCTTATTGATGGAACTGGGTTGGGGGAGTCTTTAGATGTGGTTACATTGGGTTGGACCACGCACTTATTACCACATTGGTAGAGCGTTGGAGACCGGAGACTCACACATTTCACCTGACGTGTGGTGAAGTCTCAATAACACTACAGGATGTACATGCACTGTGGGGTTTAGGGATAGACGGTATGGCCATTACCGGTCCTAGCTGGAGTGTACACCCCAAACAGTACTAGATTGAGCTTATCGAGAGATTTTTTGGTGTGCGGTTGTCTCTCAGCCACTTTTCTGGATACAAGGTGAAGAAGGAACCTTTGGAAGCATGGATCCTGAGAGCGTTTACCGGTTTGGAGACCGATAATGATCAAATCCAGCGCGCTCGTGGATTTATTTTCTTACTTATTGGCAGATATATGCTTCCTGACTTCCCCGGGAATTTAGTTCATGTGTGCTACCTCAGTTTATTATAGGAGATTGATGCTATCAGGACATATAGCTGGGGTAGCTGCATACTTGGATTTTTGTATAGGCAGTTGTGCACGGCAGCTTTAGGGGGTGCATGACAGATTGGGGCGGCCTTAGTATTACTGCAGATTTGGGCGTGGTCGCGTATACTTGTGAGTTACTACATTGTGGCCTCAGCTGATTACGAATATTCAGGCCAACCCTCTTGCTCCTCTAGGCGCTATATGGTGCACATTCTTTGATTGTAGCCAACTGCCTATGCACACTCTCGTGACCTACAGAGACCAGCTAGATTTCATGCCATCTGATCAGGTTCGTTTTACAATATTTTGTATTATTTGTAATTACTTGAGATTTTTTTATGCACTTAAATTTTTATTTATTTTGGATTTTGACTTGACAATTTATATAGCTTCCTTATCTTGACCGTGTTCTAGTTCTATCTGACCTGTGGCGGGCAGAGGTCCCGCTCATCTGTTATGAGATAATGGAGTACCACTATCCCGGGCGTGTGATGCGCCAGTTTGCACGAGCTCAGATGGTTCCAGATGCATGTGATACTCGTCTGGACCTGCACTAGATCCAATTTAGGGGGAATGATCACACATACTAGGGGACACAGCATACTAGTCACATCGAGGCCTGGTACCAGTGGCGACTTCGCGTTAGGGATGGTCTTGCTGTAGTTGCTGAGGTGTTGTCATACCCCAGTGACGAATACATCAGATGGTATAGGGGTATCACACAAATTTACATCGGCAATCCAGGTAAGCGTGATACCCATTCACATGGATATCAGCCTGCCGGTGTGGACAGACGGATAATGGTAAGTTCTCCAAATAAATATTATTTTTTTTAAATATTCTTATGCATTTCAGTTATTTATGTTTAATTCTAACGATTTAATTAGTTAATTTATTTATGGTTTTATTTATTTATTTATTTAATTTTTTTAGACTTCAATATTGCAAGAGGTGGATGATATGGCTTCAATAGTGATACAACAACCACCTGCTGATCTTTCATATATGGTCGTGTTCGCGAAGAAAGTGCAGACGATTATCCAGAGATGCATGGTCTCTATCGGCGGTACCTTGGGCTGCACTCTATCACAACACGATTTCTAGCAGACGTTCCCTGTTCAACCGTCGCGTCACCGTCCCCAAAAGCACGTGCCGGACCAGGGTGCTCGTAGAATTAAGAGGGGCGCTCGCAGACAGCCTGGTCGTGGAGCAGATAGTGGACGCCCTCCTGTACTGCCGGTTCCACACAGGCATGAACATTTCGACCCTGGGCATGTAGAGGTGGAGAGGGGTGAGAGATCTAGAGGTGGACAACCGACTGTTGACCCATTTGATAGCCCGAACTTAGATATATCTTCTTTTAGTTTGGGTTTGACGCCAGCTTCCCAGTCACTTCCTAGTGGATCCGGGACATCGCAGACGCCTCCCCCTCCCGGTTTAGGATTTGCCTCATTTCAAGCACCACATTCTACATCCTTCGGGTTTTCCGGGTTTTGTGCACCCCCTCCTCTAGGCACAGCCGGTTCATCTACATCGCATCAGCCTATATTGCAGGCATCTTCGTCTGATGAAGAGGAACGGGCGGATGACATAGATGGTGTACAACATTATGGATTCGGGTATCGTGTTGGTAAGTAGACTACGAGGTTCACGCCATCCGACTGGCCTTAGTTATAATTAGTATTTTCTAGTTTTCATTGTCAGTTATATGTAAATTAAATTTTTATATAAAGTATTCAGTTCATGTTTATATTATTGATTTGTTCAGCACGATATCTTAATTATCTTCTTATTTTGTTTTAGGTAAAAACCGAAAATTTCAAATTGTCCATTTTAAACATAACATTTTTAATTTGCTTTGAAAAACCCTAAACTAAAAGTTTAATATGGTTTGAAAAAGAAAAATAGAAAAAGCGAGAAAAATTAACATTTTACATTTTAAAAAATCTTTTTAATTGGTTTGAAAAAGAAAAAAATAAAAACCGGAAAATGTGTAAAAGAAAAAAAAATTTACTTAAAGAAAAAAAAATTCATGAGATAACAGGAAAAAATGTTTACTGAAAAAAAAACAAAAAAAAGGACTGAAATAACGCACAACAGTCATCCAAGGATAATAATTCATCCCACCAATTATTTTTCCCTTATCCCAGTACAATTCACTCTCTGCCTTCTAAACCATTGAAACCTTATAAATACATTCATTCATTCTACTCTACATCTACAAAACACTTACAGCATATCAAACTTATCTCCCTTAATATTCCATTAATTCTTTTTCAATTCCCGAAGTTCTTGACATCTTCATATTTCATCCTCCCTAAACATTTACAGTTTAATCATTTTGAAATAGAAGCAATCAACCTGTTTGAGTAATGCTATTTTGGGATTCTGAAATTGTAAGGGATGCATACGGTCCCTATTTTACTGGAACAATTCGAAAAAGTTGGACATTGCCAACGAACCAAATTATTTCACATGCCGAACTGGTAAAAAAAATTATTGAAATATGGAGATATAGATTCCAATCTCTGGAGTGTTCGAATGATAATGAGGGTGCCTTCATACTACGAAGTGCACGTATGTTTTACTTTAATTTATATAGCGTGAACAACGATGAGAAAATCCATTATCTATGGACTATTGAACCCCACCTAGCAAAGGAAGAGATTCATATTCTTGTTGAGTTCGAGCCTATCCAGCAACAAAATATTCCAAACACACAGGACAGAAATACAACAAATTTGCCAGAACATATTACGGCAGTAATACAGATGGTTTCTGATGAACCGTCTATGTTGTATAGTACCGTCAATAACGATGACGATGAGGTTGACGGATCAGACAGAGATGATGCCGTTTCTAGTCAATCTGAATCGGATGATGACAATGACCCGGAAGAAGGAGAGTTCCAAACTCCCCTGAACCCTGTAAATCCTGTCAATCCGGTAATCGAAAATATAGTGCAACAATGGGAGAGCAGCCAATGGTTCAGCAGCGCTAGGTATGACTACACACATTCTGGAGCATTCCTAGATATAGGCTCGGGTTCTCATATAGATGACCTTGTAGAATCTGGTACTGTCCGATTACTCGATTGGAACAACTCCATGACTGACATACAATTAGGCATGAGATTCGTTGACAAAGTGCAGCCAGTAAGTGCGGTTCGTAAGTACTTTATCAGTGTGGGGCGTGAATACCGATTTTTGAAAAGTAAGATTGATACATGGACCGCAAGATGTTACCATCACAGTGATGATAATTACTGTTAATGGTACATCCGTATAAAAAAGAAAGCCACGCACAATCGGTGGAAAATAACCAGATTTGTCAAAGAACACACATGCCTTGTACAGATTGAACAAAACAAGCACAGAAACTTGTCTTCAAAATTTATATCAATGTCTATATCACACCTAGTTGTCAACGATCCTGAGATACCTGTTTCGAACATTATTCAAGAAGTGCAGGTATTGTTTCAAACTGGCTGTACTTACAAGCGGGCATGGTATGCTCGAAAATTTACCATCAAGAGGGTTTTTGGTAGCTGGGATACAACCTTCAGTGTTTTACCTAATACTTACAAGCTGTACAAGATTTAAACCTGGGGACTGTATACGAATTTTTGCATCACAGAACAAGCAGTCCCCCTACTTATGTTTTCAAATTTTTTTTCTGGTGTTTCACGCCATATATAGACATATTTCCATATTGCCGGCCGGTGATTTCTGTGGATGGAACATACTTAAGGGGATCATACAAGGGCGTGTTGTTAATTGCAAACATGTGGGATGCAAATAATTACTTGTTCCCACTGGCTTTTGCAATTGTTGATAAGGAATCCTCCGAGACTTGGAATTGGTTCCTTAAAAACTTGCGAGAATATATTGTCAAAGATCCCCAAGTATGCCTCATTTCTGATCGCCACAAAGGTATTTTCTCTGCTCTTCAAAGTCAACCTTTGTGGCAACCACCATTTGCAGTTCAGTTTTGTTTACGCCACATTCGAGCAAATTTCAACAAGACTTTTAAAAACACAAACCTAAAACGCTTGATGTGGCAAGCCGGAACAGAAACAAAATAATGGAAATTTGACCGTTTAATGAAAAAGATTCAAGAAAGAAATATTGATGCTTACATTTACTTGATGAAGTTGGACCCAGAGAAATGGACACTGTTGCATGATGGCGGTCACAGACACGGTATCATGACAACCAACATTTCTGAAGCACTTAACAGTGTATTGAAGAAAGCTAGGGTTCTACCTTTAAAAGCCCTGGTTGAACTAATATTCAACAAACTGGTTAAGTACTTTCACCAACGCCGTGAAGAGGCAGAAAATTGTGTGCATCCATTTCCAACTCAAATTTTTGACAAGTTCTTGGGGATTGAAAGGAAATCAAGAGAACACAAAGTTACAACTTACAATCTTCGAAAGGGAATATACATGGTCAAATCTCCAATCCGGGTTTCTAGTACGGGCAATAACGTCTGTACATTGCGGCTAAATAATAAATCATGTAGTTGCGGAAAATGGCAAACATATACATTGCCTTGTTCTCATGTTCTTGTAGTGTGTAGAAAAAATGGGTCAAGAACAGATACTTATGTGCCGGAGATATATTCGCGACAAACATACAGAAGAACTTACCAAGTGAATTTTCATCCAGTCTTGAGTAAAAACTTTTAGAGGGATGTTCCTTTTAATTTAACATTCTATCCTCCAAACATGAAAAAGGAATGGGGTAGGAAATAGGGCAAGTGATTTCAGGGGGAAATGGATTATAGAAATCCGAATTCTCCCCTTTTTGCTTTCACATTGAGGATTTGTAGCCCCTATAAATGCAAGTGTGGAACCCACTAAGTATTCTGAGCCCGCTTTTGTACCATAATGGCACCTTGCAATGAAACAAGAGATAGATGCATTTGAAAAGAATAATACGTGGACTATGACGAAGCTACCACTTGGAAAAAGAGCATTTGGTAGCAAGTGGGTATATAGAATTAAGTACAAATCTGATGGCACCATTGAACGACACAAAACATGTTTGATGGTATTTGGTAATACTCAGTAGGAGGGGATTGATTATACTAGACGTTTGCTCCGGTGGCAAAAATGGTGACCGTATGAACTATGTTGTCTGTAGCAGCTGCCCGGAATTGGGAAGTCCATCAAATGAATATTTATAATGCCTTCCTGCATGGTGACTTGACTGAAGAAGTGTATATGAAAATTCCACCTGGTTTCCGTGCTTCAAGTCCACATCAAGTTTGTCATCTCAATAAATCATTATATGGACTTTGTCAAGCACCTCGATGCTGGTTCTCTAAACTTACTGATTCACTTCGTCAGTGTGGTTTTGTGCAGTCATATGCAGATTATTCACTCTTTACTTTTAAGAAAAATAAGGTTTTCCTGTGTATTCTGATTTATGTTGATGACTTGTTAATTTATGGAAATAATGCAGTATGTTAAATTTAAGTCCTACCTAGGATCATGTTTCCATATGAAAGACTTAGGTCATCTCAAGTATTTTCTAGGCGTTGAAATTGCTCGTAGTCAAGCAGGATTTTATCTTAGCGAATGCAAATATGCATTGGAAATTATATCTGAAGTAGGGATGCTGGATTCTAAGCCTGTTTCTATACCAATATAGCCAAATCATCAATTGGCTAAAGCTACTGGGGAATTATGTGATCATCCTGACTGGTATCGTCGTCTTGTTGGTAAATTAATTTATTTGTCTATAACTCACCTAGATCTTGCCTATTCGGTACATGTACTAGCTCAGTTTATGCAGAACCCTCACAAGGAATACTGGGACGCTGCTGTATGTGTCATTCGTTTTCTTAAGGGCACGCCAGGACAGGAAATTTTACTTTAATCTACTGCACCTCTCCGATTAGTGGCTTATTGTGACTCCAACTTGGTAAGTTGCTCGATTACTCAGCGTTCCATTATGGGATATTTTATCTTGCTTGGTCATTCTTCCATCTCTTGGAAAACAAAGAAGCAGCATATAGTTTAACGTTCTTCCACTGAAGCAGAATATCGGTCAATGGCTATGATGTTATGTGAGTTAAAGTGGCTCTGTCAACTTCTCAGTGATCTCCATGTTTCTGTGGATTACTCCATACCACTTTATTACAACAGTCAAGCAACTATTTATATTGCTGCAAATCCAGTTTTTCACGAACGCACCAAGGATATAGAAATAGATTGTAATTTTGTCCATGATGCATCTCAAGCACGTCTGATTGCACCTGTTTACATACCAAGTGCTTCACAGATAGGGGTGTAAACGGGTTCAAACCCTCTAGGTACTCTCAGATCCAGATCCGTACCCTTATAGTGAAACATAGACCCAGACCCAGACCCTCTGGGTATAAAATTTATGGACCCAGACCCTACCCTTAAAGGTCTAGGGTAGGGTCTGGGTATGCCCGTACTCGTTTGACATTTTTCTTTTTTTTTCCTGTTAAACAAAAATATATATATATAATTTTTTTCAGAAAATCTAACCTTAAAAAATCATGCCTCTGTTATTCGCCTTTGGAACAAACAACACTGGTATAAATTTTGAATGAGAGAAACAAATCCACAAGAAATATCTAATGGAGAAAACAGTAGTACTGATGTCTCGAAGTAGAAGAAATCTTGAAGAAAATTCTCTTCTCTAAACTAAGAAAATAAACCACTCAATATCATAAATGTATAAATTATGTATTAGTAAAAAAAATGAAGATAATATAATATATATAAATATATATTATTATTTTATTATAACGGGTATAAGGGTATATGGGTCTAGGTATTATCGTATCCTACCCAGAACCATTTAATAGAATCTATATGGGTATAGGTACGGGTACGGGTCTGCGGGTATAAATTTTTAACTTTACCTACTAAAAATGGGTATAGACCCGGGCGGGTACGGGTAAGACCCGCCCCGTTTACGACCCTATTCACAGCCTACTGACCTCCTCACAAAGGCTTTACATCTACGACAATTCTGCAAGTTAACTAGCAAGTTGGGTATTTGTAATCTTCATGCTCCAACTTGAGGGGGAATGTTGAAATATTCATTTGTTGGTATATTTGTTGTTATATCTAGGCAGTTAAGATTTGTTAGATATGTAGATAAGTTGTTATAGTTTTACTTTATATTTTGTAGACAAAAATCATGTAACTACTTCCTTATTCACAGGAAGTTATCTGGTGTAAATATAGAGTTTCAGAGAATGACGAAGACAAGAAAATTGTAGAAAAATTTTCCTACTGAAAACTTTACTCCAGCTTCTCCTTCTCGAACACCGACACTCTCTCTAGTTTGTTCAGGATTTTTTGAACGTTCGAGAAAACAGAACAATGGAGTAAGATTTTGAGGATATTACACTAAGAGAAACAGTCTTTGAACGTGGATTTAATAGAAAACCAACTCTCGTAATTAACCGTAAGCTCTTCTTAAAAATAATAACCACCCCTTAACCCTCACAAGTTTCTTTTTATTAAAAAAAAAAGGTATGTGTATTACAGATTTTCCTCCCTTATAATTCATTCTCAAGCTGGACTTAGTATTCGACGAGAGAATATCAGAATCTGATTTGTTTTTGGAAGTTATGATTTGCAAAAGCAACACAAAATTAACCATTAATATTAGATAGGCTACCCTCGTAGCTGTATTCAAAGGAACATTCACTAGGCTTGCATTTACAACAATAGTTGTGATACATTACCTTTCTACCTTTGACATGTATATCATGAACTGTCCAGGTGCATAGTGATCGTCACGAGCTTACCACTTGTCCATTCCACGTTATTATAACTCGTATTTTGATCATTTCATTTGAAGTGGAGTTGGAACTTTTATGTTTGCGTTCTTCACCGAGCTAAGAAATGCGGGGATTTTGGATGGGTGACATAGAGCTAGCTAGATAGCTCGCCAAGATATATATTTTTTTGGACTGAGAAGTTCATACATTAAAAACAGAGGACACAATTAGTAAAAAAAATACAATAATCATCACTATTAGAAAGGATACCCTCCCGTGTTCATGGAAAGAACACAACCTCACCATTGTCATCAAGAACCACGTAGCCGTGTTGAAAGAAAGTGTTGTCGGGTAGACCTCAGTTGATGTAAGCTAACACAGTGTTTGCATCATCGTCCACGAGGTTGCAGTATAGGATTGTGGCCATCGTCTCACTTCGAAAAGTTGAAGCCGAAAAAATGCAGACACTGTGGGTGGAAGTACCTCGAGTAGACGTGTTGGTAATGCATTTGTTCGGTAATAATGAGGTGGATGACTTTGCAGTACAGGTCATAGTAAAGACCGTAGAGGCTTTGCTCTTCAAACAAGGTAAGTTAGATGTGCAACATGGTGCAGAACGTCATAAAGTTTACATTTTTTATGACAATACCAGACGGCACAACCCAGAAGCAAAACAATCACAGTACTACCAGTCTGGTTGTCTGATATGTGCCATATTGTACTACATTTACATATGTTATTTTTTGTCGTTTTATAATGTTTTTAATATATAAAATGTGTAATTTACACCGTTTACCTCCATTCTTATCTTAGGTGCTTCCTGATGAAGAAGATGAAGAATAAAAGCAAAAACGGAAGCCACCAGCACCAAGGAAGGAGTCCTACCACCAACGGTAGGCCAACCTACCGCATGCGGTAGGTCCATGAGCCACAAGAAGTTTGCCAATAGAAGCCTACCGCAGCAAGATGGTATGTGGTAGGTCCCGAAAATTTCAGCAAGTTTGGAACAGAAACCTACCATGGACGGTAGGTCCTATTAGCAGTGCAGTTAATGCGTTTTTGTATGTATTTATGTCAGTTTTTCCCTATTTTTAAGGGGAGAATAGTTTATAGGTTAGGGGAGCGAACTTTGGCAAGAAAAACCCTCACAATTCCTCTTTACTTAGGTAGATTCTCCATAAGTAACATTAAATTGAAGCTCTTGGAAGAAGATTGAAGCGATTTCATGGAGCAACTACGAGGTTTCATCAAGCAAATTGAGAGACGAGCTCGGGTGGCGTTCAGAACCATGGATTCGACCCTTTTTAGCTTAAGCTTTCTTTTCTTTTGTTAATTATGATTTTTATTGTTGAATTGAATATTGTTAGGATATTCTCTAGCTAATTTTCTATTGTTTGAAGTGAGGGTTGAACCCTAACTTTTGGATGAGATATTTTTTTATTGAATTTCATGAAATTGATGTTTGCTTATGTTTTAGTTGTTGTTTGATTATGTTTTCTTGATAATGGATTTGAGCAGGATCGATTATTTTACAAGATTGGTTGAAATTGAAAAAGGAAGATCAATCCAGGGCAACTAATTAAATGATAAAAATTTGGCAATAGAATAGAGATATTCATTGCACTTTTAGGTTATTAGATCACCTAAGTATAATTACATTCATAATTAGTTAGGGCAAGAAGAGATTCTCCTTTAAAGGTTAACTAAGTAGAGTGGCTTTCTTAGAGATAGGAATTGCCTGACTTTCGTCTGATAACCCAACCTTTGTTTTCAATTGGTACAGTTGACAAAAGTTAGGAGGATTCCTTCATTCAAACTATTTTTCTAAAATTTCATGGCTTTTAATTGTTTCTTTCATTTGATTGTTTTTAGTAGTTCTCTAAATAATTTCTAAAAAACCCAATTTGATAGACTAAACATTGGTTAAGGAGGTGACTATTTGAGCTTTTATCGATCCCTGAGTTCGACAAGTCGGGTGTGTCTCTAATACTACAGTGATAGATACACTTGTCTGTTGCATTCATTTTAGTTATATCCCATTTTTAAGAAATCAAGTTTTTGGTGCCGTTACTAGGGAACGACAACTTAAAGAAAATTGTTTTTCTTGTACTTTAGTAATTTTTTTCTTGTTTTTGTTTTTATTTCAGATTGTTCATTATTCTTGCAATTATTGGTTTATTTTTTGCTGATACCTTGATTTGTGATTTTTTATTTGTGGACTTTGATTGTGGCTTGCATGTTTCAAGTTTTAGGTAACTAGTTTATGTCCCAAAAGAAAGGGGGTGAATTAGTCCTATTCGATCTAGATCTCGAGCGCTCGCTGTGGAGTGTCCGCCGTACTTTTCCATTCGAGACGACGAACAACAACGCCATGGTTACCATTGAGAAGACGGAAGAAGGTCAAAAAGCTCCACCCTTCATAAATCCATTGTTTGTACCACATCCATCACAAATGGCGGAGAGAACAATGGTAGATTATGCTAGACCATCCATCTCTGGGACACAGTCTAGTGTAGCCAGGCCACAGGTTGAAGCAAACAACTTTGAGATCAAGCCGAACGTGATCCAAATATTGCAGAACAACGTACAGTTCGATGGACTCCATGAGGAAGATCCTAATGCGCACATCAACAATTTTCTAGAGGTGTGCGATACATTCAAAATTAAAAGAGTCTAGAACATGCCATTAGACTTCTTTTAACATTCTTTTTAAGGGGGAAGGTGAAATTATGGCTAAAATCATTACCTTCCGTCTCGATTACATCTTGGGATTCACTAGCCGAGAAGTTTCTAGGAATGTACTTTCCTCCTGCTCGTACAGCAAAGCTTTGGAATAAGATTTTTTCATTCTAGCAGATTGATGAAGAAAGCCTTTATGAGGCTTGAGAAAAATGGAAGGAGCTGCTCAGGAAGTGTCCCCACCATGGATTAGATTTGGGGATTCAAATTCAGTCTTTCTACAAAAGAGTCTTGTTTAGGGCAAGACAGCTAATTGATTCCTCTGCTGGTGGTTCTACAGATCACAAGACTCTGAACAGGTATATGACCTTAATGAACAAATAGCAATGAATAGCTATACCTGGGGAGGACAGAGATCCAAGCCAAAATCTACTGGAGTACACAATGTAGATGTGATCACTGTCATGGAAGTAAGAAAATGGGGAATTTGACTACTACCACTGCAAATAAAACTACTCAACAAGTCATGTTCTGTGACTTTTGCAATGGAGGGCATCCAAATCATGAGTGCCCAAGCATGGGAGGCCCTATGGAGCAAGTAGATTATGTGTAAGAGAATTGGCAGAGTAATAACCCCTACTCTAACACTTACAATCCTAGTTGGAGAAACTACTCCAATTTCTCTTGGGGTGTGCAAGGATAGCAAAGACAACAACAACCTCTAGGATTCCAGAATAGAGGTCCTAGCCAGCCACTTCCCTATGATGCAGCTACACAAAATCCTCCACTAGCAAAAGCTAATTTGGAAGAGCTCATAGTGAAGTTCATGAATGCCACTGATACTAGAATGAGTACCATAGAGGCTACCCAACAGAACCAAGAAGCCTCAATTCGAGACCTAGAGAAGCAGATTGGACAGCTGGTCAAGTTAGTATCAGAGAGGACTCCAGGAACTCTCCCAAGCAACACCGAAGTGAACCCGAAAGAGCATGTAAATGCTATTTTGATAAAATTTGATGAAGAGGTTCCAAAAGAAGAAAAGATGATGATCCTACAATCAAAAAGCTGTGTTGAAAAGGAAGAGAGATCATTCGACACTCTTGACTCTAAAGCATTAGAGCCAAGTAAAGAAGAGAAAAACAAGAAGCCAGTGGTTGTTGAGTACAAGCCCCAAATCCCATATCCGGAAGATCTTGTTCATGATCGCAGCCAGGACAACATGAGGAAGTTCATAGAGATATATAAACAATTAAAAATAAACTTACCTCTCTGTGATTTACTCTTGGAGGTACCCAAGTACGCTAAATACTTAAAAGAGATGCTGACGAGAAAGAGCACACTTAACGATGCATCCACATATGTCTTGGGAGAAGAATGTTCGGCGATCTTTATCAATAAGGACAAACTACCACATAAGCTAGAAGGTCCAGGGAGTTTTTTTTTCCTTGTACTATTGTTAGTTTTTCAGTTGATAAAGCTTTAGTAGATTTAGGCGCTAGTATAAACGTTTTATGTCATATTCTATGTGTAAGAAACTAGGCATAGGAAAACTAAGATCCGTTAGGATATCCATTAATTTGGCAGATAAAAGTGTTAGACATCCTAAGGGAGTTATAGAAGATATCCTAATCAAGGTTAATGACCTCGTATTTCCTATAGACTTTGTCATTCTCGATATTAAGGAGTATGTGGACTTCCTTATTATCTTAGGACACCCGTTTTTATGTACTTCTAGGGCTTTAATAGACATGGAAAAGGGAAGCTGCTCTTAAGGGTAGGGGATAATGATACAGTGTTCAAATTTCCTTTGAATCCAACCCCCTTTTCAAAGTTAAGATACTTTATAATACATTAATCATGAAAGTCAAGAAGTGTCTTTGCCTTTGCAGGAAACCCACCCAAAAAATAGGACGATAGCCCGAAGAAATCGAAGAAAAAGGGGAAGACTCTTTCCCTTAATTAGGAAAACGGGATAAACAAGATGGGTACCCGTTTGATGTATCGAGAAATGGAAGATCAAGAAGAACTCGGATTGTCGTGATCCAGGAGGTGCTTTTCGCACCTAGGAGAGAGTATTTCTTATAACTCTTCGTAAACTTATTGTAATTGTACACTTGAATTGTAGTTTTTCCTCCTTTTCCTCTTTGATCGTTGTGTTGTTTTTGTTGTTGCAAGGTGTTTTTGGGGAGATGAATGTTTGATCAAGACCTATTTTGAGCTTAAAACAAATCCATAACTTTAGTAGGCATGAAATAGGGTTAAAAATCGCAGAAAAAAGAAAAATAAGAGTTTAAGCAAAACCCTACCGCGGACGGTAAGGTATCCTACAATATGAGATAGGTCAGGATGTAAAACTTTTTCACGAACAAAAACCTACCACGGATGGTAGGTCCAATCTACTGCACTCGGTAGGTCCAACGGTGAATTTCTTTTGGTGGACAGAAGCCTATCGCAGACGATAGGTCTCGATCTGCTGGACGCGGTAGGATCAATTTCAGGTTGTAGTTTGGATCTTTTCTGGGTAAACGAGTTGGGTCAACCCAATTTCGCTCCAATTTCAGCAATTCTCCCCAAAAACTTTTTCAATTCCCCCAATCTTTCTCTAAAAAATCCCTAATTTCCCCCCTCTTTCTCTTCTTCCCTCTCATTTCTCCTCACTCTTCCTCTCTTCTTCTCTTCCATTCCTCCGGTGATCACTCCACTGACGACCCTCTTCCGGCAACTACGACTCCACCCTCATTAGTTTGCTCTCTCTCTCTCTCTCTCATCTCTTCATCTTCTTCCTTTCTTCTTCTTCTTCTTCTTCTTCTTCTTCTTCTCCTTCTTTCCCACACTACACAACATCTCCATCCTCCATTTTTCTCTCTATTTTACAAACCACCCTTCCCCTTCTTTTCCCCTCCACCCCGTCTCTCTATTTTTCTTCTATTTCCTTTTCTTTTATTTTTCAACTTATTTTGTTATTTCTTATTGTACTAACCCTTGTACTATCTTTTGTTATGTTTCTCTAACAAAAAATTGCATAAAAATTTTCAAAATTTTTTTCAATAGAACTCCAACGGCGCAACGTTCAAGGCAAAGCACATGTTTCACTAGAATCACGACAACAGTTTGTTTATTCAAACAAACTCAGGCTCACTCTTACACCCTTTACTTCAATTTCGTTTAGTTGATTTTACTTATCGTTTGTGTCCGCTTTAGTTTATTTTGTGCCTTGTGATTTAATCGTGTTTTGTTATTAGTTTTCATTTTGTTGTTTTACTAGTTTTTCCATATGTTTATATTGTTTTACACTCCATCGCACACGGGCGACGTTAAGACACATTGCACACATAGGCTACGTTTAGTTGTACTTTATTCTTTTTGTTGTGTGCTATTGTGTTTGCGGTTTATCTATGTTGTGTTGTATCTCTGTACCTTTCCTATTCTGTGTCCTTTCTCCCTTCCTCATGGCACTTAAGAAATCCACAGTTTCCTTCTACAAATCCAAAAGGGTTCAAGTTGATGATTCCATGCCCGACCCTACCAATCTTGCTATTCCTCCTTAATCCGAAGCGCCTCTCTACGGCAGCCCGTAAATGGATATCCGATTAGGAGCACCTTAAGCTTATCATCAAAAAATCATTTGATGCTCCCGTTATCGAACACTTAGGATTAGCTACTCTTTTTGTTGGGTTAGGATGGGAACATCTGTTACATATTTCTAAAACTTATCACCTTGAGCTTGTTCGTGAATTCTATGCCAATATGTTTCACAAAATAGAGAAGGACCTTTCTACTATAATTTTCACAGTCAAGGGGACAAGGATAGTCTTAGATAGGAGGGAACGTCTAGCTTCCATTAGGGGGATTACAGATGAAGGAAACACCATAACCGTACTCTAATAAGAAAACCAGCGACGAGAACCTAGACTGGAACTACGATACGACTTGTGATCGCCTCAAGATCCGCCCGTATTCAGGTGATCATCGACATATCCTTCATGGGAGTGATTTTCCCCAACTCCTTCCCCGAGACTCACATACTTCTTTGGCCACACTTTAGTCCAAAAAAGGGGCGAGCATAGCGATGTTATAATCATAGATCTTCACATGATTGACAAACTCCAAAAACAGTCCCCCTTTTCCGTCGTGTCCCTCATTATACACGTTATGTGAAACACTGGTTGTGATACCACTTGCACACGTGTGTTCCGTTACCCGATGATACTCTCACGTGATTTGTTGTTTTTAATGTTAACTTCACAGGGGAACAGCGAGAGCAGACGAGACAGTCGCAGATCATAAAATTCACTACATTCAACAACTGCAGATATGCTTGGGACGGGACCCAGAAGATTTGGATACCTTCGGCCGAGGAGGATCGGCTGTAGGAACGCAACATTACCAGTTTTCGTTCGATAAATAGAACCACAAGAACCAACATTAGAGCATCCTCCTCATATCCCGCTTATGATGAGAGCATGGATGATGAGTCTTATGACCTCTTGGCTAAGGGCATCCCTGCTACAATCCCCATGGATACGTTTTAGACTGAGATGCAGACTACTTTTGAGCAGCTCTGCTTCACCCAAGATATCCATGGGACCCAGCTTGCAGAGATAGTGGAGTTGACCTGCCATTATGCGTACGAGTTGGCGCGTCAGAGGGCATCCATAGACCGCCAAGAGGTGATGTTCTAACTTTGCAGTAGATTTCTACCCAATCACGACAACAGTGGAGGCGGCAGTGCGGACTTTTGGTCCACAATGAGGGACTTTTTCTTTCTTTCTTTTCTTTTTCTTTTTCTTTTATATTTTCATGTTTTCTTTCATTTCTTTTATTTTCTATTTTGTTTATACTATTTCTACTATTATTTGTTTCTTTTTCTGGTTTGATTTTTGTGGGGATTGCTTCCTAATATGCCTACTCCTTATATATGCGTAATTGCTTCCCAATATACCTACTCCCTATATCTGTAGGATTACTTCCCATGTATGTGTTTTTACTTGTGTTTTCACTTTTTTCTGGCTCCCACATTGAGGACAATGTGGTTTTAAGTGTGGGGGTATTTGTGTCTTTCTATTTTGTTTTATTTTTGTTGTGTGCTTATGTTTAGTTTCTATAGTCTATGAAGTCTTTTTTTTCTCTTTTTTCACATTTAAAAAATTCAAAAAAATTAGATAATTGAAAAACCCAAAAACTTTTCCTTCTTTTGTCTTGTTTATTCTTTTTCAATTTTCTTATATTTGGAAAATCCAAAAAGATTTTTGTTCTTGTCACATTCAATGTGAGTCTTGATTGTAAAATCCGTAGGATTTTAAAAAGGCTTTTTACTTGAGGGTTGAACCCTAGCATTTGAATCAGATGATTTTTTTATTGAATTTCATGAAATTGATGTTTGTTTATTTGTTGGTTGTTGTTCGATTATGTTCTCTTGATAAATGATTAGCGCGGAATCGATTATTTTACAAGATTGGTTGAAATTGAAAAAGGAAGATCAATCTAGGGAAACTAATTGAATGATAAAAGTTGGCAATAGAATAGAAATATCCATTGCACTTTTAGGTTATTAGATCAACCAAGTATATCTGTATTCATAATCAGTTAAGGAGAGAAGAGATTCTCCTCTAAAGGTTAAGTGAGCAAAATGGCTTTCACCTAGAGATAGGGATTACCCAACTTTCATATGATAACCCAACCTTCATTTTCAAATATCGTTTTACGAGTTTTTTAATTGGAATAGTTGACAAAATTTAGGAGGATTCCTTCATTCAAACTATTTTCCTAAAATTTAATACCTTTTAGTTGTTGCTTTCATTTGATTGTTTTTAGTAGTTCTCTAAATAATTTCTAAAAACCCAATTTGTTAGACTAAACATTGGTTAAGATGGTGAGTATTTGGGCTTTTACAGTTCCTTGAGTTCGAAAACTCGGGAGTGTTTCTAATACTACAGTGATAGTTACACTTGCTTGTTGCATTTGTTTTAGTTATACCCCATTTTTAAGAAAGAGAGCACGAGTAGCCCCAGGAGATTGAGTTATAGTAAAATAGGTTCAAAGATTATGATCATAAGGATGTGTTTTATAGTGATGAAGATGCAACGGTTTGAATATATTTACTGTGCTGGGAAATGCATGGTGGGATTATTTATTGTTGCGTGTTAATGGAGCTTGCACATTGACTATCGGGACTTCGCGATTTGTCCGTTGCACATTATTTTTATCTTTACTGTTGCATTTTCACTGTTGTGCCTTAATTGAGCTAGGTTAAGCTTAACAGTATCGTGGATGTTTCACACTAATTTATGTAAGGGCTAGCTGGAGAGATCGTAAGTAAATAGAATTTTGCCTAAAGATCTTTTGCTAACAAGTTGGTTGAAAAGTTTTAGCCCACTTCTTTGTTGCAAAGTTTTTGTTTTGTTCTTGATATTTTTATGAGTTAGTATTCTTTAGTAATTAGTGGAACTTGATGATTGGGAAAAACAAAAGTACAAGGGACACAGTTACATAGCAAAAAAACTAAAATATCTGATACATAGTCTACACGGATGGAGTACATAACTTGGATGAACAAGCATGAAGCTGTCGAAGTGCCTTGTGCTATCCATTAAACCCTAACTTCGGTAATATACCCCTGCTGCATCATCCGCAATCACGTTGCAGTATATGTCATGTTCCTACCACATTGACTTAGGAAAGTAGAAGCGGAAGAAATACAGACGTTATAGTTGGAAGTACATGAAGTATTGATGCCAATCTTCAAGCATCACGGGGTGGCTGACACGGAAGTAACACTCAAAGTGAAGAGTGTAGGGTCCTTCATCTTCAAACAAGGTCAGGTAGACGTACAACATAGTGCATAACGTCATAAAGTTGATATTTATTTTCTAACAATACTGGACGGCATACCTAAGATGCACCACAATAGAAGTCAGGTTCCTACCATTACGCTAAAAATCTGTTCTGTGGTGGATTGCTACATGAGGAAGTTTAGCCATAGTAAGAAAGGTTCAAAGATGGTGATAAAAATGCCATAACTCTTCACTTTTTAAATAGAATGAAAGTCAGAGTAATTAAGAGTACAACTAATCCCAACCGCTGTATTTACTGCAGTAATTGTGGTTCGATGGCTTTCAAACTTCTGACACCTATATATGACTAGTCACGTAGTAAGCTATTTACCGTGTTAACTTTTCGAATGAGCTCGCCAATTGATTGACGCATGCATATTCATGCGAAGTCAACAATCAACAGTTGAGCTTGCCTTTTCATGAGTTGCTTATTATCGAGCTCGTTTATTAGTTATTTATATTAATTGAGCTTGCCTTCATTCCATTCTTTTCCATATAATATCTATAAGCAATTGAATTGGTGATTTGAGCTTGGCTAGGCTACTTCAATGAATTAGATGAAAAAGTTCATAAACTGAAATAATTTTTTTTTTTAAAAGTAACATAATGTAGGTGTATGATTACATATTCAACCAAAGCCTTTGAATAATGTGCCCATCAGATACCAAAGAGGCGTCGAGTTCACCCCATCTGCGATAATCTAGCATAGTCGTCATGATATCGGCGAACACGCTAGTGGACAGGTTCTGGTTCCTGATGTTTTAAAATCTAAAAACGGTGTGGAATCCTAATCACTACAATGCAAGGCAAGTAGACCTAACAATATAGAGGTGAGTTTCAACCCGAGTGTCGAATCTCTCGAAGATGGGCAAAGGTTCAACTACTAATTGTGGCTCTAATATTTAGTCTAATAAAAAGATGTCTTTGAGAAAAAAGAAACAAAAACTGAAAACAATTAAAGAAAGAAAATAACAAGAATGGTTTTTAAAAGATTAATAAAAACAAGAGTTTGGATGGTGGAATCCCCCTAATCCTTGCTACTAATTCAATTCGAAAAATTTAATGAAAACGATATTGAATTAATTAATCACCCTACTCACTAGAGGAAAATCTCTTTTCTCCCTAACAAATTATGAGTGCAATAAACTTAGGTGATTTAAAAGACCTAAAAGTGCATTATCATATCTCTAGTCAACTGCCTCAACTAACCCAAATTGGTTTCCATAGATTGTTCTTCCTTTTTCAATTCCAAAAAACCTTGCAAATAATCGAATCTCGAGATAATTAAATTACAAATAAACGCAATTGGAAGACAACTTAAATTAAAACAAACACCGAATTCAAGAAATCAAACCAAGAATTTCATAATCAAGAATTAGGGTTCCCCAATCTAAACAAAAAGAACTACTCACTATTCATTATAATAAAATATAAAATTCAATAACAAGAAAAGGAAAAGAAAGCTTAGGATTGAAAATTGAAGCCGCAATTGAAATCCCGAACGTCTTTCAAGCTCGTCTCTCAAGTCGCCAAGTTGAAGATTGAAATCTTGAATCAAAGTCTTCAATTCTTGAATCCAAAAAACTAAATTGCAGAATCTTGAAACTTTACTAACTAATTGAATGTATAAAAGCTTAAATTTAAAGAGTGTTTAATCTAAACCTAACTAATCTAATTCTAACCTAACTAAAATCTATAACTAATCTATCTAAGAATTTCTAAGTATCTCTAAGTATGTCTGCAATAGCTGCAAAAAGACCTCTTATATAGAGGTAAAAAATACAAGAAAACCAAGTTGAAATTGCAACAAACTACAAGAAAATCGAGTTTGTTTTGAACTTAATCGCCCCTTTCCAGTATACCCTACTACCGACGGTAGGGCGAGGCCTACCGTCCATGGTAGGTCTCTGTTTGCCAATGCCCTTTGTGCCACAGAACCTACCGACGATAGTAGTTTAGCCTACCTCGTGCGGTAGGCTACTGAATTTTGCCGACGGTTCCATTTTCGTTGTTTTCTCTCCGTTTTTCTTTCGTTTTCATTTTCTTTCATCGTTTTCACTTTCGGAGGGCATCTAAGACAAGAATAAGATATATTTAGCTAAAATATATACTTTCACATAATAAAAACACCGAAAACGATGAAATTAACATATAGAAAATATAGACAAGTATGCACTTATCAAATACCCCCATACTTCTTTGTTGCTTGCCCTCAAGCAACATAAAATAAACAATAAAAACAGAGGATTTTTAAAGACTTTATTCCAGGAAGACATAACACAAAAATGATAGAAGCTGAATAATCAATTAACATCTCAAAAACGATTACAGGCATTGGTAGCTAAAAAATAATCAAAATAAACTCATCAAAAAAAAAAAACTTAGAAAAATAAAAGATAAAACTATATCAATAGAGCACTTCACAGTCCAACTCCAAAGATAATCCAAAAATAGACAACGACAAAATCACTAAGTCCACCACAAGTTACTAAAAATTATTACCGATCAAAGGTGTGTAAGTGTGATTTTTCTCATGTCGTTTTCAAAGAAGAAGAGGAATTTTAAGTGATTGGCACAAAGAAATATTTTCAAATACAATGCTCACAACTGATACCTTTTCTATCATTTGTCCACTTCTAAGTCTAATTAAGGTCGTTTCCGAATTAGGTAGGACTTTTTGACTTGTAATATTAGGCTAGGGACATAAGTAGGCTACAAACGAAGGAAAAAGGAGACAAAAACAAACGAAATAGAGCTAACACAATGAAAGGAAAACATAACAAAATAAGAGAACCACTTTCTGGCCGCCGTTTTCACTCACCCTTGTACAACATACTTTATTCTTCTTTTTTTGCACACCCCATCTAACAACATACTTTTTCTCAAGAATATTTCAAGAACTTCAAAGGTATAAGAGAGATGGATGCTTGATTGTTTTTCCTCAAGAAATTACTATAAAAATAAAAACTCATCTTTTTTTTCTTCGTTTTCTGCCATTTCTTTCAATTTTTTGGCTTTTTTCTCTTTTTCTATATTTTTTTCTTTTCAAGCATCAATATTTTTCTTTCTTTCTCTCTTTTCAATAAACAAAGCACAGAACACGTGAAATTTCCAAAATACCCTTTTTTTAGAAACAGGGTTTTTCCCATACTCAACATGGCTTGAAAAAAGGTGTAAAAACATTTAGCTCCACGAATTGAGGTTTTATATATAGTGAGGTTAAAAGAACAAAGAAAAGAAGGATTATAAACCACATGAAGGCCCAAAAAAGGGAACTAGGGATTGATTTCATAAAGAATAAATGATAAGAAAGACACAATTGATTCAAAGAAGGAGTAAGACCACCATCTCCGGGACCATCCTAGACTAGACTTCTTTGCTTTTAAAGACAGAAAAATCATGAAATTGCAAGCAAAGTTAAAAAATTATTATCATAATGTTAATAACCCAAGATTTCTAAGCTTCTATTACTTAAACAACATTCACAAGTGCATAAAAACCATTAATCATGTAAGAAATTTAGTAAATATGATTTTCAAAGTAATTAAGTAATACATCTTTTTCGAAAAACCTAAAGAGTTTTACAATTTAATACTCTACCAAAGGTGATAAAAATAAAATATTTTTGGATTTTTATAAGTAAAGCAAAAAGAAAATGAAATGAAAATATTTTTGAATTTTTAAATTTTTCTAATTTTGTTTAATTTTCTCGAATAAGAGACTAACAGAAAAAAACTGTAATAAAGAAAAATAATAAAAGAGACTAGCGGAAAAAAAAAACTTGAAAGAACGAAAGAGACTAACAGAAAAACACTTACAAGAGCGAAAATAGCCCCCACACTTTAAATCACATTGTCCTCAATATGGGAGTTAGACTTGAAGAAAAACAAAAACGAACATAAATATGGGAAGCAATCCCGCAGATGTAAAGCGATAAAGTATATCGGGAAGCCATCCTACACAAAATAATAAAATAAAGAGAAGAAAAACAAATAAAGAAATAAATGAAAGTAAGAAATTAAAAGGAAAAGAAATAAAACAAAAGGAAAGAGAATAAAAGAAAAGAAAGAAAAACTTCCTATCATGGACCAAAGTCCGTGCTGCCTCTTGCACTGTTGCCTTGATCAGGCATGAATCTTTGGCATAGTCGGGCTAGCATTACTTCTTGGTGATCTATTGATGCCCTTTAATGTGCCAATTCGTATGCATAGCGGCAAGTGGATTCTACTATTTCTGTTAACTGCATCCTGTGGATCTCTTGAGTGATATGAAGTTGCTCAAAGGTAGTCCGCATCTCCGTTTGAAATGTATTCATCAGGACTGTGTTTTAGGCACTGACCTCATCCTCCTCATCATCTGAGGGGTTGTAGGACTCATCGGTCTTATCATCATCCTCAACTAGTTGCAAGGAAGACGCCCCCCAGGCTGATTTGGGTGTTTTTCTTTATTGAGCGAAAACCGGCCGAGTTGCGATCCTGCAACCTATCTTCTTCATGTAGTGGAATCCACACTTGGTTCTCCTTATCCCAAGAGTAATCACAGTTATTAAAAGTTGTGAATTTAATAACATGTTGTGACGCTATTGATAATTTTTGTTCTCCGGCAAAATTAACATGACAAGTAGCAAAAATTCTGGATAAAATCACAATATAACAACAACACACTTTTTTGTCGTGTCACACTCAGTATTGTGCCTTGTTTGGATTATCAAGGAAGAGAAGGACAGAGGGAGTGATTGTGGAGTTTGTCTAACAAATAAATATCAATAATACGGACTTCACTAAGCCGACCCACTTTTGAACAAGCATGTTCCCAAAGAAATAAGCAAGAGCAAGATGAAGAAGATTCGAGAAATCTTCCCCGTGGATGATTCGACAATGGTCCATTGCCTGTGGCCGGATCTCAAAACGGCCGCATACCGCATCAAAATTCCAGTCCAAGTCCTCGTCTATATATTTTTTATTAGAATCCACAGTGATTGAATTCTCGTTGTCTGGAATCCCTAGAATGGAAGCCAGACGTTCCGTATCGAGAATGATCCTAACTTCTTTGACAGTTGAAATGATTGTTTGGAGGTCCTTGTTTGTTTTGTGGGTCATATTGGCGTAGAATTCTCAAACAAGGTCGGTATAGTAATCGCCAAAATTGCAAAGGATAGAAACCCAACCCAACCTTCTAAAAATACTTTCAAGATTAACATGTCGATGACCGACTCATCGAACGATTTTTCAAGAATGATTTTGAGCGACACTCTTTCAGTTACCCATTGACGGGCCACCTGAGAGAAACATTCTGGATAGGGAAGGATATCGAGTTCAGGCGAGGTCCCCACAACACGAGCCCGATTGGAATTTGAGGATGAAGCGAAAGATGTCTTGGGAGCCATAGAGAGGGATAAAAGTCAAAGGCAAACAACAACGCAACACAATGGCACCAACACAGTCAAAATATAAGAACACAAATAATGCACAAAAGAATAAATACCAGCGTAGACCGTGTGTACTATAGTGATCTAACATTGCCTTTGGGTGCGAAGGTGTGCAAATCAATAAAATGAAAGCTAGGAAAAATACTAACAACAATACTTCTAACAAAATTAAAAACATAAAATGAGTCCAAATATTCAAGAATTAAGCATATGCTTACTAGAAATAAAAATGAGGCACAAAGTTTCAAAGAAATAGTCTGTGTTTGTTTGAGAAAACAAACTATGACCATGAAAATTTGCTCGTTTTTGCCCCATTTGGATTGCCTCCGGAGTCCCGCTGGAAGTTTGCTGAAAAATTTTTATTGCACTATTTTCTGTAAAATTTTGTTAGAAAACACAATAAAACACAAAAAAAAGTTAGTTCATAACAAAATTTCATACAAAAACTAGAAATTACAAAAACTATAGGAAAGAGAAATTAGAAGAGAAAAAATTAAATGGAAAGTTGATTCTTTTGGAGGGAAGAAGGAAGAAGATGAAGACTTTAGCATAGAATTAGTGTAGAGGAGAAGAATGGAGATGGTAGGAGGATTAGAAGAAAAGAATAAGTAAGAGAAGAGAAAAGAAGAGAAATAAAGGAAGAATCTAAGAGATGGAGAGGTAGAGGGGCTGCCGCCGCTCTCCTCGCCGGAGGAGAGGAGAGGTCACCGAAATTGGAAGGAGGAGGAAGAAAGGAAAACTTGAAAAAATTGGAGAGGTTAAGAGAGTTTGAGAGAATAAGAGGAAGGGAAGAAAAATTCAAGGGTTTTGGAGGAGAATGGGGAGAAAGAGCACAGAAATTTTAATTAGAAGCTGCAATTTAGAGTCCATAGGTTGAGGAAAAACCAGACTCAGTGTTAAAAAAGGATCTTGTCCATAGGGAGCCAAAATGTGTCTGGAACCAACAGCTGGCGGTAGATTGAGCCTATCGTCCGCGGTAGGCTTCTACTGAAGGATGTCGAATGTTGCCTTCTCCTACCGCGCGCGGTAGGACACCCCACTGTTCGCAGTAGGGTGCTGTTGAGATGCCGTTTTACTTTGTTTTCAGCAATTTTTTACCACCGTTCAAGCCACCTACCTTTTAAATTCAAATAATCTTCTTGTAGGCCGGCGCCAAAAACTTGATGTTTTAAAATCTTAAAACGGGGTGGAATCCTAATCATTACAATGCAAGGTAAGTGGGCCTAACAATGCAGAGGTGAGTTTCAACTCGAGTGTCGAATCTCTTGAGGATGGACAAAGGTTCAAGTACTAATCGTGGCTCTAATGTTTAGTCTAATAAAAAGATGATGTCGTTGAGAAAAAAGAAACAAAAACTAAAAACAACTAAAGAAAGCAAATAACAAGAACATTTTTTGAAAGATTAATAAAAATAAGAGTTTAGATGGTGGAATCCCCTAATGCTTGTTACTAATTCAATTGGAAAAACTTTAATGAAAACGATGTTGAATTAATTAAGTTACGTCATCACTAACATCGACAATCCCTATCTCTAGGCGAAAGCCACCCTACTCACTAACCCTTAGAGGAAAATCTCTTTTCTCCTTGACAAATTATGAGTGCAATAAACTTAGGTGATTTAAACGACCTAAAAGTGCAATATTGTATCTCTAGTCAATTGCCCCAACTAACCTCAAATTGGTTTCCCTAAATTGTTCTTCCTTTTTCAATTCCAAACAACCTTGAGAATAATCTAATCTCAAGACAATTAAATTACAAACAAATGCAATTGGAAGACAACTTAAATTAAAACAAACACTGAATTCAAGAAATCAAACCAAGAATTTCATAATCAAGAACTAGGGTTCAACCCCAATCCGAACAAAAAGAACTACTCACTATTCATTATAATAAAACATAAAATTAAATAATAATAAAAGGAAAAAAAAGCTTAGGATTGAAAATTAAAGCCGCAATTGAAATCCCGAATGTCTTCCAAGCTTGTCTTTCGAGTTGCCAAGTTGAAGATTGAAATCTTGAATCAAAGTTTTCAAAACTTGAATCCAAAAAACTAAATTGCAGAAATCTTGAAACTTTTCTAACTAATTGAATGTATAAAAGCGAGAATTTAAAGAGTGTTCAATCTAACATAACCTAACTAATCTAATTCTAACCTAACAAAAAATCTATAACTAATCAATCTAAGAATTTCTAAGTATCTCTAAGCATGTCTACAATAGTTGCAAAAAGACCCCTTATATAGAGGTGTAAAATACCAAGAAACCAAGTTGAAATTGGAACAAAATAAAAGAAATTGAGTTTGTTTTGTACTCAACTGGCCCTTGCCAGCATACCCTACCACTGACAGTAGGGCAAAGCCTACTATCTGCGGTAGGTCTCTGTTTGGCAACATAAAATTCCAGCAATGCATTATGTTCTGAATATATCAAGAATCTTAAAAATTACAATTGGTAAAAAAGCGTCACTTCTTTAACATAAAATCCTGACCGTGTTGCATTTAAATATACATGATATGATAAATCAAATATTGGGGATCTTATTTTCGTTAACATAAAATTCCAACCGTATCGTATTGGAGTAATATTTAAGAAGGTCGAGGTTGTGCAAGTTATGTTGCAACCTCGCTGCTTGAATCGGTCAAATAACACGAAACATCAGAAGTTAGAAAAGCATCGCATCGCATTTACAGGCAGTAATCGAAGTATTGCATCTTAATTCACAACCTTCGACCTTTGGATGCATGGCGAGCTTTCATTCCTTAGATCAATTTATTATTAATGTAAAGACATTTTTAAGATGATGAGCTCAATTACAAAGAAAATGTAAGTTTCATAGCTCGTTTTGGTTTCAGTGTTTACCAAATTAAATGGACACAATGTTTTGGTTCATAGTGTCGATCAACAAGCAATGTTAAAAACACAAGCTATCTTTAATCAAATAAATAGAAAATAAATCCAAGAAATAAACAAAAAAAATAAACAAGAATTTAACTATTATATTATGTATATATATGCGTGTGTGTGTATGGGTAGGTGTGTGCATATGTCGGGTAGAGAGGCAACAAAGCAACAAAAAATATATATACCAACTACTCTCATCATGCAATATGCTGCAAGAGCAAGAGAAGAGAAGGAAAGAAAAAAATAAAAAAATAAAAGAAAACGTCAATACCTTATGCAACATTGTGGTGAACCAAGAGGAGGAGAGGAAAAATTTCAGCTTTCATCCTCCTTTATGTTTATATTCATGCTTGGGTATAAAGGAGTTGGTAAGCATACAAGCTTAAAAGTGTCAAGGTGTCTTTGAAAAGTGGCCACTACACACTTTTTTTTTTTTACCATAATAAACATAATAATAATAGTAACAATCATAATAATACTAATAATAATAATAAAGAAAATAACATTAACTTAGTCCTAAAGAAACATAACTAATATTGTCCAAAAAAAACATATACGGATTCTAATGGTACTTTCTTCAAAACATCTTTTCTCGATCCTAATACCATTCTATTAAATTCATCAATTTAAACCTTATATGAGACTACCAAGTATTTTAAATCCCTAAAAGGTGCATACTATATATTCGTAAATTTCACTACGTTAGATCACATCCTCTCCGTTCATGATGACCGCACTCTTAAGGTCACCCAAGGGGCTTACCAGGTAGGGATTACATTGTACTCTCCTAAGAAAAATTTAATCCTCAAAATTCAAAATCACATACTTACAAGTCCTGGATACTTCTTCTTTATGTACTCCTCAGTCTCCTAGGTTGCCTCTTCAATTCCATGATGTCTCCAGACAACCTTACACATTGGAATCTGCCTCCCGCGTAACTCTTTTATGCTTTGCTCCACAGTCTCAGTTGGTTTTTCTTCGTATGATAGATCGGCTTGTAACTCCAACTTTCATCATTGAGAACATGATCAGGTGCAGGATGGTACTTTTTTAATTGGGATAGATAAAACACGTCATGTATACCCATCAGCTCTCTCGGCAATGCTAGCCGATATGCCACTTTACCAACCTTATCAATAACCTCAAACGGTCCGATATATCTGGGGCTTAACTTTCCTCCTCTCTAGTTTCTAAGCTTTCCGCGATGAGGCATAAGTTTTAAGAAAACTTAATCTCCCACACTAAACACCATATCCCTCTTTCAATTATTGGTATAGCTCTTCTGTCTACTCTTAGTTGTTCGAAGCTGATCTTGAATTATCATACCTTGTTTCTGCATCTCTTCCAACTCTGGTATCAAGTTCCTTTATCTCCAATGAGATCGAACTCTAACCTCATCCCAATACAGGGGTGTTCTGCATCTTCTACTATACAATGCTTCAAATGGTGCCATCCCTATCGAGGAGTGGTAGCTATTATTATAAGCAAACTCAGTGAAAGCAAGATTGTCAACCCACTTGTTCCCAAAATCTGATGCACTAGCTCTCAGCATGTCTTCTATGGTTTGACTCATTCTTTCGGACTGCCCATCGGTCTGGAGGTGTGCCATGGTACTATAACTCAAATTAGTTCCCATGGCTGACTGGAACTTGGGCCAAAACATTGAAGTAAACCTTGGGTCTCGGTCTGAATCAATATCAACAGGCACCCCATGAAGTCGTACAATCTCTTCTACATAGATCTGCGCTAATTTTTCCAAGGGGTATGTCATATTAATGGCAATAAAATGTGCCACTTTCATTAGTCGATCAACGATCAACCAGATAGCATCCTTATATCCTTGCTTCAAGGCAATCTTGTAACAAAGTCCATTTTCACATGATCCCATTTTCATTCAAGAATAGGTAGCGATTGTAGTAGTCCTGCTAACTTTGATGCCCCGCTTTAACCCTTTAACATGTAAGACAAATTGCCACATACTCCGCAATCTCTCTCTTCATTCCATTCGACCAAAAGTTTTGCTTTAAATCTTTATAAATCTTATTCTCTCCAAGATGCATGGTATACTTACTTCTGTGTGCTTCTTCTAGTATTTTACGCTTAAGTTCAATTTCATTGGGTACGCACAATCGATTCTAAAAGTACAACTCCCATCAGCCTCTAATGTCTGAAAATCCTCCAATTTCTTTGCTCCCACATAGTTTTTAAACTCCTGGAATCCCATGTTATTCTTTTGGGTGCTTTTAATATCTTGTTGTAGGGTAGATGTTAAGCTAAGACTTGATATCTTTGTTTTTCTACTCAGTGCATCGGCCACCACATTCGCCTTTCTGGGATGGTAGTTAATTAGGCATTAATATTCCTCCAGTAGCTCCATCCATCGACGTTGACTCATGTTCAACTCATTTTGGGAAAACAAGTACTTTAAGCTTTTATGATCGGTAAAGATCTTATACTTGGCCCTGTACAAGTAGTGCCACTACTTCTTAAGCGCAAATACAATAGTTGCTAACTCCAAATCGTGTGTTGGATAATTTCGTTCATGATCCTTCAATTTCCTTGAAATATAAGTTACAAACTTCCTGTCTTGCATTAACACAGCTCCTAGGCCTTCCCCTGAAGCATCTGTGTATAGGGATAATTCCTCGTTTGGATTGGGTAATATTAAAACAAGTGCCGAAGTCAGTCGATTCTTTAATTCTTGGAAACTTCTCTCACATTTCTTCATCCATCTAAACTTGGTTGTTTTTCTAGTTAATTGTGTTAAAGGTCTAGCAATGCTTGAAATTTTTTTTATGAATCTCCGATAGTATATTGCCATACCCAAGAAACTACGTAATTCGGTTGGTGTTTTGGGTTGTACCCAATGGTTCACTGCTTTTACCTTCACTGGATCTATTGAGATCCCTTCCTAAGTAATAACATGTCCCAAGAAAGTTACTTGACTCATCCAAACTCATACTAGATGAACTCGGCATACAACTTATGCTCCGGTAGGGTTTGCAGCACTTTTCGAATGAGCTTCAGGGTTGGGTGAATAGACAAGGATATGGTCAATAAAAATCACCACAAACTTATCCAAGTAAGGACAATTTAGAACCTATACATCAAGTCCATGAATATTGCAGGTGCATTGGTCAATCCAAATGGCATAACAACAAACTCATAGTGTCGATATCGTGTGTTAAAAGCCGCCATCAGAATATCTTTTTCTCTTATCCTGACATGGTAGTAACCTTGTCTTAGATCCAATTTAGAATAGCATCCTGCTCCTTAGAGTTGATCAAATAACTCATCAATAAGTGGAAGTGGGTATTTGTTCTTAACTGTCACACTATTCAGCCCTCTGTAACACATCTTGAGGGTCCCATCCTTTTTTTTTTACAAATAAAACTGGTGCACCCCAGGGAGATTTACTCGGACAGACGTATCCTTGCTGCAACAGTTCTTGTAGTTTCTTTTTCAACTCTCTCAACTCTTCTTGTGCCATCCAATATGGGGTTCGAGATATTGGTTCAGCACCGAGTACCAGTTCTATGTTGAACTCCACTCCATATTCTGGGGACCAACGTTATTAACTCTTCGGGAAATACATCTATAAGCTCCTTCACCACGGGTACTGTTTCTAACTTTACCTCTTCCTTAGGCTTGTTGAGTAAATATGGTAGGTACTCTTGACATCATTTCCATAACAACTTTCTGGCTTTCATGCTAGATAATAAGGGATTCTCCTGTTTCGTTTGCTTCTATTGAAATTCAAAGATTGGCATACTTTGTCAGCTAAACTTAACCAACTTCTGCCGACAGTTTACCTGAGTGTAATGTTTAGACAACCAGTCCATCCCTAATATCACGTCATAACCCTCAAATGCTAAGGCAATCAGGTCATTAGATAAACTCACACTCTCGACATAGATGTCACAATCTGGGTACTTTACTTCAGTGGCTTTACTCACGCCTATAGGAGTATTAACTATCAACTAATAATGCATGACAATAGAAGGTATAGGAATATGGTTCACGAAATGCATGTTCACAAAGGAATGCGTAGCTTCAGTATCAATAAGTACTTTTGCTGGTTGAGAAAAGATTTGAATCATACCTTCAACTTCTTCAGCTTCGGTGTCTATGGGTAGTCCATCTAATGCATAAACTTTGGCCTTCACTTGCGGCTTATTATTCCTCTCTTCTGCTGCTCCCCTCATAGTCGGGGGTCGGCCAGTTCTTTTGGATGTCTCTGGAGGTGCTCGTTGTATCTCAGGGCATTGTTCCCTAATATGTCTATGTTTTCCACACTGGTAGCATAATCTTAACTTTCGATAACACGTCTCTGCCACATGTCCACTTCGTCCGCAATATGTACATATTCTGTGGACACCTCCAGGTATTAGGGTTTGTCAGCCTCCATTTCCTGTCCTTCGTTTGCCTCGTGGCCTATTGGAATCTCTAAGTTTCCATGGTCCTGGTCCAAGACATTTATATGGGGGTACAGTTGGGCTAGTGGCTACTTTCCTTTGTATAACCGTATAATCAGCCATCTCTGTCTGTGTGGCGGCTTCCACTATTGTCACGAATCTCATCAGTGGTAAAGGAGCCAAAGCCTAATGCAGCTCAACCATTAATCCCTTCACGAACTGTCGTGTTTTGTTTTCGTCAACTTCAAACAAACTTAGACAATACTTAGCCAACCTGTTCAATTTTGCCGTGTAATGTGCAACTGTCAGGCTACCCTGCCTTAGTTATTGAAACTCGTCCTCTTGTAGCTCGCGAATCCAACAAGGTATGTACTCTTTTTTGAACTCTTCTTGAAAATCAATCCAAGTCCATGTTTGGTCCTTAAGTGCACGAGCTTCGAAAGTTCTAAGCCACCAATCTTTTGCCACTCCTCGAAGTCTAAAGGCTGCAAACATTACTCTCATGCATCATCGTACTTAAGGGTATCGTAAGTATCATTTAACTGCTCAAGAAATAATTCAGGTTTGATCTCTTATTAAATCTCTCCATAGATCTCTTGGGGTCGAAACTTCAAAAATCGCTTCAATGCTTCATCCGCTCTAGTGGCAGGTACTCATTCGTTCCTTCTAGTTGCCATTGAAGCTTCTAATAACTCCGTCATCTTGACCATAAAATTCTCAATTATCCTGTGGATAGCTTGTTCCAGACGATGTGTGGCCTTCCTTATTTGTTCAGACTTTCTACTTTGAGAACTTTCAGATACGGCCTCATCCATATGATTAGGAGATCGTGAACCCGACATACTTCTAAACAACAAGAAATTCCAGTACTAATAAAACTCTAAGTTTGCAGATATACCATAGCAAACACATATAAACTCATCACAGGCATAAACATCACTATGTACATATATATACAAGTGGTGCCGCTTCTGCGCCAACTTAATACAAGTAGATCATCCTAGTCCTACCACCCAAAATATGTGGCCAGGTAACTATACATACCCAAAACTCGGGGATCTCATATCCACGACCCCTAATCTACCGTACCAAGTACTAGTCAAAACATCAATCACAACTATCCAAGTAACTAAAATTTACAAACATCACGGTATCCTAACCAAAGTCTAGCTCTACCTCGTGGTGCTGACTATTGGAACACCCTGGCTGGGGCCTCCAGCTCAGCACGGGCCTTATCCACGAAGACCCTAGTGGTGCCAAGGAACTGGGTGGAGAATCTCCTAAGCCAATCTCGCTCCTCTATCAGCTCGAGGATCTCTCTATCTCATACCACATGCGCCTCTCTCATCCGAGCTAGCTCAATATCCAATCTGTCACCCTTGCCGTTTCCCGTCGTCAAGCTTAACAAACTGTGTAAAATAAGCTATCCGTCTGTGCAATCTAACTCCTCAGCTCCACAATAAACTGACCGCGTCCTCAATCCACTGCCCGTGCCACATACAGTATCTATAAATATCATGTTCCCCAAACTCGCCTAATAGTAGTAATGATAAGAAAGAGGATGCAGACTCTGCAGACAAAACAGGAATACATACAAACTGAATATAATATAGAAAGAGTGCTCATTACATAAGGTTCAGGGAAGCTTCTTATGATATCTCTAATATAGGAAGAAATATTTTATAAAACCAAATACACACGAAGAAAAACGTCACAAACGGTTTGAGGATAAGAAAAATAAAACAAATACAAATGTCCTTCAGAAAATGACTCAATCCCAAAACTCTATGCATAAGACTTTAACGGCTTACTGCGCCACTATTCGTCCCGAGTCAACTGGAAAAAACATGACATGTAAAGACGTGAGCACGAATGCTCAATGAGTTGACCTGTGTGTGTGTTTTAGTGATATTCTTAAAAATAATGATGTAGTTTTATGAAACAGTTCATGCAATGTTACGAGAAAGCATTTTCCTTAGCTATTTTAAAGGTACCGACACTTGAACCTATGTGAGGGGTTCGAACGCAACTGGAAAGTCTGAGCGAATCAAGAAATACAATGCGGCTTCTACACCCAAATTCAAAAAAATATGTAATGCAAAATTCGGGCTCTATGGACAAAGTCCGAAACCCATAACGAGGTCGTTGGAAACAAGTTCCGGCATCTCATAGTCAATACCAACCAAACATCTTACGATCGCTTGATTCCATAACCACCGCACTCTCTATTCACATAAAATCAGGTTACAAATCTTGGGGTACCTACCGGGTCCGTCCTAAGACCAACCTTAATTTCAAGTCTCTATTGACTCTCCATAAAGTGGCCATTCCATCGCAGAGCATGATGCGATGTCTGATGTAATACTGATCGGGCCAAACCCTTCACGGTATTATGCCCTCTCTCAAGTGGATCCACCTTTCAGAGCTTTCTAACCATTCACATTATTGGAAGAGGCCCTAGTACGAGGGACTAGCCATGTACAGTGCAACCCTCTGACACTTCTGGATACATCTGATCCTATAAAAAACTTTGTACCTAGTCGAATGGGGTTTTCATAACCATTTACGAATCAAAAGGGTCACTCACTCGACCGTTTACATAAATTTAGATTTTAACCATTTTAGAATTATAAAACTCCCATCCGTCAATGAACACATGCTTATGCAGTTTTTTGAAATATATGAAGTCTAATCAGGTTCAACCATGCAGTTAAACAACCTCTGAATATAGTCAACTTGTAGCGATAATAACTTTTCCTTAGAAAATTAAAACGTGTAACGATTTTCTTTTAAAGTAGGCATACCTATACGGAGTACCACTCCTATGCATTTCTAAGAAACATGTTAACACATTGTGGAGAATATCTCCTATTAAAAAGCACGCGAAGTTATATCATCCCAAAAGTAGTAAATATTTTATGATAGACTTAGAAATCATATATATTGCCAGCAACATTTGAAAAATAATTAGACAGGATTTATGGACTCACCTGAATGCAGACCTGGTACTATAATCCTACAAATAGGGTATTAACAAAAACACTTAATTATGAATCCCAACATTTCTATTTTCCATAAAAAATAATTATAAATACCTTCTTATGAACCTAGGATATATCTACACATATACTAACCCAAAGTGCCTAAACTTCTCAAATCACATATACTAAAAATAGTATAAACCAAATAGGGATATTAAAACCATATATACTAAAACAATTTACAAAAATCATATATACTAAAACCATATACAAAAACCATATATACTAAAACCATTCACAAAACCATATATACTAAAACCATTTACAAGAACCATATATACTAAAACCATTTACAAAAACCATATATACTAAAACCATATACAAAAACCATATATACTAAAACCATTTACAAAAACTATATATACTAAAACCATTTACAAAAATTATATATACTACAACCATTTACAAAAACCATATATACTAAAACCATTTACAAAAACCATATATACTAAAACCATTTACAAAAACCATATATACTAAAACCATATACAAAACCTATATATACTAAAACCATTTACAAAACCTATATATACTAAAACCATTTACAAAAATCATATATATTAAAACCATTTACAAAAACCATATATACTAAAACCATATACAAAAACCATATATACTAAAACCATTTACAAAAACCATATATACTAAAACCATTTACAGAAACCATATATACTAAAACCATATATACTAAAACCATATATACCAAAATCATTTACAAAAACCATATATACTAAACCATACATACCCTAAAAATACATACTATACTAAAACAATTAATCACTAGTTAGGAATTAAGCTCATAATTATACCACATGCTAAAATCCCTTTAAATTATTTAGATGTAGAGAATCACACCAAGGGAAAAATAAATAATTAGAATTAGATACAATGAGCCCATGACACTAGACTAAACTAAATCATATCCTAAACCAATTAAACCCTAAATATATCATGTTAAGAACCCATAATCAAACCCTATCTTTCATCAAATAAACAAAAAATAAATCCAAGAAACAAACAAAACAAATAAACAAGAACTTAACTATTGTATTATTTATATATATATATGTGTGTATGTGTGTGTATGTGGGTGTGTGCATATGTCAGGTAGAGAGGCAACAAAGAAACACAAAGTCAATATACCAACTACTCTCATTATGAAATATGCTGCAAGAGCAAGAGAAGAGAAGGAAAGAAAAAAATAAAAGAAAACATCAATACCTTATGCAGCACTATGGTGAACCGAGAGAATGAGGGGAAATTTTTCAGCTTTTCTCCTCCTTCATTTATATATATATATATATGCTTGGGTGTAAAGGAGTTGGTAAGTATGCAAGCTTACAAGTGTTAATGTGTTCTTGACAGGTGGCCACTGCATATAATTGTTTTTACCATAATAAACATAAACATAAACATAAACATAATAATAATAAATAAAATTAACATTAACTTAGTCCCCAAAAAATTGTTAAACATAACTAATATTGTCCCAAAAAAAATTATATACGAATCCTAATGGTACTTTCTTCAAAACATCTTTTCTCGATCCTAATACCATTCTATTAAATTCACCAATTTAAACCTTATATGAGACTACCAAATATTTTAAATCGCTAAAATGTGCATACTATATATTCGTAAATTTCACTACGTTAGACCCGAACCTTTACGTTCATGACGACCGCACTCTTAAGGTCACTCGAGGTGCTTACCGAGTAGGGCGTTACACATTAGGTCATAAATATTCCTTTTATTAGCTCGCTCTCATTTTCCAAATGAGTAAATCGAGCTCGCAAATTACAATTATTTGTGAGGGGAGATGGCTTGCTTTCTGTTGCGTGTAAATGGAGCTGGGATTTTTGTAGATCGTAAAGACTTGATACATAAAAAAAAGGGAGATTTTACGTCCACTCACTACCTTTTTATCATCAACTTTGCTAGATAAACGTGAACGTATCTTACACCATCATGTTCGTGCACATCACAAATGCGAAGGTTAGTAGCAGTGAGGAGAAGATTGGCTAATGACTAATAGGGTACGGTTTCATCCTAGCCTTTGTATGGTGAAGTTTGATATTTTGAGAGGTAGCCATTGAAGAGTTTAGTTTGGCAAAAGATTCAGAAAGGTAGTTTATAGAGAGACTTCCAGATGAATTATAAATGCCATAATAAATGAGCGGTCTTTTCGATTGGTAGTACATATAATGCGATGCATCACTTTACTAATTTTTCCGATTAGTAGTTCAGTAGGTCACCGATATTCCTTTTATTAGCTCTCTCTCATTTCCCGTATGAGTAACTCAAGCTCGCCTATTACAATAATAATTTGTTAGGGGAGATGGCATGCTTCCTGTTGCGTGTTATCCGTTAGCTCGGCTTTGTATGGATCATTATTCAAAATTGTTGATGTTGTATTCAAAATTGTTGTAGTAAATAGTGAACTCAACAGTGAATGACATAGAAGGCCAGCTAGGCCAGAGGGAAAATAGTCATACAACTAGAACATTGACTGCGGATGAAAAAATAATCCAAATACAGCTTGCCTCTCATATCGTTGCATTATTTTCGAGCTTGTATTAGTATTTATACGAATTCTTCATTAGTATCTACACTTTATGAGCTGAACCTAAACTTAAAAATTTGCCAAGTTATGACCAAAAGCACTATGTCTTGATGTAAAGACTGAGTTCAAGAGTGCGTGGAATGCAATCGTTGTATTTATATTTGGACATGTAAGAAAGGAAACTTGACGAGGTCGATTGAGTCGTCTGTCTACCAATCGGAAATTAGTAAAGTGAAACAACGCATCATATTTACTGCATTTAATACAATATTGTTGGGGTAGATTTTAATCGAAACTATCGCTCATTAATTATGATGTTCCGTAATTCTATGCATCTCTCTTACATATACTGTCATTCTGAAGCATTTGCAACACAATTATCTTCACTACCTTTATAATAGCTCGCCAAATGTCCACAGGTCGAGGGCTGTGAATTAAGATGCGACGCTTCGATTTCTGCAATAAATATGATGCGATGCTTTTCTAAATTCTGACTGATGCCAGCTCAACCCCTTTCATATTGAACCATTGCGTGTTTATTAAATTCATATTTGAATTTTTTACCGTTGCTTCACTCAAGGAAACTTCGCCTAGATTTTTAACCATTGCCTTTTTTTTAATTGTTGGCTTTTGCATATTCCTCTATTACCAGATTATTTGGGCTCGCCATTTCACAATTAAATGTCGGTTATAAAACACTCCATACATAAATGGCAAGCAATTCAACTTCTCTTACTATTACTCAACTTCCTTATGCTGCACATGCCCCATTTCGCAATTAACTGCGTAGATAGTTAGGGGAGATTATCTACCATTACCTAGATTACCAAGTTAGGAATGTCACAGCCTTTCTCGTGCATTTGGGCTTCACAATCTGTTACTGTCGCGAAAATTGAGTTAAATTGATGATGTTCTAGATGATGTTGCGTATGTACCTCACATTGTATGAAAATGAAGTCCCCTTCCATCTTAACTACGATAGGAAATACCCTGTGCGCCAACTCTTAGCGATCGGCCGTTTTGCCTTACTCTCAATATACTTGATGAACTTCAAGCTAGGTCATCTGGAATTCTTTTACTTCTTCTTTAAAGAAGCATTGTAATGGAATTGATAAGTGCATATTTATTTATATTTTACATATGTTAATTTCATCATTTTCGATGTTTTTAATATGTGAAAGTATATATTTTAGCTAAATATCTCTTAGTCTTGTCTTAAGTGCCCTTCGGAAGTGAAAACAATGAAAGGAAATGAAAACGGAGCCATCAACAAAAATTCAGCAACCTATCGCGTGAGGTAGGCTAACCTACCATCTCTGGTAGGTTCCGTGGCACAAAGGGTGTTAACGAAGTGATGCTTCTTTACAGATTGTAATTGTTAAGGTTCTTGATAACTCCTAATTAGGATCTTCTAATTAAGGAATCAATTGTATATATTTCTTTGTTTAACACCATATATGCTTTGAACCAAGCATCACTTTTTCATTTCTTCCAACTTTCTTCCCATGACAACCCAAAAAAAATAGATAAATTTCATTACTGTGGCTCAATTACTTTGTGGTGTGTATGTGGCATAGATTTAATTATTGCGATAGGTACTTGTAATTTCCAGTCCTAGTTTTGAGGCTTATTTTTACGTAGTTGTACTTTTAACATCTACTTATCTTTTTCATTTCATTTTGCGAGCTCGTAAATCATTAAAATTAAAAAAAGAACTATACTGACGTGCACCTCCCTAATGCGATCTTGCTAATACACATTGAGACGACTTTAAGTTTGCATTGATTGAAATATTTGAAAAAGTTTAGATGCTTTAATCGCTTTAATGTTAGATGAAACTTGGATTAATGCAAACTTCGCCCTCAATACATCACTTAGCCGTCACTTCAAGTTTAACATTCGATCTTTTTGGTTCTCTTTTCTGTTTCATCCATTCTCTAGGATACATATTTATAACCGAACAAGCTCTAAAATATGATTCGTGTATAGATTACGTAAGAGACTAATATCATGATATATTTAGCAAAAGAAACAAAACAAAAAACTTGTATCATTTGATGTACAAAAAAATAAAATAAAAACATTGCACGCCGAGCTAAGGCTGGAGCGAGCTGGTAATATGCCAAAAAGGTTTACTCGCCGATAAGAGGGTTAGATGTTTGTGAATTATGCTCGGACAACATTTGGGAGGGATTTAGGGAATCCACTTGCTCGCCCATATTGGATAAAGTGTACGCGATTACAACATCGCCTAAGAAATCACGTACTTGTTTTACGAGCTCCCCCCATCCAGTAATAACATCTTCATACATTTCTTGAGCCTCTTCTTTATCATCGATCAAATAGGATTTCCCAATGCTCAACTCGTCAAACTTAAACTTGTACAACTAGATCTCTTGAGCAACACGGGCACATACATCTGTAAGCTTCTTTACGCATCTGTAAATAATAGCTCGAGCAAATAAAAATGAGGTTAATTTCTTGTATTAAGTTTCATTGTAATTGTATTAACTCTGAAATAACTTTACTTTATTGAAACAAAAAAAGGAAGGAGAAGAAAATGATCTTTAAGTTCAGTGGGAACAGACAAGTTGAAGTTTACCAGAAATTGGCGAGTTATTAATTTCAGTCTTAATAACATAGACGAGCTGCTAATAGAAATAAACATTTGGCTGAGATTCAGGGGGATTCTGTGGGATGTGACAAGGTCGCATGGCGAGCTCGTAAGCCCAATCTTAACACTCTAATATAATAGCCAGTGAATGGTTACGAATAATAACTCGTAAAAAATGATAAGGAATGTGACAAAACACTTGGCGACCAAGAAGTCAGCAAAAAACTTGGCAACCAAGAATTAAGAAAATGAACTGACAAGGTCGATGAGCAAGACTATGCAATACTAGTTGGTTGTGTTCAATTTTTGCTATGCAAAAAGCCACCGTGTGCTCCAGTTTTAATATTAATAGTCCTTTTTAATTTTTTCATACTACTTTACGAATCATGAAATTGATAACCCATATAACACTAAGTCACTGTTTACGAATACTAACTCGTTAAAAATGATAAAAAGATGACAAGAAACTTGTCGATCAAGAAGTAAGCCAAAACTTGGCAACCAAGAGGTGAACAACCCAAATCGGCAACCAAATAAGTGAGAAAAACATGTTGATAGAAATGTCTTCTCTAAAAACTATATTTACTTGTGAGCTCTAAGAAAAGTGAGTAAGAACACACCATTCACACTATTGACTCTATCCTCAATCGGCAACCCTATATGATGATGATGCATATACACTTGTCTAATAAATGGAGAAAAGTAAAAAAATATTACATGTTTTGGAGGGAAATATTTTGGAGGGAAAGATTTCGGAGGGAAATATTTTGGTGGCAAAATTGGGAGGGAAATACTAATTGGAAGTATTTTTCTTACACAAATTAAAATTAATAATTAACATTATAATATATGATACTAATGACTTAAAACATATTGTCATAATTATATCAAGTATGTTATTAACGAAAACAACTCTTATAGTTATTTAAGAAAATTTAGAAATTATTTAAGTCCTTGAAATTAGTGCTAGAAGTGCAATATATAGAAAGTACTAGAAATTAAAATTTTAAACAAATATCGAAACCATTCGATAACTGATTTCTTTGAATTGGAAAAACCTATATCGGTCGGTTACCGAATGGTTTCGGTATTCGTAACAAGGATATTTAAGTCCTTGAAATTTTAGTGCTAAAAGAAAAAATATATAGAAAATAGTTAAAATTAAATTTCTAGACGACAAAAATTATTTTATGAATACAATGATCATATTACTGTATAAAATGTCTTAATAATAAGTTCTTATAAAAAATAAGTGATTTGATAAAATTTAGAAATTATTTAAGTCCTTGAAATTATAGTGTTGGAATAGCAATATACAGAAAATAATAGAAATTCAATTTCTCTACGAAAAATGAGTTATTTTGTAAATACTATAGTCATATTGCTATATCAAATGGCTTAAAATAATTAGTTCAATACAAAAATGTAAGTTATTTGATAAAATTTATAAATTATTTAAGTCCCAAAAATTATAATGCTAGAAGTGCAATATATCTAATAGTAGAAATTTTAGTTTCTAGCGAAAAACAAGTTATTTTGTGAGTAATATAATCATATAATTATATCAAATAACTGAAAATAATAATTTCTTCAAAACAAAAGTAAGTTATTAGATAATAATATAGAAATTATTCAAGTCATTGAAATTTAGTGGTAGAAGTGCATTATATAGAAAATAGTTAAAATTCTAGTTTCTAAACTAAACATTATTTATTTTGTGAATATATAATCATATTATTATATCAAATGACTTAAAACAATAAGTCCTTTAAACAAAAGTAAGTTATTTAATAAAATTTAGAAATTATTAAAGTCATTGAAATGATAGTGCTAGAAGTGCAATATATAGAAAAAATAGTATAAATTCTAGTTTCTAGACAAAAACAAGTTATTTTGTGAATAATATAATCATATCATTATATGAAATGATTGAAAATAATAAGTTCTTTAAAAAAGTTAAGTTATTTGATCAAATATAGAAATTATTGAAGTCATTGAAATTATAGTGCTAGAAGTGCAATACATAGAAAATAATAGAAATTCTAATTTCTAGGCCAAAAATAATTTATTTTGTGAATAATACAATCATATTATTATATAACGTGACTTAAAATAATAATTCCTTTAAAAAGTAAGTTATTTAATAAAATATTTAAATTATTTAAGTCATTGAAATTATAGTGCTAGAAGAACAATACATAGAAAATAGTAAAAACTCGAGTTTCTCGATGAAAAACAAGTTATTTTGTTAATAATATAATCGTATTATTATATCAAATGATTGAAAATAATAAGTTCTTTAAAAAAATTAAGTTTTTGATAAAATATAGAAAGTATTCAAGTCATTGAAATTATAATGCTAGACGAAAAAAAATTATTTTGTGAATAATATAATCATATTATAAAATCAGATGACTCAAAATAAGAATTTCTTAAAAAAAAAAAGTAAGTTATTTGATAAAATTTAACAATTATTTAAGTCATTGATATTATTGTGCTAGTAGTGCAATATATAGAAAATAGTGGAAATTCTAGTTTTTAGACTTAAAAAAGTTATTTGGTGAATAATATAATCATATAATTATATCAAATTATTGAAAATAATAATTTCTTTAAAATAAAATTAAGTTATTTGATAAAAATAGAAATTATTCAAGTTATTGAAATTATAGTGCTTGAAGTGCAATAGATAGATAATAGTAGAAATTGTAGTTTCTAGACGAAAAATAATTTATTTTGTGAATAATATAATGATATATTATATCAAATGACTTAAAATAATAAGTTTTTTAGAACAAACGTAAGTTATTTAATAAACTTTAGAAATTATTTAAGTTATTGAAATTATATTGCTAGAAATGCAATGTATAAAAAATAGTAGAAATTCTAGTTTCTAGATGAAAAATAATTTATTTTGTGAATAACATAATCATATTATGATATCAAATGAATTAAAACAATAATTTCTTCGATACAAAAGTTAGTTATTCAATGAAATTTGGAAATTGGTAATGAAATTATAGTGCTAGAAGTGCAATATATAGAAAATAGTGAAAATTCTAGTTTCTGGACTAAAAACAAGTTATTATTGAAAATAATAAGTTCTTTAAAATAAAAGTAAGTTATTTGAGGAAATATAGAAATTGTCAAAGTCATTAAAATTATAGTGCTAGAAGTTCTATAGAGAAAATAGTAGAAAGTACAGTTCCTAGACGGAAAAATAATTTATTTTATGAATAATATAATCATAATATTATATCCGATGACTTAAAATACTAAGTTCTTTAATATAAAAGTAAGTTACTTAACAAAATTTAGAAATTATTTACGTCATTACAATAATAGTGCTAGAAGTGCAATATATAGAATATATTAGAAATTCTAGTTTCTAGACAATAAACAGTTATTTGTGACTAATACAAGCATATTATTATATCAAATAGTTTAAAATAGTAAGTTCTTTAAAACAAAAGTTATTCAATAAAATATAGAAATTATTCAAGTCATTGAAATTATAGTGCTAGAAGTACAATATATAGAAAATAGTGAAATTCTAGTTTGTAGACGAAAAATAATTTATTTTGTGAATAATATAATCATGTTATTATATCAAATGACTTAAAATAATAAGTTCTTAAAAACAAAACTAAGTTATCTAAAAAAAATTATAAATTATTCAAGTCATTGAAATTATATTGCTAGAAGTGCATTATATAGAAAAGTAGAAATTCTAGTTTCTAAACGAAAAATAATTTATTTTGTGAATAATATAAACATATCATTATATCAAATGAATTAAAATAATAAGCTTTTTAAAACAAAAGTAAGCTATTTAATAAAATTAGAAATTATTTATGTAATTGAAATTATAGTGCTAGAAGTGCAATATATAGAAAATAATAGAAATGATAGTTTATAGATGAAATAATTTATTTTGTGAATAATATAATCATATTATTATATCAAATGACTTAAAATAATAATTTCTTTGACACAAAAGTAAGTTATTTAATGAAATTTAGAAATTACTTAAGTCATTGAAATTATAGTGCTATAAGTGCAATATATAGAAAATAGTAGAAATTCTAGCCTAAAACCAAGTTATTTTGTGAATAATATAATCATATTATTATATCAAATGGCTTAAAATAATAAGTTTTTTTGCGAAAATAAGTTATTGCATAAAATATAGACATTATTCAAGTTATTGAAATTGTAGTGCTAGAAGTACAATATATCAAAATAGTAGAAATCCTAATTTCTAGACCAAAATCAATTTATTTTTGTAATAATATAATTATATTATTATATCCGATGAATTAAAATATTAAGTTCTTTAAAACAAAAGTAAGTTATTCAATAAAATTTAGAAATTATTTTAAGTCATTGAAATTATAGTGCTAGAAGTGCAATATGTAGAAAATAGTAGAAATTCTAGTTTTGTAGACAAATAATATAATCATGATATTATATCAAATGATTGAAAATAATAAGTTCTTTAAAACAAAAGTAAGTTATTTGATAAAATATAGAAATTATTCAAGTCATTGAAATTATAGTGCTAGAAGTACAATATATAGAAAATAGTAAAAATTCTAGTTTTTGGATGAAAAATAATTTATTTTGTGAATAATATAATGATATTATTATATCAAATGAATTAAAAAATTAATTTCTTTAATACAAAAGTAAGTTATTAAATAAAAATTTGAAATTATTTAAGTCATTGAAATTATAGTGATTGCTTGCAATATATAAAAATAGTAGAAATTCTAATTTCTTGTCAGAAAAAAAGTTATTTTATGAATAATATAATTATATTATTATATCAAATAATTAAAAATAATAATTTCTTTAAAACAAAAGTAATTTAATTGTAAATATAGAAAATTTTTCAAGTTATTGAAATTATAGTGCTAGAAGTGCAAATAGAAAATAGTAGAAATTCTAGTTTCTAGATGAAAAACAAGTTATTTTGTGAATAATACAATTATATTATTGAAACTATACATCTTACAATCGTTTATTTCACTTAACAAAATAGTATTATGATTGTCTTTACTTTTGGGATTAATAAAATCAATAAATATGATGATCATAATAACTCATTTAATATATATGTGTGTATTGTTCTTATCAATATAAATAAATGGAAATATGATGTATTATTTTTTTAATAAGTCATTTAGTACATTTTATATATAAACATCAATAATAATTAATTTTATTCTTGACACGTTAATGACAATCATAATACTATGTTATAATTGTTAAATGAAAGATTATAGATGAATTATGTTAATAATTAGTAACTTTTTTATTTAAATCGGTAAAGTCTCATTACGAATTAAAGCTTATCGTGTTATCTCAGGTAAACATTATGAAATATCAAATTAACTGAAATAAAACTTTATACGATATATATGTATTATATTTATCGAGTTATTATAAATATCATTTATCATATTATTGTTTTAATTTATTTATAATGTAGGATTGTGATTATGTCCATCATCTTTTTTATTTTTACTTGGGTAATTAACTAAAAACTAACCCTAAACTATAGTTACAAAAAACCTGAATTGTGGTTAACTTAAACCTAAAGTATAGTTATCCTACTTTTACTGCATCAAATCTGCTTCATAACTCTATGACCTCATGATTTAATAGCACATACTCCAATTCTACTTTGCTCCCCTTGACACTCCTCTGTTCTTGTCCAAATACTCTATCAATTTCATCAAAGAAAAAGAGAAATGACCATGATCAAAGGTTCTCAAAGTTCATCCTTATCTATAGCAAAATCCGCATCCAAACTCTTAATCCCTTCCTCCCTGAAATGTTGGTGTGGGTTTCCGGCTCCAATATTGACTTCAAAGACAACTAAGACCAGAGGAAGAAAGTTCATCGAATATGTCAATTTCAAGGTACAGAAACTATTAAATTTATATCCTTTACCTTAATCATAACAATAGAATATAACTCGGTTACTCGCAATCTCCTTTCTCATAGGATCTGAGAGATCGTGTGGGGTTTTCAAGTGGCTAGATGAAGTCTGGACTGTTGTTAATAATAATCCTTCAAATATGGTTCATAACCAACTTAAACTTGTTCAAATTGAGGAGAAATTGCTAAAATTAAGGCCGATCACGAAAGAATGAAGAATGATATTGAAGACATTATCAAACTTATGGATTTCCATCTAGATTTCTGCTTGCAGAATATTGGACACCACCAACAAAAGAAGTGGATGATATCGATTTTCGTCTGTTTTGTATTTCTCTCATCATATTGTTTAAAATATTTGGTTAATGTATTTTTAGATTTTTATTCAGTCATTCTTACTTTGAATGTTGATTTTTATTTCGTACATCGTTGATTTTCTTTGCTTGAAACCCTGGTTGGGCAGAAGTAATATGCATGAAAAGAGTAATAGACATAGAATGCTACCTCGATGACCTACTCGATTTGGAGTTAGTTAGCCAAATATACAAAAGAAAATTGGGAAAGACGAGATATAAAGAAAATTATCCGCAAGAAAAAGAGCCATATAAGACTATCTCGGCCAAAGGGAAAACAGACATACAACTCGGTCACACAGCTAGGTAAGCTCAGTCCTCAAATGTTAATGTTCAGATCCAACTTACGGAAAGCAAGCATGGTATTGATAATATAACAAGCATAAGTGTGTAACTCAATATAAGTACAGCTCAGCCAGAAGCAAAAAAGCCATACAACTCAGACATAGGTTTTGCGCGAAAAAATAGTCATACGCCTAGGTAGCTCGGCCTGATGAAAAAGATGAGCCATACAAGTAGGTCAGTCAGCTAGGTCCCCAAACGTTAATGTTCAGATCCAAGTTACATAAAGTAAGTATGGTATTGATAATGTGACAAGTATAAGTGCATTTTTTTCCATAAATAAAACAACTATAAGTGCATAACTCCATATAAGGACATTCGTTCTGTGCGAAAAAAGAGTCATACAGCTAGGCGAGTTCGATGCCGAGAAAAGGACCCATATAGGTCGATCAGCTAGGTCCCCAGATGTTAATATTCATATCCAAGTTACTGAACGCCTCAATCTTTAACTACCAAAGTGTTGTAAATATTAGGCATCTTACCCAGCGGAAAGGCTACATCTAGTACCAGACTGATTATTTGGGGCGAAAGGGCTGCTCGACAAAAGGGTACGGTACAAGAGATTTTGGAGAATTTTCATGAGAAGTGAATAGTAAAGGTAAGAGTATATGGTTGTATGCTTGGCTGCTTGGATCACAAGGTCTTAGTTGTTTAACCAAGTCTTGCCTTTTTGCCAAGGCCCAAAGCATGATATTATTAATATAATGAGTGACTGTTTATAATTCCAGAAAAACAAGTGACGATTTATAATTCCAGAAAAAACAAGTGACGATTTATAATTTAGTAACTCCATTTTATCGCAGCTCTGCTAGAGTGAAAAGAGACATACAACTCAGACATTCATTTTGGGCAAAAAAATAGTCGTACATCTTGGCCACCTCAGTGCTGGTTTATAATTTATTAACTCCACTTATCAAATGTATCCATTCAATGAACTAAATAAGCCTACTGAATATCAATTCCTAAAATGTTGTTATAATATGAGTTCTGAATTTAGTACAACTTATAGTCCTAAACTCAAATCAACAATCACTTCATTTTCCTCTTCAAATGCCAGTTGCGTCCTTTGAGTACTACAAGAAGGAACTGGAACTTGAGCTTCAACATTAGAAACATAATACAAACATATAACACAGCTCGAGTTAGCTTGTGATAGCAACAAATCTGAAAGAAAGCATTTCAAATGATCGAAATATACTTGCTCACCACCTCTTCTGGTGCGCCTAGAATTCCTACTAGAATTCATTATCCCATCTCTTGTTGCTCATAATTAGTATTCATAGCAGGAGCTCGCCTCCTAGTATTTCTGCCTATGCCAACTTCATTGTTAGACTTTAAACGATTTTTCCGAGGTCTTCCTCGAGATACGACCACCAGAGAATCCCGGATTTCCTTTTCCTCCCTATCCCGAGGAACTGCTACCTAAGGACCACTATTGTCCGCGCAATCAAGTGCATTCCAATTCAATAACTCCTCTCTGGTGCTTTTAATAGCCTGCCTTAGTCTCACCAGTCTCGCTGGGGTTGCAGTTGCTAAGTCTACAATTTCACTAAAAGCTTTTGTTAGTTATATGCCCTAGACCAATTGACTTACATTTATATTGATTATTTATGAGGCATGTATTTTGAATCATATTTTATGCTCTTGGTCATCAAGTATATGACTTGATAGCAAAATCCTTCTTGCTAATAAAATACTATTCTGGTTTGTCCTGAGTTTTATCACATCTTTTATTATTAAACTAGTATGAAGTTGATTAATGATCAAGTTTTACTGATCATGAATATGAGATATAAAATCAACTCATAAATACATATTGAGAATAATGTATTGACATGACCCAAAATGAAGAAGAAATATTGCATGGGTTTAAGTCATAAGTATTTCTTCTCAGTTTTATGTTTGGTGACCTTTGACCTAATATTTCTAATACTTCTTACATGGAGAGAAATATGTTTTGACATAGTCAAACATTACTTTTAATTAGGTGATTATTATGACTATTAATTAGGCATTTTCTTGTCATGACTTAAATATTCGAGATAGTGAAAGGGATTTGTCCCTCTTTTATTAGATAGAGGTATCCATGGGGCACTTGATAAGAAACACTGTAGAATACGCATGGCCATGTTCAAATATGTATTAATAAGGTATTATTAATATTATTTATCGGAATAGTCTGTCTGGTGATCAATTAAATAATTAATTAAGTTATATAAGGATGACTCAGTCCATGCCTTATACTTAATTAAGATATCGTGTGACAAAAGGACTAAATATTAGGACGGATGTTAGGTTATCATATCTTTTACTTAACCTGGGTAAGCATAATGTATTGCTAGAAGTCACTTATGTTTTGTGGATAAATGTTTAGGACATTTTTCATCCACTGCAAACGTTAAGTGAACCTACAAGGTCACACGCATAAACGATCTTGTGAGCACTATGTCCACGTCCAATGAACCTAGATTGTGTCCAGGTTCATTGAACGTATACAAAAAGGGATCTGAGGAAGTGTCCAAATTATGTGTTGTAACTATTTTTGTAAGTTAAGAGGTAATTAATTTTTTATCAGATAAATAAAATTAATTACTTAATATTATTCCTCCAACCATTGGATGATTATAGGAATAGACAGACGAGATTAAAATTGTTATTAGATGACAATTAGGGTTCTGATGTTGTTATCTATAAAAGGTTATGTTAACCTTTTTTCGCAGCCTACTTCTTATTATTAAAAAAAGAAAAAACCCTAGAACGGCCATAATTGGCTCTTGCCTCTCTCTCCAAAACTCCAAAGGATTGCCAGATAGTTAGGATTAGTTCTGACTAGCTTTTAGAACACCAAGGGGCTAGCATCCTGATCAATTGCAGAGGAGGTTGTCGCGTAGATAACGGTAAAGGGCGAAGCGTAAATAGCAGCGCCTCCACACTTTGCAACATTGGAAATCGTTGAGGTAGTCATTCTTTCCAATTGGTTTTACTGGTATATGCGGATCCTGTTGGCGATTTTTTGTAGGTTCTATTATTATTATTTTTTTTACTACGGAATCTAATAGCTTTCTCAACATCTTTGATCTTCTCAAACTCATCACTCATGGGGATATCCTTCATCGAAGAAAATCCTCGAGTGTCTACGCTGTACATCTTTCCTCCATCTTCAAAGTACATATCTTTCTGAAAATTTGTTCACTCTCTTAATTGAAGCAACCTTTAATATGTGAGCACACAACAACCCACTGCACTCAAACATTCTACAATTGCACTTCAAAGTACATCCCTCCTCCCTATAAAAAACGGTGTACACAAACTCTTTCACAAACAAGTTATTCACTAAAGTAGCCTCCAATATCCTGAACTTCTCAAACTCTTCTTCGACCAGATTCTTTTTCTCAAATCCAATCTCCTCATTATTATCTCCGACCAATTGATGACAGTACAATATCTTCTTAATTTCAACCTAAAAATTTTCAAACAGTTCGTTACTATATACATCTGAGAACTGGTTCTCCTAATCAATGAAAGTGATCGCTATGACCAAAATGTTGCTCGATTTATAATCAACATATACTTCTGTCTCCACCTTATACCTTATTGCAATCTCATATTGCTCTACAAACTATTTAAGAGTGCTAGTTGAACGGAGATATCCATAAAAAAAGGCATGGATACTTTCACTTCTCTGATTTGACAAAATCCCTACCCAAAACATGTGATTCAAGTACATGGGAACCCATTGTTCTCTCTCGTTGTATACCTTAATCAACCACTGATTTGTTTCAAGTCTATACTTTGCAACAAGCTGGTTCCAGTTAGTCTCAAACATTAATTTAGTCAAAATGTCATAAACAAGAGATCTGAACTCCTTTCTTGCCTTGTGAAACTGCTCCATTAAACCCTTAAATTTATTTAGAAGCTTGCACATTATATGCCAAATGCAATACCGCCGAATTATTGTTGGCATAACTACTTTAATTGGATTCCCATATTCTCACATTGATCGGTCAAAATTGCAGCAGGCGCTTGACCCCACATTGCCTTAAATTAGGTACTGAAAAATCAAATACATGTCTCTGTGTCCTCGGAGATATAAGTGCTAAACCAAACAAGGTGGATTGGCCATGATGGTTGACTCCAACGATAGTCGCAAATGGCATCTTATATCTGTTAACAAGATACGTTGAATCAACATAGACCACATCATTGAACTCTTCATAAGATACTTTACTTTGAGGGTGCACCCAAAAAACACTATCTGTCCTACCTTCACCATCCATGTGAATCAAATTCTTTTGATGCATTCTAATGAACATTCTATGTATGCAATCAACATCCCCAGCTCCAATATTCAACCTCCTCACCTTCTGGACATAGTTCCTGCAATCTCTATGTAGACATCATAATTTGTCATGTCCTCCCATTTGTACCTCCGAAATTCTCACACTCTTGTTGGGACTTAGTCTAGACGTGTCATGCATTTCCAGCTTCCTCTTCATATTAGAATTTAGACTTCTATGAGCAAGCATAAACTTGGACATAGAGGGATGTAATTCTTGATTGTGTTTTTCCACAACCTTTGAGACTTGCCACATTCCATTATCTCTTAAAATTACACAAATACGAGCAGGGCATTCTATCCTCTTTGACTACTTGTAAGTGCTAACTTTTCTACATCCATCACAACTAATAGTTTGATATTTTCTTAAAGGACCTGTTCCTTTTGAGCCAGATTTTTTCGTAACACTAAAAATCTTGCTTTTCCCGTACGACTTATATGAATCAAAAACTCGTCAATGTTGTTGAGGTATTTACCTATGGTAATAAGGATTACTTGCTCTGTTTCTCAGCCTCTTGGTTCTTGAAGTTCTTTAGTATCATCGCTTCCTTCATACTCTGCAAAATAAATGGAATACATCAAGTCTTCCTCTCCTTCCCTTAGCTCGTCTTACTCGCTGCTACCATCATTCAACATCAGCTCGCCTCCTGATTCGGAAATGTGATTTCCCTCCATTATAGTTCATTGCAAGCTAGAACTGAGTATTCGATGAGAGAATACTAGAATCCGATTTGTTTTTTGAAAGTTATGATTTGCAAAATCATCGTATTCTTCATTCCTTTATAATCTTATTTTAGAAAAAAAAGAATAATATGTGCAGTCAATACTCTCTTACATGATGTGACAGAATGAAAGAAGAGAGAGAAAGTAAGCTGACTTCTCACTAAAATTGGCTCACTTCCCTCCCATTTGCACAAGGGGGCAGTATTGTCTTTTTGACAATTAATTTATTCCGAAGAGAAATTAATCGCCTTGAATTCGAGGAGACAATCTTTACCATCACAAAAATCTTTGTTTATTTAGGATTGAGTTACAATCAGATATTGGTTGGATTGGGTAGATCCATTTCACTTGTCTTTATATATTCACCAACGTCATGCAAATTTGAAGGAGAAACCATTTCTTCTTTAAGTTAATCATTTTCTTTTTGTTGAATGAAAATTCATCATATTCTCCATGGCGTAAAATAAGAAGGTTTGAAGTTATTTTAAATTATAACTTGCTGTTTTTGAACTGTTCAAGATGGTTTACTATATCTGTTTTTAGTTTAAGTTGACAAAATCTCTCAAAAAAAATTTAAGCTGACAAAAAGTTGAGAAGTTATCTAGCGATACTTTTTGAGGTGCTTATTGATGATATTAAAATTAAAATGATAGATTATTTTTTTTAAATTTAAAAAATACTTTTTTGAGCAGTTTAAAAAGAACACATCAACAATTTTTATATTCACTTAATGCCCTAGAAATATATTAGTTTCTTATATATATATATATATTATATTTGTTTCTAAAGCTTAAAAATATCCAAGTTATCTTGAGTTTTTATAGAAGCAAAGTATAGAATAGAATGATAATAAAGAGTTAATATGCTTTGCATTTATAAAAAAAAAATAGTGATTACATTTATTGAACTCCAATTACAATTTTATACATTTTCTAGAAACACTGGATCTACTTTTTTCTTTTTTTTCTTTTTTAATCAAATTTAAGACTTTATAAGAGAATAAAATTATAACATTTGAGGACATCAGAACAACGGGGAATCATAAGACTATTATTGATAGGCCCACTAAAGACAAGTTATATTTTAAAACTCGATTATATTGCGTGAAAAGAACCAAAAATACAAGGAAAGCAAACTAAGGGGCTTAGTCAACCCAATTATACAAAACTAAACCCCAACCCAAAGGTCTCAATCCATGTGCAGCCCAAACAAACCAAAGAAAGGCTTAGGCAAAAATCCACTAGAGCTGAGACAAATTTGAGGCTCAAATGCACTAAGGCGACACCATAAAGCTCCAGTAGTCGCAGTCAAACAGACTACTTCGACATCTACACTAGTAACAAAGTCCCTGTAGCACTACCGACAAGAATTCAACGGCACATCCAAACCAGCCACCCATAACCATATAATCAAAGTGAGCAAAATAGTAAAGACGATCATTGTCGGTCAAGACTTCACTACCAACAACCAACACGCAAACGATCGAAGAACATCTACAAACCAAGGCATTGTTGAACCATCACATCCCAGTACAACCACCAACCAAATGTGACCACTAACCATGAAAATTAAGGAAGAAGAAAAAAATAAAGTAGAGCGGCATCAATGAGAACCACCGCTATAACCGGAACCACTATATCACCCAACACACTATCACTGTAAGGGCAAAAAAAACCCCAGAAACTCCAAATAGGCCATCAAACCAAACCCAGCAAACAACCAAACCAAGCATAAAACGCGAAACCACTATATACATATCATAGTCAAAACTCTTAAATTTTAAAATTTCAAAATCGAATCGTTTCTAACATTGTGCCAATCTTCTTATGACATTGCCTAATCGGAAAATGCAACCTCAATTCGCTGGGGTCAACTAGCTTGGGGCGAGGTAGTGGTGCATAATCGATGACCCTTTATCAGATCGTGAGGGTAGTGCTCCTTTCGAGAGATTTAACATCGTATTTCAGTGTCTCTCCTCAATCCACTGGGGCTGCTTACCATTTTTCTGAATGTCGCCCATCAAATTCCTCATCTGAATGCTTGACCTATCCTCCCAAGCATCCCGAACCTTTGACAAGACTAAGGCCGGGTCCCATACACATTTTCTGCATTTAATGAAAATTCATAAGATTGTTAATTTTATTATTAGAAAAAACTAAACTCATAAACATTTTGAAATTTGATTCATTTACATGAAACTCTCCCCATCACAAATCTTGAACTTTCGGAGGTACAGTATCCTCCACAAACTTCTCATGGAATATAGAAGTAATAGCAGCTCTCGAAGATGGATGCAATTTGTTACACAGAGATAGGGTTAGTATATATTATAATTTAATAATGACAAGTAAAGTAAACTAAACTTACTGATCTACATTCAACTCCAACTGTTCCAACTACATGTGAATTATTTTAAAATCGAATTGTTTATAACATTGTGCCAATCTTCTTATGACACTGTCCAATTGGAAAAAGCAACCCAATTCGTTGGGCCTAACTAGCTTTGGTCGAGGTGGGGGTGCATAACCCCTTATCAAATCGTGAGGGCAGCGCACCTTTAGAGAGAGTTCTTTTTTTTTTTTTTTTAATAGAAGGGAGAGAGTTCAACTTGGTTAATTCATTGTTAATTTGATCTATTTTTAATTCAAAATAAATGTATTTTTTCTTTAAAAAGTAATGAAAATTATTTTTTTTTTTGGCTAAATTTGTGAAAATTGAATTATTAGAGAATGAAAATGAAAATGAAAAATAAAAAATGTTATGAATTATTAAAATTGTGAATGTCCTGCATGTAACTCCTACTTTACATTTGTTATCTCTCATTCAACTCTCTTTACTTTCATTATCATGTAATATGTGAAACCTTCATTTGTAATAGATGCATCAAATTTATTGATCATGTAACCTACAATGGGGTGTAATGATCCTTAAGCCTATAAGTAGAGGCTAAGATCAAGGATGAAAGGAGGAATGAAAAAGAAGAAGTGAGAAGGCTCTTCCATATTTATCTTATTCTTATAATAATTTCTCTATATCTCTACTTTTAGTATTAGTATAGTTATTGATACCTGATATAATACTACTAATCTTTATAATATTTTTATAACATGTTATCAGCACGAAGCTCTAGCCAACTGAAAGACATATTTTGAATAAGTTGGGTAAGTTCATTTGATTATTTTATATCCATGGTTTTTTATTTTATATTTATTACTAACCTTGCAAAACTCTAGTTTTTGACTCTTGATATTACTGGAAAATGACTAATTATTATGGGTGCTAGATGCAGAAATTCATCTAGATGTAAATGGACTTGGAGAAATTATCGAAGAAGTAAAAATACTACAAACCACTAGAAGTGGAAAAGTAGTGATAAGACTAACCACCGGAAGTGGGAAAATAATGATGAAAAAGATAGATAAAAAAGAAATGTAAATGTTATTTTCATGGCATGAAATACCATTGGTCTCGTACCCAAAACATCTTATTATTAATCTCCATCAAGAATCTGTGAAGAAAAAAGAAAAGAAGATAGAGATTAATTCTTATTAGAAATGATGTTGGTTTTGAGCGTGGTCATGTGCACAATGGTTTTATTGATTTTACTTCTTTGGATGTTTTTGATTTTCTAGCCAATCACCCTAAAGGTGATACTAGTCACTTGTATAGTGATGAAAATGTCCAAGAGTAGTTTTATTTTTATGTTACTACTTTAATGTAATAATTTTCTATTTAATGTTCTTCAATATAATGTTCTACTAATTTTACCTTTAATATTTCTTGTAACTTATACATATTATATTAAAGAGAAAGAAAAAAACAACTCATTTGGAATTTTTTTATCATATAATGAAAGAAATCCGTGTTATTATTATTATTTCTGGTAGTACAAAAAATTAATTGAAGGCTCTAGAAGAGCAAATGTAATTTTGCCAGGAGGAACAAAATTTTTCATTGAAGATGCATTATTTTCTTCAAAGCCTAAAAGGAATTTGTTAAGTTTAAAGATATCTGCAGAAATGGATATCACCTTGAGACAAATAGTGAAGGTAATATTTAATACTTGTACATTACAAGTATGGTTTTTAAGAATAAAATTGTATTAAAAAATTACCTTCTTATTCCTCCGGTTTGTATTATACACATATTGATGCAGTAGAAATATATGCAATAGTAAACCTGAAGTTTACCAGTTATAGCAATCTTGTCATTTGGCATAACCCGTTTGATCATCCAGGATCATCAAATACGAAGAATGTTAAGAAATTCATGAAACCTTATGGAACTAGAAGTTTCATAATTCAATGAATTCCATGTACTACTTTTTCCCAATGCAGTTTATTCTATAAATATCACCAGTACTACTTTAGGCTTGAATGTGTTACTTTAGGATAAATACAAAAAAATAAATGACTAGTTGATGCATCAACAAGATAGTGGTGTGTAAATTGTTGAATCATAACCTATAGTTTACGATTTCTTAATAAGGAGCTCATATTTTAGATTCTCCTAAACACAAAATTTGTCCTAATTATTTTGATTGCCATATGTATCTATTAAGATTATTGTTGAACATCCTATAGAATATGTTCATACACTAAATGGTCCTGTAGACATCATAAATGTATCATTTTGTGTTATTATAAATATAGTAGAACTTGCTTCGTATTTCTGCCAATAGATAATTATAGATACTCCTCTTTGTCAATGTTTATGGTCCTAAACTAAGTATTTTCCATCTACAAATTTAATATGCACCAATCATATTCATTATCCACTAAAAAGTAGATGTACGTATATATATTGGGTGTGAATCTCAAAGGGAGAGATTCATATTTTGTTTAGAATATGTCTTTCCAACATTAAAGGAGAAAAAATATAGTTGGATAAAATTATTAATTCTTTGTGTTTCTAATAATTTTTGAATAAATATATCTTATGAAACCTTCATTTGTAATAAATGTATTGCATTTATAGGTCAGGTAACCTACAATAGGGTGTAATGATCCTTAAGCCTATAAATATAGGCTAACGTGAAAGATGAAAGGAGGAATGAAAAAGAAGAAGTGAGAAGATTCTTCCATATTTATTTAGTTGGTGATTACCTGATATAATACTACTAATCTTTGGTATTTTTATAGCAAAAGAAATAAATTTAAAAACAATCCAAATATATTTTTTGGGGCTAATAAAGATAATTCGGGAATCTAAAAATGCAGTGCGAAAAAAATCTTTTTTCCCACCAAGTTTCTCTCTCTAACCCAATTCTCTCTAACTTCTCTCTAACCCCAACTCAAATCTTTCACATTCAACACAAATTGAAGATAGATATATATGATTTTGAAGATTTTTTACAAGAAAATATCTATTTTGAGGTAAAAAAACACTAAAAATTTAATTTTTCTCAACTATCCCAAGTTTCTCTAAGAATTTCACCCACCTGGGAGAAATTCATGTCAGGGAGTTTTTTTCCAATGTTTTTTTATTTTTTAAATGTTATTTTTAAGCATTTTATAATTTTTTTAATTTTATAAGATGAATTATTAATTTGTTTTGTATTATATTTTAATATAACAGACTGACGTAGATCCAAATACATTTGAAGAATTTTTAGAACCACAAGAATACGTGAATCATGGGCATTTATTCGCAATTGATTGAATTTTTAATTTGAAAATAGAATTGGTGGATTGGACAAAAGAAACAATGTTGAAGTGAATACATATTTTATTGTCACTCGATATTTGAGATCAAGAACTTCCGACTGTCGACTGCATGTTACATTGGCTTACGAGCGTGGAGCTGCAAAGAAATCAAGAACGAAGCCAAGAGTTGATGATGAAGAAGAAGAAGTTACCATTAAAAGGTGGGTTATGGAACTACAAAATGTGGTTTCCATTTTATATTAAATGGCGAGAAAATAGCCAGGAGTTGAAAAATGGAAATTATTTGTACACGATGGGAGGAACAATCATGCAATAGGTGTCTATCACTACAGTCGTGCTCAAGCTGCAACACTGACGGAGGAGCAACTGATACAGACCGAGCAATTTAGGAAGAGTCATATGCCACTACATAATATGTTACGATTTTTCTGAGAACAAAATGTAGATTGTGCTGTGAGGTATGTCACATTACATTTACTAGGTGATTATAATATTTTAAATTTGTGTTTATGGTTTAATAATATAATTTATATGATTTATATAGTGCACAAAAATTATACAACGTCCTTGCCAAGATGAAGAAGAAAAGGATGCAGGGACGCAACACGGTAGAAGTTATTTATTTAAGTGCTCAATGGGGTTATACGGTCTTGAAAATATGACGGGAGTAAAGTAGTTAGTGATATTGTTGTTGCACACTCGACATTAATTCAAATGATAAGAACATGGTCATATGTACTAATAATGGATACGATGCATAAAAAAATAAATAAATTGTTTGTATATATTCTGTTAAGTGTAGATATGGATATTAAAATATATATTGATTGTTTAAGTTATAATATTAATAAAATTATCTTAAAGGAATCTTGATTGTTTAATTAATACTTATCATAAACATTTATGTTGAATTAGTTAATTTTTTATTAATTTATATTAGGTAATTTTAATATCTTAGTATAAAATATCTTAATCTGTACTTTAATTTATATTTAGTTTAGTTTTTTTATGGTTTAGGGGTTTTTTTTCATATATAAAACTATTTTAAAATTTGTTATTATTGATTAATATTTAAATGAATTAGTCCGTATTTATTATTTTTCTTTAAGCTTAATAATTTATGGTTTAGGGTTTAAATTTAAATTTATGATGTCCAGTTTGTAATTATCCTATTTGTCCTTTGTATTTTATTACTTAGGTAAAATATGCCATTGTTAGAGGCCGTTAGGATGACTCCGACCGGTAAGAACTTCAATGTAGGAACTGCATTCATGCAGAGTGAGCAAGCTACAACGTCTAGATGGGTACCTGAACAGATGAAGCACTTGTATTTTGCATCATCTGTGTCAATGGAGAATGAGGAAGATAGTAATGCACATGAACCGGTTGTGTGATTATTACAAACAGGGGAAGTGGTTTAATGCCTGTGATCAATAAGGTGTTCAATAGATCCTACCACATGCTATGTAAAAGGTACATTGATCAAAATGTCTTGGCAAATTTAACTGAGATAATTAAAGATGAAGATGTGGCATCACGGTTCATAAATGGCACATGGCACTAATTGCTCAATGAAATAGATGAGGCGGAATGCTATAAAAAATTGGATAATTTGAAGATGAAGTGCATGAAAGGCCGGATTTCTTGCATTATTTGTTTAATACTTGGTTGAATCCTCTTGCTCGTAAATTTTTCTGAGTTTGGACAAGTAAAGTATTGCATTTCGGGGTAGAGACCACCACCGAGTTGAGAGTGAACATTCAGTTTTGAAGCAGTGGCTTTCAACATGCCATGGCGATTTAGACACAGTGTTCCCTAATATTGATTCCGTGATTGAATGTCAAATTTTTTAGATTAAGAAGTCATTAGAGTATTCCAGGCTTAAAGAAAAGTACAATGCTAAGAGTAATCCGATATTGAAAATTATAAGTAATAACATTAGTCATCTGGCATTGAAGAAGATTCTAGTTGAGTTAAAGAGAGCTCCAGATATCATAGATGATCCGAAGAATAAGTGCGGTCACTATTTGAGGATATCACACGGCCTCCCATATTCATGCGAGTTGATTACACGGTACGAACATCTTCTCCCTATTAATTTGTTCGATATCTATTATTTTTGGACGGCACTGGAAATTGGAGGACCCGTCCATCTTATCAACAAAAAGACATGGATGTTGAGATGTGCGATCTTGCATTTCTTTTAGATCAGATTAGTAAAAGACCCATATCCAAAGTTAGGGAGATGTATCGTCTTGCGAAAGGGGTTTTAAATCCGGCTTTGCCCTCAGATCCTGGTATGTCACTGACATCTGCCCCTGAGGTTACAGTTACCAAAGGATGACGCAAGACTGACTCTAGGAAAAAGGATAAGTCATATTGGGAGCATGTTTTCATTAGACATAGAAAGATACAAAAGTCAGAATCTGGTTCAGGATTTGGTTCGGGAACCCGTGAGAGAGGCAGACTGCCATGGGCCCCTAGGGATAGAGGTAGAGGACGTAGTAGTGGACGAAGTAGTTTATCATCACCAGGCTCTGTTATAGATCCATCTACTAGTTCTACATTCCCTTTCCCCGATGCTTTCCCATGTTTTGTTCATCTTTTCATTGAGAATTAGAAGAACATAGAAGGGGATGGAAATTGTGGATATGGGGTCGTAGCGTACTTTGTGTATAAAGATGAACATCAATGGCAATGACCAACATCCAGTTAACTCATTCGCATCTGCACGCGAGGCATGACCTAGATTCCGGTACAAGAACGCCAGGGTCGCTGCACCCTATGCCAACCTCCCACTTCTTCGAACATTCTTCACAAGCGGCCAAAGCTTGGCATGCACTATGTTCCCACTCTTATCTATGAACAGAGAACTCCCAAATATATAGACAGTGTAACATGCAACCCTCAACTCCGGAGAAAATTTACTATCGGGATCCTTTGCAACGTATGCAAGCTCCTAAGCATTTATACCACCTCCCGAGTAGGTAAAACCCAAATCACTCTCAACAATCCAGACCATCTACTCTCGAAAATATTGAACATCTACAACACCACTATACAAAGATATGCCCAATATCAACTCCACATCATGTAAAGTAATCATCATCTCTCTAAAGGGCATGTGAAAGGTGTTGGTGTCTGGCTACCACCTCTCAATAATAGTAGATAATAGGCGCAGAATGGAAGTGCTGGAACATGCAAGACCTCAAATAGACGAGTCTTGTACACTCTGCCAACTCTGTCACATCTTGTAAACTAGGGGTCCAGCCTGTGAGTGAAACAAAGCGCGACCGTGACTTCAATATAAATCACTCCACATGTTAAAAAAAATTGAACATAAATATTAAATAATAATATTAGAAATAAATACGAAATTGAGTAATAATTAATTCATAAATTTACCTGTCCATGTCATATAGAACTAACAACATCCCCACTGTATGGAAGAATAAGCTCTGGAACCTGTTGACCTCCCTCAGCTGGTCTTGTCTGTTCCCAACCTGTATGCTTCACCTTTTTCTTCTGTGAAGGCATCATAGGAGGAATGGACTTCTCAGGTCTTTTTTGTCGAGACTCAGTAAACTTACTCATCATAGATCTGAAATTGCCGGTCAACCCTTTACCTTTTCCCGATCTTAGCCTGACACTGGATGACGATGTAGGGGCCACAAATATAAGCTCATTCTCATCACCATCACTATCGCCCTCAGTGATGTCAACATCATCATCCTCTCCCCTAACCTCAACATCCTTCTCACCGGTCTGGAGGGATCCGGCCTCGTCATGCTACTCAGATCGACTCTTGTCTCCCTCTAACCCAACATTATCAGTATCCCTCCCTAAACAAGGTGAATATGATGGAATACCATAATTAATGGTTGTATAATCAGCCATGCTATAAGATGAGTCAACCGGGACTCCTAAAACAATCTGCTTGAAAAAAAAGCCCCGAACTATGTCTCTGTACCCAACCTCATTTAATGGTGCCTGAAATTTTGTTCTAAACAATACAAGATCCTGATTGGACATATGGAGATTAACAGAAGAACTAGGTACATATGAGTCATCTGATGTAGGTGATAGCTGAGAAGATCCATATAAATGATAAGGTATCAGAATATATGTATCATGTGGTGAGAGAGGAGGACGAGACCCAGTCGGTATATGAGGTTGCTAGGTAGAAAACCCCAATGCACCAAGGCAATAATATATCCTAAGTCTAAGTGGGGCAGGAATACTAGAAAGATCAGAGGTACTATGGCCCCTCACGCCACGCGATGAAACAGTGACTGTCCTGAACTCGACCAGTCCTATCTGCCATTGGACCTCAATCATCATCTCCCCTACGTCTTCCGTCCCGAACCATCTAAAGAAATTTCGAAACATAATCATAAATAATTTACATATATCTGCCTAATTCATGTTTTATATTATTTAAATATTTTTACAATTATATGTAACAATTTTTAATATTCTATTATTTAACTTCGTTCTTTATAATTTTCTATTATTTAAATTATATTTCTTTATTATGTAATTTCTATTATTTTATTATTTATTTTTTAAATAAGCTTATTATTTCAGTTTTAAATAAGTTTATTATTTATTATTATTAATAATAGTTATTATGTGAATAGTGTAATTATTCATTATTTAAATTACTATTCAAAAAGGGATAAACCTTATTATTTAAATTACTATTATTCTTTATGTATTATTAAATTTAAAATAATATTTACTTCTTTAATTTATATTATTTTATTATTTATTTTTTAAATAAGTTTATTTATTTTTTAAATAAGTTTATTTATTTTTTAAATAAGTTTATTATTTTATTTATATTATTTTATTATGTTTTATTATTATTAATAATAGTATTTATGTGAATAGTATAATTATTTATTATTTAAATTACTATTTAAAAAGGGATAAAACTTATTCATTAAATTATTATTATTTTTCTTTATGTATTATTAATTGTTATTAAATTTAAAACAATATTTACTTCTCTAATTTATATTATTTTATTATTTATGTTTTAATTAAGTTTATTATTTCATTTATATTATTTTATTATTTTTTACATACCAAATGAGGTCCGGTGGTAGTCATCCATGTAAGAACCCAGGTTGGAAGGTACAAATTTTACATAAAATCTAGATCCGTCAACATAATTATCAAAAGATAAAACCGGGATCAACGCCTTTAATACGCCTTCACAACGGCTTGAAACAGGCTAACCCTTATTCTTTTAATAATTATGGTCAGTCCTAGATTTCATAACCCAATCCTGAAATCCTTACATAAGACTACTAACCAACCAAACAAAATAAGGATCTTCACAACATAATTATAATGATATATATATGATATATATGATTCATAGTTTAACATGACTATCATTTATAAATTCAAATGAATTTATTAAGGGAAAAGAGACATATTAAAAATGTTTATAAACAAGAAATGGATATTCCTGAAAATCTAGAAGCACTTAATAAGTGGACAATCCCAAGGGTTGATTTAAAAACTGTATATCAGTTAGGAACTTTTGAAAAATTGGGTTTAAAACAAGTAGTTAAAACTACTGAAGAATCGGTTTCCTTAAATAATGAAGAAACTGAAATTAAATTATTATCATCATATGATATAAATAGATATAAAGATCTATATAAATTCATCCATATTGGATTAGTGCAAATTGCCTTTAAACCTTTAACTTTAGAAGGTTTACCTGAAAGTTTTATTGCATGTCTAAGAGATGCTAGAAATTTAAACTGGAAACAATCACTTATAGGTGTAATACAATCTAGTCTGGCACATGGACCAGTCTATTTGAATGTATATCCTAATCTCTCACTTTCTTTAAGTGATGTTAATATACTTGACACTTTAACATTAAATGTTAAAACACATGGTTATAACTATATTTCGGGATCAGAACTAATATGTATCTGTTATCGAATTTATTATAAACCATTATTTACTTTAAATCCTAATTGTAAAATAATGGATAAAAAGATTAATGAAACTGTTTTAATAGAGACAAACTTTAGTAGATCTAAGATCTCAACACGGAGAATTATAAAATGGGATGAAATCCCTATGCCTCAGCAATGGAAATTGGAAAGAACTGGTCATATCCAGTCAAAGACTGAACATACTATCGATCATATCGAACAAACTCCAGAAGGAATTGTTTATATACAGATGGATAATACTCCATCCAGATTGGGTAATATCCCAAGAACTTATTCTCCCAGATCAGAACGTTCTTACATTTCACCTCTTATAGAGGACAAGGATTATATTCCTTACAGGGTATCTACCTCACAGGTAAGTGAGCGTGATGAGGATAATCATCATGTCCAGAAAGTTTTTAAAACTAAGGAAAATATTGTAAAAGGTATTTATAATACTAAAGATGCGGAAATAACCGAATCTGAAATGAATTTTTCATTATGAATTATAGACCAAAAATTGATTTTAGTCCTGGATCTGAAGCCAGGCAAAAAGTTAAAGCTGAATTTAATTTACCGAGATGGGAACCATTTAGAAAGTGGTTTTTCCCTAATTTTAATGAACAATTAAGAAATCATATTTCTGATGAATTTTATAAATTCTTAGCTTCTCATAATATTTTATTCCCTTTTGTTCCATGGTTCATGTCTAATTATATTGAACCTTATATTTCTGTATTAGAAAGAGATTATAAACTCTTAAATAGAAATATAATTAAAGGTATATGGCCTCCTCAACAGCCTTTTCTTTTAGAAAAGGACAATAATATTGTTAGTTTTGCAGCATTTTCAAAAATATTTGAAAATGAAACTTTAAGTATAACAGTAAAACAAATCAATAAAATTATAGAACAACAGAATTATACAAACATTTATTTAAATGTTTTAGGAGAACAAATTCTCTCTCTTCATAAGAGAATTGATTTATTATTACAAAAATTAGATAAATTTTTGCCCTTAGAATCTTCAAGAAAAAAGGCAGTTATATCTTCCCCTCCTTTACAGCCTCCTCCTGAAATCAAAGATTATAAGTTAAAAAAGATGTCTGATCTGGAAATAATGCTAGATCAGAAATTTAAAAAATTAAATATTAATACCTTGCAAAATGAATTCTCTGAAAAAATAGTAGAGACAAAGGATTATAAGCCAATCATTAAATATGAAATTAATAAATTACATAGGTTTGCTGATAGGCCAACCCAAAGAATACATTATTATAATAGACCTTCCCCTGTAGATATTCTACATGAGAAACAAGAATATATAGGAAATAATAGTTACAATGGTAAGTGTATCTATGAATGGAATTTAGATGGTTATACTGAAAAACAGATTTATAATCTGACTCATAGGATGCTTATGTATAGCACAGTCAGTAAACTGATTGGAAATAGTGATAGTAATATTGCAAAGATGATAGTTGCAGGATTTACTGGCCAACTTAAAGGTTGGTGAGATCATTATCTTTCTTTTCAAGAAAAAGAAGAAATTTATCATACTCTTAAACAAGGAGAAGATGGGCGCACTAGCGAACGGGCAGTTTATACACTGATAGTTACTATATTAGAACATTTTACAGGTAGAATTTCTGATGATAATGAAACCATCAGAACTTTATTACAAAATACTAGGTGTAAAACACTCACAGAATTTAGGTGGTATAAAGACCAATTCCTTAATAGAGTTATGGAATTACCTGAGAGTAATAGCTCTCATTGGAAGTCTAAGTTTATAGATGATCTACCTTCTCTATTCGCTGAAAGAGTTAGGAAAGCCCTTAGGAAAGATAAAATTTTCATTCCTTATGAAAGTTATACTTATGGTAGCCTTATAGCAACTTGCAAACATGAGGGTATAGCCTTATGTAATGAAATAAAATTAAATCAACAACTTAAGAGACAAAGGTTAACTGAGAGAAATCAGTTAGGCCAATTTTGTAGTTAATTTGGGATGGATATTCCATCACAAAGGAAAATAGTTAATAACTATAGGAAAGATGATCAATATATTAAAAAGAAAAAGAGAAGATATTCTCAAACTAAATTAGATAACAAAGCTAAGCGAAAATCTGATAGACTAGAGCGTAAAAAAGACAAAAGTAATATTGTCTGTTATAAATGTAAAAGAATAGGTCATTATGCTAATAAGTGTAAGATGAAGAAAAAGATTAATAATCTTAATATTAGTGAAGAATTAAAAGATTCTTTAGAAAATTTGTTTTTAGAATCTGATGATTCTGAAGATATTACTTCAGCATCAGAAATTGATCATATATCTGATTCTTCTGAAGATTCAGAAGAAAATATGTGTCCTTGTAAACAGGGATCCAGTAATTCTGAGAAAGAAAACTCAGAAGATGATTATTATAAATTAATATCTCAATTTAAAGATTCAGATATTAATGTTTTAACCAATAATCATATTTTAGAATTCTTAAAATCAATAAAAGACCAAGAATTAAGGTCTAGAATAATAGAAAATTTAGATGATATTCCATCTACTAGTACTTATAGTACTAAAATAGAAGAAGAATTTATACCCAATAATAATCCTTATACAATGACAGAAGTTTATAAACTTATGAAACAAAGATATGATAATTCACATAAATCTCCTACTACATTAAATGATCTTTATGGAGAGGTTAATAATCTTAAAGATTAGATTAAAATGTTAAAATAAATGAATAAAAATCTTGATACTAGGGTTTCTAATTTAGAAACTAAAAAAGATTATACTTTGGTTACACCAAACTTATTTGACAATCTTAATAAGATTGGTGAAGAAAATTTCTTAACAGTTTTAGATATGATTACATCTTTCAAATTTTATGTTAAAATTACCTTATTAATAAATCATGATGAAATCAAGGAATTCACTGCATTAATTGATACAGGTGCAGATATTAGTGTTATACAGGAAGGATTAATTCCGACCAAATATTTTCAAAAAACAACTCATAGTTTGCGCCATGCAGGTGGTGAAAAATTACAAATTAATTTTAAATTACCACGTGCATATATTTGCAATAATAAAGTTTGCATTCCTGAAAGCTTTTTGTTAGCTAAAAATATAACTAATCAAGTTATACTTGGAACCCCTTTTATAAAAAAGATTTTTCCTATTACTCATATAGGAACAGATTGCCTTAAAGGTACTTTTGAAAACACTCCAGTTTCTTTTCAGTTTATAACTGAACCAAATACAAGATTTGTGAATGAGATTAAGGATTTCATTTTACGGAAACAAAATCAAATCAATTTTATAAATTTTGAAATAAACTCTTCTACCATTGAAGAAGTTTTACAAAATCCTAAATTACAGGAAAAAATTAAAAGACTTCAGAATAATATTTCTGTGGAAATTTGTAATGATCATCCTAATGCTTTTTGGGATAGGAAAAAGCATGTTGTAACCCTTCCTTATATGGATGATTTTACAGAAAATCAAATTCCGACAAAGGCACGTCCTTGTCAGATGAATTCTAAGTATTTAGAATTATGTAAAGAAGAAATAGCTTCTTTACTTAATAAAAAATTGATAAAAGAGTCAAACTCGCCTTGGTCATGTACAGGTTTTTATGTTAATAAACATAGTGAGATAGAAAGAGGTGTACCAAGACTAGTTATAAATTATAAACCTCTAAATAAAGTATTAAAATGGATTAGACATCCTATTCCTAATAAAAAAGATTTATTAGACCGCTTATATGAGGCTTTAATATTTTCAAAATTTGATTTAAAATCAGGGTATTGGCAGATTCAGATAGCTGAAGCTGACCAATATAAAACAGCTTTTAATGTTCCTATTGGCCACTTTGAATGGAAAGTGATGCCTTTCGGACTTAAGAATGCCCCTTCTGAATTTCAGAAGATTATGAATGAAATACTCATTCCTTACAGTGACTTTATATTAGTTTATATTGATGATATTTTAGTATTCTCTAAAACAGTTCAACAACATTTTGAACATTTAGATATTTTTAAAAAATTAGTTATACAAAATGGTTTAGTTATATCAAAACCAAAATTGGTTTTATTCCAAACCAATATTAGATTTTTAGGACATAATATTGAAAAAGGAAAAATAATTCCTATTAATAGAAGTATAGATTTTGCTTCTAAATTTCCAGATGAAATTCTGGATAAAACTCAATTGCAGAGATTTCTAGGAAGTTTGAATTATATTCTACCTTATTATAAAAATTTAGCTTCAGATACATCTATTCTATATGATAGATTAAAGAAGAATCCTAAGCCTTGGACTTCTCAACATACTGAGACAGTCAAAAGGATTAAAGAAAAAATTAAAAGTTTGCCTTGTTTAATATTAGCCAATCCTACTTGGCAGAAGATTATAGAAACAGATGCCTCTGATATAGGATATGGAGGTATTCTAACCCAAATTTGCCCTGTTAATAACAAACCACATTTAGTCAGATATCATTCTGGCAAATGGACTGATAGTCAGAAAAATTATGCAACTATAGTTAAAGAAATTTAGCTATTGTAAAATGTATTTTAAAATTCCAAGATGATTTATATAATCAACGATTTATTGTTAAAACAGACTGCCAAGCAGCTAAATTTATGTTTCAAAAAGATTTTAAACATGACGTCTCTAAGCAGATGTTTGCTCGGTGGCAGGCTCATTTAGCCCCATTTGATTTTGAGATTATATATAAAAAAGGTGAAAAAAATAATCTTCCTGATTTTTTAACACGAGAATTTTTGCAGCATGCAGGGCAGGGGAAATAATTTTCGAGGTCGTGGCAGAGGTAATACCTCTCAAGCCAAAGGAAAGAATGTTGTTATACAACGAGGCAATAAACAGCTTATAGCTGAAAATATTGCTAATCTTAAAGATGATTAATCCCTCTTATATGAGGAATTTAAAAAGTAATATCTTGCTAAAAGGGAAGGCCAAACCTCCACGTCCGGTTCATATGCTTAGATTATATCTGAAGAAGACAATACAACTTCATATCATACTCATTCTCATAAACAAATTATATTTCTTTTAGAGAATAAAGATTTACAGTGGAAACACGATCCGTGTTTATTAATGCAACGCTACCTGGATACATCAGCATATGCTGAAACCTCGTATAAACACAGGTTATTTTATGAGCAGATACTTAAAGTTAGCTCATGCGATATAACGCATTTCCACCCCAGTGGATATCATGATGCTAAAGTTTATAATTTTAGCAAAATTATTATTAAAAGGATTATATCCATCGAAGAATGGGGTATTTCCCCTCTCAGACAAAAGGAGTTTATAATTCCTGATACAAAAATTCCCTTAAAATATAATTATTGGGATTATATGGATGCATTTTATAAAGCATTCTTATATGAAAATCCTATGCGCAAGCATACGTGGTTAATTAAAATTTGTGGTAATGTTTATAACAGCCCAATACCAAATTGGTTTATACATTGGTGGTCCATATATGGAACATCTGGGAAAATACTCCCGGAGATATTTAAAGCATTATATGCTGACTGGGTAAACTTATCCCCAAAATTAGCTGATTCTATCAGCATGGATCAATATTCAGAGGATATAGCCTCTATAGTATTTTTTATTGAATTTTCCATACCATGGGTGAGGAAATGGTCTCCAGAAGTGAGTTATACTCCTCAGCATCTTCCATGTTTAAAACGTACTACTTATAGTAGATTCTGGGATCGATTGATTAAAACAGACCCAGAAACCAAAACCATATATGGTAAAAATATTTTGGATGATATCCAAAGTCATAATGAGTCTTATAGACGTTTAAAAGAACAAGGAGAGATTAAATCTCTTAGCCCATTTCATCATATTACTACAAGATTAAAGTTACAAAAGGATGTTATATCTAAAGATGAGTTGATTAAATCTTATTTGGAAGAAGTTAAAAGAGAGCTGGTTAAAAATTTACTTCCAGCAGAAGATAAAGCTGATATGTCCATGGCAGGTTCTTCAAATGAAGATTATTTAGCAGGAGAATCTCAAGATCCTAATATGGAGGATTTATCTCAGACAGAGATTGACCAGATGGTTCAAGATATTGAAGATACCGCCAAACAAAAGTTAAAATAGTGCGGACAACTACATTATTGTTATACACCATTATTGTCCTTTAAATGGGACCCAGGAATAGTGCCTAGCATTATTACGGATTTAAAATCCATTTGTAAATTGTACTGTTATGGATTTAAAATCCATTTGTAAAAATTGTAATAGATAGGAATTGAAGTCCGCCTTCCCCAATTGTCTATATAAGGAGGCATTCTCCTCCTTCCAAGGCAGGACCTCAATCATAGCTCTTTAGAACTCCTTCTCCCTCTCTCCCTCATTGTAAAGTTTTTATATTTTAATACAAGAGTTTTCAAGTTTTCTCTTCATCCTTGGTAAGCTTTTCTTTTTCTTATTTTGTTTAAATATTTATATATTATATAAGGATTAGCCTAATGAAAGGCTAAATCCTCTCATGTTAAACTATGCTATCATATATATCATTATAATTATGTTGTGAAGATCCTTATTTTGTCTGGTTGGTTAGTAGTCTTATGTAAGGATTTCAGGATGGGGTTATAAAATCTAGGACTGCCCATAATTATTTAAAAGATAAGGGTTAACCTGTTTAAAGCCGTTGAGAATGCATGTGAAGGCGTTGATCCCGGTTTTATCTTTTGATAATTATGTTGACGGATCTAGATTTTATGTAAAATTTGTACCTTCCAATCTGGGTTCTTACATGGATGACTACCACCGGACCTCATTTGGTATTATGTGAATAGTATAATTATTTATTATTTAAATTACTATTTAAAAAGGGATAAAACTTATTCATTAAATTATTATTATTTTTCTTTATGTATTATTAATTGTTATTAAATTTAAAACAATATTTACTTCTCTAATTTATATTATTTTATTATTTATGTTTTAATTAAGTTTATTATTTCATTTATATTATTTTATTATTTTTTACTATTAATAATAATTATTATGTGAATATTGTAATTATTTATTATTTAAATTACTATTTAGAAAGGGATGGACCTTATTCTTTAAATTATTATTATTCTTTATGAATTATTCATTATTATTAAATTTAAAACAATATTTACTTCTCTAATTTATATTATTTTATTATTTATGTTTTAATTAAGTTTATTATTTCATTTATATTATTTTATTATTTTTTACTATTAATAATTATTATGTGAATATTGTAATTATGTATTATTTAAATTACTATTTAGAAAGGGATGGACCTTATTCTTTAAATTATTATTATTCTTTATGTATTATTCATTATTATTAAATTTAAAACAATATTTACTTCTCTAATTTATATTATTTTATTATTTCATTATTTATTTTTAAATAAATTTATTATTTTATTTATATTATTTTATTATTTATTAATGATAATAGTTATTATATGAATATTGTAATTATTTATTATTTAAATTACTATTTAAAAAATGTTGGATCCTATTCTTTAAATTATTATTCTTTATGTATTATTAATAATTAATTCAAATCACTTAAATTATTATTATTCACATTATTATTTAAATATCATTATTTTAATTATTATTAAGTTTAAATTATTCATTAATCTTTTAAAATTAATTACTTCATACTTTTGCATTAAATAATGTCTATTATTATATCAATTTATTATTTACTACATAATGTACTTAATTAGCCAAAACACTAATCTACCGTCACCATTTCTTTTCTAAACCATAAACTTCATAATAAACTTAATCAACCTAAACATATAAATTAATGTAAAATATAATATGAATAATTGTAACACTTATGCTAACAAAATAATTAATGAACATTTAAACTCAAATTATTCACATAAACATAATTCATAATTATATTAAACAAATAATTATAAAATAAACCATTTAAACAACTAATTGCATGTATTATAAATAAAAAAATTAAATAACATGCCAAATAAACATAAAATTAAATATTTGTAAATACTAAATTAATAACATAAACAAATAAACATAATGTTAAACATTTATAAACACAAAACTAAATAACATAAACAAAAACAAGTTAAAAAAATGAAATTGGACAAATGCCCAGACTAGCGGAAATCTAGGCTAGATTTCGCTCAGTCTGGCAAAGTTGACCGACAAGTTCCGCTTGACCAGGCGAACTTCTCTAAAAAAATTTCTCCAGCTTTGGTGAAATGCAGTCCAAATTCAGGGATTTTTTTTCTCATCTGGTGTATTTTTTTGAATTTTAAACAGATAACATTGTAAATATATGAATGTTTATTTTTAATGGTCGTATGTTTCTAAATCTGTGGGTTTTAGAGAGAAGGTAGAGAGAAAACTTCTAGAGAGAGAAAAATATTGATGAGAAATAAATTTTTTAAATTTTTTAGTGTTGTCTTTTTAAATTCTCAAGTTAGCTTTATTGTCCCCTATTTTTTTCTTTACAATACATTTTTTTAATCAAACCTAACCCAAAAACTTGGAAGAGAACCTACCTTTCCATCTTCTTTCGTAAATTTATTTATTTTTAAAATAATCATTCCTTTCCATCTTCTTTCGTAAATTTATTTTTTTTAAATAATCATTTTATATATTTAAAAACACTTGAAGATAAATATAAATTTCAAATACATCTATTGAAATTTTTATGAAAGAAAAAAGGTACACCTATTGAAACACTTTTGAAACCTTCCTTAAAAAGAACGTTTGTGGAACCAATCCAATCAGAGTTTTGAGAGGAAACATGTGAAGTTTCAAATTAATATTTCATTCTTTCCAAAGTCTTTTTTTTAACCGAATCGAAATCCAATCCAAGTAGGGATCAAAGTTTGAATATTTTCCTCTTTTCCAAAAAAAAAAAAAAAAAATTCCACCCCAAAACTTCTTTAAATTAGGAATTAAACCCACTATCAAACTACTTTCCGCCTCAAGTCCTCAACGGGCCATTCCAATAGAACACCTTCCCTCTACATTACATTCTAGGGTTTCTCTCTCTGTTCTTCTTCTACCCAGCTCCCTCCATTCTCCTTCACGCTCACCGAGTTTGTCTTATTTACTTTTACGCTCAGAAAAACCTTTAAACTTATTATATTATCCTTCTCTACCTAGCACCTGAGAAACCCTAATTCTTTCTCCTATAGAGGGTGGGTTTTAATTATTTGTTTATTTTTCTTGGGATTCCATTGTTTGTGGGAGACAAGAAGCAATGCAGGTAAAAGAATTGGAAGAATCTGAGAGTTCTGTGGAGACTTCATGTGAGAACTCAAATGTGAACGAAGATAACAAGTCTCAAGATGATAATTCAAGCGAGAAGTCAGCTGATTTTGACTCAATTATTGATGTTTCTGGAAAAAGTTTTGATTTTCCTGTATTGGAAGGCTTGGAGAATGCACGAGAAGTGTTGTATATGTACAAGAATGTGTTTAATTTGATTCCTAGCCCGGCGGGTTCTCTAAAAGGATTGAAGAGTTTGAAGTTTTTCGGAAACGAATTGAATTTGTTTCCTTTGGAGTTTAATGATTTCGTTGAGTTGGAGTGCTTGCATTTGAAGGTTCCTGAGGCGCCTGGATTAGGTGGGTTAGATTTAGGAAAGTTGAAGTCTTTAAAAGAGTTAGAGCTTAGCAGGGTACCTTTAAGACCATCTGCATTTCCCCTTTTGAGTGAACTGGCGGGGCTTAAGTGCTTGACGAAGCTCTCTGTTTGTCATTTTTCCATCAGGTCAGTACTTTATTACGTTAATTGTGATTTTAACTATGTGAAAGCAATGGCTGTTGGAACTTATTTAAGTTTTTTTTCCTTTGGGTAAATGAAATTATGTTTCAGATTCTTATTTATAGTAATGATATTGTATATTTGGGTTGCATTGCTTTTATTTATTAGTATTTTTTTGAATTCTGAACTGGTTTGAGTAATTGTTACCTTTCGGAAGATTATCTGGCCTTCAGAAGATTATCTATGACTGTTAACAACATGAGAGCTTAGATTAGACCCATATGGATGACTTTCAGCAGTATGCACATAAGCTTCTGGCCTTGCTACATGGTTATGCACCTATTTTGAGTGTTTGCCAAATGAGGTTCAGAAGTAGATCATTATTTGGGCATTCTAGTCTTCCATATTTTTTTATGAAGAGGGGGATGAAATACAATTCTTAAAGTTAACAAGTAGGGTATCTGAAAGAAACAAAAACCATAATTATGTTTAAATGTGAACAGCTTCTCCTGTATTATTTTGTTCCTGGTCCTGGGATATTGATAATTACTGTTCTTATCTGCTCTGTAGATACCTTCCTCCAGAAATTGGGCGTCTTGATAATTTGGAGCACTTGGATCTTTCATTCAATAAGATGAGGAACTTACCAAGTGAAATCACTTACCTGAAATCCTTAACATACTTGAAAGTGGCAAACAACAAATTGGTTGAACTACCTTCTGGTCTATGTTCTCTGCAGAACTTGGAGAACTTGGACTTGTCAAACAATCGGCTAACGTCCTTAGGCTGCCTTGAACTTGGCTCAATGCATAACCTTCGGCGACTTAATCTTCAGGTGTGTGATATATTAAAAATAATAAAATACTATTAATCTAACTTAGTTCATATTAAGATATTAATGAACATCTGTTTACCTTGTCTCTGCCATATTTTCTTTCCATCCTCTATTAAGTGTTGCCCTTAGCTTTAATCTTCAATGGTAGAAAGTGATATATAGAATGTCATAGCTTGTTATAGTTTCCTCTTTGATGCTTACAATTTTAAGACATAATGGTTTATGGCAGTTACATCTTTTTATTCAATACATTTTAGTACATATATTAAATAAGTGGTGTTTCTTGCATTCAAGATAATTAAATCTCAGTTTGGTTGAAGTGAATTGTGGAACGAAAAGGTGATGGCATGTAAATGTGGATGTAAACGACACATTTGTATTACTTGGTTTAGATGAAAAGGTGATGTGGAAGTAAATTGAGATGGATACTGCTCCCCTTGCTCAACACTGCTTTCTCTTCTGAATAGAGGGGTTAGGAGAGAAAATAAGATGTTGATCTTACACAAAATCAGAAAGGAGGTAAAGAGAAATACATTCTGCACATGAATTATTTGTTCCACTCCCTCTTCTCTTCCTTGAACCAAACTATGCCTATGCCATGAATTATTTGTTCCACTCCCTCTTCTCTTCCTTGAACCAAACTATGCCTATGCCTAAGTGCGGCCCCCTGCTGGATCATTCTGTGGGTCAACTGAATTGGTAGTATAAGTGCTGCATCTCTTATTAGCAATACTTTTCTCTTTTTCTCTTTTAATCTAAACTTTCACATTTGGTATTTTAACGTGATGCTAACTGTGGGTTTTTTCTCTCTCCCTTCTTTTAATGGAAGTTTAATAAGCTTCTTAGTTGTTGCCAAATTCCTTCATGGATATGCTGCAGCCTGGAGGGGAATGGCAAAGATATGTCAAATGATGAATTCATCAGCTCTTCTGCAGAAATGGATGTTCTTGAGAGTGTCATTGAGGAATCCCATGGGAGTGGTAAGTGAATGTGATTTGTCTTCTCTTCCTCATAGACACTGGCATACTCAAACAGTGTTAGGCTCATTGTTGCTAAGACAAACACATAGTTGTGTCTTTAAATATTTTCTACTCCACTTAGATGTTATCATAAATGCAGTTCTAATAGTTGTATTTGAAATTTTACAGGCCAATCTGTAACATTAGCGAGTCATTCAAGTGGATCATCACCAAATAATAGATGCTTTGCTGCACGAAAGTCCAAAGGGTGGAAAAGACGGCATTCATTGCAGCAAAGGGCTCGCCTAGAAAGATTAAATAGTAGGAAGTGGAAAAGTCAAAATTATACTGCAGTTCGTAAAGCTTCTGAAAAATGTATAGCATGTAAACCGTCCAGCATTGCGGATGAATCTTTTGTTGAAAGTTTAACCACCAATTTAACTCCCGTGGTTGATGATAAAGAACTTTCTACTGGCCTTGAAAGTGAGAACTTATTTATTAGCTCTGGGGATGATGGTATCACCTTGAGGAACACCAGTGCTTACGAAGGGAAATGCTCATGTGATGCTGCAGACCCCCTTCAGACACCGAAGGAGATTGGAGGTGGGTGTAACAAATGCAATGAATTCTTTAGTTCCCTTCCAGATGCTATTGATTCAGAGGAGGAATGCTTGTCTTCTGAAGTATGTAGCAGTATTTCAAAGTCAAAAAGGCATTCTGACAGGGATCTTGATAACCCCAAACCAAGGAAATACAGCAGGCCAACTTGCAATCACTCTGACATGTCATCCAAATATAGTAGGATATCCTTCTGTGGCATTGAGGACTATCTACAGGATGGGTTTTATGATGCAGGAAGAGATCGACCATTTATGCCACTGAGTTCTTATGAGAAAAATATTCAGCTTGACTCACGGGAAGTCATTCTTGTTGATAGGTGATTCTTCATGTACCCTCAATTTGAAATATGTCTTATTCCTTTTAGAGATATTGGTGGTTTATTGTTTTTAAATCTTTGGTTAGGGCGAGGGATGAAAGATTGGATGCAGTTGTGCACTGTGCTCAAGCATTGGTGTCTCATTTTCTGAAGATTAGTGGTGGTTCAAACACAGAAAGGAGACATGGTGCTACTAATATGTTGCAGATTGTGTCTTTGCTTGCATTTTTTGTTTCTGACCACTTTGGTGGAAGTGACAAAAGTGGAGTTATTCAGAGGACGCGGAAAGCTGTTTCTGGTTCAAATTATAGAAAACCTTTTGTATGCACATGTTCAACTGGGAATGATGAAAAAATGAAAAACACAATCGAAGAGAGTCCAGATGGTGTGCAAGACATTGTTTTCCTTGATCTTTGTGAGAGGGCTCTCCAGTCTGTAAAAGCGAGAAGAAATTCCATTGTTGTTCCTCTTGGGAGCCTGCAATTTGGTGTATGCAGGCATAGGGCTTTGCTTATGAAGGTACAAGTTCTATGACATGCTTTCTCACTGTACCAATACACTCAATTATTATTGCTTTGGAAGGGTAGGGCATTCAGATTTTCATAAACTTACGAAGTTTCCTTCCCTAGTACCTCTGTGACAGGCTGGACCCCCCAATACACTGTGAGCTTGTTCGAGGTTTCTTGGATTTTTCACCCCATGCATGGAATGTAATTGCTATCAGGAGGGGACAATCATGGGTACGCATGATAGTTGATGCATGCCATCCACATGACATAAGAGAAGAGACGGATCCTGAATATTTTTGCAGGTTTGAAGCTTTTCCTTAGAACTGCTAGCCTTTTTAGTTAAACTAGGTTTTATTCTTTTTTATTTTAGGATCTGTTTGAGGACTTGAAAGTTGTTTGTATCTCATTATGCAAGATGCTATGATTGAGTGATTTTATTCGCCTCTTTCTCCGGTGATGTGATCAGCATCTTTTGCATGACTTGATACTTTCTCAAAAGGCCAATTAGAATTTTAGATGCTTTACTTGGTGTAAAATTGCCTACCCTTTGTGATGATTCAAGTCGTTATGTTGCTGGGGAAACTAGAGATTCATTAATAGGCATTTCCCCCCTATTTTCTAGCTTTTTTCCCTTTTAAATGTGATTTATTCAGGTTTTCAGGTTAGGATAATTTCCTTTTCATGATTACCTAGTGGCGTCAGTCGTGAAATTATAATTGGATTCTTGGTAACTGTGAAGACTTTTCATGATTCTGCCACTTGCTACCCTTAAGTTTTCTGATTACCCAGGATACATGACTTCTTTGTCTTAGGTTGTGTATGTCATGAATGTGAATTCATACCTCTTCTAAGTAACTTTGTCTTTTACAGGTATGTTCCTTTAAGTCGGATCAGTATCTCCGATGCCAAAGATGATAAATCTGGACCATGCTGTTCTTTTCCTTCTCTATCTTCCGGTGATGAGATAGGCAAAACGGCACTAACAACGCTCATTCAATGTGAAGTTGGATCTCGTGTGGCTGTAGCAAAGGTTTGTTCCCTTGTTCATTTCTAAGTGCATATTCTTAGCTTGTCTGGTCCTTTGCTGGATCCTTTCATAGCAGGTGCTAACGTATTCATTAATGGGGGTTACAAATATATCTATTCACTTGCTGCATGATTGCTTTTTGGTTTCTACATTTTTATGCATCTTATCATCAACTGCACAGAGCTCTTTTGATGATCTGAATCTTTATGAGGTTTATGGCAGCATTGGGATATATATACTTTTTTCCTGGTTTGGGACTGTTTAGCTAATTCAGTTTTGTAGAAGTGACTCAAGTAATGTGCTTTGATGCTGCAGGTCCGCATGTTAGAAATATGTGGGACTTCTGCGGATGAAATCAGGAGTTTTGAGTTAAATTGTTTAGGAGAAGCCAGGATTTTGGGTATTCTGAAGCATCCATGTATTGTCGAATTTTATGGTCATCAGATATCTTCTAAATGGGTTGCATCGTCAGAAGGAAATTCAGATCTCCGAGTATTGCAATCTGCCATACTGATGGAGTACATTAAAGGGGGTTCCTTGAAGGTAATGCTTTTGTTTTAGTTCAATTCTAGTGATGAGCCTGCTGTTTCTATTCTTACCACTAACATAGTGTGTTGTTGCAATTTTTACGCCTGCAATACAGCATTATTTAGAGAAAGTGGCTAGGGCTGGTGAGAAACACGTTCCTGTGGCATTGACACTATTTATTGCTAGAGATGTTGCATCTGCACTGGCAGAGCTGCATTCCAAGCACATCATTCATCGTGACATAAAAAGTGAAAACATTTTGATTAATCTTGACGAGAAGAAGGTTGATGCTTCCCCTGTGGTGAAGCTTGGTGATTTTGATAGGGCAATCCCTCTTCGCTCTAGCTTGCACACATGTTGTATTGCTCATATTGGGATCCCTCCACCTGATATTTGTGTTGGCACTCCCCGTTGGATGGCTCCTGAGGTGTTCCGCACAATTGAAAAGCGTGACTTGTATGGACTGGTATGTGCTTTGTACTGCCTGTTACTTGCATGTTGATGGTTCTTAATTAGTTCATTATTTACTTGTGGGGTGTTGTTATTTTTCCACGTTCTGTTTTTTTAAATCTGTTTTCATTATCAATCTATCTTTTCATGTCAAGTTCTTATCTTTACCTTCTCTGTTTCTGAACATAGGAAGTGGATATTTGGTCGTTTGGGTGTCTGCTTTTGGAATTGTTAACGTTGGAAGTACCATACTTCATATTACCGGAGTCTGACATTCACAGTTTTCTCAAGGTATGCTTTCATCTCTTTTGAACATTTGATGCTGGTTATCTGTATTTGAAACATCTAATGCTGAGTTTGGACAGAAGTTTTGTTTTTTGAGTTTTGGCCCAAAATAAGTTGGATGTTTCCTATGTTCACTTGAACAGCCTGAAAAACCCAAAACTTTTATAACTTAAAATTGGCTCAACCAAGCCCAAAAAGTAGTCAGAATTTTGAAAAATTAAAAAAAGGAAAACAGAAAAGGGAACGTCTTGTCCGAATTTGTCGTATCTTTTATTTTTGTGGTCGACTAGTGTTCAGGTAGGTTGATATCATGTTGTTTCTGTTAATTTTCTTTTCATTTCCATTTGGATTCTTTGTATCTTTTTTATTTATTTATTTTTATGAATACCATCAAATCCAGTGTTTTCCCGTCTCGTGATGAATGGTAATTATTGTTTCTCTATAATACCTCCATCTCTAGCGGTTGCATTTCACTGTTTTTCATTCAAACATTAGTCGAACTAAAATTAAGTTAATAGTCGACCATAACAGTCAATAGTGAGTATAACATGAAACGAAATAAAATATAAACTGTACATTATCTAATGTGTACAGTATCGGTAATTGTTTGATGTGCAAATATTGATTCAAAATCTAAAATTTTTAACTTTGAAACCATTTGCTGCGCAAGTGAGCATCTCAACTAAAAATTAACTCACCAAACTCAATTCAAATTCCCTCCATTTCTATTTTAAGTTGCCACCTCAGCAAAACTTAAAATAAACTCCTGTACAAGCTGAGTCTAAGATTGAAAAGATTAAGGATAGCAGAATCGTATCAGCACCATAGCATGGGACTGCATGAGTATTATAACAAATTGATCCGATATGTTGTGCTTCTCATGTTTTCTTTTTATGTAACTTTGTCTGCATGTGACATTTTGACGAAACATCGCTTACCTTCAGAGGTCTGATGTCTGTGCTGCACATAAACTATGCATCTGTACTTGTTGTCTGATTTCAGTGGTGTTGGTGAAGATGAGATGTAACTTAAGTTTCTATTGACGTAATTGCAGAGGGGAGAAAGACCGCAATTAACTGAAGACCTAGAGAAATTCACTGATTCTATCAGAGATGTGGAGGGTTTAGTAGCGGCTAAGGTGGGAGGATCAGAGACTGAATCCAAAACTCTCAGATTTCTTGTTGCTTTATATCGATGGTGTACAGAAAAGAACCCAGCAGACCGTCCAACTGCAAGGAAGCTGTATGAGTTGCTTGAGAAAGCAAGTACCTGTACCGATTCAACAAATGTAGAACAATAATTGTTCTTCAGGTATTTAACTTATTGCCCATTCTTAAAAGTTTTGTAGCCCTAGGATTCATCAGATTTACAGTAAATCATCCAGGACCGGGCATTAATTAGTCAAAGCCGAGAGAGTTACTATGGTTAGCCTCTAGCGTGAAGAGAGGCCATAAATTAATTGGGTCTACCCATCTCCATTACAGTGTTTGTTAGTTGATTTTTTCGCCCTAGTATAAAAAAGAAGGGAAAGAAAGGGGGCTTTGACAGTGCCGACAATGGCAAGCAGGCTGAGCCTGTCCATCCGTGGTAATTTGTTTGTAATGTATAAACTTTAGTTGAGGTGGAAGTTTGTATCATTGTTCTTGTAAGGTCATCATTGATGTATAAATTCGTGTGGTAGGTTGGATCTTCGTTCTTTTAATAGCAGCAGCAGCAGCATTTTACTATCAGCATGCATGCATGTATAACTTGGGGTTTTTCCTAAGAGACCATTGCTCGAAGTAGAAGATATTCACGATTGGTTTTATTCGTTATTCTATATGGATTTTCTGTATAAATTGCATAGAAGCTTGGGATGGGACAGTGGCCAATCGCAAAGCAAAATACACCGGCCGGTAGTATGTATGTTATAATCATGTGTTGCAACTTGGATTGGTTTTAAGTTTGCAAAAAATGTGTTTTTTCTTTCTGGAGTTTGCGCTACTTTGATAGATTTTATTTTTTCATTTTGGATTCTATATCTTCTCTCAAACAATTTGACGTTCTCAAATTTAATTTTATTGACCGCTTTCCAAGCAGAATCTAAATTGTTCTTAAGTTTGGCTTTCACAAATTTAAACGAACTCTATCCAATCCAATTAGAGTCTAAATTGTCTGAAATGAAAGATATGAAATTTTTTTTTTTAAAAGAAAGTAATTTTTATGGCTGAATAGTTAAATTGTTTGTTTGAGGAAAGAAATTCTCTTAGCAAAATTGAAAAAACTCTTATGGATTTGGTGGATAAGTGTGGAACGTCTGGTCATATTAAATCACATAATATTAATATGGTTTTTTAGATCTTTATGGGGATTATATCTTCACTTATAGAAATAAAAGATGTTAAGTATCATTCCTTTTTACATGATAAGGTAATACAAGGACATTAAAGGTATTTTATTTTGAAAAAAATAAAAAATATATTGATTTAATATTCCTTTAATCTGTGAAAAATATGAAATAAAAGTAATATTAATTACATGAGTAATGTGATGTAATATGGGTGAAGAAATTTATATGTGTGCATTCATTCGTATTGCAAAATCCCCCGTGGTGAGCAGCAGGAGGGTGCAATAATAGCCCTCTCATGCCTGCCGAAAGAAAAAGGGTCGCAATCTTTTTTTTATGACTGGGATAAATAACAGAAGAGAGAGGCACCTTGAGAAGATAAATAACAGAAGAGAAGCAACTGAGATTTTAATTTCAAAGTATCCTTTGTTTCTTGTTACATATATGCCGACTCCAACCCCCCTTCCCCCTACTGAACTGATCATTCAGACTAATTAATTAATGGCCTTCTGTTGTTGCCCCACCTGCCATGCACTCTTAATTCATTCTTCTTCTGTCACTCTTTTTATGACCCTTCTGGCCCATCCGTCCATACAAACACACTACTCTTTTTAGCCCTCCCTCTTTCCCTTCTTCCATATGTGATATCACATTCGCATTCATCTTTCCTTTAGGGTCCTATTAGGTAAGTTCAGATACCATAATGTCGCGTTACGCTCCTGTTTCCTTGTCACGTGCTCCATTACATTAGCCTAAAATCATATTAGGGATATCAGGGATGTGGGACTCTAAAGATAATTCTCATCACGTACTCTATAGTGCCTTAATTCATACACTTAGTGTCCCATTATATTTATCCCAAGGTTAGACTAGACGTGTGGGACTCTAGAGGTAATTCCTACTGTCCACAATGTAACACTTATATCCTCCTTAACTAGTAAACACATGCTATGATACTATAATATTACATTCTGCGTTTGCAAGTTTGAAGCACAGTTCATGAGTCTAACAACACAATCTCACTAATTAATTACTAATCGTTCTCGGTCCTAAATATCTCACACGTCTCATTCATATAGGGGTATCACACTTCTGAATATAAAAAAATACACATGCAGAGAGAGATCCATGTTCTGTGTGTAGTTCTGAACATAACATTTATATATGCAAGACAGTAGTACAAGGTCGGCCTGCAGGAAGGGAGACCATGTTCACAGCTATATATATATATATATATATATATATGTATTACAGCAGTTTTCTGTGGTATTCAGACAAGAGGACCACTCTATAGTCTACCTCTACCACACTAGCACTACCACTACAAGTCTATCTTCTTCTTCATATCAAGATACCTATATCCTCTGACCCCCCCCACCCCAACCCCAACCCTGTTAAATAGGACCACTGATCATCTTTCTTTAAAAATGGCTAGGCTGTTTCTTAGGGTTTTTAGGTGAAACAAAACACAATTTCTAATTAGCAGCAGCAGCAGCTAATTGCAAATTGCTTCTTGACAGTGATAACACTTGTAATGAAATGAAGATCACATGCCTACAACTTGAAGAAGATCACATGTTTAGCTATATAGTATGGATGGGTAGTTTGATTCTTTATTAATTAATTAACTGCTCATTTCCAAAAGCAAAGAACCTGGTTTCTTTCTCAAACTTTCCATTGAAATATAGAACCAAGAATTCAAATTATAATGTATATATACTACCGAGTTACTTTTCTTGACAAGATCATCTTGGAGCTGAACCCTATTCTTGAAAGATATATTGGGTAATTTGGTTGTTTTGGTGCAATGGATAATTAAGCACAATATGAATATCTAACAAGTCCAAGGTTGGAATCCTACCCATATTATATATAGGCATATTATATTATAGGCAGCAGTACAAAATTTAGTGTCAAGTCTTAACACTGAATAAGACTTAAATTATAAGAACCCTCCATATACTAAGTCCCGATTAATTAGGATTGTGAATCTTTAAATAGGAATGAAAATGGTACGGTTAACATCGATTAACCCATATCGACACCGATTATTAAGCGCTTACCGATTTGTACCAATTTCATATCGATTACTGATTGATAACTTTTTTTGTTACTAATATCGAAACCATTCAGTAATCAGTAACCGATTACCTAATTGGTATTATTTTTTTCCATCGGTAAAACTCTTTTATCTAAACCCATCAGTTTCGATAACAACTGACCTTATGTAATACCAAATCCATTCATAATTAACATCATCAGTCGGTTACCTATCGAAATCGAAAAAAACCATACTACTGCCATCCCTACCTTGAATATCGAGTACTCCTTAAAGTATTAAAAAAAGAAAGATATATAGAATTCTACTAAGAAAAGATATGTTACATCCTTGTCTATAGGTTTGAGAGGGGATTTATTACTTAACAACTATCTTTGTTATGCCGAAATAAATATTCAAATAATACCATATAGATTTTTTGTCATACTTATATATATATATATATATATAGTATGCAATCACATTAGATTTATCTGTGTGAAATAGGGTATCACAAAATAGGTTTTAGTTCAGGAAAAAAAAAAAAAGATGCCAAAAGTGAAAACATGTTTGAGAAATGGGATCATGAGATGTATTTCTCCTTTTTATGAATCTACCAACTTAAAGGGGCTGATGATAATTCTGAAATTTGGGTTGTTTTCACCTCAGTAATGCCTGCAGAAGCCTTTATAGTAAATGAATGAAGACTAATTAGGGCATGAATCCCCATCTGGATCATCTTTTTCTTTGTTAAATTTAAACCATTGGATTTCGTAAAAATGTAAGGAATCATCATATTGATTGAGGAATGACCATACCTATAAACAATTACAATACTTGTACTAATATTCATTTGAGGTAATTTCCCATGAAATGAGACAAGTGTAAATACGAGTATGACTGTTATAAGAATTGAGTTTAAGAGGCATCCATCCTCAACATTTTGAACTGGATTGGAGTTAAGACTGATGAAAATTTTGGCATAATAGAAACGATTATCAAGTAATATAATAAGTAGTTAATACAATGTGATAAAATAGTACCTCAACAATAAAAAAAGATTTTACTAAATTAAAGATTTTGAATTTAAACTACATCTTATTACAAAAGTAATTGATATTAATTGAATTGAATACCTTATATGAAAACATATAAAGATATATACATATATATTTTATTACACGATTCATTAAATTTTATGTAATTGAACACTTTTATCTATTTTTTAAATGACATTACTTACTCAAATATCGAAGATGACGTACAATGTTCAAAGAACATAATTTAAAAAAAGAAATTCCAAAATGGAGAAGGAGAGGGAAATGATGGATGTTAATTGAATGCATGGGAAACAGAAAGATTGTGAAAAAGCAATGGATGGATGGATATCCGAAAGGGATTGAAGAAGCTAGGCTAGTCATCTTCTTAACTAGTATCAAAAGCAGCAGGAAGGAAGAGGAATCTTCTAGGCACTAGTTTTATTTAGTAGGATCAAAATTTTCATGTTTTTATTAATTAGGGTCAACTCTCTCTCTCTCTCTCTCTCTATATATATATATATATATATTTTGTCCTAACCCACAATTTCACTGCTGAGGTCAAAACTTAAAGCCTTGTCTTCTTTCTTGTCTTACCTGGGAAAAGAATTTACACACACCACTCGAAGCAGACACCTTGCTTCATATGAATACCAAAACAACAACAACAACAACAAACATCAACATCAACTCAGCGGCCCTATACCCACTCATCTTTCTTGCCTTTACCTCTCTTCTCTTCATCATCTCTCCCCAGCTGTCACCTCATCAAGTTTTTATTATTTTTGGTCTCATCATCAACTATTTTAAAACATTACCTTTTCACTCATATCAAATTTAGTTTAATCTTCATTCATTGGAATGGGATAAAATCATAAATACTAGCACAATTTGAAATACGGATGCAGAATCAATACAAATTGTACAGCAAAAAATTGCACATTGTATGGTAATTACCGGCGTGTAGTTGTTAGTAGTGATGCACAGTAAATATTGGATTGCAGATGATATTTGGAGAAAAAAAGTTTATTGGAACAAGTGAAAAATAAATTTTATTGAAATGTAAGAAGATAATTAGGTAAGAAGAAAATTTTATATTTACAATATAGGACCTGTTAGACTTGTGTATTTTTTTTTAAATTGAAAATATCTTATCGAAATGACGTCATTTCAATAAGGGCCTTTTGATGATAATAATAGAAAATAGAAATAAAAACATCATTTCACTTATTTTCCTAAAAAGAATATACATAATAGTCTACAGAGTTCGCCTAGGACTGCTATACCTTGGGACACCATCAAAATGTACCCTATTTAAAAATTTTCGATCAGATATGAAGGGTCGGCAGACTATCCTTACCCAAAGGTGGTTACGCAACTAACCACAAGCAGCACCACACTTTAGACTACTCATTGTTCGAACGGAATAGAACAATAAGAATATGAGTAGAAAAATTCTCTCACATGACACAAATTTACTTTCATTATTCGAATTCGAAACTTCTAATTGAGATAAAAAAGATTCCAATTATCACACTTGCATGTTGCATGTCTTATAGTGATGAGCTTTATCATGATAATATAAATCTGAAGTTTGTAGCAATTATTATTATTTGAATTGACTTGTGGTGATGAAGCTTTATTATGATCAAATAAATATGAGTTCCATAAAAAGAAAAAGAAAGTAGCAATTATTATTTGAATTGATATTGTAGAGGGAAAGTTAAGCATGGAATGACTTGGGATGTTTATAACTTGGAAAAGTACTCATCATATGCATGGAATCATCAAAGTTTATATAACTTCGCCCCCTTTCTCTTCTCAATTCATATCCTTAAGCAATAAGGAAAATTGATTCATTGAAATCTAAGAATTTTTTCTTTTTTTATTATAATATATGTTTTTGGTTTGTAGTTGGGATATCATATACCTAAGTAGTTCTAATAGCAATATCTCCATCATCTATATAGATTATACCCCTCTATTCTTTTTCTTGCATATCATATTGTTTAAAAAAATATGAATTTTTTTTATATGTACTAAAATACCCTTCAAATTACTCTCTCCTCATTATTAGTTTTACAAATTTTTATGTAAAAAAAGTTGGATGTTGAATTTATTTTTAATTAGAAGATATAATAGTAAAAAACTCATTAAATGTTGTATTATTTTAACAATGTGATAAGTAAAAAAAATATAAAAATTAATAAAATGCAACAAATAAAAAAATGAAGGAAATAATAAGTGTGATAAATATATAAATATTTTTAATGATAATGTATCAGCATGTGAAATAAGTGTGATAATTCTGTAGGTATTCAGTGACAATTTGGGATATTTTTTAATGTGACGAGTGCAATTATTAAGTAATTTTGGCCATAAGTGCTGCTTGGCCTAAGAAGAGGCCTGAAAAAAGAAATTTATGAATGAAAATTTTCTAGTGATCATATTTTTGAGGTCTATATCATAGAAAAATCACACATTTAATTGTTTAATTTTAAAGAAAAGAACTTGGATAAGAAAATTTTTAAAATTATATTAAGAAGTGAAGTTTGAAGAAAATATTTCCACAAAAAAAGTTGAAGAAAGTATATCAATAAATAAAAATAGATGCCTTGGAAAGTTTGGGATGAGTTGTGTAAAGCTAAGAGTATGGGGGGTTGGATTTAGAAATTTTGAAGGTTTTAACCTTGTTCTACTCGCCAAACTATGATGGCATATTATAAACTCTTCATCATATTTGGTGGCTACATGTCTCCAAACAATACTTTTCTAATGGAAATTTCCTGTTTGTCTCACTAGGCCATAGGCCATCGTTTATTTGGCGTAGTCTCTTGGAGGGGCGAAATCTTCGCTAGGTCTCCGATATAGCATTGAAAAGAGCCTCTCCACTAAGATCTTTCCAGATAAATGAGTCCCTCCCTTACTGAGCTTTCTCCATCTACATATTATCAATCCTAAGGCTCTGAAATGATGGCGGTTGATCTTATCGTATCACAATCAGTGCCACTGGAGAGAAGACAGAGTCAGACATCTGTTTCTTCACTATGAAGCTGAACCATTCTTCAAATTTTGCTTAATCCCACCTAACCAGAGAACAAATTATTCTGGAATTTCACTCCAACACTGTTAAATCTGGATATTGGATTGGCGGATGTAAAATTTATAAGTATACAAATATCCGCCAAGTAATATAATGGTGAATAAATCTCCTCCACAATAATTGCTATTTAACTAGTAAACTCACCTACTTCTAACTAGACTTAAACAAAAAAAAGTGATTTGTTTGTATCCGTAAATTAAAAAACTAATGAAAATAAATAATAAAAATTTAAAATAAAAGAAAACTAGTTTGAGAAAAGCTTATGATAAAAAACGAACTAAGGCATCCCTAATCCAATCTACTCCTTTTATTCGTCTGGTTGATTTATTCTTGATTAATTCTTGATCTGATTAACGGTGGAATTCCCATGAATAAGTTAGATCCATTCTCTTGGTTGAAGAGCTAGTCGCCTTGCTAATAAACTAATCGTATCTCTACGTGATTTTAAGAAACAAGAATGCATATACCTCTGTGGATCTTCCCTAACTTTTATTTCTTACTTATTAGAAACCACACAAAGAAACCAAATTTATCTCTATTCAATTTTACGATATGTTGTTATTACTTGGATCCAATTAAATCTAGTACCTCTCGGTCACTAAAAATAATTTATGAATGTGCAATAGTTGGCTAGAAAATCGCAAACATTAAGAACAAATAATAACAATTAATCAAGAACAAGATAAAAGATAAAATCTGTAATTAAATAAAAACAACCATATTTATAAAAGTTTCAACCTTCAAACAATGCCTTAGTCACAAAAGACTTAACTACTCATGATAAACAAATAAATAAAAAGAAGGTTTAGAAGAAATCTCGAGCGCTGCTCCTGAATTCGTCTTCTGAGTCTTCAATAATAATAGATATGATCTAAACTAAAACCTAAACTCCTCTATTTATAGAATTTACAAATCAAAATTCTAAAAAGATTAGGAAATTACTAAAAACTACAATTCTAATCAAAACTAAAAAAAAAAAAGGGAAAGGAAATTACATCAAACTATAGCCCTAAAATTACTAAGATAAACAATTTCTAAAAAACTAGAGTAGTTGCTTTTAATTTTCTTTCCGTTATTTGTACTTTAATCCTCTAAGTTTACTTCATCTTCAATTTGGCCCTACAAATCAAATAAAGTATAAAGAAAGTTACTTGTTCTAATTAAGCTCAATTTTCACTAGAATTTAATTAAAATAAATATCAAATTAAGGCAAAAAACTAGTGAAAATATCAATATATTACTGGCATGAAGTTTTTCTGCCAGTCTGCTATGACGCACAGTACATCTAGTAGTAACACTAAAACTCGGATGTGGACAATGATGCACAACCTTCCTGTTCAGCTACAAATCATGATGTTTGATTGGCGAGCTTTTTGGACATCCTCCCTATGGTGAAGAACCTAATGAAACGGGAGTTATGATAATATTGCTTGTATTCACTGTAGCTATCCTATGAAGGATGACAAACATACCTTATTTGAGTACCCGTTTTCTGGAACTGTCTGGCAGAATATTCTGAAAGGAAGCAAATAGTTGAAATTTCGGTATTAAGTTTTAAAGATCTGCTTTACTCTGTTCAGTAAAGAAGAAACTACTATTTTTATTACCACACCGTGGCTTATCTAGTTTGCTAGGAACAGACTTAAGTATGAGGGTACCTGCTTAAATGCACACACTATAGCCTTGCAAGCCTTTTGAATATGGCCGAGGAGTTCCTCCGCTTATCTAGGAATGTCTTCTGTACATCCTCACTCACTCCTCGTGTTCCCATGAAAAATAGGTAGATACCCCTTGAAGCTTGAACTTTGAAGATTAATACTGATATTACTTTCGCAGGAAGGAAGATTGGTATAGGCATTTTGATTCAGAATCACCTTGGTATCCCCCTATTAGCAAAGTTTGTCCCTCTTGCTGGAAGCTTTTCTCTTGATTATGGAGAGTTTCTAGATATCATTAGAGGCTACATGTTGAGTATGACTCTCTTTGCAACACTTTTTATTGAGAGTGACTCTCTTCTTGCTATTCGAAGCTTTGATGGTGTCCTGATTACTTTTTTGAGCTCGAGGCTCTATCATGTGAATTTCTAACTCAAATTGATAGGAGCTCCACTAGATTTTCTTATGTAAAAAGAGCAGGAAATGTTCCTGCTCATCTTTTAGTCAGAGTTGCTCTAGATTATAATGTTTTGTTAGAATAGATTAGGAATATTTCTCATGATATATCTCGAACCATTCTTCTTTATTTAAATAATATATAATTTTAGTTTTATTAAAAAATAAATACTTGTAAAGAAATTTTACAAATATTAGTCGACCAGCTCCCACCCATTTGATTCCATCTTGGCCTATTTCAACTTTCTCAAAAGTGTACTTTCACTATTGAGTTAGAAGTCTATCATTTTCTTATACCATTTTCGAAAGCAATTATCATAATTAAATGGCATCATTTTAATATATTGCTGTAATTTTCTCAATCCCAAAATTTCAGTCAAAGAAGTAACATGTGTCCATGAAATCTTTGCCTATATAGGCAAACATTATGTAAGAAATAATTAAGGCATGTTACTTCAGGAAAAGAAAAATGATTTTGAACTATAACAAAATATTATACCAATGAGCTGTGTACGACAAAATAATAATACATAATATATATAGTGTTAGTTTATTGAGGGTAATATGATCACCATGATTATGACTTCTCTACTTCCAAAATTGCTTAAAAAACAAGTATGTTTTACTTCATCACATTGTGTAGTAATTTTCACAATTATACTTCCTTTTTTTCTTCGGTAAAAGGCAAAGAAACGGTAGAATTGAATGGCAAATCAATTAAAGGGATCATCATTATGGAATATTTCGCTTGCTAAAATTCGTTAAAATTAAATCTAACTTGATTACTATAGTCCTATATTAAAATGCTAAAGAATGTTTATTTTATATTAAAAAAGTCAAAGTATACTAACGCAAGCAATTTTGTTTGATCGGATTCCATCCAATTAACTACGCATATGAAAATATAAACCTGTTTTACTTGTGCTACGACTTTAATTATTTTCACAATTACTTCACTTTCGTAATCACTTTTCTTTATTTTTCCAAATTCCGTCTTTGCACACACTTCCTTTTTAATACTTGAGATTATATTCTTGTGAGCCAAGATTATTATGTTTTAAGATGGCATAAATAGTTGTCAAACATATAAATGAGCTACAATCATAAGTATAATAATTGTAGAAAATTAAAATAAAATGTGATTGTAATTCAAACCTCCATTTAAATTTTGAAAACGCTCCTCCAAATGGATACTATAACTATTGTAAGAACTATATGATGGATAATGCATCACTAATTTAATTTGTTTGTATGAACTGTTGCATTAAATAGAGGAATTGGAATAAGATCTTTATAGCCTATGGCTATAGGGTTCTCTAACTTTTTGCCTTCATTTTTTTATTTTCTGTCTAACTTTATAATGTTTAAATTAAATATTACCAATTGCTTAGCTAAAAGCCGAATTTGGCGTTGAAACGAGTAATTATCAGTGACAATTCAGATCATCATATAAACACAAGGGCCTAAATATAAACTAAAAAATCTATTGAAGGTGTGTTTCGAAATACAAGTTAATATGAGTAAATACATAGTAAATAATAATTTAGTTCTAATAAATTTTATAAGGTCTAAAATTTAATGAATAATAATACTAATTATTAGGTTTGCAGAATCTAATGAAAATTATTAAATATTAAATTAAAAAGTTAATTAATATTAATGTGGGCTCGAAATATATATGTTAGACCCGCCTATACTATATATATATATATTTATATGGCACAAAAGATATGTTGCATTGATATTTCACCCTAAGGATTCTAAAGTATTAATTCATCATTGGAAAGTATAATTAAATATAGAATAAGATGTACATAATTAATGATTGACAAAATGCATTTCTTGAGAATTAATATATTTATATGATTAATTAATTTGGGACGAAGGAATCTGGAGGTGAAAGGTAAGAGAAAGAGGATACATAACAGAATTATTTGTTGCCAAAGAAGATTGTTCTCTAGTTGGCTTTTCAAGAGTTGAAAATCTTTAAAGTTTATGCACATCTTAATTATATTAATCATTTTTTTAAGAATTAATTAGACAGTATTCTTTTCTATGCATCTCTCTCTCTCTCTCTCTCTCTCTCTCTCTCTCTCCTCCTTCCTCTTAATCACACAAAATATCCATATTCTCCAGCATATTTCCTTTTAGGAGAAAATCCCCAAATTCACATAAATAATTTACACTTTTTTCTTTCTACTCATCAACAGTTATTCGTTTAATTTTTATCCAAATATTATTTTTGAGTTATTAATACTATCAGATTAGTAAAAATAAGGTAGAAACTAGTACTCCTAATCCTAACGTACACCGCCATCTGCCACAAACATTTTTATCTATTCATTAATGAGAACATGGGCATTTTAGGAAATTCATACAATTTTCCCCCAAGGGGCATTTTGGGACTGACTAGATAATCAAGTCTCAATTTTTTTTGGATTTGGATAGTTTAAGATCGGGTCAAGTTATAAATAGTTTGGACATTCAGATATATTTAATGAATGGACAAAAATACCCCTCTTTCGGTGACACATGTATTAGACGTGCCCATCCTCCATTGTACTTTTATTAATTTGGTAGAATAAGTATCTCGAAAATAATATCTAAATATAAATTAAAAGAATAATTATTTATGTGTAAAGAAAAAATTATAAATTATTTGAGTAATTTTCTTTTCCTTTTGGTCATACATATTCGCATTCTATATATTAATTACGCAAAAACATCCATTATCTTTTTATTGCATTTTTTATTTTATATTAAGAGAGATAAATGTGACTCAAATTCAAAAAAATATTTTTTTATCATTACGTTGTTGTCTTATAGCAATAAAATTGTCTTATATGAGAATATAGATATTAATTAAAAAAAAAAAAAAAAGGGATGCATAAAGGATAAAAGAAACAAAAAATTTACATTTGATGCCCAGTCATTTTTCAATTTATAAGTGATGACTAGACTAGCCAATTTATCCAACTGTCACCAATCAGATGCTATGAAGAGTGGGTACGAACCAAATGGCAAATTAGGAGGAAAATGCTATTGAAACTGAAAACAAAGAATATATCATGCTTATGAACTCGGTGGCTAGAAAGTTCAGATCGATCCGCCTCATACTATCACCGTTAAATATTTAGAATTAAATCTTAACTCTCTCTAATGAGAGTTAAATTTTTCAAACATTAAAAATATCAAATCTTGATTAAGATTGTATATTTTTAAATATCGAATACCTCTCCAATAATAATAATAAAAAAAAAAAAAAAGATTAGATGCTCATGAGGAACTATAGCTTAAATGCAAATCCCCGAAAGGCCCCTTTCACATCACTTTTATTAATCTGTGAAAAAGATGGAGATTCACATAATATATTTTGGTTGAGATGCTTTTTCTTTTCTGCTTTTATATGCATCTAACCTATGTAGCCATGCAAAAAAAACCTATGGTCCCCCTCTTCTTCACATTACATTTTTAGAACCTTTCTTTAGACACCATACTAATTCATAATACCTATACATACACATAAATACACATAGAAAAGAGATTTCAGAGAGGGGGTTGGGGTTGGGGTTGGGGTTGGGGTTGGGGTAGGAGTAGGAGTAGGAGTAGGGATGAAAAGGGTCCCCCACCTTGCCTCAACCCTAAAGTTAATAAATGCTCTTACAATATATAGAAACTCTCACTAAGCTGTCTGTGTGATCTGCATGGTGGTGGAGGTGTTGGCGTGACAATATTCAATTTGCATCATCATGGACCACCTGGTTTTTTTTCTTTTTTTTTTTTTTAAATACCTTTTATATTTATATTTCTCGGCATGTATTGTACTACACAATTCTAATTAATCTAGATTCTATTTTAAAATTTAATTCTTACTCAGCTTTAATTAGAACCAGATCTAAACATAAGTGTTTAGGGGCTCAATTTCTCGATATATTTAGAGTAAATAATTCTAATTAATATAGAATCAATATACAAAACGATCGCAAATTTTAATTCTTACCAAGTGTTAATCAGGATTTAATCTAATCCTAAGTGTTTAACAATTCAACTTTCTATATTCATAACACAAATATTTACGCTATGTCAAATTATCAAATTATCATGCACTACTATTTTGTTTATACGACGGTGAAAGTTAAATTCTTATAAGTATCAATAATTTAAACATTAAATTACAATAATAAAGAATATGAGCATAAATATAGTACTAAGTAATAGAATCCTTAACATTTGAGTTAAATCTTGTCAGCCAACTCGGACAATACCTCATTGTGAAGGGACCACGACTTAACATATTAACAATTTATTATCTTTCTTTTGTTGCTATTATATGAGTTTTCCAAAGCTTTCCCATCACTAATTTTCTATCTTTTATCCACTTAAATACAAAAAAAAGAAAAAGAAAAAAAAAAGGGTTTTTGAAACAGCTCTTTTACACACATATGCTTCTCCGTTGTGGTTTCTCACCTCTATTTATAGCCATTTTTCTCTTCCCCTTCATTTAGGTTTTCTAGTAGAATAGAAGAAGAAGAAGAAGGGAAAAGAGAATGAAAAACCATTTTCTTCTCTAGTTTCCTTCGTCTATAGAGAGGAAAAGGGCTTTCTTTTTTCTTGTTTGCCGTGTACCTATATCAGTTGAAGCTGCCAGCATGATCTAAATTTTCCTCCTTTAAATTTTTCCTGTTGTTGTGGAAAGATCAGATCATGTGGTAGCTTCACCTGTTGTTGGTTTCACGAAAAAATCAAATTCTTATGAACCCTAAATTTCCCATATGAAGAATCTGCCGATTTCTTGATTGAAAAGGTATGTTTTTTTTTTCCGAAACCTATCGCCTACCATGTCTATTTCATATTTCTTGGTGATTTTTATTTTTAGAGCAGAATTTGACATTCAAATTGTAAAAATCAAATTTCTTGATTTTTTTTATACTGTGTTAAGAAGAACAGGAATTTTATGACATGCAATTTTCCATGATTCCCTAGATACGCTTTTTGGTGTTTGAGCCCCCAACTTATTGTCGTACATTTTTTGGGAATATTTATTTTTCCTTCTTTATTTTCTTATAAAAAACAGAGTTTTATTTCGAAAATTTTCTCATAAGTTTCATAAGAATTGAATTGAATTGAATTGAATTGTTTGTCGACGAATCTGTGGGCCCAAAATGGAACTTTCTTGTATGAGTCTTGAAACAAGAAAGAAATGATTTTTGTTCAAAATCATTTGTGAATCTTGATTTAGATCTTTGTTCTCTTACATTTTCATGTTTTTACCGTTGTCAATCTAGGGTTCTTACATTATGTCTTTTTGGGATATCCTTAGTTCTTTATATTTGCATCTCTAAGTGTATATAGTTTTATCTTATATGTCTTATTTCCTCCTGCTTTCAATGTGGAAACTAACCGTTGCTTAGAATCAATGATGTGTGTAGGATTAGGGTTTCTTGGAGCATAATATTATGAAAGTAGCTAGTGAAATTCTTAACTTCCCAATGATCCTGAAATTTTAATTCCTGATCATAGATTTGTTCCAAGAAGATAGGATACATTACTCTCTATCTTGATAGAAATCTTCACCTTAGTCACATAGTATACATCCTCACTAATTTTTTAGACTAATTGGGACTCGGCCTAGTTCTACTGCAAAGCCCAATTCTTACTCAGAAGAAGGAGAAGGCCTAGCTCCAAGCTCACTTTCACCTTAGCTATCTAGTATCTCATCAGTTCGGAGTTAGTTGTGCTAGCCTTAGCTATCTAGTATCTCATCAGTTCGGAGTTAGTTGTGCTAGTAAAATTCACTCTTACTAGGGAGGAGGAGGAGGAGGAGAAAGCCTAACTCGAGACTTACCTTAATTATTTAGTATCCTCATCAATCTGAATTCGTTTGCATCTGTAAAGTCTAATTCTTATTCGGAAACAGAGGTGTATTTTCACCTTAGTTATTTTAAGTATCATAACCAATGTGGATTAAGCTGATTGCGAGTGCAAAGTCTAATTCTTAGTCGGAGAAGGGCAGGGTAATGAGAAGCTCATTTTCACCTTAGTTCATACATGTGTAACAGCTAATTCTTTTGTTCTAGTCAGGTTACAACAATGAGTCAGATATAATTCCAACAAGACCATTCTGGGACTACACACATGAACGTATTGTGCTGCAATTACTCTCTCTCTCTCTCTCTCTCTCTATGAATGTAGCAATATTATTAGGACCAGAGAGGTGGAGTAACTATGAAACAGAAAGTTTGTCCTACTTGAAGATGCTGCTAATATCCTTGACCATATATAGCAGATCTGATTATGCACAAAAAGATCCACTTTTTCTTTTGGCTTCACATGAGAGACGGAAACCACAAATACTACCCCCACATATTTATGATTCATTAGTGCCATTTCATGATGATCATTTCTTTACAAAAGTCATATATTGTTTACTTGTTATGAAGTTTTAGTTTAAGCAAGAAATGATCAGTTGATGTCTTGAAAATCCAACATAATTACAATTTCTACAATACCCAGCCTGTCCCAGATGGAATAAGAGTGATGAGTTCCAACGGATATGTACATAAGAGTCTAAGCATTCATCAATAACTTAGAATAACTATTTTGATATAAACAAGAGAGTTATTAAATAATTAATTGACTGTAAGTTCTGTTAAGCCCATGAATCGGGTCATAGGCATTCAATTTCTACTTTACAAATAGTGGCATACATATACATTTGTATGTTATAATCTTTATTATACCATCCCACACGATAAAAGTGTGACAAGTTTATAGGTACTGTCAAACCTATGAATCCCGTTCTATGTAAAATGCTAACATTCCACCAGCTAGTTTCTACCTTACAAATAGTGTGGCATGCATATACATTTTTGTATGTTCACCAATATGGTCCTTTTCGCTATGAATTTGAAGCAGTTCCCAATATCATGGCCAGCCTCTCTCTTCTCTTCCTCCCTACCTCCATGATTCAATATTATTCCTTCTTATTTTCTCTGTCTGTCTCTTATGATAATAAGATCAAGTTGGTTTCTCTAGTTGAGTTCTTGAAGATATCAAACTTTGGCTTTTTTATCTATTAAGGAAACTTAATGTTTTAGGCAAGATTCCATGTGCCTTTCATATCCTCACAGTACACTCTATGTGTGAAATATCATTGATTCTCCCAACCATTTTCAAGGACCATTGTTTACTAATTTCATACATAATGAAAATGATGGAAATTAGAATGTGTTTTTAGGGTTTTTTTTTACCTTCCAATTAAGGGAAATGGTCCCTTGAATTGAGGTCCCAGCTAGAGACCTACACTTGAACAACTTTTTCTTACTCTTTGGGATGACTAGATACTCAAGGTTAGACTAGACTTAAGGCATGCTAGGCTAGTTAAATGAGAATAAAAAATATGTACCAAGAAACATAATAAGGGATGTTCCAGAACTAACTAGTATAGTTGGGGCCTTTCATACAATCCCCGGACTCCCCAACCAAATCGTTCAGTATCGCTTACTAGCCCTTCTAATATATCTTTTTTACGACACTTGTGAAAAATTTTCAAAAATTCTCTTATACTACTACTTTAGTTGCATTTTACTCTTAACCTCATCTTTTATTTATTTTTATCTCTAACTAAAATTATTATGTGTCAAAACATGATCCACTACTACAAAATATGGCAAAGTTACAATAAACGACTTTGTAATTTTCAAATATACCTATGTACTAATTATTTTAGTCGCATTCTATCCAGAACTCTTTTTTTTTTTTATTATTTTCTTGACCTTGAATTAAAATTGCATGTAAAAAGTGCTGTTTCAAATTTTCTTATGTGGCAGGCATGTGAATTCTTTAGGGTGGTCCAACGCATTTTGTGGTGGTGAGTTACTTTTTGGCACACAATTTTAATTAAGGGGTACAAAAAACTAAAAAAATAAGTTCATGGGTAGAATGCAACTTAAGTAAATAATAAAGGGACATTTTTAGGTAATTTTCCTAGCACTTTTTATAGTAAGTTCATAAATAGATCTTATAGAATAAAGATAAGTCTAAACTCTAAATGGCCATAAGAAAAAAAATTACTAGTATAATAAATAATGTTTTAGAAGATATATTAAAGGATTTTAAGTACAAGTCAATCTCACCCGGCTAACAAAAGAAAATTGGGCATAAAAAGCAATATTAACTTTAAGAATGAAATAGATAAATTCATGTCACATTTTGACATAACGAGAATGATTATCAAGTAATTAGTTGTAGTACTAGCGGACTCACGAGTGTGCTCTGAGAGCTGCAGCACAGGTCGTGACACTAAATTTCTCTACTCTTTTGTTTGAGTTGATTATGCAGCACATTTGTTTTAGTTTATCAGAGGCTGCTACAATGAATGATTTACGTTTAGTTATTTGATCAAATAATAATGTTGATGCTGTGGTGTGGGGGATGGCAATAGGTGGAGTGGGACCCTGATTCCAATTCCATCTCCACCTCTTATAATTTTGTCCTCATTTTTAATTAATTTTCGTGTTTGGGTATAAAAATTATCTTTATCTTCAATCCAACTTCTTATAATTACTTCTTATTTTCAGTCCATCTCCACACATGGAGATGTAATTTAGCCCATTCCCCTCCAAACTCATTGGAAAATTGGCTACCCAAATGGAAGAATTAGAAGTATTATTTTCAGTAACCCTATTAAATGCAAAATAATAATATGTATGATTAAACAAATAAGATTCGAAAGTAATATTTTTTTTTGTGCTTTAGTACTTAGTTTAGTTACTCAATATATATATATATAGTAACTAAAGATCCCGTGCTATGAACGGGGATGAGTTTTTATTTAAAAATGATAAATATCATTTTATGATGAAGAGTAAAATTTTAAACAATAAAATTTTAAACGATTCGTATAGAATGCTTATAAAAAAATTATAAAAAAAGAATATTTATAAAAATAGAATGTAAAGAAAGAAAACATAAAAAATATTAAAGATTATAAATATAATTTTCATTTTCTTAAATGAATAAAAAAATAAATGAAATAATTTAATGTTCGCTTGTATTCTTCCTCAAAAAATAAGAAAACTCATGTATAATTAAATATAGAGAAAATTGCAAAAAATACTATTTACCAAACTATATTACCGACGACGTTTCGGTCGATAATCGGTCGCTAAAAGACCGAAAAGATCAGTTACAGTAGTTTGATCGGTAACTGGTTGTGACCAAATAAAAAGTCGGTTGGTAATTTTTGCCGATCAAAATTTTAGAGTACCGATTGAAAGTTCGATAGATAACTTTATTTTTTTTAATTAAAAAATATAAATTAAATATTAAGTTACAGATCGATTTTCCGTAGTTACCGACCAAAAAATTAGTAACTTTATTTACCGATCGAAAAGCGGTCAGTAACTTAATTTACTTTTTTTAAAAAAATAATTATTTATCGACCGAATATTGGTAGGTGTCGACGGGACACTGGTGGGAACATATCTATCAGCTATATTACGTCGATAACTCTATTTTCCGAAGGAATACCTCGTGGGACGTTGGTTGGGGAAAAAGGGTTGTTGCTGTTGGCATATTTGTTACTAGCGGCCGTAATGATGTAGGGTGAATAAATTATTTGTAAAAATAAAACAGATTACTGACGGAACTTCCGCAGGTAATGTCGTCGGTAAGAAAATAATTTTTTTTATTAATTTATAAAACAAGTAAAAACCTTTTGAAAAACAACAAAATTGCCAACACAAGCAATAATATTAAATGTTCAACATAATTAACAACGTTCAATATAAAATGCTAACCATTCATACTCAATAATATTAAACGTAACATATACATATATATAACATCTTAATAAAAAATATAAGTAAAAATAAATCAAATATCATGATCTGTCCTAGGAACACTAGAGGGCGGGGGGCATCATCAGTGCCGAGAGTACGAATAGAGGGAAAGAGAGTAGAGGAAGATCAAACCACAACATCGGGGGCAGGGGCCTCTGAGTCAACAGTAGGTGCAAGCGGTGAAGATGTCGAGGCGTTGGTACTCATAGCCACTCTGATGAGGTCCAACATAGGCAGCGGAAGAATATACACCAAATGATTCTACTCTGTAAATTGCCTCATATACTCGTCGAAAGCATCAGAGACGCTTGAAACGGCGGCCACCATCCTCCTCACCATATCAGCACAGCACAGCCCGATCGGAACTGATCCTTTACAAGATGGAACCAACTGCTCTCAACTCTCAGATGAGCTGTCTCTGAGCCAGCCTCATATAGACATCTACAGCTCACACCTCTTGCTAGTGTGGCCATAAGGGCAAAATCATCTGGCACAGTTGTGCCCGTTACCGCAGCCTCCTTCTCGGCCTTCCTCTTCGCCTCGTGAAATCTCTCCTATAATATAAAATGTTATGTAGATAATAATGACTTATACAATATTAATTAGATACACTTTAAAATGTTAAAATGTTATATAAACTTAATTTTTCACTAGCATATCCAAAACTCTTCTGACGTAAAATTCACACGCTCCCCCTGCTTTTCCTCGAGTGATGCTTGTCCAGCTCCTCCAACTCCTTACTCTTTGGGATTCCCTCAGCTAATATCACTTGCTGCAAAACAACAATGTAGACTAAATAAAATTTACAATTCACTAACCAGAAGAGGTAATATTAATTAAATGGACCCACCGATGTGTTTCCTGGGTCCCCCCTCATCCTATTCTTCTTATTCTGCTAGGAAAGGGCTAGAAATCTCTAGCATTTCCAATAATCTAACATCGTCTGTTAGTGTCTCTCCTTAATCTATAGGGGCTGCTTACCATCTTTCCGAATGTCGCCCATCAAATCCCTCATCCGAATGCTTGCCCTATCCTCCTAAGCATACCAGACCTTTAACATGGGTAAGGTTGGTCACATACACATTTTTCTGCATTTAATGAAAATTCATAAGATTATTAATTTTATTATTAAAAAAAACTAAACCCATAAAAATTTTGAAATTTGATTTATTTTCCTTGAAACTCTCCCCATCACAAGCCCCAACCTCCAGAGGGACCTGACTCCATATACAGTATTCCCCATGAACCTCTCGTGGAATATAGAAGTGATAGTAATGGCAACTCTCGAAGATGGATGCAATCTATTACACAGAGATAGGGTTAGTATATATTATGATTTAATAATGACAATTATATAAAGTAAATTAAACTTACTGATCTACATTAAGCTCCAACTGCTCCTGAGGGTCACCGAGAGGGTTCTTCCAAGCCACGGGAGCCTGAGAAAAAGTGGATGGCTATGTGGCTGGCTGGATAGATGTCGTGGGAGCCTCCAAAGCGAAGATCGACTATGTCTGTCTCAGAGGGAGCATGAGAGACCGAGAAGGCGGCGGCAAAGATAAAGCAGTTGTATCGGGTATGGTAGATGGCTTGGGAGTAGTAGATGGTGTGGGAGTACTAGATGGCGGTAGCTCCTCTTAGGACGTACTTGCATCCTCAGCATACTTTCTCTTCCGTCCACATGCCATAGGACCTATGATATTTGACATAATAAATTTTAATTAACTTTTTAACAAAAGGGGAAAGAATATGACATAATAAATTTTAATAAACTTTCATAAACTTTACTAAAGTTTTAATAATATGAATAATACGACGATTTAATAATACGATAAAATCTTTAGATATCAATTTTTTATGTAAGTCATTACAAAAAAATCTAAGTTTTTTATAAGTTTAGAAAATTTTTTGCGAGTTTCCCCTGAATTATAATATTTTCCAGACACACAGGCCACACAAACAGCCAACAATACAAAATGACAATATAAAATAGTCAGGACTCTCCCGTAAAACAAAATTTAAACTTAAAAGAGTCCGGACTCCCCCCATAAAGCAATATTTAAAATCAAAATAACTCATAATCATAAAAAATTCCAGCAATAACTATTAATTATGAAATAAAAAAGAAAAAAAACTCTTTCTTTATAAAAATTCTACACACCAAAATAAATAGGATAAAAAGAAGCATATTCTTGTCCCCATACACAAATACTAAAGAATATATGTAGTTATTGAATCCTTATCTTTTTAATTATCAAGTTCAAATCAAAGTTTCGTTGTACTAAAATCTATCCAATGAAATCTTTTTTATTCTAACGTTATCTTTTTGTCCCTTTAAAATTATAGACTTGATTTCATATATAATTTAAGTATTTCCTTTCTTCGATAAAGTTCCACCTCATGTCAAGTATTAATTGTTTATAAACATCTTTATCCCGCATCTAGAATCTCAAGTACCTAATAAAATAATAATATTAATAATAATATGATCAACGATACTAACGTAATACAAGTTTTATTCACTTGATTTGAAAGGAAAATAGTCCCATAAAAACAAGAATAACATAATACTAGAAATGCCATTACTAATACCAACAACTAAAAATGTTCTATAAAAAACTAAAAATGTTTTATCTACTTATCATAGAAAAAGTTTGAATATGATACATGTGTGAATTTTGTAAGAGATCATAAAGTAATTTGAATTGTAAAAAGTACTAAGTACAATCCAAAAATTCTCTAAATGTACTACATAAGTGTTTTACATTTTTAATACATTTTTTTCTTACCTATTGATCAAAGAGAAATATTTTGTTTACATTTTTTATCAAATGAGATTTTTATTTTGCTTACCTTCAAGTCAATGCATATTATTTTGCTTGCCAACTTAGCTAACCTTCCATATGAAGCAAGATATGCATTTACTTCATGATCTATAATGTGTACAAACAATTAGCTACTGAATTTTTGCAAATTTGGTATAAAAATTCAATGATTCATTAACTAATCACAAGTAATACTTGCAAATTTCTATTAATTTATTTATTATTTGTATTAAGACTTATCAATATCTTTAATTTTATCGATTAATTCAATAACTAATTACATTTTTAACTATATTTTACTAATTGGGAAAATAATGTGAAACTTATTTTAGTTGGGAATCATCATGGCAAATAAATTATAACTTCATTTGAAGTAGTTCTATTAGAGAGAATATGAATGATTTCTTTGATCATTTCCTATCACATAAACTTGTAGAATTGTTATTGTAAGTACTTTTATCAACACTTTCTATAAGAAAATCTTTTAACAACAAACAAAATACTTTCCATGAATCTTTTAACAACAAATAAAAATCTTTCTATAAAATAATTTCCATAAATATTTTAACAACCATTAAGAGCAAAGAAAATTCAACAAAACATTTTTATATAACAACAACAAAAACAAAGGGGAAATGAGCTAAAAAGCAGAAAAAAATTAATAGACGTTACCTTCAAATTCCGGCAACCAGCGGTGGTGGTGACCTTTTCGAGCAACAAGAACGTGTAAGCTGGATGGAAGAAGAAGGAGAAGAAAGAAGAACAAAAGAAGAAGAAGAAGAAGAAGAAATCAGAGAGAGAGAGAGAGAGAGAGAGAGAGAGAGAGAGAGAGAGAGAGAGGAGTTCTTACCTAAAATTAGGGCGCAATGGCGATTCCAAGTGGCGGCGGTGGATGTGGCGTCGGAGAGGGACTCCCGTCGATGGTCTTTGTCAGGAAGGAGCGTTTTTGTCTGTGTATGAATTTTTGGGGGAAGGGGAAGGGGGGGTGGAGGGAGGGGAAGAGTTTTTGTCCGACTTTGTATTTCTGGTCTTTATTTACTGAGGGCACACCAACGGTCCTTCTACCGGTAATTTTTAATTAGTACTTACCGACGATACAGTGATCGATATATCCATCGCTAACTAAATACATTACCGACACCAATACCTGTGTCGCTATGTTCCATCGGTATTAGTAATTATCGATAGAAAGTGCTGTCGATAACGTCCATTAATTTGTGGCGCGTACTTTCTTTCCAAATTTTTTTCGGAAAACTCATAAAACTTCCGTCAGATTAGGCATTTCGTCAGAAATCTGTCAGTGAACTATCACAGTTACCGACGAAATTGAATTACCGTCCATGACTGCCATCGATAAATAGTCAATTTTTTGTAGTGTTAAGATCACAAATTGAAGGGAGTATAACATTGTCTAACCACTTCATAGAAGGTTCATATCATGAAGAAATATTATGGTATATATATATATATATATTTTTTTTTGGAGAAAAATGATTACTGTGAGAATGAATTTCAATAACATTTTAGATGTTTTCCCTTCAAAACAAACATTCTGAATATTCTATTTTACTATTGCTCTACAAATAGCTCTTGTACATTAATGTTGGTAGATAAATATTGAAAATTTTCTAAAATCTTATTGTCACCTTCTAACTCTCTACATTGAAAAATAAAAGAATAAAAGAAAAGAGTTATAATTTCCTTGGTTTAAAATACTTTATATGTATCATATTGAATCCAATGAAAAAGTACAATTTATTATAATATTAAATTAGAACATCAGATATGTAGTAAAAAAAATAAAAAATAAATTAGACCATTAGCTAAACTTTCTTAGATGAAGTAATTAATTTCTAACCTCTAAAAAATAAATAAATAGAAAACAATATGTATATATATCTTGTAAATAAGTTTTTGAGATTATAGATATCCCACTGCCCTTGTTAGTGATAAGGACAAACAAAATACACAACTTATAATCCCCATTAATCTTAAAACAAATGGTTAGTAAAATAAGGGGAAAAAAGCCTAAATAATGATCCGAATCCAAGTTACAGCTCAAACTTTAAATTCTTGCAAATAATCCAAACCTCAGAATTCAAGAAAATAACCTCAAAAAATTAACTACGACATTTCATGCAAAAATTTAACATACGAATCCCAAATAAAAAACATACCTCATTATCTGCCAGGAAACTAAAAGGAACAAAATATATGAAGGAAGGCAAAATAAACTCATAATTGAGATTGTGAAAGAAAGTTGGATGGAAGGCTGCAGAAAAATAATGACATAATTGGAAAAATTAAGGAGGATAAAAAAAAAAAGAAAAAAGAAAAGACATGGATTTTTTTAAGGAATAAAAAATCATAAGAGAAAGGAAAAGTAGTACTTTTGTGATTTTTTTGGTTGGGTTGGTACCTTTGTGCCATTCAGAAAACATTTTTGCAATTCTCTGACAAAATATTTAGTTGAGAAAAATCAACAATACAAAAGAGATTAGTAAAATTTCTGAATTTGAAGTTGAAGTTGATTGTGATGATAAATGGAAAGGAAAAATAACAGTAAAAGAAGTATGAACAGTTTATGTAAGAAGTTGATTGAACATGTTGATAGAGAAATTATAATAGTTAGAGTTTGAATTTTTTTGAATTATTTATAACTAAATCTAAGAATTTAATAGATAAGGAATAGGTTTTAAAACTTTAGTATAAGATACCTTATAAAATAAATATGCATTATGATCAAATACCCATTGGTATACTTCTATGACAGTTATGCATTACTATTATTGCTTTATAAAACAAATCCTACTATTTATCTACTATAACAAAAGGCTATAGTAATATATGTATTAAAACTTTTAAAAAACAATGCCTCCATTTAATTTTTTTCCCACGCTCTTTTAAATGCTTTCAAATAACCCTGTCCCAGCCCAGGCATTTATTTAACGTTTGGAAAATCATACCAACGCCCTTAAAACTTTTTTGGTCTAAAATAGAGAAGCGGGAAACTTGCTGCCAATATAGTTTTGGGAGAGTTATTATTATTATCATTGTTATTTTTTTTTTTTTTTAATTTGGGGGAAGAAACTACTCCAGGATATCAGAAATACTTCTGTACCTTCCCTTTCAGAAACCTCTCTTCACCTCACCTCACTTCACTGCGGCCTCCGCACCACCGCAATGCTCCGGCCACTGCCACCGCAATCCTCTATCCGACCAACTCTTCCTTCTGTACTACCTGACCAAAAAAGATTATAGTCTTTCTGGTAAGAAGGGCCTTTAGCGGCCTTGAACGCGCCTCTGCAGTCCCACCTCTGATGACTCCCCTACTTTTCGGCTCAGATTTTCCTCCGTCTGACCAGCTTCCCACTCTTCTCCTCTAGGAATGACCTCCACTCTCCCGTGCAGAACCTCTCGCCCTTCTCTCCTCTCAGCTCACTTAGCTGTCGTCCCAACACCGCCAGACTCCAGCAGATTCACGGTGGTTCGTGTTTCTTCTCGGAATCTCAGTAAATCTTGGGTAAGTTTGTAATTTGTAATTTAATTTTTGGCTCTTGTTAGTGAAATCCACTGATATTTGGTCTTTTCTCACTTAAAAAATAAGAATGATTTTATTTAATTAGCTTTTTCCTTTAAGTACTGCTGGAATAGAGGCCAGTGGAACCAGCGTTATGAAGTTTTCTATGAATGGTTATATCTTGATTCGAACTCTAGATAGGGCTGATGTAGACAGTAGGCAACAAGTTAGTGTAAAAAATTTCTTTCTCTTCGGTGTTGTTAACTGCCTTGGAGCTATTAGGTTGAAGGTCTTGTTCTGTTTCTATGAATATGTGATTCTTGTTGGTTTTCTCCTGTGAGCTAATGTAGATTTCCTTGTGCACTCTTGAAATTCTGATCTTTTTTCCTTGGCTGAGTTTTCTTCATTGTTAAAATTTTTTGAGGGAAATGATTAGCAAGTAATTGGAGCATTGTGTTGTTTCTGATACAGGTATTGATACTGGAGTAAGTGTAAGAGTTCCTGCTTCATATTGTGGGATTTTGGGTGTTCCGGCCTTCTTATGGAATTGTGTTGACTATTGGTCTTATTCCAATGGCACACAGTTTTGATACGGTAGGTGAGCAATTCTGTAGTGATGATATGTGAGTTGTATACATTCGAATCCTTTTTGTCCTATGCTGTTTCTCCTTTCACTAAATTGCAACTTTCAACCTTCCCCAGTTTTCTGTTTCTGTGTCCATCTCTTTCTCAAGGATACACAGGATGGTAATAGCATGTCAAGAGCCTTCTAGGACACTGATTGTTTCTAGGATACTTGTATCGGATTAACATTGATATGCTAAAAGAAAAAGGAGATATTCAGGATATCAGAATCTCAACATTATACTCCACTGTGAATCAAGAGTATTGAACCTAAAAAGTGTCAGTGTGATTATTTTATGACTCGTGAGAGTATTAGTATGAAACATTTAACTGCAGCTTCTTTCTGTTATTGGACTTTAAATTGAAATGAGAATTTCTCCATGAGACCTGAACTTGTGATTTTGCTTGTATACTAAAACTTTTTCAATGTTTTAAAATCACATCCCTTTTGCTGTTGTTGCTTGTGTAAAAGATAAAAAGTATTAAGGATAGCACTTATTGTTACCAGCTACAATGATCTACTGAGTCGTCATCTGAGGTTTTTCATCTTTCGCTAGTGTGTGTTGCATCTTCTTTTATTTCTTTTGTGTGTGAATCTAATGTTAATTCTGCACATTGCAATTCTTGTAATGTTATTCTACATTTTGGTAGGTGATCTCCAGATTTAATTATGCTACATGTTCTGATGAAAATTTTGTTTTGAATTTAGTGCTATAACTGGGAAAAAAAAGGAAAGGTGGGCCTGGTGGTTTAAAAAAACTTTTTGGTGTTTCTCCACAACTACAGAACATTGTGGGTCAAGAAACGAAGCACGGGATTGAGGTTTGTAGTTTGGGCAAACAAACCATTTCTCTCTCTCTCTCTCTCTCTCTCTCTCTCTCTCTCATATTTTAGAAATACAAATTTAACTCCATGTGCTAGGACTACAAGATTGCGAAATAGTTTTAGAAGTAGCATGCTGAAATTTACATGCTCAATCCTCATTCAAGTTCTAACTGATGAAAGATTCTGAAATGAAGACCTCTTAGATCAAATGCATTTGACAACTATTTCTTCCAATAAATCAGTATGCAGTATTAATTTAACTTGCAATGAGGCCCTGAAAGATAATGTTGTGAACTATACTATTTATCCTTTATGGGGATACTTTACAATACTTTATAGGGCCTTTTTTCTATTGGTTTTATTGTTTGATCCTTGATATGTTATGAGAGGTTTTAGTTGTATATTATTGTGGAGGTTTCCCCATAGCAAGAAGATTTGTTCTGTGCAAAATATTTGTGTTTCTCATGTACTATTAACTATACCCATTTGTGTATACGTCACTTTGCAGGTTGTATTGTATTTACTGCTGGCCGGCAAGATAAATGTTTCCTCTGTGATCAAATGGGTCATTTAGCCGCAGATTATGAAGGAAAGGCCAAGAGAAAGGCAGGGGAGTTTGACGAGAAAGATGGTACTGGAGTTGTGCCCAAAGAACCGTACCAGGTTTATACCATATTTTGTTTAGCTAACTTTCCAATATTTCATAGGTTTTTTTATATATGAGGATATTTTTTCAGTTAAATATCTATTTGCTCCTAAAATGTCATATGTGGTCGATTATCATAAATTTGCTCCTAGATGTCGTAAATTTCTGCAATTTACAGTTATTATCCTTTCACATCTCTCATAAATACTACTATCATATTTTTTCCTTGGCTTGTTTGTGCTTCGCCGATTAAGGGGACAATAAATTAGTTGCTTGTTGCTGCTTTATAAAAAAAAGAATTTCAGGCTGTGGGTAGATATATGACAGACTCATGCAGGGATGGAAGTAAGATTTACAAGATTGGGGTCCTTTATCAACGATGAGTGATTATCCATCACTCGTGGGATAAATATTCAATGAAAGTCGAAGTTACCAATACAAAAACAGTTGAGATAACTAAACACAATAAAAAAACGACCTCCAATATCAATTGCAACTTGTAAATTAAATATATTTGGTTAATTTATAACGATCAGATGAATAATATAAAAATAAACAATATTGATACATATAGTTAAGGTAAAAAAAAATGATTTTGAAATTTGTAAATAATAAAAATGAAATGACTTTATGTAACGTAAGTGATACTAAAAGACCATTTGAAAAAAAAAAAACTATACATTTAATGAGTATGGTTGACAAATGGCAACTGTAATCTTTGACTACTCATATTTTGTAACCGCTGTAAAATAGCTTCATTTTTAATCTTTTGAAAAATCTCTATCTCAATGTAATACACCAAAGTATTTGTGAAAAAATTATTTCCAATTTTGTTTTGCAAATCGTTCTTGATAATCTTCATCGCGGAGAAGGATCTTTCAATTGTAGTTGTCGCAACGGGCAAAACTAATGCCAACTCGATAAGTCGATACACTAATTTCAAAGTAGTGTGTCATTTCCTCTCAACCATCCTCTTCGCAAGATCTCCAATACTTTGAAGGCGGAAAAAAAATCATATTCGCTTGTTTTGATTATTGAAATGCCATACCCTGCTCCTTTGATTCATCATCTACACAAAAGGCCATTCCTTACTCCAAAAGACATCGAACCATATTCATAACCGCCGTTAGTCGAATGCGGTAATTCTTCTCCATTGCCTTTTTTTTTTTTTGTGATGATACATAATTCACATTTTGTCTTTGATTTCTATATGTCGAAATCTGAATATAGCATAATGGTCTGCACCATTTAAATCTCCTTCATGTTTTTTGAAATTTTCAGTAGCTTTTTTTCAATTTCTAAAACTAACTATGATAAAAGCATTGTCTCTACTGGATTTATTATTACTATTAAACAGATAACACTATCTTTTTGCACACTATATTCTAGTCAATGGCATGTGTTAAACAATTCCTCTTTAAACCTTCTCATACTTGATCCAATAAACATAGTTTGTGGGAATTTATGATTACGTGGTTGATATGGACATTTGGCTAAGTAACGTCTTCTTATTTCATTTCTAATGTCTACAGAAAAACTATTAATTGGTGTATGCAATTTTGGATCACCAATAATGTCGTCTTCCGATAATTCTTTTTTATTCGGGGTCTTTTACTAGTGATATCTTCTTTAGCATTATCAACCATATTATTGGATGTAAATAGACTCGGCTTGTTCAATTTAATAACACATTTATTCATATGCCGCTTAAACATGTGAAATGCCTAAATAATTATCTCAACAAATGATTCAACTATTTTTTCTATAAAAGAAAAGAGATGCATGAAATATATATATATATAAATACAAAGAAAATATAAATATGAATCACATCACATCAATAACATGGACATCGATAATATAAATAAATCACTTCAATTAACACTTGTTGTTATGTCAATTAATATTAATATAATAAAATTTTCACTAATAATTGAACTACATGTACCATATTTGATCTTTATAATATGTTTCAATTCAACATTAATCTTTACATTATTACGTACAAAAATTTCAAGGATATCTTAAGTTTCAAGGAAAAAAAACATAGAATTAATACAATTATTATGTAAAAATATTGTTATAATTTTATTTATATATATAAATATTATTTATGTAAAAATATTTTTATTTATGTAATTTTATTTATTATATAAAAATATTACAAATGATAAATTGGTAAAGACACTTTAATGAATGCGGACTTTTCCTGTCAATTAATATTAATATAATAGAATTTTTCACTAACAAAAAGTTTCTAAATGAAAAAAATGGAAACAATCTAGCAAGTCTCAAGCAAAAAAAAAAAAGTAAAGCTTTTACATTATTCTTTTTATAATATTTCTTTAAAAATTACTTCTTTATCATAAATTGTATAATATCTAATTATAGAATAAAAGTAAAATTTATGATTTATTGAAAAAAGAGAGTTACCGCCGGTGGGGCTGAGGTGGCCGGTGGCAACGGCCACGGCATGGGAGGCAGTGGCAGCCGGAAGCAGCGGGGGGGTGGAGACAGGTGGTGGCTGTGGTGGTCTGGTGGAGGAATGGGAGTGGGAGGGAGGGGAAGAGAGCTGAAGGTCGAGAGATGGGGGGACAATTTAGGGATTTGCAAGATGGGGGAGTTGGGGACTGGGATTCTAAATGTGATAGACTTTTATTTTTTTAATTTTAGTCCTTTAATTTCGAAAATAAAGTTTGAAAACAAAGTTAAGGTATTTAAATAAAAAACAAAATTTTAATTAAAAAAACTCATTAAATAAACGAAGTCGTTTTGATTTTATTAAAAAAAAACACAAAAAACACGTAAGTATAACTTTTCTTCATCTTCCTCAGAGCTCCGCCACCTGCAGCGACTGCTGCCCTGCACTGCACATGCACAAGACAGCAAAAAAAAAAAAAAAAAAAAAATCTGCTTGCCTGCGACCACTAGTCTCCCTCTCTCTATCTCTGATCTCTGCCCCCTCTTCTCCCTCCCATTCCCAAAATTCGCCCCCTTCCAATGTTTTAATTCCTTGCCTAGACTCATGCAAGTATCTAATTTGCATCCCATCGCTACTTGAATTTAGCACTTGTCTAGTTGCTTTCATGTTTTCCCTAATAACCTTTTCTTTCTTATATTTTTCATCCAAATCTTGCTCGGGTGGAACATTTTATTTAGCTGTGGGATCATATGAAGATATAATATTCCAGAAGAGAGTGCATCAGCTATGTTTTAATGTAATTGTGTGGCATTTTTACTTGGCTTAATTTGGCAAACTTTGCAATGCGGAACACAAAAGGGTTCAAGATTTGGAAAGTTCTATGTCAAAAAAATTGCTAGAAAATTTAGGATTACTCTTAAAAATCCTAGTTTAATTTAGAGTCTTTTATTATATGTTCTTTTTTTGAGAAGCATTAGGATTTGAAATAGTTGCTAATTTTGTTGATCATGGTGGCTTAGCAAGGACATAGCTGATATAGTCCTAAATCTATATATATATATATATGTACATACCAGCTTTATTGTAGGTTCTCATTTGGGTGGTTCTTTTCTAAAAACTTTTCCCCCATTTGTTCCCTTTTTTGGGGAGGGGGCACTGGGGTTACTGTTTTTTGTTGTACTGAAGGGAAAAGGGGAGTAATTGTGAGTTTATGATCTCATTGTGATTTGAAATGCTTTATTGGCGAATCCCAAACCAAAGAAAAATGTTAAAAGTACTTTTAATCTGTAGTTGTATTGTTCCAACTATTTACTGCTGGAAGTCTTCTGGATTTTGTCACCTAAGATTTTTTGCATGGATTTGTTGAATGAGGGGCTAGATGTTAATACGTAGTTGTTTGCTCTTATTTCTTTCTTCAATTTCTTGTTTCCTTTCTTTTTCTTTATGAATTTTACAGAAGTAAATGCTGCTTCATTTGTTAACTGATTCAGAAATTTAGTTAACAAAAAAAGAAACGTTTACTTCTTTAAGCTTCAAAATGAAGAAAAGAAAAGGCTAATTAATCTTAATTCAGAAATACAGAATTTCTTAATCAGTTTATTGGGTTAAGGATTTTTTGGGCTTTGAAACAAAAAATCAAGCTATTTGGTTTTTTTTTTCTTGTGCTCTAAAACTTTACCTAACTCTCCTGCAAAAAAATGCTTGATTTAACTGAAATAATTCATTTCCTTCCCTTCCCTTTTGACCTGAGTTGAAAAATACTTTAGTTTGTGTGTGATAGTAACACTTCTAGGGGATCTAGGCACAATTGTCTTGTTCAATATACATAGTTTCTTGCTCTTATTTCTTACTTCAGTTTTTTGTTTCCTTTCTTCTTCATTTTGAAGTTTAAAGAAGTAAATGCTGCTTTACTTTTAAACCGATTCAGAAATTTAGTTAACAAATAAAGCAACATTTACTTCTTCAAACTTTAAAATGAAGTAGAAAAAGAAAAAGCTAATTAAAACGCCCTAAAATCTATCTATTAGGGCATTTTTAAATGCCTCCATAGGCAGTTTTTTTGTAGTATATATTGCACCGAATAAATAAATTTGAGAAACAATTTGTTCAATAAACTATAAGTTTATTAAGTTAAATAATTTATTATTGGCATGACTGGCATGACCATCCTGAATCATTAAAATACGAATAATATTTAAGAATTCATGAAATAATATGGAACCAAAGGTTTCCTAATATAATGAATTCCATGTAGCACTTATTTTAAATGAAAATTATGTTATGAATATTCCCAGTATTATTTTAAGGTTGAATGTGTTACTTTGGGATGATTACAAAAATGTTAATCGATAAGATAGTTGTATATATATATATATCGTTGGCTTGTAACCCGCAATTTATGATGTTTTAATGATGAGCTCATACTTTAAATTCTATCAAAAACCCAATTTGTCCTAATTATACTGGTTGCGATATGTGTCTATTCATATTACTGTTGAATATCTTGCATAATATGTTCATATACTAAATGGTCATGCAAGCCATAAATGCATCAATATGAGTTATTATAAATGTAGTAGCACTCACTTCATATTTTTGCCAATAAATAATTATATATACTCCTCTTTGTTATTGATTAATGGTAAGAAACCAAGTATTTCCATCAATGAATTAAATGTACGCCTATTCATTTTTATTGCTGTACCAAAAAATAAATGGAATTATATATGTTGGGCAAAGAATAGGAAAGAGATATTCATAATTTGTTGACTTTGAATATCCCAGCATTTAGAGGTGAAAACATATAATCGGATAAAAATATTAATTACTTTATGTATCTAATAAGTTTTGAACTAAAAGTTGAGACGCATATAGCCAGGCATGTTTTCTGACCAATACCCGATCCCAATAATACTCATATATATCTGATGTCCCTGAAGGACAACCTACCACCATCAAAGTATTTGAGGCACAACAAAACATAGTAGATAAGTCGATTCTATGAATATAAACTCTTCGCATATAAAAGGAGCAAATGTTTAGATGGTCATACTATAAAGTGAGGAAATAAAATTCCAGAAGAATTTTTTTTAACATGACCAATATATTTCTAGAAGAAATTCAAGTACCTGAAAATAGTGATATTATCGGATCGCAACATAATAGGTCATGATTGAGAATTAATGGAATCTCAAAAGTACAAGAGTATTTATGTGCATAGTGGTATTGAATTAAAATGATCCAAAGTTTGTAGACTAAAGATAATACAGAGTTCGCGTGAGAAGTATAAAAGTTAGTTCGAACAATTACCAAGTATACTGAAACGTACATAATTCCTAGAAAGAATTGTACACCTGAATTGTAATCCTAGAAGAATAGTTTTGAATATTTATTTATGATATGCAAACTATGAAATAAATATTTATTATGACTCTTCATAAAGGTCTGGCATTACTCTTTAATAAATTTTTATGGTGGAGAATATAATTAGTTTTCATAATAGCGCTCAAGATAATTGATATACATTTGTTTATGTGATCATTTGATAATATATTTATATAAAGTCCCTGATGGAGTTAATATGCATAAAGCATATAAGTAAATTGTTCTAGAAGAACGTAATGTAACTAATTCTTAGTGAATCATAATTGAAAATAATAATGAGAAGATCGAGTATGTCAATGTATGAGGAAATATTTACTCGTGATTAATTATACTTGCCACATATATTAAGTTGAGAAGATATTTTTATTGTGAAATTTGTTGATTAATACTTTGATGAAATAGTGTGCCTCACATTAGGGGGAGAAAGTCAGCCTATAGTAAAACTATTCTATGAATATTATCTACCTACAAGTTCACGAGATTGTTATTTGCAAATAATTGCAAATAAAGAACTTGAAGTTTTTGTAAGAGTTATAATTATATGTACTCTTATTTGGGTGGATTTCCTAGAAAGAAAATATATCTCATAAGTTTGAATAACGTTTAAAGCGTGATATACTTCTTGATTATAAAGATATAGATCCTCTAAAAGAAGAGGATTATATGAGCAAATGTTTATTCTAGAAAAATAAACAAAGGCAAGTATGATGATCAAGAGTACTGAAATTAGGACAATTTAACATTTTGAAAATGTTCTACATAGATATGGCACATTATTACTATTACAAGTCATTCAGTCATTAGATATCGATAAAGATCTTTTGTAAAAGAATATTAAAAAGTCAATTTGTCCTGAAGCACCACGATTATGCAAATTAGTACATGATTGTACTTGTTTCATACAAGTATATGGCTATTATGGTTCTTATTGTTCTTTTCTGACTAATGACTTAGGAATATATATTAAACTTATTGTTTGATATCTCCTTCAAATGACTATCTCAAATTTTAAAAACAATCTAAATCCTATAGAGATGGATATATGAGTATTGATTATTTACATGATCCACACAAATCATGTCATGCATTGACATATACAATGATTGTATATATATATATATAGTAGCCACTTCTTTCATTTATGTTGAAGGTATAAGTTAATTATGATGATGGTAAAATGTGTGTGATCAAGATGAACGAATTATTATATTCGAGATTTACATATCCTCTTAGATGAAATTTTAATTACATTGTCGGAGATGATTATAGAGTTTGGAGATATACAAAAGGAGATAAGATAAATATATCTATTCATGAGCTCTAGTGAGGTCTCAATCATTTACACGGACCCACTTCTTATTCCATTTGTGGGAATTTGTCTCGGTTGGACTAAAAAAATAAAAAATGAAGAGATACAGAAATTATGTGCAAACAAGTTTGATCACTGAAATCTAGAAGATTTATCCACTAAGACAATACCGATAACAACACTTGAGATCACCCTGAATACGTATGTTTAGAAATCTCAAGTAATTATCTCTTCATGGGGGAGTAATATTTAACATAGAGAATAATGTACTCTTTTTCCTTTACTAAGAGTTTTTTCCCACTGGATTTTTATCTAGTAAGGTTTTAATGAGGCATATTCTCTATGTAATGGACATCCAAGGCTTATAAATTAAATAATATTTTTGGATGTCCATAAGAGATAATAATATCTGATATAAAGAAGAGATAGATATTCTGAAGAGATGGAATTGTAAAGAAATAGGTGATGAAATTTTAATCATATCTTAGTTATGATAGAATATATCCCTCTATTCCATCTCTATCTCTTGTATCCCCTAAGAACTATAAATGGATCCCTTGGCTTTCAGTTGTAAACAAACTCAGAGAGAAATAAATAAAAGTTCTATACTTTTCTTTCTACTCTTCTATGTCTTCCTTTCTTCTCTCTATATATTCTTCTAGTTACTCTTTACTTTCTATTCTCTATCTCTTTATACTTTATATTTTATATCGATTATTCTATTGTGCCGACAATGTTGCGTCAACAAATTTCATAACAGTAGACAAATATTTCATAAATTATTCATAACATAAATTGAATCCACAGCATAATGAATAGTAGAACACTGGGAATGAAAGAAATGGATGAAACTCACATGATATTTATCATTTAATCATTCGCCTTATCTCTTCTATAATTTTAGCCATAGAATATCAAAGTAAAATTAGTACATCCTCATTGATTAAAATAACAAAGTTTTACAACTTTACAATTTATAAAGGAAAAAGAAAAACCTCTCTATGTGTACTAAAAGAAAAAGAAAGAAGCACCTCCCCAAATTGTGAAAAAAAAAAGAAGTAAAAAAGTACCTTAGAAAAATGGGAAAAAGAATGGAGAAAAGAAAATTTAAGATTAAAAAGATCAAGATTACCTTCTCAAAGGGCCATGCCAGCTTGATAAAGAAATTAGCTTTCTGCCATTTGCAGGAAAAAAAAAAAGATAATGCATATAATCTCTGGAAATATAATCTGGTTCAGAATCTATTAGGCTAATCAAATATAAATGATTTTATAAAACAAAAAAAAAGAAAATAAATAAATAAAGAAAGAAAAAGAATGAAGCTTGTGTAGGAGCAGGTAGAGAACTGCAAAGGATTTCAATTGTTCTCATGGAAGAAGTAAATTACGTTAAAGAACATAACGAACTGAGAGAATAGAGATTAGAATTCAAACATGTTTGAAAGAGTTTAGTTAGTGCCTGTTTTGGGGGAACATTTTCAAAGCTCAAAAGTGCTTTTGAGTTGTAAAAGCTACTTATGGAGTGTTTAGCAGCCGAAACTGCTTTAGCTTTTGGGAAGCTGAAGTATTTGGCGACCAAAACAACTTTAGCGTATAGCATTTCCTATCATGATTTTCCCTGATTTGAAAAAGTTGGGGTATGTAACATTTGTTAATCACTGGTTTCAAATGTGATATATAATCGTTAACTTCAAAAAATAACCCTTATATTTAAATTAAGTTTTATTTCCCTCTTTTTATAAATGTAAGTATTCTTTAAATATAACTTGAATCATAAAATATCTATATCAATATTTTACATTTATATTTTCTCTTTGACCATATTTATATTTATCATAAAATATGTATAATAAATTTAAATTTTAATTCTTTCTTATTAAAACAAGCGAAATAACCTATATTATTTATATAAAGTATTTGTTAGTTAATATACAAAAAATCATTAGACATACATAAAAATACAACAAATAAGATTAAAAAAAAACATATCATCAGCATAATTTTCAGCAATTTAAATAACAAATATAAAATTATTATAAAGTATAATATATTAAGGGTATATCAGATAATTTGTAAATAAAAATCAAGTTTGGAATAAAAGTTTTCAAACACTCATACAATCACGTTTTATTTCTGATTTTAAAAATTACAATTTCTACAATCATGATTATTAAATTACGTTAAATGATCATGATTAATATAATCACATTTGACAACTGTTACACAAAACTGGCCCTTAAAGATGTGATTAGTGAGAAGTTGATTTTCAATTTTAATAGAATCAGTTATTTTAAATAAGTATCCAATCATCATTTTTCTAATAATTAAAAAAATCAAAATTCTAGAAAATGGATATGGAGGGTTGAAAGTTTAGAAAAGAAGAGAGAGAAGGAATCATGTAATTTTTTCACTTATCAAATCTGTTTCTACAGCAACAATACTGTGAAAGGGGTTTTAAGAAATATTCAGAATTGATTTCATGTCTTCTTATTATTGAACAAAATAATAAGCTCTTGTTGAGAAATCATGAATCTCATCTAACTGGTGATGTTGCATTTCTTGAAGTAAATGCAACAGCTGTGCAATTTAATAATTAAGGTCGTGGCTGTGGTCAAAACTGTTATAATGATCGTGGTGGTCATAACCAAAATGCTACTAAACACCAGAAGTAGGAAAATAGTGATTAGAAAGATAGAAATAAAAAGAAACATGATAACAAATGTTATCGTTGTGTCATGAAAAGCCTTTGGTCCCATTTTTGTCGTAAGCCAAAACATCTTATCAATTTCTATCAAGAATAATTTAAAAAGAATAAAATTAGATAGAGACAAATTTGTCAGTAATGATGCAAGTAATGATGTTAGTTTTGAGCGTAATCACGTGGACAACGGTTTTACTGATTTTACTTCTTTGAATGTTGCTAATTTTCTTTCAATCACCCTAAAGGTGATCCTAGTCACCTATATAGTGATGAAAATGTCCAAGAGTAGTTTTCTTTTTATGTTTTTACTTTAATGTAATAAATTTCCATCTAATGTTTTTCAATAAAAAGGTCTTATTAGTTTTTACGTTTAATATTATGTGTAAATTATAAATATTATACTAAAAGAGAAAGGGAAAAACATTTCATTTGAAAATTTTATTCCTTTTGAAGAAAATGGACGTTTAAATGATCAATGACAAAGAAATGTGTCTCGTAGACAGTGCAACAACACCTCTCTATATTTAAAGATAATAAATATTTTTCTTATCTAATGAAAGGAACCTATGAGTATTTCTAGTCGTACAAAATTAACAGAAGGCTCCGGAAGTGCAAATGTAATTTTGCCAGGAGGAACAAAATTTTTCGATAAAAATGCATTATTTTCTTCAAAATCTCAAAGAAAAATGTGTTAAGTTTTAAAGATATACGCCAAAATGGATATCATATTAAGACAAATAGTGAAGGTAATATTGAATACTTATACATTACAATTATGGCTCATGGGAAAAACTGTATTACAAAAATTATCTTCTTATTCTCCGGGTTGTATTACGTACACATTACTGTAGTAGAAATTCATGTAATAGTAAACTCGAAGTTCACTATTTTTAGTGATTTTGTCATTTGGCATGACTGGTTGGGCCATCCCAATTCTATAATGATGCAAAAATAGTAGAGAATTCTTGTGGTCATTCTTTGAAGAACTAGAACATTCTTCAATCCAATGAATTCTCATGTGCTGCTTGTTCTCAAGGCAAATTGATTATAAGGCTATCACCAATAAAATCCGTACCAAATCTCCTAAATTTTTAGAATGCATACATGGTGATATTTGTGGACCTATTCACCCACCTTGGGGACCATTTCGATATTTTATGATTTTAATTGATGCATCAACGAGATGGCCACATGTATGCTTGTTATCAACTCACAAACTGACATTTGCGAAGTTACTCGTAGAGTTAATCCGGTTACGAGCACATTTCCCAGATAATCTTATCAAGGCAATTCTTCTTTATAATGCTAGCAAATTTAAATCTCAATCTTTTAATGATTATTGTATTTCTATTGGGATTAAAATTGAACATATTGTAGTGTATGCTCATAAGCAAAATGCTATGGCAGAATCGTCAATTAAACGGATTAAATTAATTGCAAGATCATTGCTTATGAGAACTAAACATCCAATATCTGCTTAGGGACATGATGTTTTGCATGCAACAGCATTAATTCGCATAAGGCGAACGAATTATCATGAATACTCTCCCCACCAATTGGTTTTTAGTCAGGAACCAAATATTTCCCATCCTAGAATTTTTGGATATGCGTTATATGTTCCAACTGCTCCACCACTACGCATAAAGATGGACCTCAAATGAGGTTAGGATATGTATTAGGTTTGAATCTCCATCAATTATAAAATACCTTAAATTGAAAACTACAAATATATTTACTGCTTTTTTGCTATTGTCATTTTGATGAAGCAATTTTCTTGACATTATGGGAGAAATAAAACAGTCAATTCAGAAAATAGGTTGGGAATATATGTTGGGTGTGAATCTCCATCAATCATCAAGTACCTTGAACCGAAAACTGGAGATCTATTTACAGATCGTTTTGTTGATTGTTATTTTGGCGAAGCATTTTTCCCGATATTAGGGGGAGAAATAAAACAGTCGATTCAAGAAATAAATCAGAATGAATTATCATTATCTCATCTTGATCCTCGTACTAGGCAATATGAACTGGAAGTTGAAAAGATAATTCATTTGCAACATTTAGCATATCAATTGCCAGATACTTTCATTGACCCAAAGCCTGTTACTAAGTCACATATACCGGGTATAAATGCTCCAATTCGAATTGATGTCCCTGAAGGACCTTCTACCACTGAATTAAAGGCACATTTAAAACGTGGTAGACCCATCCATTCCAAAGATAAAAATGCTCGTAAAAGAAAAAGAGCAAATAACCAAGATGGAAAAATTGAAGATTTTCCAACATGACAGATAATAAATTTCCAGAAGAAGTTTAGGTATCATTTCTCTCTTAAGTATAGTTTCTCTTTCGTACTGCCCAACCTGGAATGACTACCTATTCCTTACGAGAATCGAACCCGTGGCCGAAATTCTATGGTTGTTATTCGTCCTTCACGATACTAGTCAGGTGCTTTAGTCTCCCTTCTCTCTATTACAATCGATATCCTCAAGCGAGCTTTGGAAGAGCGGACTGGGAACCTCCAAAATCCTAAACCTTATTTTAGGGGTCAAGCTAGGTCTCTTACTACTGGTGGATCAAGGGAAAAAAAAAGGCAAATAATCATGAGATCTCAATTAATTATGTCATGACTGGGGAAAAATGGAACTGATCAACACTAAATGTCGATGAAAAATTTACCTGTGTTACAGCAGTTAATATCATGAACGAAAATGAGGATAATGAACCAAAGTTTGTAGATCAATGCGGGCGTAGAAATGATTAGCCAAAATGGAAAGACGCAATTCAAGCAGAACTAGATTCACTGGCAAAACGTAAAGTTTTTGTACCAGTAATATGCACACCTGAAAATGTGTAACCAGTAGGTTTAAATGGGTACTTGTACGAAAAAAAAATGAGAAAAATGTAATCGTGTGATATAAGGCACGACTTTTCGCATAAGGTTTTTTCCCAAAGACTGAATAATGACTATAGGAGACATATTCCTATAGTGAATCCAACAAAATCGTTATTTGCAAATCTGGCAGTAAATGAACAACTTGAAATGCGTCTTATGTATGTTGTAACAGCTTATTTGTATGGCTCACTCGATAATGATATTTACATGAAAATCCCCGAAGGGTTTCAATTGCCTTAGGGACATAATCCTAATTCTCAAGAATTATATTCAATTAAATTATGTAAATCTTTGTATGGATTAAAATAAGCCAAAAGAATGACTGTCTTAGTGAATATTTGATTAAGGAAGATTACATAAATGATACATTTGTCCATGTGTTTTTGTAAAAGATCTCGATATTAGTTTACTATAATTCCAGTTTATGTTGATGATCTAAACATCGTTGGAACTCTTGAAGAGGTTTAAAAAGTTGCTACTAGTTTGAAGCAAGAATTTGAAATGAAAGATCTTGGAAAGACAAAATTTTGTCTAGGTTTACAAATTGAGCACTTAGAAAATGACATCTTCTTGCATCAGTCTACGTATACAACTAAGGTCCTTAAAAGATTTTATATGCACAAAGCACATCCTTTGAGTACACCTATGGTTGTAAGATCACTTGATATGCATAAAAGCCCTTTTCAGCCTCGTGAAAATAATGAAGAACTATTTGGTCCACTAGAACCATATCTTAGATCTATTGGGGCATCCATGTATCTCGCTAGTAACACACGGCCTGATATATCATTCGCTGTAAATTTACTAGCAAGATATAATTCTTCACCTACTCAAATGTATTGGAATGATATTAAAAATATATTTCTTACCTTCAAGGTACGATAGATATTGGTCTTTATTATCCTAAAATACTCAAGTCTGATTTGACAGGGTATGATGATGCTGGATATTTAACCAATCCACATATAATGCTCGGTCTCAAACATGTTATTTGTTTACATGTGGTAGTACAGATATCTCGTGGTGCTCTATGAAGCAAACTTTGACTGCCACTTCTTTCAATCATACTGAAGTCTTAGCAATTCATGAAGCAAGTAGGGAATATTTTTGGTTAAGATCCATTGCTCATCACATTCGAGGATCATGCGTTTTGCATTTATATAAGAAAGGTCCTACTACTTTATTCAAAGATAATACTGCATGTGTTGCTCAATAGAAGGAAGGATATATCTAAGATGATAGAACAAAACACATTTCACCAAAATTATTTTTTACTCATGATCTTCAAAAGACTGTTGAAATTTGTGTTCAACAAATCTGCTCAAGTGACAATCTAGTAAATTATTACTGACTTCAACTTTTGAAAAATTGGTTTAGAAGATTGGAAAGCGGTGACTGAAAGATGTCAAGTCATGTGCTCAACAGGGGGAGTAAATATACACTCTATTCTTTTTCCCTTAACAAAAGTTTTTATCCCATTGGGTTTTTCTTAGTAAGATTTTCAATGAGAGAATGTCATATTCGAAAGATATATTCTTTTTCCTTCATTAAATTTTTATTCCACTTGGTTTTACCTTGTAAAGGTTTTAAGGACGCATTGTTTCATAAAATGGACAACCAAGGGAGAGTATTATGAATTAATATTATAGTGGATGTTATGCATGTACCAACACTCATTTGTTACCTCTCATTCAACTATCTTATAATCCTCATTATCTATATAACATATGTAACCTTCTCTTGTAATACATGGATTAAATTTATAGGCCATGTAACCTACAATCTGGTGATAAGATCCTTAAGCCAATAAATAGAGGCTAAGGGTGAAAGATGAAGCATGAATGAAAAAAAGAAGAAAAGGTTCTTCTATGTTTTGTCTCTTATTTCTTTAATCATTTCCTCTACATTTCTATTTCTAATTTTGATATTGTAGTGGTATTTTATCACAATATATATACCAGTAAAGGTTAACAAGGCGCCAAACAAAATCAATCAAATTGATGTAGTTTATTTTTTATATTTGTCGTTGTGAAGCCTGAATCTCTATGTTAAACATCACATTGGTTAACTAAATTTTCGTCCGAAAAATAACTATCTCAAATAATCTCCAAAAAGATTATGTACATTCCTCATGTTATAGATCCATCTTACAGAGTTACGTGTGAATATCACATCTACAAATATAAATATAATTCAATAAATTTTTTATCGTGCCTTTGGCAACCATGGGAGCCGACAAACACCAACTACCCCGAATAATGATCAACAAGACACTAATGTGAATCACTGAGATGGATGTCATTTATTTTTTAAAACTTGTCCTGTTGATGGAAGCTTGTTTGAAAAACTGATCACCAAATCTTCAAAAATTCTATGTATGGTTCTCATGTTGTAGAGATCCATTGTACAAATTTTAGCGTGAAGATCACATCTACAAATATAGATATAAGTTCAAAAATCCTTTGTCGTGCCTATTAGCGACAAAGAGAGCTTATGTTTACCAACTACCTCAAATAAGGGTCAACACGGCAATAACGGTATCCAATGAGATTTAATTAGTTAGTTTTTTCAAACTTGCCACTGTAAGAATCCATGTGATAATTATCACGTTGGCTTACTAAATTTTCATACGAAAAATAATTGTGCCCAAAAATCCATAAAAATATTTGCACATTCCACATGTGCAAATCTATCATATGAATTTTTCCATGAATATCAATTTTAGAAATATAGATTTAATTAGAAAATTTTTTGTGGTGTCTGTGGGTAACAATAGGAGTCGAAGGTCACCGACTACCTTAAATAATGTCAAGAAACAGGTAGTGGGCATCAATGCCCTAATGGAACCAATGAGACTGATGGAGCCACGGTCCCTAACTATCTCAAATAATGGTCAATAAGTCAATATTGGGCAACAAGAAACTAATGAGAACCAATGAGATTGATGTAGTGGCCATCTCAAACTTGTTATTGTGAAGCTCGAATTTGTGTCCTAACATTACATAAATTGACCAAATTTTCGTCCGAAAAATATTTGTCCCGAAAAAACCTCAAAATTTTGTGTGCGTTTCTCATGTGTATAGATCTATCTTCCATGCCAAGATTGTAAGGCTTCTTATATATTATTAACTCAAAGAAAATGTCTTTATAAAAACCATAACATAAAACCCATAAAATAGGATAAAAAATTCACCAAAAGAAATCATAATTTATTACGTCGCTTTTCACAACATAAAGACCTAAAACTTTACAGTGGGAAAGAAATAACCATTAATCTATCTTAGGCTTGTTCAAGGGAACTCTTCTACTCGTCTCTAATATCATATTTAAAATTCTTACTATCTGCATAAGGGGGATGAAAAAGGGTGAACTTCCACCTTAACAAGCAATGCTAACCTCTTATCCAAGAGCCAAAAGATGTACACTTTGCAAAAAAGTGTGATAATTTTACCAACAATATACATGTTTAGATTTCAAATTTTAGAGTTAAAAAAAATCTCCACTTAAAATTTATAACTATAATTAAGTAAATCTTAAACAATAAAGTGATTTAAAAAAATTATTGTCAAATGCACTTAAATATTAAGCGCTTAACAATTTTACTTATCAAACACTTAATTCAATAAACTCTTAATTAATTAATTAATTTTATGAGATAACTTAATTTAACAACAGGGATGTCTTTATATCAATAAAATGATGAATGGTTTCAAAAAAAAAAATCAAATTCAATTGATCATCCAACCTGAATTTCATTGAAAATCTTCTAAAAACAACATATCATAACATAATCATCATAAATACTTAGTTAATCATTTACACGGCTCAATCATGAATGAGTAACATAAAACTTTGACTTCAGATAATCCATAACTTCGTCTAAAATATTTAAACTTCGTATGAACATATAAACTTTATCTGAAAATAAATTTCCTAATTAACTTCGGTTGAACATAAATCATATATAGTCATGCTTGGGTTTTCGTTGAACCATGGCAATGTCATTAAATCATTCATAATGATCAAAATTTCAGCAAGTTTAAACTTTATTAAGATCATATGTTTTCGCAAAATCTAAAATCAAAGAGCGTAGAGCATGCTTCAAAGATTGAGAATCAGTAACTACTTACCTTAATCTGCGAAAACTAGTGGCTACAATCGAATGCCAAAGAACAAACTCTTAGGTTTGACTTCAATGGGTTTTGGCTTGAAAAAAGTGAGTTTTTTTCTTTTCGAAATTCATGATATGTGAGATAAAATGTCAGGTCCAAAGAGAAAGTTCGGATTGGGATGGGTTTCCGAATATTGTATTCAGAAACCCATCCCATCCTGTGAAACCCCTATCCTACTTGGGACATGTATAAAAAGTGTGTATGCTATATAAGCATGGGCGGTCATCTGGGGATATATATTTTGGCAGAGCGAGGACAGTCTCCAAGTACGACCCGTGGGTGCTGCCAGGCCCATGAGTCACGCTTTCGTGCCTATAAGCTTGGGGCATGACATAGTAGTATCAGAGCATGGTTACTAGCCGGACGTGTGAGAACTAAGTGCTACACTGCTGGGAGCCACCTCTAGAGTCCCGTGTAGAGCTAAGTGCTACACCGGTGAGAGTCACCTCTAGAATTTCGTACCCCTAGTCTAATTTTGGGCTTAGTTTGAGGTGCCTAGCGAGGACACTAGGGCCTTAAGGGGGGTGATTGTGAAACCCCAATCCCACATGAGATATGTATGAAAAGTGTGTATGCTATAGAAGCATGGGCCTAATTATCCATGGTCACCTTGAGATATCCATTTTGGCATAGTGAGGACGGTCGCCAAGTAGGGCCCGTGGTGCTTCCAAGCTCATGAGTTGCTCTCATGTCTGCGGGCCTGGGGCGTGACGCAACCCAACACCCTACATTTTCTCTTACATATCATGAATTTCGGAAAGAAATAGGTTACTTTTTCAAACAAAAACCCAATCCAAATTCACCTGAGTGTCTCCAGCTTTTTATTTCTACACTTAAGCCCCTTATTAAGTTCACTCCTTATTAAAACATCCAACCTTTAAAGTTAATAAAACTTAAGGCTTAATTAATCCTTCACAAAATATAATTACATACTAATCCCAAAATAAAATCCCTAGGGGATTACAATCATATAATGGGAACCAATGTGATTAATGGAGTTAATTTTGTCAAACTTGCCCTTGTGAAGCATGAATCTGTATCTGTCTCCTAACCATCTTGTCAGTTAACTAAATTTTCGTTCTAGTACTCTTGCATTGTCAAGAGACCATTTGGCCAAAGCAAGCATTCTTAAATACCCACATCCGCAGGCTACAACGATCTTAGCCACTTAAACTATATTAAATCAAATTGTCCCTCAAAAAAAAAATGAAATTATGAGAAATCTAAAGGTCTTAAACTATATTAGTTTAAGTTATCAAATAAGCCAGACTCCACTTATAAAGATAAATGATAAAAAAATAATTGATAAATTGAGTAATGTAATTTAATATAATCCCATATATGAATCTGATTCATATCAAAATTTCATATGAATATTGCACTGTGACCTTCAATCATTCTAAGTGCTTTTAAATGTTATCCTCTAGTAAGGCTTTGTAGCACATATATATATATATATAGAAAATTTCCAGTGGGAAAAACAATCATTGTTTTCTGATTATCATTGAAACAATAATATGAATATATACAAGATACAATACTAGCTATACTAGGATAAAAGAAACTACCTAATGGATACAACAATTAAGTCCTAATATAAGCTTAATTACATAGCACATACACGACACAAAATAAGGGAATAAATCCCAGTGCAACAAGGAAAGTATCTTAGGAGATATTGAGAATATATAAGAATATCCAATAGGATATTCACAAGATATTAGGAAAGTAATGGGAATCGAATCCCTCTAATTATTACAATAGCAATATTTCAATACCCCCTCTCAAGTGGGAGCATGAAGATCGTGAATGCCCAACTTGTGAATTAGAAATAAGGAAAAAGAAGGATTGAGGGGCTTAGTGAGAATATCAGCAGGTTGAAAGGCACTGTAAATGTGGTGGGCAGCAATAAAACTATGCTGGAGGCTATCCCAAACAAAGTGGCAGTTAATCTCTATATGTTTGGTGCGCTCATGAAAAATAGGATTTGCTACTATATATATCGTGGCTTGATTGACACAGTGTAGAAAAATTTTGGACGAAGAACTGGAACACAAAGATCCTTGACCAGTTTCCAGAGCCACTTTAATTTACACAGACTAACCTCCATGGAACAATACTCTGCTTCAGCGGATGAGCAAGAAACAACATGATGTCTCTTGGTCTTCTGAGAGATGTGGGAGCCTTTCGAAGAAATAAAATAATCGGTAACAGATTGCCGGGTAATAGGGCAACTAGCCCCATCAAAATCACGGTAGGCAGTAGAAATCAGGGGGAATCAACACGCAACAAGATTCCCCAGCTAGAGCGCCCTTTGAGATGACAAACAACTCCAAGGGTGGTGTGAAATTTACAAGTGCACAGATATTTTAGCAAGTAATAAAGTAAAGAGTAAAGATCGTCCCACAAGAATTAGTATCTAACTAGAGAAATCGCCTACTTAACCAGACTTAAACAAAAAATAAGTTGATTGATTTGTATTTAAAAACTATTGAAAACTAATAATGAAAATTAACAAATAAAAGAAAATTGTTTAAGAAAAGTTTATGATAAAAAACGGACTAAGGCACCCCTAATTCAGTCTACTTCTTTTATTCCTATGTTTGATTTATTCTTGATTAACTCTTGATTTGGTTAAGGGTAGAATACCCATGAATAAGATAGACTCACTCTCGTGCAGTAAAAAACTCCTAGCCTCACTAATAAACCAATCATATCTCTACGTGATTTTAAAAAACAAGATTGCATACACCTCTGTGGACCTTCCCTAACGTTCGTTTTGTTACTTATTAGGAAATGCACAAACAAACCGAATCCATCTCTAGTCAATTTTACGATGTATTGTTATTACCTTGATCCAATTAAATCTAGTACCTATCGGTCACTAGAAACGATTTATGAATATACAATAATTGGCCAAAAACTCGCAAGGATTAAGAACAAAGAAGAACAATTAACCAATAATAAAATAAAAGATTAAACCTTTAATTAAATAAAAACAACCATATTTATAAAAGTTTCGACTTTCAAATAAGTCATTAGTCACAAATAAAATGATCTATTCATAATAAATAAAAGAAAATAAGGTTTAGAATAAGCCTATGGGTTGCCGCCGAATCCGTCTTCCGAGTGTTGGGTAAAAAGATATTTAAAAAAATGTGTATTAGACTAAGTCCTAAGTTTCCCAATTTAAATAGAGGTTACAAACTCAAAAAGAAATTTCTAAAATTGGAAAAAAAATTATTGAAACTCTAAAACTCTAAAATTACTAAAATAAGTAATAAATAAAATAAAATAAATAAACAAATAAAATAAAATAGGAAAGTTGGGGCGCGACGTTTCCGCAACCAGTTAACATTTATAACAGAAATCGGGCCAGGGATCATGTCGCGGAAACCTTCTAACAGGGATTCAATTAAACCCGGCGCCTGGAGTACAAATCCTGAGTCGGTTCTTCTTTCTTAACAAAATAACGCCGAATTGATCTTCTGGCATGTTTCCCGAGACAACAATTTTGCAATTCAAATTGCAACACAACCACGTGCATATGTCTGCGCTTTATCTTGACTTTTTTCTTTTATTATTATTTTTTTTCTTTTTGCACTTAAGTTTTCAAATCTTTGGTCTTTACTTGAGCCTCTGCAAGTTGAATAAAGTATAAAGGAGATTATTTGTTCTAATTAAACCCAATTTACACTAGAATTTAATTAAAAAAATCAAATTAAGCCCAAAAACTAGTGAAAATATCACTCTATCAACTCACTCACACTTAGATGTTTGCTTGTCTCAAGCAAAAAACTTTAGAAAGATCGAGAATAATTCAAATTAAGCATTCTTCATAAAAAAAAATCTCAAATTCATCAAAATATAACATTAAACCATTTCTCTCCAAATTTGATCTAAAAAAACAAGTATTCGATTATCTTCTATAACTAAAGCAAAACTTTGTATAAGTGTAATTATTGACCATAGAGAGTATAAAAATAAATATTATACAAGGTTTACAAATCACACAAAGAAGATTAAGTTTTAAAAAAAGCGATCGTTCCATAGGCTTATTCTTCATACCATCTCTCTACTAATCGAGGCTTTCCAAACTCAATTTAGATCAGGTATGACTTTTAAGTTTGTAATGTAAGGTTAGGGCATTGATGAACAAACGAAGGATAAGGAATTCAAAATCAAAGGAAGAGAGAGCTTGCAAAAAAATCGATTGAACAACAAACTTTCTAACTTTGCTTTTGCTCCAAATAGTTTTCAATAAAAACTTTATCAACCAAATATCTGATCATTCACAACAATTTCTTTCTCTTCTTCTACAATCTCTTTTTCTTTTTCACAAATTAGTCATGGTATCCTGATAGAGTTGATTTTTAGTACAAATAAACACATTAAGTTTTAATTATTAGCTTCTAAAAATATTTTATTAAACATAATTATTATATTTTATTTATTTTATTTTGGTGATAGAAGAAAAGAAGCCCATTAAAAGAGAGCAACTCACCAATTGAAGAGAAAAAGGAGCCCATCACAAAGAAGCCCAATAAAAGGGCAACCCATGCGAGAAAAGAAAAAAAGAAAGAAGCCCACGGTAGAGAGGAATTAGGAAAAAGAAAAGGTGAAGTCCAATAGAATGAGGAAAAGAAACGAGAGTTATAATTGGAATAGAATAAGAACAGAGCCGAGATAATTTTAAAAGGGGAACTGCAGCGAGAGACAAAAAATATATAGAGGGAGAGAACTAGAGGGCTGGGGAGAAAAGAGAACAGAAAAAAATTAAAAAGAGAGTTGACGGAAAGCCGCGGGAAGAAAAAGAAAAAAAGTGCAACAGGCATAAGCAGCTTTAGCCGCAGCACCACAGAAACCAAAGCAACTGTGCAGCAGCTAAGGCAGCCGCAATTTGAAGCAGCTGTTCGACGCACAGCAGAAGCATAAATCAAAGCTAAAATTGGAGCAGAAATTTTGCAGCAGCTGAAGCAGAGTGCTACGTGTTCAACAGAAATTTTACAACAGCTGCGAAGAAGCTGTAGAAATCAAAAGCAGCTGAAGCAGATAGCAGAAAAATCCAGCAGTGCAGAAAAATTCCAGCAGCTGTGCAGAAATTCCAACAGCAGAAATTTTCAGTAATTTTCTCTTGGAAGAAACCCTAGCCATGATTTTCTCAAATAAATTGGTTCCTTTTTTCCCTTTAACCATGAACTAACTTTAATTTTAGAATCATGATGAAACACTAACTATGTGACTTTAATTTATTTTATTTTGGGAGATTTATTCTATTATTTATGTGATTACATATCTTTGCAAATTTCTTGGTGTGATGCAATTAATTCTTTGCGATGTTCTTGTAGAATAATTATTTGGTTTAATTGATATTTTTATCCATGCTTAATTCTTGTAGTCTTGACTATGAGAGATATGTGATTTTTGCAAGTATATTGTAGATTTTAGAATTGAATAGTCCATACTAATTTTAGATGATTTATGTCATAGAATTGAATAGGTCATGCTAATGGTTAGATGGATTATGTCATGCATTTAAGAACAATATATTTCTTTAGTGAATCGAAGCTTGTAGCCTAGATCACCACATAAAGGTCTAATCTTTTCTAGTGGTGGATTCAAGGTTCTAACTCATCTCTTTTGGTTAATCTCGTGTTAGTTTTAATTTATTTAGTTTGTTTATTAGTTTTAATTAATTTAGGAATAATTTTTAGATAATATAATTTCATTCTTCTTTTTACAAAATTAATTTAGGAAGATAATAATTTAAGTAGTTAAGCCTTTCTCTGTGGTTCGATACCCTAATACTTCTGTATTACATTGATCATGTGCACTTGCAAGTATTGGGTTTAAAACTTTGTTATAAAAATCTCGATCATATCCCTTTTTACATCTTTTTTCACAATATTCATCAATCTCTTCCAAATCACAAAAACATATCCCGAGGAGCAACAAAATTGAGAATTAGCATCAAGCTCTCTATAAAATCAAGGGTAAATGTTTAAGTTATTTAAGGAAGGAAATAATGTATAAGGCTCAAAAGGTACGAAGGTAAATTGAAATTTGGATAAGCTTGAAAGGCACAAACGAGTCAAAGAAGGTCCATGACCATCATTTCTAAGTCAAGTAAGGGAAAATCTTTCTATTTCACCTCAAGAGGTGCTAAAATAAGTTATAGAACGTTATAAAAGAACACATCAACTTTATGCAACTCAAAAACAAGAGTAGGATTTATTAAATACTAACATGGCCAATTATGCTCAAGTAAAGTCATACAAAAGTTATGAAGACATAGAACACAAGTATTATCAACCAAGTTCAGAAATTAGCATTCAAACACTCTATCTTAATTTATTTAAGAAATTTCTAAAAAATACTCAATAAAAATCATCCTTCGATTGAAAACTTTTCCTTTCATTTTTTTCAAAATTTTTCAAAATAACCACAAAAATGAAAACCTACCCCCACACTTAAACTCAACATTGTCCTCAATGTTGAAAAAATAAGAAGTACACAAGGGGTAAGAGAACTTAACCGAATTGAAAAATTTGTCCAATAAAGTTCGTTTGGTTCAGCTCGTCATCCAGAAGGCTCTCTGAGGCGCGATCAGATAAAAAATTACTAACATATCTTTGGAATTTTTATTTTTATTTTATTTATTAGGTTTTTTTGGACTAGGGGAATTAAGGAAAAGCAAAGTAAACTAAGAGAGACTTAGATTACTAAGAAAAAAAAAGTTAATCCTCTGACGAGAAAAAGACTCGAAACAAAATTAAAGAAAAATAGTTCTTGTTTATAGTCTCGAGCTTGACTTCCTTTTTAAGTGCTACGATCTAGGAGGATGTTTGAGAAGATAAACTTCTCCACCTATGGCTTTTTTTTTCCTTTCAAATCTCCTTTAGCGTTAGGCCCTTACATGTAGAATTCTTTATCTTCAGATTCTCTTCTATAATTTCTATTGCAAATGTTGTTTCTTCCTTGAAAGATTTATGCATTTTTAAGATTTGTTTTACTACAACAACTCTAAAAGGGAACCAATTATGGAAGCATTAATGACATTTAAAGCACATAGAGATTCTTCATTGGAGGAATTATTTGATAACTCAAATATATTTAAAACTACAAATTCATCCCGAGCCCTTAACTTTAGTTGAGCTTTTTCTACATCAATTAAAGTTTGACTAGTGTTCAGAAAAGGTCTTCCTAATTAAGAATCACCCTCCATGTCAAGAACAAAGAAATCCACAGGGAAAGAAAGTTTATCAATTTTTCATCCATTTGTAAATACATAGTAGTGTTCTTAATTTCCTTTAATCCAAACTTTCGATAAACAGTAGAAGGCAGTAAATTGATACCAACCCCTAAATCAATAGCACTTTGTTAAATAAAAAATCACCAGTAGACCAAGGAATTTGGAAACTCCCTGGGTCTTGAGCTTCGGTGGTAATTTCTTCTTCAAGATCGTGAACATTCTTCGTTTAAATACAATTGTTAGAATTTGTTCAACTTCTTTTTGTTCTCTAATATGTCCTTCAAGTACTTCACGTATGATGGCATCTGTGCTAAAGCATCTACAAGAGGAATGTTAAATTCTTGTTTCTTGAATATTTGAAGAAACTTCTTAAAGTGAGAATTCATAATATTAGGAAAATGAAGGGAATTAATATCAATATTATCATTGTTACATTCCACCTTACCTTTCTTACCTCTTCCCTCTATAGAATTCTTTAAAGTTTGGGGCCCATCGGAGTGGTTTCTTCTTCCTTTTGTTCTTTCTCCATATGAATGGATGTGATGGCCTTTACTTCTCATGGGTTTTACTCTGTATCACTTGGATAGAGATCCAGGAGGTCTATTAAAAATAGCAACTAATAACTGCCCTACTTGTACCTCAAGATTCCTTATGGCAGCCTTCATATTTTGCTTGTCCATCTCTATGGCCTTGAAGAGGTTTCTTGGTTTGATAAAGAGGCAGAGGTTTTTCATGAATTGAAACATTACTTTTTCAAAATTGGTCCTTTTTTCTTGTGGAGGTGGTGATAGTGGAGTTTGCATTTAGACCAGATTATTTTGTCTCCATCTAAAGTTATGATGATTTCTCCACCCAGGATTATAGGTAGGAGCATACGAGCCATTCCTTCTGTTATTCTATCCAACAAATTTAACATTGTTAGTTTTAAAATTGGAATTTACCACATTACCTTGCCCACATTGACCTGTATGGTGATTTCCATAATAGAGCTCGCATTGGTTATTTAAGGCAGCTACTTGTAATGCATCAAGTCTTCAATGAAGAGTTTTGAATTGTGTCATCACATCTTCTCCAATGAGATTTGCGTCCATCATACTTACTACTTTCTTTGTAGAAAGATATCTTGGACTATACTTTTGAGAACTACTAAGTGCCATCTTCTCTATTAAGTTCTAAGAATCTTCCTCCAAATTTGACATAAAAGCTCCTCCAATTTAGCCAAAAAATCAATAGAATTAGGAAGGAGAGAATCTATCCATGCTCGGGCTTTATCCCTTAAAGAGAAGAGGAAAAGTTTTAGCCTTTTTGCGTCTTCATAGACTCCATTGATTTGAAAAGTATCGCAGATCGTCAAGAAATTCTCAATGAGAGTTTGAGGATCGTCGTTCGGCTTCCGAAGAAAGAATTGTTTAAAACTATCTGAATGTATGCCAGTTCAATCTTAAAAGTTACAAACATGATTGCTGGGCAATTTATGGCCGGATCGATTCCCTTATCTTTGGCTTGGTATAATCCTTTAGAGTCATCAAGTTCGTCATCTTAGGAAATGAAAAAAAAAAGAAAAAAATTGCGTAGTTTTTAAAAAATGAGATAAAAGTAAAATGGCTTAAACTCAAGTTTAGTATTAAAAATCCACACTAGATAAAAACAATCCCCAACAACGATGCCAAAAACTTGATGTGAAATTTGCAAGTGCACAAATATTTTAGCAAGTAATAAAATAATGAGTAAAGATCGTCCCACAAGGATTGCTATCTAACTGGATAAATCGCCTAGCTAACTAGACTTAAACCAAAAATAAGTTGGTTGATTTGTATTTACAAACTGTTGAAAACTAATAATGCAAATTAACAAATAAAAGAAAATTATTTAAGAAAAGTTTATGATAAAAAATAAATTAAGGCACCCATAATCCAGTCTACTCCTTTTATATCCTATTGTTGATTAATTCTTGATTAACTCTTGATTTGGTTATCAGTAGAATTCTCGTGAATAAGCTAAGACTCACTCTCGTGCGGTAAGTTTTAACCTTGCTAATAAACCAATCGTATATCTACGTGATTTTAAGAAACAAGACTGCATAGACCTCTGTGAACCTTTCCTAACTTTTGTTTCCTACTTATTTGGAAACCGCACAAAAAAACCGAATCTATCTCTATTCAGTTTTACAATGGATTGTTATTACCTTGATCCAATTAAATCTAGTACATTTCGATCACTATAAACAATTTATGAACATGCAATAGTTAGCTAGAAAATCGCAAGTATTAAGAACAATTAACCAAGAATATGATAAAAGATTAAATCTTTAATTAAATAAAACAACTATATTTCTAAAAGTTTCGACCTTAAAAAAAGGCCTTAGTCACAAATAAAATTAGTTACTCATAATAAATAAAAGAATGGAAGGTTTAGAAAAAACTTGGAGAGCCGCCCTCGAATCTATCTTCCGAGTGTTTGATAAAAAGATATGTAAAAAAATTATGTATCAGACTAAGTTCTAAGCTCCTTATTTAAATAGAGCTTACAAACTTAAAAAGAAATTTCTAAAACTTAAACTCTTAAAATTACTAAAACAAGAAATAAATAAAATAAAAATAAATAAATAAAATGAAATAGGAAAGTTAGGGCGTGACGTTTTTCGGTGCCAGATACACAAACCCAACACCACTTAAATTTAGAACAAAAATTGGACCAGTGATCAGTGTTGCAAAAACTTTCTAGACAAGGATTCAATTAAATCCAGTGCTGGGAGTACAAATCCTGCACCAAATCTTTTTTCTCAACAAAACCATGCCGAATTGACCTTCTGGCACAAGTCCTAGACAACAGTTCTTCATTTCAAATTGAAACACACCCAAATGTCTATGCTTTATCTTGACTTTTTTCTTTTACTATTATTATTATTATTATTATTATTATTATTATTATTATTATTATTATTATTTTATTTTTTTTGCACCTTATGTCCTCAAATCTTCATTGATTTTCACTTGAGTCCCTGCAAATTAAATAAAGTATAAAGGAGATTATTTGTTCTAATTAAACTCAATTTACACTAGAATTTAATTAAAATAAATATCAAATTAAGCCCAAAAATTAGTGAAAATATCAATTTATCAGAGGGTCGCATTCCAATGATCAAAATGAGGACTTTGCATAAACTGTGCCAGAATGTGAATAGAATAAGCAAACTCAGGACGTGTAAGAGTAAGATAAATCAGCTTTCTGATGAGACGGCGATATCTGCCAGGCATATCAAAGAAGTTACAAGTGGATTGGACAAGCTTATGATTTGGTTCCATGGGAGTGGAAACTAGCTTGGCTCTGGTCAATCCGGCCTCAACAACAATTTCTAAGACATACTTCTACTGACACAAATAAATGCCTGTGGAATTCAGGCAACCTCAATCCCGAGAAAATACTTCAAAGCACCCAAGTCTTTCATTTGAAAAGTATCACTCAAATATACCTTAAACTTATTCACTACGGGAAGCGAATTCCCAATAATTAACAAGTCTTCAACATAAATGAGGGTACACAAGAAAATATCTCCAGCGTAATATGTAAATAAAGAATAATCGACATAGGACTGAGTAAACCCAAAACAACGAAGTGCATCTGTGGGTTTAGAAACTCAATACCTGGGTACTTGCCATTAGTCGCACAAAGATTTCTTCAGTCTGCATACTTGCCTTGGATTAGCGTTCTGAAATCTCGGCAATGAACTCATATGCACGTCTTCCAGCAAATCTCTATGCAAGAAGGCATTGTAAACATCAATTTCATGCACTGGCCAATTCCAAGCCGATGCTACAAAGAGCAACGTGCAGAGACCATCTTTGTAACAGGAGCAAAAGTCTATGTAATATCCACCCCCTCTTTCTGTGTATCTCTGAGAATGACCAAGTGTGCCTTGTATCGTTCAATTGTGCCATCGGCCTTATGTCTTGTATACTCATTTCCTATGAAGAGCCTGCTTGCCAGGTGGTAACTATGTTAACCCCTGAGTACCATTCTTTTCCAAAGCATCAATCTCCTGCTTCATGGCATCTCGCCGCTTAGGATTAGTCACAAAATCAGAATACTGTGTGAGTTCAGAGTCTCCAATTACAGAAGCTAAAAACTGCTTGTGTGAATCAAAGAATTTATTACAAGTCACATAATTTGTGAAAGGATACAGACTTTCATTGGCTGCCGTGGAGTTAAGTGGAGCAGAGGGAGGATTTGATTTTTTTGAGTACCATACCTTATTGCGCACACAGTACTTAAGTCTTGGAGAAATTTTCTTTTGCCTTCCACTTCTCCGCAAACCCTCATTTTCCTGAATGATGGGTCCAGTTGGTGGAGGAAATCGAACCTCCACCGGATCACTTAGTGAGTCCAATAGCACATCACCAGGTCCACGGCCCAAGGGAAGCGGCAGCCCAGAAGAAGGTCCAACATCTTCGACAGTTGCAGTGATTGGGCTCGGCAAGGGGACTAGACCGCTAGGGTTATATGGCCCACGCACCTCAGATGAGGTGACTGGCTCTCGGACCCAAATTGCAAGTAAACATTAGAATCCATACTATTAATGTTAGAATCCACAACAATAGTCTGTAAAATCAAGCCAGACAATTTGTTGCCAATTTCCGATTTCTACATATGGAAAGTGAATGTAGTTTCGTCAAATACAATATCCCTTGAAATAAAAACTTTCCTATCTTAAAAAACATATCATTTCTTGCCAAACGGATAATCCATGAAAATGCAAGGTCAACTAGGTTCTCGAAATTTATCCTTCGGCAACTTGTGATCATGTGTTAAAGCCAAACATCCGAAAACTTTCATTTGAGAATAGGAAAGTGCAATACCATGAAATAATTCAAAAGGTGTCTTTCTTTTTACAATTTTAGGAGTGTGGTTTATAAAGTAATCTGTCATAAGTACACACTCCCCCCAAAACCTTTTGGCAAATTTGATTGAAAGAGTAACGCTCACACCACATTAAGTATGTGACGGTGTTTGCGTTTTACCCGACTATTGTGTTGAGGAGTTCCCACTACACAAGTTTGATGAAGAATTCCTTTGTCACCAAAAAATTTTTAAGACAAACAAACTCTATCTCATTATCACTTCTTACAACTTTAATAGTTTTATGAAATTGGGTTTGCACCATTGTCACAAAATTTTTCAAAATATGGGCAACTTTCTTTTCTTCAGCAAAAAGTAAATCTAAACAGATCTTGAAAATCATCTATTATGGTAAGAAAATAAAAGGTACCACAGGTAGATGCAAAATTATACGGACCCCACAAATCACAATGAATCATATTAAATGGAAGCATTATTCTGACTTAAAGGAAAACTTTCACATGTTTGCTTAGCACGTAAACAAACAACACACGTTTTATTCAACTTATGTTTAACCAGAGAAGATTTTCCTAACAAATTTTCCCTCACCAAATTTTAAGGATGTCCTAATCACATATGCCACAAATTATTTGATTCCAAACAGACTGCACATCCGGTAAAAAGAGATGACATAGGCAACAATCCCTACAGAAAAATTATATTCTCTTACTCACTCAATCCAATCGGTATCCTCGAGATACGGTCATATACAACACACAAAATCATTAAATAAAGTAATAAAACAATTAGCTCCGTTCATTAATTGCCTAAGAGAAATCAAGTCACATTTTAAACCCGGAAGAAAAAGCACATTATTAATAGTAAAATTTGGGCCAAGATGTGCACTTCCTTGTTTTGCACCTACCCTTCCATTCTATTAGGCAATTTAATATAGTAAAAGACAAGTAGATCTTATATTCTTAAGCAAGTCTTTCTTACGAATCACCACTATGTAGTGAGAAAATCCTGAATCCATAATCCACTAATTATATTTTTTTCTAGAAAGTTTATTTGAGGTGCAGTGATTTTCGAGCATGGTCTGCAAGGGGTGCCACTGTTCGTTTTAAAGACCCGGTAACCGAGCTGCGGCTGGTTAGCGCCGGTAAGACGCCATTGCTGCCGCCTACATCAATCTCCACCACAATATTCCCCTATCCAAGACCAGGCTGCACACCTCTGTTCTGCTGATTTCCCTGACCACCGCTTTGCTGCGTCCAAGACCAGAACCACCGCTGTTTTTTATTCTTTCGTCCCACTACTCGGGGAAACCATGCAATTAGTAGAAACTAGTCATCTCATGCCCTTGCTTATGGCAGTGAGCATCAGTGGGACGTGGGGTTGTCATATTTGGAGGAGCTTTGGTGACGACAAAAACCACACCGCTGCCTGTTCCTTTTTCCGTTGAAGCACGGGAGAGGTTCCGGTGCTGTTCTTCTTTGCATATCCGACCAAAGACAATCTTGATCTTAGGGAGAGGCTTCTCTCGTATGATATTTGACCGTACATTACCATAGGTGGAATCACTGGGGGCCAGGACGGAACTAAAACAATATGATTGGGGGTTGGAGGAAAAAAAAATTTGCCAGAATTTCGTCTATAAAATGATGCATTCCATGTACAAAAGACACTCAAATAATTCCAAATTTACATGTAATATAGCAAAAGAATAGGTAATCGTCCATTATCAATGAGGAGTGATCACCCATCACTCACGGGATAAACATTACAAATTCTAAATTTACATTTAATATAACAAAAGAATAGGTAATCGCCCATTACCAATGAGGAGTGAGCTGCTGTTGTGCGCCGGTGCGGGAGATCGGGGAGAGAGAAGAAGAAAAATGAAATTGATTTTGTTGTTTTTGGTGGAGCAGCCGAGGGTTTGTTTTTTTTTTTTATAAATCAGTCCCTACATTTTGTGGGGGCTAAACTGAAAAAAAAATTTGGGGGGCTTAAATATAAAAAATATAAAATTTTTTTTAAAAAAAAATTCCTGGGTGGGCTCGAGCCCACCCGAGGCTGTGCGTAGGTCCGTCCCTGCTGGGGGCCATAAGAAACGGATACACTTGCTTATCTTCTCTTTACTTGATGATAAGAGTGGTGGCATCAGATATGGATAATTGCATGTAACGTTGCAATTCATCCCAAATTTTCTTCAACCGATTATTGTAAGCATTTGTGGAATCTCTCCTTGTTTGCAGTTTATTAACCCGACTTTCAACTCATATTTTCTTGGATCATTACTTATCAAGAATCTCTCTTTAAGATTTGTCACAGTTCGTCTGTTCGTTCCAAATAATTTATAGATGATCTTAAGTCTGGTTCGATCGTGTTAAGAATCAATAAGATAACTAACGTATTAATCTCCTACCATTTGTCCTCCTTTTTCGGATCATTCTCTGGTATTAGAATAGTTCAATCAATGAATCTTAACTTCTTTTTCGAATGAAGAGTCAAACGTACAACTTTGGCTCATTCAATGTAAATATGCGATTGACCCTTGTGCACCTTCCTTCAATTGAACTGGGTGATGATCTTCCCAAATCTATCCGATGACACTACGTAATAAGTATCCTTCTTCGTCCTATTTTTTTGGTTCGGACTTTCTTCCTCTGTGTCTGAAATATCATTAGTTTCATCATTTTTCTTATCTTCTTTACTCATTGTGAGCTCTGATATCATAAAGCTTTCAATAAAAAAAAAAGTGTTCTTTCTAAATCAATGAAACAATAATGGTAATATATACAAAATACAATACTAGATATACTAGAATACTAAAATTCCATAAGAAAACTACCTAACGAATACAAGAAGTAAGTCCTAATCGAAGATTAATCACACAGCACATACACGGCACAAAGAAAAGGGAATAAATCCCAGTACAACAAGGAGAGCACCTTAGGAGATATTGAGAATATATGAGAATATCCAATAGGATATTCACGAGATATTAGGAAAGTAATGGGAATCAAATCCTTCTAATTGTGAAATAGTAATATTCTAATATATATTATATATATTATAGTGACTAGGAATAGCAATGGGGTAGGTGGGGGTGAGGATCTCATTTCCCGATCTCATCTCTATCTCCCTACTTTGTCTCTATTTTTGTGTTTGGGTATAAAATTTTCATCTTCAATTCATATCTCTTAATTATCCCTATCCTTGCAAAAAAGCATCTAATCATGTGTAACATTAAAAAAATTCATAAGCTAGTACAATAATCTTCAACCTAAATAATACATAACAAAAGTCCAATTAGTATTAAAATGAGTGTCGAATTGAAAGTGAATAATAGAGTGATATCTTTATATATATATATATATATGTAATGGGGATAAGTGATAATGAATGAGGATGAGTGGAGAGGGTGGAAATGGAAAGAATCTAATCCTCGCCCCTATTCCTTCCCTAAATTTGTGGATAAAATTTATCGGCATCCCTTACTTCTACACTGAACTACTACAATGGACAAAGTTTTTTTCTCAACGATTAGAAATAGATTACTTTCGGTGTTGTGTCCTAACCAATAAAAATAATGCTAATAGCTTTTCAAATTAATATTGTCATATCTCAACGCTAGTCTTGAAAATAGAAATATATATATATATTCAAACTAAGACTTTTGTTTTGTAATACTTCTACACTAAATTACTACATGCAATAAACAAAACTTTACTTCCGCGCATTGATAAGAAATATAGATTATCTTCGGTGTAGATACTTCTACACTGAACTAGTATGGTGAACAATGCTTTACTTTTACTCTGATAAAAAATATAGATCATCTTCGGTTCGCAATGTCCTAACCAATAAAAATAATGCTAATATTTTTTCAGACTAATGATAGTCTGAAAAGTAGAAAAAAGGAACAGGAACTTAAGAAAATTAGGAAAATAAAAGTTTTTCTTTTTACATGATTGATCCAAATTTTAAAACCATCTTTCTTGCATGATTTGGTCATTCATTTACAAGGAAAGGCCCCTCTCTATCCTGCAACTGATCATCTTTGGAAGATATGTGCTACCCTCTAAAAACTACTACATTTCCCTAACAGTAAAACATTACCCTTTTTACATTTTCTTTCAATGCTGGCAATGGTCGGACACCTGCAGACTCTCCTCCTCCTGAGCGATTAGTGCCTTTCCGGCCAGCAGCAGCACAACCGTTCTCTTGCATATCCGGTTCCAAGTAGAATCTTGCGCGAAATGCAGCTAAATGGGCATAATAAGCTGGAGGAACTGCGAAAAAGAGAGCAGCAGTACATGAAAATACTGAAAGAATGCAGTACACCATATAAACTATCAAACTTTGAAATGGTAAAAGAATCATGGAGAAATTTTCATCCCCTAAGCCACAGAGCACTATTTTTGCGTCCATTTCAGTTCTCTTCTTCTGTTTGGGAAGGGGGAAAAGGGGGCGGTCTTTTACCACTTGTTTGACACACCATGTACTTTTGACTTACCAACAGAAACGGAGCGCGTGCACCTTGCATATGTATAACAAAGATTGTTGGTCAATGATTGAATTCCATCTGCAGTAAAATTGTTTTCGTCCCATAGAACATGGTAATGAGCCGGTCGACTAGTCCCCTGAGGAATAGAGCAAGCCATTACTATTTTATCCTAAATGCATAATAGGCTAAATAAATAATAAAGATGAAACTACAAAATGAGGGGCAATGAAATCACACTTTGACACCAATGGGGCAATAAAAAAATTGGCTTCCGAATTGAGTTTCATAGGCTTTCATTAGTATTCATTAAATGCAAAATAACAATATAAAGAACTCATCCTTAATGAAACTGCTGCTGCATAAGAATCATGTTTACCAAGAAAGAACTACACATTGTTTCTTGTTGGCATCAATGATCAAAATTCTGATTTAAACATTTCCTTTCTCTAGTTACAGCATCAATTAAATGTCATTCCGGGATAATCAAGAATAATGTGCTAGACCAGAAGAAACGACATTGATGTTTTACCTTGATACCCGCATGGCTGCAAAGATAAAAGTCGAATTCGGTCGGGTGACAGATTTTGGAATCAACTACAGTGCCTAACCAAAGAAGAAAACATCATGATGTAAACAGAATTATAGGCAAATAAGTAATTTAGAGAGAAAAATACAGTAGTAGCAACTAACAACCACCTGGCAAGATATTTCCGCTCTTATCAATGCTACTCCGGTCCCTATGATTATTAGCAAATAGACGAGTATGATGTCGCTTTTGTACCACAATAAAAGTAACTGGTGGCTGGTAGTTTGGTTCTAGAGAAGCGCAAGCCTAAAATAGATTTCTTGTTGATCAGAGCTAGAATATAATTGGTTGCAACTACAGCAAAAAGAAACTTGTAACTGGAAGAAAAGCAACTAGAATTTAGGCACTTACTTTCCGGATGGCATCTAATTCAAAAAGTAGGACCTGATAGAATTGCCCTTCACTTACGCCATCCCTGCACAGATAACCTTGCATCAAATACATAATGTCTTTATCATAAGCAGAGAGGCATACATATCAAATGAAACTCCATTGACTCAATCAAACTTCCTTTACTCTTATTCAATTGGAATGTATGAAAGCATTAGCCAAATTATTTTATTTACTCGTATGCCCGCAAATGCAAACACTAATGCAAATTGAGAGAACCATTCAACCCCCAACAGCATCATACCACTCCTGTATTGCCGTGTATGCCCGCAAATGCAAACACTAATGCAAATTGAGAGAACCATTCAACCCCCAACAGCATCATACCACTCCTGTATTGCCGTGCATAATACCTGCCATTTCCTGAAGATTATCTAAGTCTTTCTTCTGTTTATTGGCCTTCTTCACTTCCCAATAATCAGGGGCTTTGGCCCTCAGAACTGCTTAATCTAAGCTTTTCATGAGTCCTCTAATTCTCTAGGCACTAAAGGTTACTGTCAGAAAATTCGAGAAGTAAATACCACCTTGTTCTATTCGCTGTAAGTAACCATATCATTTCTCAAACAACATGAAGGTAATGATTCTTTCATGCAACCTAGATAAGCCACTGTAAGGTCCTTGCGGATAGCAATTCCAGTTCGAATGATAACTAAGCACATTGAAATAGCAATTCCACTAACAATTTGTCGGTGCGACCATTCCAAAAGCAATTTTTGACAGCTTAATATATCAGATAGAATGGAAGAGCCAGCACTTGCAACTAGATTCACTGACCTATAAAAGATGATCCTCTGAGGCTTTTGTCCAGTTGCCTTTCTGAATGAAACCAGGAGATCCCTGCAATTAAAGGGAGCAAATTCAACTCCATCACCTCTCATATCACAACAATAATATCATTCAAAGGTAGGGGAAGAAACCAAATCATAAAAACACGAAGAGAAGTAAACATCCAACACAAAGAGAACCTCATACCGGATCATGCCACCACTGACCATTCCACGGACAGGATCATGCCATGTCTTGTACAGATCTTGAATAAGTTCCTGTCTATGAGCTTGCGCGCAAACTAGTCCGGCATATTTAGTGACTTCAGGCCAATCCTGAGAAGCTACAACCTACCATTTATGAAACATACAGCAGTTAAGAGGAATAATTCTAGGGGTTAAATAAAACAAAAAAGGAAGAAATGGAGAAAGAAGCTTCATTTAGAGGATAAGAAACATACAGCAGCTATTGAGGGACTGGAGTCCTCTCCATTCTCCGGATGGGTCACATCCGCTCCAAATATGATTGTAGGTATGTCACTGACCAATGGAATTCTGCAACTTATAGCATCCAAAAGAACTGTATTTCTGCCACCCATCTGTTCCAGAAATGATAAAACAGGAGATGTAAGAAAGAAGTTTACCGACTAATTGATTAAGCAACACTACAAAGCATAGCAAATAATGAACCAAAACTCGGCTAACAAGTATGGATAATCAGGATGTTCGATTATTTTATTCACACCTTAACATTAATCTTCAAGGATACATTAGCCAAATATTGCTTGTTGATCTTAAAAACATGTTTCGTCAGACAGCATTGAGAAATCAAACCAAGTTCAGTTTCACATATTCGCTTGAGATCACCTGTAAATAAGAAATAGATGGCATAGATTGTGCTTAGTCACTTGAATCTTCACTTTTTCTGAATCTAACCAAAAGTAATTTGAGTTTGACATGACATACCATATAACGACCCATTGTTGTCTGGTAAAATGGCTAGCAAGAGCTCCAATTCTTTTCCTTTTAGTTTGTTCATAGATGCATGATAAACATGCTTCAAAGCTTTCTCTACTTGGTCAGGCCTAGCATTGTAGATTGGAATAACAGGATCTGGATTGAATTCCTGAAATACAAGGGGTCACAACTGTTTAATGGACCAACGGCTAATAAAAACGATCCCCTCTAGTACAAGCATGAGAAACAACCGGAGAAATGAAGGAAATCCCACCATTCCAGATACTTGACACATTTGAGCCAGTTCATTGCAAAATCCACGTGCAACACTCTCTTGGACGCTTCTTGAGAAGTTGATGCATGCCCACCGGCAAACAGTCATTCCATTAATCATTTTCTGTGAATATATGAAGCACAGGAGTTCAGTTCAACAATAGCACCGCATTATCTTCTGGAGATATAAAGGGATACATATGGAATGTGTCACAAGTGCACTGGGAAAAGAAGAAATGAATATATTTTTGATTACTTAAGTATCTTCTGTACATTTTAGAGAAAGGAAACTTGAACATGTCCGTTACACGTCCAAGTTAATATGACGATATATCCCTCTTTTTTACATGAGAACTCCTAATCTAGAATTATTGTTATTGGCCAAAAACAGGAAAAGTTGAAGTAGGCTTCTGACAAGAGAAGGAAAAAAAAGAGAAGATAATACCTTATTCATCATGTTCCATTGTCCAACCTGAGGCAAACAATCCTTTTCCTTTCCAGTCTCATGATATTTCAACTACAGGTGAATCAAAAGTGAAGGTAAGCAACAAGAAATCAAAAACTGTTTCTCAAGAAGTAAATACTGATCTTAGGAGAATTCTACCCATGGAGCTGGGAGAACCCGGGCTTCCACAGAAGCTAGGTTTTCACTGATTTTGATCCCAAATTCTCTAGCATAAGGGTCTTGATCATATGCATTGTGTTGAACTGTCTGTATTGCAAAGCAGATAAACGTATCATACTTTGAATAAGTCAACTTCACAGAAAAATGTTTAATTTGACAAACAAAGCATACTAGATTGCATGTTGCTTGGAGAAATTCAAGGTTTCACATAAAAAATTTTCATATCAAAGTGTTCTGGTATTCTACATTGTTAATTCAGTTAGCTTATGTTAACCTCTAATAAGAAGGTCTATTGAAGAATGCAAGTCTACAATTAAAATAGTTTAGCTATGTCTCAAATGGCAGTTAAAACTTATGAAGTGCAAGACTTCAACCAGTTTGTCTTATAAAGCTCAGAGGCTTCCTTTGGGGAAAAATAAGAAGATTGAAATAAGCTCTTTGTTTGCAAGTTCCCCAAAGAGGGGAAAAAATTAAGGAACTCCAGCCTTCTCTTTATTGACTTTTAGTATCTGAAACTCTAGTACCCACATCCTAATTATTGTCGATTATCACAGAAGTGGAAGGTTCAACGGTTTAATTAACAAGGTCAATACTGACTCAAGAACATAGGCATGTGATGCCTCAGATTTTTCTGCTTACTATTCACATAAAGACTTAATTACGTCACCCCGCTTAATTTGTTAATAGTAAAGCATTTAATAAGAAAAAAAAGAAGGAAAATGCTTTGTCCATTTTTTTTTCTTTTGTGATTGATATCAGAGTGACATATATCCTTGGAGGTCAAAAATGGCTCAAAAATAAGATTTTCTCAGCCAATTGAATAACTAGTACTTTGAACTACCTGCAATATATCGTTTTCACGGTTACTTGGCCTCTGGCAAGTCACCTTCAAAAGTGCAGTAATTTGTTTTTCACTCAACCGTTTTGTATAGCGTTGGCCCTCAACAATTTTACACGCCTGAAAAACAGAGTAATTAGACCATTTACATGAAGATTAACCCCACTATCAAAAAGAAAGATTGATAGATGATTCTCCACCTCCATTGGTAGATAGTTAGCTTTTTTCTGGTTCCCAACTTGAAGGCATGGAAGATGAGTGTACTGAATTGTGAACCCATACATTTCTTGGAAGTATTCAACAACCGACTTCATGGTCGAGTTGTCATCAACTGGAAAACTGACAAAAATGAGAACTATAAATTTAATTTCCGTCCATTAAACAAAATTTCATGATAAGAAACAACAAATAAGTTTCAAATCATATTAAAGGAATTAAATGAAGAATCCCAAAATTTATTTATAAGAGTTTATTATAAGCTCCCTGCAAGGTAACCTAGGATTAGTCAGCAGACTTTATGACACCAGAATCTGATCCTAAAGCCTAACTGGAATTTGAGAATGGTCGGGTAATTAGTAATATGGGTTCTATATGGCATTATCATCTGTCCAACAAATTAACATCCCAATTTGGTGGATTCCGTTCCTATAGTTCTTATTTTATAGCGCAGTTTGGAACTTTTTCACATAAAAACTGATTTATTATTGGCCATACACAAAAAATATCTTACACTAGTTCTCTTGTGGGTTGAGATGTTAGCCCAGAAACACGATACTTTCTCCGCACGTTACCCCTGTGCGTTACTTCTACTTTCACTCCCCTAAGGGCCTTCTTGACCTGAAGAGAATTTATAAAAAGAACTTGATATTAGGTATCTAGCCAGAAGACTCTAGTTTAAAGTCATAAAAGGTGAAAGACAAATACCTTGACACGGTCAGAATCAGACAACTGCCTTGATAATACATCCTTTCCTAGTAGCTGGGCTACAAACTCTATCACAGGAAGAGCTTCAATGAATGCAGCTGAAGCCATATCTGTAGAATACAGGAAAAGTACAGGAAAAGATTACGAAATGTTAATGAACAGAAGCAGAATAGCTGTGCTATTTGCTCCTAAGCTAGCATCTAGTACCAATATTAAGGGACAAGCCCATCTGTGTTGGTCTTATACTCTGGTAGAATCCACACCAGGCCTCCAAGCCATCACCAAGCCTTTGTGGCCTCCGGATATCCGGAGAAAAGAACGATCGCCCAACGGGGCAATACCTATTATACGTGCAACATGAAGAAATATTATATTATACTTTTGCATAAATAATGAAGACATGTCAATTCTGTTTGAGAAAGTTGTCTGACAGCCAATCAAACCTCTTCATGGAGAGTTCTCGTAACACGATGTCAAGAATCTGCAGAGCGTCTTGTGGACCATCTGCACGCTTACCAGCGAGGAATTGGCCCAATTGATGCAAGTTTGCCCGAGCAACAAACTTGATAACAACTTTGTACTCCCTTTCACGCCTGAAATGCATGCAAGGATTTCACTCTTAACCGTATTAAAGTATAGACACATAGTTGATGAATTTTTCACCTTATTGTTAGAAAGCAACAGATTATTATTCTTGATATCATTCCAATTTTGGTATTATAAAAGGATGTTAAATTGCTTTTCAGAAGCAGTTTAAGTCTTTACTTTGGACCATTGATTCCATCCTCTTCATCAATAAGCTTAATGGTAAACTCCTTCCAGGCAAAAGGAAGTTCGCCAGCGGTATACAGACTCTTTCTGCCATCATAAGCCGGTAATCTCTTCCCCAAGTCAGATTCTTTATACAGTTTAACCAGCTCTGCTATAATAGCTCTGTTCACAGCTCTTGATGCCACCTCAGGAGTAATGGTGACCTGCAAGGTTCACAAATCATCCACGCATCACACAGAACAATAAGAACGTCATTAATTTCTCAAATATAAAGTCTCATTAATGCTTATTAAGAAGCAAAAGAACAAAGAGACAGAAGACTACTCAATTATACCTGTCAAAGTAACAGCAACCATAAGAAAAAAGAAGAAAGACCATAAACATATTAATGTCAGGCTAAGGGCCCCAATAGTAATGTGACAAAGAAATATATGGAAATCAGTACTATTCAGCAATTTGACCAAGAATATGAAGTGACAAGTAGTTTTGCGGTAAAAATGCACACTCTATCCGTTCTGCAGTCAAACTACATCCCTCCCCCCCGACCCAATGTACAAAAAATATGCTTAATGTAAAAAGATTCAGGAAACAAACTTACATCATACTGGTTCAAATCTTTGTCTGGCAGCTCAGCAAAGAAATGGTTGGCTTTTACTATACATTTTGTACCTAGTTGCCCATACCCTGGCCGAGGAGTAAAACTCAGGGACTTGCTTGAAGAAGGAAATAGTACACTCGCCACAGACAAGCTGTTTTCCCCATTCCCAGCAGCACACCCATTTTCTGCAGTTACTACTTCAATAGCTTCAGCAGGTTGTGCCGCCACAACCGGCTTATTCGCACCGGTGCAAGGCCTTGAACTCGGCCGCATAAAGGCATCACTCTGGTCAGATTTCCTGCCACCTCTTCCCCTTCTCCTTCCTCTATTTCTTGATGGAGGTGATTTCTGAGGTTCCTGAGATGGTGCCCCATTTCCATTTTGAACAGTCTTATTGGGGTTCTTTATAACTGTGTTCATGGGGTTATGAAACTGGGGTTTGATCACTAGGAGCTGTTCTGAGCTCTCTTTCATCTGCCTGATAGGCATGATGATAATGATAAGGATGATAGCTGGCTTATACTATTAACTAATGTCCACCAACTGCAAAAATTTCTGTTTAAAAACAAATATCCTTAGGCAGATGGCACAGTGCAAAATAGTCCTTCCTTTCTGCTGCCTTGTGGTCTTTGGTCTTCACTCATTAGTCATCACCCTTCATAGATTTAAGGCTATTTGTACTACATTTCCATAAACAGAAAATAGAACACAAGTCAGAAAACCAATCCCATCTCGACAAAATGAAGAAAACATATGGGAAAATGCAGAAGGTGAATCAGAATAACACACGCAAAAGTAAAAGATATGCGCTTTAAATTCAAAATTCAAGTATTTTCTCGCAGACTACAAGAGGTTACCATTTTTTGGCGATATAGAAACCACATTTGATTCATCAACTAAACCAAAAATACCCAAAAAACTCAAAAGGTGAAAAGTTGCAATTAAACATCTTTTGAGTACAGAGATTAATGAAGCATGAATGAGGGCCAAAGGCAGTAAAGATAATCAAAGACAAAAAAGAAATGCACGTCAGAAAATCTGAAAATTATGCCTTCAACATTAATCACTTGTAAAACAGCTAAGAAATTTGCTCAAGATCCCCAAAATTTACCATATTTTTCAAGATATACTTACAAGAAATATTTCAGAAAAAATAAGCTGAGAAAGAACCATATACATGGAGACAAAAAAAAAAAAGAGGGAACAATACCAAGAACCCAAATCCTATTAGATGCTTCTGTTGGAAACCCAAAATCTATGAACCAGGAAGGAAGGAAGCAACGAGGGCAAAATTCATGAATATAATATCCATATACAGATAGGCAAAAAAAATGTAATAAAAAAGAAAGCCAATAAAGTAATAGAACAGAGGAAATACCCAGGAGACAAAAACCATTCCTTCAATTTGTCTCCTAACCAACGCCAAAAACTTAGTAGTATCAGAAGAAGAAAACTACAAAGATTGGAGAGTAAATCCAAAGGAAAAAAAAGACGAATCATAATATTTCACATACATACATACGCACAAGTATTAATAAATGCTGTGAAGGAGGCCAAATATGACTGCTCAAGAAAAGGAAGAGAATAAAAACGCCTAGAAACCAACAAAAGTCACATAAGGTACTAGTAATAATATAAACAGGTAAAAGGAATAAACATTGAAAACCTCAGTTAAAATCACTATCTCAAGATAGGCCCCCGATTTCATTTGTTCCTAATAAAATACACTAAAATGCCACAACCCAAGGAATTAAGTGAACATACCAAAAACTTTGAACTTTGAAATCGAACCCCACTAATGGATGAACCTCTGGAAAGTCTCTTGATTCCTCAATATGTTTAAAGAGCTTATATTAAGCTTTAAAACTTTAAAAAGCAATGGGCTTTAAAAATCTTGAACAAAGAGAGAAAAAGGCATGGACTCAAAAACTGAAAAGATTGGGCTGCAAAAGAAGGGGAAGAGCTAAGCTAGAAAAGGGAGAAAATGAAAAAAGATGAGTTTTTGTGAATTGGGGTTCCAAGATTTGGGTTTGAAACTGATTTTTGGAGAGGAAAAAAGATGAGAGATGATGATGATGGTGATGAATCTTTTATACACGCATGCAAATGCTTTTGGTGTTTGTTTTTCTTTATCACGTGTAAAAGCAAAGGCTTATCAAAGGGGGCACTCTTTTGCTTTTTTATACTACTACTCACTCACTACTCTCTGCTCTCTATATAGCGTCTCTTCTTTCTCTTCTTTCTCTTCTTTCTTTGGCTTGTGGACTGATTTCCCAGCCTTGGTTTGCAGTATAAAAATGCACCATTTAAGGCAGTGTTTTATTGTTGGGAGAAAGGAAAGGGGGGGTTGGGGGTTTTGGAGGGGGGTAATATAGTCCAAGTTCAAGAAAGGGGAGTGATGTATATAAAGCAAAGAAACGCAGAAGAAGAATAATTCGAACATGCAGTCCTCATCAGCCTGCCTCTGCACACTTCACAATATGGGCTCTTTCCCTTTAGTACTCTCTCTTTCTTTCTCTATCCATGCATTTTTTCCTCTTTTCTTTTTTGACATAAAATTTGAGGATAAATACAAGGTATCCTTTCCGATAAGTTATGTGAACGGTGGCTTGAACGGTGATTTGTCACAATAAAAAAAATTTACAAATATTTAAAATGTTAAATTTTTGAATTTTTTTATTAGGTAAAAGAGTTAAATTCAGATTCTAATATTAAATAAGAGTGAAATTTTTTAAAGGTTCTAAAGATAGGTCTAAATTTATAATATTTTCATTTTAAATAAGATAAATATAATATATTTATATATTAATATTAATGTAAATATTTATAATTATTTTTAAAGTATTCATCTTAACATAATAATAACGGTTACTGGTAAGTATTGTAAATGCTACTAGCCTACTAAACTAATGAATCACACATTAAACTGGCAAATTGAAAATATGTTACCTCAAGATTTGAACTACTACTATAAAACAATTGAAATATATATTCTCTTCGTCCATACACAGTCTTTTTCAATTGTCACCTAAATTTAAAAAAGCTTGTTTTTTTTTATAGAATCTCCTATTTCAAATATATACTTTGACACTCACATCTTCTCTCACAAACGATTGCGATTTTTATTTCTCTATTATACATTTATTTAAATATTAAATAAATTTAACTTTTTCGAATTTCAATTATTCGTGGAAACATATCAATTAGTAGAACTTTTGGTAAAGAAAAGAAATACGGTGTATGAATTACTCATATATTCTTCTGAATTATATGTATCCACGAATTTAATTTGGAACTATTCTATATAAATGGACTATTCTATTTGTACAGATATGGTAGAGAGGCGAACTTGACCATTGTTTATCTATTAGTTTTCAGTTCTTTTCTTCATCGTAGAATAGAGCAGTTTGGTAACTCGCAAGGGTCATAACCTGCTTAACTATATGATAGCACCCGTTCTTTCTGTCCTTTCTCAACACTAGGTAGTGATAGTTCCCTTTCATGAATCTATCTTTGAAGGTATTTCGTTCAACACTCTAAAATTGATATTTTGCGTCTGTTTGAAACTACAAATATAAATAGTACTAGAATGGTTTAGTTTATTAATATTTCTTAGAAAGTGAAAATCTTTAATAATTAAGAAATAGAATAATGAGGGGTATAAAAGAAAGTTAAGAAATTAATTAACGTTTATATAAAGAAATGAGACTATAATTTATGAATGATGAAAAAGAAAAGTAAAATTATATCTGTACGGGACAGTGGGATTATTTAGTATTGAAATTTATGTTAGCTCTAAATAAAATTTTCAACATATAAAAAATTAAATAAAATATTTTCTTTATTTTTTCTATTTGTTACATTTTGTATATCATACAAATTAAAAAAATACGGAATTAAAGAAATCTTTTGTGTATATAAAGTAAATTACTCTTAACATACAAAATTTTCACATTATTTATTAACATTAAAAAGTACAAATTTTAAGTTGAAACTTATGTGGAGTGATTGATGGTGGGTGGAATTGATATTAGAAAATGGAAAAAATTATTAATGAGAAGAAATTAATTTTTTCATGACGCATTGATTTAGAAAACGATTGATATATTAAAAAGTATTTAATTAAAATTATATTAATTTTAATAACTTGATAAGTAAAAGGGATATCAAAATTTTTTCAGTGATAAGGTAAAAAGAAGGAACAGAGTACTACTTATTTAAGAAATACAAAATTCCTTTTGAAAAAAAAAAAAAAAACAAGTAATGTTGGGTATTGTTTATATGGTTGGGGTTGGCCTTGGAAGTGCTAAATCCAAAGCCTTTTTGTATGTGCTCTCCACTCTATATATCCATCTCCGAGCAAGCAAGGAGTCAAGGCTTTGGTCAGGTGTAACGGTCGGTTCAATGAGTTCCAAAGTGAAAGTGGGGTCCACACAGAGCTCTTTTTGGTTTTTCTTGGGTCCACAACATGTGTGGCCTTATCTACTTTTTGTATTCATGAGAATGATTATAAGGGATTTATAAAGAATTTGCGCCAAAACCTAAAAGAACGCATAAAAAATTTTAAATTATTTGTAAATTTTCTTTGTTTAAATTTATTTCTCTTTAAATATAAATGATTTTGACAATTATAATTATAAAGATTTTGTAAAAAATATCAATTTTAAAGAAAAATCACTCCAAAATATTAAAAGGTGAATTTTTAACCAAAAAGCTGAACTCCAATAGAGATCAGCAATATGGACTGGACGCGAGTAGTCCCTCCTTGCATCTGACCTAATTTTTTTCGACTGAAAACTCTTTTTTTTTTTAATTATGAATATCTTGTTATTTAGTTAGTTCATATTTATAATATTATTGAATAAAAGTTAGATGTAAATACTGATACATTCAAAAAATTTTCACAATTTGAAAATTATGTAGAACATGGTTATTTGTATGATACAAAGTTCTTGGTAGTATTTATCGACTCAATTGTAGATTCGCCAATCCATGAATTCTCTTATCCACGTTCCACGACTAAAATTGAGATTGAAAATAGTGTTCAATCTCACCCTAATCACTCGGAGAAAATATTAACATATTCTCCCAATTAAGATTGATAGTTTTCTTTGTATACATCTCAATTTAGATAAGGTGCACTTTGAGTCCAAGACCTTTCTCCTAATAGAAATGCTTCCACACCTAAACTACAAGCTTGTTGCAATTTAGCTTGATAGTTTGTTGCCTATTCTCTCTTTTAAGCTCATAGTAATCAATGTTTGTTAAGACACTATTATTAGTCCAAGGCTAACATTTCCTCCTCTTCCTTTCTCTCTAGTCCAAGTGTACTATGTCTTCTTTACTGTAACTTTTTTACTAGTCAGATATGACTAAAGGCTCCGATTGGTGATTCTCTTCGTCTCTTCTTTCTTTTTTGTTCTTTCATTTTCTTTTTTATTATAAATCATAATGAGTTTTTCTCAAGTTGAGCTCCTACATATTTCAAGACTTGGTATGATTTCTTTCTCATTTCTTTATAGATCGAGCATTTATTTTTCTTTTTTTGGAGAAATCATTAAATTCATAATAAATCTGGACATTTTCTTAGTTTTCGATTTCTTCTTAAAAGGATTCTTAAGATTATTGATAAACCCATGATCTTATGCATTGTTGTTTAGTAAGGGAGATGTAGAAGCTAAATGTTCCTTATTGCTATGGTTCAAGGACAATGATAGAGACGTTGCAAACAAAATTATTATGTACTTGTTTTACCTACCTAGAGTTTTTGGGTTATGGGTTTTTATCTATGCATGATTTTTATACTATTGCTATTTTTCTTATTTTAGAATTATCTACTCTTTTCAACCCTCCTATGAAGAGTTTGAAGATGGGTTTGAAGAGTTTGAAGATGGGTTTGGTTGTAATGGCTCTTATTCATTTAATATCAATGGATAATCTTTTATTTAGTAAAAAAAAAATAGATGTTTATTGAGAAGCTATTGTCCATTTTGTATCAAAATATAACTTACCTATCAATTTTTGTTGTTTATTTATCAAAATACTACTACTTCCTATTGGAAAAATATAAGTTTTTTTTAAATTCGGACACAAGGAATTAAGAATCTTACAAATAAGATAATTTTGAATTAAAGTATATTTTTATATTTTAATAAATAAAGAGAGAGAAATAGAGAATGAAGATGAATAAATAATTAAAAAAAATAAATGAAAACAAAAATACATATTAAATACTCATTAAATAGTGTAAAATAATTTCTATTCTCTAACTATTGGCAATATTTACAACTAACTATTGGACAACTAACATAGCCATTCTAAAATACATATTCGGATGTGATAATAATGGATGTTTAGACTCACACTCTTTATATATTCTATCATTCACTTATTCAATGTGAGACCAAAACAAGATGCATGACATCTGATTTCTTAAAGTCCTAGCATCCTTAATTACAAAAAGAAAAGAAAAAGAAAAAAAACCCATCAAACTTAGTCCATGACTAAATTAGGCTTACATATATGAGATTTCAAATGTAATTCCGCACTGTATATATCATTTATCATTTGGTTCCTATGCTTAGGGAGTCATAACCATGCATACTATGAAAGTATTATATCACATCTCATACACAGGTTTAAATGCACAGCACATGAATTTTGATATTCATTAATTTTGTTAAACTGAAATGTATATATATATATATCCCAATATAACAAATTTGACGATAGATATTTAGACCATATCCTTATACATTCTATTATTCTTAGCTTTCGACACTAGATGGGGTATCATAATTATTTCTTGATTTTTATGAGCAATTTTCTGTATTGATTTTCTGTAGTTACTTCGTAAAGAATGACAAGCATAATTTATTCGATTGTAGGTTTTCTGAAATTGTCTGGCAATATATTATAAAAAGGAAACAAGTAGATTCAGATTCTAATCTTGAATTTTAAGGATCTTGTTTATTCTATACTGTCTTAGTCAAGTACAGAAGAAGCAACTATTTCTACTACTACAGCCTGACTCATCTAGTTTACCATAATTGATTCAAATATGAGGGGTGTCTGCTTGAATAAATTCAAAGTTGCTTCGCAAGCTTTAAATATGGCTGAAGAATTTTTGAATCTAAACAAAAATTATCTACCTTTCCACCATCATGCCTGAAGCCTAGGCGACTATGCAAAATTGGTTGCCACAATATGTGGAAGTGTAGAGTTGTGAAGATCGATATTGATATTGTGTTCTCGAGAGGTAAACTTGACATTAATATCCTAATTCGAAATCGTTTGATTATCCCATCCCTGGCTAGGATTGTGCCCCGTAATGAAAGTTTCGTCGATGACTATGAAGAGCTGCAAGGTATCATTGAAGGCTAAATTGTCACTTTAGATCTTTTAGAGAAGTTATTTGAAAGTGCATTATTGCTGTAAAGAGTATCCTTATCCAATCTGTTGATTTTTCGAAACTTAGAACGTTGACTTTCGGGTTTCTTCATGGGTGATATAGAAATTTTACTAGGCTTTCTCATTTAACTAGGATAAATATATTCTTATCCATCTCTTAACTATGATTGCTTTTAAATATAATGTTTCTTTGGATCAATCAAAAAATATTCCTACACCTTTATTTGTATTGATTTTTAAATTAAAAAAAAGTGAAGTTTTTTATTTTTATATTTTATAAAAGTTTAATGATTTGTGAGAGGATGCGTCGGACTTATGATAAAAAAGGTAAATGAAGGTATTAGTAAAATCATCGATCCAAATAAACCTGATGTGAGTAAATATTTGCAATTTTTCACAAAAAAAAAAAAAAAAAATTCCACAAAGAAAAGAGTGAATATTTCTATTTCATTTTATATTAAATATAAACTTTTTTTCTAAAAAAAAAAAAAAAAACTTACTGAGCCCGAGTAAATATTTCAGCCATAACAGGCCCCACAATCAGATGGTTGTTGATTAAAATGATAATGATTAGGTGGGACAGTATGGGCGGAAGAACAGAAGTGTTGAAAATGGGGGCATTGTGGTTTTGCAAAGATTGCGAAGTACATATGATGACACCTCTATGCTCATCTGCGGGGTTTTTTGGATCTACATCTCTATACTCAATACTAGGAATGGAAGGGACATGGATGAAGGCAAAATAAATACGCTTGGAAAAAGAGCATGTATACTTATTGGTGAGACTTTTGTTTTTGTATTTTTTTTTGGAAGGGGAGACTTTTTTTTTTTTTTAATGGAATACTTATTAGTGAGATTAGATTTTAGACCACTTTTTTTTTTTTAATTTTAAAAATAAATCTATAAAAATAAATCTATAAAAATCAATTGGACTAGCTTTTTTTTTTTTTTTGAATGAAAAGGAAATGAATCAAAGTTTTCTTTTTCATTTGTTTTTAAGACGTCAATCAAACAATAATTTTTCTATCAATGTTTAATCCACAACCTAATAATTATCCCCCACCTACATTTTTCAATTCCTAAAATTGAACATCTTCCATACACCACCAAATCCCTTTCTCTGTCCTTCGTTTATTTTTTTCTCATAAATCAATATTCCTTCATATATTCATATTCGTTATCGAATGTATCTCAACTTCAACACCGGACGTCTGTTCCCTATTTCGCCAAACTGCATCTCACAGCTGAGGACATCGATTTTAGAATAAAATTAATGTAAAGAAGAAGAAAAATGCAAAAACTAGGGATTTTAGAACAAAAATAATGGTAAAAATTAGGAGAATTCAGGGCACTCCATATGTTAAGGATATTTTCTATGAGGAAGATGCAATGATGGGAGGCGAAGACGATGATGCTGAGGGAGTTGCTCAACACAATGTCGACAATGATGGTGGCACTGTCGACAAAGAAATGCAATCTGTGGATGACGAGACTGGTGAGGAAGAAAGCAATAATGATGTGCAAGAAGAAGATATGGGACATGGAAATGGATGCAATGGAACATGTGAAAATGCAGAAGGTAAAGAAAACTGAAAGTTTCCAGTGGGGAAAACAATCTTATATTTTCTGTCTCATTAATATGAAAATAGTGTACAATATATATAGATTGTCCATGTGACAAATCCTAAACAGATTATGAATAGGAAACCTAACTAATTACAACTATGTAACATAATTATACATAGTTTAGGATTAATAGTAATCCTATTTTAATTATATGTCAATCCTTAACAATCCCTATCAAGTTGGAGCATGAAGGTCAGAAATGCCCAACTTGGAAGCTAACCGATGAAAATGTGTCGGATGAAAAGCTTTAGTGAGAATATCTGCTGGATGTTCTTCACTGCGAATATATGCGGGGAAAATAAAACCTTCTTGGAAAGCATCACGAACAAAATGACAATCTATTTCAATGTGTTTAGTTCGTTCATGGAAAATAAGATTTTCGGCGATATGAAGAGCAGTCTGGTTATCACAATGTAATGGAATTGGATGAGTGATAGGGACATGAAGATCATGCAGTAGAATAGATAACCATTTTAGTTCATATAAATTCATTGCCATAGAACGATATTCAGCTTCGGCAGATGAACGAGAAAGGAGACCCACCAAGGGAGATAAAATAGCCAGTGAGAGATCGTCGAGTTATCGGGCAGGTAGCCCAATCTGAGTCACAAAATGCAGTCAATAAAAGGGGAGAGTCAGAGTTAAGAAGTATGCCACGACCAGGATTCCCTTTCAGATATCGGACAACTCGAATAGCATCATCCCAATGAGCACGACGAGGAGCGTGCATAAATTGAGCAAGTGTATATACAACATATGCGAGTTTAGGTCGAGTGAGGGTGAGATATATCAGCTTGCCTATGAGTTTGCGATAGTGATCTGGGTTATCGAACAAAGATCCAAAAGCTTTCGCTAGCTGATGATTAGGTTCCACAGGAGTAGATGCTGGTTTAACGCCTAATAAACCCATTTCAGAGAGAATTTCCAATGTGTACTTTCGTTGGCATAAAAATAAACTCGTGGGGTTTCTTGCAATTTCTATGCCCAAAAAATATTTGAGAGGTTCCAAGTCCTTCATGTGAAAGCACTTATGCAATGAAGCTTTGAATTTCTCAAGTGTGGATAGAGAATTTCCAGTAATGAGTAAATCATCCACATAAATAAGAACACATAGATAAATATTCTCTCGAGAGTATGTGAAGAGAGAGTAATCTGCATAAGACTGAGAAAAACCATACCTACGAAGAGCGGTAGTGAGTTTTGAAAACCAACACCGAGGGGCTTGGCGAAGACCGTATAAATATTTCTTCAAACGGCAGACTTGTCCTCGGAAAGAAGTGTGAAAATTGGGTGGTGGTCGCATATAGACTTCTTCCTTTAAATCTCATTGGAGAAACGCTTTGTGGACATCCATTTGATGGATAGGCCAGTTGCGAGCAGTGGCAACGGAAAGTAGAGTGCGAACGGTAACCATTTTAGCAACTAGAGCAAAGGTGTCTATGAAGTCAATACCTCCCATTTGTGTATTTTCCAAAATTACTAAGCGGGCTTTATACCGCTCGATAGTGCCATCTGCTTTATGCTTAATATGGAAGACCCATTTACTCCCCAAAGCGCGTTTTCCAAGAGTCAAGGATGTTAAAGACCACTTACCATTTTGTTCAAGTGCATCAATCTCTTGGCGCATAGCGGTGCGCCAGACAGGATTAGAAACTGCTTCAGAATAGGTGGTGGGCTCAGATTCCGTGGCTACAGATGCTAAAAAATGCCTGTGTGAATTAGAAAATTTGCTATAGTCCACAAATTGTGTTATTGGATAAAGAGACGTACCTGAGAGGTCCGAAGAAAGTGAGATAGCAGAGTAGGAATGGGATATAGAAGACTTCCATATGGCGTTGCAATCATAATCTTGGAGCCGAGGTGGAATATTTTTAATTCGAGTTCTTCTTCTGGGTGCATTAGTTGGCGGATTTTCTTGTGTTAATTGGGCAGGAATATCTTCCTGAATTTGGCCATAATTTGGCTCTGTGTCTGTTGTGCTGCAAGAGGGCTAAATTTGGATGCTGCTGTGTTGGGTTGCTGAAGATTTCTGCGAGCCGCAAGAGGGCTTACTTCGGCTGTTGCTGCGTTGTTGGGCTGCTGGAGGGGAGGTCGCTGGGTCAGAGGACGTTGGGCCGCGTGAAGAAGGGTGCAGGCCAGCGCTGGAAGGTGGAGGTGGGCTCTGCGGAATTGGGCTGCGGGAATGAACTGGTGGGTCTGAAGAGGGATGTGGGCCAGGGCTGGAAGGTGGAGGTGGGTTGCCGAATGTGGGTTGCGAGAAGGGTTTGTTGGTGGGCCGTGGGAGGGGGCTTTTAGAGTTTGGTTTTCGGTTGGGCTATGGGATGGTGTTATGGGATCTGGGCCGGTTGTAAGTGGGCTCCGCTGATGGGGGCTGTGGGAAAGGTCTAGTGTTATGGGATTTGGGCCGTTTGTAAGTGGGTTGCGCGGATGTGGGCTGTGGGAAGGGGCTAGTGTTTCTGGGTTGGGTTTGTTATTTGCTAAATTCCCCCTATCTTGCATAATATGTTGTTTGGAACCCAGAACTTGTTCTCCAAAATTGTAAAACTGTGCGAAGTCTGTAGGAAATATTGAAGTGTCTGATTTTTCTTGGAATGGAAATCTTGTTTCAGCAAAAATCACATCTCGGGACACAAGGAATTTTTCTGTTTATAAGTTATAAAATCTCCATCATTTCTTATGAAGAGGGTAGCCAAGAAAAACACACGTTCTGCTGCGCCCGAAATTTATCTTTGGGTGTATCGTGGTCATGAACATAATCTAAGCACCCAAAGCTTTTAATGTGTGAGTATGATGGTTTATTCCCATATAACAACTCATAAGGAGTCTTACCGTGTAACAATTTTGAGGGAGTTCGATTTATGAGATAACCTGCCGTCAAAACGCATTCTCCCCAAAACTTTATAGGCAAATTAGCTTGAAATCGCAAGGCCCGAGCTACATTTAAAATATGTCGATGTTTGCGTTCCACCCTTCCATTTTATTGTGGTGTGCCAGCAATAGTAGTTTGGTGAATTATACTATGTTTAGCAAGATACGACTTTAGAGGTGCAAATTTTGTCCCATTATCACTACGGATTGTCTTGACAGTTTTGTGAAATTGTGTTTTGATCATGAAGGTAATCTTGAAGAATAGACGCAACTTCACTTTTCTCTGATAGTAGATATATCCAAACAGCCCTAGAATAATCATCTAATATAGTAAGAAAATATGAAGCACCTATAGTTGATGTGGTTTTATATGGGTCCCACAGATCACAATGAATTAGGTCAAAAATTGTATATGCTTTATTGATGCTAAGAGGAAAAAAATCACGAGTTTGTTTGGCATGTAGACAAATGTTACAAGGAGATCTTCCAGTTGTAGAGTCTTTAGAAATACCCAAAATATTTGTCACTACACAATCTGAAGGATGTCCCAACCGTATATGCCATAATGTGCTTGAGTAAAGAACCGTGCTAGAAAAAACGAATAATTCCTTCAATTCCATAGGTTTGTAGAAGAAAATCTCATTCCTCTGCTCACCCACTCCAATCGGCCTCATCGAGATACGGTCCTGTATAACACAAAAGTTGTCAGAGAGTGATAAAACACTTCAAATCTCGTGTCAATTGAGACAAAGAAATTAAATTGCATGTGAGTTCAGGAATTAGCAACACTCGTTGGAGTATTAATCTAGGATTTAAAGAGATCGTTCCTTCTTGTACAACAAAAGTCTTGGCATTGTTAGGTAATCCAATAATGTGTGGACGGATAGGATGTATATTTTGTAGAAAAAATTTCCTACCAGTCATATAGTGAGAACATCCTAAATCTAAAATCCATAAATTTTCTATACCAGATCTCCTCTGCTGAAGATGTCCGCTGCCGATCTTCATTGCCGGACTGAAGCGGAATTTGCCCACGCTTCCAACGGTCGCCCTCCATCTGTTGCGCGAGCTCTCGGCGGCTGCGGTTGCTGTCTTCCTCCTCGCCCAGATCTGCCGCTGCGCCAAGCTTTATTGTTGTTTGCCGGTGAGAGGCCACGGCTAGTTGGTGTGAGTTCCGTATCCACCACTCTGGATATCCCACAAGATGGAAGCATCCGGTGACGTCGTGTCCAGCCCGTTTGCAGTAGGTACAGTAAAAAATTCTGCGATCTCTTCCAGCGGCAGCGGCTCCGGCGGCGGCGAAAGCAGCACCATCGCTAAAGTAGTCTCCTATTCGTGTTGAATTTTTATGGTGTTCTTCTTTGCAAATTTGAGCAAGAACTGTTCGTAACTTGGGTATGGGTTTTCGCTGAATCATATGGGAACGGATAGTGCCATAAATTGCACTATTTAATCCCCATTAAAAATTGAAAAACTTTCTCATTTTCTCTTTCTTTTATGATAAAGGTCAATAGTTCTGTATTTGTGCTAGACGAGAGTTGAGTGAAGTTTTCTAGTTCATCCCATAACTTTTTCAGACGTGAAAAATACACGTGTAATGAATCACCACCTTGTTTACAATTTGCCAATGCGGCTTTTAATTCGTATATTCGTGGGCCGGTGCCAACTAGAAATCGTTCCTTCAAATTTGTCCATAATTCATCAGCTCTCTCGGAGTGATATATGGTGGATCGGAGAGAGGGTTCGATAGTGTTGAGAATCCAAGAGTTTACAAGATTATTGATTTCCCACCATTCTTCCTCTTTGTCTGGATCTCCTTCAGGAACTGGGATTATTCCGTCAATGAATCCCAACTTCTTCTTCGGCCTCAAGGCCATGCGCATGGCTCTTGCCCATTCTACATAATTATTATCTTTTTCTCTTTCTTTTAACTGGACCGTTGTTAGAATCAATTCAAGTCCATCGGCGGATGCTACATAATAAGCATCTTTCTTTATTCTGTGAGCATGACTTTCTTCCACCATGTCATTATCAACATTGCCAATATTATCATTACTCATTATGAGAAATTTCAGACAATTGACTCTGATACCATGAAAGTTTCCAGTGGGAAAAACAATCTTATGTTTTCTGTCTCATTAATATGAAAATAGTGTACAATATATATATATTTTGTCCATGTGACAAATCCTAAACAGATTATGAATAGGAAACCTAACTAATTACAACTAGGTAACATAATTATACATAGTTTATGATTAATAGTAATCCTATTTGAATTATATGTCAATCCTTAACAAAAACAAATCGAATTCGGAGTTGCCAGACAAAGAAAAAGAATTCGAGGAGGATGAGGAAGCTGATGAAGAAGAAGAAGAAGAAGAAGCATTAGAAGTTGATGAAGGAAGGGACGAAGATGAAGAGGAGGAGGAGGATGAAATGGATTTTGATGAAGACAACGATGACAATGATGATTGAAGCTTTCAATAAAGTTCTATAATATATGTGTTTTTGAGTTCAGTGGTTGTTCTTAATTTTACAATTTTTGTTAATATTGGGGACGTCACTGTTTTTTCTTCTATTGGGATGAAGAAATCATTAACAATGTTGAGTGCATGATGTTTGAACTGAATTCTTCGTCTTTCTATTCATATATGTTGCGGCAACGACATTGTAATGTCTTGAATTTGTGTTAAATTTGGAATTACTGTTGTTGTCGATAGTGAAAGGCATTGTTGATGATGTTAAGTGAATAATGTTTTTTCCCAAATCACTATAACAAATACGATTTGACAGATAGTTGCAACTGTCAAAATGCACTTTTTACTTTATCAATAGGCGTATGTTTTAACCCATTTTTGCACTCTTTCAATCCAGGTGATTTTTTCATTTATATTTAAAATGAAAATTCAAAATCGCCTTTTTCGCCATTTACTATTTAAACAAAAAATCCATTTTTTTTCTTATTTCGAAATGAAGAGGACCCTAAATAGGACTAGAAACATACTACTATATATATATATATGTTTCATTCAAGGCATTTGGCACAATTAGTTAGATATTAAGAGGAGTTTAATTGAAGTTGGACTCTTATAGTTTAACTCTTGGACAAGACGAAATATAGCATGAAGTTTTTTTTTAACATAATGTCATATTTAAGAGTTGAATTCCTCACCTTGTTAGATATTAATAGTCTTTTACTAATTGTCTGAAGTTATAGGAATAAAGTTAGAAGAAATATGTGTTACTAATGTGATCACTAAATATTAATTTTACTTAAAGAACAAATTTCAGATAAATATAATATATTACAAATTTAAAACTTTATAATATTGTATGTTTATAATATATGTAATTTTGCCACACGTATTAGGCCCCATAGGAGATATAAAAGAAAAAAAAAAATTTGAGGAATATAGAATGGGAATTGTTAAATGAACCCCTTTTTAATAGTGCAACTTCTTAAACTCTCATTCTTCCATTCTTTTTTCTCTCTTTACAATACTTCAAATTTTCTCTCAAAATATCCCTAAGAATCTTCTTCCAATCTTAAAAAATAAGTAGATCTACAACCAATCGTCATAATATAAATAATATAAAGTCGATATATGAATCTTTAAGTATATTTCTTCATTTTTATTCATTAATTTCATAAAAAAAATTGGCTCCAAATATATCACACATTTTTGCTGAAAAATGGAATCCCTGACAACCAACCAGGGGACTTTTGATTTTTCCCGGGCGGCTGACCAAGGTTATACTATTCAATCCCTTGGTCGGCTACCAGGGCAGTTCTAGACAATCCCTTGATCAGGTCCAGGATGGTTCGATTTTTTATAATTATTTTAGTTTTTTGATTAATTTAGGTTAGTTATTTAGTTATTTGCTTTACTTATATTAATTATTTAATTAGTTTTTTATTTAATATGTATAGTTTGTATGTCCATAATATATAATTAGTTAAAAATATAACATCAGATAACTAACATAAATTAACAAAATAAATGACTAAAAAAAGTTATACAAAATCGAATTGTCTTGACCTGAACTTAGGGACCGACCGGAACCATCTTGAATAGAATCAAGAGATCGACAGAACCACCCTGGTAGCCGATCTGAAGACCGAATGGATCACTCTGGTCAACCACTAGGAGAGAAGCAACATTCCCCTGATGGTTAGGAAGGGGTGCAAATTTTTTTTAAAAAAAAACTTCATTTTTATAAATAAAATTTATCTCAAATTCAATATTTTCTATGCAGCATTCATCTATTATACTTAAATCTTCATTCATATTTCTTCAATTTCATTCAAAATTGTTAGTTTGTAAAGAAGATTATTTTTAGGAGATTTTGAGAGTACATTTGGAAGGATTATTGTAGAGAGAGAAAGAGGGATTAGAAGAATGGGAGGTTTGAGAGGTTGCACTATTAAAAAAGAGTTTCATTTAACAACGTCTATAAAATAATCATATTTATAGGATATCACCAAAAAGAAAAAAAAAAACCATTGAAACCTAGGGACTAATGATGCCAGGACTTAATGGTGGTGGAATGAATCTAGAAGTTGGACCGAGGGACCATGCAACCTAGTTTTGGCTAATATATATATATATATATATATATCATGATTAGAAATTCACAAAAGAAGGCCAAAATGCTTTTGAGACCATATAGTACTAATGTGAGGGGATAATGCCATTTTAATCCTAACTCAGGATTCCTACTTCGGAGTGGAATCAGAGACATATCATGAATCTTTGACTGGACCCAACTGCAACCCAAAAAACCTTTTACGCGATTATATTTCTTTTCTTTACCACTCATTACCATCTTTCCTAAATTAAACAATGTCCCCTTAATTTTTAAGTAAATTCCATATTGTTCCCATTTACTTTTTCCTTATTCTTTTGTACAATCATTTCAATTTGTTTTATTTTTTATTTTTGTTTTATTTTTCTTTTGAGAAAAAAGTAAATTAGATTAATATTAAGTACCTACTCCAATATCATAGGGGATTGTATGTAACATCAACCCATCTATTTGTTGGAGGTTAGTTGAAAAAGCTAATCCAACGAAGAATATGAGCTGAGAAAATTAATTTGCATAAAGCGTATTTGGATCAGAGTTAATTTGAAATATTTTTATCCCACATAGTATATGTATAAAGTGTTTGAATAATATATAAGTATAAATTAAGTATCTATGGTCTCTTTAGTATAACGAAAATTGTTATCCAAAGTAAAGGCAGTGTGTGCTCTCAAGTCCACTGACCGAAGCATGACTATATTATGGTATGAGAGTATCTACTGAACGTGTGAGAACTAAGTGCTTCATAGATTGTGAAAGTCATTTCTAAAATTCTGCACTTCTAGTCTGATTATGCTGCTAAACATATGAGTTAAGTTTGAGTTCACATGTGCAAGAATATGTCATAATTACAAATATATATTTACCTTGTATTCCAATGTATCATTCATACGTAATTTATCTTTTCCGGAATTAAAAATAAAAAGATAATCCAAGTGGTTATACTGGTTTCAATAGATGTGGGTAAAAATGCAAGTAATTATGAGGGAAAGTAGCTAAACTTGAATAGAAAAGGAGGCAAAGTCGTTGTCTTGAGAAGGACTGTGCATATGAACAAAGCAGAATCACAGGGAAAACATAAAGAATAAATATTGGAAGGCTTTTCATATCTCTGTTTATATCCAGGATTCCAGATTTATGGAACAGGACCACTTTTGTCTAAAAAGCCAAAACCCAAAAAAAAAAAAAAAAAATTGCCTTTGATGATACATACATAATGCGTACATTACATATATGCGATGTGTCCTATAATGGCCAAAAACCACCAGCTGGGGAACAGAGATATATTCATCAAGATCATATATCCTTCATGTGAACCTCTCTGCTTTGTAAAAAAAATCAGTATATTTTTTCTGACTGATATTGATACGTACACAACCTTAATAAAAGAATGTACTTTTTTGGCTTTGGATATATATACTAGTAATTCAATGAAAAGATATGTTTTATTTGCAATCTAATTACTTGCCATCACTCATCTTAAATCTTTAATTACACTCCCTCTCTTCGTTTCATATTATATGTTCTCTTAAGACAACGTACAAAAATTAAGAAAATGATTGATTTATCTACATTAAAAAAAAATTGAATAGATTACCATTTAACTATCGTTAATAATACTAATAAAATTTTCTAATCAATTGTTTATTTCAATAAGATAAGGGCATATATGAAAAATATTATTTAATATTCACTTCATTTACTAAAGTAACAAATATTTTGAATAAGAAAAAGTATGTATAATTGACAGATAATATGAAATGGAGAAAGTAGTATTTTTTTCCTTTAATATATTAGGAGAGAGGGACTTATAGTTCGAATCCAATACTTTCTAAAGAGTGCTTTTACCACGTAATTGCCATTATATTGCTACTCATTAATAGTAGTTCAATTTCATTAATATTTGCTTTTAAACTATACACATTGATATAATATAATTATCAATTAAGGTGTCTGAACTTTTTATCGTGTCATATTAAAAAATTTAAATCAAATAAAAATATTGAATAAGAGTTAAACTTTTCAAACATCTCATTATTCATCCCGATTAATTATCTATTAATGTAATTATAATCCTCTCTAAATTTTCTTATCAATAAATTTTTTGAATAAGGCTCATGGCGCTCTTTATATGTTTCGTTCGCGTATTAATAGGCATGATTCATAATCTGAGAGCCCCTTATTCTTGACAATTGTCTATTTTTATATTAAAATAAAATAGATATCTTAAAAGTAACTTTATATGAATACGAGAGAGAGAGAGAGTCAGCAGTGGTGTATGGCAATGGAGAAAGAACCAAGAAGGAACTGGTTATGGGCTGGTCTTGTTGTTATCCAACTGCAGGGGTTAATATTGGAGGGTTCACCATATATGTATTAACGAAAGAAAAGAAAAACAAATGGTACTATATATAGCGTTAGTAAATTAATTCAAGAAGATAGTATAAATAATTATAAATATATGGGCTGGCTTTGTTTGGTTTTGGGATTGGTAATTTTATATTGGAAGGGTTGAACTTGGAGAGAGAGAGAGAGAGAGAGAGAGAGAGAGGTTCTGGAATCTGGACAAAGAAAAGGGATTTTTGTGAAAAGTGGTGCCGATGTTGGATGCATTTTTGCCTGGGTTTGGGAACCTCCTCTCTTGCTACTCATTTTACTTCTCCCTGATTAACCATGCGTGTGCATTGCCTCCCACCATATATATATAATTACACATATATCTTGGCCACAATAAAATTTCTATTATGAACCAAATTTATAGTTTATATATATTTTAAATTACGTTAAGCATTGTCGTTCATTTAGTTATTACTTTAGATTTTTTTCTCTATATAAATGGGGACTTAATTAATAAGAGTGTATATATATATATATGAAGTAACAGAACTATATATGATGTAATTCAGAGATAGCAATATCTTTTTATTAAATTACAAATATTGTGTTCGAATCACATTTTTTCTTAATGTAGAAAAATATTTCATTTTATTTTACTATTAGACCAACTATTCTGAAAAAATTCATTTATAATTATTCTTACGAGAGGTATATAATATTATTCAAAGGATACAATTTTAATTAATTTAGATTTAATTTACGAAACATTAGTAGAATTTGACTCAAAATCAAATGAATTTTTTAACATAACACTGTACATACATAGTTGAATTTATGACTTTATATTAATATGAGGAGTTTGGTTAGCAAGTGCCATAAGCTTATAATGTTTTTATGGTATAATTCTACCTATCTCTATCGTTATTAGCCATGTTAGGGTTGTGGTGCTTGAATTGAATGGAAACGAAGGGGGGGGGAGTGGATGAGTGGGTGGTGGAGGGGGCAATTTTGTTTGACCCTCTCCTTGAAATTTGTGTAGTGCGTTTCTGCTGTCTCAAACTCCACCATCCCAATTCATTTCCTCTTCACTTCAACTAATTATAGTATTGTGAGTGAAGATTATTCCTTATACATGCATGCTTTGGCCAATTCTCTCATTTAAAAATATTATTTAGGAGAATTAAGTTTAAATTTAATATTTTAATATAATATTAAAATTATTTGTTTTAATATTACATTATTTATAAGTGTTTAATCCTATAAATTCTATGCTTTAAATATTTTAAACATTCTATAGCTTAGTTAGTTTGAAATATCTTTTACCATTTTATATATCATGTTATATATATTATGAATTCAATTCTCACGGCTCTAATAAAAGAATATGTATATATTTTTTATTAAATATTCATGTGTATTGAAATTGATAAAATTGTTGTATTGAAATATATTTTGGGAAATGAAAATAGATTATAGTTTATAGACATTTTATGCAGTTCAAAAGTAATGAAAGGGAAACTATACTGTCATTTTCCTTTAAGAAAAAAAGAAATAACTCTTAAGGTAAAGTATTTTTCAAACAATATACAAATTAACGACATCTTTTTTGAAATAATACAAAATAAGTAACAAAGATTGGAATACATGATCATCCAAATAATTTGTTAAACTTCTATTGCTAAATTTAAAATTTTCATTCAACTGTTAAATTTAAAATTTTCATTCAATTTCAAATTTTTATTAAATTTTTAGTTTTGTGTTGCACGAGACTCCAATGTTAGAATTTTTGGGCTTGGGTCTAACTCACGCGTTGCATTCTGCAGGATTGGACATCTGCGTGGGTGGCTCAATACGGGCAGCCGAACAACTGGTTCTGATACCATATTAAAATTTTTGAACTTGAGTCTATCTCACCCCAAAAGGTACTCAAGAGAAAAAGACTACCCAAGTCTTTATAAGAAGTACTTATTTTCTTTAATTAGTCGATGTAGGATTTTAACGTCCAAAATATTGCAATTTATTCTATTGTCTATCCTTTACTAGTTTTTTCATGAGGGGCAAACTAATTCTTTTTTTCCCTTGATATATCAAGGATTACTATTTTATATAGTAATTTTATTAGTAACATTTTATAAAATAAAAAATAAAATTTAAATTTTAAAGAAAATATACTTAAAAAGTATAATAGAAAATATTGAGTGCCAACATGTGTATTGGACTTATTGCATGGAAATGCTACTTTTTCTTTGACTAAAAGATTGATTATTTTGTGGATTATACAGGAATTAGTATTGGGTGCGGACAAGGTCATTAAATTTAAAATAGAAAAGAATTGATAAATAGAACTGAACATAATAGCATTAGATAGGGTATGGCTAAAGGAATAAAATAAAAGGGAATGGAATTCTCCCCCATAATGAAGCAGCAAATAATCATAAGAACGACACAAAACATATGCTCCCCATTACTCAATCACGATTATTTATTTTTTCTCGAAGTTTAATTATTTTTAATTTTCCTTCTGACATATGCAACATTGTAGAAATAATTATTAACACTATTAATACTAGTAAAAATAATACGAACCCTTTGAGCATGCTTTGAAGGGTAGCCTCCACAGTCCCTATAGTCATAATTCATACCCTTAGATGTAGGGTAGGTTTGGTGAGTAGCGTCTCTTGAGCACTTCTATTTAAAAAAGAAAAAAAATCTCTTGAGCAAGAAATTTCATTTCACTCAATTATATTTGGATTAATGTAAAATACCTTTACCAGGTAGAGGATTAAATGTAATTTATCCCAATAGTTAAAAAATAGATAGTTTACATTTTAAAATATGTAATATAAATAGAATATCTTTTTATTTAATTTATGATTTGCTATAAAATAAATATTTTATGTTCGTTATAAAATTATTTTAGTTTATAACCTAATTTGTGGTTATAATTTATTATAAAATGCTTCCATAGAATTTGTGATAATATTTTTTTAGTGTATATTATTTAACTGAAAAAATTAATTATTTCAAGAAAATTATTGAGGTGATTTTAAATTTAGTTCAATGAAAAAATAAAATATTCGAAAGTAAAGTACTAAATAATATAATAAAATCTAATTTTTCCTTTACAATAAATACTGTTAATGTATTACACCTAAATTAGTTACAAATTTTAAATTTTAACAATTTATCAAAAATTTTGCCAATCGGAGAGAAACTCAACAAAATTGAAAAAAAGTAATATTTGAGATTTTTTTTTACCTCAAAATTGATATTTTCTTGCAAACAAAATATTCAAAATTATCTATATCCATCTTGAATTTATGTTAAATGTGAAAGATTTGAGTTTTGAGTTAGAGAAAATTATATTAGAGAGGAAGATTTTGACAGAAAAAATAATTTTTTTCGTACTATATAGATTTTCAAGTTAAGTTTATTGACTTCTTTTTAATAGTAATGTCATATTTCATATGTTATGAGCAACGCTAGTAGTAAATTTAATTTTTTATTGAAATTTTGTAAAAACATGAAATGTCGTCTATGTTAAGAAAATAGAAAGATCAAAACGGAAATTTTTCATGCGACAAAAATCTTGTCCAAATTAAAGGAAATAAGAAAAAGGTTTAATTACATCATTTTTACTTTAGTATCTTTTGTAATAGTTTAATAGCTTATGCTATATTATACTACAAAATTTTTCTTTTATTGCAAAAATAGCCCTTTATTTATAAAGTTAGTTTTATAAAGTTGGACTTTGTGTTTTTTTTTAAACTATCCTTTTTATTATTTAAAAAAAATTACTAACACTATGAAATATATATATATATATAGAGAGAGCTATTTGTTTGTATTATTTGGAGAATCTTATTTGATATAAACTTAATTATATATATATCTTTATAAATTATTTGAAGGTCAATATATTTAACTAAGTTATAATATAATTAAAATTATTTTAAAATTTTGAATTATTAACTTTGTACCTATCCATTTTTTCCAAACTAAAATAATCGTGTAGAAACTCAATTTTAAAAATAATTTAGTTTACTTTGACTTTAGTAAATAGAAAATATATTTTCTTCAAGTAGGAAATTAAATTTCTCGAAAATGAATAAATACTTAAGGTTCTAATTTTATAAATCACTGGTTAATACCAAATAACACAAATATGATAAAATAAATATAATTACATTAAGGTACTTTAATAAAACTAATTCATTCATTTAAATGGTTTTTTCATATTTAAAGATTATTGGGATAAACATAACCTTTTGCAAAAGAAATTAACACTGTTACCTTTGATGGTTAGTTAAATATAGTAAAGTGATATAAAATAATATTAGGGTACTAAGTGAAAATATTAGTAAATGTGAAGGTAATCATTAACTAACCCTAAGAAAAATGAATATTTCCCACATCTGCTTGGAAAAGAAATCTTTGGCATATGATGTTTGTAAGTATTCCATAAACAGTAGTAATAGATTTTTCCAAGCAGATGTGTTGCAGTGCAGAAACCAACAGAACTCACTGGTAGCGTCTCATTTCATTTGTTGTGTCCCAAAATGGCCTCTAAGTCTAACCCTAATTATGTACACACGCAATGGTAGGTAGATTGGAGAATCGAGTCATGAGTATTTTTTATTTTATTTTATTTTATTTTTCTGGAAAACATGAGTATGTTTTTAATGTCAGGTTAATTTAAAAGATAGGTTGATAGTAAAATATTCATCGGAGCTAAATGCATTTTACTTCCTAACTCAATAATAAATATATAGTTTATTTCACAAATTAATTAATTTATTTAAAATATCTAAAGTGTCCTTAATGTAAATTATGGTTGGTTGTTTAATAACCTTAGAGTTCAATATAAAAGTATTTTAATCTAAAATTTAATTTATATTTATAATTTATTACAAAATCTTCCTTATACTTTGTAAGAATATGTTTTTAGTTTATATGATTTAACTTTGAAAAACTTTATTAATTATTTAAGGTAAAATAGCATGGTAATTTTACATTTAATTCAATAAAAAATAAAATATTTGATTAAATAGAATATAGGATTTTGCAACTTCAAATCTTTATCTAGGATTTTTAATAATTTCTTGTAACAAAGATTAAATAAAAATTTGAAGTAAAATCCTAAAATAATAGAAGAAAACATATTTTCTTTCTTTACAGTAGATACTATTAATTTAGTATAATAATTAGTGAAATTTTTTTACCGTTTACTTACTTTTATATAATAAAATATTTATCTTAGTTAAAAATGATTTTTAAATAATATAGACAAAATATTTCCAATAAGTTTGTAACAATATTTTTGTAGTCTATATATTCTTTCAATATTGATTATTTAACTTTAAAAAATTTGATTATTTAAAGAAAAATAACATGTATACTCCAAATTTAATTCAATGAAAAAAAAATAAAATATTCATTTATAAATAAAATAATTTTCAACTTCAAATCTTTATTTTAAAATGTTTAATAAAAATTTAACATGTTAGGATTTGTAGCGTAAAAAGAATTAAATAATAGTTTTAAAGAAAGTATTAAAAATTAATAAACAAAAATTTAAAATTTTTTCCTGACTGAAATTAATTTTTAGGTTTGCAATAAATTAATAAAAAAATCCTAATAGTTTAATCATTTAAAAAAAATTTTTTTTTGAGTTAACTAATCAATCTTTTAATAATATAGACTAAAAATGATATTATTACGAAGTATATGAAAGTAATTTGTAATAAATAATAACTATAAATTAGGATATGAACTAAAATATTTATTTATCAAACTTTAGAGATTATTTTGTAATAAATCATAACTTATATGAAGGGTATTATAGGTATTTTAAATAAAATTTAATTGGTTTTATACTGTAAACTGTCTATTTATTGAGTTTAAGGAATACAGTGCATGCAGCCCCCCACTTTAAGTTTCTATCAAGTAAGAGTACTTTTATGTGCAATCTCAAAACCGTCATTCCATCGTATACCTCTTTCTCTCTAGTTTCTACCCATTCCTACAAAAGTTTTCTCCAAAAAATTTCAAATTCAAATCATAAAATCAGGACCATTCTACATGAAATCTTGCACAAAAGAATATTAATGTATCGATTTTAAATGTTTTTCTTTTCATTTTTTCCGATTCAAAATATCAAAATCGAATTAAAAAAGTGTGAAAAAAAGTTGAGGTAGCCCGGAGGGGCCGTTAGCCACGAGCCTGAAAACATTGCCCGGCTGGGTTGGCTGAGCTCTTGTCCTGCAGCCCGTTAGCCCGCCAGGGATACCCATTTTTTTACATTTTATGTTTAAATAACGACTCCAACTTGGTTAAGTTTTTGGGCAAAATCAATTCGGCCCGGGCAGTGATTTTGCCCGGATATTCTGCTCGGGCCAACCATTTTTAAAAAAGAAAATATTTTAAAATTGAATTTTTTTGTAATGTTTTTAATTAGAAAATTGATATTTTTAATTGTTTATGTTTATATTTTTGTTCATATTATCTAAAACTATTTCAAATCATTAGTTTGTGGTTAATTTAGTAGAGAGAAGTGAAAGAGAATTGAGTAAGTGAGAAAATGAAAGGGAAGAAATGATGCCCATGGAAGTTGTACCAGAAAAATAGATTGCAAATAGTATTCTCCCTAAATAACTTGTATGAATATAAAAGGAAAAAAAAGTAAATGCTTAGGATGTTCATTAAAATTGGTGTGATTAAAAAAATTCTCTTTAGTTTGAAGGGAGAACTATCTCATGCGAACTGAAAAATATGAAAATTATAGGAAGTATACGGCTAAAGTTTGTTTTGGAAAAGTAAACTTTCGTATGTGAGTTCCTAAAAATTTAAAATTATCTGAGAAAAATGGACTAAATAGAAAAAAAGTTTGAGCTAAACTTAGCAGATTTAATATGTCAACATCTTTTTTTTCATTTTGGAGTATAAATTCATCAATTCCGTTATATAAGAATACAGATAATGGGGAACACTTGATCAATCTAAGACTTGATGGGTTAACAAACTCAAACCCATTCTAATCATACATACTATTATGAGTTACAACATTAATATTATTGAGAATCAAACATACTATGAAGGTTTAATAATCAAACTCTATAAATTTTTTCACTACCAAAATCAAAATTTTAGCACTCAAAAATCTATTTACCAAAATAAAAAATAAAAAATATTTCTACATAGATTAATCTAGAAAACTTACTTTTTTCTTCCTCAAAGTTTGAAGAAAAGGGAAGTGAAGCTGCCGGCCTGCCGCCATCCTCCGTCTGCCTGATTACTGGCGCTGCCACGCTACTGCAGCTTGCTGTCCATGGCTCCGCCGCCGACGTCGACACCACCCGCCGTCTTGCGCCGCCGCCGAGCTCGGACCGAGGAAGAGGATCGATTGTTTACGCGGAGGAGGAGGAGGGAATCGAAGAGAGAAGAGAGAAAGCTAGTTTTCTTTTTTGGTTTCTGTTGCTACCGAGGGTTTATTTTTTATTTTTTATAAATCAGTCCTTAAGTTTTGTGAGGCTAAATTAAAAAAATAAAATTAGAGAGACTTAAATATAAAAATTCTAAAACTTTTTTTAAAAAAATAAAATTGTTGGGGGCTCGAATTCACCTAAGCCCTCTGTAGTTCCGTCCCGTCTTGACATGTCTCTTCTCTTGCCTTACCTGCCATAACCATAGCGTGTCCTACCAAATCTAACAACCCACGCCATTATAGAAATATTTGGATAAATAAATATGTTTTTATATTATATCGTAGGACAAATTCTGTATTTACAAACTTTTATCAATTTACAAATTCTGTAGTCTACAAAAACACCTCGAACATTTTAATTTACTGTTCATAGATATTTAATATGAAAATTTATATTTTTTTGATAATTTAGTACCATTTATTTGTTCATTGACAATTAAGTGAGCAAATCAGAATTCTGTCACATCAAATTTTGTGATTTTTTTTATTGTATGAAAATTCGTCTGTTTTCTTCTGGTTTGTCAGAGACAAAATAATAATTTATGTTTAAATCTCTACAAACAGTTAAACAATTACAGATAATAGTGGTCTAAAATTCTACTTTGGTTAATAAAAATAAATGGTATTAAATCATCAAATAACAAAATAAAAATACACTAAAATAGAAATAATATTAAATTTTCAAATGATTAAATAAAAGAAATTAAGATGAAATTAATCCTAAATAGTTAAAAGTTTCAAGATATGTGCAAGGCATGAATTGTAATAATATACTAATATGTACTTTGATGGTTTTGTGATATCGATGTATGGGACAATGAATACCTTTTGCTTTGTTGGTGCAAAAATGCTTGGTTTGGTTTGCTTGGTTCCAATTGAGTCATATGTCCTTAGCTAATAGTAGTAGTAGTGGGAAAATAATAAAATAAAATGAAATTGTAACATCATTTTCGTCAAAAGTGAAACTCAAAAAAAAAAAAAAAATTTGAAATGGCTTATTCACTTTCACTTTATATTTTTATTGGAGATGACAAAAGAGTGTTTTGTTGGGACCATGTCTTATTAGGATCAATTCTATCCTGTTTTTTTGACTGGTTAACTTTTGCTAGCCCGACAAGACATCATATTTTCCTTGCAATTTTTTCTATGAATCGTGCGTGTAAATATCCATGAATCAGAGGTAATCAAGTGTGATACGTTAATTAATAATGTCATTTTATATAAAAAATGTAAGAGGTATTTGAATAATATATAAGAATAAGTTTAAGAATTCATGGTCATTTTTTAAAAAAAATATGTATATTTTGGTATAGTAAAAATAGTTATTCAATAGAGATTATGAGTGCTGGTAAGTTCATGAGTCGCAATCTCAAAAGTATGATATCAGCTAAATAATTGGAGACTAGTACTACATCATATGTGTTAGGAGTCACTTTTACCTGCACCCCTAGTATGATCTTAAAAGATTATGTGTGCCTAGCGAAGAAGCTCGGGTATTAAGCAAGTGAATGTGTGAATGTGATATTCCTGTCCCACATTGGATATGGGGCCTAAAATACGTGAACGGTATAAAAGCACCAATCTAAGTACCAATGTCACATTCATTTTTGGCATAATAAATATAGTTATCAAGTATTAGAGATCGTGAATACTGTCAAACCCAAGAGTGCACCTTACAAACCCTAGAAATTTCCTTACTTTTATAATCTATTATACACAATATCCATTATATATAAAAGTTTCACTATTAGCAAACGAGTAACTCAATAACTTAATAATAAAAGCATTCCATATTAGATAAAAAGAATTTTGGATTTGAATCATATTCTTTTCTCGAAATATAAAAAAATAAAAATTTCACCTAGCTATGGGTAGAAAGCAGTTGAATAGTGAATCATTATTATTATTATTATTATTATTATTGAAACATTCTTCATCTAGAGGGTTGGGAGGGGAAAATAATCCAGCTAGAGGCCCAAAATTTTTTGTTTGAGCTAATTTTTTTGGGCAAGAAGCTCTAATTTACAAAAGTAAAATGGGGGCAAGAAACAATACTAGTTTATAAGGGGGGAGTACCAAAAGAAATGATGAACTCATCATGATTATGAAAATCATTCTACTAGTTTGAACCCTAGTGAAGGTTAAAGCCAAATCCATAAAGATTTTGATTAGACAATTGCCATCAAAGAGGATCACATGATAAATTGGTTCAACAAAAACTGGTAAAAGATTTTGATAGCTTTTTCATAATTATATGAGAGAAGAAGAAGAAGCTATAATAGTATGTTGATGTTAATCCTTTAGTAAGAAGTGGGAGCCAATCCTTGTTTGAACCTTTATCCATCATGACCACCAAGAAAGTTTCAACTTCCATGCATTATTATTTCATCCACAAAACTTAGAATCTTTTGTCATCTTTTTAGCTTCCCCTTTTTCCTTTCATTTATCTACTATTTATTGTCTTCTTTGCAATATATATATTTCAAAAAGCACATCATCAAGCCATGTCAGGTCTAATAAAAGGTATTTTAAGTTTTAAACCAATTAATTAAACTTGTATAGTTATTCATTTATCAATAAAAGGTTTTTGCTTGCTTCATACATCATTCATTTGGTAAAGATTAAAGAAGGAAGGAGGGTAATGCGTTCATGATTTAGTTCTTTGAATTATGATGAGACTTGTCCTAACTGAGGCTGATTTCGATAGATGAGATAGACTTAGGTAGGGGCATGGACAACATATTATCTATATATAAAAAACATTGTCCTAATGGAAAGGGTGGGGTGGGTACATAGCATAACATTGTCCTCTGGGGCTCGGCTAGCCTTTCTTACGTATGTTTTCCAAGAATAGCGTCTCATGACTTTGGGCCAATATGACCAGAAAGTAATATCTTAGCCAGATAGATAGATAGATACAAGCGGCATTCTTCATATGGGCTGGACTTGCCAAACATTATGTTTTGGGCCACTACTAATCATATTTCCAACCCTTTTAATAAACCATCATTATACCCTCAAAAGAAAGAGTTTTTTTTTAAAAGAAATTAATTTTGATTGATACAAACAGAAAAAGGAAAAATTTAGAAGCTCCATTAAAATTCTTATGATTTAAAAAAAAAAAAACTCTTATTTTTGTGGAAAAACAACTAAATGATAACCTGATAAATATGAAGGTTAGGAATGAGGTGTTTTAAAAATTTTGACTTCAACAATAAAAGAAACAAGAATATTCAAATTTTGAAAAATTGACATGAGAGACTAGGAGTTTCCAGCATTGTTTTGAAGACAAAGTTTGATTTGGGTATCTAATTGTCGAAATTAAAATATATAATCATCTAATTTGTTAAGTAATATACAGTAAATCAAGAGAGTGAAGCATCAAAGCTTAATGTTTGTATTATGTATGAGTCTATACATACAAGTTACCCATATCAAACTAATAACAAATCCCTACAAATAGGGTATCTTCCCAAACATAGATATCACCTAGACAACTATACAAGATATGAAAGATATACAAAATATGAAGATATCACATATATTCTCATATCTCGGATATCACACCCCTTTCAAGTTGGTATATGGAGATTGCAAATGCCCAATTTACCCAACAAATAATGGACTGTGAAGAATCGAGAGCCATAGTGAATATATCATTCGGTTGAGTTTCAGAAGGAAGATATGCTAGAACAATAAATTAGCCTAAAGCTCATCAGGACCAAAATAACAATCTATTTCAACGTGCTTAGTCCGTTCATGAAACACTGGATTCGAAGCTATATGATGTGCCACCTAATTATCACAAAAAATAGGAGAGGGATCGAAAAGAGGAACTTGAAGATCTTTAAGTAAAGAGTATAGCCATTTTAGTTCACAATAAGTAATCACCATGGAAGGATATTCTGTCTCGGTAGATGATTGAGAAACTGTTTGATTTTTTAATTTTTAGAAAATTGGGGAACGACCAAGAGAATTAAAATAACCGGTTAAAGAACGTCGAGAGATAGGACAACTAGCCAAATCTGAATCAAAATAAGCCCAAAGAGTGAGCTCGGTATTGCACCGGAAGAAGAGACCTTGACCAGAAGAATATTTCAAATAGCGGAGGACTCTAATAGCTGCATCCCAATGGTCCCACCGAGGTTTATGCATAAACTGAGCTAGGACTTGAATAGAGTAGGCGATATCAGGTCAAGTGATTGTAAGATAAATCAATTGCCCCTTAAGCCGTTGATAATAATCCGGTGAAGTCAAATAGTCGTCTTTAGCTTTGCCCAATTGGTGATTCTGTTCCATGGGAAAATAAGCTAGTTTAGACCCAATTATTCTTGCATCTGAGATAATGTCTAGGGATATTTCCGTTCACACAAATACATGCTCTGAATGTTCATGGCTATTTCAATGCCCAAGAAATACTTCAAATGCTCCAAATCCTTCATGTGGAAGCATGTATATAAATGATTCTTGAATTTTTGAATAGCCTTTAGGTGAGTGCCTATGATAATGAGATCATCTACATACACAAGCATACAAAGGAAATTGTCTGAGTGAGAATAAGTAAATAAAGAGTAATCGGAATAAGTTTGGCGAAATCCACTATCTTTCTATACGGATGCTAGTGGGGAAAACCAACATCGAGAAGCCTGTTTCAGTCCATACAAGGACTTTTGAAGTCGACAAACTTTCCCTTTATGACCAGTGGAAAAATGCATTGTCTGATGAACTTTGCAATTTTTGGCAGTGGCAACAGATAATAATGTACGGATTGTGACCATTTTTGCAACAAGGACAAATGTCTTATGATAGTCTAAACCTTCTACTTGGGTATTCCCTAGAATCACAAGATGAGCCTTGTATCGAACCTTGTCTCGTTCGATACTTCCATTTGTTTTTCTCTTGATCTTGTAGACCTACTTACAACTCAATACCTTTTTTCGGGGGTGAGGGGATATTGTGGTGAGAATCCACGTGTTATTATATTCTAAGGAATCAATCTCACTTTGCATTTGCCTCCACCATTTTTTTCCATTCGGATAGCCCACAAAAATGCACATATTACTTTTAGATGAATTTGTCACTTGTAGAATGTTGAACAAGGTGTTGAAATATCATTTATTAGTATATTCTGTTGTTATATCTAGACAGTTAGGATTTACCAGATATGTGGATAAGAGATTATAGTTAGTTAAGATTGTTTAGGCAGATATAATGTAATTGCCTCCTGATTCACAGAAGCTATTTATTGTAAATATAAAGGTTCAGAAAATAATGAGAACAAGAAAATTCAGCAGAAAGTTTTCCTACTGAAAACTTCATAGTATCAGAGCCAGAATTCTGACAAAAAGAAGACATAGTTTAGTCCTTTCAGTCTCGATTTATTCACATATTTCAAATAATCTATTCAACAATCCCTTTTCTTTCTATATACCCAAACATTAAATGACAATGATCATATTCAAAAGGAAGCTTATAATTTGGCATCCTCAAACAGTCCACATTTGATTCTCACACAAGTACAGCTTAAAGAAGACAATTACGATGAATGGGTTAAAGCAATGCGATTGGCATTGCGAGCAAAGAAGAAACTTGGTTTTGTGGAGGGATCAATTCCGAAACCAAAATCCGAAAATGTTGAAGAGGAAGATTGGTGGTCTATCAATACAATGGTGGGTTCATGGATTTTGAACACCATTGAACCAAATCTAAGAGCCACTATGTCTTATGCAAAGAGATGTGATGAGTTATGGGCAGACTTAAAAGAGCATTTCATGTCAGGCAATGCACCCAGAAAACTCGAACTCATGACAGCATTGGTAAATTGCAGGCAATCTGGTATGTTTGTTTCATCTTATTTTGCTAAGTTAAAGAAAATATGGGATGAATTAATTAATTACCAACAACTGCCTGATTGTACGTGTGGAATGATTAATGACATAACTAAGCAAAAAGAAGAAGACAAAATCCATCAATTTCTTATTGGATTGGATGATACTATATTTGGCACTGTGCGATCAAACATATTGCAAATGAACCCAATTCCAAATATTAAGAAAGTATATGCTATGATCATTAAAGAAGAAGCTCACAGAAAAATGATAAGAACTGAAGAAATACAAAATGAAGCAGTTGTGTTTGCAGCCCCAAAATCAAATTCAATTCAGTGCAGTTACTGTTTTAAGCAAGGTCATGAAGCCAAGAATCGTTACCTTCTGGTAGATATTTCGGCAGCAGAATGGCAGACAGAAAGGTGGAGTACGGACACTGGGACTAGAGGCAGAAGGGGAAGAGGAAGGCTGAACAGTGGGAGAGGCTGCGGCAGAACAGGTTATGGCCGCGGGCATTAACCTCTTCTTCATCGGCGCAGCGGTGGTCTGTTCCTTCCCCGACAAGCTCGGGATGGGCCGTCGCTACAACTAGGGCTGTAAACGGGTCCAGACCCTTAGGGTACCCCCAGACCCGTACCCTTATAGTTAAACTTGGACCCAGACCTGGACCCATACCCTCCAGGGTATAAAATTTTGGACCCAGACCTGATCCTCTAGGGTCCAGGGTAGGGTATAGGTATACCCATACCCGTATGATATTTTTTTATTTTTTTCCTTGTTAAACAAAAATATATAAAATAATGTATAATCCTAAATTAAAAATTTTAACATGATTAACATAATCTCCTCAACATTTCTTTCAACAAATACAATCATTTAACATTTACATAAATGAATAGGGATATAGACCCCTTTAACTATATTAATTTTAGTCTGTAATCTAAATTCCTGGACAACCTATGAGCAAAGAGTATATGTGTTAATACGGTGTCCCCTAATAGATAAGTCAAATAGTAGCATATAAGATAGAGAACGAAAAAGAAAAATAAAGAAAAAGATTGTCCTTTTTGTCATTATCCATATTTTCAGCAATTCTATGAAATAAAAAATAAGACAAAAATATTACTATCATAAATTGCTTTTACACGGGATGAAAGAATATATTTTTATATTTAGTAAAAATAAATTATTTGTGAAATGACATTTGAAATAAAGTTGAAAATAAATAAATAAATAATTTGAAAGAGGTTAGTTGAGCCAAATCCATCAAATAAAGAGATTCTATTTAAGACTGAAAAGGAGAAAAAAAAAGAGAAAAGGACTGAAAAGGAGAAAAAAAAGATAAAAGGACTGAAAATGAGAAAAAAAAGATAAAAGGACTGAAAAGAAAAAGAAGAGAAAAGGAGAAAAGAAAAAAGAAGAGAAAAGGAGAAAAGAAAAAAGAAGAGAAAAGGAGAAAAGAAAAAAGAAGGCTGGCAGCAGCAGGATTCGAACCTACGCTGCCAAACTGATATGGATTTTAACCTCCCCTCCCTAACCACTCGGCTAAATCTCTCTAAATATATTTAATATCTTCCATCTAATATAATATAATATATATTATTATTTTATTAATACGCGTATACTTGTATACGGGTCTGGGCATCACCATACCCTGCCCAGACCCATATAGCAGTATAAATACGGGCACGGGTACGGGTCCGCGGGTATAAAATTTAAACCTTACCCGCTAAAAACGGGTACAGACCCACGCGGGTACTGGTAAGACCTGCCCCGTTTACAGCCCTAGCAACAACAGCTAGGAGAGCATAGGAGATGGCCGCCGCTGCAACAGTTCGAAGAAGCGCGGAACTGTGTTCTCCTGGAAGAGGCGTGAGTCGCGGAGTGGCTAATTTACACCATTTTGTCGAATAGGAAGGGTTGGCTGGAGCTGCGATGACCTCGTCCGTTGAAACTCCGGGATCTGTCGGCATCCCGGGCCTTTCACCAGCCCAATGGACCTCTTTCCTAATTTGTTGAATAAACAAAATTCTTCTCCTCCTCTATTTGAAAACACTTTGTTTGGTAAGATTGAAAAAGACTAGATCTTACATGGTGGGTGTTCACATCACATGACAGGCAAAAAGGATTATTTATAAAAAATTAGACCCTCTTCTTCTTATACTATTACTCTACCAAATGGGTCTAAAACTACAGGACAAACTATGGGTTCCATTTATTTAGATTCTAAATTAAATGTTGATGATGTCCTTTTTATACCAAAACTTCAGTGTAATCTTCTATCCCTTTCGCAACTTTCCAAAGCGAATAACTGTGTAGTCATAATTAATGATGGTATGTTGACGTTATAGGACCGTATCTCGGGGATGCCGATTGGAGCATGTGAAGAAACAGATGGGATATGCTATTTTATACATCTGTCTAAACCGTCGAATTTTGTTTGTTCTATTCAACATTTTGATTTGGGAGCTTTGTGGCATAAACGACTGGACACCTGTCAAAATATGTGATTAATAAATTTTTAGGACAAACTTTTAATCTTGATTTTCTGGATAATTACACAATTTTTTTACGTGCTAAACAAACAAGAGAACCTTTTTTTGTTAGTTTGAATAATACTGCTGTTAAATTTGATTTGATATATTGTAAATCTCTGGGGGCCTTTTAAAATTCCGTCGTCTTGTGGGGCTAGTTATATCTTGACTGTGGTTGATGGTTATTCAAGGTGTGTTTGGATTTTCTTGCTTAAAGAAAAAAGGGAGGTTGCCCAAACACTTAAATATTTTTTTGTCATGGATCAAACACAATTTGATAAACGTATTAAAATTGCGCATACAGATAATGGGATAGAATTTACATGTTTGAGACCTTACTTTTTGGAAAATGGTATGCTGTATCAAACTTCTATGATAAATACACCCCAATAAAAGGGCCGTGTAGAGTGCAAGCATCGTCACATTCTCAATGTGGCCCGTGCTTTGCTTTTTCAGGCAAATCTTCTAACTCAATTTTAGGGAGAAAGTGTACTCGCTGCAGGTTATTTGATTAATCGTACACCGTTGTCTATTTTAAAAGGGAAAACACAATTTGAATTGTTGTTTCATAAGGCTCCGTCCTATTCACATTTAAAGAATTTTGGGTGTTTAGCTTATGTACACGATCACGGAATACCTAAGGATAAATTTAGACCACGAGGAAGGCAGTCTGTTTTTCTCGGATATCCTTATGGAAAAAAGGAGTGGAAATTTTATGATTTGAAGACACATGAATTTGTTGCTTCTCGTGATGTAGTTTTTATTGAAGATAAATTTCCTTTTCTGTCAGAGTCTCGGGTTGGTTTGCCTCGTGAAAATAAAATAAATTATAATTTTGGTGAAATTCTCGGGACCCGTCCAGTGGTAAGGGGGAGCAGCCTAGTAGTAGAAGGAAATGGCCCAAACCAACAACAGCCATCCATCAGCTTTCCAGGAGCCCAGGAGTCTTCAGTGAGGCTGGCCAAGCAGTTGGGCCAGCAGTCGGCCCACGATTTTGCTTCTTCACCAGCAGACAGGCCGCATGGATTTATTTCCTCGCAGCCCACTTCATCAGTAGCAGACAGGGCCGCAGTTGAAGCCCAGCGGGCAGAGGAAAATCATCCATATAGGGCCGCATGCAGATTTTTTTAGTGGGCAAGATAGTGGATCAGCCCATGCGGAAGGAATAATGAGGAGAGATGATGGTCATGAAAATAACAGAGAAGAAATGGATTCCAGTGGTGACTTAGAATTGGGATTTCCGACAACTCTAGTGGCAGCAGCTCCTGTAGCTAGGGTTCTTCCCTTGGTTCGACCAACTCGTCCGGTAGTGAGCCACAAATAGCAGAAAATGTTGAACCATTACATGTTCATAGAAGCAACATGCCACATAGATCTCCTGGAAAATTGAAAGACTACGCTTGTCACTCGGTTTGGTCTAATCCTAGTATGTCCCTCTCTTCCATTCTACATTCTTCATCGCGTCCCAAAGGTATATCTTTGTATCCATTAACACATTATATTTCTCATGACAATTATTCGCTTTCACATCGAGGTTTTGTAGCCGCTGTAAATGCAGGTATAGAACCCACTAAGTATTCTGAAGCAGCTTCTGTACCAGAATGGCGTCTTGCTATGAATCAAGAGAGACGCACTTGAGAAGAATAATACGTGGACTATGATGAAGTTGCCACCTGGAAAAAGAGCACTTGGCAGCAAGTGAGTATACAGAATTAAGTATAAATCAGATGGTACCATTGAACGGTATAAAGCACGATTGGTGGTATTTGGCAGTACTCAGCAAGAGGGGATTGATTATACCGAAACGTTTGCTCTTGTAGAAAAAATGGTGACTGTGCGAACTATGTTATCTATATCAACTGCCCGGAATTAGGAAGTCCATCAAATAGATGTTCACAATGCTTTTTTGCATGGTGACTTAACTAAAGAAGTATACATGAAAATTCCATCTGGTTTTCGTGCTCCAAATCCACATCAGGTTTGTCGTCTTAATAAATTATTATATGGACTCTTGTCAAGCACCTCGATGCTGGTTTTCTAAACTTATTGATTCACTTCGTCAGTGTAGTTTTGTGCAGTCGTATGCAAATTATTCACTCTTCACCTTTAAGAAAAATAAGGTTTTCCTGTGTATTCTAATTTATGTTGATAACCTGTTAATTTCTGGAAATAATGCAGTCTGTATAAATAAATTTAAGTCCTATGTGGGATCATGTTTCCATATGAAAGATTTCGGTCCTCTAAAATATTTTCTGGGAATTGAAATTGCTCGTAGTCAAATAAGATTTTATCTTAGTCAGCGCAAATATGCGTTGAAAATTATATTTGAAGTAGGGATGTTGGGTTCTAAGCCAGTCTCCACGCCAAATCATCAATTGTCTAAAGCTGCTGGGGAATTATGTGATAATCCTGACCGATATCGTCATCTTGTTGGTAAATTAATTTATTTGTTCGTAACTCGCCCAGATCTTGCCTATTCAGTACATGTTCTGGCTCAATTCATGCAGTACCCTTGCAAGGAACACTGGGACGTTGCTCTACGCGTCATTCGTTTTCTTAAAGGCACGCCAGGACAAGGAATCCTGCTTCGATCGGCTGCACCTCTTCGATTAGTGGCTTATTGTGCTCCGACTGGGCAAGTTGCCTGATTACTCGTCGTTCCATCACAGGCTATTTTATCTCGCTTGGTCATTCTCCCATCTCTTGGAAAACAAAGAAGCAGCATACAGTTTCACGGTCCTCCGCTGAAGCGGAATATCGTTTGATGTCCATGACATTATGTGAGTTAAAGTGGTTCCGCCAACTTCTCAATGATCTTCATGTATATGTGGATTACCCCATACCACTCCATTGGGACAGTCAAGCAGCTGTTTATATTGCAGCCAACCTAGTTTTTCACGAACGCACCAAAACATTGAGATAGATTGTCATTTTTTTCGTGATGCATTTCAAGCACATCTGATTGCACTTATCTACATTCCAAGTGCTTTACAGCCTGCAGATCTCCTTACAAAGGCTTTACATTTATCAAAATTCACCAAGTTAACTAGCAAGTTAGACATTTGTAATCTCCATGCTCCAACTTGAGGGGGAGTGTTGAAATATTCATTTGTTAGTATATTATGTTGTTATATCTAGACAATTAGGATTTGCCAGATATGTGGATAAGAGATTATAGTTTTAGTTGAGGTTGTTTAGACAGATATACTGTAACTGCCTCCTGATTCACAAGAAGCTATCTATTATAAATATGAAGGTTCAGAAAATAATGAGAACAAGAAAATTCAACAGAAAGTTTTCAGTACACAAAGCACAAGCTGTTAGTATATGCCCTAAGACCAATTGACTCACATTTATGATTTATGAAGCATGTATTTTTGAATTGTATTTTATGCTCTTGGTCATCAAGTATGTGACTTGATAGTAAAACCCTTATAGCTAATAAAATACTATTCTTATTTGTCCCTAGTTTATTACATCTTGTAAACTAGTGTGAAGTTGATTGATGGTCAAGTTTTACTGATCATGAATATGAGATATAAAATCAATTCATAAATACATATTGAGAATATTGTATTGGACATGACCCAAAGTGAAGAAGAAATATTGCATGGGTTTAAGTTATAAGTATTTCTTCTCAGTTTTATATTTGGTGTCCTTCGACTTAATGTTTCTAATGTTTCTTGCATGGGGAGAAAAGTATGTTTTGACATAGTCAAACATCACTTTTAATTAGGTGATCATTATGATTATTGATTGGCTTATTTTCTCGTCATGGCTTGAATATTGGAGATAGTGAAAGGGATTTGTCCCTCTCTTTTTAGAGAGAGATATCCATGGGCCCCTTGATAAGGAAGACTGGAAAATATGCATGACCATGCTCAAATAAGTATTAATAAGGTGTTATTAATATTATTTGTTGGAACAATCTACTCGGTGATCAAGTAAATGGTTAATTAAGTTTTATAAGGATGACTTGATCCATGCCTTATACTTAATTAGGATATCGTGTGACAAAAGGACTAAATATTAAATCTGATGCTAGGTTATTATTACATTTACTTAACTTGGGTAAGCATAATGTTTTGCTAGAGGCCGCTTATGTTTTGTGAATAAATGTCTAGGACAATTTTTCATTCACTGTCAACGTTAAGTGAACCTACAGGGTCACACGCATAGGCGATCTTGTGAGCATAATGTCCACGTTCAATGAATCTAGATTGTGTTCAGATTCGTTGAACGTATACAAAAGGGGGAATCGATTCCATATTGTATTTTCTGGTAGGTTAATAAGTAATTAATTTTATTTAATCGAATAAATGAAATTAATTACTTAATATTACTCATCCAACCGTTGGATGATTATAGGAATAGACGGACAAGATTAAACTGTCATTAGATGACAGTTAGGGTTTTGATATTGACAGCTATAAAAGGTTATGTTAACCTTTTCTTGGTGGCCGTCCTTTATCTGATTAAAGAAAAACAAAACCCTAAGCCCTAGAACGACGATATAGTATCTAGCCTCCTCTCTCCGAAATACGACCGATTATCAGATAGTCAGGATCAGTTCTGAACAGTTTTCAGAACACAGAAGGGGCTAGCATCTCGATCGCTTGCAGAGGAGTTCGTCGCGTGGATACCAGTAGAGGGCGAAGCGTACAAAGCAGCGCCTCCACAACGAACAATCAAAACATTGAGGTAATTTCTATCCAATCGGTTTTTCTAGTATGTGCAGATCCTGTTGGTGGATTTCCGTAGTTTTATTTTACTTTGTTTTTGCCTACGGATTCCAACACAAGCAACCAAAGATACGGAGGTGAGAATAGGAAGGGGGTTTATTGAAGAGTATTTCATACGGAGCTTTTCCATTCAAGATTTTGAAGGGTGTAGGATTAATTAAATAAGCCGCGGCTTGAACACATTTCCCCTAAAAATATATGGGCAAAGAATCTTGAAACAAAATGGCTCATACCATATACAAATTATTTCTATGTTTTCTTTCAACTCTATCATTTTTTTGAGGAGTTGAGACTAGGGAAGTTTAATGAATAATGTTATGAGAGCGAACAATTTTATGGATTTTCTAAATTGAGTTTGAGTGAGAGCATATAAATGTTCAAAAAATTGGGAGACTTCATTTTTTTTTTCAGAAAGTAAATAAACTCACACAGTATGAGAAAAGTCACGTACAATAGTAAGAAAATAAAAAGAGCCGCAATAAGTGGTATTTATATGGTCCCCATAAATCACAATGGATTAAATTAAACAAGTCTAGCTAAGGAAGTACTATTCGAAAAGAATTACACGTTTGTTTAGCTCTAAGACAAATTGAACAAGATGTAGATAAACTAGAAGATATAGAAGAAACACTCGGAATATACTTCATTTTGAAAAACGAAGGATGTCCAAGACGTTGATGAAACAAATGTGAAGAGATTGTAGTGGTGTGAAAAGCACGTATAGAGTTTCCACAATGAGGCTGTTGAAAGTAATAAATTCCATTCATCAACCTACTCTTCCAATCACTGTCATCGAGGTAAGGTTCTGTATCATACAAACATATTTAATTACTGAAAAACCTTAGAGGGGGGGGGGTGAATAAGGTTTTTGGCTAATTTAAAAATTCTTTTGTTTGATTAGAAAGATAAACCTCCAATTTGTTTGTGAAAGATTTCTAAAACTCTTTTTAATAAGAATCCATACAAAGCACAATCTAATAGAATTGGCAATTAAGAAATGAGCAAAGAATTAAAGAGCATGCACAACAATTTATAGTGGTTCACTCTCTCCAAGAGCTACATCCACTACCTTGAGACTCAACCCAAGGATTTCACAAATCCACTAACTTCAAAGTTGGTTACACAACTACACAATGAGGTTCACCCTTCAAGGGTTTTACACTATAACCTCAATCACAACAACACAACAAGTTTATCAAAGGATCACCCAAAGGGTTTTCCACAAACCTTTGATCACAATAAAAGAATGAGAAGAGTAAGGAACAATGTTACCAAATTGGCTTGAGAAGAGGAAGATTACAACTCAATGGAATACTTCTACAAGCACCTCTTTTCTTCTTCTTTGATGGATGATCAACAATGAAGCTCAAGAAGATTTTTGTTTGGGATTGAAAATGATTTATAATAAAATGTATTTTTGAAGCTCTTGAAATGTATTAAATGTTCTCAATGAATAATTCCCAAACTTGTTTCATTTATGGCTGATAATTGAGTGTATATATAGGGTTTTTTAAGCTCAAGACCGTTGCCTAAGAAATAGGCTGTAATTTTTCAGAAATGACCGTTGCTTCTGTGCAACGGTAATATTTTTTACACTGACAGCAAAAACCGGACGACCGGTTCCTGAAAACGGACTTCTAGTTCTTTAAAACAGAAAGATTCGGACTTGATCAAGCTAGAAAACGGACTGCCGAATTTTTGATTTAGAGAAAAATCGGACGACCGGTTTTAAAACCGGATGACCGAATTCTTGGATAGAAAGATTCGGACTTGTTTTTCTGAAAAACGGACTGCTGAATTTTTTCTTTGGAAAAACCGGACGTCCGTTTTTAAAACCGGACTTCCGAATTTTTGTTTCCTCAGCCAAGTTTCTTTTTAAACAAAAACTTTCTTCCTTGTTTCAAAAGCATGTATTCTTGACAATCATTTTAAAGAGAAGAAAAACTTTCCAAAACATCTTCAGTCAAGAATACTTAGATTTTAACAAAAGATTATATCTTAGAAAATCATAAGAAGAGCTTCATATATGATCAATTAATCAAAGACTAAGACTAGGGAGTTTACAAGATAGTACCTAGTTCACTCTAACAAAGACAATGCCTTCAATGTCTTCAATGATTTGATCTTGGCATGACTTGATCTCTTCTTCTCTATTTTGCCCTCATCAACAAGATCTTTTGCTTGAGACTTTGAGACTTCACATGTTCTTCTTTTGTTCTATGAAGGGTTAGCTAACATACTCACACAAGCATATGTTAATCATAATCAAAACACAAGTATTAATGCCCTTAGGTCTAACATTTACCCTTACAAAATAATTTGACTCTAAATGTTACAATTGGGAAATTGAAAACAAACTGCAAGTGAGATTTGAAACATGTATACTTCTTGACATGGTATTAGAGTGTTAAGAAGCAAAACTTAATGTTTGTATTATGTATCAATCCATGTATACAAGTTGCCTATATCAAATTAATAATAATAAATCTCCACAAAAAAGGTATGTTCCTAAACATAAATGACAACTGGACAACTATACATGATATGAAAGATGTACCGGTTATGAAATATATAAAATATGGAGATATCAAAGATATTCTCATATCTGAAATATCTCTATTGCCAACATAATTGATATTGATAACGGCGGATCATAGCCTCTCAATTTTTTTTAATATTTTATATATAATATAAGATTATGCTTATTTCGTATAAAAAAAATTAGTATATATTTTTTATTTTAGCCCTTCAAAATTGATAAAATTTAATTTTTTTTCTAAATATATAAATTTAAGCTATTAGGTACAACAAAGTATTAATTCAAGTTTAAATTACCTACCAAAATTTTGTATATATATACTTTGGCCTTCCTAAAGTTCAAGGTCTGGACACCCAGACTTTGAGAACTTTGTTAAAATGAACCTAAAAAACCAAATATATAGTAAATTCCATTTTTGTCCCTTACAAAACTTTGTAAATATTTCCACTACCATGCATGCACACCACTAAGAAATGCGTCTCTTTTTGTCTTCTAAAAAATAAAATAAAAGTCCGGCTTTTTGTTGTTAAGGCATATTAAAAATTTTGTCTTCTTGGGTGAGTCCACATAATATATTTGAGTTAAAAATATAGTGGTGGTCTGGTGGAAGCTATTCAATTCAAAATTAAGAGAAGAAAAGTTTTTGTCCATAATAGCACCTCTTCGGCCGCCTTCGTATGTGACCGTTATTCGGGTTGTATTCATGCGCCAAGAGATTAACATTCAATAAAGCGTTTCTTATTAATGAGATTATTCTATAACTTCTTCCTTTCACCGTTATCAAAGGGACCCAAATTAAACTGTCTCATCCTCATCCTTAGAAGGATCTCATCTTAAAAAGATGTAAATCATAGTAATTCAATAATTTTATAATTAAGTTTTAATTAAACATAAATACAAATTAAATAGATTAAAATTTTTACACTATCTTTAAAAAGATATTTTAAAATCTTTTATAAGGTAAATAACATATAATAATGTTTTAGTACATATATAGTAGTAATATATAATCTAAATGTAATATATAAAAAATAATCTTGGTTCTAAAAAGATTATTCTGAAGTTCATAATCATATTTAAAAAAATAAAAAACAACCGACAAAATTCAAAGATCATAGAGAAAGAAAAGCCAATACAAATTTCACAAATTTCTGTTTGAATAATATTTTGAGTGCTGTTAGAATTTTGATTTTAAGATTATTTTATTGAATAATTAATGCTTGTATTTTTATCAACGTCATCTGTAATTCTTTTTGTAATCTTTTATTATTTATTAACAAAAATTATCAAATAAATATTAAAAAAATTATAAAATAAAATATTAAAAAAAACATATTTAGTATTTCTTAAAAAAAATTTGACCGTTTTTCTTGGAGGACCTTCGTGGTTTTGATACTAATTTATGGTGACAGTAAATTTATTTAATACTCTTATTATTTTGACAATAAATTCATTCAATCTTAAGTAACAGTTAATATTAATTTTTTATTAGAACTTTTCCTTCTAAAAATATATTTTTTTTTCGAGGATCCTTATGATTTTGACAATAAATTGATTTAATAATAGTTATATGATTTTTTTATTAGAGATTTTTTTCTCTTAAAACATTTTTTTATTTGTTATAACTTGACCAAGTTTACAAAATACGGCAAAATCTTATCCAATGTATGCTTATTAATTTGCTAAAAGTAATACGTCTTTCACCAAATAAATAAATAATAGCACGTGTGTGAGACTTACATGAAATAATACCAAAAAACTTCATGAGATCAATAGTCAAAAGCTTACTACCAATGAGCGTTTAACAAACAATGGAAAAAAATTCTCTCTCTAAAACTTCTCTCCCTCCCCAAGAGCCCCCAACAATTTCTAGGCTCCTTCTCCGCCCTCCTTTTCCCGGCATATCGAGAGTCCTTCGGCTCTTCCTCTTCACTGGCGGAATGAAGAGCGGGAATTTAATATTTCGATTTCATTGTTTTTTGTTATTTTTAAGAATAATATTCAAATCACAGCTTGGATCTTCTTATGAAGCTTTGAACGGCAAATTTGTTATATGTTTGATTTATTATGGATGCTGCTGTTTTTTGGTTTCACTTGATACAGTGATGGCTAGACTTGACATCTATTGAAAGAAGTAATAGCTTTCTCTTTAGTTATTATGCGATCACGCTCTTTTCTGTGAATAGAATAATAACAGATAAGAAGTATTTTCTTTATCAAACTTTGCTGCTCTTCCATTATACTTGGTTTGTTGATGTTGTCGGATTCGATTTGTAATCTATAACTTTTTTACAGATGTTGCTGCTTGTTTGTCACGTGTATAAACTTATGTATATGTATATGTGATTGTATTTGCTTTACTTTACTGCACTTAAATATTATGTCATTTGTTGAGTCTTGGTATCATAAATATAGCCTGCTGTAACTAGTGGCTATTTTAGCTTTAGCACTTATCTAGGCCTCTTTCTCTTTTTTATTTTTTATTTATTTCATTGTTGATATCGATGATGAGATACTTTTTTGAATTTTTTATTTGTTGAAATGTGAATCATGAATTGGAACTTCCAAAAAAGAAAAAGAAAAAGGGAATTTTTAACAGATGATCTTAACAAGTTATTGCCTTCGGTACAAGCTTGCATTTGTATTAGGGTTAAACATAAAAAAATTCTATTTCTTTTTATGCCTCTGATATTAAAAAATAACGCCTGTTTTTAATTGTTTATATTTTTTAAATAGTTAAAATATTATTTTTAAAAAATTGTTTTAAATATATTATTTTAACATTTTTAATTTTAATACTGATAATAAAAATAAGCAGTTTCACAAAGCATTCTTTGAAAAAAATTTTAAAAATAGCGGTTTCAAATTATTTTAGGTTAAAAGTAAATTTAACGAACAATTAAGAACAATTCAAAACAGTTTATTACTTAAAATAAGTTAAAAATTATTTATTTTAAAAAAATGAAAAGTAAAAATAATATTCCAAACTAATTATTTTGAACTCAATTTATAAAATATTTGTATAATCTTACTTTTCTTACAAAAATAATATATTATCTTAAACGTTTTTATAATGGTACAGATGACATATAGAGGATTCGAATACTTTTACCTCACATATTTTAGCAAAGATAGACTAATATAAAATTCCTAATACTGCCACCTTAAAGAAGAAAATCAAATGGAGGAAGAATTAATTCATTTTCAAGGAGAAACTCCAAGTAAAATGAGCTAATCAATGAGCAAATTTCTATGAAACTTCTTAACGGTAATGCTAAAAGAAGAACAAAATGAGTACTTACAAAACAACAGTGTCCAGGTTCATCCTCCCTAAATCTTATACCTAACTTTTTACAAATCATCCCACAATACACATCCTTTATATATCCCCCACCCCAACAACATCAACCATTCTAATGTCACCCTTTCAAACCCTTCAAATCCAACCCCAAAACCCGCCCAATAAATCATTATTTTCAATTGAATAAACAATCAGAATTATACCTCTTTTTTCCTTTTGTCTTTAGTATCAGCACCATTTCAAGAATTCGTATATTTTAATCCCCCTTGTTTTACCCTCCCCCCCCACCATCTCCATTACTACTATTATTTAGTAATCAATTCTTGAAGGGTAGCAAGAAAGCATATTGAATAAACTAGAGAGAGAAAAGGAGAGAGAGCTATTTTGCTCTGTCTCCATTTCATCAATGGCGACCATGTCCTCTCTTTTTCTCAAGAATCCAACTCAATCCCCTTTCTTTACCAAAACCCAGAAAACCCATTTCGTCCCGTCAGTCAAAATCATCCAATTTCCCCAGAAATCAACCGCGAGAAGCCGGATTAGGATCCGGGTTTCTTGCGGGTTAATCGAACCCGATGGTGGGAAACTTGTTGAACTCTTTGTTGATAAGTCCCAGAAAGAGGCGAAGACGAGGGAGGCCTTATCTTTGCCTTCGATTAGGATCTCAAAAATTGATCTTCAATGGGTTCATGTACTCAGTGAAGGCTGGGCAAGTCCATTGAAAGGATTTTTGAGAGAATCCGAGTTCCTCCAAACTCTTCATTTTAACTCGCTCCGAATTGGAGACGGGTCGTTCGTCAATATGTCGGTGCCCATCGTGCTCGCCATTGATGATTCTCAGAAACAGAGGATCGGTCAGCGCAGCTCAGTGGCCCTGGTGGATGAACGAGACAATCCAATTGCCATTTTAAATGAGTAAGGACAATTTTGTCATTTACTAAATTAATAAGTATTTACTTTTCTTTTTTTCAGACAAATTTTTCCACGTTTATTTGAAATTATGATAAGCTTTTAGCATTGCATTATTTGATTTTTTTTTTCTGACTAACATTGCATTTTTTTGAATAGGATAATTTCTTGTACGTATGTCTGTTTTTTGGTTAATACTCCCTCCCTGTTTTTAACATCAATCTCTCATATAATTTATTGACATTGTGTGGAATAATGAATGATGTCTAGAAGGGATATTGGAGAATGGTAAAAGTTATTTTGAAGGAGTAATTGCATTTTTCATGATACAAGAATTGAGAGAGAGTTACCTTATGAAAGGTTATAATTTGAAAATTTTGATTAAAATTGCATTGTTTTAAGGTGACAAGTAAAAAGAGTTAGAAAATTCACCCAATGTGCTAATAAGTAAAAAAGACGGATAAGTAAAAAAAAAAGGAGGGAGTATCATAGTTTCTGTAATATACCATGCAACGCTATAGAGTATCATAGTTTCTGTAATATGGCATGCAACACTATATATATATATAATTATATATATATATAATTTTTTAAATAAGCAAATTTAATATTTATTTCATCCCAGTCAATTTTATTTGTCCCTTAAAACATGACTTAATATTAATTGATAGTTGAATAGACTAAACTGGTATTATTTGAAAATTAAGTTTATTTGTTTAGTGTCTTTAGTATTTATTAAATTGTACAATTACAATAATTGTAATATATAGGGATATATTTGGAAAACTTTTATTTAACTCTCTTGATTTACTATTGTGATATATATTTTAAATGGAAAAATGATGTGTACATGCGATAGATAAATTGCGAAGTATGTTTGGATTAGACCGAATTCGGAAAATATTTACTAGTGTTACATATAGTATGTTTGGATTAGCCCAAATTCTGGAAACATAAAAAAGGAAAGATCTTTGGACTATGGTTGATTGGTGTCGATAAAACAATTCTGAATCTGTTTCTGGGCAGAATGATCGTCCTAGTAGTAACTATTTGTGCTGAAAACTTTGTAGCTTTTCTATGGCTTCTGAATAAAGTTAGTATCTTGATAGATTTATGAGCTTTGCATCTCTTAAGAGGCAGTGATCTTTCAGCAAGAAAAACCCCGTCTTTGTTTTTCCGTGTTAGTTTGATCCATTATCTGGAGTCTGTACATATCTGGCTTGTTATGAGTTCCAACTGAAATAGCTGCTGGAGAAATGTTTTCTGATTATAACTTCAAGGACTTCCTGAAAATTGTATATCTCATATCTATGTCGTGAAATTGCAGTATCGAGATTTATAAGCACAATAAAGAAGAAAGAATTGCAAGAACATGGGGAACCACTGCCCCGGGCCTTCCTTATGTTGAGGAAGCTATAACCAATGCTGGAAATTGGCTGATTGGTGGTGATCTTGAAGTCATTCAACCTGTCAAGTACCATGATGGTCTTGACAGGTTCCGCCTCTCCCCTGCAGAACTCCGTGAAGAATTCACCAAACGTAATGCTGATGCTGTGTTTGCTTTCCAACTGAGAAATCCCGTGCACAATGGTCATGCTCTACTGATGACTGACACACGTCGTAGGCTTCTTGAAATGGGATATAAAAATCCTATCCTGTTGCTTAATCCATTGGGAGGTTACACCAAGGCAGATGACGTTCCACTTAGTTGGCGCATGAAACAACACGAGAAGGTTTGTTCTTATCATGAAATTTGTCCTTGTTTTTTCCTTTCAACGTTCAAGTGACTGTATCCTTTTCATTGTACTGATTTGCGAGACAATTTTTCTTTAGGTGCTTGAGGATGGCGTTCTTGATCCAGAGACTACTGTGGTTTCTATATTCCCATCTCCAATGCACTATGCTGGCCCAACTGAGGTACAGTGGCACGCGAAAGCTCGTATTAATGCAGGTGCAAACTTTTACATTGTGGGTCGAGACCCTGCTGGTATGAGCCATCCACTAGAGAAAAGAGATCTTTATGATGCCGATCATGGAAAGAAGGTCCTGAGCATGGCTCCTGGACTAGAACGTCTGAACATTCTACCTTTCAAGGTACTAAAATTAATCTGCCACGAATAACTATCCAACCATTCTGCCTGGTTCAAAAATTTTAACAGAATTGAAAAGGTACTTGAAAATTGATCATTCGAGTTTTACTACAGGTGGCTGCATATGACAAGACTCAGAGGAAAATGGCATTCTTTGATCCATCAAGAGCACAAGATTTTATTTTCATATCAGGCACCAAGGTATATATTAACACTTCAAAATAGTTTGTGGTTCACTTTCCTTCTTGCATAATATTGTCAAATGAAATGTAAATTTGGATTGTTAACGAGGGAAAGGGAAGGGAAAAGAAAATTAGTTCTGGAACTAAAACTCTTACCTAAAAGGAAAATGAATCAATGATCATTTAGACATTGAATTCGATTTATGGTTTCTTCTACTTCTGGAAAGTGGTTGATTATGCAGACTGTTTCTGATCTCTTTCATTTAACAGATGCGAACGCTTGCAAAGAACCGGGAGAATCCTCCAGACGGATTTATGTGCCCCGGTGGTTGGAAAGTCTTGGTTGAGTATTATGACAGCGTCGCACCTGCTGAGAATGGCAAGATTCCCTTGCCCGTCTTGGCATAATAAGATGATGGACACAGTCTGCAGCAGACAGATGTTGTATCGCCAGATGTTTGGGAGAAGCCTTAAAGCTTGCTTGCTTTTATGTTCAATGTATGTGATTTTGTTCCTGGAACTTTTGAAATGAATGATTCTCCTAGAATAAACCCTGGGGCCTCTATATTAGGTGATCAAAATTCACCTCTATTTGTGAATACAATGAAAACATATTATATGGCACCCTTGGAAGTGTGGGCTTGTTGTACATGTTTCTGTTTTATGTATACTGGAACTGGTGGTGATGATTTATAGTATTATTCATGACGAAATGGACTACTTTTGCTGTTAAAATGTGAATATTGGTTATGATGGTTGAATTAGAAACTACTTCTAATATTTCTATTTCACATCTATTTCATATGTGATAAACGTGATGTGTTTACATACTATAAGATCGTAGACTTAAATATTTATGGTATTTTTAGATATCTATTTTGATAGGTTAAGAACGATTGTGAATTGTGAGGGTAATTAATTCATTAGTCGCTTTCAAGCCTGCAATAATACAAAACTTTCAATACATAGAAAGTTTGCGAGCGTGAATAGTCTAATAATAGAAGGTGGAACTGGAACTTGAGTGATTAAGTGTACAGGACTTTATGATTTGACCAAAAAGTAATTTGGGACTACTGAAGTGAGCTCCGAGTAGTATAGGACTTAAGTGTGAGAAGATGTTCACAGGACTTTATGATTTGATCAAAAAATTATTTGAGCCTAGTGGAGTGAGCTCGAGTAGTATCCAAATATCACATGATAGCTAGTTAGTGATCATACTTTTGGGCATTTGTATTAGAGCTAAAACTGAAAATAGTTTTATTTTTTTGTTTTGAATTTATATTGTTTCTTATGAATAATTCAGATTAAATAAAATTTTAATTTAATCTAAATGCCGCTCGAACAATTTTAATCAATATGAGATTGCCACCAGTAAAAGTTTAGTTTTGTAAACTTGACGTCATAGATGTTTAGTCCTAGATATAGATGTTGTAGCGTGTGTTAAAATATCTTACTTCAATTAATGTAGTAGGCGACAATACATACTGTTTACGTTTTTAGATAATTAACGTTTTATAATGTATTAAAACTATATCACTTTAAATATCATGTTGCAAATACATATTTTTCAACTGGTCAATTACATTTCAAATAACACTCTCGAAAACTTAACAAATAAAAAATAAACCTTAATAGTCAAAATTAAATAATACACACCCTCTCGGTCTCACTCCTTATCATCCTCTTTCTTTTTCCTCTCCTCCTCCCTCTCCACCACCACCTCACTCACTCACTACCATCCCATGTTTGTGAATCAATCTGGTCATATAAAAGCACAAAACTACAACTAATAAAATTCTGTATCAAATTAGAACTAGAAAAGTAAAAAATAATTCTTGGAATTGCAGATCTATTTCAACCCAGATCCCCCTATTTCTCAACTCCCGAGCCCACTTCCCTCGCAGGCTCTATGCTACTGTCTACGTGAATTTTGTGAAAGAGAAATATATGTATACCATTTTTCTGAGCAATTAATTGATTTGGTTTCGAACAGTGTCGTTTCCCCCCGAACGAACAATCAATGGATTAATCTTCAATTAAATTGACTAACAACTTAGGATAATATAGGTATAGCACAGAGAAGAATATAGTGGGAAAGTGCAGAAGATGACATGAAGATGATGAGGGAGAAACCAGAGAAACGAGGCTCACCGCAAAAAAACTTGTGAATTCAACAACTGACGACATCGTTTGATATTTTATATCTCCCTTTCTTCAAAAGCCTGGAAAGTTGGCCTTTTCTTGAAGTTTTTGTGAAAGTTTTTCAGTAGGGAAAGCTCTCTTTTTCTTCCTGGTATTTTTCTCATTTTCTGTAACACTACATTTATATCAGATAGATACAACAATGTAAATATAACAAAATATATCAATTAATATCAACAATTTCAACAATGTCTCTTCTGAATCCTCCCATCCCCAGCCCAAGTAGCTTCTTTAGGATCTACATTTTTGTTGTAGCAGGTTTCCCATCATTTCCTCTTCTTTCTGTGCTACCACTCCACTTCCCAGCTTCTTCTTGAACAAACTAACTTGGAAAACGGGGTGAATTCGAGATCTTGGGGGCAGCTCCCCATCTTCTCTATCACTTTATACGGCACCTAGTATCTAGCTCATTGCTTCCAATTTTTCTTATCCGCCACCGAATGTTTGCCTAAAAGGCTGTAATTTCAAATAAGCCCAATCTCCAACTTCAAAAGTTCTTGAAGGAAAATAAGAGAATTCTGCAAATTGCTTCATCCTCTCTAAACCCTAAAACCTAATGCAGCAGTCAAAATTTTTTTTAGTATATCATCAATCTTTCTTCTTTCGACAATCATATCTCCTGTTGCTCCATTCTTAATTGTGTCCACTACCCAACTCTCTCCCAAATGAGTAGGTTTGAGGTCATATAAAGCTTCAAATGGACTCATCCCTATTGAGGTATGATAAGAAGAATTATACCACCATTCAACTATGGCCAAATATGAATGCCACTTGTAAGGTTGTTGGTAACAAAAGCACCTCAAATACGTTTCAAGGCATTGATTGATCCTTTCGTTTGACCATCGGATTGAGGATGATATGCTAAACTCATGTGCAAGTCAACTCCCATAGTTCTTAACAATTCCTGCCAAAAAGGACTGGTGAAGACTTTATCTCTATCAGTAACGATACATTCTGGCAGACCATGCAGTTTCACCACTTTATCCAAGAATTCCTTGGCAACTTTTGCAGCAAAAAAAGGATGAGTAAGACCCACAAAGCATGAGTATTTAGTAAATCTGTCAACCACTACTAATATACTATCCTTCCCTTCTGATTTGGGTAAACCTTCAATGAAATCCATAGTAAGGTGAGGGAATGGTTTTGCTGGAAGATGAAGAGGCTGCAACAGCCCTGAACTTTTACAATGTTCAGGTTTACTCCTCTGACAAACGTCACATGTTTGCAACAGAGTTTGAATATCCCCTTTCATATTTGGCCAATAAAAGGTCCTTTCGATTCTTTGATAGGTTGCTTGAATTCCAGAATGACCCCCTGGTAATGTAGAATGCATCTCATTAACAATTTTGTTCCTTAATCACCTCCCTTCCCAACATATAATCTTCCTTTGAACCTGATGACCTCATTATGCTACTGATAATTTGAATCTATGCCCCTTGTAATACTTTCTGAGCAATTATTTCTTCTACTTTTGCATCTCCCTCATAACTGTTCTTCAGCTCCTGAATCCACCCCGGTATTATAGCAGTTATAACATTGAGTTCAAACTTCCTAGAGAGTGCATCTGCGGCCTTACTCTGAGCCCCTTTCTTATACTGCACCTCAAAGTCTAATCCCATTAGCTTTGCCAACCATTTTTGCTGAGAGCTGGTAGTAATTCTCTGCTCCATCAAATACTTGGGACTTTGGTGATCAGTTCTTAAGATGAAATCCGCCCTTCAAGATAATGCCTCCGTTTTGGAACTACAGAGACAACTACCGTTAACTCTTCTCATAAGTTGATAATCGCTTACTTTTATCACCAAAGGCTATACTGAAGCATGCTATTGGTTTTCCCTCTTTCATAATCACTACTCCTATTCCACCATCACATGCATCTGCTTCAACAACAAATACCTTAGTAAAATCTGCAATAGCAAGTACTGGGGCTCGCTCATGGTTTCTTTCATTTTATTAAAGGCCTTTTCAGCTTCCTCATTCCATTTAAACCCATCTTTCTTAAGCAAAGCCATGAGCGGCTCGCTGATCACACCATAATCTTTCACAAACCTTCTATAAAATCCAGTCAAACCAAGAAATCCCCTCAATTGCTTCACTGATCTAGGAACAGGCCAATTTTTCATATCTTCAATCTTTTCATGGTCAGCTTGGACCCTTTCTCCCAAAATGATATGGCCCAAGTATTCTACTTGTTTCTCGGCAAAACAAAATTTACTAATTTTGGCATACAACTGATTCTTCTTTAGGATCTGTAACACTCTCCTTAAATTCTCCAAATGTGAAGATAAGTCAGGGCTATATACCAGTATATCATCGAAGGAAATTAACACATAATCTCGAATTTGTTTACTGAACACCTTACTCATGTAAGACTGAAATGTTGCTGGCACATTGGTTAAGCCGAAAGGTATCCCCTGAACTCAAAATGACCATGATGGTACTGAATGCTATTTTAGGAATATCTTCAAGCTGCATTCTGATTTGGAAGTAACAGATCTGAGGTCCAACTTACTGAAATAATTAGTTCCCTTCAAATCATCAAGAAGATCATCAACAATAGGAATGGGATATTTATCTTTTATGGTCAGTGAGTTAAATTGCCTGAAAACACCTCCAACTTCCATCCTTCTTCACCATAATAACTGGAGATGAGTGTGGGCTTGAACTTGGTTGGATGATCCCTTCCTTCAACATTTCAGCCACCATATTCTCGATTTCTTTTCTTCTGTGAATGGAGAAATCTGTAGGGATGTTTGAAAGGAACGATTCCTTTTAAAGAAATCTTGTGCTCATGATGCCTTTAAGGAGTCAATCCAAACGGTACCTCAAAAACTGCTTCAAACTCCTTCAGCAATTTTGAAATCTTTGGAGGAACAACCTCCATCTCTTGACTCTCAATATTGCAAAAGCCTTCCTACCATCACTTGAGCATTATCTTGTAATAGTTTGTCAAGCGACTTCCCTTTAACCGATTTAATTTCAGCCTGCAAAGTTTTCCACCTGTTCACCGTCCTTCTCAAATGTCACCTTTAAATTCTTGAAATCAAATGCAAGTGGGTTGTACCTCCTCAACCAATCCACTCCCAAAATCATGTGACTTCCACTTAGTTTAAGGACATGCAAGTCCTGCTGAAATTTAAATTCCTGCATGCTCCAATTTAGTTCTTTGCGCTTGTCTTTAACCCACATTTTTTCACCATTGCCCACAGTAATCATGAGAGGCTTATTTGGAACAGTTTTTAATCCCAACTCCTTAACCAATCTTGCATTAATGAAGGGAAGTTACTGCTTGAGTTAATCAAAATAGAGATAGAATTCTTCTTCACCTTTCCATCAATCCTCATGGTGTGTGAGAGTTATTTCCCATTGCTGCATACATGGACAATTCCATCAAAGCTTCCACTTCCTCTCCCAACAATTGATTAACTTCTCTCTCCTTAGTCCACTCATCCATCTCTTGGATTACAGTTTCTCCTCCTTCTCCTGTAACGACTTCTTCTACCAACATCAGATTTATTTCCTTTAATGCACAATGATGATTGAAATTATATTTTTCGCCACATTTAAAACATAAGCCCTTATCCTTTCTCCTTTGCAATTCCTCAGGAGTAATTTTCTTAAATTTGACAGGTTCAACCTTTGGTAATCGGTTATAAGGTTTGAGGTTTTACTGAGAATTAATGGGGGCTCAAGGCTTTACTATCATGGGAAAGATTTTTGGAATTACGAGGGTTACCTTTGAGTGTGAGGTTTTGCTAATTAGATTTAAGGGTTGCAGCAAGAGATTTTATGTTGTGCCATTGCCAGTTCAAAGGCTGTTTCAAGAGTGGTTGGTTTAAACATGGAAACTGAAGAGTTGAGCTCCTCCTTTAATCCATTAAGGAAAAGGGAAAAAAAGAAAATTTCAGGCGATTTAGGAACTGAACTCTCAAAGATAGCCTTAAAAGCTCCTCAATTTTTCCCATACAGTCTTCCACATTCCCCCTTGTTTCAGTTTACTAAACTCCCCTGCTACAATCTCCCTCTCACTTCCATCTCCAAACCTCTTACAAACAAACAGCAGTCACAAACTCCCCCCAGGTTACATTCCTATGACCAGCTCTACAGCTTTGCAGCCACACATATGCCTTCCCCTTCATCTACATCTCAGCAATTTTCAAGTCTCATTCCATCCGTGATAGAATGAATCTGAAAATACTTTTGACATTTCAACACCCATTCCCTGGGGTTAGTTCCTTCCAAAATAAGAAAATCTAGTCTAGCTAGTTTCATGTCCCATTTAGCTCCCCCTCTTTCTGTATTACCCAACCCCAACTCACCACCTCCAGCAGGTCTCGGAGTCACAGGATCAGTTCTTCTACTAGATCTTTCAGCTTAATCAATTGATCAATTTTTGCGTAAATCAGACCCAATTTATCTTCCAAATCTTTCATTGAGTTATTGAGAATCTAATTTTCAAATTTAAGATTAGCTATTTCAGCATAAGCCTTAACTGCAGCAGATCTAATATCATCTTGTAAGCCACTCATATTTTTAACTATTTTATAAAATTCATCCAAACGCCTGCCCTGGATTTCAATCGTAGCTCATATTTCAATCTTTCATTGACTGCGTGAACCAACCATCTTGTCGAGAATCGCCTACTCTGATACTAACTGTCATGTCCCGAACGAACATTCACTGGACTGGATTAATCCTCAATTAAATTGTCTCAAAACTCAGAATTTACTATATAGAACAGAGAAGAATATGGTGGAAAGTGCAAAAGATGAGATGAAAATGAAGAAAAATAAGAGAAACCAGGGTCGCCTCAAAAAACAAAAGTAGCTAATATCTGAGCAGTTGTGATGTGGAATGATCACGAGCATAAAATTTCATTCAAGAGATAGGCAAGAGAACAAACAAAACAAGTATCCTCAATAAAGTTTAAACAAAATCTTTTCTTCAAACTTCAAACAACTTAAGGTATTTTGAAGCTTAGACCTCAATGAAACAACATTTGAAGCTTAGACCTCAATGAAACAATAAGAAGACTTCAAGACTAGTTTTCTACCAGAAGACTTCAAGACTAGTTTTCTACAAGAGTGTAGGAACTAAGTGTCAAGGAATTTTGATAATCAACCATCTAAAGTGATTTTTCTTTTCAGGAAGTTCACCCTTGAAGAAGATAGAAAAAAAACTAAGCTAAGAACTAAAAATGTTAAGAGAATAACCTTTGTCCTGAAATATTTGTTGATTAGCTTTTTTAAAATGGAATACTACATATTTATAGGGACTTTAACTCATATTTTCAGCCCAAAATTTAAGCCCCAAAATTTAAGTCCCAATTTTAAGCCACATAAAAGGCATATTTCAACCCTCCCATATTTTCAGCCCAAAGGATAGATATAATCTACATATTCACTTGATAAGACCATAAATGTGTTTTAATTGCATTTGGACTATTCTAGAGCACTAGTCAACGCATTGCAAAAAATAGTAGGCAATTTTTCAGTTTGGGCAAAAGTGCTTCCAACCATCTACCAAGATGAATTTTCAATTTCTAACTTATTCAAAACTTTAGCATATTGTCTCATAAAGTCTTAGACATCAAAATTTAACCCTTGAAACTTCTCTTGCTCAATTTGATCCTTGTGACTCTTTAGTTATTTTGCCTTGGCTCTTGTCACAACTCCTTGATGTTCTTGCATGTCTAACCGGTTTACATTATGTTGAGATTGCTTTAATCTGGACAGTCAGATGGGGATTTAGTGTGACAACATCGTTTGATATTTTCTCTCCCCATATATGACAGACGCATGAGGATGAAATTGGTCATATCTTGACTGGACAACTCGGAGTGGGGTGGTAGTGAGTGAGCAGGTGGTGGAGGAGGGAGGTGGCTGCTGTAGCTGCAACTGCAACGTCATGGGTGGAGGAGGAGAGGGAGAAGAAAGAGGAGGATTAAGGAGGAAGAGGGTTTATATTATTTCATTTTGACTCTTAATATTTTTTATTTTTCATTTTAACTTTATTTTTTTCTTTTCATTTTAACTTCAAAGTATTTTTTATAAGAAATGTTTAACGATCAAATTGGATAAAAGTACTTATCTTACCAAGAATATAATGTCTGGTACCTAAATATAATAAATTAATTTTTAGGTACCAACTTTACAATAAATAAATGTTTAAGCAAAAAAAAACCTATTAACTTATTCACAAATAATTTATTTTACTGTAAATAAATAATCAATCTCCTGTAAAAAAAACGTATAAAGTATATAGTATTATAAATTTGATGATTGCGACACATGATTTGCTTGGAATAATAATACAAATATAAAATAAGAGTAGAAGAACAAAAAGAATAAGAAAGAGATAGAAAGTAACACAGATTTTCAGAAATCAATCATCTTATTCATGTATTCCATAATGTTTTATTTATAGGCACCATGTACAACAGGTAGTAAAACCCAGAAGAAATGGGCTTTATCATTAGGGAGTCAGAGCCCAAATAGAAATAGGATTTGGGAGCTATAATTTTCTTCAGAGAATGTATTTGGACATTTATTATGTATTCATTAGTTTTATAACACTCCTCTTTTGATGTCCATAACATAAAAAGTATGCCTCACTTAAATCTTACTAGATAAGAACCCTGTGGGATAAAAATGTCTAGTGAAAGAAAAAGATTACATATCTCAAAATTAGCTATTAATAATGATCATACATATTGTTAACAATCCACATAAAAGTTAACTAGAACTTTATGTGATAATTTCATATCACATATGCATAACTTGTTTGTTTGAGAATGTATTTCAAATGATCATATAAGTAACCAACTTGTTCCTTTATGTAACTCATTAGGAGTTAATTTTCTCCATAATTCGAGATTAATTATCCTTAAAATAATATTATCTCACAAGTCATATGAAGAATGATTAATGCACTAATTGTGTAGTATTATGGTACTTTATCACTAAAAAATATCCATTACCTTCTTATATATAGACATGCCGTATTCACCAATATTTGATGATTAAATGACAATTGGATAATGATGTACAATATACTATATCCATGTACAACTTTTATGATCAAATTTCATCTTTAGGATGTTCCATTTGTAAATCAAAATAAAAATCTTAAAATACTTACTTCAAGCATTTGCTTGCCAATCATAAACTCTTCAGGAGGAAGTATTTAATTATTTAGTTAAAAACATTTATAAATAAAAAGTAGATCACGCTTCAGGCATGATTTAATATTGTTAGTTATAAGAATTAGTTAACAAAAATATTAAGTAAATTTTGCAAATCTTTTGCAAATAAATGATGTATAAAACTTCTAGTTCACAAATACTTGCATATGGATCGAGATGCTTCAATGACATTTTATGATTTTAATTTTTCCCCATAATGTGGAGAACATTATAATAGATAAAGAATCATAAGAGGCAAGCATAACAAATTCTAAGAAAACTTTCATGGATATATATTTGATCTTAATTTCATATATTTATTTAAATAAAAATCACTAAGATAACGATGTTATATTCTCAGGAATAATCACTTATATGCTTCAAGCATGCTTATCGAGTCCTTCAAGGACTTCACATAATAAATTATTAGAGTTTAATACGCTATCATCTAAACTCAATCTGTCACCATAAATTTTATTTCTTCGTATCAAAATTGTCAGGACTTTACAAATAATCATATATCATAACTTGTACAAGTTCATAATTTATTAATTCTTATCCTTTTGGCATTATACTTCAGGTGTATAATTCCTTCAGGGAATACATGCGTACTTAAAGTGTACTTAATAATTGCGCGGACTTTGCATATTTTCTCATGCAAAAATTATATTTTATTTTGACCAAATATCTCTAATACACTAGAATATCGAGTTTGCAGACTTTAATTCAAGATCCTCATTCTAATCATAATACGCATAGAATTATTATCAATGTTTTGTGTTATCATATGGTTCCATCTATTTTATATCATGACATGATACAAAGAGATTTCATAATTATTATGACTTCAAGGTACTTGAACTTCTTCTAATAATAATAATAAAGTCATGTCATGAAAAATTCTACTAGAATTTTCATCTCCTCGACTTAACCACATAGGACCATCTTAAATTATTACTCCTTTACATATGCGAGAATTTTATTGGAACCAATTTATTCTACGTCTCAAAATTATAAGTAGTGGTAGATTTTCCTTCGGAGACATTAAATAATAGGAGCATTTTATGTCGAATTTTCTTTTATCAATAAATATGCCTGGCTATTCAACTTTTGAAGTTCTGGTTCAAATTATATTTTATATGATAATCAAAATGACACACATAACTTTGTGTTTATCTGACTATATAATTTCTCATCTTTTTAATATCCATCTTAAATACATTGTGGTGGAATAATATATTTATATAGTGCCTATATAAATATTAGATAAAAATATTTGGTTCATTACCATTGAAACAATTATAATGAGGAGAACTTAATTAAAATACATGTTGACGAAATACTAATAAATACTACAAAATATATATCAATTGACTCAAGATACTTATGGCTCTATCAATCATTTACTAGGTCTATTAACATGTTTTGTAGGAACGTTCAATATTTATACAAATCTTGTAAAATCATAAATATTATTAAGACAAATTATGTTAATAGGAGAATCCTAAAATATGAGCTCATTATCTTGCAAAGTTTAGCTTGCAAGTCAATAGTAATATATGTTACCATGGGTCGATGCAGCGACTATATATTCTCCCAAAACACATTCAACCATAAATAAATATTGATGGTTTATAAAATTATTTTGCCTTGAAAATTAGTAGTACAATTGAACTTTGTTTAATCAGAAACTTCTGGTTCTATAAAAATATTATTACAAATTTTTTATGATAATTCGTAGTTTAATGATCCGGGAGGATCCAATCGGTCATGCCAACATTTAATGTTTTTGAATTAGTAAACTTCAGATTTACTCAATGATGCATTACAATTACATCAACTTTAGCGAATTACAAATTATGATGTGAGAATATGGTAGTGTATGTAATTTATATTTATTCTATAAATTATGATAATGTAACATAATTATCATGTAACCTCCATATGTCAATTTACTCTTCTAGAGTTTTTAAATAATTAGTTCTTGTAGAGCTTTTTATTAACTAACTCTTTTTACGCTTTAGTAAATTGGTTCTTCTAGATCTTTAATTAAATATTTTTTAGATATTATAGATATCTTTTTAATTAAATATGTTCTAGATATTATAGATATATTCTAGATATTTAGCTATAATATTAGCTCTTCTAAAGCCTTTTATTGATTAACTCTTAAGGAGCTTTAATTTCAATGTATTAGCTCTTCTAGAGGTTTCTATTAAGTAACTCTTGCGGAGTTCTAGTTTATATTAATATTCATTCTCCCAATATATATATTTTTCGATATTCTTAAAGATATAATAAATCAAAGGGCATATATATAATATGCAAAAACATATAAAGTCACAAATAAAAATAAAATTTTTTCCTCTAATAATTTCAAGAAATTGGCTACATTAACAAGTTTATATATCTTAGACGTGATTAATACATGAGATCAATAATAACATAACATAGGGAGTAAAAAAACTCCAATATGCATTTGACGTACTATAGGATAGCTACAAACTCTCTAGTATATTGTATCAATAATATTTATTTGGGATTATATGCTTCCTTTTTCTTTCTTATTATTATCACTTCTAGTGATAATTTAGATATTAGGTTCATGAGTCATAATAATTATAAATTATTATAAATAATTATAATCACGAATATAACATACTATAGAAATAAAATTTCTAATTGCATTCACTTATGGGAATGACATAAAATTATATGGAATATTATAATATTCCATCAATAATGACTCAATCTTTTATTCAGTTAAAAAGGTGATCATAACCGTGAGATCTTCTCTCTCAATGTTGCTACTATATGAACATATTTGAGATAAGTAAAAAGAAATTTTATCTCTATATTATTTTAATTGAGAAAGAATTTAGAGCAAATATAATATTGCAAACGGATAACTTGATCAAAATATTGTAGCCACAAATAATATGGATATTGTATCAACATAATGACCATCTTCTGGCGATTGCGCCTTTCTTTTAGATTTTGTCAAAATTTTTCTTAATAGATTATTGAGCCTTCAGGGCCTCATAAATTAATGAGGAAAGAAAATTTTTATAATCGTGATTTCTTTTTAATGCATCTTCACAACTTAAATAGATTTATACAAGAGTCTATGATAAAAAAATTGATCTTCCATGAAATCAAGTTATATATTAAAAAGAAAACATAGAATAAAGAAAAGATTCGATTTTTCATACATCAAGAAGTTTTAAAAATCTTTTTACCTTTAGTGAATTTTGAAAAATTACATTTAAAGTCTCGTTCTTCAAATAATCGTGTTGTCCATACAATTGTGCTGATAACGTGTTATAAATTTGATGTTCGCGACAAATGATTTGCTTGGAATAATAATACAAATATAAAATAAGAGTAGAAGAACAAAGAGAATAAGAAAGGGAGAAAAAGTAAACACAGATTTTTAGAAATCAATCATCTTATTCATGTATTACATAATGTCTTATTTATAGGCACCATGTACAAGACGTAGTAAAACTTAAAAGAAATGAGCTTTATCATTAGGGAGTAAGAACCCAATTAGAATTGGGTTTTGGAAGCTATAGTTCTCTTCTGGTAACATATTGTACTTTCTACCTCTTATACCTTGTGTACTTTTAATTAAAATTTTTTTTTTTTGTTTTGGTGAATGTGCTTTTAATTAAGTTTACTAATGAAAGAGAAATTGACAAGATTACTCTAAATTATCCTTTTAGTCTTAACTTAGTCTTTAATCTTTGTTTTCATTGTTTATACTCCATGAACATTTATTTTCAAAAAATTTTAGTTCTCGCCACTAATTTCATGGCAAAATCTGGTAATAAAAAATATGAGAGCCTCACTTGACTCATGAGAAAAGTTTAAAAAGACGTTTTACTTATTCACTTCACTATCAGTCTATCAAACAAAACAATGGTATCTAATTGAAAACTGAAATACTTTTGAGTTTTATTAGAATTTTTCTCAAACAAGTTTAACTTCCAAGAACGTTTCAAATATTCAATTAGAGAATTTTCTCTAAATTTGGAGGGATTTTTTTTTTTAAATTTGTAAGAAAAGTTTTAGGTATTTAAAAAAAATTTCATATAAAACCTAAGAATATTTCAGGCATTCAATTAGATCATACCATTTTGATTAGTAGAGTGATAGCGGGTTGAGTAAGTGAATGTTCCTTTTAACATTACTTATGAATCATATGAGACTCAAATGTTTCTTATTCAGATTCTGCCGTGAAATTGATGATAAGAACTCAAATGTTCAACGACTAAAAATTTAAAAATAAAGATTAAGAATTAAATTAGGAATAAAAAGTAATTTGGAAAATAATATTTGTCAAATTCTCTTTATGAAATCATTTGTTTACCAAACAAAGTAACCTATAGCAAACATATTTATGAAACAATTCTCCTTTCTCTCGATGTATTTTTGTTGTAGTTGTTTGGATGAAATTAGATTTAAATTCAAACTTTTTCATTGGTCGGCTAGAATTTAGGCTGACAAGGATAAGAATTTAGAAAAAAAAAAAGTTAATTTAAAACTATCTTTATATTTATAGTCAATCTTTAATTATATATTTAAAATGGGCATAATAAACCTAACTCGGGAATCTTTAACATTGAACTCGTATTGGAGGTAGATATAGATCATTACGAATAATTTGTAGAAGAAAATATCAATTTAGATGTAAGAAAAGTTAAATTTTTTTTTAAAAACTGAGCTCGAATCGCCCGGACGGGCGACCCGAACATGGGCGGATCACCCAGACCGGCGACTAGCACATATCCGAGTCGCCGGCCCGGGCGATCCGAGTTTTTAAGAAAGAAAGAATTTTTGAAGGTATTTGGAAAACTTTAAACATGAATAACTTTGCCATCGGATGTCCGTTTCATGTGTATGACCACTCGTTTTGATGGTTCTCATAAAGATAAACGCAATGCCATCATCGAAAAAGTGATCCGGACGCGTTTCAGGGCAAAAAATTTGTGTGCAAAAAGAATTCCAATATTTACGAACTTCAATCATTTGAATTTTTAATTAGAGCAAAAAGAAGACTGCTCCTATATTTAATTTTCAAATTGATGGCGTAACAGGAGAGAAAGTATTAGAAAATTACAAAAACGTAAATTAAAACAAAAATAGGAGGTTTTTGTGGGAACGGTTGGTGAAAACCTCGGTTTCTAACGCGTAGATCTCGAAAAAATAACCGAAATGCCCACAAGAATCGCCTCAATCGGACGTCTGAACGCAAAGTTATGCCCTATCAAAGTTTTCGACAATACGAAAAATTTTTTTTGTCTCGAAACGCGTCCGGATCACTTTTTCGACAATGCCTTGCGTTCCTCTTTATGAGAACCATCAAAACGAATGGTCATACGCGTGAAATGGACATCCGATCACAAAGTTATTCATGTTTAAAGTTTTCCAAATACCTACAAAAATTCTTTCTTTCTTAAAAAAAAAAAAAAAAAAACTCGGATCACCTGGGCCGGCGACCCGGATGTGTGCTAGTCGCCCGTCTGGGCGATCCGAGCCCAATTTTGATTTTTTTTTTAACTTTTCTTACATCTAAATTGATATTTTTCTTCTACAAATTATTCGTAATGATCTATATCTACTTCCAATACGAGTTCAATGTTAAAGATTTTAGTTTTAGAGTGGAGGAGTAGATAGAAGTTAGAGAGAAACTGTGTAGAGAGAGAAAGATGAGGAAAAATAATAATTTTTTTCGCGTTATATATTCATATTTTCGAGTTAGATTTATCGACCCCTTTAAAATTTTAATTTTAATAATTGAAGAAATTATATCAGGGTTCAATCATATTTTTATTATTGGATATTAATTTAGATATTTGATCATGAAAATTAAGAGGTCAAATATTCATGGAGGACTAAAAGTATAGGATTGGTTTTGGAATTAACCATTAAAAAAAAAAAAGACTAGAAAAAGATGGTCAAGGGCGGACACTGAGGCGGAGGCGTCTACTTTTTAAGTCAACTCAAAGTCATGCACTAAATGACAAAAATATATAACCTCTCAAGAACATAACTTACTTAAACGGACACAAAGAAGAGTAATAATAAGAAAAGAGTTGGCAGCCAAGCATAAGCCTCCCCAATTCCAAGCTTTGTCTCCATGCCGGTGTAAGGTACAGATATCACATATTTATTCTCATGAATAACGGTTTTCTGCTTATAAAGTTTTCATTTTTTTTTTTTTTGGTAATACTCCCTCATGTGTTCTAATTGATATTTTTTAGAAAAAAAAATATGGAGTGATAAATAATATGAGATAAAGGTAGAAACTTCTTTTTCCCTTTTGATAATGGTTTTGCTACAGTATATCCACATTTTATGGAATGGGATTGTAAATGATACTGTGATTCTTGTGGTATTTTAGTTGCGGCTATTGTCTTCCTTGTTTTCTGCGCAAGAAATAAAAAACAAAGATGAAATCTTTCAAAAAGGAAAATCTTTAAAGCTATGAGTTTTGTTTCTCTTTGTCTTGTCTTGTGTATTAAGTTCAGTATACTTGTTCTTGGGTTGGTTTAATTGTAAATGGCTTTTTTGTTTCTTTATGTATCTTGTGCTCATGCAACTTTATTTGGTAGTGACCTTAATATATCTAACAAGGATTATGCTGTTCAAATTCCTTAGAATTAGGGGTTTTTTCAATATCTTTCTAGGATTAGAAACCTATCAATATATACATAAATAGAGGAATACAAGTCTCCTATCTTAGAATTGGTTGTGTCAATTATGGGTATTCAACTCATTGAATTGTATATTGCGAGAATTTGTAATTTTATCATTAAAAATTTACGAAGTAAAAGTTTACCCTTTAACTCGTAATGGATGTAAGTTTGTGTTGAGACTTGAGAGATCGAACTACTTTGAAATTTTTAGTATCCTTACTTCAATTTTTCCTTTTCTTAAAATATTTGTGTGTACCCTTCTGTTACTTGTTCCAACCATTTTCATAACACATTAGTAATTGTAGAATGTCTCAACAAAAATTGCATCAGCTGAGTAATGGTACGAATACTCTCTGAAGGAAACTTGTTGGAAGAAGCTGAGTATTAGAGAAGTAAGATAAGATTTAAAGAACAACACTTTTAAATATGAGGAATAGATATATCTGGGTAATTTTAAATACTTCAGATTTTGTAACTTTTAATTTCTTATTATTTCATGACTGCTGTCTTTTATACATTTTAATTTCTTCAAATGTTACTCATGTGGTTTATGAAGTTCTTATGTTTTCCATCATTGCAACACCAAAAGAATCAGGCAAGACTTGTGTGATTAAGATTCTGTTTCACTACCTTTGAGCATTCTCTACTTTCCAACTATGTCTTGAGGTTTTAAAGGTAACAGCTCTGCATTCCAACTGTACATTTGACTGTCTTCATGGAAGAATAGACCAACAACCATGAAATTAGCCCCATTTGAGCTAGAACTCCATATTTAGTACTTCATGTTTTTTACTTGTCATATTTTGGACATTACATTGTTTAAGAAAATACGGAATTTTAGATTTTTTTTTCTTGTAATGCCCTTCAAATCTTCTCTCTTCTCATTATTATTTCTACAAGTTTCCATGTGACAAGAGTTAATAGAGGTTGGAATTTGTTTTAATTGGGAAGGTATAATAGAAAAAAGTTCATTAAATGTTACATTATTTTCACAATGTGATAAGTAAAAAAAAAAAAATCATAAGAATTGGTAGAATGTTACAAATAAAAAAACGGAGGGAGTATCTTTTTGAGCTACAAACTCCTTATTTCCTTTTGAGCTAGAAACTCCATATTTCGTATTGTTTTGAGCTGGAAACGCCTTATTGTTTAGAGCTAGAAACAATGAAAAAGCAATAAAGAGTTTCTAGCTCAAAACAATGCTAATTAGTCCTAGAGTTTATACTATTTATATTTCTACTTTTGATAACAAACATAAACAAATCATAAGATTTCATAGAACATTCACAATTCATATATACTAATACAAGAGAGTAGCATGGCAGTGGCAGTAAGATCTACAAGTAATTAAAGAATGAAGATATTACTGCTAATGCTAAAAGAAAATCATCAAGAAGCATTTATCACATTTACAAGACATCCCATTGGCCATGCTGGTGCTGCTATTCCAAAACATACTGCCCCATTTCATCCAATTCAACCTCTCTGTACCTGCATATCTTTTCAACAGTTCAATAATCACTACCTGAAGAAAAATTATGGTTCCAACTATATAGTCCAAAACAACTTTTCTCTTCTTATCCTTCTGATCATGTTGTTTATCTCAAACCTTTTGGTAGTGAATGAAGACTTGCCAAAGAACAAAGATGTTAAAGATCATTGTCTCTTTTACTTTGGTATCCATTTTGAAAAGAGATTCACCCTTGAAATGTATGATTAAAAGAGTTATAACAGGATACAATGCTTGTCCCACAATTGTTCTTGACATTTTGTTGGTTATGATCAATGGTTCTGTATTTCTAATTACCAATGGTACTTGTTGGATATTCTCAGCTGGCTCTTCTGTGATGATAGCTAGAGCAGCCAATCCACCCACTATCAACTTTCCCCATAGTACTTGAAAAGCATCAAACAGAACTTTACCTGTTGAAATGGCCGCAACAATCTTGATTGATGGAGGTTCTCGCCCAGAAATTGATGTTATGAAGTCTATCATAGTCGCGGAAATAGTAACTGTAAGTTGGAACTGTGTGTATTTTTGGATTTTGTAATGCATAGATCTTCCCCATCTCAATGAGTAACTATGGAGATGAAATTGTCATCCAAGATGATGATATCTGAGCTTTCATTTGCTATGTAATTAGTCCCTTGAAATGAGAAACCTATATGTGCTTCCTTAAGCACAGCAGCATCCCCTGCACTATCTCCAGTAATTGTGACAACATGACCTTTTTGTTTCAAACATTGGACAAAGTGAAGTCTTTGAAAAGTAGAGGTTCGTGCCATAACGTGAATTTTATCTGATTTCTCCAATTTCTCTTGTTCAGGATGGTTCTGAAAATCAAGCCCTTCAACCACTTCTTCTCCTGTGGTTATTTCCTGATTAGGGTCAAGGATTCCACTTTGGAATGCTATGGCTCTTGCAGTTGGAAGTTCACTTTTTGTAACCAGTTTGATGTTCACTCCAGCACAATCAATCACAGTTTCCTTTATCTCAGGAGGACATGAGTATGTTACACCGACAAATCCAAGTAAGGTAAGATAACATTCTGCTTCGCTGATCAGCTCATTGTCTCTGGATACAATATCTGAGCATGAAAATGCAATGCATTGGAGGCACTTTGATTTCATTTCAAGAACCATTTGCTCCAGTTTTTTCTTACATCATCAGTGATCTCTTTGATATGCCCATGTTCATCGTAATATTTGGAACACTTGCCTAAAATGACTTCTGGATCATCTTTCTGATGCAAAATGCTTTGATCATTTGCTGTCACCAGTTCATCATCCACATTCATTTGTTTGAGAGCCCAATCTTGAATCACGAGTTCAATACTCTCGGGGAATGATCTTGCAGATGAGACTACGCGAAGGAGCAGTTCGCGAACATTTGGGGCAATGGATGAGAAAGTAGTACTATCTTGGCCAAACCAAAATTGGCAAACTTCTAATTTGTGGGTAGTCAAGTTGCCTGCTTCATTAGTACAAATCACTGAAGTGGAGCCAACTTTTTCCAACGCTGAAAAGCTTCTTACAAGTGCCTTTTTTTCTGCTGCCATTCTATAAGTTGAATATGCAACAGGTATTGTGACTGCCAACAAAAGACCTTCTGGAAAAGCAGTTGATGCAATAGCAAATGGTTTTGCTAAAATCCCAATTATAGCCTTCAAAACGTCATTGATTCTTGTTTTACCTTTAAAGAACTCTGGTTTTCCATGATCATCTATCATATCCCCCGTGAAATAACGAACCAACATGACAACAAGCACAAAAGAAGCAGATACAAGACCAACCATAGTTATAAACATGGCCAGCTCGTATAGCTTTTTTTGTAAAGGTGTTTTGGTTTGATTGTCATCGTTGTAGCTATTTAAGCTCAAGATATTCCCCCTCGTTGTCTTAATCCCAACTGCAACGACAAGCATTTTTGCTGAACCATTGATCACTTTCAATCTAGAAAACAGGAACGGATCGTTAAAACAGTCTTTCAGTCTTGGAGTCGATCCCATTGACTCAGGGATGATGTTCAAGGAATTTCCAGATATGTATAGGCCATCAGCAGGAACTTGATCTCCAGTCCCCAAACAAATGACATCTCCAACAACAGCATCAAATACAGATATGTAAGTCTCTTTTCCACTTCTTATGACTTTAACTTTGAAATCCTCATGACTATCATTTGATATCTTGAATATTTTGATTTTGGGCCAGAGTTTACAGTAAGAAGTAACTCCAATTACAATAAAGACAGCCAAAATTATGCTCAATCCATCCGAACATCCTTTTAGGCCCCTTGCATGCTTTATAACACCAAATCCAAGAGAAATTAAGCCACGTATAAACATAACAAGAATCAGGGGATCCATGATTTTCTCAAGAACAATCTTGAAAAACTTTGGAGGTGATTTTTGAATTCTGTTTGAACCGAAATTCTGACGCTTTTGAACAATGCTTTGGTTGCTTTCATCAATACCATTTTCCGTATCTGTTTTAAGGGCTAAAGCAACCATTTGAACACCTCCAAATTCACAAAGTTCTTTAATGCTCTGAGACTTAACAATATTAGTCACAATCAAGAAATCTGGTTCATTCACCATATCGATTACTGTATGATCAGATGAAGAACTTGTTTCCAGAAGCTCTTCTGATAGCTCATTCGCTGCCCGCGAGAAAGCCCTGATGCTTCGAAGTGCTGTATATGCCACGCGCCACCTATACCTAGATGTGAAAGATAATTGTTTGTGATAGAAAATGTATAACACGGTGACAAAAAGGAAAGAATTTTGAGATACACGTACATTAAGTAAGGTGGGTTTTTCTGTGTAGTAAGTTTTTGGTATGATCCAGGAGACATAACGATATATATCACAGAAAGGTCGATCACAAAGGGCAAAGAAGAGCATCAAAGATTTGATAGGAATCAAACTAAATAAAGAAGAAGGTCAATGATAGGAATCAAGAAAGCAAAATGAAGATTTCAAGTTCGTGATGAAAAAGAATTAAAGAAGTCAATCTTGGAGCGCTTGGAGGAAGATGTAAAGATGTATGAGCTTGAAAAAATGGCGGAGAATGTGATCAAATGCTTAAATAATCCATTTGAAGGCCAAAAGGAGTTTAATCTTATGTTTATACAAGTGGAAGGCTAAAGGAGGGAGTTGGAGGGCTCAAGGGAAACAAAAGAATAAGAAATATCCAAATTTGAAGAAACTGGCATAGAATTTGACTCGGTTGTTGGAGAATTTGCAACCCGAGAGTTTTCGTGGCAGAAACTCTCAAACCGGCGCCAAATTGCTCTTTGCCCAAAATCTTTTGATTTTTTCATTTCAGCCCCAAAATTTTCCCAATTTGTTTATTTAGTTTCAAGACTACTTTTTTAAGTGTTTTTAATTGTATTTTATGGATTTTATGTCTTTAAACTCCTAGTTTAAGCCCTAAGATAAGGCAAGACATATATGAATACTCTCTTATGAGAGCATGAGCCCTAACTTTGAACTAATATCATATTATCAAATTTGAAAACTTCTTATTCATGAGAGCTTGAGAGAACTTTCTCCATGACTTCTATAGCTAGACTTATCAAGGGTTGATCATCCTTTTGGTGTCTTTACTCTAGAGTTCTAAGGATTTCTAGGGGATCATTTTTTTCTATTCAACTCATTAGGGGTTTTAGAGTCTTTATTACACTAGAGTTCTTACTTGGTTGTTTGAAAACATTTGATGAATGTTAATGGGGTTCTAGAATCTTAGTTATTCTAGGGTTTTATTAGCTTCATTATAGTTCCTCTTCTTGCTCTGTCTTTTGGGTTTTTAGAGCTTTGCTCTCTAGGGGTTTTTAGGGGTCTTGAGAGGTTTTGGATTTGTTCATCTTTTGGGGAATCAAGTGGGATTGTAAAATGAAATTTCATACCTAAAAACGTATTACAATATTGATTCTTATCAGTCAAAGAAAGGAAAGGAAAATGCACGAACTTCTTAAGAGCAAAAGAATGTGATTTTGTATTTCTTGACAACTTAAAAACTTTTGCTTCACATATATTTTTGATAACCTCCCGATCTAAGAACAAGGAAGAAGCCTTCATCAAATTTGTAGAAGACTCTTTAAGGATTAAAGGTTTCCAAAGTATGTTTGAATCGGAGCTTATTTGGTACATGAAATTGTTAGAGAAACTCAGCACATTTAGATTGTGTTCCAGTTTTGGCCCAATTCCATAAATGGACTCATAACTCAAGCTATACTTATCCAAATTAGATGATTTAAGCTTCCATGGATATATAAAAGAAGGATCTACAACATTGATGAAGACACCAAGAGACGAACCGAAAGTGTGAAGGACCAAAAGCTTGCCAAACCTAGCAATCTACTGCTTAGAATTTCTTTGTAAAAGGAACACTTGTTGGGTCAGACAAGTGCTGTCATGATTTGGCAAGTGGCAGATGAGTTGTTATTTTCTTGATGTTTTCTTAATGTAATTCTAAGCCTAACCTTCTTAAAACTAGTAATTAGGGTATATCTGATACGTTTAAGTCCCTAAAAAAAATCTAATTGTAAGGGATTCTTTTGTAACCTTGGAGATACCTATAAATACCTCTTTATGAGAGATCCTAAAAACAAGAAGAAATGTGATGAACTGAAATGAAATCTGCAGCCACTTTGCGAGTGTTCAACTAGGGTTCTTAGAGTTTCTTAGTCTTCTCACTTGTACTAGATTGATCAACTAGTTAGATTAGCAACAAGAATCTTGAATGTGATATTCAAGGGTTCTTAAGATCATATCTACAATTCCTTTTATCAAGAGGTGGATATACTTTATTTAGTTGTTGCTTAAAATTAGGTCTCTTCTACATACTAAATAGGTGATGGGTCTCTATGTTCATTGTTGATTTAATTCTTAGGGAAAAGGTTGTAGTCAATTTCCTAAAAGGGCTCTAGTATAGTATTGCTAGGTTTGTTTGGGAGGGATTTTGGTAAAAAACTCAAGGAGGCAATTTTGGGATGTTGATGAGTTCTCCAACAAATTGAAGAGAGCTCATATCAAATTGGTATAAGAGGAAACTCCTATTTGAGGAGATATTTTTTATTATGAAAGTTTATGTGTTGATTGAATGATATTGCAAAAGAAAAATGAAAAGAAACAACAAAAACAGTGAATTCTCAGACTGAAAAATTAGTTCGACACGCATATCAAGTGTAAGAAATTATGGGTGAGATTGAACTTGATTTAAACCTTAATGAGTTAGGCATACTTTGCACAAGTTTGAAGCCATTTGGAGTTGAAATGAATGAGTTATAGCTTAAATGGTGGAGTATGGTTGTTTTGCTCTATTTTCTGGAAATAGCTTTGTATTCTTTTTTTCTTTGATGATTTGGATATAATTATCTTAGTTTTTATTTGAAAAGCTTCATTACTATTTATCCTATTGTGTTTTGTTGTTTCCTTGAGTAGATGATCAAATTCTTTGGCTCTTATCCCTTGAATCATTTCTTTGAAAATCTTGCAAATTAGGCATTTGATGAAATGCCTCTTGAATCTTTGACTTCTTGTTTTTTAGGATTCTTGTTTCAAATCTTTCTTGTGAGATTCCTTTGATGGAATTGGAAGGGTTAGAATCTCAACAAGAACCTTAGAAGGAGAGGGATTAGAAAAAGGCAAGATAGTGAGACTATCTAAACAAAGGCATAAGAGACAGAGTGAAACATAAGGGATGAGTGAATATTGATTGAGAGCAAACACTTAGGGAGTGATAAGCTTCATTATTTGTTCTAACTTTTGTTTATAGGTTTTAAATGTTTTAAAATATTTGGAAGAAGAAATGATGTGGGAATTTAAGGATACAATGTCAGCTATAACTATAGTGGCTATAAATAGGAGAAATAATGGAGGTAGTAAGTATGTCGAGAAACGAGATGTGTGGCCTCCTAGTTATAACTAATTGAAGTTACACCTTTTGCTTAGTTTTTAATTCGGAAGAGTACCTTGAATGGGATGGAAGAGTTGAATCCTTATTTTAGCCTATAGAATATTGGAAGAAGACAAGGTTCAATTGATCATAGAGTCTTCCACTTCTTTGGTCCTTGAATAGGGGAAACACATTCGCGAATATTGATGCAGAAGTGGTTGGACAGCAATCACATCTTGGGGGTTCTTAAAGGATATGGTTTAAGAGATAAATTTGGGGTTCATGAATACGAAGAAGGAATAACCCATGGAGATTCTAGTATCTTGAGTGATGACAACATTAAAGAAGAAGAAGGAGGAGCGGAAAAAGAGAGTTTAACTGTGGAATAATTTGGCTTTGATTTTATTTCCACTTTATGTGACAATGTAAAAGTTATGAGTGCTCAAAAAAGGTTAAACATGATTTTGAGAAAAGTGAAGGAGCGCTTGAGTGAAAAATTTAAGAGTTCAAAAGAAGAGAAAGTTGAAAGAGAAAAGAGTGAGGAAAAAAAAAGAAGTTGAGCTCTAAATTATTTGAGGGCGTTAAAAGAGAAGACATGGGTGAGATCTTTTATGTCCTTGGTTCAACAATGAACTCAATTCCAAGTGAGGAGGTGAACTTGTTTGCTAATCACCTTCACCATGTCCTTGCTATATTTTCTCCTTATCTGCAAACTTTTGGAGTTCAAAATATTAAAATTGAAGGAAGTCTTGGCTACAATCTTACAAAATCAATAAGCTTCTTCCCTACAATTTCTTGTTATTGTTTTAACCTCACCTAAAGAAATTAAATTGTGCTCTTTTGCTTCCAATTGTGATAGGGTCTTCTTCAATAACTTTGCTTCTTTTGGACAATGCTAGGAAAGAAGTATGCCATAGAGTTTAGTGTCATATCTTGTGGAATTTCTGCCCATGGAGTTGAAGACCAAGGAAAGAACGATGGAAAAATGCTTCTCCCAAGCCATGAAAAATTGTAAATTTCTCCAAAGTTATTTCTTTCTTACCCTGAGTTTTCTTTTGAAGAATTGAAGTTATCCTTAAATGCTTATGCTTCTCATGAAGTCATAGTTGGAGTTTGTTAGGAAATTCAGTTTCCTTAAGTTAAATTATGATATATGTTGGCATAGTTTATTTTTAAGTTTTATTTGAATTAGGAGTTTTTCTCCTTATCTTTATCTCCGTATTTTTCCAAGATAATCTTAGAAGATTTGAAGATTTATCTAAAAGATTTGAAGCTTACTTAAAGATATATTGGAAGGCTTGGAGATTACTATGCTGTGACTGATGCTGAAGCGTTTGTGTTTGAGAAGGAGTCTCTTTCAACATAGAGTTTCTTTGTACTTATTTATATGGAGGTTTCAGACTTCAATTCTCAAGCAATTAAGAGTGCACATTTCATACGAGAGAAGTGACAAAGTTTAAGAATTTTCAGTAGAAAATTTGCAAACTAATGGTGTCAATTGCTTAGGGTCGTGTTACTTCTGATTCACCCAGCACAGTGTTAATTTTTTCATATCTTTGTAATAGATAGTTGTGTTGGGTTTAATTTTATTCTAAACACTTTGTGTTGTTGTGTTGGGTTTAATTTTATTCTAAACACTTTGTATTGCTGCTGGGGTATTAGATCGAGTGTGTCTAGTCTAATACGCAGCTTAGTTGTTTCGGTGAACTTGTTTTGGTTGCTGGGTTTTAGGTTGTTCACTAGATAGGTTCTACAATTGTTTTTTCATTTACCTGATTTAGTGATTTGGTTCTAATGATCATGGACCCGCAGATGTAGGCATTTGTTGGCAGAACTGTGTTAACAATTCTCTTTGTTATTGTCAATTTACTTTACAATTTTGTTGTTAAGTAACATTGAAAAGTCGCTCTAAGTCACTAACACTTATTTACTTGTGTTTTCAACCTTACAAGTAGTATTAGAACTTAGTCACCTAGTCACCTGTATAATTTTGCTGGTCTTAGCAAGGTGAGATCATTTGAAAGGTTGAACATGTTTCAAGATGAGTCAGTTCAAAGGAGGATGAGTACTTCGTCCACCGCTGTTGGAAGGAACCAACTATGCCTATTGGAAAGTGTGTATGATAATTTTATTTTAAACTCTTGATGATGAGGCTTGGGACATTGTAGAATCTGGTTGGAAAAAACCTAATAAAGTTAATGGTGAGCAGAAGAACAAAAGTGAATGGACTCCTGAAGAAAAAAGAAATCAACAGCAAATGCAAAAGTTCTTAACAACAGTTTTGCTAGTGTTGATCATGAGTAGTTCAAGCTCATTTTATAGTGTGAGTCAACTAAAGAAGTGCGGGATGCTTAGTAAACAATCTATGAAGGAACCAACAAGGTGAAATGGCTAGACTGTCGATGTTAAATAGCCAATTTGAAGAGCTGTAAATGAAAGAGGAGAGACTGTTGAATCTTTCAATAGAAAACTACGTGACATAGTTAATAAAGCACATTAACTTGGAGAATAATATGATCAAGAAAAATTGGTTAGAAAGACCTTAAGGTCTCTTCTAGAGAATTTAGACCTAAAGTTACAACTATTGAAGAAGCTAAAGACTTGTCAACCATGAAACTTGTTGAGTTGATTAGATCTTTACACATATATGAAATGAGTGTACCTATAAGACAACAAGACAAGGGAGTTGCTTTTCAGGTTAGTAACATTAATTGACCAAGATAAGCAGATTGATAATAAAGATGAACTTGCCTTAGTTACTTGAAATATCAAAAAGCTAATGAAAATAATTGATGCTATAAAAAAGAGAGGATATGGGAACAACATATTTGGTAAGTCTGATAAAAAATGCAAATTAGATCAGATTAAGAGACAATTCAATGAAGATAGCACAAAAGGGATTAGATGTTTTGAATGTGGCGGTCGTGGACATATTCAATCTGAATGTGAAAATTTGTTGAAAAGGACTAGGTCATACAACACCACTGTGTGTGATGAAAATGATGAGGATATCCGGCACGATACAAATGATGAAGAACAAGAGAGTAACGTGGACTTTTACCTACAGTTCACATCATGTCTCTTGGCTTGTGTCAATTCCGTTGATTGTGCTAACAATGTTGTTGATGAATTTGACAATGATGACCTTTCAAAAGAAGAGTTACAAGAAATGTAAAAAATTTCTAAGTGTCAAATAGCAGAATCTAGATGCTGCGTTCACTAGAGTTTGGCTGAAAATAAAAAATTTTTAAAAGAAAATGAGAGAATCAATGCATTATGTCAGAATCTATAGAAGCATTTACAACAGAATATGACACAACATGAGGCAACCTCTAAGAAGTTGACATATGTATGCGGAAGTTGAACAAAGGTAAAGGGAACTTAGATGAGATATTTGGGGTTGGAAAAGTTGCTGGTGATAGCACTGGACTAGGTTATGTCAGTATGACTGATGTTGGCTTCTTAGCTCAGAAGGAGTAACCAGTCACTATTGATATGCTAAAGGCTAAGTGGAAAAATAGTGCTAAGAAAAGTTTTTTTTAGAAGAATGAAACCAAGAAAACCTATTCCAACATGTGATTATGCCGTGTCAAGTCATATGTAGAGATGATGTTTCAAACGTGTCCAGGACCTTCGATAAGGTAAACTCATTACTAAGACTTAACTTATTGATGATAGGAAACTGGACAAGTTCAAGCGGTAATGGATTGTTAAAGAAGTAGCTAAGGCGTTTACAGAACCCTTGCCAATGAGAGTAAGTGCATCATGTGTTTGGTATCTTGATAGCTGATGCTCATGACACATGATAGGTGTCAAGGAGTTTATCAACAACTACCAACATTGAGAAGGAGATACTGTTACATTTGGTAATGGTTCTAAAAGTAATGTTCTCAGCATTGGTGTTTTAAATGTTGATGATATACTTAAGATTAATAACGTTTTGCATGTTAGAGGATTGACGGTAAATCTGATTAGTATAAGTTAGTTGTGTGATGAAAACTTGATTGTGATCTTTACAAAGAGATATCATATCAAAAACCAACAAGCAGATTATTGTTAGGAGGTGAGAGATCTGATGACAATTGTTATACACTAATTGAGTCTACAGAGAGCAATTTGTGTCAAGTTAGTAAAATTGAGAATGTTAAAATTTGGCATAAAAACCTTGGTCACATTGATTACAAATTGTTGCAAACTCTAAGTTTAACTTAGGTGGTGAAAGCTTTACCACATGACAATGTGTCGTGCATGTCAATAGAGAAAGAAAATCTAAATATCTCACAAAGGCACTAATAAGGTATTAACATCAAAACCTCTGGAGTTAATGTATTTGGATTTGATGGGTCCAACTCAGGTTGAAAGTATGTCAGGAAAGAAGCACATTTTTGTTTGTGTTAATGATTAATCACGTTTGACCTAGATAGATTTTTTATGTGAAAAATTTGAAGCATTTAGTTCTTTTAGAAAGTTGTGTCTTAGATTGCAAAGAGAAAAAGACATGGCATTGATCAGAATCAGAAGTGATCATGGACAAGAGTTTGACAACATACTGTTTGTTTTGTGAGGAATTTGGAATTCAACATGAGTTCTCAGTTCCAAAACTCCTCAACAGAATGGTGTTGTAGAATAAAAGAATAGGACTATTAAGAGATGCACATGTAATGTTACATTCCGAAGAATTACCTAAAAAATGGTAGGCAAAGGCTGTTAACAATTGTGTATATCATCAATAGAACCTACTTGAGACCTCACATAACTTAAACGACACATGAAGTTTGGAAGGGTAAAAAGACAAATTTGAGTCACTTCCACATCTTGGGAAGCATGTGTTATATTCTGAATGATAGAGATTATCTTGGCAAATTTCAATCCAAGAGTGATAAAAGGGGTATTTCTAGGATATTCAAATTCAATAGCAGGAGCCTATAGGGTGTATAACAAGAGGACTAAGGTAATCACTGAGTCAATTAATATTGTACTTGATGATGTTGTGGATTCTGTTGTTCAGGTGAAAGAGGTAAATGACAAGTCCATTGAGTAGAAAAAGGAGATGAGTACCTCAAAGGAACCTGTCATGACATTGAATGACAAGGATGAGTTAGCAGATGAAAAAGATACTGAAGTGAATGGGATTAAGAAGGAACAACCTTGTGAACTATCAAGTCGAATAAAAAAGAATCATCCAACAGACTTGATCATAAGTGTGTTAACGAAGGGAGAAGAACGCGTGTAAACCAAAGGTCAACTACAGAGAAATGGTTATGTATACTTGTTATACTTCTACAATTGAGCCTAAAAATGTCAATGAGATCTTTCAAGATGAGTTATGGATTGGAGCAATGCAAGAAGAACTTCAACAGTTTGAGAGAAATTAAGTTTGGGGACTAGTGTCAAGACCTGAGGGTGTTAATATCATTGGAACCAAAAAGGTATTTAGAAACAAGATTGATGAATTTGGGAATATCACATGGAACAAGGCAAGATTAGTGGCACAATGTTATACTCAGGTTAAGGGAATTGACAATGATGAGATGTTCACTCCAGTAGCTAGACTTGATTCAATTCGACTATTATAGCTGTTGAATATGCTAAGAACATCGAACTTCAGCAAATGGATGTGAAGAGTGCATTCTTGAATGATTATCTCAATGAAGAGGTGGAGCAACCGAAGGGATTTGTTAATTTGGAATTAAAAATTCGTGTATAAATTAAAGAAAGCATTGTATAGCTAGAAACAAGCTCCTTGAGTTTGGTATGAATATTTGACAGGATACCTAGTGACATGAGGTTACAACAGAGGAGGAGTTGACAAGACACAGTTTGTCAAAAACAAAGGAGGACATGTCATGTTAGCACAAATATAAGTTGATGACATCGTCTTTAGCTTAGCTTTAACAAATTTAACTGAAGAATTTGTTAATCTCATGAAAAATGAGTTTGAGATAAATATGGTTTGTGAGTTATCTTACTTTCTTGGTCTTCAAATTAAACAATTATCTGATGGTATTTTTTATTTTACAGTCAAACTATGCTCATAACCTTGTGAAAAAGTTTGGGTTGGATAATGCGAGACAGGTCTCAACCCCTATTGGTGTCAATACCAAACTTTCAAATGATGATGGAGAAGCTGTGGATCAACATCTATATCGAAGCATGGTAGGAGGTTTGTTGTATCTAACTTCAAGTCATCGTGATCTTCGTATAGTGTTGATGTTTGTGGCAGTTTCAATCTTCACCTAAAGAGTCACATTTGAAGGCTTTCAAGAGATTTTGAAGTATGTTGGTCACATAACAAGCTTGGAAATCTTCTTTAGTAAATATTCTAACATGCATTTGATTGGCTATGTGATGCTGATTGGGAAGGAATTATGATGACTGAAAGAGTACTTCGGGAGGTTGTTTCTTTGTAAGTGGCAACACGGTGTCTTAGTTGAGTAAGAAATAAAGTTGTATTTCTCTATCAACAACTGGGCATAGTACATTGCACTTGGGAGTTGTTGCACATAACTCTTGTGGATGAAACAAATGTCAGATGATTATGGAGATGACATAGAAGAAGTTGATCATGTTGTATGATAATCAAAGTGAAATTGACATCTCTAAGAATCTAGCACAACACTCATGAACCAAGCATATTAACATCCGTCATCATTCATCCGTGACTTGGTGGAACAAAAGGTTATAAGTTTGAAGTATGTGTCAACTCATAAACAATTAGTTGACATATTTACTAAGCTTTGGATTCTTTGAAATTTGATAAGTTGAAGAAAGCCATCGGTCTTTGTACCATGTGAAGTTCCTCCTATTATATTTGTTGGAAAATAATTAGAAAAAGGAAGTGAATGAAAAAAATTAAAGAGGAAAATGTTGGCAAATAAGGAATTTGAATCCCATATTGGAAAAGAATAGGGGGCCTTATCACACCCACGTTTTGCCAAATTTTCATTTTGTCTGGGTTCAATGGCTGTTGAGTTCAATGAATAACCACATTCATTTCTATTGAGTTCAATGTAACAGCTGAAGGGTGAATTCAGTGTATAGAACTAATTTAATGTAATAGTTGAAGGGTGAATTCAGTATACAAAACTAATTCAACGTAATAGTTGAAGGGTTTTTCCATCTATAAATACTGCTATTTTTCATAGTAGAAGGGATAAGAAATTTTTCTTTGTAGTTTCTAGAATTCTCTCTTAACCTGCATACATATATCTTCTTCCTGTTCATCATCAATTTGTTCAAGTTCGAAGGGAAAACAACTTCAAGTGCTAAATTATTTTCCGAAGCCCGTTTTATCCTGGGAAACAGACATTCTAACACATCTCTTGCACTTCTAGTAGAGAGAACGAATTTGTTTTAAGGAAATTGAAATTTATTCAAGACTCGAGTTTGATTTCGATTTCCTTACTATTATTTTGGTATTTCTTTTTTATATTTCTGTTTCTTTTTATATATATATATATCACACACTGTGTTTAACAGTTGTGGTTAACAATCTTAAAACAGACACTATTTTCTACTTCTGCTGAAATGACAATTGGAACATACACTGTTAATGTGAATAATGCTACTTCTGGTTTGGGAAATGTCCCGATTGTTGCTGCTGCTACGCTGCCAACAATTCCGGCCATTCAATTGGAAAAACCAGAAAAATTTACTGGTTCTAATTTTAGAAGATGGCAAACAGAAAGTGCTTTTCTACCTGACTATTTTGAATTTGGCAAAATTCTTGACAGAGGTAGCTCTTGTAGTGCAGAGGGTAATGATGATCCACAAACAGTAATTGCTGTTGATGCATGGAATCATTCTGATTTTTGTGTTGTAATTATATTTTGAATACATTAAGTGATTCATTATATACTGTGTATTGTGCATATATAATTGCTAAAGCTCTATGGGAATCATTAGACCAGAAATATAAAACTGAGGATGCTGGTACAAAGAAATTTGTTGTTGGACGGTTTCTTGATTATATAATGTTTGATTCTAAAACTGTAATAAGTCAAGTTCAAGAATTGCAGAGTATTTTGTATGAAATACTTGTAGAAAGAATGATTTTAAGTGAAGCCTTCCAAGTGGCTATTGTGATAGAAAAGCTACTCCCTAGTTGGAAAGATTTTAAGAACTATCTCAACCACAAACAGAAGGAAATGTCTTTGGAAGATCTTATTGTTATGCTTCGTATTGAAGAAGACAACAAAAATGCCGATCATGAAATGATGAGTTCTTCAAATACGAAGGTTAATATTGTTGAGCATGGTAAAAATTTGAAAAATAAAACCAAGTTCAATAATCACAAAACTAAGGGCAAGATCGGTGTATCCGGTGGTATTTCCAAACCGAAACAAAAATTTAAAGGAAAATGTTTTAACTGTGGCAAATTAGGTCACAAGTCTTTTGATTGTCATTTTCTTAAGAAACATCATGAAGCAAATATGGCTGATTACATTACTAAAGAAGTGGATGACTTGAATTTAGTTGCAGTAGTTTCTGAAGTAAACATGGTTGATTCCAACCCGAAGGAATGGTGGTTTGACACCGGTGTCACTAACGTGTATGTACAAACAGAGACCTGTTTCAACTTTTGAGCCAGTTCAAGGGGAAAAGATTTACATGGGTAATTCTGCTTCAGCTGCTATTGAAGGTCAAGGAAAGGTGTTATTAAAGATGACTTTTGACAAAGTCTTAAAACTTAAAAATGTGTTATATGTGCCAGAAATTCACAAGAATCTTGTGTCTGGTTCTTTATTGAAGAAATATGGATTCCGTATTGTGATTGAATCTGATAAAGTCATTTTAACTAAGTCTGGAATGTATTTAGGAAAATGGTATGCAACCAATGGGTTGTTTAAATTTTATGTAATGACCATGATCAATGAAAATACTCATTCTTCTGTTTATTTGCATGTGTCTTCTCATTTATGGCATGGTATATTAGGCCATGTTAATTATGATTCAATACGAAGATTAATTAATATTGGACCATATTCCAACTTTCCAAATCGATTCAAAACATAAATGCGAAATTTGCATTGAAGGAAAATTGAAAAGAACATCTTTCCACAAAATTGAAAGAAGCACTGAACCACCAGAACTGATTCATAGTGATGTATGAGATTTGAAATATGTTCAAACACGTGGAGGTAATAAATATTTTATAACCTTTATTGATAATAGTACAAAATTTTACTATGTGTATTTACTAAAGAGTAAAGATGAGGGTTTAGAAAAGTTTATCATTTATAAGAATGAAGTTAAAAATCAACTGGGAAAAAAGATTAAAAGATTAAGGAATGATAGAAGTGGAGAGTATGAGGCACCAATTGGTGACTTCTGTGTACAACATGGAATTGTTCATGAAGTAATTGCACCGTATTCTCCTCAATCTAATAGAGTGGTTGAATGTAAGAATCTCATTTTAAAAGAAATGATGAATTCGATATTGATAAGTTCAGGGTTACCATCAACATGTGGGTGAAGCTATCCTATCTAGTAATTATATTTTGAATAGGATACCACGCAAGAAACAAGATAAAACTCCTTATGAATTATGGAGCGGAAAGAAACCATCCTATAAATACTTGCAAGTATATGGGTGTCTTGCAAAGGTGGTTGTACCAGTACCTAAGGTAATAAAGATATGTCCAAAAGCAGTGGATTGTATCTTCATAGGATATGCACATAATAGTACTGCATATCGGTTTCTTGTGCATGATTCAAAAATTTTGGATATACACAAGAACATAGTTATGGAGTCGAGAAATGCATCTTTCTTGGAAAATTTATTTCCTTGCAAGTCCATGAGTGGATCTACTTCATTAAAACGAGTTAATGAGGAAGTTCAAGATCCAACAAAGTTCAAGAAGTTGAACTAAGGCGTAGCAAACGGCCAAGAATAGGAAAAACTTTTGGAGATGATTTTTAGGCTTATTTGTTAGAAAAAGAGCTTTTAACTTATGACGAAGCAGTGAATTCTTCGGAATGACAATTATGGAAAGAAGCCATATAAAGCGAAGTTGATTCTATTATGCAGAATCATACTTGGGAGTTAGTGGATCTCCCACCTGGATGTAAGACCTTAGGGTCTAAGTGGATTTTTAAGAGGAAAATGAAACCAGATGGTTCCATTGATAAGTATAAAGCCAGGTTTGTCATTAAAGGATATAGACAGAAATAAGGCTTAGATCACTTTGATACTTATTCTCCTGTGATGAAAATAAATTCAATAAGGATGATACTTGCTATTGCATCATTAAGAAATCTAAATGTACATCAAATGGATGTTAAAATAGCTTTCTTGAATGGGGAGTTAGATGAAGAAATTTACATAGAGCAACCTGAAGGTTTTAGATCTCCAGGTAATGAAAAGAACGTGTGTAAGCTAGTTAAATCACTGTATGGTTTGAAACAAGCGCCGAAAAAGTGGCATGGGAAGTTTGACCACGCAATGATTTCTAGTTGATTTAAGATTAATGAGTGTGATAAGTGTGTTTATATCAAAGAGACAGAAAATGAAATTTTTTGTCTCTATGTAGATGACATACTCATTGTTGGTAGTAATGACAAAATTGTCAAATATACTAAAAACATATCGAATTCAAAATTTGACATAAAAGATATGGGACTTGCTGATGTGATATTAGGTATTAAAATCATAAGAACAGCAGATGGACTAGTTTTAAGCCAGACTCATTATGTAGATAAAATTATTGAAAAATTTAACAAGAATGATTCTGGAATTACAAAAACACCATTAGATACTAGTCTTCATTTATCCAAGAATCAGGGAGAAGGTGTTTCTCAAGTTGAATATGCAAGGATAATTGGAAGTTTAATGTATCTAATGAGTTATAATAAACAAGAATTGCTTATATAGTAAGAAAATTGAGTGGATATACAAGTAATCCTAGTGCAGAACATTGGACAGCAATAATAAGAGTATTAAGATACCTTCGGTATGCAAAATTATGGGCTGCACTATACCATATATTTAACTATGTTAGAAGGTTACACAGATGTTAACTGGATATCAGATATAAAGGATTCCACATCCACCAGTGGATATGTGTTCACACTAGTTGGAGCAGCTATATCATGGAAATCCTCAAAACAAACTGTGATTGCCAAATCCACCATAGAATCTGAATTCATATAAGTATGAGAAAGAGGCTGAATGGTTACACTATTTCTTAGAGGATATTCCTAAGTGGGAAAAACCTATGCCCCCTATCTGCATTTATTGTGATAGCCAATCAGCAATAGGTAGAGCACAAAATGCTATTTACAATGGTAAGTCTAGACATATTCGTCGCAGACATAATACTATTAGACAATTTCTCTCGTCAGACGTTATTTTGATAGATTGTATAAAGTTAAAAGAAAATATCGCGGATCCATTAACTAAAAGGTTACATAGAAAGCGGTTGAAAGACTGGCAAAAGGAATGAGATTAAAAGTCTATGAATGATAAAGTTTTATAAAGGAAAACCCTACCTAGTGGACTGGAGATCCCAAGATCTAGGTTCAAAAGGACAACCTAATTATAAGACTTAGTGTGTCATTGTGGGTGAAGCCTCAGCTTATTCCTGTCATGATAACAGTGATGGAACAGTTAATGTTAGTATTATATTGCTTTAATGATTCTTAATATATATATATATAAGAAATCCCCTATGTGAGAGAAAAGTGGGGCCGCTTTGAAGGAGAATTGCTTAGGCTCAATCCTTTAGAAACTCTTGCAGAACCAGGACGTGTTCATTGCCAAAATGAACAAAACCATGATAACTGATCAAATAAATGATTTATATGTAAGATATGTGGACTCACATAAGAAAGCAGGACAGTTCAAGGACATCATGTCTACTAGAAAACTAGTAAAGTATACATATGTTACAAGGGGAAAGTTTAAAGGCGAATACCTACTTTTCCTATGCATAAGTCAGTTGATGAACATAAACTACGAGTCAAAACAATTTTTTTATCATTCATGTAGGGGATTGTTGGAAAATAATTGGAAAAAGGAAGTGAATGAAAAAAGGTTAAAGAGGAAAAAGTTGGCAAGTAAGGGATTTGAATCCCACATTGGAAAAGAACAGGGGGCCTTATCAGACCCACGTTTTACCAAATTTTCATTTTGTCTGGATTCAATGGCTGTTGAGTTCAATGAACAGCCACATCTATTTCTATTGAGTTCAATATAACATTTGAAGGGTGAATTCAGTGTACAGAACTAATTCAATGTAACAGTTGAAGGGTTTTTCCATCTATAAATACTTTTGTTTTCCACAGCAGAAGACATAAGAAATTTTTCTTTGCAATTTCTAGCATTCTCTCTTAACCTGCATGCATATATTTTCTTCGTGTTCATCATCAATTTGTTCAAGTTCGAAGTGAAACAACTTCAATTGCTAAACTGTTTTCCGAAGCTCGTTTTATCATGAGAAACAGACGTTCTAACGCATCTCTTACACTTCCGGTAGAGAGAACAAATCTGTTTTAAGGAAATTGAAATTTATTCAAGGCTCGGGTTTGATTTCTATTTCCTTACTATTATTTTGGTATTTCTGTTTTATATTTCTGTTTCTTTTATATAAATATATATATATATATCACACACTGTGTTTAACAGTTGTGGTTAACAATATTCACACAACACTGTATATATGTTCTTTATTATTATTTGGTTTTTGTTTAATTTTTTGGATTTTCTTTATTTAAAATAATAAAAAAACAAAAATATTGGCTGTGTTCTGATAAATGTTTAAAAGGTCCATTCTTATTTGAAGACTTATCTGATATGAGCTTCTCAAAGAAATTTTTATTGAAGAAGGAGTTACTATTCATTTGGTGTGCTTATCAAGATCTCTAGTTGAATGGGATCTATATCTCTTGAAACTCATTAATTGTTATTTTAAAACAGCTATTGGGTCTTAAATTTCACTTTTTTGTCTTCTCACCACCGACTTATGGTATTCTACTATTTCAAAAACACTTGTTTCTCTTCAAAAAAAAAAAAAAAAAATCTCATCTTTGAGCTATCAATACGGTGAAACCTACAAAGAATCTCTCATTAAGCTCAATGGACGTCCCCTGTGTTGCCTCTGAGTCAACTAAAGTGCCATTATTACCTCCTGCAACTGCTTCGAATGAACCGACAGTGGCACCAGCTTAGATAGTGGCGAAGGACTGGACAAGAGGAACTTACACCGGTGACTCCAAAGGCACCTAAATTTCCTATTTAAAATACTCTTTCTAGTAACACATATTTTCCTCTTAATTCCTCTTTACTTGATGTTGATTTGAGTACAGATGTGGCTGTTAGTTCTTTACCTTTGAATATTGAGCCTATTTCTATTGGTTTGTCATATGATGTTCCATGATTGGTAATAATCCGGTTTTGTTTGCTCAAGTCTTAAGAGTAGTTGAAAACTAATAGACATATGTTAAGTAGTTTAATTGGATCTTTCAGTTAAGTATTGTCTACAGAATTTCCTGATAGACTTGTTGCTAGTACTAACATAGAACACTTTGGTATGTTGAGTAGTGAGGAGCACACACACACTGGTATTAAAGATGACATAGTTGTGTTAAAAACTGTCAAAGGAAAATGTAAGAAAAGGGTGAGAGAGTTTGTTAGAATCAAGGAAATGTCAGAGAGTAGCAAGAAGTCTAGAATGTCTGGGGTTGATGTTGTTATGAGAAAGCTATGAATGACATTTTCTATGACAATTTTCTTGTTAAGAAGTATGTTGTTGTTAAACCCAAGGGTATGATTGTTGAAAACCATTTTTCAATACTTTCAAGCGTCAAACCAAACACTGGCAGCTGAAATTCAGGAGAATTTTTCCCAAGCCACTGAAATTTGACCCGCCGAGAATTTCGCTGGCTTGGGCGAAATTCTCCAAGAGATCCACTGGCCTCAGCTATTTTGGGATTTTTTTTAAAAAAAAAACATGTAGACTTTTTCTTACCTAGTCAAAATTCTTGAATAATTTCTCTTGATCGGCTGGGAGAAATTCCTTGAGAATTTCGAATCTAGAATTTTTTTTTGTGTTTTAACTTTAAAAGCGATATTTTCTTACAAATAATTTTCAAAATCATCCTGTTTATCCTGAGATTGAAGGATCTCGTCTGTAACATTTCCTGTAACACTTTCTGTAACATTCCCAATTTGGTATATTTTATTAATAAAATTTACCAAATAAAAGATAAACCTTAAGGGAAAAAGATAAACTTAAAGGAGGAAAGCATATTATAAAAGGAAATGTTACAGGAGATGTTACAGGAAATGTTACAGAGAATCCTGAGTGGTTAACATGGGACATATTATTTGTGATCGCATAGTCAACTTAACATTATTGAAGGAAGGGCCCTCCAAGAAACTTCTCTTTCCATGCTTAATCTCTAAATATCTTAATCGTTACTTGATTACACATTATTCTTCTGATATTGCTTTTGTAGATCTTGGTGAAAAGAAGGTCACTAAGAAAATAAATGTTGATATTAGAAAATCAAGAGAAGTTGAGGCAAAAAATAAGCTACTTCACAAGCCGTCCAAGTCAAAGCAACTCATTCCTGCTTTCGCTTCTAGTGTCGATCATCAGAATTATATTGATAGGGTTCAATTCCAGGAACTTAAATAGCAAGTGATTTCCCTTCAAGGTCATTAGTTGTAGCTTTGTGCTGATTTGCTACATTCAAGGCCTCTTTCTCCTAACTTTGTCATTGGTGGTTCGAAAAGAGGGAGCAGCACAAACATGGGGAGCTGATCAATTAGGGGCAGTCTATGCATTATGTTAGGCATTATGATGCCTCTTGGACAATTTCTTTTGGATATTTTGTTTATACTTCTGCTACTAGATATTTTATTTTGGCTTTTTGTTTATTTGGTTGATGGATTTTTTAGTGGTTTTCTTTGTTTTCTGATTTAGTACTTTTGTTGCTGATTTAGAATATTCTTATGTTGTTTAGTTTTTTCATTCGTGTTATCAAAATGTGTGACGTAGTCTCTTATCTTATGTCCTCTGTATTTCTTGAACTTATTTCTATCTTTTTAAGGACTATGTGTTGTCTGGCTGTTTCTTTGATGTTGTTAGACATATGTTAACTCAAATAAACTTTGCTTGTGTTGTTATATTGAAAAAGACTTGGTTTTGAACCAAACAATGCCAAAGGGGGAGATTGTTAGGAAATTCAGTTTCCTAATGTTAAGTTATGATATATGTTGGCATAGTTTGTTTTTGTGGCAATAAAGTTTTATTTGAATTAGGAGTTTTGTACCTCTTTTATCTTTTATCTCCATATTTGATGTAGAAGTTGTTGCGGAAGAGTTTATGACCAATTGGGAGAAGAAGAAAAGAAGAATGAAGAAACAGTGAGGAACACGGGCAGCAACATGATCAGTAACACGGTCACTGCTGAACATGTCACTGATCGTGTTCTCTTCTGTTTTGGGTGTTTTTATTTAGTTTTTTTAGCTTTTAACTATTTATTTATTTTATTAGTTGTGAGCATTTTTGTCTTTTACTTATTTGGGTCATTAGGGCTTTGGCTAAACTATAAATAGCCACCTTTTCATTGTTGAGGGGGAATATATTTTCATTCAATTACAGACCTTTTGTTTACAATTTAAGAATTTTTACTTGAATTCCTTGTTGAACGTTTTACGCTCCGCCAGTTGGTATCAGAGCCTGAATTTCGTTCATACTAACGATGTCCGGTGGAAACAGTAATATCTAGAACGTCGTTAAGGATATTGAAGCCTTGCGAGATAGGATGGATGCTCAAGAGCCTGCAGTCAGAACCTTGGTAGTAAATCTAGATCAACGATTCTGCCGTTAAGATCAACGCTTTGATGAGATGATTAACAGATTTGACGCCCTTGGGGCGAATGCCAACAGAAACAGGAATGATGGAGGACAACGACCAAGAGATCAGCTTGTTCGAGGCAGTGTTGCCAACTTACCTGTAGCTGCTAATGTCTAAAACCAGGTTGCTGGTTATAATTCTAGTGACGAAGAAGAGGATCTAATTTTGGCTGAAGATCAAAACATACCTGCTAGGAGGCGGTGGCAGGTATAGTAATAATTATAACATTCAGAATAATAATGACTACTATGGTGGTGATTTTAGATTGAATGTGAATATTCCTAGTTTTTATGGTAATCTAGGCATAGAGGACTTTGTTGATTGGATTTCCGAAATTGATCATTTGTTTTGAATATATGGATATTCCACAAGAGAAGAGAGTGAAGTTAGTAGCGTGTAGATTGAAGGGTGGAGCGTCTGCCTAGTGGGAGAGGCTGCTACATAGACAACAGAGAGAGGGAAAACAACCTATTCGGATGTGGTTCAGAATGAAACAGTTGCTATAGAGTGAATTTCTGCCTCCAGACTATGGACAGATCCTATTTCAGCAGTATCAACACTGTCAGCAAAATTAGAGATCTGTACATGAATATACAACAGACTTTATGAGGTTGCCAGAGAGGAATGATTTGTGGGAGAGTGAGGTGCATCAGGTCAATCGTTACTTGGATGGTCTAAAACTGCAGATTAGAGATAGAATTGGGGTACAGGTTGTAAAGAGTGTGACGGAGGCGAAAAACTTAGCGATTAAAGCCGAGTTAATGATCCGAGATAGATGTGGAAGTAGGATTGAAGGTAATAGGTATGGCAATGATAATTTTCAGAGGAGTAGTGGTGAAGAGACATCAAGGAGTTTTGCAGATAGGAGTAAAGCTGCACAGAGATGGAATCAGGTTACTGAACGGAAGGAAGATAAGGAGCCTGGGAAGAAGATTGCCGAATTAAAGGAAGGGCAAAAGGTAGCCACTAATCCTTATGCAAAACCTATTTTAGGCAAGTGTTATCGTTGTGGACAACCCGGTCACAGATCAAATGAATGTCCTACTAGAAAACCTATTAATGTAGTTGAACGGGACGAAGAAGAGGTGTTTTGTGGTCCTGATGGAGAAGATGATGACTATGAGGCATATACAGAAGAGGAAGAGCAGAATTGTGTGACACGCAGGTTGATGTTAACTCATAAAATAGAGATGGAAGCCAGAGATACAAGTTGTTCGGACTAAGTGTACTTTCAATGGTTGGGTGTTTGAGTTGATCATAGATAGTGGGAGCTGCGAAAACATCATTGGCAGAGATGCGGTTGAGTCATTGAAACTAAAGATAGAGAAGCATCCTAGTCCATATTCAATAGGCTGGATTAAGGTAACAGAGAAGGTTCAAGTGACAAAACGATGTAAGGTTCCATTCTTTATAGGTACTTACAAAGATGAATTATATTGTGATGTTGTGGATATGGATGCATGTCATCTATTGTTTGGGCGACCTTGGCAGTTTGATGTTAATGCACAACATGCGGGTAGAGATAATGTATACGGGCTAGAAAAAGATGGGGTGAAGATTAATCTACTTCCCATGAAGGCGAATCACCATGCCAAAGCTTCTAAAGTGGAGGAACGGTCTTTCCTAACAATTACACAATCTGGGCGTGAAATGGAGGAGGCTATTAAGGAGTCACAGGTGGAGCATGATTTGGTGGTAAGGCAAGTCTTTCCAACTGATGAGAAGAAGCAGATTGATGAAGTTCCAAAACAGGTCAAACCATTACTGGCGGAATTTGCTGAGATTATGCCAAAGGAGCTTCTTGTTGAATTACCTCCTAGGAGAGACATTCAACATCATATTGATCTGATCCCAGGAGCTAACTTGCCGAACCTTCCACATTACAGGATGAGTCCGAAAGAGAGTGAGATTTTGCAGGAGAAGGTACATGAGTTGCTGGAGAAAGGGCACACTAGGAAGAGCATGAGTCCATGCGCTGTTCCTGCTTTATTGACGCCTAAGAAGGATTGAAGCTACAGGATGTGTGTTGATAGTAGAGCAATCAACAGGATTATAAGTGGGTACAAATTTCCCATTCCTCGTTTGGAAGATATGCTGGATAGACTGAGTGCAGCTAAAGTATTCACAAAGATTGATTTGTAGAATGGATACCACCAAATCTGTATTAGGATGGGACATGAATAGAAGACAGCTTTCAAGACAAAGGATGGTCTTTATGAGTGGCTGGTAATGCCTTTCGGATTATCTAATGCCCCTAGCACTTTTATGCGACTTATGAATCAGGTACTTAAGCCATTTAGTGGTAAATTTATGGTTGTTTATTTTGATGATATCCTGATTTATAGCAATTCAGAGGAGGAGCATTTAGATCATTTGAGGAGTGTGTTGACTGTCCTGCATGAAAATAAACTGTATGCGAACTTGAAGAAATGTAGTTTTATTGCTAGGAAGTTGTTGTTTCTTGGTCTGTTGTTAGTGCAGATAGTATTCAGGTAGATGATGAGAATGTTCGGGCAATTAGAGACTGGTCAGCCCCAAGAATAGTATCTAAGTTGAGGAGTTTCTTGGGTTTGGCTAGTTTCTATAGGCGTTTTATTAAGCACTTTAGTAGTGTTGCAGCCCCTTTAACTGAGTGCCTGAAGAAGGGCAAGTTTGAGTGGAGTGACAAAACTGAGTCGGCATTTGCTTTGTTGAAAGAGAAGTTATGTATAACCCCTGTTTTAGCTTTGCCAGATTTTACTAGGCTGTTTGAGGTAGATTGTGATGCGAGTGGAGTTGGAATTGGTGCAGTTTTTTGGCAGGAAAAACGACCTGTAGCATTCTTTAGTGGGAAGCTTAGTGATGCTAGACTTAAGTGGAGTACTTATGATAAAGAATTCTATTATGTTGTGTGTGCTTTATGGACTTGGGAACATTATCTAGTTGGGAAGGAATTTGTTCTGTATTCTGATTGTGATGTACTAAGACATCTGAATAGTGAGAGTCGAATTAGTAAAGATATGCATGCTAGGTGGATTCAATTTTTGCAAAAGTTTCCTTTTAAGTTGAAGCATAAGGCGAGAGTTCAGAATAAAGTAGCTGATGCTTTCAGTAGAAGGGTTACTTTACTGGTCACTTTGAGTAATGACATTGTAGGTTTCGAGTGTTTAAAAGAGTTGTACTCTGGCGATGAAGAGTTTGGACATATTTGGGATAAGTGTAATGAAAGGCAGCTTTGTGATGATTTTCATATTCATGATGGATTTTTGATGAAGGGTAATCAGCTTTGTATTCCTGTTTCTTCTTTGAGGGAGAAGGTGATTCGTGATTTGCATGGCGGAGGATTAGCTGGTCATTTGGGCAGAGATAAAACTATTGCTGCTGTGATGGAGCATTTTTATTAGCCACATTTACGTAGGGATATGAACAAGATTGTGCAGAGATGTTACATCTGTCAGACAGCTAAGGGACATTCACATAATACTGGTCTATACACACCTTTAGTAGTGCCACAGGACATTTGGAAGGATGTGTCGATGGGTTTTGTTCTTGGCTTACCTCGTACTCAGCAGGGTTCGAATTCTGTTTTTGTTATTGTTAACCGTTTTTAAAAAATGGTCCATTTTATTCCTTGCAGGAAAGTTCATGATACACAGAGTATTGCCAAGCTGTATTTTGAACAGGCGGTTCGTTTGCATGGGGTGCCAAAGTCTATTACATCAGATCGTGATAGCAAGTTTCTCAGTCACTTCTAGAGATTACTTTGGCATAGATTTAATTCTTCTTTGAATTACAGCAGTATAGTTCATCCACAGACTGATGGACAGACAGATGTTACCAACAGATCATTAGGCAATTTGATTCGAAGCATTGTTGGTGATCAACCAAGGAAGTGGGATGATGCTTTGGCACAGGTTGAGTTTGCTTACAATAGTTCCGTCTATCGTACTACCAGTATGACACCTTTTCTGTAGTGTATCGGAAGGAACCTGCACATGCTTTGGATTTGTTTAAGCTGCTTAAGGTGCAAGATAACAGTGTAGCAGCTAAGCATATGGCAGAGAATTGGCAATCTACTACAGAAGCTGTTCTTAAGAAAATTGAAGAGTCCAATGCAAAGTACAAACAAGCAGCTGATAAGCATCGCGAGGAGAAGCTTTTTGCTGTTGGTGATCAAGTTATGGTGTTCTTGCAAAGGGAGAGATTTTTAGTTGGCCAGTATAGCAAGTTGCTATCCAAAAAATATGGACCATATTCGATTGTGAAGAAGATTAATGATAATGCCTATGTTGTTAGTTTTCCAGATATTATGGGGATATCCAAGACATTTAATGTGGCAGACATTTTTTCATTGTATCCCAATGATGAGCCTCTGTATCCAGAAAACTCGCAGACGAGTTTTTCTTAGGTGGGAGAGAATGATGTAGAAGTTTTTGCGGAAGAGTTTATGATCAATTAGGAGAAGAAGAAAAGAAGAATGAAGAAACAGTGAGGAACACGGGCAGCAGCATGATCAGTAACACGGTCACTGCTGAACGTATCACTGCTGATGGTGTTCTCTTTTGTTTCGGACGTTTTTATTTAATTTTTTAGCTTTTAACTATTTATTTATTTTATTAGTTGTGAGCATTTTTGTCTTTTACTTATTTGGGTCATTAGGACTTTGGCTAAACTATAAATAGCCACATTTTCATTGTTGAGGGGGAATATATTTTCATTCAATTACAGACCTTTTGTTTCCAATTTAAGGATTCTCACTTGAATTCCTTGTTGAACATTTTATGCTGCGTCAATATTTCCCCAAGATAATCTTAGAAGATTTGAATATTTATCTAACAATTTGAAGCTTCTTGACCATATGGTGGAAGCCATGGAGATTACTATGCTACAGCTGATGATGAAGTGTTTGTGTTTGAGTTGGAGTCTCTCTCAACATAGAGTTTCTTTGCAGCTATTTACATGGAGTTTTTGGACTTCAATTATCAAGCAATTAAGAGTGCACATGTCCTACGAGAGAAGTGAAGAAGTCTAAGAATTTCCAGCAAAAAATTGACAAGCAATAATGGTGTCATTGTTTAATGTTGTGTTACTTCTGATTCAGCCAACACAATGTTCCTTTCTTCATATCTTTGTAATAGATATTGGTTGGGTTTACTTATGTTCTAAACACTTTGTATTGCTGCCTGGAGTGTTAGATCGGGTGTGTCTAGTCTAATACACAACTTAGATGTTCTAGTGAACTTCTGTTGGTTGCTGGGTTTTGGGTTGTTCACTAGATATGTTCTACAACTGTTTAATGATCTTGGCCTCGCATATGTAGTTGTTGACAGAACTGCATTAGCAACTCTCCGTATTATTGTCAATTTACTTTACAACTGTGTAATTACCAATTATGCTCTTTTGACACAATATAAGCTAAAACATTTAAAATTTGCCTAAAACTCTTAACACTCATTTACTTGTGTTAAGCTCCTCTTCAACCTCATAGAGTTATATTTGCTTTTCATACTTGTAATCTATGCCTGGATATTGCTCACATTTTAAATGCCTAGCTTTTCTTATCTTTGTTGAGAATTAATTGTTGCTTAGAGGGGCTAAATTTGAACAATCTTGTATTGATCATAAATGTTAGCATGATATTTTATTCTAAGGTTGTTGATTCTTTCTCTTCTTAGGCATCTATGTGGAGCATGATTCCTAACTTTCTTAGATCGTTTGTTGGAAATTGTGATGATAAGGAAGTTGAAGGATATTTGTGCTCTTTACTTGATAAACTTCTTGATAAGTCTAAATGAAGAATTGTTGAGCATTGTGATTATTTGTTACCTTCCTTTGGTACTTTTGAGAAGAGTCTTAGTTGCTTTATTCTCTTAAATAAACATTTGATGCATGTTACATGTGAATTTACTTGGGGTGAATTTAATCTACTTAATGTAGTGAAGTTTTTGAAATCTTTAATGGGTGGAAATATTCAAGGTTTTCAATTCTATCATTTACATTTCAAGGATTAATCCATATCTTTGTTAACTTGTGTAAACAGGAAGAAGAGTGGTTGTGAAGTGCTTAAAGAAAATCGGTGATTTTGTGAAAATCATCTTTGGCTTTTGAACTAACTTTGAAGAATTTTATTGAGAAACATCTTTGTTATCTTAAAATTTTCATTGAATTTTCTATGAAGATATATTCTATTTAATGAATTGTTAGTTCAAAACAGGAGCTCTTTTGTTATATATTTGAACCATGAATTTCGTGGTAAATTGTTTTATTTCCTTTCTTTCAAAGAGTTCTTGGAGAAATTAGTAAGTGAAGAGAAATTAGAAAAGTTGGATTTGAAACCAACCATTGTTAGTCCTTGCTAGATGAAGATTTCCTGGCCTTCATTTCAAAATCTTCCAGGAATGAAGATTTCTCAAATTTGGTCTTGGATAGTCTTTGTGCAAAAAATTCCTTATCTTGAATATCATGGAATGAAAGTGTGCTGATTCTAACGCTTGTTCTTTTCATTTCACTTCCTCGGGTTTCTTTTGTAATGCACATTTTGAATATCATTTCCTTTTAAAGAGAAAAGTTTTCAAATCCTTGGATTTCATATCTTATTATTGTAATTTGAAAAGGATGCAAGTTTTCAATATGAAGAATTGACAAGAAGTATACTGTTTGGAAAATATTCTTTAAGTTTCTTTCTCAAACTCTTTAACAGTATACTTTTTGTTTGGAATCTTGAGACTTTGCATGACTTCTTGTTCTTAACTTTGAAAAATTTTATTCCCAAAAAAAAAAAACTTTGAAATCTTTTCAAAAGGGAGTTATTGGTTTGTTGAATACATGATTTTCTTTTTCTTACTTGTGATCTTTTATAGGGAAATCATGTAAAGTGTTTATCATCAACATTGTTTTAGAGTTTCTTAGTCTTGTCTCTTCTACTAGATTAATCATCTAGTTAAATTTGTTACTCATCTAGTTAGATTAGTAACAAGAATCTTGAATGTGGTATTCACGAATCTTAAGATCATCTATACAATTCTATTTATCAAGAGGTGACTATACTTTATTACAGTTATTGCTTTAAATTAGGTCTCTTGTAGTTATTGAATAGGTGATGGTTTCTACACTCATTATCGATTCAATTCTTAGCGGAAATGTTGGAATTACTTTCTCAACAGGGTCTAATATAGTATTGATACGTTTGTTTGGGAAGGATTTTGGCAAAGGCCTGAAGGAGAAAATTTTGGAATGTTAGAGTTCTCGAACAAATTGAAGTAAGCTCATATCAGTTTCCAATTTAAGAATTACGAGGACATTGTATGTACCTGGCACTAGTAATGGAAATCGATGATGATGTCAATTCCAACCCTCCTGTAGCTGGGTTATGATGATGATCAGCTGCTACTACAATTTCTCTAGTTAAATTGAAATCCATGAGTGCCACCGTAGCTGCTCCATCTCCACTGCCTTCTTCCGCTAGCTGCTGCTTCTTTCGGCCGCCTTCTGGAAACTTTTGATGGGCCTCATAATCGGCAGCAGAAGAAACTGGTAGTTTTGATTCTGTAATATTTGCTTCCAAGTCGTTAGACATGGTCGGATATGGTCACCGGAAATGTATAGGCTGAGAATCTGTGGTAACACGATTTTTATTTTTATTTGTTATAGAAATTTAATAAACGGGTACAATAAATAGGGAAACAAATGTAAATTGTCCCCACATTTCCAAAGAAACAAGACGGAAGCTGCTTATTGCATGGTGGATTCTATAACCGATTCAGTCAGCAGCCGTTCTCAGTATAACTGTCCCAATCCTAACCATACTATAACACATCTTCTAATATACTTTCAGACAGAGGATATAAAAATATATATTACACGATCCCAACCAACTTCTAAGAAATCTTATAGAATAAAAGTAAACCATATATTCTAATTGAAGTAAGTGAATTAGTGAGTGTATTGGAATATATATTAGACGATTTTGAATTTTCTCCGTCTTAAAAAAGTTCATATTTTTATTCCAGCTATCTTTTAGGAAATTGGACTCATCTTAAAATGAAAACTTTTCTTTTATTTTATTCACTTTTAGACTCATATATCTCCCCTTATAAATAATTCACCTTTTACGATCTTTAACATAAAATACCTCTTTTTTCAAAATAGAAACCAATCAAGTTGAGCAAACTAAACAGTTTTTCAATAATATTTCAAGTATGAGTATTTTTTTTCTTTTTGTAAAGAATTTTTAGTATGAGTAATTTTTTTCTTTTTGGAAAGAATTTTTGGTATGAGAATTAATGATTTGTTCTTAATATACTCTTTCCTCTTTTTTTAAAAGAAGTGATTCTAAAAACATATTCTTTTAAAATATAATATTATAATTTTTGTTTTTAATAGCATGAATAAGTAAAAGTAGTTTTGAAAAATACTATTATGATAACTTTTTAAAAATAATTGATTTCATATGTATTTTAAAGATATAAGAGCAACTCCAACCTCTAAATCTATCATTATGGCACTAGTTTGGACGCCATTTTGGCTAGTGATGGACCTATGCTGGGGCCAAGAAGTGTCCACCTCACTGGAGGAGATCGACATTTTACTTTGCCCAAGAAAAATGAAAATTTGACACTGCTTATTTTGTTTCAAAATCTATCCCAAATTTGATTTGCGACAAAATTTGGGACAAAAACTAATTCCGTGTTTATAAAGTGCGTGTCAAATTTTCCTATGCCTATTTCGGAGAAATGTGTTAGTCCAACCGGACCAATGTTCCCCTCAAGTTGGCACCAACTCAAAGCCGTCCCAATTATTTAAGACCTATTTCGGAGAAACGTGTTGGTCCAACCAGACCAATGTTCCCCTCAAGTTGGCACCAATTCAAATCCGTCCCAATTATTTGACACCGATTTTGGAACGATTTTTTCTTTTCATCTGAAATTATTGGGACTGATGTTGGGATAAATTTTCTTTTCTTTACCTGCAATTTGGAACTAATTTTGCAACGACTTTTCTCTTTATGAAAATTTAGGAACCAATTTTGAGCCATTTTTTTTTACAATTATTTAGGTACTAATTTATGGACACTTTCATATTGTGATTCAAATTTACAACCATGCTAGAAAGAAAATAGATTACTCAAAATACTTTTGTCCGAAATAAGATATTGAGCAATAGTTTAATAAAAATAAATATCCAATTCAACCTACAAACATATTCAACTTTTTAATCACTATAAACATATACAAAACATTATTGAGCCAAATGTTTATAAAAAAAGTACTTGAAAAGACTTGCATCTCCATTTCTATGAACAAAACCTAACGATTGTTCAAGAAGAGATTTATTTGCTCCAACTTGTGACCCAATAGTATCAGGTGAATGATGAATATCTTGTGTTGAGGTTGGTAATTTAAATCCTTGTTGAGTCATGCCAATGTGATCAATTCAACCTGTGAATTTGTCTTCTCCAACTCGGTCCAATAGTTTGAACCTGTTCAGCAGTTGTTTTCTGTTGATGAGAGATCATTTTTAATTGTGTCGAGCTCTGCCATAAGAAATTTGACAAAAAAAAAAGAAGAAAGAAATTAGCTAGAAGGTAGTTGTCCTAATTCGTTAAAGAAGAATCACAAAGTGAAATAGGATATTTACATCTAAAATAGATCTACTATGAACTATTATCCAAGAGATTCACAGGTAAAGGCAAACAAGCCCAGAATTAGACAATTTTTTTTTTTTTTTTTCTAACCGAAGGGAGTAATTTTCTTACATGTTCTAACAAGCAAAAATCTCCTCCTTATCATGAATTAAACAAAAATCATAAGAACACTAACGTAGTCACAAGATCACACGAAGACTGTGGCTACATTACTAAACCATCATCCACAAAATAAGCTTTCCAGAAGCAAAATCTGATATTAGAGAATTATATCAAAAGGACACTAAGATAATATTTTCTCATAATGGTACTATATACTAATTGTTAGTAGCAGAAACAACACAAAAACCAACCCCATGCATTACCTCATCCATAGAATAAGCATAAAAGAGCACTCACACAGAATAAGGTATTCATATGACTAGAGAAAGCAGTAGCAAATCTGTATACAAGCATGTCAACTCAGCAAGACAAACATTAAGAAACAATTGGTCCAAAACAAAGCAACTTGAAGACAATCTTGGGTAAATCTTATTAATCAAGACTAACATATGTACCAATTGCACAACAGCATACACATGCATCATAGTTTCAAAACTTAACACTAAAATAGAGAAGTTATATAAACATACATCAAGCCTTAAGCATGAAGATGTACGGTTGGATGAAAGATTCCCAAGGCCATATACACGACCCTTTTTTCTCCCAAAATGCTCAATCCAAAGTTCCTCTTGATCAACTTCACTATCTTCTTCTTGATGCTCAGCATGGACTTTTTCAAACCCATCCTACATATAAACCAAAATTTTTAACAATAATAAAATTGAATATGAAAATAAATAACATCTTAGAAAAATAAACGAAGTTACCATAATTTCATTTGCCTTGCCTATGAGAACTCTATTTACACCATAACAATTCTGGAAAAGCTCTGTTTGGGTGGGCTCACGTTTTAACTCATTTTTCTAAAAATTTAAAAATGATATTTACCCTCAATAAACAGTATTATTTTTATTAAGAAAAAGTAAAATAAACAACTATCATTAGTTGAATCTAAAAAATTCTTACCAATTTCCTTTTATGCTTAGACATGGAACATGATCCACTTAATAAATTGTTGCAGAAGTGCGTGAATTTTTCTCTCCGTTTTCTTTATTTTTTTTTACATTTCTCCACATATTCAGACTTACTCCATTCTCTTTTTAATTCAACCCATATTGCATCACTGATATTGTTAGATTGCTAGTCCTTGATCGAGCCAAGTAAAAATGTTTTTTAAGAAAGCTCCCTGAAGCTGTCCTCCACTTCTTTTTTATTAGACTATGATTTTCTTGCTCCCATGTGTAAGTACCCTTAAGACAAAAAATTAAAAAAAATTAGAATTAAGTTATTAAGAATGATGTTAAGTTATTAAGAATGATCTTTTAAGGTAATAAAATAGTTTTTTGTTCGTGTAAATTACTTGGAATGCATCACAATTTCTTTTTTGAACTTCTTTTGGAACTTTTGTCCAATGTATCCAAGGGGTTGAATAGAATGACGGGACTAGCTCATTAATCCTCTTCCTAACCTCAGAATCCCTGAAAAATAACAGTTAAAAGTTAAGTTAATGATCTAGTTTCATCGTTTCAAGAAAACATATATAAAGTAATGAAATTAGTTTACTTGCTGATCAATTTGAAGTAGAGTGATAAAGGCTTGTGTAGATGAATTTGGTTCTTCAGAGGATTGCGTTTGATTTTGTTGTACTCCATTTGTTTGATTCTGAGATAATTCGGCTTGGTGAGAATGTTGTTGAGGTGTAGAACCTCTGGGGATGGGTGGTGGTATAGCTATGTTAGAATTTGTTGTAGGCTCCATTCTTGAAAATCTGAAATCAATCAACTTTTTTTTATTGGAACAAAAATGTAAAAGACAACAGTATAAGAACACAAATGCCAATATCGTCTCTATACATGTACTATATATCAATATTGTTTAATTTTCTTTTTAACATAATTGAGTCCCTAATGATACTGTGGAGCAAATGAAACTTTTTTTTATTTATTTTATAACTAATTTGATTGATAATAAGTTAGAATTCAACATCTTACCATCTGAGCTATGAAAGAGAGAAAAGTGAAACTAAAGTCCCCAACTTAGGACAAGCAAGAGAAAGATTACCTCCACAGATATACCTAAATCTTTTACAAGAGTCAAATTATTTTTTAGGGATAACAAGAAAGCATAATATTCTCTTTAATCAAGAGTGATATGCTGGAGTTCCAAAAGAAATGCCCTTGACAAGAATCAAGATTCAGTTTCATGAACAAGAACATAGATTCACTTTCAAGTTTGGAAACATCTAACCATACCATAAGAAAAGCTATAGTTTTTATCAAAAAAAGCTTCTAAATCATCACCTTCAAGTAGTTCCATGGAGTAAGTAGGCAACTGAGTATCTAATTAGAGAAGTTATAGCACTATCAGACACCAAAAAGCTATTACTTTCTTAGTCTCCAAACTTTTGTAGAATACTACTATAATCAAGTTCAGATTTTGCGAAAGTAGTTGATGGAGTGTATAATCCATGCTTGGAATATAAATTCAAGTTTTCTTAATATAAAAATTGAAAAAGAAAAAAAGAATTCCCTTTAAGCATTTCACAATTTCAGTTGGAATAATGAAAGAACCTACCCCTAAAACAAAACCCCCAAGAGCAGAACAAGGAAACCAATAATACCTCAAGGAAAAGGGAAGAGGGGCTTAGCATTTCTTGAAACCCAAACTAGAAGCAAGAAATTCCAGATTTTCAAGAAAAGTCAAAGAAGCTGTGGAGAAATTAAAGTTGGAAAAATGTTAGAATTTAGGGTTGGGCCTAACCCCAAAAGGTAACTCAAGAGGGGAGGTCTGCCCAAGTCTTTATAAGGAGTAATTATTTTCTTTAATTAGCTAATGCGGGATTCTCAACACACCCCCTTCATGCCCATTTGCGGGTGGTCCAACATCATGGTTCTGATACCATATTAGAATTTGAGTTTGGGCCTAACTAAAAATCATTAGAAACGTAGAAATCTTTCTTGTGGGTTTACCGGTTTTGAGTAGAAATGGAGCTGAAATTAGTAATCACCGAGCTGAAGAAGAACGTGGCTGGAATGACATCTTCGTAGATGACGGTGTAAACTATCAGAGGCAGACTACAGCGATGAGTGGGTAACGACAAACAGTACATGCAAATAGCGAATGGCAAGCAGAGAACGACAAGAATGTAAGGGCGGAAGGAGAAGGTGAGGCTAGAGCTCTCTTTCTCTAATAGATGAAGACCGGAGAGTGTGAGAGAGGAAGAAGAGAGTTCTACGATGGGGAAAAGTAAAACTATGTAATTAGGGCCGTAAACGATGTGGGTCTTACTTGTACTCGAATGGGTATATACCCGTTTATAGCGGGTAAGGTTAAAATTTTATACCTGGGGACCTGGACCCATACCCGTATAGATTCTATTAAATGAGTCTAAGTAAGGTATGATGATACCCGTACCTGTTTACTCGTATACCCGTTATAACAAAATAATATATATTATATTATTTTTATACATTTTTTTATTAATTTTTACCTTTATCCTATTTGTGTCTACTTAAACTTTTAATCATTTAAATTAGAGATGTTAAAGGATTGTATTTGTTGAAAAAGATGTTGAGGAAATTATGTTAATCATGTTATAATTTATATTTTAGGGTTATACATTGTTTTATATATATTTTTATTTAACAAGGCAAAAAATTAGAAAAATGGGATACGGGTACGGGTATATCCAGACCCACCCGAGGCCCTAGAGGGTTGGGTTTGAGTCGATAAATTTTATATCCAAAGAGTCTGGGTCTAAGTCCATATTTCACTATAAGGGTCTGGATCTAGTACAGGGAGTACCGTACCCGTCTGGACCCATTTACATTCCTATATGTGATGAAGGGAAATTGTGAGAAGGAAAGGCTGAAAGGGTTTCTATGAGGGAGTAAAATGAAGAAGTAAGGGCTAGTTTAAGAGTTGAAAAATGGAGAGAAAAGAAGGGTTTGAGGAGAAGGGATCAAATTTTATTTATCTCGGAGTTCTAGGAGGAGAGAAAACAAGGGAGCAGGGATGATGGCTGATCCCCCTCAAGGCCCAAATCCTTTCTCTCCAACTTTGGAGAGAAACAGATGAATCTCATATGACTTTAAAAAAAAATAAAAAATTAAAATACCTATTTTGTCTCTCTTAATAATAATACATCCTTCTTAATATTATATAATTTCTATTTAAATATTATTTTAGTAAAAAATTATCTTTCTTTTCTCTTAACCTTCAAACTTCCAAAAAAGAAAATTTTCTTCTTTTCTTTTCTATCTAAAACTTACAATCAACATTTGGATTAAATTACCTCACTTCTTTTCTCTTCTCTTCCCTTCCAACTTAAACTTTATCTTCTTTTCTTTTCTCTCATAAACTCCCAAAATAGCCCTAAATTAGACTAAATGAAAAAGAGGGGCAAATAAAAAATCTGGGAGAGAAGCAACGCCAAACTTGGCACCTTAGCTTTTATTGGCACAAAAATAATACATTCAGTCCCAAAGTCCATAAGAATTGAAATGTGGTCCTTATGCTCATCCCAAACAAATATACCTAGAATTTTCTCCTTTTTTTAGGGACAGATTTTGGGACTAAAATAACTGTTCTTGCACCAATATTAGTACCAAAATCGGTATCTAATTTTCCTATGCCCAAAAAGTATTGTTATAATTGATCGTTATCCTGTTTTCAAATAAAAGACCCATATCTCACAAGTCATAAGAACAGAGAAAATCAATTTTAACAACACAAAAAATCCCATATGATTACAATAAAAAAACAAAGATCATAATCATATTATTGATCATCCTCATCACGATAATCCAAATTATCATCTTGAGTGGAATCTTCATATTTCGACATGTCATCACTTGGGAGTCTAGATAATGTAAGCTCAGAAAAGTCTACAACTAGATTGATACCTTGAGGGTCACAGTATGACAAAACTTGTGGAGTGGTACTCACATTGGGCATGACAGTCATTTCCTCTATTTGGTATGCCGATTCATCATCTTTGTCTTTCCATTGTACCTTAATTGTTCTTCTAGACTTTGTTATCTAAGCATCCATCCAATCATCTCTGTTCTTTTTTAGACTTGGATAATTAATATAATACACTTGAATTGCATGTTATTCTAGCACAAATGGATCATATGTCTTGTAAAGCTTTTTCCTGTTAATGTCCACCAACTTATACTTGGATGTGTAATTGTACCATGAATTGAATATACCAAATACAGTTAAACAAAATAATGTGTAGAGTGCCCATTGAACCATGAAATTCGAGGCTAACGACATCTTCAAGTAAACCATAAAATTTAGTATTTGATCCTTAATGTCGTACACAAATCCTACTATTCATTGCTGCTTCCCAATCCCATGTTGAACAATGTGAAAGTTATACTCATTAATGAAATAAGCTGGCCATGATTGAGATTTTCGAGATGGGCCCCAAGCAAGAGTATGCAATAATGGGTCAACCACTTCATTAACATCACTTTCAACCAGCAATTTATAATCATAGTTTAATTCATAACAAAATTAAGGAATAAATCTAAGGGATAAATTCAATTTATTAAAATAGGAAGAAAAATAAGGACATACAAACTGTTTAAACCAAATTGCAAAGTTTTTATCAATTGCCATGTTTGTGTTAGCAGGTTACCCTTCGTAGTAATCAACAAAAATCCTATAAATACATTGAAATAAATTATCAAGAGCTCCAGAAAAAGGAACCCTAAAATTATTGTAAAAATGGTTGAACTTCTGGACAGTTTTGTAAAATACAAGTGTGAGCTGCATGTGACTCTCGATCCTTTAGCCACCTAACCTATGGACGACCATAGAATCTACTGGAGTAACTAAATAAAGATATTTGATTTTTATTCCTAGTACCTCCATGGTCATTTCTTGCAGGTCTCCTACTTTTGCATGTGACATTAGGCTAAAAGTAATGCTCTGCAAAGATAGCAAATTCTTTAACAATGTACGCTTGACAGATTGAACTATTAATATGTGCCATATTCTTCACTTTCTTCTTCAAGTGATCGATGAACCTATACAAAATAAAACAATTAGAATGTTACATTAATTCATTTTGTATAAAGAAAATGATTTAAGAAAGTTTTACAAATAATATATGAATACCTTTCAAGTGGATACATCCATCTATATTACATGGGACCTCCTCCCAAAGCTTCATATGGTAAGTGAATGATGACATGTTCCATAGCATCAAAGAATGATAGAGGGAATATCTTTTCCAAATTGCACAACAACAATGCCACATTGTTCTCTAGATCTTGAACCTTTTGAACATTTAGTAAAGCTGGACATATGGTGTGAAAAAAAAAGACTCAACTCCGTCAATGAACCCTTACAAATGATGGAAACATTTCCCTAAAAGCAATCGGAATAAGTTTCTACATAAATACATGGCAATCATGACTTTTTATTTCCCTCATCCTCAACTCTTTCATGTCGATGCATCTACTAAGATCAAACACATATCCATCAGGAAACTTTAAAGATTGTATCCATTTTAACATTTTTCTTGTTTGTTCCTTGGTTAAGATGTAAACTACCTTTGGTTTAGGTTCCACACTATTAGAAGGCACATCAATTTCTTGTCGATCACAAATCTCATTAATATCTTTCCTTGCATTTAAGTTATCCTTACTCTTTCCTTTCACATCCATGACCGTTCCTAAAACATTGTCAAGCACATTTTTCTCAATATATATAAAATCTAAACTATGTCGAATTAAGTTATCTTTCCAATATGGCAACTCCTAAAATATACTTTTTTTTGGTCCATTTATGAATAGCTTTATAACCTGGAGGATCATTATTTGGGAGCTCCATGGCATTTGAAGGTTTAGAAATACGATCAAGAATTTATTGCCTTGTTAACTGGGATGGTGGACCATTCTTTTTTAACTCTTCATTTCATGAAAGACTTCTTATTCTTTCTATACAGATGTTGAGGTGGTAAAAATTTTCCGTGACAATAAAAACAACTTACTTTTCCACCATGATTTAGCCATTTAGCCCCAGAATGCTCCATACATATGGGACATCCTAACAAACCAGCCATGCTCCAACCAGATAACATTTTGTACGAAGGAAAGTCATTTATTTTCCATATAAGTGCAGCTTTCATGTTGAATTGATAGCTTTTGAGACATCATGTGTTGATACAACAACCTCCCACAAAATTTTCAACTCCTCAATTAGTGGATGTATTTATACATCTACCTGCTTATTATCAGGAGCAGGACAAATTAAGCTTAAGAACATGTACATTGTCTTCATGCACATACCAGGAGGAAGATTATAAAGAGTGACAATGACCAGCCAACGTGAAAAAGTCTTACCGCATTGCTCAAAGGGAGAAAAACCATCAACACATAAACCTAAATGAATGTTACGAGGCTCTGATGCAAAATTAGGATAAATTCTATCAAAATATTTCCAAGCCTCATCATTGAAAGGATGACACATTACTCCATTTTCAGTTTTGTGTTTAGCATGCCACGTCATGTGCTGAGCTGTAGGTTCTGACACATACAATCACTGTAATCTTGGAGTCAATGGCAAGTATCATAGTAAAGACCGTGCAACTTTCTTACGTTTCGGATTATCTTGTTGGCCTATTGTCTCTTTGTACCTTGACAAGCCACAAGACTTGCAACATGATTTATATTTATCATATTTCCAGTACAGCACACAACCTTTCTGGCAAGTATCAATGTTTATAATAGGGAGTGCTAACTTGGGAACGATTTTTTTATGCTGGTAGAAATCATTTGGCATCATATTATCAGATGATATTACTTCTTTAATAGCTTGCACCATATCATTGAATGTTTCATCTGATATGTTACTATCAGCCTTAACTTTTAACAACCTAGAAGCATATGACAACTGCGATGATTCGCACAAAAAGTGAATAGAGGTTCATCAGCGACTCTTATTACATCTTGAAATTCTCTAGTTAAATATGTTATATCTTTATTAGGAATACCATGAAGAAATTGCTCATTTTGGGATTGCTGACTTGGACCTACTTCATTTTCAAAATGAAATTACTCATATTGCAGAGCATCACCCAGTACAACTAAAGTAAACAAATCAAGTACCATCCTTTGATCCCAATTCATGTGCTCATAACTACCTCAATTATCAATTTGCTCTGGTAACAGTTGAACCATATTACGTTCTTCTTCATTATGCAATAATTTTGCTTCTCCATACAAGTCCAATCGAAATAATTTTTTTAAACCCCTTCTGATATAGGTGAACCGTAACCTCATCTTCTGAAAGGAATTTCTATTTTTACACTTCACACAAGGACACCTAATTTTATCCCCATTTTTATATATTGAATCATGAGATTTTGCAAACTTAATAAATTCATAATACCATTCACAAACTCATCAATAAGCCCTTTACGACTAGGGCTGTAAACGAAGCGGGTTTTGCCCATACCCGAGTGGGTCTATACACGTTTATAGCAGATAAGGTTAAAATTTTATACTCGCAGATCCGGATCCGTACCTGTACCCGTATAGATTCTATTAAATGGGTTTGGGTAGGTATGATGATACCCAAACCCGTTTACTTGTATACCCGTTATAATAAAATAATATATTATATTATTTTTATATTTTTTTATTAGTACATAATTTATAACTTTATCCTATTTGTGTGTACTTGAACTTTTAATCATTTGAATTAAGATATGTTAAATGATTGTATTTATTGAAAGAGATGTTGAGAAAATTATGTTAAGCATGTTATAATTTTTATTTTAGGGTTATACATTATTTTATATATATATATATTTGTTTAACAGATGACAAAAATAGAAAAATGACATAGGGGTACAACTCGAGACCTTGGGGGATCGTGTATGGGTCTATAAATTTTTTACCCAACGGGTCTAGGTCTGGGTCCATGTTTCACTATAAGGGTTTGGGTCTGGTACAGAGAGTACCGTACCCGTTTGGACCTATTTACACCCCTGTTTACAACCATCTAGATTCTTTCAGTACATCCATTTTCGTGTTCTCATAGTGACATTCAGTTGTAATAACAAATTAATGATTACATATATAGTTAATGTTATATAAATATTACAACCCAAGAAAAATATAACAAATTTAAGCTTACAACCAAATCGAACAGAAATAGAATAAACTTTCTAATCTATTAAATGTTCTTCAAATCACCACAAAAGATAGCAATGGAGAAAGCAATATGAAACTTTGGATTGATACACCCTTAGAGAAAGGGCGAAACCTCACAAGAATCGTATCTCCGAAACTCTATCTCAAAGTTCCTTCCAAATAACTGGTCAAGCCATACGACTGACTAAGCTACCGTCAACCACCAAAGTAGGTGGTGCAAGAAGGAAGGAAGTGGGAGGTCATAGAGAGAGAAAAAAGGAAGGCGAAGAAAACCCTAGGGGGAGTCGGCCGAACAAGAGGAGAGAATGAGAAGAGATTAGGGCAAGAATTCTGAATAACATGTATATATAGTGTGGTCACCAGGGGCGGGTTTATTATCCCGACCCACTCGGCATCCAAAAAAAATATAGCATAATATAGAGCCCAAGCTAATATAATGTGAGGTCCAGCCCAATACTCATCATTGGGTACACAAGAAGCCCAAGTAAAATATGGGCACAATTTGGACCAAGGGCCAACAAACTCCACATTGAACACATTTTACATATGACGAACCAAAAAGACTCAAAGAGTCAAACTTCATCAACATGAAGCAAATTCTTGCACAAAGCAAATTTATCAGAAGACATCATTTTGGTGGCAAATTCAGCTAGATTGTCCTTGGTGTTAATCTTGATAACATCCACAACACCATTGGTAACCTTGTCAAGAATAAAATGATACTTCACATCTCTGTGTTTCATTCGTTCATGATAAACGGGGTTTTTACAGAGATACATGCAACTTTGACTGTCAGTATAAATGACAGCTTTAGAATGTAGTGAATGCAGTTCAGACAAAAGGCCTTGAAGCTAAAGGGCTTTCATTTGCAGCAATGTACTCAGCTTTAGTAGTTGAAGAGCAACTACTGGTTGGAGCTAAGATTTCCAAGAAACACAATTACTAGCTATGGTGAAAAAATAGGAAGCTGTAGATTTTCGAAAATCATGTTCACCAGCAAATCATAGTCCACAAAACCAACTAAATCAAAGGTTTTAGTCCAATTATAATAAAGTAAATCCTTATTTACAGCTCCGTCCAAATACTTTAACAGCCACTTAAGAGCTGCCCAATGGTCCCTATCAGGGTTGGAAATAAATCTACTCAAAAGGCTAATAGAAAAAGCAATGTCAGGTCTTATAGAAATCATAGAGTACATAACAGAACCAATCACCATTCTCTAAGGTATATTAGCCATACTCTTCTTCTCACTTTCTGTTTTAGGACAGGTTTTAGAAGAGGTTTGAAACGAGTAGGAAGAGGAGTACTAACAGGCTTACACTGGTCCATCAAAACTTTGAAACAATTTTCTTTAGAAAAGATCTCTGAGACAAGAAAAGATAACATTCAAACCTATTCCTAATAATGTTCATGCCTATAATTTTAGAAGTAGGTCCAAGATCCTTCATATCAAACTCAAATTTCAACAAAGTTTTCAATTTGACAATTTTATCTTTATGTTTGCATGCAATCAACATATCATTAACATACAAAAAAAGATAAATAGCAGAGTTAATAAAATTGCCACAGAAATAGAGAAGGCTATCATAGCTACTCTTAACAAAACCAGCTTTCAGCATGAAAAAGTCAAATTGTTTGTACCATTGTCTCAGAGACTGTTTTAAACCATACAAGGGTTTCTTTAACAGACAAGCAAAGTTTTCCTTTCCTTTAACCTCAAAACCAGGAGGTTGACACATGTAAATGGTTTCTTCTAGTTCATTATGCAAGAAAGCAGTTTTAACATCATGTTGTTCAAGTTCCAAATCAAAGAATGAAACAATTGCAAGCGTGACCCTAATTGTCTTGTATTGAACAACCGGAGAGAATATTCATTATAATTAATGCCCTCAACCTGTCAGAAGTCTGGCTTTAAATCTAGGAGGTTCATTAGCCAATTCAGATTCTTTGATTTTGAAAATCCATTTACAGTCAACTAATTTTTGTTTTGAAGGTTTGGGAACAAGCACCCATGTATCATTTTTATACAATAAAGACATTTCTTCTTTCATAGCATGTATCCAAAAAGAGTAATTAGGAATTTTCAAAACATCAGAAAAACATAAAGGTTCCTTTTCCTCTACAAATGATGCAGTTGTAAATACATATAATACAAGATATGAAAAACCATATCTCTTGGGCATATAGGTTTTCCTTCTCTCTCTATCTGTAGTCAATTGGTAATCACTAAGGGCATGAGACGGAGCAGCAGACTGCTTTCCATCATCGTCAGAATTTTCTGACTCAGCTTCAACAATTTTAGGTATAAGACTTGGGGAATCGTGTCCTGAACTGCAAGCCTGGTTTGTATTCAACTCATGGGCAAGTGTATGCTCAAGGGTTTGATCACATGTGTCCTCCATCTCGATTGGAACAGTTTCCTTTGAGGGAAAATCAGTAGTGGTAACAGGTAAGGAAACGGATTTGAGACAAGGCATTTCTTGCTTATTGAACACGATATTCCTACTAACTACTACCCTCACCCCTGGTTCACTCTTGAGCCAAACCTTGTACCCCTTTATCCCACTAGGATTCCCTAAAAAGACTTCCTTTTTAGACCTTGGGTCAAGCTTACCTTCCTTTTAGTGTGCAAAAGCAGACATCCAAAAACTTTGAGGCTAGAAAGATTTGGTGGTGAACCAGTCCATAATTCAATAGGAGTTTTAAAATCAATTGCTATGGAAGGTGGCTTATTTATTAAATAAATAGAAATACTAACTGCCTCCCCCCCAGAATGGTTTAGGAATCCCAGATGAGATCAAAAGACATTTGACTTTGTCCATGATCGTCCTACTCATCCTCTCAACAATACAGTTTTGTTGGGGATTGTGCCTAACGATTTTGTGATGTGTAATGTCGCATGATGCACACAAATCACCAAAATTTTTGTTACAAAATTCAAGACCATTTTCGGTTAGTATGAATTTAAGTTTGTTACCAGTCTGATTTTCAACAAGTATTTTCCATTCATTAAAATTTTCAAACATTTGATCTTTTGAATTTAAAAGAAATACCCAAACATGCCTTGAAAATCATCCACAATTGTAAGAAAATACACATTTCCACTATAAGTGGATACTGAAGCAGGACCCATAAGTCAGTATGGACATAATCAAGAACAACGGTTGATTTGTGTGTGCCAGTGGAAAAAACATAACTTGTGGTGTTTGCCAAGCACACAATGATCACAAAAATCTTAGGTGTCAAGTTTATCACCACTCAAATGATTTTGTTTGTGTAGATGATGCAAACCTTTTTCACTCATATGTCCAAGTCTTTTATGCCAAAACATGATTTTCACATATGCATTTTTGGTAAAAAGTGCAGATGAATCACAAATAGTTTTTCTAATCAGTGCGTATAAACCATTTTTCTTAAAACCCTTTAAAATAACTAGAGAACCTTTACACACACAGACAACCATTTTCAGAATTGTAAGGGTATCCTTTTGTATTACAAACACCAAAGAAATCAAATTTCTCTTAAGATCAGAGACATATCTAACATCAGTTAACTTTCTAGTTACCCTATCATGCATTTTTATAAAAATTGATCCCATCCATTCAATAAGACAGGACTAATTGTTTCCCATAAAAACTTTAGCATTAGTTACAGTTTTGAAATCAGAAAACCAGTATATGTTAGGGCTCATATGAAAAGGGCAACCAGAGTCCAAAATCCATTTTTTAGAAATAGAGGAAAGTGAAGGGGAAGGTGCGACACATAAAACTTCCGAGTATATATAATTACCATCAGAATCAAGTTCATTTGTTTTATTGTCGGATTTTTATTCAATTTTATTTCCCTTCTTACCATATTTCTTGTCTCTAATTCTCTTAAAGCACTTGTTCTTAACATGACTCTCCTTACCACAATAAAAACACTTGAGTTTGCTCTTGGTTTTATCTTTTGATTTAGATCGAAATCTGCTTTTGATCTACCCTTATTGTTACTAGGTTCCCTCTTATCGGGTCTCCCTCTAACAAACAAATCCTCACCGTTTGATTTATTTTCTTTCCTTAAATCAAAATCCTTTGATTTTAAAGTAGATTTTATAGCAGAAAGAGTTAAATCATCACACCCATACTTGATGGCAGATTTTATATCTTTGAAAGACTCGGGCAAAGAGTTTAGTAAAATCACGGCAAGGTTTTCATTAGAAAATTTTCACCAACATTTTGCAACTCATTTACGATTTTGTTTAAATCATCAATGTTTTCATCAAGAGACTTAGAAGAATCTATTTTAAAATAAAAAGTTGTTCTTTTAAATAAATCTGGTTTGGAATGGTTTGATCTAAATAAAGTTCTTTAAGTCCGGTCCAGATTTCAAAAGAAGAGCACGTTTCATCAATTTCTCTTAAAACATTGTCACCCAAATGCAAAGTGAGAGTGCTGTGAGCATCCCCAAGCTTTTCAGTAAGGATTTCTCCTTTCCAAGATTCAGATGCTTATTAGGACCAAGAATAGCAGGTGCAAGTCTACACTTCACTAAATAGCTTTTATTTTTCTTCTCCAAATAACAAAATGAGATTTACTGTCAAACTTATTAGTGTCAAGTTTGGATGTTGATGTAGCCATGATGTGCTCAAACAGACAAACACTAATACTAACAGTGAAAGAGTAAAAGGACAGCAGAGGAGACAGAGAAAAACAACAGCCACAGAAAAAGTAAATGTTTATAGTCAGGACAACAGAACACCGCCAAATAGAAATTAAAGCCCTCAAAAGCAAAAAGAAATACTTGAACAGAAGGAACATAAAAACACAGTAACAGTAAAAAAAATTCTAGTAACATAAGTTCAATTCCAGAGTACGGATCTGAGCAGATTTTGAAAAAGAGAATTTCGAAATCACAAGAAAATCACCAAGACACAGTTACTGGGTGTCCCAATAGGACCCTAGCCAAGCTTGGGTTTGGTTTTTGTAAGAAAAGTAACAGTTAATCAAATGATTAACCAAGCAAATCAAGACAAAAAAATAAACAAATCCACACCATCTAGTGACCAACAGTAAAGACAATCGAGAAACTAATCACACTAACAGTTACTATAACTAAATAAGAAAGAAAAAGAAAAATGAAAAATAGAGGGGTAATAAAAGTGACTTCCCTGTGCAGAACTCAAGGGTTCGCGCTAGAATTCCTGAAGGAAACTCATATCAGAATCGTTGCCGGATAGCCGAACCGTCGCGCCGACTGGAGCAGCCCGAGGGTTACTTCAACGACCCCAAAGACGTCCCTCCAACAAGAGATGCCAGAGAAGTACTCTGAACAACCTTACAGTAGCTCTGATACCACCATTTGATATGAATCCTCTTGCAATTGTTGAATTTGGATACAATCTCTCCCAAGATCTCCTCCTTGATTTGAAGTACCTCTATTGAGGATTTCAAGCTCCAACTTCCAATGAAGAGCCTATGAGGAACAATACCTCACAAACCTAAGCATAGAGAGGTAAAGACTCTTTGCTATATTGATGATTAAACCTTCAGGCAACAAATACCTCAAAACCCCTAACACGCAATATAGAAGACCTAAAATCAATAACATAAACTCTAGACTCTATCAACAAAAGGAATTGAGATGAACAATTGAATTCCATAAACTCATTATCCTAAAGAATTCAATTGCTCCCTACTAAGGGCTAGAACCCTTAGCAAGCTAGACTAAACAAGGGTGAAGAACCCTAAGAGACCAAAGAGATTCTCTCTCAAATTTATTTCAGCAAAATTCCCAATAAGTCTTATAATGAGGTTATTAAGGGGTATTTATAGACTAAAGGGTGAAGCATAGCTTAACTAATGTTTAGGGCTTCAATTACACAAAATCCCCTTAATTAGGAGCTAAAAATCCACTTGCATAACAAATTCCTGCCCAAAAAGACGGTTACAAAGTTTCCCTCCTGAGGCCTACTAGTGACAGTAGGGTAGGACCTACCGCTGGCGGTAGGTGGCTTTATCCCAGCTCCCTCATGAACAGAAAGCTACCGTCGACGGTAAGGTGACCCTGCCATCAGCTGTGTGGTGGTTTTCCTCCAAGACTTAGCCTAAATGTGCTCCAAATTGGTTCCTTTATTGCTCCTTTTCAATTAAGTACTTTGTAAACAACTTGGGATGCTTTATGTAGACTTCAAACTCCCCATCTTTGCTCTTCAAAGCTTCCATTATGCAAGCAAGCATGTCATTATCTTCTTGAAGTTGAACTTTCTTCCTTTGTGATCTTGTCATCGGTCCAAGCTTTACTTCCTTAAATGATGGACTCATCCGGCTCATATCATTCGTCCCACCTTTGAAAAGATTTATCCTCGAATCTTCACCTACATCAAATAAGATAAACCACAAACATTAAATGCGGCGCTAACATTATAGTCACCCGGAAGATCAATTTTATATACATTATCATTAAGACGTTCAAGAACTTGAAACAGTCCATCGCCATGAGAATCAAGCTTGCCCTTGCGTTGAGAAGGAAAATGTTCCTTCCTTAGATGTACCCAAACCAATCACCAGGTTCAAACACCACAAGCTTCATTCCAACATTCCACTTTGCCATCAACTTCTTGTTGTTAGATTCAATAATGTCATGCACCTTGGCATGAGTGGACTTGATAAACGCCACTATCCGATTACCATCCAAGCTCACTATGTGATCTACAGGCAAAGGAAACAAATCAAAAGGAGTCAGAAGATTAAAACCGTGCACAATCTTAAAAGGAGAAAAGGAAGTAGTGGAATGTTTAGCCCTATTGTAAGCAAACTCAATATGAGGAAGAGCTTCTTCCCATTGGCTCAAGTTATTCTTAAGGATGGCCCTAAGAAGTTGGCCATTGGTCCTATTGACGATCTCCGTTTGGCCATCGGTTTGTGGATGGCACGCTGTAGAATATAACAAATGAGTATCAAGTTTCTTCTACAAAACACGCCAAAAAATGACTAAGAAATTTAGTTTCATGGTCTGAAACAATAGTCTTAGGAATTTCATGAAATCTCACTACCCAAGTAAGGAGCAAGTTTGCTACAAAGCTAGCATCATTAGTTTTCTTGCAGGGTATGAAATGAGTCATCTTAGAAAACCTATCTAACACCACAAAGATAGAATCCATGCCCTCAGAAGAGTTAGGAAAGCCAAGAATAAAATCCATAGAAATGTCAACCTAAGGAACTTTAGGCACATCTAATGGAGTATAAAGACTATAAGGCAAATTAATAGATTTAGCCCTTTTGCATTCTAGACAATTATCACAAAACTTCTCAACATCTTTTTCTTATGAGGCCAATAGAAATGCTCATGCAAAATGTCATAAGTTTTAGCAATACCAAAATGCCCATTAATCCACCACAATGAGCCTCTTTAACCAACAAAAATCTAGTAGAATAAGATGGAATGCACAATTTACCATCACAATAAAGAAAACCATCATGAACAAGGTACTTACCACTAGGCATAAGCTAGCAATTCTCATATATATCCTTAAAATCATGATCACTAACATATAACTCTTTAAGCATCTCAAAACCAAGAATTTGAGCTTGCAAAGTAGAAATAAGAGTGCACCTTCTTGAAAATGCATCGACGACAATGTTTTCTTTACCTTTCATGTAACGAATGATGTATGGAAATGTCTCAATGAACTCCATCCATCTTGCATGTCTCTTGTTCAACTTTTGTTGCCCTTTGAGAAATTTTAAGGACTCATGGTCGATGTGCACCACAAACTCCTTTGGCCACAAATAATGTTGCCAATACTTCAATGTCCTCACTAGTGCATAAAGTTCCTTATCATAAGTTGCATAATTCAAGGCCACATCGGTCAATTTTTCACTAAAGTATGCCAAGGGTCTCTTGTCTTGCATCAAAACAACACCGATGCCAATATCCTAGGCATCACATTCTATCTCAAACATTTTCTCAAAGTTTGATAATGTAAGTAAGAGTGCACTACTCAAATTTTATTTTAACAACCCAAAAGATTTCTTTTGGTTCTCCTGCCATTTGAATCAATTCATTTTCTTTATAATATCCGTCAAAGGACTAGCAATTGTGTTAAAATCCTTGGTGAATCTCCTATGGGAACTTGCCGAACCATAGAAGCTCCTCACTTCAGATGCATTCTTGGGAGTAGGCCATTCTTTGATTGCTTTTACCTTCTCTTTATCTACTTGAAGATCTTGAGAACTCACCACATAAACTAGAAAAGCCACTTTTTCCAAACCAAACTCACATTTCCCAAGGTTAGCATATAACTTTTCCCTTCTCAAAACTAACAAAACTTGTCTAAGATGATACAAATGATCTTCATAAGGTTTGCTATATGTCAAGATGTAATCAAAATTAACAACAAGAAATTCAATGAAGTTTCTCAACACATGATGCATAAGTCTCATGAATGTACTAGTACTATTAGTTAAACCAAAAGACATGACTAGCCACTCATAAAGACCAAAATTAGCTTTGAAAGCCGTTTTCCACTCATCCCCTTCATTCTAATTTGATGTTAACCCGATTTTAAATCAATCTTTGAGAATATTTGAGAACCATCCAAGTCATCAAGCAAATCATCTAATATAGGAATATGATGCCTATATTTGATAGTTACATTATTAATGGCTCTACAATCAACACACATAAGACACATACCATCTTTCTTAGGAATTAATAAAACGGGAATGGCACAAGGGCTGAAGCTTTCTCTTACATAGTCTTTGGAGAGCAATTCCTCAACTCCTTGGTTTCTTTGGGAGAACTTCTATAAGTCGGTCTATTTAGAAACACCGCTCTGGGTACCAAATCAATTTGATGCTCAATCCCTCTCAATAGAAGAAGTCCTTCGAGCATCTCTTCGGGAAAGACATCTTTAAACTCTTCAATAATATCTACTATTGCATTAGACAAAGAAGACAAGGGATTATTAGAGAAACACATGAACTTTTGCAATAGAGAAGTAGTACCAACTATTCTTTTTCAATAGCCTCTATAATCTCACTTTCTTTTGCATAAAAGCATCTTTTCTCTATCTTGAAACTCTCTTTCTTTTGATCACTCTTTTTCTTCTCGCTCTTCACCTTTTCTTCTGTATATCTTTCCACACTCAATTCTTATCCCTCAATTCTTTTTCCCTCTTCAATATTCTTTTTCTTTTTCTCATTCTCTAGTCTCTCTTTTTCTCTCATTTTCTTTTGTTCTACAAAGATTTGACTAGGATTCAAGGGATTCAACATTAAATTTTCACCATTCTTCTCAAAAGTGTAGGTGTTCTTCATAACATCATGAATAGCCTTCATATCATATTTCCAAGGATGCCCCAACAATAAATTCCCCCCTTGCAAGAGCCACATCATAAAGAATTTCATTATTATAGGACCCCTTAGTAATTGACACTAGCACTTGTTTGTTCACTTTCACCTTCCTACTATCATTCAACCAATGTAGCTTATAGGGTTTAGCATGCTTAATAAGAGGTAAATGCAACTTCTCAACAAGATAAGTCCTAGTCACATTAGTGCAACTACCACTATCAATAATAAGGTTAGCCAACTTACCTCTCACTAAGCAGTTAGTGTGAAAGATGTTTTCTCTTTGAATGCTTGATTCTTCCTCATGATTTGAGTAGACAAAGCTCTAATGGTCACCAAGCTCATTTCCTCTTTATCGGCTTCAAAAGAGGCAACATCTTGATCTTCACTACTTCATCCTTGTCCACCATCCCTTCTTAGCAATCATCATACTCATCTCAATCCAACCATTTAAATCTTCACTAGACACCAAAGTTCTTTTGGTAGCGCAATTGATGGCTATGTGCCCCACTCCATTATATTTGAAGCACCTTGTTGGATTAGTGATCAACTTTACCTTCTCTTCCACCTTAGGCTTAGAATGATCCTTGAAAGCAACCTTAGGTGTATCTTCCTTCTTTGGTCAACTCTTTATGCAGATGCTTGAGGCTTAGACACCACATTCCTTAAAGATGGAAGATTAGTTTTGGAGAAACCAACCCTCTTCCTTTGATTTCTATCTTGGTAACCGAATTACACATGTCTTCATAAATGGTATATGGGTACAACTCTAGTTGATTAGCTATATCCCTATTGAGACTACTTAGAAATCTAGCACTTGAAGCATCTTTATCTTCTTCCAAACTCAATCTGAAGATGTACAATTCCAACTCTTGCCTAGACTCTTCAACGCTTTTGTTGCCTTGCTTAAGAGTCATCAATTTGTAGTGCAACTCTCTATAGTAATGCTCCGGTACAAATCTTTCTTTCATAAGAATCTTTAACTCCGCCCAAGTTTCTAGCTATTGTCTTCCACTTCTCAACCTTTGAGTTACAACTCTTTCCCACCAATGGAGTGCATAACCCGAAAATTCGACTATGACTAATTTCACGTTGAAAATGTCACTAAAGTTTCTCACCTTAAAGAGGTTCTCTACTTGTCTTCTCCAATCAAGGAACATATTGGGATCACTCTCATCCTTGAAGCTAGGCACCTTCCACTTGATCTTGTCTAGAGCCTTATCCCCTTGTTGATTACCATAGTAGCCACCATGGTATGCTTGGCCAATATTAGGATTATCTCCATAATCTTATAAAAGTAGTCGTCATGCCATGCTTCTTGCCTTGTATACTCTTCTTCTGGTCTATGGTATCCTCTTCCTCCTAGAACTCCTCCTCTACCACCTATAACTTGTGGCCTTCCTTGATATCCAATGTTATGAAATGGATGAGAATGTTAAACCGGCATGTCATAATATCCATAAGTAGATACATCATCAAAAAATCTTTGATGGTGACATGAATTGAAACCACCAAGGTTATCACCAACTCTTTACTCTATAGTAGCACTACTCTTGCGCTTCTTAAGCTCTTCAATATCTCTAGCAACACTTTGAAATTGTCTTGCTAGTCCTTCAATGAATTGTTGCATAGACCTCAAAGTTTCATTGAGATTCATCCTTGAAGGATCACTAGGACCTTTTTCATGAGATTGAGTAGGCATATGACCATCCGTGGACATGATTTAACCTGTAATTTAAACAAAGGAAACCAAAACAAAGGACCTCCCAATGACTCCCTAAGTGTTTCACTCTTTGGTGATCACTCAAGTTCACTCGTGTTTACACCTTATTAGCTTTTATCAAAATAAGCTCTCCCTCTTGCCTTTTTCCAAACACTCAACACTCAAGTCTCTTATACATCCTTCAAACATCTTAGCCAACTCAAACTAAGTGCATCAATCCCAAGAAAGAAAGCAATCAATGCACTTAGTTGGAAAGTGTTCAAAGAGACAAAAGATCAAACACTTGATGTGTAAGAGTTTCAAAGAATTTAGTCTATGGAAATGAACCAACAAGTAAAATCATTCATCAGAAAATTATTAGAAGCACTCAAGGAATCATATAGAAGTCAAAAAACAAATCAAATCAAATCAAAACAATAAAGCTAAACAAAGAACATAAGAATACAAAAACAAAATTTCCAAGAAACGGGGGAGGTTACACCCCAATACTAAAATAATAATAACTCAAAAAAGATGAAACAAAATCGAAAGAAACCAACTCACATACTCTTCCTTATTCAGATAGGATGAAATTAAGCACAAATTTCAATCAATTTGGATCAGTATAACACAAGTTATATTCGGATCAAACAACACTTTTTGTGTAATCGCGAATCCGAGACACACTTCACAATTCAATCAAATTGATCTAGTAAAAGACCTTATAATTAAGCAGAATTAAGCACAACTTATCTCAAACGATGCATAACTCATAGGAGAAAATCTTCAAGAAATTTCATCATCGAATTCAAACAAATCACAACTGAATTTCAATAGCATTTCGACACAATTGTTCTGTAAATTTTTCAGTACTACTTTTGCATGATCTTTTTGTATGTTTTAGTTTGATCATCAATTACTTTCACTTCTTTTTTGATTTCTCATGAATTTAATTCTCTTACAAGTCAATTTTCCCTTCAAGTAGAGGATGCTCTGATACCAATTGATATGAATCCTCATGCAATGTTAAATTTGGATCCAATCTCTCCCAAGATCTCCTCCTTGATTTGAAGTACCTCTATTGAGGATTTGAAGCTCTAACTTCAAATGAAGAACCTATGAGGAACAATGGCTCACAAAACCTAAGCATTGAGAGATCAAGGCTCTTTCCTATATTGATAATTAAAACCTTGAGACAACAAACATCTCAAAACCCCAAACATAAAATACAGAAGACATAGAATCAATTGAATCAATAACACAAACTCTAGACTCAATCAAGAAAAGGAATTGAGATGAACAATTGAATTCCATAGACTCATCATCCTAAGGCATTCAATTGCTCCCTACTAAGGACTAGAATTCTTAGCAAGCCAGACTAAACAGTGTGAAGAACCCTAAGAGACCAAAGAGATTCTCTCTCAAATTTATTTCAGCAAAATTCTCAATTAGTCTTACAAGGAGATTATTAAGGGTTGTTTATAGATTAACGGATGAACCTAGCTTAATTAATGTTTAGGGCTTCAATTACAAAAATCCCCTTAATTAGGAGGTAAAAATCCACTTGTATAAAAAAATTCCCGTCCAAAAAGGCGGTTATAAAATTTCCTTTCGAGGTGTACCGGCAACGGTGGGGTAGGACCTACCCTCAATGGTAGGTGGCCTGATCCCAGTGCTCTCTCGAACAGAAAGCTATCGTTGATGGTAAGGAGACCCTGCCGTTGGTGGTAGGGTGGTTTCCTACAAGACTTAGCCAAAATGTGCTCGAAAATTGGTTCCTTCATTGCTCCTTATCAATTGAGTACTTTGTAAACAACTTGGGATGTTTTCCATGAACTTCAAACTCCCCATCTTTGCTCTTCAAAGCTTCCATTATGCAAGGAAGCATGTCATTATCTTCTTAAAGTTGAACTTTCTTCCTTTGTGATCTTGTCATCGGTCCAAGCTTTACTTCCTTAAATGATGGACTCATCCCGTTCATATCACTATTATATAAATATTACAACCCAAATAAAAATAGAACAAATTTAAGCTTACAACCAAATCGAACAGAAATAGAATAAACTTTCCTAATCTATTACATGTTCTTCAAATCATCACAAAGGATAACAATGGAAGAAGCAATCCGGAATTTTTTATTGATACACCCTCAAAAAAAGGGCAGAACCTCACAAGAATCATCTCTCCAAAACACTCTCTATCTCAAAGTTCCTTCCAAGTAACTGATCAAGCCTTACAGCTGACTAAGCTACCGTCAACTACCAAAGTAGCAGCCGCAAGAAGGAAGGAAGCGGGAGGTCATGGAGAGAGAAGAAAGGAAGGCCAAGAAAACCCTAAGGGGAGGTAGCCGATTAAGAGGAGAGAATGAGAAGAGATTAGGGCAAGAATTCGCAATAACATGTATATATAGTATGGTCACCAGGGGCGGATCGGTTGACCGGACCCACCTGGCATCGAAAACAAATCTACCACAATATAGAGCCCAAGCTAATATAATGTGAGGTCCAACCCAATACTCATCATTAGGTACACAAGAAGCCCAAGTAAAATGTGGGCACAATTTGGGCCAAGGTCCAACAGTTAAAAATCATCTAACATTCTTATTTTGTTATATTATGTGAAATACAAAACTATTATGCTTATATTTATGTTCTTCTACCCAATTAAAATTCATAATAAAAAATATGCGTACACTACTATATATAAATAAACTTTAGACAACTTGAATATTTGTATAAGACAATATTTAACATAAAAATTCAGCTGAAGAAGAAGAAAATTACCTCTAAATGTATTACCCAAGTTTTTGTAAGAAGTTGTCACTTCCTCCTTATCATCTATGAACTTTCAAATGTAAAAATGGAATTTTTTTTTGGGGGGGGGGTGGGAGGAGGGGAGGATTTGATGGAATATTATGGCTGAGAACTAGCAAAAAAACATAGAAGAGAGCTTCTATTTTTTGACTGAGAAATGAGGTAGTGGTTGTTTGGCCTTTGATTGTTGTTTAGATCACTGAATATTATGCATGACCTTTGGCACGAAGTTTGGGACCGTATATATAAAATCTATCCCCAAAGCCGTCCCAAATTTAACAATCCGTGCGGATCCAACAATCATAATAAATATAAAGCTGCCAGTGTCACTTTAAATTTAATGCAATCTAAATATGTACAAAAATCTGTATAATGTTGAGAATAAAAAAAATAAATGGTGCCAGAGTTGGTGGACCCTGGATCAGTGCCAAGCTTTTGAAGTTAATTTTATGGTCTCAAATACTGTCCTAGTTGGGACGAATTTTAGGACCAACTTTTATAATATAATAACCTTTCGATGCCAAAAACGGTCCCAATATTTAAATTTTTTATTTTATTTGTTCCAAAAAATTCGTGCTAAGTTTTAAATTTAAAATTTAATAGATATATATTTCCGTCCAAATTGTCATCTCAAATATTGGGACAGCCTTTTGGGATCAATATTTAGTAGCACAATAATTAATTGGTGCTATAGTGGTCCTAAACTTTTGATGGGATAAATTATATTATAATTTACTTGTCCCAAAATCCGTCCCCATATTTAGGACGGCCTATGTGACGGGTCCTTTACAACATAAAACTTTAATGCTATTTTGGATGTTTTTTTCTGGGCCGGGCCCATTTTTAAAAAGCCCAGACTGAAGTGGGCCAATTTTTTTTCCGATTCAGGCCATAACGCACAATGGTTGTGCGTTATCTGTAATGATAATGCACAACCATTGTGCGTTATCCTTAATAACCGCGTTAATCGCGTAAAAATCTGACGTGGATCCCAACTGGCGCCGAACTGTAGATAATGCACAATGGTTGTGCGTTATCAAGCTTAATAACGCACAACCATTATGCGTTATTAAGCTGATAACGCATAGTGGCTATGTGTTGTCATGTTATAAAATTTTAAACCCTAGCCGCCCGTTCCTTCGCAGTCCGGCTCCCCCCCTCCTTCTTCCCCCTTTTTATTTCCCCCACGGTCGCGGCTCCCCCCTCCTCCTCCTTCCTCCCCCTTTTATTTTCCCCCAGTGCGGCTCCACCCTCCTTCCTCCTCCTTTTTATTTTTCCCCAACCTCTTCCCAACCCCATTTTTTACTCTCTTTCCTCCTTTCTTCCTCCTTATTTCTCTATTTCATCTCCTTCCCCCTTACTGTTTTTACAGCCCCCTTCTCCCTCAATTTTTATTAATTTTTTCATCCACCTTCATCTCATTCTTCTTCCTTTTTTCATCCTTCTTTCTTCAGAAAAATTTTTGTTCCTGCCTCCGCCATTTGTTAGGTATTTTACTGTAATTTTTTTCTTATTATTATGTGTTGATTTATTTTTATCTAATGAATGTGTATTTTATTTTGAAAATTACAGTTAAATTAGTAAATCTTGGAGATTTTCTTTGGAGTACGAAGGCTATTAAGGATTCGGAGTATGAAGGCTACTAAAGCTGCATTTTAAATTTTCAGTAAGTTTTTAGTTAGATAGAAATTTTTTTGTTTATTACATGTTAAGTGTGATTATTTCGGTATTTGTTGTTTGTTAATGTTTTTTATGAATTTTATTTATTAACTTGAATTAATTTATTTTTTGTGGAAATGGGTTTTATGTTTATATTTAAAATGTTTATTATTAATGAATTTGTGCAAATGTGATAATTTTATGTATATATTTGTTTTTGAATTTAAAAAGTGATATTAGGGTGATGTATTATTTTCTTTAATTTATGTGGATAATTATGTTCACTTTATTACCTTACTTTATGATTATTAGAAATTATATAGATTATTATTTTGCATAATATGTATAAAATATTGTAAGAAAATATGAGAATATGTAATTTGATATTTTTAACATTTTCTTTAAATGTAGAAAATATGAAAACAAATATTTTTGTGGTAACTTAAAAATTGTAAAATGTAAATAATACAAAACTTAAGAATGTATTATTAAAATAAAAAATTTTACCTTTTTTCAATTTTTGGAATTATGTTTAAAATTGTAGTTATTAATAAATTTGTACAAATTTGATAATTTTGTGTATGTAATTGTTTTTTTTATTTGAAAAGTGATATTAGGGATAATTTTTTTTCATGAATTTACAAGCTGATAATTATGGAAATTTTTTTTACCAACTTAAAAATTGTAAAATTTAAATAATACAAAACTTAAAAATCTATTATTAAAATCCAAAATTTTACATTATGTTATTTTTTTATTATTTTTGTGAAAGTGTGGTTTGGATTTATGTTTAAAATTGTAGTTATTAATAAATGTGTACGAATTTTTTTTTTTCATTCAAAAAGTGATATTAGGGTTTAGGATTTTTTTCATGAATTTATTTGGATAATTAGGTTTAATTTCTTACTTTATGATTAATAGAAATTTTTTTTAATCGTTTAGGTAATTAATTTGAATGTTAGAAAATATGGATTTATGTAATTCGGTATTTCTAATTTTTATTTTTTTAAACAGTAGAAATTATTGAAACTTTATTTTTTGCAACCTAAAAATTGTAAAATTTAAATAATACAAAACTTATTAATCTATTATTAAAATCCAAAATTTTACATTATGTTTTTTTTTTTTTTTTTGGTGAAAGTGTGGTTCGGATTTATGTTTAAAATTGTAGTTATTAATAAAAGTGTACGATTTTTTTAATGTTATGAATATAAATCTTTTTTTCATGTAAAATTTGATATTAGGTTTTAGGATTTCATTTAAAAATATGGGAACCGGTATTTTTTAACAGTGAACCTTAAAAACTAGCAATAAAAGTGAAACTTATTACGTAATAGTAAACCTTAAAAACTTTAAAATCTTATTTATTTAAAACTCCCTAAATTGTTGATTAATTGTGTTTACAATATACCTGATATTTGGAAATATGAGAACGTAAAACTATAAACTTTACAACCGTTAAACGTAATAACAATTAAATCTTAATATTCTAGGAATCAGAATATGTTTAAAACTTTTTAATTTTAACATATAGATGTTCACAATATTTGGAAAATATAATTAATGTAGATGGAAGAAGTACCAGCACATGTGCATCCGGGGTCCATTGTCACTGACGTCTTATCCAGACAGCAGGAGCACAAATCGGTTTTGATCTGGAGTGGGGATCGGGAGACGTGTTATACTGACCTTCAGTGTAGGCGTTTTGGCCACAACCTGTTCCAGTGCTATAGTGCGGCTCCCCGTAGATTGGTTGAGATTATTGATGGGACCGGTTTGGGGGGAAGTCTTTAGGTGTGGTTATATTGGATTGGACCACGCGCTTATCATCGCATTAGTCGAGCGGTGGAGACCAGAGACCCACACATTTCATCTAATGTGCCGTGAAGTCTCGATTACACTCCAAGATGTACAGGCGCTGTGGGGTTTAGGGATAGACGACACGATTGTTACTGGGCCTAGTTGGAGTTTACACCATAAACAATACTGGATTGATGTTATCGAGAAACTTCTTGGTGTGCGGTTGTCTCTCAGCCACTTTTCCGGTTACAAAGTAAAGAAGGAACCATTGGAAGCATGGATTCTGAGAGCGTTCACCGGTTCAGAGACTGACGACAATCTAATACTGCGCACTCGTGGATTTATTTTCTTACTTATTGGTGAACACATGCTTCCCGACTTCTCCAGGAATTTGGTTCACGTGCGCTACCTTAGCTTGTTGGAGGATTTTATGCTATTAGGACATATAGCTGGGGTAGTTGCGTTCTTGGGTTTCTGTATAGGCAGCTGTGCACTGCAGCTTTGGGGCGTGCACGACAGATTGGAGGGGCTTTGGTGTTAGTTCAGATATGGGCGTGGTCACATATACCTACATTGCGGCCTCAGCTGATGACGGAGATTATGGCCGACCCTCTTGCTCCTCTTGGCGCAATATGGTGCACAGCATTTGACTGTAGCCAGCTACCTACGCACACTCTGGTTACATACAGAGACCAGTTGGATTTTATGCCATCTGACCAAGTATGCTTTACAATAGCTTGTATTATTTGTAATTAATTGTTTTTCTTTTCCTTGTTGCATTTTTATTGACTTTGAGTTTTGACATGACAGTTTATGTGGCTCCCGTATTATGACCGCCCTCTGGTTCCATCTGACTTGTGGCAGGCAGAGGTGCCCCTCATATGTTATGAGATAGTGGAGTACCACTATTCCGGACATGTGATGCGATAGTTCGCACAGGCTCAGATGGTTCCAGATGCAGTCGGTACTTGTTTGGAACTTCATCGGATCCAGTTAAGAGGGAATGACAACACATCCTAGCTTACACAGCATGCTATCCATGTGGATGTCTGGAACCAGTGGCGAGTTCATGTTAGGGATGGTCCTGCTGTAGAATATGTTGAGGCATTGTCATACCCCAATGATGAGTACATAAGATAGTACAGGGGTATCACACGGGGTTTACATCGGCAATCTAGCTAACCGTGATACCCGTGCGCATGGTTATCAGCCTGTAGGCATGGACAGACGGATGATGGTAAGTTATTTATGTTGAATTCTAATTTATTTATTTATTTTCATTTGTTAATTTCTAATTTATGGTAAGTACTTATTTCATTTGTTAAATTCTAAGCACTTTAGTTAATTTCTTTCTTTAGACTTCCGTGTTGCAGGAGGTGGATGATATGGCTTCAGTGGTGATTCGGGAGCCACCTTCATCTCCTTCACTGATTGCCGCGGTTATGAAAAAAGTGCAGACGATCATCCGACGGTGCATGGTCTCCATCGGTGGCACTTTGTGATGCACCCCTTCACAATATGATATACAGGCGACATTCCCTGTTTAGCCCTTGCATCGCCGCCCCCGAGAGAACGTTCCAGACCGAGGGGCTCGTGGAGTTAAAAGGGGTGCTCGGAGACATCCTGGCCGGGAAGCAGGTGCTGGACACCCTCCTTTACCTCCTGCTCCACAAAGGCAGGAACATGTCGACCCCCACCCAGCAGTGGTTAAGAGGGGTGAGGGATCTGGTGGCGGTCAACATTATATTGACCCATTCGACAGCCCCCACCTAGATATGCCGCCCTATAGTTTGGGATTGACGCCAGATCCCGAATCTCTCCCTAGTGGTCCGGGACGTCGCAGATGCCTCCGGCGCCCAGTTCAGGATTTACAGCATTCCAATCTCTGAATCCTTTAGCCCACGGGTTTGGGAGGTTTAGCGCACCACCTCCTTCGGGGACAGCCGGTGCATCAACGCCACATCAGCCTATATCGCAGGCATTTTCGTCTGACGAAGAGGAGGGGCAGGATGCTCTCTGCCGCGGGCATCGTGTTGGGAAGAAAACCGTCCGATTCACGCCATCCGACTGACCTTAGCTGTGCAGACATAATTTTCTATTTTTCATAGTTCAGTTATATGTAATCTAAAATAAACTTTACAGTGTTCATTGTACATTTTTTATTATTTCAGTATGAAAATAGATTCTTTACTTTGATTTGCAAAAACCACAAACGAATTAGTATGCTTTAATTGGTTTTGAAATAAGAAAAAAAAGAGTTTATATATCAAATAATAAACTAAAAAAGGGTAAACACTCAAGAAGAAAAAAAAGTAAAAAAAAATTCAAATTTATTTAATAAACGAAAAGTAATAATAATAAACCCTAAACCAAAAAAAATAAGAAAGAAAAACAAAAAAAAGCTACATGTGCATGCAAATTAAAAAAAATAAAAAAAAGGAACAAAAAAAAGCAGAAAGTTCTGCATGTGCAGGAAAATTAAAATAAGAAATAAATAAAAATAATAATAAAATAAAGCAGAAAGAAAAAGAAAGGAAAAAATTGCACAAGAAAACAAAAAAAAAAAAGAAAGGAAAAAGCATGAAAAAAAAAGAAACAAAAAAAAGCAGAAAGTTATGCATGTGCATGCAAATTAAAATAAGAAATAAATAAAAAAAGTAATAAAAGAAAACAGAAAGGAAAAGGCTGCACAAGAAAACAAAAAAAAAAAAAAAAGAAAAAAGCTGCATGCATGCACATGCACGACGTGACGGATGAAGAAGGATAACGCACATTGGGTATGCATTATCCAGGAGATAATGCACAACCGTCATGCGTTATCTCCTGGATAACGCATGACCAATGTGCGTTATATCCTGGATAACGCACAACCAATCTGCGTTATCCTTGTTCTTCAGTCAAGCACAGAACAATAATTGCACTGATTTTTCACTATTTCACCGTCCTCCTTCACAGCTTTCTCAAAAGTAAGGAGAATAATTCCCTCTTTCAATTTCCTCCAAGGACAATAATGTATGTAAACCCTTGAACCACTAAAAAATAATTCATATAAAATAATATATATACAATAATTCAAGCAGCAACCCTAAACTTACCTCTTATTGCAGCAATCCAAGAAGTCTATAAATACATTAAACACTTACATTCTTTACATATTGAGAACAATCCAGCAAACCACTCACTGTTAAATTCAATTCCCGAAGTTCCTACCATCTTCATATTCACCCTAAACACTTACATTTTAGGGCTTTCTAAAATGGAATCAATCAACCCTGTTAGAGTACAGCTATTTTGGGATTCTGAAATTGCAAGGGATGCATACGGTCCCTATTTTACTGGAACAATTCGAAAAAGTTGGACATTGCCAACGAACCGAATAATTTCACATTCGGACCTAGTAAAAAAAATATTAAAATACCGAGATATGAATCACAATCTCTAGAGTGTTCGAATGACGATGAGGGTGCCTACGTACTACGAGGCTCATCGTATGTTCTACTTTAATTTATATAGCATGAACAATGACGAAGAAATGCGGTATTTATGGACTATTCCGGCCGACATATCGAATGAAGGAATTCATATTCTTGTTGAATTCGAGCCTATTGAACAACAAAATATTCCAATTACTCACGACATGAATACAACAACTTTGCCCGAACATATTACGGCCGCAACACAGATGGTTTCTGATGAACCGTCTATGTTGTATAGTGTCGCAAACAATGATGACAATGAGGTTGACGGGTCAGACGGAGATGAGGCTGTTTCTAGTCAATCTGAATCGGATGATGATAATGAACCGGAAGAAAGAGAGTTCCAAACTCTAATCAATCCTGTAAACCCTGTCAACCCGGTCACCGAAAACACAGTGCAATAATGGGAGAGCAGCCAAAGGTTCAACAACGCTAGGTATGACTACAGACAATCTGGAGCATTCCTAGATATTGGCTCGGGTTCTCCTGTAGATGACATTATAGAATCTAGTACCGTCCGATTACTAGAATGGAACGATTCCATGACTGACACACAGTTAGGCATGAGATTCGTTGACAAAGTGCAGGCAGTAAGTGCGGTTCGTAAGTACTCTGTCAGTGTGGGCGTGAGTACCAGGTTTTGAAAAGTAAGATTGATACATGGACCGCAAGATGTTACCATCAGAGTGACGATAATTACTGTGCATGGTACATCCGTATAAAAAAGAAAGCCACGCACAATCGGTGGGAAATAACCAGATTCATTAAAGAACACACATGCTTTGTACAGATAGAACAAAACGAACATAGAAACCTATCTTCAAAATTTATATCAATGTCCATATCACATCTAGTTGCCAACGATCCCGAGATACCTGTTTCGAACATCATTAAAGAAGTGCAGGTATTGTATAAAACTGGCTGTACTTACAAGCAGGCATGGTATGCTCAAAAATTTGCCATCGAGAGGTTTTTGGTAGCTGGTATACAACCTTCAATATTCTACCTAAATACTTACAAGCTGTACAGGATATAAACCCTGGGACTGTCTACGAATTTTTGCATCACAGAACAAGTAGTCCCCCTAATTATGTTTTCAAATTTGTTTTCTAGTGTTTCTCGCCGTGTATAGGCGGATTTCCATATTGCTGGCCTATGATTTCTGTGGATGGAACACACTTAAGAGGACCATACAAGGGCGTGCTGTTAATTGCAAGTACGTAGGATGCAAATAATCACTTGTTCCCACTTGCTTTTGCAATTGTGGATAAGGAATCTTCCAAGAGTTGGAATTGGTTCCTTAAAAACTTGCGAGAATACGTTGTCAAAGATCGCCACGTATGCCTCATTTCTGATCGCCACAAAGGTATTTTCTCAGCTATTCAAAGTCAACCTTTGTGGCAACCACCATTTGCAGTTCACCGGTTTTGCTTACGCCACATTCGAGCAAATTTCAACAGGAGCTTTAAAAATACAACCCTAAAAAGCTTGATGTGACAGGCTGGAACAGAAACAAAAGAATGAAAATTTGACCGTGTAATGAAAGAGATTCAAGAAAAAAATGTGGATGCATACATTTACTTGATGAAGTTGGACGCAGAGAAATGGACACTATTGCATGATGGTGGCCACAAACACGGTATCATGACAACCAACATTTCCGATGCACTTAACAGTGTGTTGAAGAAAGCTAGGGTTCTACCTTTAAAAGCCTTGGTTGAACTAATATTCAACAAACTAGTTAAGTACTTTCACCAACACCGTGAAGAGGCAAAAAATCGCGTGCATCCATTTCCAACTCAAATTTTTGACAAGTTCTTGCGGATTGAACTAAAATCAAGAGAACACAAAGTTACAACTTACAATCCACGAGAGGGAATATACATGGTCAAATCTCCAATCCGAGTTTCTGGTACGGGCAATAACGTCTATACATTGCGGCTAAATAAATTTTGTAGTTGCGGAAAATGGCAAACATATACATTGCCTTGTTCTCATGTTCTTGCAGTGTGTAGAGAAAATGGGTCAAGAACAGATGCTTATGTACCGGAGATATATTCGTGACAAACGTACATAAAAACTTACCAAGCGAATTTTCATCCGGTCTTGAGTGAGAACTTTTGGAGGGATGTCCCTTTTAATTTGACATTCTATCCTCCAAACATGAAAAAGGAATGGGGTAGGAAACAAGGCAAGCGATTTCAGGGGGAAATGGATTATAGAAATCCGGATTCTCCCCCAAGATGTGGTAGTGTCACATGCCGGAACATAATAGGAAAAATTGTAATAACCCCGGACCGAGCAATGTATAAGTTTGACATTTTCTTGAAATAGTTGTAATAAAACATGTTTATAATAATGAAAATTTTCTTTCAATTTCTTCTAATTACTACATCATTGCTCTAAATTTTTACGGTTTTTTTAGTATTACTTCTTCAAATAACTTGCAATGAAATGGTCAAAATCTAAATATATTTTCCAAGCAAATGATATAAATAGCAAAAAATAAGTTAAATATAATAAATACAGTCTTTTTTAAAAAATTATACGATTATAAGTTTTTCCAAAACAAATTTTCATTAAAAAAACAATTCATTAAACAAATTACTAAGAAAAAACTTATACAATTATAAGTTTTCCCAAAAGAAATTTTTGTTAAAAACAAAATAAATGTTCATTCAAAAAAATAAAATAGATTCAATAGCACAATTGTAAACAAAAAAATAAATTTCTAAAAAAGCATTTAAAAAAATTTGAAAAAAAATAAAAAAAAGAATTTAAAAAAAAAAAATAATAATTACGTGACTGATAACGCACAAGTATGCGTTATGCCGAGTCATAACGCACACTGATTGTGCGTTATCAGCCACGTTGGCTGACCAGCTTAATTAATTGATAACGCACAATGGTTGTGCGTTAGATAACACACAACTATTGTGCTTTATGGCATGAATCGAAAAAAAAAAATTGGCCCACTTCAGTCTGGACTTTTTAAAAATGGACCCGGCCCAAAAAAACCCTATTTTGGACGATTTTTGTGACGGAATGATTTGGACCAGTTCAAAACTGTGCCAAAATCCGTGCCAAATTTTAGAATATTAATAATTTTAGTTATTGAAATATTTTGGGACGACCTTTGGAATGACCATAGGAACCAGCTTGTTTATTCATATATTTTTTGTCCTAAATTTTGTAAAAAAGTTTTACACAAATTGTTTCGGTCCCAAATTTCTGTGCCTATCCTGCTGATTTCTTGTAGCGTATGATGGTGTCCTTTAAAAAATATTCATGCAAAGTGATATGATATTAACTGTTACATAAATTACATTAGCATGGGAGCACTCGTGAAGAGAAAATATTTATTTGGACACTTATGAGCGGCTCGAATCGTTACTATTTTTTATATTATTTTTTAATTTATATATATTTTATTAATAAAATTTATTAAATAAAATATAAATTATAAAAAAATATATTATAAAATAATAGTATAAAGAATAGTAAAAAAAGTAATAAAAAAATCTTAAGTAATTTTTGAAAAATATTTAGTATTTATTTCATACTCCTAATTAATTCAAACGTCAAGGGTTAGCCTGTTTGAAGTCGTTGTGAAGGCGTATTAAGGCGTTGATCCCGGTTTTATCTTTTGATAATTATGTTGACGGATCTGGATTTTATGTAAAAATTGTACCTTTTAACATGGGTTCTTACATGGATGACTACCACCGGACCTTATTTGGTATCAGAGCCATGTTGTTATGAGATATATGTGATTCATAGTTTAACATGTTCTTAAATTCAAATGAATTTATTAAAAGAAAAAAGGAAAATTAAAAATGTTCATAAACAAGAAATGGATATTCCAGAGAATTTAGAAGAACTTAATAAGTGGACAATCCCTAGGATTGATTTAAAAACTGTATATTAGTTAGGAACTTTTGAAAAATTAGGCTTAAAGCAAGTAGTAAAAACTACTGAGGAATCAGTTTCCTTAGATAATGAAGAAACTGAGATTAAATTATTATCTTCCTATGATATAAATCGATATAAAGATTTATATAAATTTATCCATATTGGATTAGTACAAATTGCATTTAAACCATTAACTTTAGAAGGTTTACCTGAAAGTTTTATTGCATGTCTAAGAGATGCGAGAAATTTAAATTGGAAACAATCACTTATAGGTGTAATTCAATCCAGTCTGGCACATGGACCAGTATATTTTAATGTTTATCCTAATCTTTCACTTTCTTTAAGTGATATTAATATAATTGATGCTTTAACATTAAATGTTAAAACTCATGGATATAATTATATTTCTGGATCAGAATTAATCTGTATATGTTACAGAATTTATTATAAACCATTATTCACATTAAATCCTAATTGTAAAATAATGGATAAAAAGATTAATGAAATTGTTTTAATAGAAACTAATTTTAGTAGATCTAAGATCTCAACAAGGAGAATTATAAAATGGGATGAAATCCCTATGCCGCAACAATGGAAACTTGAACGAACTGGTCATATCCAGTCAAAGACTGAACACAATATAGACCATATTGAACAGACTCCAGAAGGAATTGTTTATATACAGATGGATAATACTCCATCCAGATTGGGTCATATCCCAAGGACTTATTCTACTAGATCTGAACATTCTTTTATTTCACCTCTTATAGAGGAAAAGGATTATGTTCCTTACAAAGTTTCTACTTCACAGGTAAGTGAACGTGATGAGAATAATCATCATGTCGAAAAAGTATTTAAAAATAAAGATAATATTGTGAAAGGTATTTATAATACTAAAGATGCAGAGATAACCGAATCTGAAATGAATTTCTCATTATGAATAGACCTAAGATTGATTTTAGTCCTGGATCTGAAGCCAGGCAAAAAGTTAAAACATAATTTAATTTACCAAGATGGGAACCATTTAGAAAGTGGTTTTTCCCTAATTTTGATGATAAATTGAGAAATTATATTTCTGATGAATTTTATAAATTTCTTTCTCATCATAACATTTTATTTCCTTTTGTTCCATGGTTCATGTCTAGTTATATTGAACTTTATATTTCTGTATTAGAAAGAGATTATAAACTTTTGAATGGAAACATGATAAAAGACATATTACCTCCTCTACAACCTTTTTATATGGAAAAAGATAATCATATTGTTAGTTTTACAGCATTTTCAAAGATATTTGAAAATGATACTTTAAGTATTACTGTAAAACAAATTAATCAAATAATAGAACAACAGAATTATACAAACATTTATTTAAATGTCTTAGGAGAACAAATTATATCTCTCCATAAAAGAATAGATATATTGTTACAAAAATTAGAAAAATCTCCTATAGAATCTTCAGGAAAAAAGGGTCTTCTAGTTAAACCACCATTACAGCCTCCTCCTGAAATAAAAGATTATAAATTAAAGACTATGTCGGATCTTGAAATGATGCTAGATCATAAATTTAAAAAATTAAATATTAACACTTTAGAAAATGAATTTTCTGAAAAATTAGCAGAAACTAAGGATTATAAACCAATTATAAATGCTGAAATTAATAAGTTACATCGATTTGCTGATAGACCAACCCAGAGAATAAATTATTATAGTAGACCTTCTCCTGTAGATATTCTACATGAAGAACAGGAATACATAGGTAATAATAGTTACAATGGTAAATGTATTTATGAATGGAATTTAGATGGTTATACAGAAAAACAGATTTATAATCTAACTCATAGAATGTTAATGTATAGTACAATCAGTAAAATGATTGGAAATGGTGATAGTAATATTGCGAAAATGATTACTGCAGGTTTTACTGGCCAACTTAAAGGTTGGTGGGATCATTATCTATCCACCCAGGATAAAGAAGAAATATATCATAGTCTTAAACAAGAAGAAGATGGTCGTACTAGTAAACAAGCAGTTTATACACTGGTAGTTACTATATTAGAACATTTTACAGGCAGAAAATATGATAATAGTGAAAATATTAGAACTTTATTACAAAATTCAAGGTGTAAAACACTGACTGAATTTAGATGGTATAAGGATGATTTTCTTAATAGGGTTATGAAATTACCTGAGAGTAATAGTACTAATTGGAAGTCCAAATTTATAGATGGATTACCCCATTTATTTTCTGAAAGAGTTAGAAAGGCTCTTAGGAAAGATCGAATCTCTATTCCTTATGAAAGTTATACTTATGGAAACCTTATAGGAACTTGTATACAAGAAAGTATAGCCTTATGTAATGAAATTAAATTAAATCAACAAATTAAAAGACAAAACTTAACTGAAAGGAATCAGTTAGGACAATTTTGTAGTCAATTTCGGATGGAAATTCCGTCACAAAGGAAAATAGTCAATAACTATAGGAAAGATGACAGATATGTCAAAAAGAAAAGGAGAAAATATTCTCAAGAAAAATTAGCTAAAAAATTAAAAAGAAAATCTGATAGATTAGAAAAAAAAAAGATAAAAATAATATTGTTTGCTATAAATGTAAAAGAATAGGACATTATGCTAATAAGTGTCAGATGAAGAAAAAGATTAATAGTCTTGACATTAGTGAAGAATTAAAATATTCTTTAGAAAAACTATTTATAGAATCTGATGAATCTGAAGACAGTACTTCAGAGTCAGAATTAGATCAGATAACTGATCATTCTGAAACTTCAGATAATAATCAATGTTGTATACCTTGTAGAAAAGGTAATCATACTTCTGATAACAGTCAGGCAGAAGATGATTATTATAAGTTAATATCTCAGTTCAGAGATTCTGATATTAATGTTTTAAGTACTAATAATATCTTAGAATTTTTAAAATTAATAAAAGACCTAGAATTGAGGTCTAGAATAATTGAACAAGTAGATGATAACCCATCTACTAGTAATACTACAGAAGATGTAGAATTAATAACAAATAATAATCCATATACAATGACAGAAGTTTACAAGCTTATGAAACAGAGAAATATGAATTCTCAAAAATCTCCTACTACATTAAATGATTTATATGGAGAAATTAATAATCTTAAAGATGAAATTAAAATGTTAAAAAAAATTAATAAAAATTTAGATATAAGAATTTCTAATCTAGAAATTAAAAGGGATAATACTTTGGAAACACCAAATCCTTTTGATAATCTTACTAAGATTGGTGAAGAAAACTTTTTAACTGTTTTAGATGTTATCACATCTTTTAAATTCTATGTTAAAATCACATTATTGATAAATCATGATGAAATTAGAGAATTTATTGCATTAATTGATACATGTGCAGATATTAGTGTTATACAAGAAGGATTAACTCCTACTAAATATTTTGAAAAAAACAACTCATAGTTTAAGACAGGCAGGTGGTAAAAAATTACAAATTAATTTTAAATTACCACGTGCATATATTTGTAATAATAAAGTTTGTATACCTGAAAGTTTTTTATTAGCTAAGAATATAACTAACCAAGTTATACTTGGAACTCCTTTTATAAAAAAGATTTTCCCTACTACTCATATAGGAACAGATTGCCTTATAGGTACTTATGAAAAAACTCCCGTTTCTTTTCAGTTTATAACTGAACCAAATACCAGATTTGTGAATGAAATTAAAGATTTTATTTTTAAGAAAACAAAATCAAATTAATTTTCTTAATTATGAGATAAACTCTTTTAATATTGAAGAAACTTTGCAAAATCCTAAATTACAGGAAAAAATTAAAAAAATTCATAATAATATTTCTATACAAATATGTAATGATCATCCTAATGCTTTTTGGAATAGGAAAAAGCATATAGTGACTCTTCCTTATATTGATGATTTTAATGAAAATCAGATACCGACAAAGGCAAGACCTCGTCAAATAAAATCTCAATATTTGGAATTATGTAAAGAAGAAATAACTTCTTTATTACAGAAAGGATTAATCAAAGAATCAAATTCACCTTGGTCATGTACAGGGTTTTATGTTAATAAACATAGTGAAATAGAAAGAGGAGTACCTAGATTGGTTATAAATTATAAACCTTTAAATAAAGTGTTAAAATGGATTAGGCATCCAATCCCTAATAAGAAAGATTTATTAGATAGATTATATGAAGCAATAATATTTTCTAAATTTGATTTAAAATCAAGATATTGGCAGATTTAGATATCTGAAGCTGACCAATATAAAACAGCTTTTAATGTTCCAATAGGACACTTTGAATGGAAAGTAATGCCTTTTGGATTAAAAAATGCACCTTCTGAATTTCAGAAGATTATGAATGATATTTTTATTCCTTATAGTGAATTTATATTGGTATATATAGATGATATCTTAGTATTTTCTAAAATTGTTCAACAACATTTTGAACATCTTGATATATTCAAGAAATTAGTAATACAAAATGGTTTGGTTATTTCAAAACCGAAAATGATTTTATTTCAAACCAATATTAGGTTTTTAGGTCATAATATTGAAAAGGGAAAAATTATTCCTATAAATAGAAGTATTGATTTTGCTTCAAAATTTCCTGATGAAATCTTGGATAAAACTCAATTACAAAGATTTTTAGGAAGTTTAAATTATATTTTATCATATTATAAGAATCTAGCTTATGATACAGCTATATTATATGATAGATTAAAAAAGAATCCTAAGCCTTGGACTACTTAGCATACTGAGATAGTCAAGAAAAAGTAAAAACTTTGCCTTGCTTAATATTAGCAAATGCCCATTGGCAGAAAATTATAGAAACTGATGCCTCTGATATAGGTTATGGAGGTATCTTAACTCAAATTTGTCCTGTTAATAACAAAGAAAATTTAGTGAGATATCACTCAGGCAAATGGACTAATAGTCAAAAAAATTATGCCACTATTGCTAAAGAAATTTTAGCTATAGTAAAATGTATTTTAAAATTTCAAGATGATTTATATAATCAGAAATTTATAGTAAAAACGAATTGCCAAGCAGCCAAATTTATGTTTAATAAAGATTTTAAACATGATGTTTCTAAGCAAATGTTTGCTAGATGGCAGGCTCATTTAGCCCCATTTGATTTTGATATTGTTTATAAAAAAGGAGAAGAAAATAGTCTTCCAGATTTTTTAACTCGTGAATTTTTGCAGCATGATACCGCGGGGACAAGGAGCTAACACCCGAGGCCGTGGGAGAGGTAATACCTCTCAACACAAAGGAAAGAATGTGATTGTCCAAATGGGCAACAAACAGCTTATAGCTGAAAAAATTGCTAATACAGATAATGATGCCCTCTTATGTGAGGAATTCAAGCAATATATTGCTAATAAAAAGAAGCAGGCAGGTGAAACCTCCTCTTCTGGGTCATATTCCCAGGTTTTATCTGAAGAGGATAATACAACCTCTTACCATAATAATACCCACAAAGAAATTATACTTCTTTTAGAAAATAAAGATTTACAATGGAAAAACGATCCATGGTTGTTAATGAACAGATACCTGGATGTAGCATCATATTCTGCTACCTCTTATAAACAGAGGTAATATTATGAGCAAATACTTAAAGTAAGCTCTTGTGACATAACACATTTTTATCCTGGTAACAGGACCACTAATGTTTATAATTTCAGCAAAATTATAATTAAAAGGATTATATCCATAGAAGAGTGGGGTATATCTCCTCTCAGAGAAAAGGAATTTACAATTCTTGAATAAAAAATATCTTTAAAATATAATTATTGGGATTATATCGATGCATTTCATAAAGTATTTTTATATGAAAATCCAACCAAAAAACATACTTGGTTGATAAAAGTATGTGGGAATGTTTATAACAGCCCCTTACCAAATTGGTTTATACAATGGTGGACCATATATGGCACCTCCGGGAAAATACTCCCTGATAAATTCAAAACATTATATGGAGATTGGATTAATATATCCCCTAAGATCTCTGATTATATCAGTTTAGATCAATATTCGGAGGAAATAGCCTCTATGTTCTTTTGTATAGAATTTTCCATACCATGGGTGTGGAAGTGGACTCCTGAAGTGGGTTATACCCAACAACATATTCCATGTCTCAGAAGAGCTACTCATAGTAGATTTTGGGACAGGTTGATTAAAGTTGACCCAGAAACTAAAGAAATTTATGGAAAAAATATTTTGGATGAAATCCAGCAAAAAATTGAATTATATAAAAGAATGAAAGACATTGGTGAAATTAAATCTACCAGCCCTTTTCATCATCTAACAACCAGATTAAAACTCTAAAAAGATGTTATATCCAAAGAAGATCTTATCAGATCCTATATGGAAGAATTGAAGAAGGAGCTTGTAAAAAATTTGCTCCCTAAAGATAAAACCGATGTATCCATGACAGGCTCCTCAAATGATGACTGTCTAGCAGGTGAATCACAAGATCCAGATATGGATGATTTTTCTGAATAAGACTGAGACTGAGAAAAGCCACACTTACGAAGAGCGGCAGTCAATTTTGAAAACTAGTACCGAGGAGCTTGACGAAGGCCGTATAAAGATTTCTTTAGAAGACAGACTTGTCCTCGGAAAGAGGGTCGAAAACCAGGTGGCGGTTGCATAAACTTCTTCCTGTAAATCTCCATGGAGAAACACATTGTGGACATTCATATGATGAATAGGCCAATTTCGAGCAGTAGCGACAGAAAGTAAACTGCGAACTGTGACCATTTTAGCAACTGGGGCAAATATGTCCGTGAAGTCAACACCTGCCATTTGTGTGTTTCCCAAAACCACCAAGCGGGCTTTATATCCCTCGATGGTGCCTTCTGCTTTGTACTTAGTACGAAAGACCCATTTACTCCCTAGAGCACGTTTTCCAAGAGGCAAGGGCGTTAAAGACCATGTGCCATTCTTTTCGAGTGCATCAATTTCTTGGCGCATAGCGGCGCACCAAAGAGGATTAGATACTGCTTCAGAGTAGGTGGTGGGTTCGGATTTTGTGTCTACCGATGCTAAGAAATGCCTGTGTGAAGGAGAAAATTTTCTATAGTCCACAAATTGTGTTATAGGGTAAAGGGACGTACCTGAGAGGTCCGAAGAGAATGAGTGAGCAGAAGAGGAATGGGATATAGAAGTCTTTCATATAGCATTACAATCAAAATCTTGGAGTCGAGCAGGAACCTTTTTAATTCGAGTACTTTTTCTTGTACCAAATATTTCTGTGGACTGGCTTGAAGAAGGAGAAGGAGCAGCTGGTATAAATTTACTGGATTTGGAGCCACTGGATGAGGTGCAGTGGAAATGTTGTGGTCCAAGAAGTTAGCTGGATTGGATGGATCCACAACTGGGCCCGTGGTGCGGTCTTGACTGGGCAGGATAGAAACAGAAGTTCGATCGTTGGGATGGAGGCGCTAGGTCGTGCTATTAGTAGGGAGAGAATCGGCTAGGCCATGCATGCTAGGCTGTACGCGCTGGGCCTCACTGTCAAAAGGAATGGATAAGGCTGGGTTGTGTGTATTGGGCCTGTCATGATGGGCCGCACGAGATGCTAAGCCAAGTGAGTCAACAGCTTGGAGAAGGGCTATCTTTGTCATGGGCTCCTCCTCCCTTTGTCTTATTGGGCTACATCTTGCTGGGCTATTTGCTCTAGGCTGGATTTGTATGTTATTTTCACGAAAGAATTTACTCCCCCTTGCTTGTAAGCCCAACATTTGTTCCCCAAAATTATAAGAGCTTGCAAAATCTGGAGTACATTGTGGGGTTTCTGAGTCTCTGTATGGAAACTTTGTCTCATAAAAAATTACATCTTTGGATATATTGAACTTCTCCCTTTTTAAATCATAAAATCGCCAACCTTTCTTGTTGAAGGGATATCCAAGGAAGACACACATTCTGCTTCGGGCTCGAAATTTATCTCTAGGTAGATCATGATCATGGACATAAGCTAAACACCCAAAACTTTTAATGTGAGAATAAGATGGTTTTTTCCCATGTAACATCTCATAAGGCGTTTTACCATGTAACAATGAAGAGGGTGTGCGATTTATAAGATATCCGGCTGTCAGAACACATTCTCTCCAAAATTTTATAGGTAAGTTAGCTTGAAACCACAAAGCACGAGCAACATTCAGGATATGCCGATGCTTCTGTTTGACCCTGCCATTTTGTTGTGGAGTCCCAGCGATGGTGGTCTGATGTATCATGCCATGGGTAGAAAAATATGATTTTAGACAAATAAATTTTGTACCATTATCACTCCGGACTGTCTTTACGGTTTTGCCAAATTGGATTCTCACCATGGAAAAATAAACTTTTAAAACGGATGCAACTTCGCTTTTCTTTGAGATCAAATATATCCAGAATGCCCTGGAATAATCATCTACCATAGTAAGGAAATAAGAGGCCCCGATAGTAGACACAGTTTTGTATGGTCCCCATAAATTACAATGAATTAAATCAAAAGTTTGAGATGTCTTATTTATACTCAAAGGGAAGCAGTCATGAGTCTGTATAGCACGTAGACAAATATTAGAAGGTGTCGATTTGGTTTTATAGTCTTTAGAAAGTCCCAAGAAATTATTTACCACAAAATCCGAAGGATGACCCAACCGTATATGCCATAATGCACTGGAATTAAGAATCGTGCTAGAAAAAGCATACAAAGCTGATAATTGCAACGACTTGTAGAAGAAAATCCCATTCCTTTGCTCACCCACTCCAATCGGCCTCATCGAGAAGTGGTCCTATATAGCACAAAAATTATCAAAAAAGGTGATAAAACACTGAGAGTCTCGGGCCAATTGAGACAAGGAAATTAGGTTGTATTTAAGTTCAGGATTAAAAGCATATTTAGGAGTTTAAGTCTGGGAGTTAAGAAGACCATTCCTTCTTCAAGAGCAATAGCCTTAGTACCATTAGGTAGACCAATAGTATACGGGTAGACATTATTTAAATTGCTCAAAATATCTTTCCTACCAGTCATGTGATGAGAACATTCTGAATCCAAAATCCATAAATTTTTCATACCAGATATTTATCGGATTAAGTGACATCTGTGTTATTTATAAAGGTAAAAAATGTTGACCATTGTTCACTTGATAAATTGGGAATATTGTTGCTGGAGCTTCTTGCTCGGCTGAAGGTCTCTACGCCGGCAACGAACGACGTTCCTCCACGTTGGTCTGTCGTGGCGATATTGGCCCACGCATCAGCCAATTATCCTTTCTGCGTAAGTTGTTGCTGCTGTCTTGCTGTACCACGGGCAGAAGATGGCCGAGAACTGCCTCGACATCCACCTCAGCTACTGCGACCTGGTGGTGTTCCGCGGTCTCGGCTACTACGACTAAATGGAGGTCTGCTCCATTTATAATGCTTGCAAATTATGCCGTACCAAGTTGAAGACAATGAACCCGACGATGAACGGCGGTGAGCAGTGGTGAAGGCCATACTTTCAAAATTATTATTATTATTTTTTTTAGTAAAGTTTTTTTTTCGAACTTGGCTCTGATACCATGAAAGTTTCCAGTGAGGAAAACAATCTATTGTTTTCTGTCTATTATTGTAAAAAAGTGTACATTATATTGTTGTCACCATGTGTGACCAATCCTAAACCAACTATAATTAGGAAATCCTAAACCAACTATAATTAGGAAACTAATAAACTAAATATACATGGATTAGGAGATATAAATCTTAACAATAATAATAATCCTAATCATAGTAGAATTTTAATCCTTAACACACAATTTCTTTCCTCTCTTTTAATTTTCTTTATTTGTATTATTAGAACACATTTAAGGCTTTGGTTGAACACATGTATATATGTATTCTTAACCATCGGGTTTAAATATTTATCAATTATATTATTAGAGCATTTGAGTCATATATGTGAAAATTTTCATTGGAAAAGAAATCGTTCTTTTCTTGTATTTATTCACGATAAAAATACATTATATAATTTGTACATGGAAACTCTAAACCAATTCTAAGACTCGGTTGCTGAACAGTAAAAGTAAGAGAAAGTTTAGACTACTAAAAGCATCTAGAATACTAAAGATAGTAAAATACATACAAATCCTAGTCTAGGTGTACAACAACATTGAAGACTCCTAATTAGGAGTAATATAACAGTAACATGGTCCGGCCATATCATATCTTTAGTCTCAAGAACTTACGCGAAAAGTACCTCCAGGGGGAAAGATTGCCCAAGCATATAAGTTGTTTCTTAATTCTTTAATTAGTCGATGTGAGATTCTCAATACACCCCTTCACACTCAGGTTAGTCATCTGGGCCTGGAGCGTGAAATTCTACAGGAAAATATTCTCGGGTGGCCAACATCATGGCTCTGATACCATGTTAAAATATTGGGCTTGTGCCTAACTTACCCTAAAAGGTACATCTTGACATTTGCTTGGTGCTAATGCCTTGTACGACATGCCAAGACTGTGCCTAGCATCTAGGCCTATCAGCACTTTCGGCGCCCAAGGGGGTGCTTGGTCAAACAGGAGCAAAAGTCTCTATAAAGTCAATTCCTTCTCGTTGAGCATTTCCAAGAGTGACTAGTCTCGTCTTATACCTTTCCACGGATGGGTCAGCTTTGTAGTTTATGCAGAATACTTATTGCTACCTAGGGCTTGCTTTCTAGGGGCAAAGAAGTCATCTCCCAAGTCCTATTTTTTTCCAATGCATCTATTCTTACTTCATAGCACAATACCACTTAGGATTAGAAACTGCATAAGAAAATCTAGTGGAATCTTAGGTGGTGCCTCTTGACCCTTTCCGTCTTCTCGACGGCAATAATGGGGTTGTTGTTCGCTGTCTCGAATCGAAGAGCGCGGAGGGCACTCTGCAGCGAATACTTAAGCTTTATATCAAAAGGGACTAATTCAACTCTTTTCTCTCGAGGCATAAACTAGTTACCTAAACTTGAAACAGACAAATCTCAATCAAAGACCACAAAATACTAGATCACGATTCCAAATATCAGCCAAAAATAGACCAATAATTGCAAAAATAATCAACAGTCCAAAACAAAAACAAAAACAAAAAGACAAGAAAAATAAAAATTAGTAAAGCACAAGAAAAACAGTTTTCTTTAAGCTGTCGTTCCGCGGCACCGACACCAAAAACTGGACGTGTCTTATGGGTATAACTAAAACTAATGCAACATGCAAGTGTACCTATCACTGTAGTATCAGAAATGCACTTGAGTTGTCGAATTTATGGAATAGATAAGCTCAAATATTCACCGTCTTACCTAATGTCTAGTCTAACAAATTGAGTTTGAGAAATTATTTTGAAACTATTAAAAACAATTAAACAAAAGTAACAGTTTAAAAGTTATAAAATTTAGGAAAATAGTTTGAATGATGGAATCCCCTAACTTTTGTCAACTATGTCAACTGGAAAACTCATGAAACGATTATTGAAAACTAAGGTTGGGTTACATTTCGGACAATCCCTATCTCTAGGTGAAGGCCACTCTACTCACTAACCTTTAGAGGAGAATCTCTTCTCTCCTTAACCGATTATGGATGCAATAATAATTTAGTTGATCTAATAGCCTAAAAGTGCAACAAATATCTCTATTCAATTACCAACTTATATTACCCAATTAGTAGACCTAGATTATTCTTCCTTTTTTAGTTCCAACCAATCTTGCAAAATAATCGATTCTGCACAGATCAATTATCATAAAAACATACAAACAACAACAAATAGTAAAACAAACATCACTTTCATGAAATTCAATCAAAATTCATATCATCCAAGAGTTAGAGTTCAACCCTCAATTTAAACAACGAAAGGATTAGCCACTAAACATCCTAACAATGTTCAATCCAATATAATAGAATCAATAATTAGCAAAAGAAAAGAAGACTTGGGCTGAAGAATGGTCGAATCCACAGTTCCGAAAGCTTCAATTTGATGTTAGTTATAGAGAAACTACCTAATTGCAGAGGAATTGAGAGGGTTTTCTTGCAAAAGTTCACCCCTAATTCCTCCTCTCTAAACCTATATTTGTTGAATAATGAAAAAAAGGGAAAAGATTATATAAATACAACTGAAAACGTATTTACTATACTGCTCATGGGACCTACCGTGTCCAATAGATTGAGCCCTACCATCCGAGGTAGGGTTCTATCCACGATTGGCTTTGAATACTCGGTACCTACCGTCTGCGGTAGGCTTTTTGCTGGAAATCTTCTTTTGGCTCCAGTACCTATCGCATGCGGTAGATTGGCCTACCATCGGTGGTAGGTCTTCTTCCTTGTTCCGACAGCTTTTGTTTTCTCTTTAATTCCTGTCTTCTTTATTGGGAAGCACTTAAGATAAGAATAGATATAAATGGTATAAATTATACATTTTATGTATCAAAAATATCGTAAAACGACAAAAATAATATGTATAAATATAATACTAAATGGAACATATCATGAAGTGTATCTTTAAGACTAATAGGAATAAATCTCTCCATAAACAAGTAGCAATCATGGCTTTTCATGCCGGACATTCTCAACTCCTTCAAATCGACATATCTATTAAAGTTAGAGGTATATCCATTTGATAGTTTGAAGTTTTTCACCCACTAAAGTACGGCTTTCTTTGTTCTTTTATCAAAGTGTAACACGCCATCGATTTTCCAAAAGCATTGAGATTTAGTTCATGCTGATTACAATATCTTTTAACATCTTCTGTAGACTTCACGTTATCCTTTGTCTTCCCTTTTCGATCCATAACTATGTTAAGAACATTATCAAAGATATTCTTCTCATTATGCATGATGTCAAGATTGTGGCGAACTAGAAGATGTGCCAATATGGAAGATCAAAAAAGATACTATGCCTTGTCCAATTGTGAGATGGTCCTCTGCCATCTTCCTTACCTATCTTCTTTCTGGTTTCTATAATCTTTAGCATGTCTTGAACTCTTTCCTACAACTGATTTTTAGTAATATGAGGTAGCGGTGGAGATTAATTTTCTCCTCTACCCCTTCTTTTAAAGACCTCGAATCTCTCCGAAAGAGACAATCTGAAGGCAGAAAAGAGTGATGACGATTACACCAAGATTATTTTCCCCACTTTGTAGTCTAAATGACTTTGTTCATTCATGCAATAAGGAAAAACTAATGTGCCAACAGTACTTCAACTTGACAACATCTTGTACGCTCGAAAGTCACTAACAATTTAAAGAAAGGCAGCCCTCATATTAAAGTTTGTTTTCTTCGAAATATACTACGTGTTAACTCCATGCAATCTCAATTGATCCAATTCTTCTAATAATGGTTGCAAGTAAACATTACAGGAGTTTTTAAGTATATCCAAGGAGGAAAGTTGTACGTTATCACAATTACTAGCCAAGAAGAATATTGCTTTTCAAACATCCCAAACGATGAGAAACCATCAATATACAATCCAAGTCTTACATTCCTTGTTTCGGATGCAAACTAGGGATGAGCTCTATGGAAATGCTTCCAAGTTTCTCCATTCCTAGGATAACTCATCATATCCGACTCAGGTATGCCTTCAGAGTGCCATCTCATATGTTCAACCATTCTTTGAGAAGCATACAACCTCTACAATCTAAGAGTTAATGGAAAATAATATATTTTCTTGTACGAAATCTCTTTGACTTCTTTTTCTTATCTTTCTTTCTTCTCATGTTACATTCATGTCTATAAAACTTACAGTGACATATTCGGGTATCATCTTTCTAATACAACATACATCCATTAACACAGACATCAATCTCTTGTATCGGCATATTCAAACTGGATACTAACTTTTTCGTCTAGTACCAATCATCCAACGCTTTACTGCCTTCGGGGAGTACATTGTTCAAGAACTGTGGTATTTGATCAAAGCACTTTTCAGACATGTTCTTTGAATTAATGTTCAAAAACTTTACTATCGTAAAACTGTGAATACTTTGTACATCCTTCATACAATAGTGTACCAACATATTTCAACATGTATAAAACCATTAAACCTCAGGATTAGGTGCGTCCTAATAATTGTAGTACGATGCATTAGGTTAAAAATCCAGACCAGTTTCATAAAAAATATCATCACTATAAGTGTTGCTTCTAAAATTTCTCGTAATGCTACCTTCCCCAAGTTTCGGTTGGTTGCCCCACGACGGTTCCTCAACTAGATACTTTTTATTCTTGCGCTTTGTACACGGACATCGTAACTCATTTGGTGTACCAAGACCATAGACACCAATCAACGAAACACCTCACACCAAGTTAAAACTCACTACTAATCCCTATAACTCTAGGAACAGTTCTTCTATACATCCAACTATGATCCTCCTCCGTAACTTCACAAAACAAAACACGTACATTGCAATATAAGAGTTTTATGTTTAAAGTTTTTAAATGTGATTTATGAAACGCTTTAAGAGTTTAAACACGAGAGTAGAAGTTTAAGAGCTTTAAGTTTAAACTTATACATTAATAGCTTTAAGAATTTTCAGATCTTTGAGTGTTATGGTTAAATGTAATTCATGAAATATTAAGAATTTTAATATGAAATATTAGAATTCTCTAATCTTACACAAAAAGTTTTTAAATGTGACCAAAATATCTCGTAATAACTTTTCAAAGATAATTAACGAAACTTAAGAGTTTAAGAAACAAATAAAGACGTTTAATTTTTGAAATTTTTTTGATAGATTTTCCCCCATCAAATGATCAATTCTTGAGCACAATAGCCATACAAGACAGAAATTACACAAAAATAAACAAATGTAACAAACTTTTAAAAGTCCAAGCTCCCCATAATATAAACAAATAATTAATGCTTTAAGAGTCTGTACTCCCGGATTAAAAACAACAAATTATTCGTAATAAAAATAAAATAATTATAAATTTAAGAATTTGGGCTCCCCATAATAACGACAGAGAAAGAAAATGTAATTACATAATACATACCTCTGTTGAAATAATAAGGGACGTTTTAAGTCTTGAAAATATGCATAAAAAAAAAGATACCGAAAAACACAATAACAAACTTAATTTATTACTTTTTAAGGATATTTTGATTAAAAAACACTCAAAAAAAAATGAAATGCTAAATTTTTTTAAAAATTATTAAAAAATAAAAGTTTTCACTCATTATATCGTCAAACTAAGTTATTACGCACAAAGTATCGTTAAAGAGAGATAACTAAATTATGATACTAACCATTTCATCTATCTATCTAAGTACATTTTATGATTAAATTACAATCATTTGTACTATAAAAACTATAAAAAAAAATAAAGAAACAAGACACAATGAATTCTTAAACTAGAAGCTTGACATTAATTTTTGAAATTAATTAAAATGTGAAATATTAATTTCAAAATTTTGTAAATTCTAGTTCCTAACAAAATTTAGGCAACTAATTGTCTATTTTATTGATTTAGAATTAAGACTACATCTTCGTCTAAAATTTAATTGATACATGACTATTTTGATCAAATCAGTAGAATCTAGTGTATACCAGTCTCCACCCCCACCCCCCTAAAAAAAAGAAAAAAAGAAAAAAGCAGAGCAGGTGGGCATTTCTTTGGAATATAACAAAGTATTATCCGTATCATTCCAAGCTAATGTCCATATATTGCCCATTAATTATTATTAATATTATTATTATTATTATCATTATCATTATTATTATTATAGAAATCTTTGTGTCTTATCCTTTTTACTTTCCACATGCACTTCTCTTCTTTGTTTGACCCCTCATTTTTATTCTTTCTCAGGTTCATACTATTTTATGCAGATAATTTAATATATATAATTATTTCCGTTAATTATCTTAAAAATATTTAAATAAAATAAAAGAATTTTGTGTTAGCTTACCTGCTACATTATTTACGAGGCATGAGAAGATCCATTAATGGTGATCTGATCAGCATATGAAAGCGAGGTTTTTTTTTCTATTACTAGTCCTTTTTTAAAATATATTTTTTAAAATATAGCAACTAAAGTAGTCAACTTTTTTTTTTTATTTCTGAAGGGGCCATAACGCACCGTTATTTCACGTTATACAATTAGATAACACACTCATTGTGCGTTATACCTAATAACGAATTTAATCCGGATGCTAAGCTTGTTTACTGACGTGGCAAGGACAGGCGACGATTGGTGTTGAGGTGAATGATAACGCACAATGGCTGCACATTATTGTCACTGATAACGCATAACTGCTATGTGTTATTACTTATTATAACGCATAATTGGTATGCGTTATCATATTATAAGAAATCCTCCACCCTAACCCCGCAGCTCCCATTTCTCTCTCATTTTCCTTACCATTTCAGCGCCGCTGCGGTACACTTTACCATTTATGATTTCATTCTGTGCATTTCCGTCCCGAGCGTGTGATTTTTTTAATCTTCAGTTGCTATTGCCTCCGCTTTCGCTCCTCATTTTCCTTTAAGCTTCAGCCCCCGCTGCTGCTATGATTTTAGAATAACAGTTCTGCCATCTCTGACGCATCACTTTCCGACAAAGTATGCCTCCTTCCTCCTTCTCCTTTTCTCTTTCTCTTCTTCTATTCTTCTACTTCTCTTTACTTGTATTTTCTAATTTTTTTAGAGTTTAAATTTCAACATTTCCTTTTATTTATGATTTTACAGTCAAAATTTCTCGAATCTGTTCGATTTCTAAAACTCAAGTTTGGATCACCGGCACATCCCTTGGAGTACGAAGGTTTTTAGAGTTTTGGAGTGGAGAACGGTGGAGAAACCATTACCAAATAACCGAATAAAGATAAATTAAATTTATTCAAATTTTCGGGTAAATTTTCTTATGTTTATAATTGTTTTAATTTTTTTTGTACTATGTTTTAATTTTTATTATTGTTTATGTGAAAATTGTTATTTATTGTGGTTTGTGAATTATTTTTATGAATTTCAATTTGATTATTTTTAGGGATTTTAGGGTTTTAATTTTGTAAATATGGATTTAGGTTTTATGTTTACAGTTGTTGTTATTGAATTTTTATTTGGATAATTGATCAATTTTTTGTAGTTTATTTTTCTAGTTAGGGTTTTATGATTATGTTAGAGTTGCAATTGGTAAATTTGTGTATATTTTGATTAGGCTATTAATCTATTTGTTTCTACTGGGTTTGATTTGTTGAAATGTTTGGGTTTGATTATGCTATTATATAATTTAGGCTTGTTTTTGTCATAAATCATGATTGTTTATTTTTTGTAAAATATTGTGATATGTTTACATTGTTCCATTAATTATAAATAATCTTGTATCGTTAGCATTTATATGATTTTATGTTAATAGGGTTTAAGTATATGAAGACTTTTATTTTAAAAGAAATATTGAGATACGGTTTACGCCAATCCGTAAAACCCTAAAACCCTATATTGAATTCATAAACATTAAACCCCAAAACCCTATATTGATTTCATAAATCGTAAAATCCTAAAACCCTATATTGAATTTCTAAATTGTGAACCCTAAACTATAAAATATTGCATTTATATGATTAAAACCCTAAAGGGTGTACAATATAAAATACATAATTTACATGATTAAATCTCTAAAACCCTAATATTAAAATCCTAAACATTGAATCCATAAACCCTAAGAGGACCATATAAGGGCGTACTGTTAATTGCAAGTACGTGGGATGCCAATAATAATTTGTTCCCATTTGCTTTTGCAATTGTTGATAAGGAATCGCCTGAAAGTTGGAATTGGTTCCTCAAACATCTACGAGATTATGTTGTCAAAGATCGCCACGTATGTCTTATTTCCGATCGCCACAAAGGGATTTTATTTGCTATTCAAAATCAATATTTGTGGCAACCTTCATTTGCAGTTTATAGGTTTTGTTTACGCCACATTCGAGCAAATTTCAACAAGACCTTCAAGAACACGAAATTAAAAAGCTTCATGTGGCAGGCCGGAATAGAATCGAAGCAGTGAAAATTTGACTGTGTTATGCAAGAGATTCAAAACAGAAATATAGATGCTTACATTTACTTGGTGAAGATCGACCCAGAGAAATGGACACTGTTGCATGATGGCAGGCACAGATACAGAATCATAACAACTAATATTTCTGAAGCACTTAACAGTGTGTTGGAAAAAGCTTGGGTCCTACCTTTAAAAGCCCTAGTTGAACTAATATTCAACAAACTAGTTAGGTACTTTCACCAACACCGTGAAGAGGCCTAAAATTGTGTGCATCCATTTCCAACCCGAATATTTGACAAGTTCCTGCGGATTGAATCAAAATCAAGAGAACACAAAATTACAACTTACAATCCGTAAGAAGGAATATACATGGTCAGATGTCCAATCCGGGTTGCTGGTATCGGCAATAACGTCTATACATTGAGAATGAATAATAAATCATGTAGTTGCGAAAAACAGCCAACATATACATCGCCTTGCTCTCATGCTTTTGCAGTTTGTAGAGAAAATGGTACAAGAGCAGATACTTATGTGCCGAATATATATTCGTGAGAAACGTACAGAAGAACATACCAAGCGAATTTTCATCTGATCTTGAATGAGAACTTTTGGAGGGATGTTTCTTATAATTTAATATTTTATCCTCCAAACATAAACAAGGAACGGGGTAGGAAACAGGGTATGCGATTTTAGGGGGAAATGGATTATAGAAATCCGGATTCTCCTCCAAGATGTAGCAGATGTCGCATACCGGGACATAATAGAAAAAATTGTAATAACCCCAGTTCAAACAATGCATAAGTTTGTTTTCTTGAAAGTGTTGTAATAAAACAGGGTTTTTTTTAATAATTTTTTTTTTGAATTTCTTCTAACAACTACTTCATTGCTCTAAATATTGACAGTAAAATTTACAATATCTTTATTATTACTTCTTCATATTTTTTTTCATAAAATGGTTACAAGTTAAACATATTTTCTTTAAAAACAGTTATAAATATTATCATAAAAAACACACTAAAATAAGTTAAATAATAAAATACAGTCTTTTTAAATAAATTATATAACTATAAGTTTTGAAAAAAAATATAAAGAAATTTTGAGTTCTTAAAAAAATTTTAAAAGAAATTAAAAGAATTTAAAAAAATTATGAGGCAGATAACGCACAACCTTTGTGCGTTATTACTGGTATGTAATGCATGACTGCTGTGGGTTATCTGCCACATCGGCGGATTAAGTTATAAAACTAAGATTAACTGATAACACACAGTGGTTGTGCGTTATCATTTGTAATAATGCACAACCATTATGCGTTATGGCCACATTCCGGATAAAAAAAATTTTTGTAGCCAATTTAGTGGTCTTTTTTTAAAAAAAAAGGCTAAGAAAAGAAAAAAACCTGAAAGCGACCCCAATTCCATCCTTTTTTTTATTTTTTTTTTTTAAGACTAGGTATGAAAGAAATTGAAGAAAAGTTTGGCAACGACAAAAAACAAACAACACAAAATAAAAGAATAAATAAAAGAGCGAGAATTAAGATAAATTCTTATTGAATAAATTTGTAAGAATAATAATGGAAAAATTACAACAAAATAGTAAAACATTTTAGGCGTGTTTAACACTGTCTTTGAGACAATATTTGTCCACACTATATTACAAAAAAAAAAAAAAAGATTTGAAATGGTAAAGTGTCCCCAAGATACAAAAATGCCCAAGAATATATAATATAGCAATTGATTGGATAATCCTTAGGAATGTATGAATGCTTGAAAACTAATCATAGAAACTTTATAAAATGTCACATATTTATAGATATCCACTAGCAAATTTGATGGAAAAATATAAGTTACAACTATTATGTTTAAAACAAAGTTTTAACTATTCACAAAACGTAGCTTGAAATACAATTTATAACTAGTCATCAAAAATTAGTTTGAAACATATGTTTGTAGCTATTTACCAAGAGTTATCTTAAAACATATAGGTTTTGCTATTTACCTGTGAGTTGCAATATTTTCCTAAGGTATAACATAGATCCTACTGATTGGATTAATATTTTTTTAGCAGTATTTAATATATATTTAGACACGAAAAGAATTATTATTTATTATCACCTAATTTGAAAAATCAGAGAATGAATTTTTCTACATTTCTAGAACATATTTCACAAAAAGTCAGCCTTTGGATATATTGAAACATATTTCTAGCAAAATTTCAACACATATTGAAACAATTAGCCAAAAAAAAAAAAATACAGTACAGAGTGCAGGACGGGTGAGGAGGGGCACCTATGGATGGGAGAGAAGGGCCGTTGCAAGAGGAGAAGAGATTCGAGGAGGTATAGAAAGAGAAGAGTAGAAGAGATATAGAGAAGAAGAAGGGAAAAGAGCATTCTCGGCAGCTGTGGGCGACTCCAGGCGGTGTTGGCCATTCCAGGCATTTGCCGGTGTGAGGCTGGGACGGAGGAAAGGAGGGGTTCTCTAAAAAATTAGGGAGGGAAATCGAAATAAGGAAGGAATAGAGATAGCCCCGTTTTTCTAAATCTCAAAAAAAGCATCGACCGCCTTTCCGAGATTGTGAACCTGACATGTTTCTAAAAACCAAAAAGTTCCAATAATAATAAACGTCTATGGTTATAGATACTCTATGACAAGTAAATATGAATTTATCTCAGACACCAACATCAATGCATACATACAAACATATATATATATAACTCAAAATAAGGATTTTTGTTGCAAGTAGTGTCAAGATACAATCAGATCATCCTGGTCCTACCACCCAAAAAATATATGGTCGGGTTGCTATACATATGTAAAACCCGAGGACCTTATACCTACGACCCTAAGCGTACTGCATCAAGTACCGACAAAAATAATACTCGCACTTATATATGCACACCTATCTGTACTCTACCCATCACCTACTCTGCCTGAGGACACTGGCTACCAGAACATCTTGGTCGGGACTCTAGCTCATCACGTGCTCTATCCACTGAATGTCTAGTAGTTCCAAGGAACTGGGCAATAAACTGCCTAAGCCAGTCCCGCTCGTTAATCAGCTCCATAATCTCTCTCTCGGGCCGTGTGTGCCTCCCGCGTCTGACCTAGCTCCGCCTCTAGCATAACGGCCCTCGCCGTTACCTGTCGATGTGCTTGGTGAGTTGTATAGAACAGGGCATCTACCCTAGAGATCTCCTCTCTCAGCTCCATAATCTGTTGTCTAGAGGCCTCAACCCGCTGCTCGCACCACAAACAATAGCCACAAATGTCATGCTCCCTGACCCCACCCCGAAGTAATGATGGTAGTGTTGGAAAAGAAGATACAGACTCCACGGGTAGAATAGGGGTAGGGGATGCTGCTACTGGCAAACTATTTGCTACAAAGGTACCCATATCCCCAGTGACCGCCGGTGCCACTCTCTCTAGTTCGGGCATCATCTATGAGTTTGACGTAGGCTCACTAGGGTCCTCTTCTATTGATATTCTAAGCCCTATTCCCGGTGCCGCTGGTGCCATCTCTGGTCCCTCTACTGATTCATCATCGGAAAGGTCAATCACAAGAATTGGTTCCCTTTCTAGGACGATCTCCCTAAGGGAATATGAGGATGATGATAATGATGATGACGTAGTCCTACTAGGCTCATCTATGAGGGTGCACTCCCTGTATGTCCATCTATGAGAAGGATGTGTTATCTAGTACCTACAAAACAAAATCTGATGGTTAGTACTAGCCAATAAATCACATGGTTAACTTTAAAATTTAAACAGTTGACTCTTATAGCTTGTCCAAAATCCAACGTTTCAAACCTAGTATCGAACCTAGAGGCTCTGATACCACCTGTGATGCCCCCAACCCTGCCACTAGGTCAACTGCGGCTGAGTAGGGCATCTGCGTGCCTCTCGGTACTAAATTATAAGTTCCACAATAAAACACAACCCTAGAACAACACTACCACGTATACACACAAAGTACGCGGAAAACTTAAGTAAACTAGATACTACTAGTGCGCTCAAAACACAGGATCTAAAAAAAAACAACTTCTCATGGTCGTTTTATTATAGAAACAAAACTATCTTACATTAACAACTTACACGACAACATAAAAAAAAACTTTACAGACGTTTCGAGTCTAAAAAGATAAAACATAAACATATGCCCTTCTGGGGAGATTTGATCCAAAAATTCCTGGCCTAAAACTTCAGTGGCTTGCTGGGCCCTTGACCGTTCCGAGCTAATCTGAGAAGAAAACATGATATGGAAAAACGTGAGCGCGAACGCTCAGTGAGTCGACGTGTGTGTGTGCGTTAGTGATTTCTTTAAAACCATGATGATGCCGTTTCACAAAATAGATCATGCAATGTTATAAGAAAAATATTTCTTTTACTATTTTAACAAAGCTGGTGCTTGAACCTATATGAGGGTTTCGAGCGCAGCTGGGAAGTCTGAGCAAATCAGGATACATTAGCGCAGCTTCTACGCCCCAAATTTTAAAGAACATGTATTGCAACAGTAGGGCTCCACGGACAAAGTCCGGATCCCCAAAAGGAGGCCATCGGAACCAAGTTCCGGCATCTCATAGTCAAATACCAGCCAAACAACATACGAGCACTCGATTACAAGCAAGCGCACTCCCATATCACTGGTCAAAACAAGCTACAAACTCTTGGGGCACCTACCAGGTCTGCCCTGGGACCAACCTCGGTGTTGAGCCCCTCCTGACTCTTCACTAGGCGGTCGAACCCCACCACAGAGCATGATGCGGTGTCCACGTAGACCGATTGGGCCACACCCTCCGCGGTCTACGCCCCTCTTCAAGTGGATCCACTCTCAGAGTCAAAAGCCCGTCCACGTCATCGGAAGAGGCCCCAGTACGGGAAACTAGCCACGTACAGTGCAATCCGCTAACGCGTCCGTTCATTTGATTTTCAACAAACTTTAACCCTGGTCGGAATAAGGTTTTCATATGTATTTACAAACCAAAGGGCCAAGTTGCTCAGCCGCCAGAACCGATTCAAGTCATAAACATTATAGAGTAGTAAAAATCCACATCCGCCAATTATCACATGCTTATGCAAATTTCACAATTATGCCAATGCTAGATCTATATTCATGCATGTCAAAATACGTAACTTTTCAAGCTAGAACATTTTCAAATATATAAATATTTTCGAAAAGCCTGCGTACAACAAACTTCTTATGCACCACCGCAATAGTTTGTTCTAAAAGAAACACCTATATGGAGCACCGCTCCTATGCATTTTTCTAGGAAACACGTAACACATTGTGGAGAACATCTCCAAAAATATGTTGAGAGATATCGTTCCAAAAATAGCAATATTTTGTAATGGTTCCAAAAAAAACATATTTATACGTCTTGTAATATTTGAAATAAAAATGAAGTTTGTGGACTCACCTGGATGCAAATTTGGTGCTAAGATCCTACAAAATAATATTGCAAAAATGCTTAACACTTGGGTACCGATCAAATAGCCATATTCCTTAAATAATATCGAGATCCTACCGAATGAGCTTAGGAGATATATATATACTTATATATATACTCATAATAGTTCTTTAAGAAGATCGAAAATCCTATACTCTTAAAAAAAATATACTCTCCCCAGAAACCATAATTAACTATATACTATATACTAAAAATCCATTTAATACATTTAAATCCTAAAACAAGTAACCAATTTAAAATATATAAAAATATATACCTATTTACTTATATAACCTCCATGGGAATGGAAATAAAAGAAAAGAAAAAAAAAGAAAAAGAAAATCACTAACCTGAAGTTTACTTTCTCTTTTCCCCTTCTCTTCCCTTGCCAAAACAAAATGGCATGCAAATTCTCTATATATACTATATTGTGGCAGTTAGTGGGGGAAATAGAAAGAAAAGAAAAGAAGACGGCGGAAATTGGTAGGGTGACGGGTGGCAAGATAGGTCGGCAGGTTTCTTAATTGTTAATTTTTTTTTTTTTTGGAAATCCCTATATGAAAATGTCAAGTATTTAAAATTTTAAAATAAATACACTAGGTATTAAAAATAAAATCCACTTAAAGGCACTTATAAACCTTAATAATAAAACCTCAATATAATAAAATTTTATTCCTATTCCTAAATATCCCCAAAATACCACTAAGTGCCAAAAACACTATATCCCACCAATATAGATCAAAACTCTATTTTTATTACGTCCATAATTTTAAAGTCATGCTAGGTGCTTACGGAATAGAGCGTTACACAAATCCTCTCCCTTCTCTCTAAAAGTTTCAATTTCAACCTCAAATCTAGGAAGATCCGACCTTTGACAAAAAAACTTAGTACTTCAATCTATACTCATTAATTTACAATGTTACCGGTTAAAATATAAAAATATGCATTGGATTTTTAAAAAAAAGGACGCTTTTTTTCCCTTGAAATTCTGCCGAAATTCGAAGAGTTTCGCCCGGACCGGCGAAATCGTTTGTTGAGTTTCGCTCAGTCCGGCGAAACTTTGAGGAGATTTTTGTGTGTTCAAGCAAAAATGATGGAGGTTGACCGCCAATTTCTGGGCAAAATTTTTTTAAATTTTTCGCCAAAATGGGCGAATTTTGATATATTTATTTATTTAATTTTTTTAAACATTTGTTTATGTTATTTAGTTTTGTGTTCATAAATGTTTAAAATTATGATTATATTTATTTGTTTATGTTATGTTGTTTAATTTAGCGTTGCATAAATTTGGGTGCATGTTTATTTGACATGTTGTTTAATTTTGTTTATTTAGAATACATTCGATTAGTTGTTTAAACAGTTTAGCTTATAATTATTTATTTAATATGATTATGAATTATGTTTATGTGAATAATACGACTTTAAATGTGCATTTTGTTAGTATAAGTGTTATAATTATTCATGTCATATTTTGAATGAATTTATATGTTTAGGTTGACATTATTTAATTAAAAGTATGAAGTGCTTAAAGGAGATAATAAATATAACTTGGGAATCTATTAATCTATAAAGCTTAATGAATGACTTTAACGAAATAATAATTTAAACATTGATATTTAAATAATGTTGTGAATAATAATAATTTAAAATCGTTATTTGAATTGATAATAATTAACAATACATAAAGAATAATGATAATAATTTAAATAATAGGGTCCAACCCCTTTTAAATAGTAATTTTAATAATAAATAATTACACTATTGACATAATAACTGTTATTTACATTATTACTAATGAAAAGTAATAAAATAATATAAATAAAAAATTAACTTATTTAAAAATAAATAATAAGTAATAAAATAAAGAGCGATTTGAGAAGTAAATATTGATTCCAAATATAAAAATATATAGAGCGGTTTGTCCTTCATTAATAATAATAAACAATAAAGTAATCCAAATGAAATAATAAGCTTATTAAAAAATAATAAGTTAATATAATAATACAAAAGAAATAATACAATAAATTTAAAAATAAATAATAAAATAATATAAACTACGTAATTAAAAATATAATTAAATAATAAAAAATTATGAATAATAAATACAATATTGATTCAAATTATGAAAATATTAAATATTAAAGTTATATAAATGACGTAATTAAAAAAATATAGTTTAAATAATAAAAAATTATGAAGAATGAAGTTAAATAAAACATTAAAGACAAATGCATTACTTGTGCCGTGTAAAAAAATTTAAATAATTTAAGAGATGAATTCGACAAATAAATGTTAATTATTTATGAATATGTTTGGGAATTTGTTTAGATGGTTTGGTCTAGAACACGTAGGGGAGGTGATGATCTAGGTCCTGTGACAGATAGGAGTAGTTGAGTTCAAGGTCGTGTAGTCACTGCTTCATCCCATGGTATGAAGGGTCACCATAGTACTTCTGACATCCCGTGTACTCCTGCCCCACTTGGACCTGGGATATTATTATGTCCCTAGTGCATCGGGGTCTTCTACCCAACCACCCCATATACCGGTTAAGACTTGTCCTCCTCTTCCATCACATTGTCCATATACCCCCATACCCTATGACCCTTATTGATCTTCTCAGCCCCCACCTACATCATATGATCTAATGCACATGCTCCTTCTGTGCCTCCCCATATGCCCGCCCAGGATCCGCCACTGTATAGAAGTAAACATCAGCAACTATTAAATTAGGTTAGTGGTCCAGGATACAGTTAGGTGCTGAGTTTTTTGATCAGCTTGTGTCAGAGTCCAGGTCGACTCATCTTACAACACAGTTAATTATACAGCCACTGATTATAACATTCCCTCATCTGAGCTTGTTTAAGGAGAGATTCGGCTACATCAGCCAAGGGTGACAAGGGTCAGTCTGAGGAGCCTGACATGTTTGGATCCTTCCATATTGGCGGTGAGGATGATCAGGTTGAGTCTGAGGATGATGATGATGATGATGATGATGATGGCGACAATGACGGTAGTAAGGAAGAGCCTGTACCTGTGGCCCCTGCATCATCATCTGGTGTTAAGCCAGGTCCAGGAAAAGGGAAAGGGTTGACCGGCAGTTTCATATCAGTGATGAGTAAGATCGCTGGGTCTTGAAAAAAAAGACCCGAGAAGTCGCATCCTCCTACGGTGCCTACACAGAGGAAGAAAGTGAAGAATGACGTGGACAATTAAATTTATGAACAATTTATTTCTCCATTCTGCATATATTTTTAGTATTCAATGATTTACTATTTATATTAATTTATTTTGTTTATATGCAGGAGCGAGATATATTAAAATCGCGGTCGCACTTTGTACCACTGACGGGTTGGACCCCTAGTGAACCTGAGGTTGCAGATTTAGCCAAGGGGACAAGACTCATCTATTTGAGATCTTGCATGTTCCAGTACCCTAACGTTGCATTATTATCTGCTTTTGTAGAGAGGTGGCAGCCAGACACCAACAGTTTCCACATGTCCTGGGGAGAGATGATAGTTACCTTACATAATGTCGAGTTGATTCTGAGCGTACCTGCTTACAGTAACGTTGTTGATCTACAGTATTCTTGGGACCAGCTGATTGGGATTATTCAAAGCGACTTGGGTATCACCTATTCCGGAGGTGGTATAAATGCTCAGGAGTTGGCATAGGTTGTAGAGGATCCCTGTAGTCGACTTTCTCTGGAGCACAGGGCTGCATGCTACAACCAATATTTACTTAGAAGTTCACTCTTTAACGATTTGCATGGGGACAGTGGTGGATTTGCATAGGGTGTTATGATGCTTGCGTACTTGTACCGGAACCTAGGTCAGACCTCGTGGTTTGATGTGAAGGAGCTGGCTGGGTGTTGGTCACTGCTTGAGGTATTATTATTTATTGTCTTCATTTCTTTATTTACTTTGATCATGTCATCGTTTACAATAACTAGTCATGATTGTTTATGTGTTATTTTTCATGGATCTAATATATTTTTATATTTACTCCTACTTTAATATTATTCATATGTTGTTTATGTGTTTCTTAGGCATGGATATACATGTATTTTCCTATGTTTTCCCTAGCGGTGAGACCGGGAGCGAATTTATGTAAGCTGTATATCCAGCGGTATACAATATTGGGGACATGGACCTGTGTACCTGCTGTACCCCCGAGCCTGCACAGACGATTACATGTCGTGGTTTATCCCTTGCACTCATCCCAGGATACAGAATCCTGAAAGACTTCTATGTGGCGCACAATTTTTTACTACAGCTCCCATATCTGACAGAGTTCTCTTGGACATGATTGCTCGTGAGGTGTACCGTGAAAACACTGAGGAATCTCCCTACGGAAGGATATGCCAAATGATGAAGAAGTATTATCAACCTCGCCCTTAGATTGATACTGTTTTATGCTATCATCTGGGCATTTCTTTAGTATGTTTACATTTATATACGGTTTCTTCATGTATTATTTTTTAGTATAAAGTTTTACTTTTTTTAATTCATGTATTGCCAAAATAAAGTGAAAAACGTTTACTTTGAGAAATGACCCGAGAAAATCGAATGATGGGTTTCAAAACCAATCGTCCGATTTTGAAAATAAAGAGAAAATCGGACGACCGATTTTAAAAAGGGTTATCCGATTTTTAATTCAGTTAAAAAATCGGATTATAAAGTTTAAAATCGGTCGTCTAAATTCTATCAAAAATAGCAACTATTGTTCATAATCAAAACAAAACAAAATACGCCCTTAGGGCTTACAAAAACTTATTTACAACAAGCAATGAGCGAGTAACTATAACGTGGAAAAAATACAATTGATATACAAATAAATAATAAATTTAATTACAAAAACAACAAGTTAACATGAATGGGATCTCCTGGTTGATATGCTCTAGCATACCTCGTGTTCCAATCTGCAATCCTATCAGAATAAGCCTCTGCGCAACTGCTGACTCGATCACTATAATGATATTCCCATTGCACGTGTAAAGGGGTCAATGGGCATCCATCTCGCATTTGAAGCTGCATAAAACAATAAAAATATAAACTTGTTCTCCGCTCAGGTGATGATAAACTATACAAAAGGACTAACAAGATAAATAAATATACACTAACCTTACTAAAATCTTGTTGTTTTGCCAAGAGCCCGATAACCAGTGTACCTGCAGTACAATCCGAATACGAGTACAAAGACAATACAGTCGTGGACCCAAGCCGAGCAATTAAGATCACACACAGATTGAATGCATTTGCTATGACATAAAGAGAATTAGGTGTATCCAACCAATGTTCTGGAGGCGCATGTCCATCCCGCCACTGTGTCCTACGTATGAGTCATAAACTCGTTCCGCTGATCCGAATAGTGAAAGGTACATGTTTGTCATATGTTCCAATTCAAAAATTATTCGTCTACATACCTTATGCCATTGATGTTCATCCCCGAACAAAAAGTTTGCCACAAACCGATAACCACAATTTCCATCACCATTCAGGTTCTTCCGATTCTCAATGAAAGGATAAAAGAAACTAGGGAAAGTGTCAATATAAGGGAATGTGGAACAAGGAGATGGATCTATAACAGAAGATAAACTACTTTGTCCACTGCTACGTCCTCTACCCCTACCCCTAGGAGCTTGTGGCGGTTTGCCTCTCTCACAGGAGCCCGAACCAGATCCAAAGCCAGAACCCAAAAAAGAACTGCTTGACTTTTGTATCTTTCTATGAGTAATTGACACAAGCTCCCAATACGACTTGTCCCTTTTTGTTGAGTTCGTCTTCCGACGTCCTTTTGTGGCTATAGCCTGAGGGGGAGATGTCAATGCAATCCTGGATCTTCGGGCAAAATCGGATTTATTACTCCTTTCGCAAGACGAAACTTGTGCTTGACCTAAGGGCAATTAGCAACTTTGCATCTTCCTAACTTTGGATATGGATCCTGTACTTATCTGATCCAAGAGGGAGGCAAGATCACGCATCTCAGAATCCATATCCTTCTCCTGCTAACAAGGATGGTCACTACCAATTTCTAGTGTCTTCTAAAAAGTCTCAATATCGTCCAACTGGATAGGGAGAAGGTGATCGAACCGTGCGATCAACTCGCACAAACATGGGAGGCCATGTGATGTCCTCAAATAGTGTCCGCACTTATTTTTCGGATCATCAATGATCTTTGGAGCTCTCATTATCTCAACCCACATCTTCTTCAATGCCAAATGACTGATTTTATTACTAGCATTCTTCAATATCATATTACTCTTGGCACTAAACTTTTCTTTAATCTTAGAATACTCTAATAAGCTCTTAATGTCAGCAATTTGACCTTCAAGGAGCGAGTCAATATTAAGAAACACAGTGTCCAAATCACCATGGTATGTTGAAAGCCATGGCTTCAGGATTGAATGTTCACTCTTAGCACGGTTGGTGGTTTCTACCTCCAAAATACAATACTTGACTTGTCCAAACTCTGACGAATTTATGAGCTAGGGAATTCAACCAAGTATTAAACAAATAATGTAAGAAGTCCGGCCTGTTATGCCACTTTGTCTTCAAAATATCCAATTTTTTTAAGCACTCCACCTCATCGGCTTCATTCAGCAAATTGTGCCATGAGTCGTTTACAAACTGTGATGTGACCTCTTCATCTTTTATCATCTCAATTAATTTTGCCAATACGTTCTGATTGATATGCCTTCTACATAGCACATGGTATGCTCTACTAAACACCTCTTCGATCACAAGCATTAAACCGCTTTCCCTATCTGTAATAATCATGCACGGCTCATGTGCACTACCATCTTGCTCATTCCCCGTTGACATAGCTGATGAAAAATATAGGTACTTAATCTGTTGAAAAACCCATCTATATGTCTTAGCTTGCTCATTCCGCATAAATGCAGTTCTTACCCGTCAGAGTCATCCCTAGAGCCTCCAACAATGACATATTGTACCTTTTTTAAAATATCGAGGACATATAAGATATTTAGAAACTGTACATAATATCTCTAAACCATAGACCCCATGCACAATAAAATAAATAAACTTAAAGGAAAACCAATTAAATATGACCTAATTCATTTAAATAATTATCAAATATTTTTATACTAAAAAAACTAAATTAAGCATAGACTAAAGTATAAATTCAGATACTTTACACTAGAACATTAAAATTACACAAAACTAGCCGTCATAAAAATAACGTAGCATATTCATCATCAATGTTAATTAATTATAAATATAAATTAAAAGATCACAATCCCTTCAACATAATCCTATTAATATTATAACTTAAACAATCAATATACAATTAATATCAAAATCTACACTTAATAGAATGTATACAGACAACTTACCTATATGTTTTATACATCATATCCATTATCAGTACATATGGTCACGTTCTTATCATTAGAATTGATGTTGGGGGTGCAACAACAATATCACTAAGTACATTGCTGTCGTCACAGTTTCTGTAGAAGATCATGTAACCCCGTTGAGCCTTAAGCAAAGAACTTCTTCTACCATGCTTTGCCTCTGCATCCTATTCTTCTTAATCTTGGTAACGACATTGTATATTTACTGTTCACTACATAAATCATAAAAATTATATTGTTAGACCCAAAACACAAATTTAAAACATTATAATAACATATTAAAAGTAAAGCGACATACCTCACAGCACAACCTACATTTTGTTCTCAGAAAAATCGTAAGATATTACGTGACAGCACATGACTCTTCCTTAATTGTTCGGTCTGTATCAGTTGCTCCTCTATTAGTTTTGTATCCTGAGCGTGACCGTGATTATAGACACCTATTGCATGTTTGTGCCTCCCATAATGTACGAATAATTGCAATTTTCACACGTGGCCATTTGCTCGCCTTTTAATTTAAAGGGGCAACCACACTTTATAGTCCTGTAAGGACCCTACCTTTTTATGGGAACTTCTTCTTCTTCTTCTTCTTCTTCTTCTTCTTCTTCTTCTTCTTCTTCTTCTTCTTCTTCTTCATCGTCAACTCTCAGCTTCGTTCTTGGTTTATTTGCACCTCCATACTCGTAACCCAATGTAACATACTGTAGACGGTCGGATGTTCTTGATCTCAAATATCGAGTGACAATCAAATATGTGTTCACTTTCATAGCCGTTTCTTTTGCCGAATCCACCAACTCTATTTTCAAATTAAAAAATTAGACATATTGCAAATAAATGTTCATGATCTACGTATTCTTCCGATTCTAAAAATTCTTAAAATGTATTCGGATCTACATCAACCTGTTATGTTAAAACATAATAAGAAACAAATAAATTAATTAAAAAATTATAAAAGAACATATACTAAAATTTAACATAAAAACACCGACTAGACCGAGTTTCGCCTAGATGGGCGAAACTCTCCAATGAGTTTCGCCAATCTGCGCGAATATACATTATCGCCAGAATGGGTTAAACTCATTGGAGAATTTCGCCCATATGGGCAAAACTTGGTCCAGTGACAAAAAAAATTTGGCAGTCTTCCTACCTCAAAATCGATATTTTCTTGAAAAATTCTTCAAAATGATCCATATCTACCTCCAAACTGTGTTCAATGTAAAATATTAGAGTTTTAGGGTAGAGAAAAGTTAGAGAGAAATTATTTAGAGAGAGAAAGAGGAATATAATAAATGAATTTTTTCACGCTATACTATAAATTCTTGAGTTGTATTTATTGACCTCCAACTTTTAAAATCCAAAATTTCTCTCTTCTCCCCTACCATGCTTCTTCTGCACTGCGTGAAATAGAGTTTTCTTTGATTGGTCGTTCTTCTCCACTGGCAACCCTAACCTATTTCACAAAGACCGAGCAAATTTCAACAACACCAGTAGGATAAGAAGGAAAGTGAGGGGAATAAAGCTAAAATAAAAGCAGATCAATCACAATATCAGGAGATTTATTTTCTTTTACCTCTTTGTTTTATTTTCTTTTCTCCCCACATTGAGGACAGTGTGATTCTAATTGTGGGGTGAGTTCTAGTTGTTCTTTATCGTTTTTAAAAGTGTTTATTTTTTGCAAAATACAAAAAAACTATCGAAAATTCCCAAAAACTCCACAAACATTGAAAATTTTTGAAAAATCTAAAAAATTGCTTTCTTTTAAAGTTACTTTTTGTAAATAATTGTTTTTATCATTCTTAAGAAAAAACCGAAAAGACTTTTCCTCTTTCTTTTCTTCACTAGAAAAGTATTAAAAGAGGTGTATTTAACTTGTTAAAACTTCGAATAGGCATAATATGTAGTTAACTTCTCATCCTCTTTTGTTTATGCCTTGTGACTCGATGGGTTTTATGCATTATGCTTTGTTTTTAGAAGTAGAAATTATGCTTCAAGAATCCTATGAAATTGTCTTATATGATTTATTTTTAAAGCATCATTCTAGAACTTGTTTTTACACACCTTGAAACAAAAAAATCTAGTTTTTGTTAACTCTAGAGATGACGGTCATAGGCATTCTTTGATCTATTTAATACTTTTCTTGCCTACCCTATATATGTTAAATCCTTAGTACCCTTCTTGAGCTTGATGCCAAGGGATTCGCTCCCTCTTTTCTTTGTCTTTCAACTCACATTTAAATATATATCCTCAATCGATGAGCTAATGATTCTATATCTTTGATTCGATTGGAGTTAGCATCACAGATAAGTGTGGGGAAAAAAGTGAGAAAAGAAAATTATGAGAGAAAGGGTATGTTTGGAAATCTATGTGAGAAAGAAATCAAACAAGAAGAAAAAATATCAAGGGAATGAGATGTTTGGAAGAAAAAATATGAGAAACCCTTTGTGAAAAACTTGAATTCTTTCAATCCTTTGTGGAAAAAAGGAAAAAAAAGTGGAAGATGAAAAAATAGTGAAAAAGAGAAAAGAGAATGAAAAGAAAGGGAAAAAGAATGAGTTCAAAAGAAAGATTTTATTAGACTTTTATCTCTCAATATCTTATATTTCCTTCATATATATACTCTCTTGATTTTTTTTCGTGATTGATGAGAGTTATATAGGTTTATGGGGTTGTAAGCATTGAATGAAAGATAGAGAGTGTTTAGAGAGATTTGAGTGAAAACGACTTAAAGGTTATATATCACCTTGAGTTTATTTCTTTTTTCGTTGCATTAGCTCGTATTCTCTTTCATTTTGTTACATCTTTACCTTCGTTTGAGAATCACTTATATTCCTAACCTAACATTACAAGCTTAAAAGTTTTATCTAATTTGGGGATGACTTTGACTAGTACTTGGAGCAGAAAGGTGTTGGAAAAATCAAGCATATAAAGTATAGTTTGATAAAGTGAATCATATGGTTTATTTTTTGAAATTCTTCTTGCATATTTTTGAAACTAAATATAAAGTTTGCACACACACACACACACACATACATATATTGCTGATTGTCATTGTGTTGGTTAATTTATAAGTTGTGCCTTGATAAGTTTTAGTAGTTTTTGTAACCTTTGACTATGTTTTGAAAGTGACGTTTCTTTGTTCTTTTATGGTTTTTGTTTTTGTAAGTTTGACTTGATAAAGTTTTTAGTGTGTGTTTTGTATGATCATATGGGTATATCCTCTGCAAACCCTCACGAGACCTTACTCGTCCTCTTTGGTAATTTAACGGTTTAAAAGGCTTGTTGCACGTGCTAAGTACAATCGTGAGACCTGCAAAAGTGGCTAGTTAGTTTTTGTTTTCTTTTCCTTGTTCGCTTTTAGCCCTTTGCTCGAGGACGATCAAAGCTTAAGTGTGGGAGAATTTGATAAAATCTACTTTTTACCCTCTCAAAGCATTATCATTTTATCGGTTATTGCGTTTAAATATTTACAAAATAGAGTTATTTGATCTTGTTTCTTCTCTTATTGTTATAAGTACCTTCGGAATAAAGATTTGTTGACAATGAACAAAAAAGAAGTACTTTGGAGCTGAAAAACAGAGAATAATTGACAAAATTAGATTAGCAGAACACAAGCACTATCCGGATTCGGATAGCAACTATCCTGGTTCGAATAGTGGGTCATCAATTGAAGAAAGAATCCCAGAGACTATCTGGATCTGGATAGTTCCACTATCCAGGTCAATATAGTTGCGCAGGGGTTACTATGCAATTTTTGTAACTTTTCCTTTCGTACATAGTTTTATTTCCCTTTATAATTTGATTCAAAAACCTTCTTAGAAAGGGATTAGATTAATTTTAGAATAATATTTGGAGATTTTCTCTAATATAAACCCCATTAAATACATTAATTCAATAGCTTAGGTCTCAGTTTGAGTACTATATTTTTGTGAAAAGGCCCAATTGAGGAGATTATTCAAGCAATTCGAAAAACGAGTTCGAGCAATTGCTAAGATCGTGGATCTTCAATCTTTTCTCATAAACTCCCTAAACTTATTCTTTTATATAAATTTATCTATGATTTTGTGCTTTAGAATTATGTTTAGCAGCTAATTTATTTTGTGTTTGAATGGGGATGAACCCTAATTTTCTTGGTGAATGTTTTATATCAATTCTTGTTTTAATTATCTAATTCTTGTTTGGTTGGTATTCAATTGTTATGATTTTTTATCGATTTACGTGTAATTGGTAATTTCGCAAGATTAATTGCACTCTGACCAAGGCAGATTAATCTAGGACATTAATTGAATAATAGGAATTGGTAATTGAGTAGGAATACTTGTTATGGTTCATTAAAATAACTATAACCTATAACTCGTTCATAATCAGGTTCGGGTGAGAAAGAATTCTTCTCTAAATGGTTAAGTAAATCGGAGGATCTTCGTCTAGGAATAGGGATCATCTGACATATGAGTGAGATCCAATTTTAATAATTTATTGCAATGATTTTCCAATTAAAATTAACTTAAGATTCTACGGGATTCTACCATTTAAGCACTACTTTCCAAATTTGTTTTTTAGAAATGTTTTAATTTATTTCTTATTTTGTTTAATTAATTTTTAGTTATTTCTTAATTTAAAACCTTTTCAAAATTTTTATTTAATTAAACAGTAGAGACGTAGTAAGTACTAGTGCTTGGCCTTCTCGAGAGTTCAGCAACCTGAGGACTTTCCTCACCATATTACACCGATAGGTACGCTTGCCTAAAAATGGAATTTTTTTAGGTTAGAAATCACACAACAAATGGTATGCAAAAGATGTTAGAAACAGTGGATGCAAGATTGAGGAACAAATAAGTAGAGATTGTTTAGCTGACACAATACGGAATGGAAAAAGTGGATCAAGCAGCACTACTGTTCCTTTTAATATTAGTTCAGCTAAGAAGAAGAATTAAAACAAAGGAAAAGCATTCTAGAAAATCTAGTAAAAGATCGAAAAGTAGTTCAGAGAAGGCCACAAAGAAAAGAAAGGAAAGTGGGAAACGATCGTCTTAAAGCATATTGGTATATTCTTATGTTAGTTTTCATTATTTTAATTGAAACTATTATAATGCTATATCTTAACAACTTTCTCCAAAAATTTTGTTTCGATAAAATGCAGGAGCAATTAAGATTCGACAGTCATAATCCAATGAATATTTGTATTGAACAAGGAGATTCACAAATGATACAAGTATTATATCTGCTTATGAAAAAGATTGATTCTACTGACTACTTTCATTGTGCATAGTAAATTAAGAACAATTTAAATTTATGCCGAATTTCTCAAATTCCATGCCTTCTTATTCACAAGTTGTAAGACATAATTTCATTTGATTTTTTATCTTCCCCTTTTTGCTTCTTCCATAATTTCTTAATGACTAAAATCATTATATGTCTAAATATTTTTTTTTTTTTTAAAAAAAGAAAGAAGGGAGCTTCCAGTACATATGACTTGAATGTGAGGAACCACATGCCTGAATATTCCTTATCACAACCATTTTTCTCAACACAGTTGTCTACACCATTTGTCCAGGTATGAATAGTTTACATAGTACAATGAATATTTCTGTTTAACATATTAATTTGAGTTTAACATTTTCATAGAGAATCATTTAACTTTTGATATTTCAATAGTATTTGATTTATAAGTAATAGGTGAAAAATAAATATTGTTGTTTTAGACATTTCACCATCTAAAACCTTATAGTTCTTTCTTAAAATTTCTTTTAGGGAAAAGAAGTGCCAATCATAGATGAAAGTCAAAACGCACATATGAAGAGTAAGTGAAGAGAGAAATACATCTACCCAATTCAATGAGACCATGATAGTGAGAAGACAGGATAAAGGTAGCAGTTTTTGAAATGTTTGATGATTTTATGAACCTTACTTATAGTGATCAGAATAGTTCATTTTCAAATTTTGTTCTTAATTCTTGCTTCTTTTCCCTTTCATCGAACTACAAGAAAAAAGGGGGAAAAGTCATTTGAAACTCTATTGGAAACTATATTATTTATTTTAGTTATTTTTTCCAAATTTGTAAATGTAAAACCCCTATTCTCATTGTCTAATATTAGCAAAAAACTTGTAGCATGTCTATTAAACTTAAAGAGACAAAAAAAAAAAAAAAAAAGATAAGTCATGCAAGCCTTATTCTAAGGTTATGTTGCTATTACAGACGGGAAAATAAATTATTTTCCTACAGGCCAAGGCATATGCAAACAACTTCAAGTGGAAAGGCCCTCCAGCACCAAAAGGTTAGAATTGAACAATTTTCCAGTTATTCCATTAGTATTGGCCTCAAGGAGTGTTAACTGTTTTTCTAGATCTTGATAACTATTGTTTCAAGTATTCTGTCATTTATTTCATTAAAGATGTCTCTCCTACAATGAAAATACTTGGAAAGGCATCATAACAAATTCTCTCTATTGGGTAAAAAGTAATCTATTTGAAACTTCACTCTTATTGAATTAACACTTATTAATAAAAATTAGATATTGTTGATGAGGTCAATGTAATTGAATATGTATTATGCTATTACATGTTCTACAATAACCCTCCATGCAATGGAGGAAAATAAAGTCCTATCATTGTGAAATCTTTGTTTCCAGTGCCTCATCTGAGATTCCATAGCCAAAATTGCACAGCTCCCTTGAGACAATAAGCTGTCAGAGTATGGTTCCAAGGTATGGATTTGTTGAGACACTAAGAGCCTATTCTTTATTACTTAAAATTAGCAGCGTTTAGCTTATTTTGAGTTATAAGTTGTTTTGGACCTATTCTTGACTACTCACTATATCTGCTTTTAGTTTAAAAAAGTTTGAAAAAAGCTATTTTGAAAAAGCTATTATGGGGGATGCTTTTTAAAACTACTTCTTCTTATTGATATTATTAATAATAAAATTGTTATATTAGTTGATTTAGAACAACTTTTTTATAAGCACTTGTTTTTAATTGCTTAAGAAAAGCATAAGCAATGGAGAACAAGGCCTAAGCTAAAATTTATCCTATGATTCAATCTCAACAAAATCAGATAGAGCACTCATTACATTACTCACAATTTTCTGCTTTGCTTCATCACTAATAGCACATCGATCAGAAAAGAGGATCATCTTCAACCACTGCTTGGCCATATTTGCATTGGAGTTCTATTTATTGTTTCTGATTATTGACATTTGGAACTGACATGTTGAAATGGATTGTGTTGAGCGTCAATGTCTTCTGCATGAATGTTTACAAATTTTGCTCAGAAATGGAAAAGATACAAAGCATTATCATGATGACATGAGATAATGTGATTACAATCTGAAGGACAACTCTAATAAGTGGTCAACAGAAACATACAAAAGGTCTACCAAGATAAGACAATAAAAATAGGAATAAGAGCTCAAATAGATGCACTCAATCTAGAAGGTCTTTCTCCAACTTCTTTGCATACAAATATTGTGAAGCCTAAAGGCACTCAATGAAAAAAAATGTTTCCTATCTAACAACTGAAGGCATACAAACACATGAATAATTCCTATAAGTTGGTGATTAGGCCTATTTAACTATGTTGTGAGTAATAGTTACCGTGTGTGTTAAGTAATGTGTGCTAGAAAACATAAATCAAAATAACACAAGAATTGGTAATGCAGTTCGGTTTAAGTCTACGTCTGCGGGGCACACCCAAAAAGAGATTCCAGTAAAATTGATAACACAGTACAAGAAAATACCTAACTCATTAACACATTTAGTGTTTTCCCTAGTGGGAAAAATACAAACTCCCTTTGCACACTACGTAGTTGAAATCCCTTCAACTCTTCAAGGCTTCCCCTTGGAATATGAATGCTTAGGCTTGAAACCCCTTCAAGCTTTCAATTCCGTTGAACAGCAGTGAAACTTTTTTCACAAGAAGTAAGATGATCTTCGATGAAAGGCCCAACGTGAACATTGTTGACACAGTCTTCTAACACAGGACAAGAATGGTCTATGCAAGATTCATTAAATCCATAAACTTCTCGATCTATGAATGCATAAACTGGAACTTCAAGTATTGCCATCATAAGCTTACAGCTATGAACTTTGATTGAATAAAAAACAATTGACCCTAAATTGTCTTCATAGTGTCTTTAAATACTTAGGGTTATTTTTTCTAATAAGGAATCCAAATCCTTCCCTTGATAAATATATCTAATCTTTAAAACATTGATTCCTTACTTAGTTTAGCTTCATAAACAGGTCTTGAATCTTTTAGGAAGTCAGTTTCCTAAACCAAGTACAATATATACAGAGAAGCTAGGATTCACTCAATCTCTAAAGATCCCAATGTTATCTTCTAGATCTTTAAACAATGCCAACATAATTCATCTTGACTTCAAGTGGGCCTATGTTGTGTTTCATGTTGCCTTGTCTCAACAAACTTACTCAGTCAACACAATATGGTCTAAGGCAAAAACCTTAACTATCTCCCTCTTTGGCATTGTTTTTGAGCAAATCTAATACACACAATAGTTATTATGAGCACATATTGACACCCAAATGCATATGCATACAATAGATATTCATTCTTTAGAACATTTATAATAGAATACCAAGAAGATCCAAACAAATTAAGCATAACAGTATAAACAAAAAAACTAACACAAGGAAACCAGATTATCCAAGCATAGGAAAAACAAATTATCCAAGACTTAACAAATAGGCCCATTATTAAGACCAACAAAATATCCAAGGCTATAACCAAATATGTTTAAAAGCCACACAGGGCTAACCAAGCATAAAAAAAAACTGAATTGAGTACCAAACTAGCTAATTGCATATGCTATGTTGTTACTCCTCCTTTAGCTCACAAACTATGCTAGAGGGAGCCTATCCTTGATCTTCTAAACCTGTGACTGAAGATGAATAATAGTGGCCATAAGACTATTCATATGGTTAGTGAAATTATCCATCTTGCTGAAGAATTTGGTGCTTGCAACTGCCAAAGCATTCTCCCATTGTGCGAACCTGCTGACTGCTTTCGACAGCTCAAAATCTGCAAATAGGAGAGGGGACTCCTTGGCTTTGGAAGATTTAGGAGCAATAGCATGGAAAGGAGGAGGTGGAACCACTTTGCAGAATGATACCTCAGGAGCTGGAACAGCAGAAGTGGGCTTAGTTTGAGGAGTAATTTTTCTTGGAGGATTGCTGTCGTGTAGTCCTGGCAGATGGTACTGGAACAGTATGTGTGGGAGAATATGGCACAGCTCCATATGGCATGCTTTTTGCATCATTATTAACTCCATCTCTCTGTACCAGGAATCAAAAGACAGTGATAAATCCTTGCAGCCGAAAACAAGTTAAGTAATTAGACATAGAGAGGGCAAAGAAAAAGTTCTAGCTTTCTTCTAATCCAACTTCCTCATTATATTCTTAAAGATCACATTACAAAGATTGAACTTTTTCTTGGTGATTAGGGCATAGAGAAGATGAGCTCTTTCTTTTAGCACAACTATCATATTTGTGGTTGAAATCCAAATGATATAACATAGTCTAAACAATGCATTGCAAGCTGGAAGAATTTGTGAAGCGCCAGGTTTGTTGTTAGCTTGCTATGTTGCCTTCTTGTCTCTTCTCAGCTCACAAGCTAGCTTGTTCCAGTCTACATCCCCTGCAAGGCTAGTGCCTTCTATTTCTTCATAATGTGGACAGCTAATAAACGATGCAATGTTTCTTGTGGTGAAAGCAAACAATGTACCCCTCACATAAATAGCTCCAAAAGCAGGGTTAGTACTATCATCAACACCATTAGATAAATTTGCATAAACTTCTATTACCAAATTTTTCATTGTACTTGGAAAAATATATGGCCATCTCTACACACCTCATGCCATTGAGAATCTCCAAAGTATTAAACATGGCAAGAGTCTGCTGATCTATCCTCTTCTCAACTGCAAACCCCTTGGACTCAAAGTCCTTCATTCTTAAGACAGTGTCATGCATTTGAAAGTGATGATTTAGGGGAACTTGAGATTGAGCAGCATGAGAGACAGAGGTTTTAGACTTTGTATTCTTGGGTAAAGGGGTGAATTCTGTAGATAATGGGAAGCCCTTGTTTTTTTCTTTCCTTTCCCTACAGGATCAGAGACAGCATCACAAGTAGCCCCTATGATTTCACTATCGAACTCATAAGATTGAGCCACATCTTCTTCAGGGTTCTAACCTTTATTTTCTTCTTCCATTAGGACAACATAAACAATTTCTTCATTCAAAAATGGTAACTGTAAGCCCTAAGGGCACATTTATAATATTTTGACTATGATTAACTTGGGCTTTGTGTTAAGTAGAAATAATTTTATATAGAAGAACAAAAGATGCACAAGAAAAGTCTCAAGGGTAATCTATATAGAAGCAAAGATCACTCAAGACAACAAGAGCTTATGAAGATGATGTGATCAAGTTGAACACCTTGAAACAAGAAGATTAGTAAGGGGTATCCTTAAGGTGACTTTGTAAAACTTCGTAACTCATCTCTTTGATTTTTGATCAAGTATGGTAGCTCCTTGGAAGAAATATCTTTTAAAACTATACTTGAAGAACTAAGTATTCTTGATAAAGTTTTTGATGCTTTAAATGGATTACTTATTTTAGGGATATCAAGAATACATGTTTTGAAATGTGAAGAAAATTCACAATTTTTTTAAGGAAAACTAGTTGTCTAATTTTTCTATGATATTCAAAAAAGGGTCATCCGATTTTAAAATCGGTCATTCGATTTTTTTCAAAGGAATAGAAAAATTGGTCGTCTGATTTTTCAAGTTATAGAAAAATCGGTCATCCGTTTTTAAAAAAGTTCATCCGATTTTCTTAAGTAATTTAAAATTCAGTCTTCCTGTTTCAAAAAGGGTCATTTAATTTTCTGTTTATAAGAAAATCGAACATCTATTTTTGAAAACTGGTCATCCAGTTTTCACTTTTACTATGAAAAAATGATTGTTGCTTTGACAGTAACGGCTAGTTTTTACCTTCATATATAAATTGATATTTTGATCAGATATGAATGCTAAGTTGTTGGAGATCATTTAAAGAACATTTAAAAGAGCTTAAAAGTATATTCTTCAAATCATCTTTATCTCACAAAAACAAAAAGAAAAATTTTCTTGGAGCTTCATTATTGATCATCTCTCAAAGAAGAATAAAAGAGGAGCTTGTAGAATCAAATATTGTGTTGTATCTTTCTCTTCTCAAGCTCATTTGGTAACATTGTTCCATCCTCACTCTTCTTTATTATCTTGTGATCAAAGGTTTGTGGAAAATACTTTGGATGATCCTTTGATTATTTTTGTATTGTTGTGTTGTGTAATATTTGAGGTTTTGGTGGAAAACCTTTGAAGGTGTCCTCATTGTATATTGTGTAAATAACTTTAGAAATAGTGAATTTGTGAAATCCTTGAGTTGAGTCTCAAGGTAGTGGATGTAGCTCTTTGAGTGAGTGAACCACTATAAATATCTTGTCTCTTCTCTTTGTGACTTATATTTCCTTTTTATGTTAGTTGTATAATCCTTGATCTTGAAAGTGATTTTGTTTGGTTAGGAATTTTATTAAAAAGAGTTATTAAATTCTTCTTCAAAAAAAATCGCAGGTTTTAATTTTTAAAATTGCTTGAAAAGTGTTTTATTAGCCAAAAACGCTATTCACCCCCTCTAGGGTTTTTCAGTAACAAAGCAATAGGAGTAAGGACAAAAGAAAAATGATGCACAGGATGAGTATCAGGTGGCAAAACTTCATAATTCAAATTAATGATAATAGGAAGAGGATGTATATATATATATATATATAACAAAAAGTAACAAGGAACATGAGCATGTATCATAACTCAAAGTTCGAACAGCCAAACAGTTGAGACTTGCATAAGATCCATAGCAGGAAAAACCCTAGCTTTGGCTAAAATCAATGACAAAGCAGGAAAAAGAGATCTCCATTACAAAGATACATACCTAGAGTAAGACATGGAGATATTACCAGAGAAGTTGTGGTGGCCGCTAATGATACTGCTATAAAGTTGCAAGTACTAGAATACCCAGGCGATGCATAAGCCAGAGCCGGTGATGGAGCATTCCCAGAAGATCCGACCAAGAGATAGTGATAGTTCTCAAAGGTCATTCGCCAGCCACTGAAGAGGGTCGAGATAATATACTTACAAGGAAGATTGATTTTTTTTTTTTTTTTTTGTTCACAAATGAAGCCGTTCTTCAGAATGAGAAAACCCAAAGACCTTGGGAGCAGATTGAGTTGTTACTCTCAGAATTTAAATTGATTTGATTTATAAGAATTTGGAAGTTCAGTAACTTGAGAGAGAGAGAGAGAGAAAGAGAGAAAGAATCCATATTTCAAGGCATGAGTTTCAATACCAATATGGACTCTGTTTTCTTCCTGCCAAGTACAATAGAGTTGTGTTGTGTTAGAGATGGTTGTTGATCACACAACATGATTCAGCTAGTCTTGTCAGAAGAGAATACCAAATATATGTGTATATATATATATATATATATATGAAAATAGAGAATACCATAATACTAAAGAACTACTTATAGTAACGAAATTCAGAGCCCATGTGACATTTTCTTATTTTCCACACATAAAAACAGAAAGTATACAGAGCATGTTTAGAGAACACAAATTTCCAAGGCCTGTCGAAGTTCTTCAAACCTCATAGCATCCAAAGGTTTTGTCAGAATGTCTGTTATCTGCTTCTGTGTTCAGAAATATTCCAATTCAACAGCACCCTGTTCTACCAACTCTATGATAAAGTGGTGTCTTATATCAATGTGTTTGGTCTTACTATGTTGAACTAGATTTTTGGTGATGTTGAAAGCACACGTGTTATCATAGTACATGATCAATTGTTGTTGTGTGATGCCATAGTCATTCAACATCTGTTTCATCCAGAACAGTTGTATGCAACAACTCCCAGGAACAATATATTCTGCTTCAGCTACTGGAGTGAAATACAGTTTTACTTCTTACGGCACCATGATACCATGTTGTTTCTAAGAATAAAAAAGAACCTCCATAAGTACTCTTCCTATCATCAAAATCTCCTACCCAATCTGCATCACTATATCCAAGTGTGTTGTTTAGTCTTTGCAATCGAATATCCCATGGTGTGTAGTCCCATTGACATCTCTCAAGAAACGTTTGATAGCCTTCTTATGAGACTTCTTAGGATCAGCTTGATATCTTGAACATACTCCTACTCTGAAAGCTATGTCTGGCCAACTTGCTGTCAAATATAGTAGGCCTCCTACATGCTCCTATACTCATTGTAAGCCCTAAGGGAAAATTTATAATGTTTTGATTATAATTAACTTGTTCTTTGTGTTAGATAGAAATAGTTTTATATAGAAGAACAAAAGATGCACAAGAGAAGTCTCAAGAGTAATCTATATAGAAGCAAAAGATCACTCAAGACAACAAGAATCAATGAAGATGAAGTGATCAAGTTAACACCTTGAAGACAAGAAGATTAGTTAGGGGTGTCCTTAAGGTAACTTTGTAAAACTCCCTAACTCATCTCTTTGATTTTTTATCAAGTATGGTAGCTCTTTGGAGGAAATATCTTTCAAAAACTATACTTGAAAAAATAAGTATTCTTGATAAAGTTTTTGATGTTTTTAAATGGATTTTTATTTTAAAGAGTATCAAGAATACATGTCTTGAAATGTGAAGGAAAGTACAAATTTCCAAGGACAACCAGTTGTCCAATTTTTTATTTCTCAAAATGAAGGGTCATCCGATTTTTTCAAGGGAATGAAAAAAATAGGTCGTCTTATTTTAAAATTGGTCGTTCGATTTTTAGAGGTATAAAAAAATTGGTCACCCTCTTTTAAAAAGGATCAACCGATAAGTGAATTAAAAAACCTGTCTTCCTATTTTGAAAAGGGTCATCAGATTTTCTATTTATAAGAAAAATCGGACGTCCAATTTTGAAAACTCCATTTAAATGACCGTTGCTCTGACAGTAACAACTAGCTTTTACCTTCACCTATAAATTGATTTTTTGAGCATCTATAAATGATCAAGCAATTGAAAAACATTTATTACAAAATTGAAGAGCATTAAAGAACAATACTTTTAATCTTATTCATCTTACAAAAAGAAAATCTCCTTGGATTCAGTTTTTATCATCATTCAAAGAAGGAGAAAAGAGGAGCTTGTAGAAACAAATATTGTGCTTTATCTTTCTCTTCTCAAGCTCATTTGGTAACATTGTTCCATCCTTACTCTTCTATTTTCTCTTGTGATCAAAGGTTTTGTGAAAAACCCTTAGGGTGATCCTTTGACAATTTAGTTTTTGTATGTTGTGTAATCTTTGAGGTTTTAGTTTAAAACCCTTGAAGGGTGATCCTCATTATGTATAAAAATTATTGGATTTGTGAAATCCTTGAGTTGAGTCTCAAGGTAGTGGATGTAGCTCTATTGAGAGAGTGAACCACTATAAATTCTTTGTCTCTTTTCCTTGTGGTTTGCCTTTTACCTCTATGTTTAAAGTTTAATACTTATTTATAAAAGAGATTTTGTTTGGCTAAGCATTTTATTAAAAAGGGTTATTAAATTCTTCTTCAAACAAAATCTGAGGTTTATATTAAAAATTGTTCAAAAAGTTTTCAAATTAGCCAAAAACCTTATTCACCCTCTCCCCCCCCCCCTGCGCCCCCGGTTTTTCACTCATGTTGATCAACACTTGTCCTTTTCTTATCTTTAGTGATCTTTGAACTTATAGGTGTTGTTTCCAATTTACCATACTCGAAGACAAACTTCTTTACGAAATTGTGAGCATATGCTTGTGATAGGAAAATCCCTTCTTTCATGTGTTTGACTTGTAAACCAAGAAAGAAAGTTTGTTCCCCAATCATACTCATCTCAAATTCAATCTGCATGGACCTAGTGACCTCCTCCATAAGTTCGTGTGGCGTTGAGCCAAACACTATATCATTAACATAGATTTGTGCAATCAACACATGATGAGTTGTCTTTCTTATAAACATAGTATTTTTTGCACCATCTCTCTTATACTGTTTGTTTAAAATATAGCTAGTTAGTCTTTCATACCATGCCCTTGGGGCTTGCTTCAACCCTTACACAAGTTTCTTCAACTTGTAAACATGATTGGGGTATTCAAGGTCCACAAATCCCTATGGTTGTTGAACATATGCTTCTTCTTTTAGTATGCCATTTAAGAATTCACTCTTGACATCCATTTGTTGCAACATGAAGTTCCTTGCACAAGCAAAGGCAACCAACAGTCTCTCTGATTCGTGTCTCATAACAACGACAAATCTTTCTTCGGAATCAATGCCCTCTACTTGCATATATCTTTGGGTAACCATTCTTGTTTCATTCTTTTAATGTTATCATTCTCATCTGTCTTGTTTATGAAGATCCACTTGGTCCGTATTACATTCACTCCTTCAGGTCTAGGCACAAGTTCCCAAACATCATTTCTTTGAAATTGGTGAAGTTTCTCTTGCAAGTCTTTAATCCAGTACTCATCCAAAATAGCTTCTCTAACATTCTTTGGTTCTAGAGTAGATGTGTAGCATGCCAGAGCAATCAATCCTGCCATTTCACGGTAGTCAACACGTCTTATTTCTTGTTTTCCTTCCTTCTGAGATATCACCAATGATTGCCTCTGTAAGATGATTCTTCCTCGCTCTAGATTCACCTATTTTCAGTTCAGCAACTCTCTTAGTCTCTGTGTTATCCACCTTTAAGTCATTATTCTGACTAGTTTGATTGTCACTCACTGAAGTTGCTATATCAGGCAAGTTGTCATCGTGTTCAATGCTTGTGTTCTTGCCTTTATCTTGATCAGATTCAGCATCCTCAACAGTAACATTCAGAGATTCCATCACAACACCAGTTCGTTTGTTGAAAACACAACAAGCATGACTATTTTAGGAATATCCCAGAAACAGTCCATCACTTCGTCCATCAAACTTCGTAGATGTTCCCTGTCATTCAATACATAACACTTGCTACCAAAGACATGAAAGTAATTCAACCTGGGTTTTCTTCCTCTCCAGATCTCATATAGAGTTTTCTCTATTAGTGGTCTTAGATAAACTCTTTTGATGATTGGTACTTGTGTTAACTACTTCTGCCCACCAGTTGTCTGCCATGTTCTTTGCATTTAACATCACTCTAGTCACGTCATGTATTGTTCTATTCTTTCTTTCAAAATCCCCTTTTGATGAGGTGTCTTAGGTGATGAGAATTCACGTTTGATGCCATAACCCTCACAAAAATCTGAGAATAAACTATTCTCAAATTCTTTGTCATGATCACTTCTTAAATGTGTGAGAATTGACCCTTTTCCATTTGAATACTCAAGCAAATACTCCTGAAGGCAGATAAGGTGTCAAACTTGTTTCTAAGAAAGTCTATCCCTATAAATCTTGAGTAATCATCAACACACACCAATGCGTACTTCTTTTCTCCAACTCTTTCAGTTTGTGTTAGACCGAACAAATTGATGAGCATGAGTTCCAAGACTTATGTTGTAGGGATGTCCTTTATCTATGAGTGTGGAAGTTTGGTGGGCTTTCTTGTTTTACAATCTCCACATATAACTTTGTTCTGCTTACCAAACATAGGTATGCCTTTGACTATCGCTTTGCTTCCAAGTTGATTTAACAATTTATAGTTGACATAACCAAGTCTTTTGTGCCATAGTTCCCTATCATGCAATTTTACTTCCAAGAACTCTGATCCTATCATAGTTTTCATCATACAGAAGTTATTTGAAGTTCTTTTTTCATGTTATGATGAATTTTCCATTATCTCTAGTGACATAACATCAATGTTTATCAAAGTGTATATATAAATCATCACCACACAACTAGCTAACACTGATAAGATTTTTCTTCATTCCTTCAACATGTGTGACCTTCTTCAATCTTGGCATTCCTTCAATATTCAATGTGCCATATCCCATAACCTTGTTTTGTAAAACATCTCCAAAAGTGATAGTTCCTAATCTGCTTTCAATACATATTATGTGAGATACCTCTTTTTCCCGATCATATGTCTAGAGCACCTGCTATCCAGATACCAAATACAACTCATGTTGACAGACAATGAAAGACGTGCAACATTTCCCTTTAACTCATCCTTCCTAATCTAAATCTACCGTGTCATTTTCTCACCTTTAGCATAGCTAGGAACAAAAGCTTGTATTTTTTTACCTTGTCTGAGATCCTCGTTTCTACGGTTACATTGATGCCAAACATGACCAATCATCCAGGAATACCTGCATACAAGATTTGGTCTTCTTGACTTATATCTGTTCAGTAATCTTTTTTTCTCAATATTAGTTAAGTTTGCCTTCTGAAATGTTCCTTCACTGTTTCCTGTTGTCCAAACTGTGTTGATATTTGGTCTCTCAATATTACTTCTCACTGTGTGACCTAAGGTCTATTTTCCAATAACATACCTAGACCAGTTTTTAGACCAGCAAGCCTTCCTGCTAGAGTATCTCATCCAATTTTTCTTTTCCCGTATTCATCCGTGCAATTCCAGACTCAGCATGTTGCAGTCTTTCAGTGACATCTTTAACTTGAGCTATAAGTTCATAATTTCTTTGTTCAAGAACTTCTTTCTACTTTAGGGTGTCATGCAATTCCTTCTTTAGTTTGTTGCTTATCACAACTAAGTCAATCCACTTAAGATACATCATATTGTACCTCTCTTGAATTTCCTCATAGGATATTTTTTCAACAATGTAAAGTAAATCATCATCACTAGCACTATCTACAACATGAAGAGAAGTATCTTTTAAGTTAATCACAACATTGAAAGCCATTGTATCACTAGATTCACTATTATCCTTATCATCATAATCAGTTTCCACCTTCTTATCTTCATCACTTAGAGTAGTGTTGAGTGATTTATTCTTTTTTATTGTGCTGACACACTTAGCCTGTACGTGTCCAAATCATTCACACTCTCTGCATTGAATCCCTTTTCCCTTTAATACTGGATCATACTTCTTATCACTGCGAACTTCTTTTCTCTGTCTGTTGACATTCTTCCTGTCTGTGTTATGACTATATAGACACATTGAGGTCTCAGATTCTTGCTGGATTTTCGAAGAAACTTTCCAAAATCTTGTGTAAGCATCATAATCTCATCCTCAAAGTGATTAGGTGCATTGACTCCAGTTTTTAAGGCCAGCCCTTTGTCTTTTGATTGTGTGGTCATGTTCATCTCATAAGTTGTCAATGACCCAAGAAGATCATCAAGTGTTAACTTGGTTACATCCTTTGCCTCCTCAATGGCTGCTACCTTCATGTGAAAGCTATTAGGCAAAGACCTCAGATCTCTTCAGCATACTCTTCTCCTAGCTGAAAGGTTTCGTTAGCAATATCTCTCAATTTTCCGCTGAACATAGCAATATTGTCATCCTTTTGTATTTTTGTTTCTCTAACTGTGTGGTTAGCATCTGCAATTTAGATATCCGTATCAAGCTTGTGCCTTCATGTACCATTTGTAGAGTATCCCATGCTTTCTTAGCAAAGATGCATGTGGAAATCAGCTTGAATTGTTCCTTATCCAAACCAGCAAATATGGTGTTCAGTGCTTTTGAATAAGCTTGAGCAGTCTTTCGTTTAGCTTCACTCTATTCAGCTCTTGGTTTCAGCACTTCCTTAGTTATCCTTGTTGCATCATCTTAGTTGGTTCTTTCAATTCAGTCTCAACATCTTCTTAAGCAATTTCATCCAAAGACTGAATGAAGATCCTGATCTTTATCTTCCAGTAAGCATAGTTAGTACCCTCAAGGAGAAGAGGACATGTCATTGATCTGCCTTCTTTAGTTGTCATGATGGCCTTAGTCCCAACTTCCCCCGATCTCACTTGCTAATTAAATAGCCCAACACGTAGGTGCCACGCTCTCATACCACTTGTAAGTTGGTGATTAGGTTTATTTAACTAGGTTGTGTGTAATTTTTACCTTGCTTTATTAAGTAATGTGTACTGGAAAACATAAATCAAAATAACACAGGAATTGGTAATGCAATTCGGCCTAAGACTACATCGCGGGACCATGCCCAATAAGAGATTTCACTAAAACTGATAATATAGTATAAGAAAAACACTTATCTCATTAACATATCTAGTTTTTTCCCTAGTGGAAAAATGCAAACACCCTTTGCATACAATATACTTGAAATCCCTTCAACTCTTTAAGGCTTACCCTTGGAATATGAATGCTTAAGCTTGAACTCCCTTCAACTCTTCAACTTCGTTGAACAACAGTGAAATTTCTTTCCCAAGAAGCAAGATAATTTTCGATGAAAGGCCCAGTGTTGAACGCTACTAACAAAGTCTTTTAACAAATGACAAGAACGGTTATGCAAGATTTATTAAATCTATGAACTTCTCAATCATGAATGCATAAATTGGAACTTCAAATGTTGCCATCAAAAGTTTAGAGTTATGAACTTTGAGTGCATAAAAAATGGTTGACCCTAAATTGTTTTCATAGTGTTTTTAAATAATTAGAGTTATTCTTTCTAATAAGGAATCCAAATCCTTTCCCTTGCTAAAAATATTTAATCTTCAAGAGATTTGATTCCTTACTTAGTTTAGCTTCCTAAGCTAGTCTTGAATCGTTTAGGGATTCAATTTCCTAAACCGTGCGCAATATATATATAAGGAAGCCAGGATTTGCTCAATCTCTAAAGATCCCAAAGTTATCTTCCAGATCCTAAAACAATGCCAACAATTTCTTTTAATACATGTCTTCTAAAATCTCAAAGGTGAGATATATCTTCTAATTTATCCCTAGATACAGCTAACAACAATGTTCATCAAACAATAAAATAGTGATGAATATGTTAAAAAGAATATTTCATATGAGCATTACAACCACAACTGAGATATGTTCACTAGACCTCTAGAGAGGAAAACAAAGTAGTGGTAATGTAACATAAAACTAGGGGTGCTGACATTCAACAGGATCAGCAGCTTGGATGTTCCAATTAACAATGTCAAAGCTGACCATTAAAAGCATAGATAAAAACCTATTATTAGAATCCTACCTAATTTTCCTGAATAGGTTAAACAATATCATGATTCAACATAATTTACAACATAATTTAAAGGCTTCACATTATGCTTCACAAGAATAGAGGAGACTTCACCCATTGAATACTTTGAAGAAACAGAGGTTTGAGTGGCAGGTTTACATTAGGGACATAGACAAAACTATGATTACCATGGCTGATTTTTTATAGAAAGCATAGGGTGTAGGTATGATAGAAAATAATAAATATCTCCCAATTGTTTCATTTAGAGTAAATATTATTTTTAGTCCCAACATATTTACTTCGTTCAGGTTTGGTCCCTAACAAATAGTTTGATCATTTTTGGTCCTCAACTAATTTATGGGCAATCTTTTTGGTCCTTTTAGATTAATTCTGGTCACTTTGATTTGTGGTCAATAATTTCTCTCCGGTTATGTTAAAATTAAAAAGGATAAAAATAGAAATTCACACGACTCAAGTAAAAAAAAAAGAAAAAAAGGAGTTTTTCTTTTTTTTTTTACTTGACTTGTGTGAATTTCATTTTTACCCTTATTATTTTTTCCTAAATTTGCTGAAATTAATCACAAAGGATAAAACATGTTACTCATAAATTAGTAAAAACATTTGTTAAGGACTAAACGGAAACAAGGTAAATATATTATTGGGAGCCAAAAATAACATTTAGCCTTTCATTTATAAGTAAATTGTTTTAAACATAATAGGCTTTACTGCACTGAAACTCACTGATCTCGCCATCAAAGGGAATCAAGAACGTCCAGTACCAGGATCCTCACTTCAAGTTATATTCTCTATACATTTTTGCAGGAACTGGAACTCTTTTCACAAAAAAACACAAGTGCATACTTCTCTGAAGCACTTCCACCTACAGCACCATATTAAGACATTTCCTCAGACTGTCGAATGACTTTTTGGGAAATCCAATTCCAGAATTTCAAATAGAAAAATTCCCCAAATCCAAATAAGGAGCAAAAAGCAAGAAAATCTCGAAGCATAGAAACAAAAGATGTAATTAAAAAAGCAGATCTTGGAAGGAGGAAATGAGCAGCAAATGGGAGAATTTGTTGGAGAGAGTCCGATTGGTCTAGAGACCCTTAAAAAACTAATAAACAAAAAGAAAAATTAAAACACATAAAGTAAGAAAAAAATTAAAATTAAAGAATAATAAGTGATTAGGGAGAGAGAAAAAACTCCCTAGAGGGTCGATCCTCCCTCTCTACCTCCACCGCCACCTGTGCCCTGGACTAGAATTAGGCGCCCATATATCTTTGCCATTATTAGCTCTTTGCAACATAGTGTGTCTCTAATGTCTGTCAAGGCATCCGAGTGTTGGATTTGTCTTATCTGCATTTGTTCTAGGGTGGCGCGGATAGAGGAGTCCTAGTCATCATACTCTTTACCACTACCCTCGGTTTCCTCTTTATCATCCTCGTCCTCTTTCTCATCAGCCACTACTTTCCCCCTGCAGCAGTTGGGTTTTGTACATATATGACCAAAGTCCTCCCGCCGACTTAGCCCCGATCTAGCTATCGACCTCTTTTCGGTTTTACTATACTCAAATCTTCTCCGTGAGGTGGTGTCGCCATCGATTATATCGAAGGAGGTAGTAGTGAATTTCTCCTTACCTAAAAAATCAATCTCAAAATGTCGAAAAATATCCATGAATAGCAAGGGATAATTAAAGGCATGGAATTTCTTGTTGGTGTTAACTGTGTCACGCATGCAATGAATTAAAATACATGGAAGATTTACCGGGGACGAGTAGAGGAGCTTGTTTAAAAGGTATATATCTATGATTCTTAGTTCATTCAGACTTTGCGTGATCAAGGGACTAGATTTGTACCAATGAGATCAGAAATGCCTCACATTCTAAGGGAAAGATCATTAGCATTCCTAATCGTCCTAAACTGTCCGGTGTTTGGTCTAGGATGAATTCCTACTCTAAGGCTTGCCTCGCTAGATTTTCACGCTTCACCACCTAAGATAATGTGTTAGGTGGAGCCAAAGGTAATTGTTGGACCCTCATTAGGAATAGAAGTAACATGGGCAAGGAGGGTCCGATCAAGAGTTATGTTCACTTCCATAACAGTGGTTTTGACAGTTATGAGGTCTTTGTTGTTCTTTTGGGTCATGTTGATGTAAAATTCTTTAACCAATGAAGGGTAGTAAACTCCACTCCTAGAAATCGTCATACCCCACCCTAGACTCGTGAAAAGGTTAGAAATTTATAATTGGTTGTCTAAGGTGGTATCTAAAGTTCGTTCTGGTTTAATTCTACCAGTTTTCCTAGTTTCGAAACTGTTTTATTCGGCTTATTAGTTATACAATCGAGAAAGGCAGGAATAAGGGGGTCAATTTTAGGAGAGCTCGGGTTAGCATTCCGATCTCTTTTCGAATAAGCAGAGACGGCCATTTTTCTAGCACAATGACTAATGGAGGGGAAGGGTTGGAATGCAAAAAATGGTATTAACACAAAAGACAACATAAGGGACAACTGCGATAAAGTGCACAAAAAAGGTAAAAGAACTTCTAAACATAGAGAACTTAAGTAAAAACATAGCCCGTGTGTAATGGTGTACAGTTTATGCAATTAAAGAAAAAGGGCTGCGCCCCCAAAAATAGATACACGAAAATTAGCCAACATAATAATAGCTCAAAAACAAACAATAATGAAGGACTCAGGTTGCACCCCTACAATTAAGTTCAACAATTAAATAAAGAAGAAGCGGTAAAAACAAACTTATCACAGTTTGTTTTTAAAATGATCCGTTTCTACTAGAGTACCAAAATTGGATGTTTTAATATTAGGTCGACCCTTCTTCCTTGATTTAGGAGAAGCACTCTTCTCCTCACTTTTTAAGTTCTTTGGTCTTTCAGATGGGGTAACTTGTTTTCTTGAAACGAAAGAGGCACATTATGATTAATATGATCTATAAGAAACAGCATGTCATTATTATTAGAAGAGAAGGTTGGAGATATCAGGAATTTAAAGACTACTTCATCATCTCCAATCTTCATACTTACTTTCCCTTTATCTATATCGATTAAGACTTTCAAAGTATATAAGAAGGGTCGACCTAATATTAAAGGGAAATCGACATCCTCTTCCATGTTGAGGATCACAAACTTTACGGGAAAAATAATGTCTTTAACTTTAACCAAAACGTCTTCTATAACCCCTCTAGAATGTATTGTACTTTTATTCGCTAAGCTTATGTACATTCTAGTTGGTGTTGGCTCTTCTAAACCTAGCTTTTTAACCATATTATAAGACATAATGTTTATGCTAGCGCCTTGGTTGGCTAACGCTTTATCAATAGAAAAACTTAATATTACCGAATATTCTTCACTCAAAGTGTATGTCGATGCTTTATCTAATCTCCCTTTTTTTTAAAGCATCTCCTTAAGATATTTTGCTTATTTAGGTACCTGTAGAAATAAATCACAAAGAGGTAAGATAATTTTTAATTTCTTAAAGATATCAATATACTTTCTCATCTCGTTTTTGCTTCTATCCCGATCAAAGGCCATCGGATAATAGATCTTGGGCTTGTATCTTTCAATTTCTGGCCTCTTAGTAATCTTTTCTTGGCCTTCTTGAGATGTGGAGATATTTAGTGCCTCAGTCTCCTCTTTCTTGGAGCTTATCTCTTGAGTCACCACCATTGTTTCCTTTTTAGGAAGCTCTTCATTGTAGATTATTGAGATAGCATTTACGTGCTCTCTTGGGTTTACCTCTATGTTGCTCAGAAGAGTTCCTTGAGTCTCTTGGAGACTAGCTTAGCAATTTGACCAATTCGGGTTTCCAAATTCCAGATGAAAGTATCTTAATTTTGCATTATTGCGTCATTGCATTCATGAATTTGATGAGCATGTTTTCGAGATTGAACTTTGGTGGTTGATTCAAATGAGGTACATTATAGAGCAAAGATTGTGTAGGTCTGCGATTTTGAAATCTCGGAGGATTTTGAGGTCTTTGTTGCCCTTGATTGCTCCAAGAGAAATTCAGGTGGTCGCTCCATCCAAGGTTATAGGTATTGGAATAAGGATTTCCTTTGCCTATTTCCTTGGATTATATCAACTTGCACCACAAAAGCATCCATACTTAGGCACTCATGATTAGGTTTCCTTCCATTGCAAAAATCTCAAAATATTGCTTGTTGTGGGCCTATTGATGCCATATTTAAATTTTCAAATTTTTTATCTATCATGGCAGCCAACCTTGACTCTAAATGTGTTAGTGTATCTACGCTATGTACTCTCGCGGTTTTTGCCCTTGTTCTTGGGCCCCCCCAAGTATAACTATTTAAAGCGATCTGTGCAATCAGGTCATATACTTGTTAGGGTGTCTTGCTATCGATGGAGCCGCCGGTGGAAGCATCTATGAGTTGTCTAGCTCCAAAGCTAACATTGTTTATAAAGGATTGGATTTGGATTCCCAAATCTAAACCATGATGAGGACGTTTCCTTATCAATTCTTTCCACATTTCCCAAGGTTCGTATAGACTTTCCCAATCAGCTTGTTGGAACGAGAGGATTTCATTCCTCAATTTTGCAGTACGACCCGGGAGAAAGTACATCCCAAAGAACTTTTCTGCTAAACTCTCACGTTGTGATGGACCCCAAAGGTAATGATTTGAGTGACGACTTCGCCTTATTCCTTAAAGAGAATGGGAATAGATGAAGTTTTATTGCATCCTTCGATGCTCCGTTGATCTTGAAAGTATCACATACCTCCAAGAAATTGGCAATGTTTGCGTTGGGATCTTCGTCTAATAGCCCATTGAATTGCACATTGAATGATGTTAGGCTTAATCTTGAAATTGTTGGCGTCCACCGTCAATCTTGTTCTGCTCGGCTCGTCCAAGTAATGGACGGTCTAGCATAGTTTGTCATCGTACATTTTGCCATTTGTGGTGGTGGTGGTGGTGGATCCCTCGAGTCCTCCTCTTTTGCCTTGTCTAGAAACACTAATGTCATTTTGTCTGCCGTACTAAAATTGATACCGCGGTTCTCGTGTTCTAGATCAAATTTAGCTAATTCAACCCCTTTAGCAACGCAGTATAAACTAGTAAAAAAGAACCTACAACAAAGCGATTACAAAATTGGTGAATTTGTGAGAATAGAAAGAGAAAAGAAAAGAAAATCCAAACAAAAGCCATAATCCAGTAAAGGAATAAAAACAATTAAATCAACAAATAAATAGCGTTCCTAATGTTACCGTCCCTGACAATGGCGCCAAAAACTTGTTGTGTGGTTTCTATCCTAACAAAATTCCACTTTTAGGCAACCGTACCTATCGGCGTAATTATCGAACTCTCAGGACGTCCAAGCACTAGTATTTACTATGTCTCTACTATTTAATTAAATAAAAATTTTCAAAAGGTTTTAAATTAAGAAATAACTAAAAATTAATTAAACAAAAGAAGAAAGCAACTAAGACGTTTCTAAAAAGAAAATTTGTAAAGTAGTGCTTAAATGGTAGAATCCCCGTAGAACATTAAGTTAATTTTAATTAGAAAATGATTGCAATTAATTATTAAAACTCGTCCATTGGATCTCACTCATATGTCGGATAATCCCTATTCCTAGGCGAAGATCCTCCGATTCACTTAACCATTTAGAGAAGAATTCCTTCTCACCCAAACCTGATTATGAACGAATTATAGGTTATAGTGAGTTTAATGATCTAGAAATCATAACAAGTATTCCTACTCAATTACCAAGTCCTATTATTCAATTAACACCCTAAATTAATCTTCCTTGGTCAGAGTCTAATTAATCTTGCGAAATTACCAATCACGTGTAAACCGGTAAACAATCACAATAATTAAATAACAACCAAATAGGAATTAGATAATTAAAACAAGAAATTCATATAAAATACTAACCAAGAATTCTAGGGTTCATTCCCATTCAAATACAAAACAAATTAGCCGCTAAACATAACTCTAAATTATAAACTCATAGACAAATTTATATAAAGAATGAGTTTAGGAAGCTTAGGATAAATGATCAAAGATCCAAGATCTCGGCAATTGGTCAAACTTGTCTTTCAAATTGCTTGAATAATCTCCTCAATTGGGTCTTCTTATAAAAATATAGAACTGAAACTAAGACCTAAGCTATTGAATTAATGTGTTCCATGGGGTTTATCTTGGAGAAAAATCTCCAAATCCTATTCTAAAATACTGTAATCCCTTTCCAAAAAGGTTTTTGAATCAAATTATACAAGGAAAACAAAATCTAAGTACGAAAGGAAAATTTATAAAAATTGCATATCAGTCCTTGGGCAACTATATGGACCAGGAGAGTGAGACTATCTAGATCTAAATAGTCTCTGGAATTATTTCTTCAATTGACCGCCCACTATCTGGATAAGGATAGTTGCTATCCGAATCCAGATAGTGCTTGTGTTCCAGCAAATCCGATTTTGTTCGTTCTTCTCTGCTTTCTTCATTTTTAGCTCCAAAGTCCTTCATTTTTTCTCGTTTTCAATAAATCTTCATTTTGAAGGTATCTATAACAATAAGATAAGAAACGGGATCAAATAACTCTATTTTGAAAATATTTAAATGCAAAAACCGAAAAACGATAATGCTTTAAGAGGGTAAAATAGATTTATCACCATCGTTAGCCATATTATATGTCTCCTCACTTTCTGCGGCCCTTGTAACCAATTTCATATATAAATCACAGATATGTCTATAGCATACCCTAATCATTACCTTAGGATCAACATGAACCCCTAACTTGCAAGGGATCCAAGCCGTAAATAAAGTCATCTTCCTCATCATAACCATATACGCAATCACTAAAATGTTTTGCAAAATCATTGAACTTAGCAAATGTATTACTAAGATGGATGGAAGCATTCTACTACGTATGCCAAATACATAGGCAGTGATGTGTTTCTTGGCTATCTTGATGCTAATGCAATTCCCATTGCTAAATAGTGGTCTGTAAGAATAGCCTTTGGCTTAGTTCCTGCCACAGCTTTTGCAAAATGTCAAACAGCTACTCATAAGTTAGTGTACTTTCATCATATAACATTGCAGCACCAAAAGTTATTATTTCTTATGATTATTAACACGAACAAATAATGCAAAAGATCCACCATCATTATTTGAACTATATGTAGAATAATCTATCATCATTTTTGCATCAGCCCAAAAGATATTAGTTATCAGATTATCTTCATCAACTTGAATTGCATAAAATAAGTTGGGATCTTCGAATTGCTTCTTTTGTAGATATTCTAATATACCCCCAGTATGCTTAGACCTCACATAATTATTATAATCTTGAGGGATAAATCGTAGGTTTTCACATCACCTACTTGCTTACTCATAGTCAATTGTTGCTTTAGGAGTAATCCCAACACTCTGTGCCATACTCTACTGCTTGAACATTATTTAATTTTCTATGAGATCTGAAAAGATGTGTTTTAATAGAGTTGCAAAAACTATGAGTATGCTCATGAATGAATTGAACAACTTGTTAGTAGCCTGTTGTTCGTCAACCAATCTTCATCATTACTTTAAAACCAAATCATGAATTGGATGATGAGAAACACTATCATCTCTTTTATCTGATGGTTGTTTCTTTTCACAAGAACCACAAAAGGTTCTATCAAGAATCTTATCTTCAGTATCCCTATGAGTTCGACTCCTTCGAATGCCAAATTTAGCGTCCTTAGCATATGCTTTATAAACTTCATAAGCATCTTCTTCAGTCTAAAAATTCACACCCACTTTTAGAATTGCCTCACTTGAAATTCTAGAATGGATATCATATATTATGTTTTCACCATGTGGGGATGTTGAAATGATATCCTCTAGTTTGCTTCTTTCTCAAACAAAGTATTGTCCCATCGTTGTTTAAATTTTGAAACTCTAATCTATGCCTTGTTAAGGAGTCGATAGTCGAATCAAGATTCATCCATTACCTAAAATAGAAAATAATGACAAAGTGACAAAGAATATAAATGACTTTTGATGCCTATGAGAAAAATAGATGTTGATTGTCCCAATAAGAAGAATAGACGAGGATTAATCCAATAGGACCAAGAAAAATTAAAAGCAAGTAATACAAAGAAAATTAGAGATGCAATGAACTAAACTTGAAAAGCATAAGAAATAACCAATTAATACCTCAAGAGATAAGCAATCAACAACGAATCCACAACAACTATATCCAAAGAAATTTCTAAAACAAATAACTTATATAATTATCTTGTAAAATAAGAAAAAAAGAATGTTAAATCGAGTTGTCTTTATCTTTTCAGCTTTATTCCTATAATTTGATATAGAAAAATTCATAGAAGTAGGTATCAAATAGTTATATGTTGGCATGATTTGAGATTATCATTACTTATTTAAAGACAGAATGAGAGAAGAATCACCCATGGCTTGACAATATTTTTTAAAGTTATGATTGTATTCCTTCTTCCAGCCCCTCTCCCAACCATCCTAGTACAAAATGACAAAGAGAATATTGAACTCTTTCCCTCAAAAATTTTGGATTAGCTTGCCTTTATCTAAAGCTCGACTAGGCAAAACACTTCTCTGTCAAATTTGATCTTGTCAATAAAGGAAAAAGGTTTTTTTTTTTTGAGAAAACAGTATTGATTGTTTGTTATCATACACAAACAAAGGTAAACTAATCCAAGAAGAATCACTTACCAATAAAAAAATATAAAAAAAAAAGCAAGCAGTGTGATGTATCCAGAGAGAGATCTTAAAAGTTGATTATTTGCTGATTGCTGATTGTTAGCATACAGCCAGATAAAAGCTTTTTAGAGAAAAATTGAGAGTGACTAGTGTGGCGCTTTAATTATCTCAACAAACAATTTCTAAATCAGAAAATAATAATAGTTTTGGACAATATCAAAGAAGAACACAATTATTGAAGAAGAAGGTAGAAAACTTTAAGCCAATATCAATGAAGAACATAGATATTAAGGAAGAAGGTAGAATCTTTGAGGCAAATTAACAGAGAAAGAGATTAAAGAGATATACCTGAGCTTGAAGAGGGAGAAGCTTGCTTGGGTGAAGAACGACCGAACAGAAGTAGACTCTGTTTTGCGCGGCACAAAAGAAGCATCGGTGGTGGAGGAAAGAGAAATTTTGGATTTTAAAAGTTTTGGGTTAACACCGTTAATTAATTGGTTCTTAATAATATGTTAATAAAAAAAGAAAAATATAATAAATAAAATGGAAGGGTATTCTATTTTAGGAGTGGTACAGAGAATGACATACAAAGTGATACATATGATTTGAACTGGTGTGTTGAGAATGTCACACTGGTTGATTAAAAAATTCATGAACTTCTAATAAAGGCATGAACAATCCTCTCCTTTTGAGGTACTTTTTGAAATGAGTAGACTCAATCCCAAATTTTAACAGAATATGTATTGTAGATTGAGATGAGGATGGTGTAACTATCCCTAATATTTATAAAATTATTTATAACTATTTATTTATACATTTTCTTCGATTAACATTTTAAAAATTCTCCTTATATTATATTCTCCAAGTAAAAGGTTAGCTTTTATCAAGGGTTAATAGCAAATTACCACCCTGAAATTAGGAGGTATGAGCACTTTACCATCTAAACTTAAAAAATGTACAATTTATCACTAGAATCAATAATTAATAGTAAATTTAAGTAAAATACAAAAAATACCCTTCATGTAGGTTATGATTTGTTGCAAAATAACTGCATAAATTTCAATGTAAAATCATTTTAGTCCATACCATAATTTATAGTTATAATGTATTACAAAATACTTCCATAAAGTTTATAAAATGTATTCTTTAAAGATTGCTTATTTTAACTTTAGAAAACTTAAGAATTAATGTCATATTTAACCTCCAACATTTGATTCTCTCTCAAGAATGGTCTCTAACATTTATTTTTCATTTTTATAGTATTCAACATATTTTGGGTTCCATGAATGGTTCTTTCTGACCAACTTAACACCTTGCTAATATTTTTCATAATTTTCTAGGGATATTTATAAAAAAAAAAAAAAAAAAAAAGGCTTTGCTCTAAAAAAAAGTCATAAAATAAAGTTGAGGATATATCATCTTCCTCTTTATCACAAAATTGAGGAAGTAGACCAAGAATCACCCATGAAGAATGGAAGACGCAACCCTTCTCCCCTCATGCCTTCTTTTTCTCTTCTCTTAAACAAGTGGAAAAAAGATTGAAGCTTGAGATCTGAAAAATGCTCCAATACGCAGATAGACTTTCTGAGCACCTCAATGTACCTCCAATTCAAACAACCCGTTACCAGTATTAAGGCTCAGAATCCTCCCAAGAACGATCCACTTGTCGTCCAAAGGCTGATTCTTTTGATAGAAGCATAAACCGTTTCATAAACACTCTTCAGTGTTATCTGTCACTCAAAATCAAAATAATTCTACAACATAATAATCTTCTGCTTATCAATTCTTCTAAAGATTTCCTCTTTCTTGCAACATTAGCGTCAGAGACAACAACCCACAATGTTTGATGCAATTTATGAAGGGATAGTTAGCTTTCAGTTCAGATGCGTTCTTGAGATTTAACATTTCCATAAGACCATTTCAATGTCTTGATACATCTTTGCTTCCAAATTGTAGTTTTGATGTCCTTCAAAACTTCACGCTACAAGCCTAGATGATTTAGGCGTGAGTTGGTGTATTGAAAATCCCTTTCTTCTTTCTCCTAATTCCTATGGGGGTCGCTTCCCTAAACCTCTTCGCGAACTCCAAAACCCCGGCGACAATAGAGGAAGAAACCCGCCTGCTGTGGCGAGGCGGCTTGCTAGATCTCTGCTCTAGAAAGCTATACAGGCAATAACGAACGCGATTTTCCGCCACTCCACTCGATTTCATTGTTCATATTAAATCTCACATTACCTAATTAAAGAATAATTAAAATACTTAATAAAGCATGGAATCCTCCCCCTAGAAGTACCTTTTGGGTGAGTTGTCCCAAACCCAATATTTTAATATAGTATCAGAATCAAGTTGTTGCAGATAATGTCTTGCAGAACTTCACGTTCCGAGCCTAGATGACCAGCCCTACGTATGATGGAGTGTTTTGTTGAGAATCCCATATTTACTAATTAAATAAAAAGCTTGGACAATTCTTCCATTCTGTGGTATCTTTTAGGTCGAATTAGGCCCAAGCCGGTATTTTTACACCTCATTTCTATTCATATTTCTCAAGAATTTTTCTCAAACTCTCCTGATTTTCCACCCCCTCTAAAGGATTCAGTCCAAAGGAAAAATAAGCTTAATCGAGAATTGGATGTTGAAAGATGTGATCTTGATGAAATTGAATTGTTAATGGAACTCCTAGGTTTATCAGATATGGAAGGCCAAGGAGAGAAATAAAGTTGGTTTTGATTTGCGTATTAATGATGCTTTGGGTCTACTTCCTCAATTTTCTTCCTTTAATAAGTTAAAGGATTCTGGTGGTGGTGGTGGTAAAGAGAGGGATAATATAGTCGTAATAGTTTTTTTCTAGATCGGGCCCAGTTTAAATAATTGGGTATTGAAATGGGCCATTTTTTTTTTAGTACGAGTCTGGCTATAACGCACCGTGATTGTTCGTTATCACAGATGATAATGCACAATTGTTGTGCGTTATCCCTAATCACCGCGTTAATCGCGTAAAAATTTGACGTGGATCCCATCTGGCGCTGACCTGTAGATAACCACAATGATTGTACGTTATCAAACTTAATAACGCGTAGCCATTATGCGTTACTAAGCTGATAACGCACAGTGACGGTGCGTTATCATGTTATAAAAAAACAACCCTAGGGAGCCGCCGCCCCCTTCCTCCCCTTTTATTTTTTCCAGCTTATTAATGCCATCTCCCTCCTTCCCCCTTATTTCCTTACTGTTTTTTTCAGCAAACTCTCTCTCTTTCCTCATTTCCTCCATTCTTTCTTCATTTTTTCAGCCTTCCCATCTCATTCTTCTTCATTTTTTCATCCTTCTCCTTCAGAAATCCTTTTGCTGCTGCCTCCGCCAATTGCTAGGTAAATTATTTTACCCTTCTTTTATTTTTTTTTACTTCTTATTATTATGTTTTGACTTTTCTTCTTCTAATAAATATATATTTTGTTTTGAAATTTACAGTTAAAAATTAGTTAATCTTGGAGACTTTCTTTGGAGTACGAAGGCTATTAAAGATTTGGAGTGGAAAACGGTAGACTAAAGCTGCATTTTAAATTTTCGGTAAGTTTTTAGTTATTTAAATTTTTTTTGTTTATTATTTATTAAGTGTAATTATTTCATTATTTGTTGTTTGTTAATGTTTTTTATGAATTTTATTTATTAACTTGAATTAATTTATTTTTTGTGGTATTGGGTTTTGGATTTATGTTTAAAATGTTTGTTATTAATGAATTTGTACAAATGTGATAATTTTATGTATATAATTGTTTTTGAATTTAAAAAGTGATATTAGGGTGATGTATTACTTTCATGAATTTATGTGGATAATTATTTTTAATTTATTACCTTACTTTATGATTATTAGAAATTATTTAGATAATTATTTTGAATATTTCGTATAAATTATTGAGTAGAAAATATGGGAACATGTAATTCGATATTTTTAACCTTTTTTTTAAAAAAATTAGAAAATATGAAAACTTTTTGTTGTAACTTAAAAATTGTACAATTTAAATAATACAAAACTTAAAAATCTATTATTAAAATCCAAAATTTTACATAATTTTTTTTTGGATTTATGTATAAAATTGTAGTTATTAATAAATTTGCACAAATTTGATAATTTTATGTACGTAATTGTTTTTTTGCATTTAAAAAGTGATATTAGGGTTTAAAATTTTTTTCATGAATTTATTTGGATAATTATGGAAACCTTTTTGCAACTTAAAAATTGTAAAATTTAAATAATACAAAACTTAAAAATCTATTATTAAAATTCAAAATTTTACATTTTTTTTTTTGTGAAACTGGGGTTTGGATTTATGTTTAAACTTGTAGTTATTAATAAATGTGTATGAATTTGATAATGTTATGCATATATTTTTTTTCATTTAAAAAGTGATATTAGGGTTTAGGATTTTTTTCATGAATTTATTTGGATAATTAGGTTTAATTTCTTACTTTATGATTATTAGAAGAATTTTTTAATTATTTAGATAATTAATTTGCATGTTAGAAAATATGGGAATTTGTAATTCGATATTTTTAATTTTTATTTTTTTAAACAGTAGAAATTATGGAAACTTTTTTTTTTTTTTGCAACTTAAAAATTGTAAAATTTAAATAATACTGTAACATCCTGAATAAGTACCTCAAAGTTAGTTTAGGTCGTAGTAAGTTCGAATAAAAATTTTGGGGTTAGTTTAGAAAGAATAGTAAGTTTTGGGGTCATTTGGTAATTTTTAAAAAATTTAAGAAAGAATTTTTCATTGGAAAAACTTTTCGAACATGTTTTAGAATTATTTAGGTTTAACGCTTTAAAGTAGAAATGAAAATTTAAGTTTATGATAAACTTTTAGTCATTTTTAAAATTTGGGGCCAACGTGGAAGTTTTTAAAAGTTAAAGGAATACTTACTTGGAGAGGAAGTAATGACATGGCTGGATATGTCATGTGGAAGGGAATTAGGCATCCACATGGAGAGGAGAGGACAAGTGGATTAAAAAGTGAGTGACACATGGCTGGTCATTGTCATGTGTCTCATGCATGCACATTAGAAGTCATGCAATGATGTCTATAAATAGGAGGTTTTGGCTGGAAAAAAAATTAGAAAAAAAATTGCAGCCTTTCTCCACTCTTTCTCTCTCCTACATCAACATCAATTTCTCTCTCTCTCTCTCTCTCTCTCTCTCTCTCTCTCTCTCTCTCTCTCTCTCTCTCGGCGGCCACCATCTTTTCTTTTCCACTTTCTCTCTTTTCTATTTTTTTTTCTTTTCTTTTTCCCCTCTCTTTCTCTTGGTTCTCTCTCTCTCTCAAGGTAAATATATATTTTCTCCTTTTCTTTTATTTTTTGTTTGTTCTTTTTATAGTTTTATTTTATTTTATTATAAATAATATTAAGATTTAATAATTATTATAGATTTATTTTAAGAACCCATAATTTTTTCTTAAGGAATTATTATAAAATTTTTTTGGAGATGGTTTTAGAATTTCTTTGGATTTAAAATAATTGTAGGTACACCCTAAGATTATCAAAGGGTCATGGTTATATATATATATTGGAGCTATTTGATTAAGTTTGGAATTATTATTTGTAGGTTTAAATTATATCGCGGCGCCAGGTGAGTTCACAGATCCCTTTTCTGTTAAAAGAAATTTAAATATTGTTCGTATAAAACATTTTACTTAGTTATCGAATCTTGACAAAATGCGCAAAATAATTATCGGTGTTATATTACGGGTTATGCTAAAATGTGATAAGTAATTAACGTATTTTTATTTTAAATATTTGTTTATGACACTAAAAAATATATATATTTTAAAGGTTAGTGCCATATTCTTATTAATTGCTAGAAACATTTCTTTTAACAATCCTTTAGTTTGAATTTTGAGTTTTATAATTATTTTGAAGAAAATATTTTCAAAATAAGTGGTATTTCTTTTTGAGAAATAATATATTTAAATATTTTAAATTCTCTTAAGGTTTTAAGTTTTAAATAACTTGGAGAAATTATTTTCAAAATATTACTATTTTTTTTAAAAGAAATAATATTTTAAATTCTTTTAGAAATTTTTGAGTTTCAAGATTATCTTGAGAAATTATTTTTAAAATATTTATTATTTCTTTTTAGAAAGAATATTTTTTCATATTTTATATTTTCGAAGTTTTGATTTTTAAAATTATTTTGGGAGATTATTATTATTATTATTTTAACATATTTATTATTTCTTCATGAGAATAATTTTTTTTATATATAAATACTTTAAGTTTCCTTAAAAGGATTTTAAGAGATATTATTTATTTGGAAAAGTTATTCTTAAAATAGTTATTATTTATTACTTCCTTTGGAAATAATATTTTAAATATTTTAAATATTTCTATAGGGTTTGAGATTTAAAATTATCTTTAACATATTTATTATTTCTTTTTTAAAATAATACTTTACATATTTTCTAGATATTCTTAAGAAGGTTTTCTTAAGTTAAGAGAATATTTTCATAATACTTTTACTTTAAATATTCTTAAAGTATGATTTCGAAAAATGTTTACTAGTTAGGTGTTTAAAGAATATTTATCTACGGTTTTATTCTTACTTTAAATCTTGGAAGTATTAATGATTTCCTTTCGAGAAATATTTATCATAATTTTTGACACACTTATTGGCATAACCTATTTTATACACGGTAATGTGTTTCAAAACTTACATTCTAAAGTCACATCTGCATGACTACGAGTTTTGCCCAGTGGATAAGGATTTTTCGATATATGAAGAGTTTTATGTGGTCGATAGATGGCCTATAATTTTATAGAGTAAATTAACACCATAATCCGGCAAAAAGGGGCTTGGTATACATTTTTTATCAACATGTCGAAAGGACTTGCACTATGAATGGCTAGTCCCCCGTACGAAGCCTCTTCCGAACGACATGCTTGGTAGAGTTACTCTTGATCTGGATCCAGTTGACAGAGGGCGTAGTATCATTGGAGGGTTAGGCCCAAGGCGGTATTGCGTTTGACTCCGTATCATGCTCTGCGGTAGTGGTTATTTCCTAGCAGGTTAGGTCAGGAGCGGCCCACCGGCTAGGGTAGCACAGGGCGGCCTGGTAAGTACGCCAGGGCTCGTTACCTGTTTATGTATATGTTGTGTGAGGTTGAAAAATTGAACGTTCGTACAGTGTGTTTGGAGTTCAGGCTAGTATTGATTATGGGAAGCCAGAATTTGTCCGAAGACCCGTTTTAGGTTCCGAACTCTGTCCGTTGAGCCTATCATGATGAATGCATGTTTTTCTTAAAATTTCAGGTGTCGTGGCAGTGCCGATGTGTCTTGATTCGCTCAAACTTCCCGGCTACGCCCAAACCCTTTAGAAAATTTATATTTTGCATAAAATTTTTGAAAGCACTTACTTTGCTGGGATGATAAACCGTTTTATTAAATATATATACTTTTTCCCGTACGGGAAGCTCACGAATAGCACACGTGCACATGAACTCACTAAGCGTCCATCGCTCATGTTTTCCAAATGTTTCTCCCCCCATTTTCAGTTGACTTGGTAACTAGCTCGGGTTAGAGGAGCCATGGCGAGCCATCGAAGCCGGCATATTTGAAGTCTTCCATCTCTAGTCAAAAGATTTTGATTACGTAGACTATGTCCTTAGCGGCCTTAAACCGATATATAAGTTTGAGAATCTTTTGTTATAAAGTTATATTCAAACATTTATTTCTTCTCATATTATTTAATATAGAAATACTCATTACAGCTCCTCCCAGTTGTACCTTAATCTTGTATCTTTGTAAGTTCAGTGCCGAGAGGCACGCAGATACCTTACTCCACTGCAGTTGACCTAGCGGAGGGGTACAGGGTATCACAAATACAAAACTTAAAAATCTATTATTAAAATCCAAAATTTTACATTATTTTTTTTGTGAAAGTGGGGTTTGGATTTATGTTTAAAATTGTACTTATTAAAAAATGTGTACGAATTTGATAATGTTATGTATATAATTTTTATTTTTCATTTAAAAAGTGATATTAGGGTTTAGGATTTTTTTCATGAATTTATTTGGATAGTTATGTTTAATTTCTTACTTTATGATTATTAGAAAATTTCTTTATTACTTAGATAATTATTTTGAATATTTCGTATAAATTTTGCGAGTAGAAAATATGGGAACCTGTACTTGGAAATTTATAGTTTAGTAATTAATACTTTTATTTAAACTGTAAAACCGTAATAGTGAATTTATGAAGTAGTAAAATGCTTACCTATAAAATATACTATAAGTAACCTTAAAATACTTAAAATTTGTAAACTTTAAATACAAGAAAACGTAAAAATCTATTATCAAAATCAAAAAATTTACACCAAACAATAAACCGTAAAACTATAAACTTTTTAACAGTGAACCTTAAACAACCAAAATCATAATATTAAAATTCTACAAGGTACATTATAAAAACTTCAATATTTTAAAGAAACGAAAATCTTCAAACATTTATTCGATAAAACCACGTATAGTACGTAACAGTAAACCTTAAAAACTTTAAAATATTATTTATTTAAAAATCTCTAAATTTTGCATCCCTGTTAACACTATCCCTGATATTTGGAAATATCAAAACGTAAAATTATAAACTTTACAACCATTAAACGTAATAACCGTTAAATCTTAATATTCTTGGAATTAGAATATGTTTAAAACTTTTTAATTTTAACATATAGATATTGACACTATATGAAAATATAATTAATGTAGATGGAAGAAATGCCAGCACATGTGCATCCGGGGCCCATTATCATTGACGTCTTCTCCAGACAGCACGATCATAGATCCCGTTTGATTTGGAGTGGGGATCAGGAGACGTGTTATATTGACCTTCAGTGTAGGCGTTTTGGGCGCAACCTATTCTAGTGCTATAGTACGGCTCCCCGTAGATTGGTTGAGGTTATTGACAGAACCGGGTTGGGAAGAGTCTTTAGGTGTGGTTACATTGGGTTGGACCACGCACTTATCACCGCATTGGTCGAGCGGTGAAGACCGGAGACCCACACATTTCATCTAACGTGTGGTGAAGTCTCAATAACACTCCAAGATGTACAAGCACTGTGGGGTTTAGGGATAGACGGCACAGTCGTTACCGGGCCTACCTGAGTGTACACTCTAAATAATACTGGATTGAGGTTATCGAGAGACTTCTTGGTGTGCGGTTGTCTCTCAGCCACTTTTCCGGGTACAAGGTGAAGAAGGAACCATTGGAAGCATGGATCCTGAGAGCGTTCACCGGTTCAGAGACCGACGATGATCTAATCCTGCACGCTTGTGTATTTATTTTCTTACTTATTGGCCGACTTCTCTGGGAATTTGGTTCACGTGCGCTACCTCAGTTTATTAGAGGATTTTGACGCTATTAGGACATATAGTTGGGGTAGCTGCGTTCTTGGGATTTTGTATAGGCAGCTGTGCACGGCAGCTTTGGGAGGTGCACGATAGATTGGAGGGGCCTTAGTGTTAGTTCAGATCGCTACGTATGCATCATTTCTGATCGCCACAAAAGTATTTTCTCTACTATTCAAAGTCAACCTTTGTGGCAACCACCATTTGCAGTTTACCGGTTTTGTTTACGCCACATTCGAGCAAATTTTAACAAGACTTTTAAAAATACAACCCTAAAAAACTTGATATGGCAGGTCAGAACAGAAATAAAACAATGGAAATTTGATTGTGTAATGAAAGAGATTCAAGAAAGAAATGTGGATGCTTACATTTACTTGATGAAGTTGGACGCAGAGAAATGGACACTGTCGCATGATGGTGGTCACAGACACGATATCATGACAACCAACATTTCCGAGGTGCTTAACAGTGTGTTGAAGAAAGCTAGGGTTCTACCTTTAAAAGCCCTGGTTGAACTAATATTCAACAAACTAGTTAAGTACTTTCATCAACACCGTGAAGAGGCAGAAAATTGTGTGCCTCCATTTCCAACTCGAACTTTTGACAAGTTCTTGTGGATTGAACTGAAATCAAGAGAACACAAAGTTACAACTTACAATCCGCGAGAGGGAATTTACATGGTCAGATCTCCAATCCGAGTTTCTGGTACGGGCAACAACGTGTATACATTGCGGCTAAGTAACAAATTTTGTAGTTGCGGAAAATGGCAAACATATACATTGTCTTGTTCTCATGTTCTTGCAGTGTGTAGAGAAAATGGGTCAAGAACAAATACTTAAGTACCGAAGATATATTCACGACAAACTTACAGAAATACTTACCAAGCGAATTTTCATCCGGTCTTGAGTGAGAACTTTTGGAGGGATGTCCCTTTTAATTTGACATTCTATCCTCCAAACATGAAAAAGGAACGAGGTAGGAAACAAGGCAAGCGATTTCAGGGGGAAATGGATTATAGAAATCCGGATTCTCCCCCAAGATGTGGTAGATGTCGCATGCCGGGACATAATAAGAAAAATTGTAATAACCCCGGACCGAGCAATGTATAAGTTTGACATTTTCTTGAAATAGTTGTAATAAAACATGTTTATATTAATGAAATTTTTCGTTCAATTTCTTCTAATTACTATATCATTGCTCTAAATTTTTACGGTTTCTTTAGTGTTACTTCTTCAAATAACTTGTGATGAAATGGTCAAAATGTAAATATATTTTCCAAGAAAATAATATAAATATCACAAAATAAATTAAATATAATAAATACAGTCTTTTTAAAAAAATTATACAATTATAAGTTTTTCCAGAACAAATTTCCATTAAAAAAAACAATTCATTAAACAAATTACTAAAAAAAATTTATATAATTATAAGTTTTCCCAAAAGAATTTTTTAATTAAAAATAAAATAAATTTAAAAAATTTAAAAAATTATAAAAATTTTAAAAAATTAATAAAATTAAAAAAAATTAAAAAAATAATTACGTGGCTGATAACTCACAACAAGTATGCGTTATCGCCTAGTCATAACGCACACCCATTGTGCGTTATCAGCCACATAAGCCGAATTACGTGATTAACTGATAACGCACAATGGTTGTGCGTTATCATTACAGATAACGCACAACCATTGTGCGTTATGGCCGATCCAGGAAAAAAATGGGTCAGTTTAGTGCCAATAATTTTAAGTGGGCCCATGTAAAAAAAAACCTAATTATTTTTATTTTTTTTAGAGTAAAGACTTTTTTGTTGTTTCATAAATATCCTTAGAAAATTAAGAAAAATATTAGGAGGGTATTAAATTGGATAGAAATGAAAATTCATGGAGTTTGAAAATATGTTGAGGACCATAAAAGTAAAAAGTAAATGTTAGGAACCATTCTTGAGATCGAATCAAATGTTGGGTGCTAAATATGACATTAATTCAAAACTTAATTATTGAAGAAAAAAGTATGGTGATTTTAAATTTAATTCGATTAAAACTAAAATATTTATTTATGAATAGAATATAAAATTTCGTCAACTTTAAATATGCGTCTTAAATTTTTTAATAAAAAATTTAACTTGTTAGGATTTATAGTAATTTCTTATAAGAAGAGTTAAATAATAGCTTTAAGTACTAAGATAATAGATGAAAACCTAATTTTTTCTTTAAAGAAATAATATTAACTTTTAGTATTTATTATAATAAATTAGTGACAAATCATAACCATTTAATTTTTTAGGAAAATAAATACTTTTTTTAAGTTGAATAATTAATTTTTTAAAGAATATACACTAAAAAATATTATTTCAAACTTATAGAAAATATTTTGTAATAAAATACAATTATAAATTATGGTATGGACTAAATTAATTTTTACATCAAACTTAGAAATTGCTTTATAACAAACTATAACTTACATGAAAAGTATTTTAGGCATTTCATTTAAATTTACCATTGACTATTGATTATAGGGGTAGAATGCATATTTTTTTAAATTTAGGGATAAAGTGCTTCAACTTAACTTTTGGATGGTATTTTGCTATTAACCCTTTTATCAATTAATTAACACAAGCTCTAATAAAGTATTAGAAAAAATGAAGAAGAAAAGAGTATCTCTTATCATTTTTAGGGTATAGATAAAGGACCCGAGAGAAAATAAAATATAATGCGTGAAAAAATTCAAAAAAAAAATTTCCTCGAAACATTCTCTCTCTAACCTCCTTCTTTCTCACTTCTCTCTAAAAATTAACTTAAGTTTTTTTGAAGATTTTTAAGATTTTGAAAATAAACAAAGACAATTTTGATAGTTTTTTACAAGAAAACATCAATTTTGACATAAAACTCGCACTAAAATATAAAAAAAGAACGAATTTTTATTTAAAAAGCTGGGCTAGGCGCGAGGAAGCCTCTACCTATGTGCAGTCAAGCTTCGGGCTGCATTAGACTTGCGTATCCCAAGCTTCCAAATGGCATTACTTGTGCCTGGGGGAGCTTCAATATCTTGATGCAAATTTTTTTTTTTTTTTTGCACCTCTCATCAATTCAGAAACCCTTCAAACTTCATGAATTTTTTATTTTTTTAATTCTTATGCAAAGCTTCCAAATTCAAATCTTCATGATTTTTATTTTGTTCTCATGCAAATCAACCAAAAACATGCAAAATATTTTTTTAAATTATTAATGTTAAATATTTTGTTATATTAATTATTTTAAATATATTCTTGTTAGTCCAATTCAACTTTTGTCCTACATTTCAATATTTTTAGATCATAAATATTGTTTATATTTTTAAATTAATTATGTTTAGATTGATATATTAATGATATTGTTGACCACAATTGTTAAACACAATATGTGATATATATATATATATATAAAGAAACAGAAATATAAAACAAAAAATACTAAAATAATAATAAGGAAATAGAAATCAAACTTGAGTCTTGAATAAACTTCAATTTTCTTAAAACAGATTCGTTCTCTCTACTGGAAGTGCAAGAGATGTGTTAGAACGTCTGTTTCCTAGGATAAAAAGGGCTTCGTAAAACAGTTTAACACTTGAAGTCGTTTTCCCTTCGAACTTGAACAAATTGAAGATAAACAGGAAGAAGATATATGTATGCTAGAGAATTGCAAAGAAAATTTCTTATCTCTTCTGCTGTGGAAAACAGCAGTATTTATGGATGGAAAACCCTTAAACTGCTACGTTAAATTAGTTATGCACACTGAATTCACCCTTCAGCTGTTACATTGAATTAGTTATGTACACTGAATTCACCCTTCAGCTGTTTCATTGAATTAGTTCTATACACTGAATTCTCCCTTCAGCTGTTACATTGAATTAATTCTGTATACTGAATTCAGCTATACAGAATTAATTCTGTATTTCAGCATCCATTAGAGAAATGAATATGGTTGTACATTGAACTCAATAAAAATGAATGTGTTTATTCATCGAATTCAACAGCCATTGAATCCAAACAAAAGAAGAATTTGGCAAATAATTTGGCAAACATGTGGGTCTGATAAGGCCCCGTATTCTTTTCCAATGTGGGATTCAAATCCATTACTTGCCAACATTTTCCTCTTTAATTTTTTTTCCATTCACTTCTTTTTTTCAAATATTTTCCAACAGATACTTGTTATTATTTACAATAACTATGAATTATTTAATTTTAACATGTTGTTTAGTGTTATTATTATGTTAAAAGGGTCTAGGGTTTAGAGTTTATATTTTAGGTTTAAGGTCTAGAGTTTATCGTTTACAGTTTAGGGTCTAGGATCCAAAGTTACACTAAACCCTAAATCTTGAACCATAAATAGACTCTAGACCCTAAATCCTAAACCTACTTAACGAAATGTTAAAATTAAATAATTTATAATTATTTAAAACATTAATAAGTATCATTAATATATCAATCTAAACATAATATGAATTATATATACTTAAAATAAAACGATTAATTATGAACTAAACAAATTAAACCATAACATATACACATGTATTAATATAAATAACTCAAATAATAATATGAAACTAACAAAAAGTAAACATAATTAATATGAGTTATTATTATGTTTATTATTATTGTTAGTACATGTGTTTAACATAATAATAACTAACATAAGGATAAAAAATATATTAAAAATAATTAATATAAAAATATAAAAAATATTTATGATCTAAAAATTTGAAAAATAGGACAAAAACTGGGTTGTTTACTAACCATAATATATTTAAAACAATTAATATAACAACATAAATAATATTAATAATTTAAAAAAATACTTTGCATGTTTGTGGTTGATTTTACATGAGAAAAATAAAATTGCATGAAGATTTGAATTTGAAAGCTTTGCATAGTTAAAAAAAAAAAAAAATTGTATGAAGTTTGAAGAGTTTGAAGTGCATGAGAAAAAATAATAATAAAAAAATTGCATCTGCATTGAAGCTCCCTCAGGCACAAGTAATGCCATTTGGAAGCTAGGACAGGGCGGGGAAGCGGAGTCTAATTGGAGCTCGAAGCTTGGCTGGGAACAGGTAGAGGCTTTCTTGTGCCTAACCCGATTTTTTACATAAAAATTCAATTTTTTTTATAGATTTTGATGCGATTTTTATATCAAACTTGATATTTTTTGTACAAAATCATCAAAATTGTTTATGTTTATTTTCAAAACATTAAAAATCTTCAAAAACTCAAGTTAATTTTTAGAGAAGTAAGACAGGATGAGGTTAGAGAGAAAATATTTGGAGGGAAAATTCTTTTTTAAATTTTTTCGTGTGTTTCTTTCATTTTCCCACAAGTCATTTATGGATACCTTTATTTTTAAGTAATTGTGGAACAAATATTTTAAAAAATTGAGGAGGAGTTGACAGCTACCCGCACGTAGATGTAACTTTTTTTTTTTTTTTTGGTTAATTCCAAAAGACTGAAGAATGATGAGAATTAATTACCCTTTCTTACACAATTCACAATTGGGACTAATTTTGCCTGTTGACGAAATAATTTGACCACAGCCCTGCATCAGAAGGACAAAAAGTCATTCCTTTTTCTCTATAAAAAATAAACTTTGTATTTTTTAATTCTTTTTCTTATTGGCTCATCTTCTTCCCCCCTGATTTATTCACAAAAAAAAAATCTTCTTCTCCGGATCTATTCAAGAATTCTGATAACTCAATCCGAGCCACGTCCTTTCTTCTCCAACCCCCTCTATTCTTCTTCTATGCTTTCACCTACCACCGCCACCAGTGGCGGAACCAAGACAAAAAGTTTGGAGGGGCTGATTAACATTAAAAATTTTGCGAGAATTTCTTCTATAAAATAGATGCATTCTAAGTACAAAACATTCAAACAATTCCAAATTTACAAATAAATAGCAAAAAAATAGGTAATCGCCCACTACCAATGAGGAGTGATCACCCATCAGTCATGATGAATGATTACCCATCACTCACGGGATAAGCATTACAATTCTAAATTTACAAATGAAATAGCAAAAAATAGTTAATCGCCCATTACCAATGAGGAGTGATCACCCATCACTCACGAGGAATGATTACGCATCACTCACGGGATAAATATCTCTATCAAAGTTGAGAATCTTGATCAGAATCTTTAGATAACTGATGAGCACGATCAGAAGACAAAATCCTATATGAGCTGCAATTAATTTAGAACGATTAGAAGATTAATATAAAAATAAATAACATTCATACAAATACTTTTACAATGAAAAATAAATCACTATTGAAAAATAATCTAAAATAGAGTTTTACGTGTGAAGACTGAAGGAAATGATTAAGATGGCAATTTTATTCTTCGAGTTTGCATATTCTGAAACCGCTGCAAGATGTCTTCATCTTCAATACTCTTAAAAATCTCGTCCTCAACATAACAAACCAAAATGCCATTGAGAAACTCATCTCCCATCTTATTGCGTAGATCATTCTTAATGATGTTCATAGCAGAAAAAGACCTTTTTACGGTAGCAGTCGCAACAGGCAAGACTAAAGCCAACTCAATTAGTCGATAAACTAAATTAAAAAACTTGTGACTTTTTGTCTCAACCATCTTCTTTGCGAGATCTCCATTGTCAGTAAAGCCAGAGAAAGCTGCCCCATCACTTGATCTCATGTAAGAGATATATGTATTAAGTTGTGCTTTCAGTTCAAACTTGTCAGAGGCAGAAAAATCATCTGAATAGAACTCAGATAAAGAGAGTAACTGATTCCGATCAAAATTTGCAAATGAATCTCTAGGATCAAGGCATGATATGCACATAAGTAGCTCTATATTTGACTCCGCAAAACAATCATCTATTTCTTTGACTATAAGATTCAGAACCTAACATTATACAAAGAACAGTTAATAATTTGTAATATTACAAATAATTGAATATTTGGGAATATGTAAAAAAAAAAATTTAATTACCTCAAAAAAGATCTCTCGACGAAAAAAATGGTAGTAAGTCTTTGGCTGCCCATCCACACTCCTGTATAATTTAGCTCGGCCTCGGCCTGGTTTAGGATCTTGCATATTAGGCACAAAAATATCATTTTTTGGGTACAAAATGCAGTAACAACACCCAATAATTCCTCCCAACAATCATCATCATTTCTGTATTTCTTCAATTCATCCTTTACTGTCTTAATCATCCGGATAGTGGTGACTATGTTTTGAGTCTTTTGTTGTAGGTACATTAACAATCTATTTGTTTCAGCCAATATATCTACCATTAAATGAGCAATGAATACAAATTCAAATTGATTCATGTCATCAATCAAACCTCGAGCAATGCCTCGACTATTAGGCTCATTCCTGTCTTCAAATATAGTGTGAAGTACATGTGTCACTGTATCCCACATATCCAAAATCCTAGTTATGGTTTTAAGTGAGAGCCCCAACAAGTCTCACCTGGCCGAGCTAAACTTGTTTCCTGATTCTTACCCTTTCCTGTAACAACTTCTCCACTTTCTATACGTTTTACAAGATCATAATAGTGTTTTTGCAGAACAGCATCCTTTCTTTTACATGAAGCACCAACAACATTTACAATCATAGCAAGGTACTCAAAAAAATTACCCACATGACCATTTTTCTTTGTAGTTGTCACAAGCACTATTTAAAGTTGGTGAGCAAAGCAATGAACATAATATGCGTGCTTATTTTCATCTAAAATTTTTTGTCAATCCATTAAGCACGCCACGCATATTAGACGCCCCATCATAACCTTGACCTCTGAGCCGGGAAAATGATAATCCATTTATTGCAAAGAAATCATCAATACTATTTTTCAAAGTCTTTGCAAAAGTGTCACTGATGTATACAACTCCAAGAAAACGCTAGATCACTTCTCCATTATCATTAACAAATCTCAAAACTATAGACATTTGCTCCTTCACGGAGCTATCTCGAGCCTCATCAACCAAAAGAGAAGAAATTTATCACCAATCTCATTAACAATAGCTTGCATCACTTCTGTTGCACAAGCATTAATAATTTCTTTTTGAATTTTAGGAGAAGTCAATTGATTATTTCTCGGAGCATTCAAGTTCATGACCTTATTTAGTTCTTCCACTTGATCATAATACCATTTGTTAATTCAAGAAAATTACCTCGTCGGGTTGAATTTTTTGACACATCATGTCCATGGAAAGCTAAACCCTGATTTAATACAAATTGAACCACTTTTACAACAGCAGTTAACCGAGCTCGGTAGTTAATCTCAGTCTAACTACTTTGTTTCGATAACATATATTCTACATTTTGTCTTTGATTTTTAAAACCCAACAACTGAATTACGGCACCAGAGTGAGGACTATTTCCTTCATGGTTTCTAAGCTTTTCTTTAGCACATTTCCAATTTTTAGAACCCACTTCCGTAAACATATCATCACCATATTTGTGATTTTGACATTTAGCAAACAAATAACAATAGAAACAAAAAGCTGCATCTTTATGTACACTGTACTCTACCCAAGCAAAATCTTTAACCTAACTCTTTTGAAACGATCTCCTAATTTCACCAAAATCAGTTTGCGAAAATTTATGATCACATGGTTGAGTTGGGCCTTTAGCCGCATACCGTCTCCTTAATTCATCTCTAATTTCATAAGGATAACTATCAATGAGTTTACGCAATCCTGAATCACCAATAATCTCACAATCCGAAAACTCTACCCCTACTCGAGGCTTTTTAGACGATGTTTCTTCAACCAGTTTAGAACCCTTCTTCCACTTTTCAAAATATTTGTCCATATTAAAACTCTATATAATAAATATTCAAACATTTTAAATTAAATTCAACACATTTAACTGTTGACATAATCATTAATTATAACATAAATTAAATGAGCAATCATATTTTTACAAAAAAAAAAAAAAAAAAAAACCATAGAAACAACCAAAAGAACATGAACATCACAAGCTTCACAATTATAGTAGTGAGCAGATACAAGAATTCCATTTAAAGATTAATTTCAAAGCTTAGGGTGCTTACCTTTTCTTCAAAAAGAAGAGAAGCAGAAAGCAGAGCAGCACTGCAGTAGAGAAGCAGAGGAGAGGAACAGAGCAGCAGCAGAGAAGCAGTAGAGGAGCACCGAGCCGCGCGGCCTCCGGTCGCTGAGAAGCGGTGGCAGGAACTGCGCATAGCAACAGCAACAAGAAGGAGCAGCAGATGCAAAGCGGCAAGAAGGAGCAGCAGAGGCACAGAGCAAAGGAGCACCGGTCGCAGAGAAGAGAAGAGGAAGCCCGCGCCGTCGCCACCGCTGAGAAGAGAAGAGGAAGGGAGAGGGAGGGTAGTTCGGGAGAGTGAGTGTCGAAAGAAGGAGAGTCACAACGCAGGGTAGGAGGAACTTCGAGGAAGGCGACCGTTTTCAGTGTGCCGCGCGAGAGAACGTCAAATTTTTATTTTATTTTTTGTAATCCTAAACCCAGTCCAGAATTGTGGGGCTCTATTGAGAAAAAATAAAATTGGAGGGGCTTGAATGTAAAAATATCAAAAATGCTTAAATTTTTTTTTCCCGGAGGGGCTCGAGCCCCCGAGTAGTTCCGCCCATGACCGCCACCATGGCAATCTTCATTATTTTTTCATTTTCTCTAACACTTCCCCATTCTTACCACGCCCCTCTTTTTTTCCTGCTATTCTCCATTCCTCGCTACGCTCAGAGTCAAATCTAAAAACAAGAAGATAGAGGAGAAGAGGCAATGATGGGCAAACGTAAGAGAGAAATCAATTAACTTGGATTTGAATATAATAACATAATTGCATATTTCTTGTTTCTGCCATTGTTGCTATCCTTATGCCTACCACCTAATTCGAAGAATTGTTGAGAGGAAAGGATTTAAAAGGGACTGATTGCGTGTTTTGAAGTATGAGCTAAAAGATTGCATAATAATTGTAGTAAGAGAGGGAGAAATTGAAGGGAAAAGGGAGGTTTAAGGGAAAAAAGGAAAGAAATTAGTTTTTTCTTTTTTTTTTTAGATAAGTATATGCAATATAGGTGGGTAATTGGGTCTGGGCATGTTACTGTGGTGGTGTGTGGTAGGGAAATGGAATAAAATGTGTACAAATTAGGTTTTTATAACTGTGGTTATTGAATGAGGAAGAAGATGGTAAATTGACCGAAATAAGGGAAAAAAGACTCAAGAAAAAAATAATAAGAGAAAAAATAAAAAAGAGTTCTTACTTTTTAATTCTCCCTTAGTCTCACAAAGAGGTTCTAGTTTCCTTTTTATTTCATCCCAAATTATGGTCATATTTCCATATATATATATATAATAGTTAACATAGTAATTCTCTTGTATTCTCCTCATTATTATATATTTTAATTAATAAAAATCTCAATTTCTCAAGAAATATTAATAAAACACACATCATTCTAATAACTTTATACAAGTTTCAAGATAAAAAGTCAAATTCATTTAATATTAAGGAAATGTATAACAGAGAAATCGAAACAAAATTTACTATTTTAACTAACTTTCTTAATCTCTGTGAAATTTGAAATATGACCATCTTTATAGGATGGGGGAATTATTTTTATATAAATGGAGGATAAAGTTGAGTTTTCCTTTTTAGCCAAGGAGTAAATTGGACATTTAAAACTTTCATACTACTACTTTTATTTTATAATATAAGGTTAAGTTGCTATATTTGGATTTTCATATTATAAGGTGATTTCCTTTTTTTATAAACTTTTTTTTCCCTAAAAATACCCATATACAATTAAGGGGATTATGAATTCCACGATAAAAGTACGAAAATTCCATGAAAATTTTCATTTCTACACTTTCTCACTCTACTCTCTTTTGCTCTCTAAGTCTCTCTAACTTCCAAGGAAGATTTAGGAAAATCTAACAGTTAAAACACCGAAAAAATGTTAGTACATTATTCTACATTTGTTTATTTACATTTTGAGCGGAAAAAATATGGTCGGATCAAATGGGGTAGTGTGCAAGCCACCGACACACGGCGCAGGGTAGAGTGCGACTCCCTGGTGCACGGCACGAGTGGTGCGCGACCTCGTGGTGCACCCTCACCCCATTTCTGTTTTATTTTTTTTAATTAATAAATTGTGTATAAATTGTTATATTAATTGTTTTTAATATATATTAGTCCATTATGTTAGTTTTTTTTATTTAATTTCATGTACTAGTATATTTTTTCATGTCATAATCATGAATTGTGAATTTTTCATGTATTATATTTAATTTATGATGTAGTTAAATGTTATAGTAATTTGTAAAATAATTAATGCCTAATTATGTGTTAATTTATGCATCAGGATATGTATTGATTTAAAGGCGTTTATAGGAAAGTAAAGAGATTGAGTAATTATAATTATTTTAAGGGTTTTAATTAGTAATTTGAATTAAGTTAGTTAATTTAATCATTACTATTTTCCTAATTTAATCATAGTGTAATTAAATATTTGAATAATCAATTATTTCATAATGATTTAATGATAATAATTTATTTCATAAAAAATAGAAGAATAAGAATTAAATAATTATATTATAATTGAAATTAATTAAATAATAATTAATTAGTATAATAATATAATATTCTTATTAATAAAAATATGAATTAATTTCATTATTGAATAATAATTAATTAATAAATAAATACTCAGACTTCTACATACAAAATAATTTAAAGAAAGAATTTTGAAATTTATTTAGATGGATCGGGGCAGCCTAGACGCAAAGATACATGATTAGGTCCAGTAGCAGACAGGAGCGGTCGGACTCACAGCCATACGTTGACAGCCTCTTATAGGGGGCTTAGGGGTAGGCACAGCCCATCTGATATACCTACCACACCTCCCACCTCCCCACAAGATGTTTCTTAGAGTGAATGCACATGTGTTATCGGTTCTGCCTCCACCTATTCCCACTAGAGTTCGGATGCCGCATGACCCGCATTCTCCCGTACCCTTCCAGTAGTACTCAGTACCTTTGCATTAGTCTCACCCTGGTGCATCATCTTCCTTGGTACACCACCTTGACGCTAGTTACATGCACGACATTCATTACTGTCGTATTCCTATGCCATCGGGTGCACAGTATTCCCTGTTGATTTTAGATGACTATTTAATAGGTGCTTCTGGAGATTCCCCACTGTATCAGGAGGGTTATTATAACACATCAGAGCAGAGATCTTCTTATGCACCTGGGTTTGGAGATGTTCAGGGTGGTCATAGTGATAAGACGACAGTTGAGCCAAGGGGAGATGGTGAGGGTGGGGATGTTGATGAGGGCCAGGATGTTCGGGGTGAAGAGGAGGAGGGGGATCAAGATGAAGAGGAGGAGGGTGAAGAGGATAGAGAAGATGTACCTGTATCCTTTTTAAGACGTACAGGGAGAGTAGGTGGGCTCATTGAGCGGGCAAAGAGAGTAGTGAAGATTGTGAGCCATCGACGATCGACGACGAGAGGCAAGTCTTTATAGAATTCAGAGAGCCGACCCTCTGAGGATGTTTAATGTGAGACTCTAGGGCCTTCAGGAGTTGGAGGTGGAAAGAAGAGGTTGAAGAAGTCCGAGACTGTTTGGCAGTAGACTGGACCCTCCCCTGGAGGTCCACAAGAGCCGGACAGGATTCCATCATATAGTGGACACATTGCTATAGCTATATACCATGGATACGTATTTTTAACAATCCTATATATATTATTTCATGATTTTTAAGAAATATAAATGTTTGTTATATTTTATCTTAGTATATTCTTATTTTTCTGTAATGGAGTTTTTTATGTGACCATTCTAATGCAGGAGCGATCTATATTGAGATTTTGTGGTCGTCATGCGGCACTTACCTATTACACACTGAGCGATTGTGATCTTAGATAGGTGGCTGCTACATTAGGATTGGTTCATCTGCAGTCGTCCATGTTCCAGCACGAGAACAATACTCTTTTATTTGCATTTGTGGAGAGATAACAACCAGACACTAACTCATTCCACATTCAATTTGGAGAGATGACGATTACACTACATGATGTGGAGCTTATACTTGGGATACCTGCCTATAGTGAGCCACTAGACAAGGGTTTTACACAGGAGTATCGTTCAGATGATTAATGATGATCTGGGGGTTAGGCTTTCTGTTTCCAGGGGTAGTGATGTACATCATGGGATCCCTATGTCAGTTGTATGCACTTCCGGTGATAGTGCCCGTTTGTCGATGGAGATGAGGGCATCTTGTTACTTATTGTCCTTCTAGGTAATTCTCTCTTCCTTAACAAGCGTGGCCTACCTATGGCGAACTACGAGTTATGGCCCATAGTGAAGAATCTACGGAGGTGCAACAAGATGGCTTGGGGTGCTGCAGCATTGATGTGGTTGTATAGGAATTTTGGACAGGCCTCACATTCGGACACCTGGGTGTTAGGAGATTTCTCATCACTGATTGAGGTATTCTATTAAATTACGTAAATATTTATTATTTTATTTTAATTTATATACTTTATATTCTTATATGCATGTTTATCTATGTAGAAACCTGTCATACCACTTGAGTGTGGTCACAAAGGTTGATCATGTAACGACACAAACGGTGTTGTAGGATTTGCAAGGAATCAAACGAAGCATCTTTTGGAAACTAAATCTTTGGTTCATACCCTTTAGGAAATACACAAACTGACCAATAAACCTCATACATCTATAAATAAAGTATTGTAATGGAAACTTGAGGTTCAAGCATTCTGCAATTCTTTGAAGATATTCTACAAGAGAGAAGACGACAATTCACGGTGATTAAGTTTCTGCAGTCGCAAACTTTAAACATTGTGATTCTCCATTGATGCTCTTTGATCCTCATTCATAATTTAATGGAGTTATTGTTTTGAAGATTATAGCTTCCAGGGATAGAAGTTGTGCTGCTATTCAAAGAGTTGAAGACTTGAAGGGATTCAAGGTTAAGCAACTTGTTCCAAGGAGGAGCCTTGATGAGTTGAAGGGATTTAATTGTACTGCGACTCAACAGCGTTGAGGATTGAAGGGAGTTCAATTCCATGCAGCCATACACCTGGGAGCCTTGAAGAGTTGAAGGGATTCAACTGTGCAATGTACAAAGGGAGTTTGCACTGATTCCACTAGAGAACTCTAGATGTGTAAAAGAGCTAGGAGTTTTCTAGTACTGTTTTGACAGTTTTAGTGGATTGCTTTCTGGGCATGGCCCACAGACTTAGGCTTGGTTGAACTGTGTTACCAATTGTTATGTCTAAGTGTGTTTGTGTTGTTTATTGCTTTTCAAACTATGTCGCACACAGTGAAATCAGTCACACTGCATGGATTGCCTAAGTACTAATTTACAATCTGTTATAGGCTTGGATATACCTTTTTTTTTTATGTTCGTTGGGCCGATTAGCCCGATGTTCAGTTTCAGGAATTGCATATATCCAATAGTTTGTGATGATGGGACAGAGATCTGGTGCGGTTGTATAATCTAACTATTGGATGAGGTTAGATGTCATAATTGCGGCTGAGGTTCGATAGACATCTTATAGGCCAACAGAGATACATGAGGTACGTTTTTCTACATACCACGACTTGTTAGCTTACTTTTCTTGTGTAGAGCCGCACATGCTCGAGAGATATGTTCGACAGTTTGGTCGGACTCAGGGGATCCCACATGCTCCTATTATTAGTCTAGTCGAGCACTATAGGCTGCCATCAACTAAATCATATGTCGTGAGGCACACTTTCACTAGGGCATTCTAGTATGATGCTGTGATTTACTGTGTGCATGTTGATCATATACGACATATTGCTATGCCTCCTTATGCTTTCCATCTGAGTTAAATACCGTGGTATACCGACACAATCATCCGAGGATACAGAACCTGGAGTTACTTCCTGCTGGAGTTGAGCTGCCACCACATTCACGATCTCAGCCACCAGCTATTCATTGGTTGACTCCGTAGGTCCTTATGTTGTGGATGATGATCTGGATGATTTAGAGACTCAGGCTACTTGCTACAGAGAGATGTGTCGTCTTATACGTGGATGGTTTGTCTAGTGATTAGATTTCCTTATGTTAGCATGCAATTATGTTTATGGATTTGTAGTACTTATTTGTTATGATGGAGTTTTTTTTAATCATATGTATTATTATATTTTGTTTATTATGTTTATGTCAGTCATTATCGTAAAATATATAATCATGAATTAAATACATACTCATGAATAAATTATAATTTTAATTAAATACACAATCATGAATAAATAAAAAAAGATGGCAATCAACCGATAATACCCCCATCAACCAGACCTGCAGAGGGATACATTCGTGCTCATGTGTGAGCCTACTCCTTGAACCGTAATTGATATGGAATCAAAAAATCCCGTACATCCTGATGAGCGTGCCAATTCCACAACAGATTTATAAAGGGCATCATAAAGTCATCCTACAAATGTAGTTGTCAAGAAAAATAATTAATTACTTTAAACCATAGTTAATAATTGATTAAAGTATATATAAAACAATCACTTACCCCAATAAAGTGTTCTTGAGGGGCAAGATGCCCAATGTCAATTGTCTTCTAGGTGGCCCACCAACAGATGTATACGGCAATATTGTAGTACTTGCATGATGTTGGGCGATAAGTACTACGCATACCCGGTAAAGATTCACAACAATATGTAGATGATCAGGTGCTTCCATCCAATATTTTCTAGGGGCTATACCTTTGAAGTGCACATAACTGTCTACAACGCATATGAACCGCTCTTTGCCTAGTATGTTACATGCAAAGCATGATTATTTCTCATCTCTCTCCATATTGTTGTACGTACCACAGCCCACTTCTCCACATCACTATCATAAAATATGAAACCACCCTAAACTCGCAATTACCATCCCCTCTAGATCCATGTAGCTCTCAATTAAAGGATATACAAAATGTGGGAATTCATTTAATAAGGGAACTCACAATCTGTACATTCATCAGTCGGTTGCACAACAGATGACTCGACTGAACTATGATTGCTACTGCATCCCTTACCTCTAGACCTGCGACCGGGATGTGGTGGGCATCCTCTTCCACGAGAGCCCGATCCTGAACCCAAACCCGAATCTGATCCTAACCCAGATCTACTACTGTTCTTGAATGATCTATGGGCAATCTGTATATGTTCCCAATATGACTTTTCTCTCTTCGTCGAGTCTGTCTTTTTCCGACCTTAGTAATTACCATGTCCGGAGGAGTAGTTAACGGTCCTTCAGAGTTTGACTGCAAGACGGGATGTAAGATGTCTCGGGCCGCACGACATCGCTCTCAACTGTTAGAATATAGATAAAATGCATTATTTGTATAGTTTAATAATTAAATTATATAAAATAATTCAAACATAACATATTTCAAGAAAATACTTGTGATGGTGGTCATTGTCTAAACTCCTCTAGAATGCCGATGATATCATTCTCCTAGTACGCCATGTAATCCCAGGGTTCGCAGATTCATGATGCTCTATTCCCATGCCCCGTCTATCACAAGAGATGACTAGAAATTATGAAGACTTTCAACCTTTAAAAGGAATGTACTTACAGTATCTAGTAATCAACTCGCATGAACATGATAGACTGTGTGTAGTCCAGACCCAATGTCCAAAAAAAATTCTCTGGATCGCTCATAATCTTCGTGGCTCTAAGTAACTCTTCTTTTATAATCTTCAACGCCAAATGACTTACTTTTCTACAAATATCGGTTAACACAGGATTGCTCTTTGCATTATCTTTCTCCTTCAACTGAGAATATTCTAGTGAAGTCTTAATGGCGGAGATCTGTGACTCAATCTTTGAATGTATCCTACTAAACACAGTAGCTAAGCCTCCGTGAGATGTCTGAAGGAACATCTTCGACACTGAGTCTTCAGACTCAACCCTATTAGTCGTCCGGAACCGAAATGTAAAATTTTTCGGTCCACACTCTAACGAATTTAAATGTACAAGTGTTCAACCATTCATTATACAAATATTCCAAGAACCATTGCATGTTATGACCGTTTATATTCAATTTTGCCAATCTCTTTGCATAATCATCTAACTCCTAATAGTTCACCAATCTTCTCCATGTTGTATGTACAAACTTTTCAGTTGATTCCTTACCAATCACCGAAATTAATTTTCCCTCAATATTCATTTCGAATGTCTTTGACAAAGCATGTGGTATGATTTGTTGAACGGTAGATATAACTAGCATCTAACCTATTTCTTTATTGGTAATAACCACTGCCAGTTCGGGTACGTTGAAATATAATTTTTTAAGCTATTCTAGTACTCATTGATAAGTAGCAGCTTGTTCATTACGCATGAACACAGTAGCTTTATAGAAATTTTTACCAGTTAGTGTCATCCCCACAGCCTCAAGTAAAGGCATATTGTACCTAAGTAGAATAATATTTTTTTAACTTAACAACAAAAAGAATAAACACAAATATTATAATTAAATTAACTAAACTTCTAACAAAACTTAACTAATCTTCTTAATTTTTAAATAACATTTAACATGCATTCTCCATATTTTAAATGATATATCCCTATATAAAAAATCTAACATGAGATTTTAGATATAGATAGCAATTAATAAATGGAATAATGAAACACTTTATTATTAAAGCAACTTACTTGTTCGTTTTGTAGGTTGTGTCTAGTACAAGTATATAAGGCCAAGTCTTCAACATTTGAATAGATGTCGGATACGCAACAACTCTATCGCTAAGCACTGTGCTCTCGTCACAATTCTTCTAAAAAGATGTAAATCCAAGATTTGAACACATGTAGAGCATTTCTTCCACTGTGTTACGTCCCTGCATCCCATCCTTCTTAATCTTTACACGGGCATAATATATAGTTTGAGAACTACAAAAGAAAACTAACAATCATGAGATAATTAAAACATATATAATACTATATTCAGTCTAAGAGAATTAAGTTAAGTTACGAAATATAACAGTACTACAATGTACCACGCAGCAGTATCGAGATTACTTTCTCGTAATTCACCATTATAAAACGAGGTGCTACCTGACACCTACTCAATTGCTTGGTCAATTTGAACTCCTCCTCTGTAAGCCTTGCAGCCTGAGAATGACCCTGATGATAGACATTAAATTGATGATTGTGTCTTCCATCTTTTACAAATAATTTCCGATGTGCTCCGCTAACATCTTCCTCGCCTTTTAATTTAAACGGACACTTACATTTCTTAGTTTCTTACGGACCCCAACATTTTACAAGAATTTATTCTACTTCTTCATCGTTCTATATGGCCTTACTTTTTTTTGCCTTCCCCTGATGGCAACCAATATAAATGTACGACTAAACCCTTTTTTGTAAAACAATATGTAGTCATCACAAATGTGTTAACTGTTTTTACTCGGTTTTTTACACAACCAACCAAATCTATTTTCGATTTAAATTCACAATCCGTATGAAATAAATAACTGTAGATTACGAAATTCTCCTTCTGCGAAATATCCTCATATTGTTCGGAATATAATTCATTATTTTCTTACATAATATTAGAAGATAAAAAATATAAACAACTCAAATATTAAATTAAAATAAAACTAACGTAATAACATATTCATTAACTTCATTAACATAGTAACTTGTTAATTAATAAATTGAATATTGAAACATGTTAATTATAACACAATTAAATAATTAAAAAATATTACTTACAATTAAAATTAAAAAATTAAAACATGTAACACATAATTAACATATACATATTAACTAACAATAACTTTAACATAAATAACTAATATAATATAATTAATAACATAATCGTATTAAATATGAAAAATTAATATAATATATAAAAACAATTAATATAACACATAATTAACCTAAACATATTTAAAAAAAACTGAAAAATGGTGAACAGAAGCAGTTGGTGCGCCAGACACCAAACAACTGGTGTGCCAGCCACTCACGCACACACCTGTTCGTGCGCCTTCTGTTCAAATTTTCAGCGTGGGGTCGATTTTACCTCAAAATTTACGTTTTCTAGTACGAAATCTTCAAAATTATCCATCTTGAAGCTCGAAATCTTCAAAAATTTAATAGGAAATGTAGAGAGAAGTTAGAGAGGAAGAGAGAAGAGAGAGAAAGGGGAGAGAGAGGAATGAGATTTTTCGTGGGCTTTTCAAAATTTTATCATAGAATTTACAATTAATGCACCACTACACTACCTAAAAATTCCCAAAACCTAAACCCATTCACATTTGATAAAAGCTTGAGATATGGAGAGAGGAGATAGAAAAGAGAAGATAAAGCCTTGAAAGATGGAATTTATTAAATTAATACAAGGGCATTAGAGGTTTTATACTCTAAAAAAATACATTAATTTCATATTTTTCTTAATTTGCCTGAAATAATAAATAATCTTATATTATGAAACGGAGGTACTAATTAATTTGGCTAAAAGTCCAAAATTTTCACTTAATTGACAATCACCAAAGATCGGGTATTCGATTGACAAAAGCACTAAACTAAAGGTACTATTTTGGCATTAACCCAATCAATTTTTTGGTTCGGGTATTTCCTTAACCTCCCAACATATTCCCTTCAAGTAGACGGTTTTTTACACTCATACATGGTTTGGATTATCGAGTTCTGATTTTATTTCTAAATGGTCTCGGTTCTCACGGTTAAGGTTTTTATGATTCTTTGAAAATCACGGTTTTAAAACGGTTCGATTTATCAGTTTAACAGGTCTTTCGGTCTGGTTTCACGATTCTTACCCATTTTGCAAAACTCCAAAATTATATTAAAAAAATATAAATTCAGATATGTAAATTACAAATTCGAAATAAAAAAAAAAAGAAGAGGAAACTGGAATCATTAGATCAAAGAATCGAAAGTGTAAAAATCGCAAAAACCTAAAAAATGAATTAAAACTTTTTATTAAAGGCTTGAACTCAAATGAGTTGTCTATGTATTATCTCGGAGGAAGGAATCAAAGCCCACATGAAATCAGAACCGTGAAATCGATAACCCTGAAATGCTAAACCGTGAATACCGGAATACTACAATCGTGAAATAGGAATCGTAAACCACTAACCCGAAACCGTGAAATCGAATAATCGGAACTGTGAAATCAGAAAAACCGGAATAAAGAAACCGCCAAACTGAAACCGTGAAACGTACTATCAAAACCACCAAATTGTGAAAAGTCAAAATTATAAAATCATGAAATTAAAACCGTAAAACTGCCAAAACAGAACCGTGAAATCGAATAATTAGAACCTTGAAATCGGAAAAACCAGAATCGCTAAACCATAAAAACCAAAATACTACAATCGTGAAATCGGAATCATAAACTGCCAAGCCGAAACCGTGAAATTGAATAATCGAAACTGTGAAAATCGAAATTATTAATTATAAAATTAAAATTGTGAAATCGGAAAACCTAAACTGCAAAACCGTAAAAATCAAAATTATAATATCATAAAATTAGAACCGTGAAACTGCCAAACAGGAACAATGTAATTGAAAAAACTGGAATAAGGAAATCGTCAAGCTGAAATCGTGGAATGGGAAAACCAAAACACAAAACTATGAAAACACAATTATAAAATCATGAAATTAGAACCGCGAAACTCAAATCATGAAATCAAATAATTGAAACCGTGAAATAGGAAAAACTGGAATAAAGAACCGCAAAATCGAAACCGTGAAAATCTGAATTATAAGATCATGCAATAAGAACCGTAAAACTACCAAGCCGAAGTTGTGAAATCAAAAAACCAAAACGGCAAAACCCTAAAAATCGGAATTATAAAATCATGAAATTAGAACCATAAACCGCCAAATGGAAACTGTGAATTCGAATAATTGAAATCGTAAAATGATAAAAACTCATATTAAAAGTTTTAATTAACATATATGATACAGAGTTTTAATTTTAATGTCTATTTAAATCTAAGTGTTAAAAATATAGATTTAAATTTTATTTATTTATTTATAATTAAAACCTTTAAGACTAACGTATTCAATTCTTTCATTTAACAAACATTTCCAATTCTGATTACGATTACAAGTAGAAACCATATTTAGAACCAACACTTTGAAAATCGTAACCACGGGTAAAGTTTGACCGGTTATGTTCCAATTTGATTGGGTCTAGTTCTTTTTTACCTATTAGCGCATTTGGGAAAGTGTTCGAGATATGTGACGCATAACATACTGTTCTTTTTGGCGGCCGAACATATAAGAACGCATGAGCGGTCCCCATTCACCATCAGATGCAGGAATGCGTTAAGACATGAAAAACGAATCGTTTGAAATGCGCTCAGTTTAAGCTTACTCGCCAATTTGTCCAAAACGGGTCGAGACAAGTAACTCCAATTCACCCGCTGCCGCCGGTGTCAACGGCGGTGCTTTCCGGCGGCCGTCCGTTCTCTTGAAGACAAGTATAATTTCGACTGAACCGTTCAACAGCGGCTTCGATCCGTCCTCTTCGTTTGCTTCTCTTAAAGGAATTACAATCCTTTCTTTACCGTTCGTTGAGATTTTTTCTCTTTAAAGAGGAATATACTTCAATTTTCTTTTATGTTCGATTTGTTGTTGCTGTGATTAATCTTTTCTTTTTGCGCATTTCATAAATTTCAGATAGAAAATTTTTGTGGTCGTCGCATATCGCAATGGACATCATATTGCTCTGGAAATCTTCGAAGAAGGATCTTCGGAGCTCAATATCAAGGTTTGTTTTACCTTCATATTTAAATAATAATGCATTTGCACTTGCATTATATCTTCCTGAGATTTTTTTATTTTATTTATTTTTTTCTCTAAACGTTGCTGCCTGGGAGATTGGTGAAGAAAAGATGAATTTTTACACTGGTTTTCATGATCTTATTTGCTTTGACTCAGTACCTCAAGTAATGTTAATCTAGCCTACTTTGATTACTAAGTTTGGATGTAGCTCATATAATATTAATCTAGCCTATTATGATCACTTTATTTATTTATTAATGGATAACATTGATCATTCTGAGCCATGTACCTATTCTTGCTTTCTTCTTGTTAACTAAGAAAGAAAAAAAAAGCCCTAAAAGTTAGCTTATAACTAGAATATTGCTGGATGTGAGGTGATTGTAATGCCAGTTGATCGTCCACTTTCAATCTGTTTCTTTAATTGTACTTTCCAGTCCGCAAATTCTTCTTTGGAGCACATGAATCATTATGTAAAATCTGCTCTATTTTGATATTAAACTCTTAAAAATTCTGGTCTATTGCTTAAAGTACTATTGGGCTTCTTTAAGTTCAAATGCTTCTAAAGATGCACCATTAAATCATGTTCTTGAAAAAACATTCATGTCAGACTATAAATTTCCCCCATTTAACCTATATGCTAGTTGAAAATAAGCAAATTCATCATCACGTGTTTCCCCCAAAATGAGTAAAATATTATTCCTAAGAACTTGATTACAACAAATACTAGAAAGAATACGCTAATAATAAACAAATGCTGCAAAGAATACACTAGTAATGAAGTGAAGAGTAGCTACATGTTAGTCCTATTTACATGTGTCTAAAGTTATTCCACTTAAGATAACTGAATAGTGGTTTCTTCGGAACAGGTATAAACTTGATCAGCCAACCAATTGGCCAAGATGCTGCAGCGAATCCTATGCATGCTCCCCACTGCCCCCAGTTCAACCTCTCTGTATTTGCAAAACGCTTCAGAAATTCCACCATGACCACTTGAAGAATAATTGTTATCCCAATGATTCCCAAGAACAACTTGTTCTTGTGTATTCCCACAAATACATTCTTCTTCTCAAGTTTCCGTGCATTGAATTCATTGAATACTTGGCAAAGAACAAAGGTATTAAAGATCAAAGTGTCATTTACCTTCTTGTTCACATTAAAGATTGATTCACCTTTGAACTGCAGCGTTAGGAGAACGGATATCTGGTACAAGGCTTGAGCAAGAAGGTTTCTCCACATGATATTGGTGATAAGTGGCTCAGTTCGACCAACTGGTGGCTTCTCCATGAGCTCCTTTGTGGGCCTCTCCGTTGCTAGAGCTAAGGCACCTAGTGTGTCCATAATGAGGTTCACCCATAGTAACTGTACTGCTGTCAATGGTACCTCTCCTGCTGAAACTGCTGCGATGAAGTTGATTACAAGTGCTGCCACATTCACTGTGAGTTGGAACTGAATAAATTTCTGAATATTGCTGTACACGCATCTTCCCCATCTAAGAACTGTGGCAACAGAAGCAAAATTATCATCTAAAATGACAATATCTGAACTTTCTTTGGCGACTTCAGTGCCCTGAATTCCCATAGAAAGGCCTATATCAGCTTCCTTCAGCGCTGGGGCATCATTTGTTCCATCACCAGTCACTGCAACAACATGGCCTTTTTGTTTCAAGCATTTCACCATCAAATCCTTATCAAAAGGAGATGATCTTGCCATTACAACAATTTTATCAACTTTCTCCATTCTTTCCTCATCTGAATAGTTGCGAAATTCTACACCTTCTACCACTGAGCCATCGTTGACTTTGTGATTGGGTCCAAGGATTCCACATTCCGTGGCTATTGCTGTTGCTGTGAAAATGTTGTCACCAGTGATCATTTTGATGTTCACGCCAGCTTGTTGACAATCTTCCACAGCTTTCTTCACACCGGGTCTACATGGATCTTTAATGCCAACAATTCCCAAAAGGGTCAATCCATTCTCTGGTAATTGTTGCTTTATTTCTTCATTGTAATGGTTGGCTTCCATAATCTGCTTTTGGGCGAATGCAATGCACCGAAGGCTGCTGGCTGCCATGCCCTGTATGATTTGATTGAAGTGCTTCCTCTTATCATCATCAAGAACTATTACCTCTCCGTCCAGATCATAGTAATGGGAGCACATTGCTAGTATCATTTCAGCAGCACCTTTCCAATGGACATGGATTGAGTTGTCCACATTCTTCTGAATTAGGACGCCACTTCTTTTCTTCTTTGAGTTGAATGCTTCTACCTGAAGAATGGTACAGCTCTCTTTTACTTGGTCCATATCCATGGTTAATTCCATAACAGCCCATGAAAGAATCGCTTTTTCAGTGGGACTTCCTGTTAACTCAGGATCCTTGGATTGTGAACTTTCAGACTTAAAAATGCTACCTGTAGTGTTTAGACTTACTGCTTGGTGGAGCAACTTAAGAATACTGGGAACGATAGAAGTATAGCTGCTTGTTTCAGTAAGTTCTTTGCCCAGCCAAAACTTTGTGACAGTCATCTTATTTTGTGTAAGAGTGCCTGTTTTATCTGTGCATATGGTGGTAGCAGAACCCATGGTTTCACAAGCCGAAAGCTTCCGGACCATAGCGTTGTCTGCCATCATTCTATTCATGGAATAGGCAAGAGTAAGTGTAACTGCAAGAGGCAAACCTTCTGGAATGGCTACAACTATGATAGTAACTGCAGCAGCAACGATTTCCACGACAGAGTTAATCACATCATCAGCCTTTGTTTTGCCACGAATGTACTCTATGTTTCCATTTTCATCTTCTGTATTCCCTGTAAAGTAGCGCACCAGTAGCACAACAAGAACTATAAAAGCAACTGCTAGACCAACTTTACCTATGGCTGTGGTTAACTTGTTTAGCCGCTCCTGAAGAGGTGTTTTCTCATTATTGTCACGGTTTACTGAGCTCATCATTTCACCCCAAGTTGTGTTCATTCCAACAGAAGTAACAAACATTTGACCGTATCCATCAGCTACCTTTGTGCCTGAAATCAAGAATGGATTTTGTCTGTGGTTGATCTCGACATGATCACTTTCGCCTGTCATGCTGGATTCATCAATGCATAATGAATGCCCTTCCAAGAATAATCCATCAGCAGGTACTTGATCTCCAATCTTCAAGCAAACAATTTCTCCAACAACAATTTCAAAGATTGATATTTTTTGCCGTCTGCCATTTCTCACAACTTCTATCTGAATATTGTTGCTAACTTTTGAAAGTTTGTCAAATTGTCTACTTTGCCTGAAGTTACTAATAGCTGAAACAGAGATGACAAGAAATACAGCAACAAATATGCTTCCACCATCATACCATCCCTCTTTTGGTCCATGCTTCTTGATGCCAAAACCAAGTGAAAGTGCAGCACAAGCCAAAAGGATGGCAATTGTGGGATCCCTGAAAGCTTCCCAAACAAAGTGAAAGACACTTTTTCTCGGAGGTATATTGTACGTATTATTACCAAACGCTTCTTTTCTATGTATAATATCCTCTGCATCATCATCATATATGCCATGATGAACATTGACATTAAGAGAATTAGCTATTCCTTGAACACCATGAAATTCGTCTAGCTTCTCGAGGTTTTTCTCCTTGACAAGCTTTGTTAGAGTTGGTTGATCAATATCATAAAAGCTTGAGAAATCTTTAACATCTATAATAATCCCATCAGTTGGACCAATTGATATAATTTCTTTCTCGTCAAACTTAGCTATTCTTTTGTATGTCTTCTTACCTTGGTGGTGGCTTGTAAGAACATCTCTGAAGGCCCTTGAACAATAAATGAGTACAAATGCTGAGGACCATCTTCTTTTGTTGAGTGCAGTAAGTTTGATTTTTCGTGGTACGAAGACGCTAATGGTGTCTAAATTTGCATGAATGATGGAAGTCATGTTTAGAAACACTCAAAAAGAAAGAAGAGAACAAATATAAATCTGTTTTGAGGCAAAAGAAAAGGAGATTGAAAACAAAATGTCCAAGTACGCTGTCAAATTATTTGCATGAGATGTATTATGCTGTTATTTGAAAGTGATGAGAAACTCAATTTATATATAGGTCAGGCTTCTAGTACTTGTAACCTTCATAAGAAACTGCTTGGGGTGAGATTTTAAATCTCAAATCTTAATTTTTGGATTCACATTCTTTTTCGCAAATTGTTTTATTTTTTTTTAATAAAAATCTTCAAACTGAAAGTTGTCATATCCCTAACTTTTATATAGGTTCTCATGAATGATGCCGTGTCACCTTCCCAGGCCATCGGTGGGGCCAGTTCGTTGCCGTATATGTTCAGCATTTGGATTAAGGTATTAACTTGGACCAACAGGTTGATAGAAAAACAAAGATTGAAATAATAAACTGATATGTTCAGAAAAAAATAATTTATAATAAACTGATATTCCTTTGCTACCAGGTAGTTTGAAAAAAATATCAGGGAAAAGATTTATAAATTTAAAGAAAGGGACAAGCCTTGTGATACAAGTAAAGTTTTTTTTTTTAATTATTCTTTTTGGATTTTTTTTTGGAGTAAAGAAGGAATTTTATATATGAAAGTAGAATTTTACGCGGTTCTCCCTGTTTTTGGGCTATGGAAGATATTATTATGTGGGATTATGCAGCAGGTCTCTTTTTAGTTATCAACCAAAGCTTTGAAATAAAAATTTATAAATACACAGAAGTTTATATATCTTTGTTGATAAGAAAAGAAAGTATGAGATATTTTTAAGATAAACGTTAATCTCCAGACTAAATATTTGTTTTAAATGAATTTATGAAATCTGACATAAAATTTACAATTATCTTTCAAAAAAAATAAACATCTACCTAGCTCACTAAATTCAAAAGACTATTTGACTTTATTTTTAATTTGTAAGGCACAAAAATGTTATCGGACGAAAGTTACGACGTATTTGAACAAAATTTTGTTCATTCAGTTTTAGATTTCACATCTTGTTTTACAAATGATAACTGTTTGTTTACAAAATTTAAGAAAAATTTTATAACTAAATTTTATCTAAATACATCTTTATTATTTTTGATAAAAATATTTTTAATCATTTGAATCACTTTTTTATAGCGTTATTTAAGATATTAGAGAGGACATAATAGGTAGAGTGAAGTCATTTCTGCGTTTTTTCCGAGTATCAAATGATATTATTTGGCGGCAGGAGTGGTGACTTAGGATTGAAGCAATTTTATGTCAAAACATTTTAAGGTATTTGGCAGCGGTAGACGTCGGCGGTGTAGACAGCGGTTGGCAATTCTGACCAAAAAAATAAATTTGCACTTTTATGTTCTTCGTTTCCCATCATTCATAATTCTTGGTTCTTATGTTCTCGACATCGAGCTCATAATATTTCGATGATTTTTTTAATAGTGAAACCAACCGCTAGAATTGCAAACGAGAGGAGCTCAATTTATACTATTTTAATCAGTTTAGACCCGAATTCATGTTCAACCTCAACACTTCAATATTTATGTTAAATTCGAATTCAAATTTTATGTTACTTTACATGTGGTTTTTCAAAAAATATTTATATATATCACTAAAAGTTAATATATACATATATACTCGTAGACTGGACAGTTATTGAGTTAATCTTATAAAAAAATTCAAACTCAACTAGATTGCTTTACGAGTTAGAGTTCAAGTTCAGTTAATAGTAAACTCAAATCGAGTTTTAATCGAGTGTTTTAAGTCATTTATATTTCTGTTCTGGACATTATTTACACTCATCTGAAAAAGAAAAATAGAAAAAAATAATTGAATAAAATTAAGTGTTAATATAAAGTTAATTTCAATTTTTCAAGATTAAAAAAGTCTAAAATCTATATCTCACGTAATAATCGGAAAATAGAAAAGAAAAAATGAAGATCTACATTAACACCAAGTTTTTTTTGGCTAAAAAACTAACTTTAGTATCAATTCCTAATGGAATATTCAAATTTAGAATCTTTCACTTATATATCATGTTAAAGCATATCTTTGTTCCGTTCCGAAACCAAAAGATAGTGTATTAATAATAGAATCCAAGTGCAAAGTTTTAAGTTTGCCTTTATGTCTCTTCCTATATAAACAATTTAAGAGTTTTTTAAAAAAATAATAATTTAAGAAATTTTTCTATAAAAAAATTCAAAATTGAATCGTATTCAATTTCACCTTAACTACGCCTAGTATCCCTCAAAAACTATATCTACTCTTACATTGGATTCTACCAAATTAGAGGACTAATGAAGTTATAACAAGTGAGTAATTTACTTAAGCATTTGAGGACAGCTTTTTCAGAAATTCCTTTACAACCACTAATCTTCTTCTAATAAACATCATGTTTATTCACTTTTTTTTTTTCACAAAACACATTGCCGCCTTTTTCTTTTTCCTTCTTAAATTTCCAAGGAATGATATATTATCTTGGATTTTATAATTTATTTCGTGTTATCTTTACTCCACAATAATAATATTACGATTCTTCTTATATTACTCAGTCAAACATAATTTGTTTAGCATAACTTTTCTTTTCGTACGTATAATTTGCTAATTATAGCACGAGATTGAGCTTATTTAATGATCATGATTTTTTTTATTTAAAAAAATGATACTCTCTTCACCGAGAATAGACTCAAAATTCTTACCATTTTGAGGAATGAGGCAGAAAGATACATGAAACTATAAGCAGAACTTCACCAAAACAAAAGACCAGTATATGAGTTGGCCTTCCTTCGAATGTATATATATATATATATATATATTACAAGAGGTCTCACATTTTGGACAATTTCCATCACATACAATAAGAATAAATAAGAATAAATCATTTAAGTATATATAAACTCTAATAAGGGAGACTACAACCCAAGAGAGTAAATCCAAGAGAATTAAAAAATTAAAAGAAATTAAATCTCAACCGTTTAGTTATTGAAAATTTTCAAAATACTATAAAAATGATATATGAATCATGAAGATTCTTGGTCATAATTATAATTATTTATGAAAGTCCATTTATTAGAGATATAATTTTAAACTAAAGAATTATGACCTTAAACTAGAGGTGCAAGACTATCTATAAAATGATAGGTGGCACAAAAAAATGGAAGAACATAACATGACCTTTCATACTCAAAATCGCATAAGCCTCTTATAATCCTAAAGTATCTTTCATTATCCTGTAAAGTTCTCATATGTCTGTAGAAATCAGTAATATTCTAGGATTGGTATTGTTCATGCAAGACGCTGTCAAACATAGAGCTTTATTGTATCCTCGAGGATATTTTGCTGAATCCAGTTGCATACCACTATATAGGTCCTTAAAGAAAGCGACATAGTAATGCGCATTGGAATTATCTTAATCCCACTGCTATTATTTTTGTAACAGTCTTAAGGCTTATTTTGAAAATGATTCTAACGTTATAATTTCAGAAGACTACTTTATTGTATCGAAGTTGTCGCGAAATTGTTGGATAGAGACTACATTAATAATGGATAAAAAAGCTGCAGATGCATAGCTTTCTTAACATGGATGAATTGAAGCGTGTGAGACAAATGAGAGGCAGTCATGAAAGAGAGTAGAAAAGAGAGAGAGTTAGAAAAAAAAATAAGCATATGCTCTTTTAGCGAATGATCAAGTGGTCATTTCTTTCCCGATTGAGCTCAAATTCGGACTAGAGGTAGAAGAGCGGCAGTACATCAATATGAACAGTGGAAATTATTTTTTTGATAATCGAATTGGAAATTATCAGCTCTGGATAGAATATGATTTTGGTGCTTTCTACTCTTTTCTCTTATATTACTTAGACTTGCTATATATATATATATATATATATATGTACACACACGTGTAATTTGCACTTTATATGTCATCTTTAGTGAACATGATGTTTATAAACAATTATATATATATATATATACTAGCTATGTTCCATGTACTTGAAGCACGGGTGGTTATTTATAAAAATATCCGGTATTTTTAATGAATTGTTAATTGAGTAGCTAAGCTTTTAATTTGGCAAATAATTACCTAAAAGGGGCTTTTTTTATTTTTTATTTTTTTAAAATAACAGTTGGAAAAAAATTAATTGTTAATTTTGACAATCAAGTACCCAAATTAGGGTTCAACCTGTTGGTACGAAAGAATAAAAATCTGAAAATTCTTTTTTGTTTGTTGAGATAACCCTGATTTGGGTACTTGATTGTTAAATTAAAAGTTTTTCAGTAGTTATTTTTCTTTTACGAAATCCTAATGGGGGTTTAGGGTCTGATGTTTGGACTAGTGGCCTCCTTTCTTTGTGTTTTTGTGCACATTGAAAGTAGCTTTTATTATGTCTCTTTCCCATGTCGATTTTGATACTTATTTGTCAAATTAAAAGTTTAGGTACTGAATTGACAATTCATTAAAAGTATAGGGGTATTTTTTAAAATAAACCTAAATCACATAAAATATGAAAACCTAATACATATTGTTAAACCATAAGAAAACTTATATATTAAACTGGAAAGTTAATCCATAATTAACGTATGCCCTAGAGAGTATAATATTTTAACGTATCCATAATTGGAAAGTTAGTCACATGAGAGTAGAATATTTTAGTTTTGAAAGTGTTAAGAAATATAGGGAGTAAAAAAATACTTTATTATTTTAGTGACAATTTATCTTTTATTAATTAATAGTTTTTTGCTCAATTTTTATCCAATAATTATGTGCTTGTTAGATTTTTTAGTTGAAAATTTGTTTGCTATGGTTTAAGAGCGTAAACAATAAGCTTTGTACTTTGTATTTGTTAATTACTACATGCCCTCGAAAAAAATAAAAAAAGAGTCTCGATAAAATATACCATTTTAAGTTCACTATTTCCATATTAGATCACCAAAGCATCATGAAGGTCCCAGTAATCCTTGGTAAAGTTATTAATACCATATCTCAAATATTAATTTTGGCTCTAAATTTTATTTACATTTCTAACAATTGCTTTTCCCGATAAAAGATATATGTTTAGTTCAAAAGAAAAGTTATTTCTTTTTTTATGAGTCCCTCCTTGTGTCTAAGGGGAAAAAATAAGTCATTTCCTCGAATTTTTTTAAAGGACCTTGTCGTCAATTTTAAATTATATCTTTTTATTTTGCTTATTATTCATACATTTCATACTGAATAGACGCCAGGAAAATGTTTTTTTTTTTTATTAAACGTGTGAAATAGGTTGATGAATCTTGATGAGGTAAAAAAAATCATTAGAATGTTATGATAATGTGAGTTTATCTATATCTTTAAGAATTTGAATTTGAAGAGAATTGGAAGTTCAAATTAATTAAAAGAGAATTTTTATGTTTCTAAATCAATCAAAGAAACACATTTATCCCCTCATAAAAATAATTATCAGATCGAAGCACGAGATAAATATTTATTAATTATAAACTTATATTAAAATAAAAGTTAGAAATTCTTATATATCTAATGCAACAATCAAATTATAATGTTGTATACTAAAAAATGGTGTAATGAGTACTTTGTTATAATTTTGAGAAACACATAATATTCTATTTTTTGAAAAAGGAAATTATTTTTAACTAAAAATAATAAATATTTTAAAACAAAGACTAATACTTCTTTTTTCTCACAATTAAAAAATTCCTTAAAAAATGATCCAATAAAGGAGACTAAAAACACATATGTAGTACATTAGTCTTTTTTTCTTTTTTGTTGTCTCTAATTAATATATTTATGAGTATATTCAAATAAACCCATGTAAATAAAAAAGAATAGAGAAATAAATATTAAAGAAAAAGGGAGAAGAAAAAATGAAAAAAGATTGAATAGAACTTTTATTTGCTAAATAAAAAAATTGGACAGAATTCATTAATGCTTTTCATTTCCTATTTAAAAAATAAAGCAAAAATTTGTAACTAATATCCCTAACTCCCCCACCCCTCTCCTAAAAAGGAAAAACTCATTTTTCCCCCTCAAAACTCATTCCCTACTCTTAGAAATTAGGTAACAATTCGTAACTAATATTCCATTCCACTTGTGACCCACCCCTCCGGTAGCTCAGCTTCCTCCACCCAAAAAGAAGAAAAATCTAAAAAACTGTAATGTTCTATTAAAAAAGAATGTAATGAGGTACAAAAGTTAGATACTTATCTAATTGGCCTACATCAAAGCAAACATGATATATATGTATTAGAAACGTACATATTTACATTACTTTTCAGCTATTTTATACTTTTCAAAAACATTTCTCATAAAAGAAAAATAGAGAACTTTTTCCACTACTATATAATTTTATACATCACAAACACTTCCCATAAAAAATAATGAAAATTACATAACTAATCTTACTAAGATTGTTACTTTATTTTTAAAATTACGTTTTAAATATAAAGAAAAATAGATACCGAAAAATTGGAACATATATGACTAAAAAATTAAAATTAATGACTGTCAAACGAATATTAGTTAGTAATTATTCAAATTGAATCCCAAACACAATCATTTAAAACACATGGTCATAAGCTATTAAGACACATATTTTAAAAAATAATAAGAAATTTTATTTATATCAAGTTTATAAATGAAAAGAGAAAAAAATGGAATTGTATCCTAAGGAAAAAATGGTCTCCAAAGAAAATTAATTGTTATAGCAAGATTACAATTATTATTATGTGAAAAGAAAGATTACAATTACTATTAAATTGGAAGGAAAAATAAAGAAATGACACATTTGAATAACTTGCAATGACATACATATTTTTGCTAATAAAGGGATTGAATATAATTTAAAAAAAAAAATTACTTCTTATGCGAAGTTTAAAATTAGGTTCAATTGTAGCATTCATGGAAAATCTTTGCTGATATCTGGGTATTATTTGAAGTGACAAATTTACTATAAATAAAGATAATGAACGATAAGTGTATATTTAGCCCCAAAAAAGTTAAAAATATATTTCTTTTTTATCAGATGTTAAAAGGGAAAAAATACATTCATAAACGAATTCTCATCACACTTATAAACACTAAATCTAAGAGTCAATAAAAGAAGAATGCAAACAAATATATTTTGATGAACTCATTAGCTTCAATTCAAGTATCTGCAACGTAAAAATTCAACAATAATTGTCTCATAAGAAAAGAAAACAAAAATAGATTAGTATAGTCAAGAAATACACAAAAAATACTTGACCTGTACAAATACATCTCATCCTCATCACGTGTTAAAGGAAAACAAATAAATTAATAAAAGACTTTTTAAACCTATAAACTTAAATGTAAAAGTAAGATAATGTTTCCTTTAAAAAAGAAAGTCAAATAATACTTTTAAAAAAAGTCAAATAATATTAAAAGGACAAACCAAAATATATTTTAATGTATTCATTAACTTCAACTCCAATATTTGCAACTAAAAGTTCAACAAAGATAATCTCATAAATAAAAAAAAGTTAATAGCCATAATTAGGTATACTATAATTTAACCCAAAATACACAAAAAGTACTTGATCATTAAATTGATAATAGGCCACAAAAATCCAATCTTTTAACAAAATGGAAACACATGAAAAAGAGAAAGAAAGAAAAAGAATTATATTAGTTTTTCATAAAATTACATTTACACACAAAGAAAGGAAGGAATAGTCCAAGAGAAAAAAAGAATCGCAAAGGAAAAAAATTCCAATTTGTAAACACCTTCCTCGTACCACCCTGAAGAACTAAAATTTTCTTCACACTTTAATATATATGGCATAATGCATAGAATTATCACTCACGAAATGGAAGATTAAAAGATGATGAATAGAGAAGTCATATTGAGAATGCTTTGTTGATGAAAAATATCAATAGTGGTGGGAGTTTAGTATCAAAAGAGAAGTCAGTTTAAAAAGAATTATATTTAACATCAACTTATAAATACTGATCAAGAATATAGTTCCAAATATCTTAAAATTTTTAAAAATGTCTTATCCCCAAATAATAGGGATAGCATCAATTGTCAACCAAAATTAAATCCCTTTCATTTATTTATTATATCTCTTATATTATTTTTAAAAATTTTAAAAAATATTTTACGCCTAAATAATAAAGAAGTATAAGATATATTTCATTTATTATATCTCATATATTATTTTTTTATTGTTGCATGGAAAAAAAAGGAGAAGATGTTCCACGTGGCAAGTTATTATGGCTTTGTTTATATATATATATATTTCTTACCAACATTTCAGATTTATTTTTTTAACACATTTAAAAAAATTATTTGATTTTTTTGGCTGCAAATTAAAATTTCCAGAAATTAAAGCTTTAGAATTTATTTTATTAGGTTAACTTGCTTTTTGCAGATTCTCAAATCATCAGCAAATAAAGTTTTATTATTAAATTAAAACTTTTCAATTATTATTACGAAATTAAACTCTTTAATTATTATGTATATCAAATTCAATATTATATCATTTTTTTTAAACTAATGTTTTCGGATTTATTTTCACATTTTTTCCTAAATTTCAGAAATTAAATTTTTTGTATTTATTTTGGGGGCCGATAAATCTAACTCAATAATATGAATGTATAGCGCGAAAAAAATCATTATTTTTCCTCCTATTTCTCTCTGACTTCTCTCTACTCCTCCACTCTAAAACTAAAATCTTTAACATTGAACTTATATTGGAGGTAGATATGGATCATTATGAAGAATTTGTAGAAGAAAATATCAATTTAGATGTAAGAAAAGTTGAAATTTTTTTTTTCAAAATTGGGGCTCGGATCGCCCGGACATGAGCGGATCGCTGGTCCTGGCGACCCAAGCAAGTCCAGGTCGCCGGTCCGGGCGACCCGAGCTTCAGGGTTTTTTATTTTTTTATTTGAAGGAAGAAAGAATTTTTGTAGGTATTTGGAAAACTTTAAATATGAATAACTCTGCGATCGGATGTTCGTTTCACGCGTATGACCACGTGTCGGGAAACGAGTGGTCATACGCGTGAAACGGACATCCGATCGCAGAGTTATTCATGTTTAAAGTTTTCCAAATACCTACAAAAATTCTTTCTTCCTTAAATAAAAAAAAAAAAACCTGAAGCTTGGGTCGCCCGGACCAGCGACCCGGACCTGCTTGGGTCGCCAGGACCGGCGATCCGCTCATGTCCAGGTCATCCGTCCGGGCAATCCGAACCCAAATTTTGAAAAAAAAAATTTCAACTTTTCTTACATCTAAATTGATATTTTCTTTTACAAATTCTTCATAATGATCCATATCTACCTCAAATACAAGTTCAATATTAAAGATTTTAGTTTTAAAGTGGAGAAGAAGTAGAGAGAAGTCAGAGAGAAACTGTGTAGAGAGAGAAAGAGGAAGAAAAATAATAATTTTTTTTGCGCTATATATTCATATTCTCGAGTTAGATTTATCGGCCCCCTTTATTTAATACATTTAAAAATATTGTAGTTTTTCGATTGCAAATTAAATTTTTTGGAAATTAAAGTTTTTGGATTTATTTTATTAAATCATGTTTTTATTAGATTAACTTGCTTCTTGCATGATTCTCAAATCATCAGCCAATAAAATTTTATTATCAATTGAAAACTCTTCAATTATTATTGTCGAATTAAAACTCTTTAATTATTATCTATATTAAATTCATTATTATCGTAATTTTTAAATAAAATTTTCGAATTTATTTTTTTAATATACTTAAAAAAATTATTGTAATATTTTTTGTTGCAAATTAATTTTTTTGGAAATTAAAATTTTCAAATGTAATTTATTAGATTAACTTGTTTCTGGTAGAATTCTCAAATCATCAGCAAATAAAGTATTTTATTATCAAATTAAAACTCTTCAATTATCATTATCAAATTAAAACTCTTTAATTATTATCTATATCAAATTCAATATTATCTCTCTTCTTAAATTAAAATTTTCGGATTTATTTTCTCATTTTCTTTTTTTATTAATTTCATAAATTAAATTTTTTAGATTTATTTTTTAATATATTTAAAAAAATATTGTAGTTTTGCAGCTGCAAATTAATTTTTTTAGAAATTAAACTTTTCGAATTTATTTTATTAAATTAATTTTGTTAGATTAACTTGCTTATTGCTGGATTCTCAAATCATCTGCAAATAAAGTTTTATTATCAAATTAAAACTCTTTAATTATTATCCATATCAAATTCATTATTATCTTTTTTTTAAAGTTAAAATTTTTGGATTTATTTTCGCATTTTTTCTCAATTTCGAAAATTAAAATTTTCACATTTATTTTTTTAATATTTTATCATTATCTCTTTTTTAATTAATTTTTTCGGATTTATTTTCACATTTTCTTTGTTTTTCTCAATTTCGGAAATTAAAATTTTTTAATTTATTTTTTAATATATTTAAAAAATATTGTAGTTTTTCGGCTACAAATTAATTTTTTTTAGAAATCAAAGTTTTCAAATTTGTTTTATTAGATTAATTTGCTTCTTACAGGATTCTCAAATCATTAGCAAATGAAGTTTTATTATCAAATTAAAACTCTTCAATTATCATTATCAAATTAAAGCTCTTTAATTATTATTTATATCAAATTCATTATTATCTCTTTTTATTTTTTTATAATAGACTAGAAAGAAAAAAGGACTTGGACGCCAAGTGAAGAAAGTAAGCCACGTAGGATTTCTTTGTTTTCATATATATATATATATACACATATATTATTGGCATTTTATATGTCATCTTTAGTGAACATGATGTTTATAAATAATTATTCTATATCATGTTATGATGATCTTATGTTTTTAGAAGATAATGTCCGAAGAGAAAATTAAAACTCTCAAAACTCATTGTTTATGATAGACGATTGCAAGTTATATATTAATTTCAAAACATGATAGAAGTAGAAATATTATGATCCACTATTTCTGAATTTATTAGAATTTGAACTTCAACTCTTTACATATCATACTATAATTGTGTACTTGAAAAAGAAAATAGAGTGTCATGCAAAGGTTAATGTCATATTATCAAACACTATTTGTTCTCAAAGTTATGGGTGGGTGATGGAGCTGTATAAACAACTTGTTGATATTGAATAACTTCAATCTACAAAGAATAAAATTATCACGTATAAGACATGGATTAAAGAAAAGCTCTAACTAATGCATTTGGAAGTGCAGAGTTGTTTGGATGAAAAGGTTCATGAACTTCAATAAAAATTTGGTGGAAAAGGAATATAATATGCATGATGATATAACACATTTGTTTATTAGAACCAAAGGACTCTATAGAGGAATATTACTTTCATTGAATCAAGAAAGTATTCAATAAATTATGATTTAATTCTTATGCCTAGAGTTTAAAAGTGTGCATCTCCTAAGGGATGAATTCTCTGAAAATGAAAAAATGAAATGATAAGCCAATTAGAGTCATGACTTAACTTATGTTCCAAAATATGAATTTCTTGTAGAAAGTACAAGAGGGCTTTATAACTACAGCTATATAAAATATTTGATTAAAGTGATCACTGTTTATTTTGTAAGATCAAGTTAAATGCTAGCAAATATATTGGAAGATCTTACAATAGATCTCTTGTGTTGAAAAGTTAAACGGGAATGGGTTACAATTCCATATCACAAAATCACCACCAATAATGGCACTCAATTCAACGCTTGATACAACGCCAAATCTTGAGTTCAATGAATTAAAGTTGTTATATTTGTGATTGTAAGTACTATAATATTATTATCCCTCCATCCAAAGTAAAGTGTTTGGTATCCCATAGATTTGGTAAGATTGTTAAGTTTAAAACTCTTAATGGACCTGGAAGTTTAATAAAAGGTTGTATACTATGGGAATACTCGATATGCAAAGTCCATCTATATGAATGTGAAATGTGGCCGCTTCTCAAAATTATGGACTTGACTCTTACAGCATTAATAAAATGGATACAGACACATGACTATAATATTTCTAGTTGATTATAGTATTTATTTGTTTTGAAACCTATGTGTAAAGTGTGTTTAGTTAATCGACATACAATCTGTGGTTCAAAGATTTATTCTACCATGCCGTTATGATTAATTATGACGTACTTCACTAAGTAAAAGTTCAAATTGTAAAATACCTTTATTTATGCATATGATTTCCAGATGTGGTTTTTTCAAATATTCTTAAAATAGTGGGAGGTTGTTGGAGATTTTCAGTATACTATGAACATGACATATGAATCATGAAAACCTAACTAAGTGATATATCTTTATATATCAGTTATGAATGTTTGTAGTAGTTATAATTATTTATGAAAATCCATTTATTCTAACTAAAGAATTATGACATAAAACTAAAGGAGTAAGACTATCTATAAAAGGATAGGTGGTGCATAAAAATGGAAGGACATAACATGATCTCTCATACCCAAAGTTTCATAAGCCTCTTATGATCTTAAGTGTCTCCCATTAATATCCTATAAGATCTCATATGTTTGTAGAAATCAATAATACTCTAGGGTTTGATATTGTTAATGCAAAAGGTTGTCAAATATAGGGCTTCATTGTAACCTCGAGGATATTTCACTGAACCTAGTTGCATACCAATGTATAGGTGAAGTGAAGAAAAATAAGCCTTAAGAAAAGTGACATTATAACGTACCTTGGAGTCATTTTAATCCCACTACTATTATTGTTCTAACATCAGAAGTTTAACTCTTACAAACATAGACAATGCCAACAAAATAAAGCTACTCTACTAAACTCTGTTTATAATATTAAACTCACTCAAACCCTCCCAAAACAAACACATCCAAACAAATCTTTTGTCTTCTTCTTTAGAATCTAAGTCATCGTACAGGATGGTGATGAGACAAGACCTCTACACCATTCCATTTCAAAATTTCAGAGGCGAGGTAAAAAGTCGGCCTTTTGATGGTTAATGTTTAGGATTAATTACAATACCCCCTAAAGTAAAGGGGCTGAAGCACTTTACCACCTGTTGTTTAAAAATAGGCATTTTACCCTCTAATATAGTTAGTCAACCCTTAAGAAAATTAATGGTGGTCAATACCATGGTAAATTTACATATATATCCTCAATACATTAATTGAAAAATAAGATAGAAAGTTAAAAAGCCTGTTAACTCAAGGGTTAGTCATGTTTTGATGAGTAACAAATCAAGTTAATCTAACAGAGTGTTTTCTTGTTGAAAGCCAGCAGTGAAGCTAATTTGAGTAGAAGGAGAGTTTAGCTAACAAATTGAGCGACTAATTTGGGCAGAAACAAGAAAAGTCGAGTTTTGAAAAGTTTTTACTGAAGCAACGAATTTGAATGCATTCTCTAGAAATAACAAGGATAAGTTGAAGATTGGAGAATAAAGAAAAGAGAAGGGAGGTTTCCTTATTAATAAAGTGCCTTTTTTACTTTATACCTGTGTATGTGGCCCATGGTACTTTGTTTCCTCCTTTTCCTCTTTTGGTTAAACACAAGAACTTACAAAAACTGTTTGTCTTTTCGTAGGAAAAATGCTGGAAAATTCAAGAAAGAGAAAAAGACGTTATTACTCACACGCATGTGGGAAAAGAAGGTGAACACATTTGAAGAATGAGAGTTGAGCTAAAGTCTAAATATAAGACTCAAGCTAATCAGATGAGCAGAACCGTTATCTGTCTCAAAGATTCTGTGAGGATCAAAAGTACCTTACACGTAGCATTATACAAGAGGGTCTTGGTAACTAAATTACTTTATGTTTGGATGAGAAGTACCAGCTTGGTAAACAAATTTATACACTTGGCAATACTGTAGAGTGGTCCCCTATTCCCTTTACCCTTTTTGGTTAAACATGTACTAATATTTTCTTGTGTGTGCAGATGAAGTAAAATTAGTAATAGGCTGATTGAAAAGGAAGCTGCAAAGAAAGAAGCCCTTGTGAGGCAACTTGAGTATTGGGGTGGTTCTATATATAGGTGAAGACCACATCTCTCTAAACTTGAAGAAGTGAAGACAAAGTTGCAAAAAAGCAAGAAGAGAGAGTTCTTAAAAAGTTTTCAAGAGAAGCCTTCTTCACTCTCTCGGTTTTGAGCAAGAAGTTACCAAATTGTGAGAGAGAGAGTTTCCATAATCAATTATAGAGAAATTTCATAAAAAAATTTGAGAGAATGAGAGGATCAATGAGTCTATGTGCCAAAACTGTTTTCATCTTTATTTCTTATGGTTTACAAGTTCCGGGTGAAAAACTTATGTTTGGTTTACAAGTTCCGTGAGAAAGCTTGTAGTTGGTTTACAAAACTTGTGGGTGTTTCTCTTGAGATAGAAGAGCTGTTAGTTGCTAAAAGTAGGTTTAAAACTAGCGATTGGTGTTGTAAAAGTTGATCTCACCTTGAACGAGATCGGTTTATAGTGGAATCCTTAAGACAGTATTCTTGGGGGAAAGTGGATGTAGGTGTATTATCGAACCACTATAAAAATCCTTGTGCATCCTTTATCTTTTGTTTATACTGATTTTCTTTGCTTATCTTATTTTGTTTTTTGTAAGTTTCTAGTTTGCAAGAATTCTCATAATTGATTTTGCATTGAATTTGCTTTCAGTTCTACGTCTGTGAGTCGAGCTAATATCTTTAGAGATATAGATTTTTCCTGTGCTAGTTTCTTCTATCTTAAGCTGACTTTGAGATTCAAGCTTTGTGTTAGTTTTATTCTCTGGAAATTCTTTTTTACATATCAGAGCTAATTTTAAAAGTCTTGCTAATCTCCATAAAAGCTTTTATTAGGTGTGTTATGCAATCAGCTATTTATTGCTGAGTCTAGCTAATGGCTTAAGTGATAGTTTCTGACTTGATTGATTATTATGTTGATTAGCTTTATGTCACTAAGTCAAGGTAGTAACTTAAGTGACAATTTCTGAGCTAGTTGAGTTTTGTCATGTCATGCTGATTAGCTAATCACTAAGTCAAGCTAATTATTTAAGTGATATCCTTTAAATTGGTTAGGATCAGTAGTTTTAAATTGAGCTATTTTGTGTTAGGTTGTCTTCCATTGAGTACTAAAGAATCCATTTTAGAAGAGCTAAAATTTTTATTAGGTCCAATTCACCCCCCCTCTTGGACCTACACAGGACTTACATTTAGTATCAGAGCAGTCTCTCTCCAGGAAAGAGTTTAACAGATCGAGAGAGGATCCATGATTAGCTCAAGTGATTTTGTTGAAGGTCAATGTATAACTCGTCCACCATTCTTTTGTGGAACGAACTACTCTTACTGGACAAGAATGAGAAACTTTATCTTGTCAATAGATTTTGATTGTTGGAAAGTTATAAAAAATGGACCATATATTCCTAGGCACAATATTAATGTTTTTGAAACTGTCAAAGTCAAAACTAATTATTCTGAGGCTGATTTGAAAAATGTGCAAGCTAATGTCAAAGCACTGAATATCCTTCATTGTTCACTTGCAGTAAATGTAGACGATAAGGTATTAGCTTGCAAGTCTGCTAAAGAAATGTGGGATAAACTTGAGACTACTTTTGAAGAAAAGAAATCGAGGGTTGAAGAAGAGATAATTTTCATGGAAGAAGCATGGAGTGGTAGTGAACCAAGCTCAAGTGAAGGAGAAGAAGAGGAAGGTCAAAAACTTAAAGAGTCAACCGGAAAGGTAACAAAGTATTTAATGGCTCATGAAGAAGAAGAATGTGAGATAGCATCTCTAGACTTTTTTTATTATAGAAAGTTACATGATGCTTTTGATGAACTTTTTCTGGAATATAAAACTCTTGTGAATAAATATATTATTTAGAAAAAAGAGCTTGAAAACACGATTTATGAAGTAAAAGTTTTGAAATCACAAAAATCTGAAATCATATGTTGAATTCTTCTTTTTCAAATTCTAGTGAAGCTAATTGTCATCTGCTTGTTTTGAAAACCACGTTGAAATCTTGTGAAGAAAAGAACACTGTGTTGATGAAGGAAAATGGAGTTTGAAAACTAACATTGAAAAGCTTACCAAAGATTTAACAAAATTTATAAAAGGAAAAGAAACTTTGGATAAACTTCTTGGAAACCAACGATAAGCTAATAACAAAGCTGCTTCAGGCTTTATTGATTCTTCTTCCAAAGTAGCAGTAACATTTTGTTTGAAAAATCTTTTGTAAAGCTAAGTTAAGTACTAAGTTTGCGAAAATAGCTTCTAGTTAAACTACAGCTACTACTCAATTTTGTAAAAACTTCTGTTCAAAATAAAGCTACTCTTCAGTTCATGAAACCAGATTTGGAAAGGACTTTTAAAAAATAACCATCGAGCTAAATTGAGACTTTCAAATACTTCAGCCCAACAGTTTGCAAAATCTAGAAAGAATATTTTTAATCATAATGTTCCAAGCATCTGCAAGTAGAATCTCGATAGATGAACTTCACACACCGAAAAAAAATAATGCAAAACATGAGATCTCATTTCAATCAAGGGTATTACAAACCCAATTTTCAGAGAGGATATTATGCCAAACAGTTTTCAAATCCTCATTTTCAACACTATAGAAACCATATTTTGGAAAAAAGGGACTTTTATCCCATGACTCATAGAAGATGCTACACATGTTCTCATTTTGGACACATTGCAAGAAATTGCAATGAAAAGTTTTCTGAAAGTAGTGGAGCTAAAAGAAGATTCAATTATAGTGAGGCTAATAAGAAAACTCACCATTGAGGACCAAACTTAGTTTGGGTACCCAAAAGAAACTAAATTTGTTTTGCAGGTGTGCTCAGCAAGATAGTGGAAAGATGGTAATACGTTGGAAGAAATTGCTCTAGGCTATGACCGGTGACACGAGCTATTCACCAAGCTAACAGATGAAGATTGTGAGGATTAGAGTTTTGGGGATTATAGCAAGGAAATAATAGTTAGAGGGGGAACTTTTGGAACTAATCTGAAAGAGATGAGAATATGTCTCTTGAAAAAGGTCTTGAGTATAATCTCTTGTGCGTGACCTAACTTCATGATGAAGGAATGAAGGTTGTCATGGGAAAGAAAAATGCATTAGCTTGTGATGTTTACAAAGAGAACAGAAAATGTAAATGTTCTAGTGGACAAGTTGCGTGGAGCTAGTTGAGTTTGCTTAGCTTCAGTTTTTCAGATGAAAAATGGTTGTGGCATGAAAGATTGAAATATGCAAGCATGAGTGAAACTATCAGGGAAGAAGATGATAAATGAACTAAAAGAGTTGAAATTTGGAAAATAATGTTTGTGTTTGCATCTTGAAAACAAACAAACTCAATGGAGCTAATTTTTTCTGGTTAGCTTTAACTTCTGATGCAAGCTATTTGTGATATCAGAGATAAGGACACACTAGCATTTTGGAGCTAATGCTTTGAGATTTATTTTGGTTCAATCTATCCAGCAAGTTTGGGAGCTTATGTGGATGAAAACTTTGAGAAGATCCAGTTTCTGTAAGAAGTCTCAAAATCAAACAGGCTACTGATAAGATGAAGCTATCTATGTTGAATGTTACATCTTAAGTCAAGCTGTAATAAGATCTATCTTGAAGATGTCATTCTATATACTATGGAAATGAATGAAATATAAAAGAGGTTATTTCAAGGTTGGATGCAAGCATTTCATGCCAAGCAATAAGGTTTATTAGGAAAATTTTGATGGTAAGGCTAATGAAGCTATTTTTCTAGACGACTACGAAAACAGTAAGCTTATTATGTGCTCAATAAAACACGTCAAACTATTGAAGAGTCAGTTCATGTTGTTTTCGCTGAAGCTAACTTTACCCTGTCTAGAAGAGTATCTCTTGGTGATTTTGATGCAGGTTGCATTAGCTCAACTGGAGAAAAGAGTTCTGAGGAACAAAGCAACCCAACGAATAGAGCTAATGATATACCAAGTGACAATGGAGCTACTCAAGAGAGTTCAAGCATAACTGAAAATTAGTCCGAGGAGTAGAGATATCAGCTACATAACTCAAAGGAAATCTTCTCACAAACTCATGTGAAAAGTTTGTCATAGAAGTGAGTTAAGGAAAGAGATGAAGAATGTGGCTTTTGTATTCCAAATTGAGCCAAAGAAATTTGATGATGCACAAGGTTATGAGAATGGAATGCTAGCTAAGCAAGAAGAGCTGAATCTATTTTGAAGCTTGTACAATGTTTGGAACCAAATGAGATTTTTAGAAGCAAGCTAGAGGAGCTCAGAAACATGATTTGCGATAAGGCTAGAGTGGTAGCTCAAGGATATAGTCGGATGAAAGTTATTGACTTTGATAAATCTTTTGCACAAGTAGCTCAACTTGAAGGTATTTGAATGTTGTGTGCAGTCACTTATTTAGAAGATTTTCTACTGGTTCAAGTTGATATAAAATGCATCTTTTTTAATGAACTTTTAAAGAGAAAGTCTACAATGACAACAAACCTCCCGAATTTTGAAAGCTTGAAAGATTGGGAAAATTTCTTCTTGAAAATGGATTTTCTGAGGTAGTGTTGATAAAACTCTTTTTACCAAACACCATTTCAAGGATTTTTTTTGTAAGTGGATATTGATGATATGATCTGTGGAGCTTCTAATCATCTTTGTGCAAAGACCATGCTAGCTTAAATGTAGAGGGAGTTTGATGAGATGAGAATGTTGGGAGAGTTAAATTTGTCCTCAGACTAGGGACAAAGCATAGCAAAGAAGGGATAACCAGTCATCAGATGAACTAGGCATGTGAAGAAGCTACAGAATGACTGGAGCTAAGTCAAGCAGAATGCTAATGAGCATCAGAGGTCTAAATGACTAGAGCTAAGTCAAGCAGAATGCCAATGAGCATCAAAATAAAGCTGGATATTCTCTTTAATATCTTGCATGTACACAAGAGCTAAGTCTATAATATTTGAGAAATGAATACTTGAGCTAAGGAAATATGATGATGTGGACTTTGAAGAAGCTGAGCTGATAGGAGATGTTAATCTCATGCTTAAGTGTTGTAGATTAAGCATCAGCTTAAGAATGTTGGATTAAGCTACTCAAAGACTCCAATTTATTGCGATAACAAGTGTGATAAATTTGGTGAAACATTCAGTGCAAAATTCTTGAACTAAGCATAATACCCGATTATCCGTGAGTACATGAAATCAGGTATTGTCGAGTTAATCTTTGTTCCATCCCAGAAACAGCTTGTTGATATCTTCACTAAACCCCTGTGTGAAGAAGTCTCTTGGAGGATCTATTTGGAACTCGAGCTAGTGGTTCGCAATTAGCTTCTCTCTACAAATTCTTTTGTGAAAATAATTTTTTAAGCGTCCTTTTTGGTTTTTATCTTTGGTTAAAGGGTTTTGATTGATTTTGAACCTACTTTTAATAATTCTGAGATGAATACAGTCTGCATAGCATTTTGTGGTCTTCCATGATATTTTCTCTCTCTCTCTCTCTCTCTCTCTCTCTCTCTCTCTCTCTCTCTCTTTCGGAATAAAGTGTTTATTCGTTAAAGTTATATTTTATGTGTCTCTCTCATGCTTCTTGAATAGATAAAGTAAGTTAACTACTTTTGTGATAAGATTTGGTATTGATGGTTGGTAAGGAGAATGATTGATTAGCTCTACTTTTGATACATTTGTTCTTTATAAGTTTTTCTTCTTGAGTTTTGTCTTCTCTCTTTGAAAAACTAGCATGATAGTTACTCTTGCAAGGCAATAACGTTTTAAAATCCTATGAATCTTTGACGAGCAAGACAATCTTTTTCATTCCTCTTGCAAGCTGTCTTAGATGTCTCTTTGAATTCTTTCTTCTACTAGTTTTGATAGAAAAAATGACTCCCAAGAGAAATTTGATGAAGTTGTCTAAAATTGAAGCAAATGGAAGCTCTTATTTCTGAAGAAAAAGAAATTATTCCAGAAGGTAAGAAATATAAGGAAGAAAGTAAAGAGGAAGTTGAAACTATGAAGAAAGCAAGAATTGAAAGGGAGCAACAATGTGTGAAAACCTCAGTAATGTAGCTTCAACCCAAATTGCTCAGGCTAAAAACACGAGTGATAAAGAACAAAAAGAAAAGAGAGATACTGGAAAAAGAGAAAAATGAAAGAGTGAAAATAGAAAAGCTAAAAGAGATTCGTTGATGAAAAAAGAATTGGTTAAGAAAGAAGATAAAATGAGTGTTAATTTTGAAAGAGAGTAGGCATGAGAACAAAAATGAAAAGAGAGATGCTCTAAAACGTAGATTGAAGGAAAAGAGGAGATGAGTGTTGAACTTGAATTAAAAGGTAAGAAACAAGTTGATCAAAAGAAAAAAATGGCCAGTCAGGCTACTGAAAGAAAGAAAGTAGAAGAATTTGTTAAGTGAGACACAATAGATACCTTTTGCAGAATTGTTAGGGAATTATAATAAAAGAAAGAAAGATGCTTTTGGAAAATCAGAAGTAGCTCAAGAGCTGCAAAGCAGAGTTAATGCAAAGGGTGTCAAAGCAACAGCGGATTCAAATTTGACCTAAGAGGCATGGTAATATTAGAATAAACTAATCTTTACATACATCTTTCTCATTCAAGCCTTTTCTGGTATTATACTAGCTTAACTTGATGCAACCTCAGCTTCTTATTCTAGATTTCGTTAGTTGATTCAAATTGTTTCTTCAGAGTTTTCTTCTAAAGCTATCGAGGTTGCTAAGCTATTTGTTTTAAAAAGTCGCAGAACTATTACTCGTAGAACCAGTCATGCCTAGGCTACTTCCATGTTGTGAATTTTCAGTGGGGACAAAAGTATTGAAAATTGTTGCTTGCTCAATCATCTGTTTTACTTAGCTTCTATACCAATCTGGTCTATAAATAGTTAATTTGAATTTATTAGCTTGTCTTCCATACCCCTTTTATGTGTGTGACAAAAAGGGGGAGAGTTATTCAGTTTTTCCTATCTCTTTATAGTTGGATGATTTTGCATTTAATGATGGATAGATATGGATACTTTTACTTAAAGCTTTCTATTTGATTTTGTTATCTATCCTCTTTGTTTTAAAAATCAATCCACCATTTGTCTTTGGCTATCTGTGCATACTTAGCTTAATCTTTTGCCAAGTGCACTTACTGTGAAAGTGGAGCTACTCAAAGATGTTTGAAACCTATCTCAAAATCATTCAGGTTTGAAAACTGAGGCATTAGCTCAAGGGGATCTTTTAAAACCTTTTTGTGTATGATTTTTCTTTGCCTCGGCTACTTGTGTATAAAGGAAAAACTAGTTTTGTCACTCATCAAAAAGGAGGAGAATGTTGACTCAAGGATCAGTCATGTTTTGATAAGTAACAAATCAAGTTAATCTAGCAAAGTGTTTTCTGTTGAAAGACAGCAATGAAGCTAATGTGAGCGGAAACATAGTTGAGCTACTAATCTTGGCAGAAACAAGAAAAGTCAAGTTTTAAAGAGTTTTTACTGAAGCAAGGAATTTGAATGCATTCTCTAGAAATAACAAGGATAAGTTAAATATTGGAGAATAAAGGAGAGAGAAGGGAAGTTTTCTTATTAATAAAGTGCCTTTTTTACTTTATACTTATATGTGTGATACATGGTACTTTTCTTCATCCTTTTTCTCTTTTTGTTAAACACAAAAAACTTACAAAAAGTTGTTTGTCTTTTCGTAGAAAAATACTAGAAATCTCAAGAAAGAGAAAAAGACATTATTACTCACAAGCATGTGGGCTAAGAAGGTAATTGATGAGAATGCATTTGAAGAATGGGAGTTGAGCTAAAGTATGAATACAATACTCAAGGGAATCAGATGACCAAAACTGTTGTTTATCTCAAAGATTTTGTGAGGATCAAAAGTACCTTGCACGTGGCATTGTACAAGAGGGTATTAGTAGTTGAATTACTTTACGTTTAGATGAGAAGTACCAGCTTGGGAAACAAGTTTATACACTTGGCAATATTGTGGAGTGGTCCCCTATTTCCTTTACCCTTTTTGGTTAAACATGCACTACTAACTTTTTCTTGTGTATGCAGGTGAAGTAAAATTATTAATAGGCTGATTGAAAAGAAAGTTGCAAAGAAAGAAGCCCTTGTGAGATAATTTGAGTATTGGGGTGGTTCTACATATAGGTGAAGATCAGATATGTCTAAACTTGAAGGAGTGAAGACAAAGTTGCAAAAAAGCAAGAAGAGAGAGTTCTTGAAAATTTTTCAAGAGAAGCCTTCTTCCCTCTCTCGGTTTTGAGCAAAAAGTTCCTAAATTGTGAGAGAGAGAGTTTCCATCATCAAGTAGAGAGAAATTTCATTAAAAATTTGAGAAAATGAGAGGACTCAAAGAATCTATGTGCCAAAACTATTTTCATATTTATTTCTTATGGTTTACAAGTTCCGGGTGAAAAACTTGTGAGTGGTTTACAGTTCCATGTGAAAACTTCTAATTGGTTTGCATGTTCCAATACAAAACTTGTGGGTTAGTTTCTCTTGGAATAGAGGAATTGTTAGTTGCTAGAAACTAGGTTTAAAACTAGCAGTTGGTATTGTAAAGGTTGATCTCACTTGAACGAGATCAGGTTATAGTGGAATCCTTGAGATGTTCTTCTCGGGGGAAGTGGATATAGGTGTATTACCGAACCACTATAAAAATCCTTGTGCCTTCTTTATCTTTTGTTTATACTGATTTTCTTTGCTTATCTTATTTTATTGTTTATAAGTTTCTAGTTTGCAAGAATGTTCATAATTGATTTTGCATTGAATCAATTTTCAATTCTGCATTTGTGAGTTGAGCTAATATCTTTAGAAAGATAGATTTTGTTTGGGCTAGTTTCTACTATCTTAAGCTGACTTTGAGGTTCAACTTATACATTAGTTTTATTCTCTGAAAATTCTTTTTTACATATCAGAGCTGATTTTAAAAGGTTACTCTCCATAAAAGTTTTTATTGAGTGTGTTCTGCAATCAACTATTTATCACTGAGTCTAGCTAATGGCTTAAGTGATAGTTTCTGGCTTTATTGATTATATTATGTTGATTAGCTTTATGTCACTAAGTCAAGCTAGTAACTTAAGTGACAATTTCTGAGCCGGTTGATTTTTGTCATATTATGCTAATTAGCTAATCATTAAGTCAAGGTAATGATTTAAGTGATATCATTTGAATTGGGAACGATAAGTAGTTTTCAGTTGAACTATCATGTGTTAGGTTGTCTTCCATTAAGTATTAAAGAATTTGTTTGAAAAGGTCTAAAATTTTTATTAGGTCCAATTCACCATCCTCTTGGAACTAAATGGGACTTACAAAGCCAAACTAAAAGTCTCCAATAGGGAAAAACAATCTAAGTTTTCCTATTTTATTATGGCAAAAATGATTACAGTATGTAAGTTACAAACTAATCCTCTAATCTATACGAAATTATCACTATTAGGAAACTGCATAAACTTAGGATATATACGTCATAGAAATATCCAAACAAAGAAAGTATGTAAATATAGAAACTATCTAAATATAGTTGCCAACACCTCCCCTCAAGTTGGAGCATGAAGGTCGGCGATGCCTAACTTGCAAGCCAGTAGATGAAAGGAGGCGGGGTGAAGAGCTTTAGTAAACATGTTAGTCGGTTGGACTGTGCTTCGAACGTAGAAGGGAGAAATAAAACCATCTTGGAATACATCTTAGACAAAATGGCAATCAATTGTAATATGCTTAGTCTGTTTGTGAAAGACAGGATTAGCTGCGATGTGAAGTGCGGCCTGATTATTGCAATATAGCAGAATAGGCCGAGTGATAGGAACATGAAGATCCTAAAGTAGACGAGATAACCTTTTTAACTCACACAAAGTCATCGCCATAGAGCGATATTTAGCCTCAGTAGAAGAACGAGACAGAGTGTGTTTTTTCTTTGTTTTCCAAGAAATAGGAGATCCATCGAGGGAAATAAAATATCTAGTGATAGAACGGCGAGTAATAGGACATGTAGCCAAATCTGAATCACAATATGCAGTCAATAACAAAGGAGACTGAGACTGAAGAAGTATGCCACGACCAGGACTGCCTTTGAGATATCGAACAACACGAATAGTAGCATCCCAATGAGTACAGCATAGGGCGTGCATGAACTGAGCCAGTGTATGAACAACATAGGCAAGCTTAAGTTTAGTAAGAGTTAGATAGATCAACTTGCCGATGAGGCGGCGATAGCATTCTGGCTTATTGAAGTAAGGACCAGTAACCTTGGCCAACTGATGATTTGGTTCAATAGGAGTAGAGGCCGGTTTAGCTCCTAATAAACCAGTCTCAGAGAGAATTTCCAAAGTATACTTGCATTGGCACAAAAATAAACCCGAAGGATTTCTTGCAATTTCGATACCCAAAAAATATTTAAGGGGGCCCAAGTCCTTCATGTGGAAGAAAGCACTTAAGGAAGCTTTGAACTTAGTAATAGAGGTAAGAGAATTCCCAGTAATTAATAAATTGTCCACATAGATGAGGATGCATAAAAATACATTATTCAGGGAGTAAGTAAAAAGAGAATAATTGGCATAGGACTGAGAAAACCCACACTTATGGGAGCGGTAGGGAGCTTTGAAAACCAACACTGGGGTGCTTGACGGAGACCATACAAAGATTTTTGGAGTTTGCATACCTGGCCAAAGTGAGAAGGGCGAAATCTAGGTAGGGGGTACGTATGTACTTCCTCCTGTAAATCTCCATGGAGAAAGGCATTATGGACATCCATCTGATGTATCGGCCAATTTCGAGCGGCGGCAACGGACAGTAGAGTACGAACAGTAACCATTTTAGCAACAGGAGCAAAAGTTTTCGTAAAATCAATGCCTTCTGCCTATGTGTTTCCCAAAACCACTAAACTGGCTTTATACCATTCAATTGTACCGTCTACTTTATATTTGATGCGGAAAATCCATTTACTCCCAAGTACACGTTTACCTGGAGGCAAGGTCATCAAAGACCATGTGCCATTTTGCACGAAGGCATTAATTTCTTCTGGCATGGCGGCACGCCATTTAGGTATGACGTAGCTTTAGAGTATTTTTTGGGTTATGTTTCTATAGTAATAGATGCTAGAAAGTGCTGATGAGGGGTAGAAAAAATGTCATAATTCATAAAGTTTGTAAGAGGATAACAGGACTTACTTGAGAAAGTCGTGGAGGAAGATGGAGTAGAAGAAGGGGATATAGAAGACTTCTAGACTGCATTACAGTCGAAATCTCGGAGCAGTACCGGAATGGTTTTAAGACGTGTATTTTTTTCTAGTGCCAAAAGGAGCAGGAAGTATTGTGGGTGGAGATGGACACTTTTCTGAAATTGCATGTGGGTTGAGGGGAGCTGGCCAGATGTAGGCAAAGAGGCTCATGGAGAAGCCGGTGGGCTGTCTGGTGAAGGGAGGGGAAGCACTGGGCTTGGGCCGATTGCAGAAGGAGGTCTGTACAGAGGAATAAGAGAAACTGGATCAGTTGGGGTCACTAGACCGCTGGACTGGGCCAGCGGAAGGAAGCCCGTCCGAAGCTGGAGCAGGAAGGGCGAAGTTGGATGGGACTGGGCCGCTGGCTGGACTGTTGTGGCAGAAGATGGGCCAACGTCTGGGTCTTCGGCTGGGCTGCGGTTTTGGGCGGACGGCTAGGTAGTTGCGGCTAGGGCTATAAATGGGGCGGGTCTTACCCGTACCCGCGCGGGTCTGTACCCGTTTTTAGCGGGTAAGGTTTAAATTTTATATCCAGGGACTCGTACCCGTACCCGCGCCTGTATTTATACTGCTATATGGGTCTGGATAGGGTATGGTGATGCCCAGACCCGTATACCCGTATTAATAAAATAATAATATATATTATATATTATATTAGATGGAAGATATTAAATACATATTGAGAGATTTGGTCGAGTGGTTAGAGGGGAGATTAAATTCATGTTAGCTTGATAGCGCAGGTACGAATCCTGTTGCTGCCAGGCTTTTTTTTCATTTCTCCTTTTCTCTTCTTTTTCTTTTCTCCTTTTATCTTTTTTTCTTTTCAGTCCTTTTATCTTTTTTTTCTCATTTTCAGTCATTTTTTCTTTTTTTTCTCCTTTTCAGTTACTTTTCTCTTTTTTTTTTCTCCTTTTCAGTCTTAAATAGAATCTCTTTATTTGATGGATTTGGCCCAACTAACCTTTTTCAAATTATTTATTTATTTTCAACTTTATTTCAAATGTCATTTCACAAATAATTTATTTTTACTAAATATAAAAATATATTCTTTCATCCCGTGTAAAAGCAATTTATGATAGTAATATTTTTGTCTTATTTTTTATTTCATAGAACTGCTGAAAATATGGATCATGACAAAAAGGACAATCCTTTTCTTTATTTTTCTTTTTCGTTCTCTATCTTATATGCTACTATTTGACTTATCTATTAGGCAACACCGTATTATTACATATACTCTTTGCTTATAGGTTGTCCAGGAATTTATATTACAGACTGAAATTAATATAGTTAAAGGGGTGTATATCCCTATTCATTTATGTATATGTTAAATGATTGTATTTGTTGAAAGAAATGCTAAGGAGATTATGTTAATCATGTTAAAATTTTTAATTTAGGATTATACATTGTTTTATATATTTTTGTTTAACAGGAAAAAAAATATCATACGGGTATGAGTATACCCATACCCTACCCTGGACCCTGGAGGGTCGGGTCTGGGTCCAAAATTTTATACCCTGGAGGGTATGGGTCCGGTTCTGGGTCCAAGTTTAACTATAAGGGTACGGGTCTGGGTCTGGGGGTACCCTAAGGGTCTGGACCCGTTTACAGCCCTAGTTGCGGCTAGGAAGGTTGGAGCTGCTGGGGATGGGCTCTTTTCAGATGGGTCTTAGTGCAAATAACTTAAAGTTTGTGCCCCAAAATTGTAAGAATGAGAAAAATGGGGGAAGTTGCTGCAGTATCTGAATAATCTTTATAAGGGAACTTAGTTTCATCAAAAACCACATCTCTGGACAAAATAAATTTCTTGTTTTGTAAATCATAAAATCGCCAACCTTTCTTATTGTAAGGATAGCCGAGAAAAACACAAACTCGACTACGAGCACGAAATTTGTCTTTGGGTAGATCATGATCATGGACATAAGCAAGACACCCGAAACTTTTGATGTGAGAATAAGATGGCTTCTCGTTATATAACAATTCATAAGGCGTCTTTCCTTGTAACAAAGAGGAGGGGGTGCGATTGATAAGATATCCTGCCATTAAGATGCACTCCCCCCAAAACTTTATGGTAAGTTAGATTGGAACTGCAAAGCCCGAGCAACATTGAGAATATGACGATGCTTGCATTCTACTCGACCATTTTGTTGAGGCATGCCAGCAATAGTGGTTTGATGTATCATTCCATGTGTGGAAAAATATTATTTTAAGCAAAGAAATTCCCTGCCATTATCACTACGAACTATTTTGACAATTTTTTGAAACTGTGTTTGGACCATGGCAAAGTAATCTTTTAAAACAGTGGCTACATGGCTTTTCTCAGCAATTAAATAAATCCAAACTGCTCTAGAATAATCATCGATGATAGTAAGAAAATATGAAGCACCAACAGTGGATGTGGTTTTGTAAGGCCCACATAGATCACAGTGAATTAAATCAAAAATGGCAGATGCTTTATGAAGATTTAAAGGAAAATAATCACGTGTTTGCTTGGTATGTAAACAAATGTTGCAAAGAGTAGTAAAAGTAGTAGTTTTCTTAGAAAGTCCTAAAAAAATTTTCACAACAAAATCCGAAGGATGTCCTAATCCGATATGCCACAAAGTGCTTGAATAAAAAACAACACTAGAAAAAGTTAACAAATCCGGCAACGACAAAGGTTTGTAGAAGTATATCCCATTCCTCTGCTCACCCACTGCAATCGGCCTCATCTAGGTACGATCCTGTATCACACAAAATTCATTAGAGAGAGTAATAAAATACTTCGAATCTCATGTTAGTTGTGCTAACGAAATTAAATTACACTTGTACTCAGGAATTAAAAACACACTCGATAATGTTAGTTTCGAATTTGAAGAAACCATTCCTTTTTGCAGAGCAAGTGCTTTAGCACCTTTCGGTAGGTTAACTGTATATGGATGTATGGTGTTTAAATGTTTAAAAAAAATCTTTCCTACCAGTCATGTGATAAGATCAGCCCGAGTCTAAAATCCATAAATTTTTCATACTAGAGAGTGTATCAGTTCGTGTAGGAGTGGAATTATTGAGCAAGGTCAACAATTTTGACCATTGGTTGGAATCCAAATTTGGAAAGCTTCCAAATCTGTGGCTGCCATTTACGGAAGGAGTTCCAAAACTGTTGCTGCCATTTATGGAAGAAGAAGTGCCGCTGCTGCTGTCTTCGTTCACTGCTGCCGCCCATCCCCAGCTGTTGCCCGTTGCTGCCGTTTTGTGTCCAAAGCCCGCTAGTCCGACAAAGGGATGCTGTCTGCGACCCGCGCTCCCCCTACAGTGTGGTGTCCGGCCTGTTGTGTCTCCTCTTCGTCTGCTGCCACCGTGAGTTGTAGCACCGCCATAGAAGCTGCCATGGAAGCTTCCAGTTTGGCTTGCTCTAGATCTGGACCACCATTTGGGGAAATCTACCAGAAGAAATCAGCCTGAGATGTCATGCCTTTCCCTGTGACAATGACTGCAGAACAACCTTGAAGAAGAAGAAGACGGTAGCGGCGGCGCCGCCGTACCAACTGTTTTGGTGACGGCGAAGGCTGCTCCGTTGTTGCAGCTGTCTTCCATTCGGGCCAAATTTTTGTGTTGTTCTTCTTTGTAAATTTGGGCAAGAATTGTTCTCATTTTTGGCATGGGTTCCTATTGAATCAGATGAGAGCGAACGGTTCCATAAATTGTACCATTTAATCCCATTAAAAATTGAAAGATTTTTTCTTCTTCTCTTTCATTTATAATAACTGCTAACAAATCTGTGTCTGCAGAAAATGGGAGTTGAGTATAGTTGTCTAACTCATCCCATTATTTTTTCAAACACAAATAAAACGCATGTATCGAGTCTCCTCATTGTTTACAATTTGATAATACGGTTTTTAACTCATATTTTCGGGGTCTTTTCCAAACTAAAAATCTTTCCTTCAAATCTATCCACAATTCATCAGCTCATTCAGAGTAGTTTATGGAAGAATGGAGAGAGGGCTCGATAGTGTTTAAAATCCATAAATTCACTAAAGTGTTTATTTCCCACCATTCTTCTTCTTTGTCCGGGTCACCTTCTGGGATAGGGATTGTTCCATCTATAAATCCCAATTTTTTCTTCAAACGTAAAGCCAAGCATATGGCTTTTGCCTATTCGGCATATTTATTGTCTTTGTTGTTTTCCTTTAATTGGATTGTTGTTATGATCAACCCGGGACCATCAGAGGATGCCACAAAGTAGGCATCTTTTTTTATTCTACGAACATGGCTTTCTTCTACCATGTCGTTTTCAACATTGCCAGCATCTTCCTTGTCGTAACTCATTATGAGAATTTAGGCAAGGCTGGCTCTAATACCATGAAAGTTTCTAGTGGGGAAAACAATCTAAGTTTTCCTGTTTTATTATGGCAAAAATGATTACATTATATAAGTTACAAACTAATCCTCTAATCTATAGGAAATTATCACTATTAGGAAACTGCATAAACTTAGGATATATATGTTATAGAAATATCTAAATAAAGAAAGTATGTAAATATAAAAACTATCTAAATATAGTTCCCAACGCAAACAAAAAAAAATAGAAAACCCTCTTTCCTCTAATACTCACAGATGTGTAGAGGGAGACAAAAGAAAAGGTCCAGTCTCCTATTAGTACCCGGTGTCGTCGGCGCAGTGGTGTGAAGATGAGACTTGTTGGAGATGACAAAGTGGGGGCAACTAATTCCCTATTTGGGACTGCCGGAATATAGAAAAATTGATGATTAAGATCTGAAGGGAGTAAGAGATCATCTTGATACAAAAATTGAAAAGAAGAGAAAATTAATGGTGAATGTGAAGAGGGAAAATGGTGGTTGCAGAGAAGCTTTTGCTTTTTTTTTCTTTTTTCAGGTTTTTTTTGCAGACATGCGGTGGTGTCATGTGAATCTTTTTTTCTTGGAGTTAGAAGCTTTTGCTTTGATTTAGTGATGATCGAAGATGCCTGGAGAGTGTCGGCCGGAGCTTTCTTTAGACATAGCATAATGACGGTCCTTAGGCTTGTTATTTTTTCTTTTCTTGTTTTTTCTTAGAAAAATAATTGTTTTCTTTTTGTTTGTGTAGAAAATGCTGGAATTTTTTTTTTTTTTTTTTGCATGTGAAATTTGCTTTTTGTTTTGTTTTGTTTTTTCTTTTGGAGAAAAAAGTCTGCTTTCTTTCTGTTTGTATACAAAATGCTAGGTTTTTTTTATTTATAAATTTTACAAAAATTTTAAAATAAATTTCATTGCACCAAACAACTCTCTCTACTCTCTTTGTCTCTACCTTCTCTCTAAATTAACTTGAAGATTTATGAAGGTTTCAACGTTGAACACGGATAATTTTGAAGTTTTCATACTAGAAAACATCAATTTTGAGGTAAAGATGTACCAAAAAAAGCTGAAAAATTCAATGGGAGCAGCTGGCAAACGAAACCAGTTGGTGTGCCAGCCACTCATGCATGAAACAAATCCATGCATGAGTAGCTGGAGCACTAGCTGCTTCTATTCGTCATTTTTTAGTTTTTTTAAATACGTAAAAAATTTAATTATGTGTTGTATTAATTATTTTTCATGTGATTAACTTTTATGTTAATTTTTCATATTTAATATGATTATGTTATTAATTATGTTAGTTATTTATGTTAAAGCTTCATAGCTCTACCAATGCAAAGCTTAATCAAAATTTCTCTCCTTTGACTTAACATCTCCGATCACAAACAATTTAGTTTTTATAAAACTCAAAATTAAACTCTATTAAGCACGGTGAGAAAGAATACTTATGATATATATCAAGAAACTAAATAAATAAACAAGAATACTACTAACAACAGCACAAGGCTGGCATGGTATATTGAATCACTTCCTAGATAACTTGAACTCAAAATCTTCACTTAACATATCTGCTGGAGGTACCTAAGTGAGGGGGTTACGCCATCAGACCACACACTTCTTTTGAGAAATTTCTAACTATGTATGCTAAGATTGTGTCGAAAGATGTTACATAATATGTAATCCAGAAGTTTATTGGAAAAGTTTGTATGCCTTAATTATTCACAAGGGTTTCATATTGACTATGCTGACCACACCTTGTTTGAAATGCATTACATTTGCTACAATAGGAAAGTTTGTCCTGTTTGTGGGCATCAAAGTAGAGGATTTCAAATTGGTGGCTCGGCACAATGGATAAGCACAATGTAAATGTCTATGAGGTCAAATGTTTGAATCCTATCTAGAATCTAGATTAATCAGGATTGTGTATCCATTAAAATTGGGCACCTATTAGAGGTATTTGTTTAGGATTTTGCCTATACCATATTGTGTGGATTGAACAAGGGTATTGAAACGGGGCAAAACGAAACACAACATGGCCCTCTTGAAGTTAAAGAATTTATATGTTGGCATTGTTTAAAGATTTGGAAGATATTATTGGGATCTTTGAAGATTGAGCAAATCTTAGCTTCCTTGTATTGCACACAATTTAGGAAACTAGATCCCTAAACAATACATGATCAGTTTAGGAAGCGTCACTAAATACATAATCAAATCTCTTGAAGGTTTGGTAATCTCTTGAAGATTAGATGTTCTAGTCAAGGAAAGGCTCTAAATTCCTTATTAAGAAGAATAACCCTAAGTGTTAATGATGAAGACAATTTAGGGTTAGCCGTCCCTAGGGTTAGCCATCATAGCACTAAGAGCTTAACAACAATACTTGAAGTTTCGGTTTATGCATTCATAGATTAAGAAGTTCATGGGTTTAATAAATCTTGCATAAACCATTTTTGTCTAGTGTTAGAAGACTGGGGAAGAAGCAATCAACATTAGGCATACATCGAAGATCTTCTCGCTTATTGTGAAAGAAGTATTATTGTTGTTCAATGGAGTTGAAATGTTGAAGGAAGTTCAAACCCAAGCAGTAATATTTCAAGGGGGAGCTTTAAAGAGTTTAAAGGAGTTCAACTATGTTGTGTGCAAGGGGAATTTGCATGTTTTAACTAGGGAAACACTAGATGTATTAATATGCTAGGTGTTTTCTTGTACTGCATTATCAGTTTATAGTGGAATTTCTTTCTGGACGTGGATGTTACCAATCTCTGTGTTAATTTAATTTATAGTTCCATCACACATTACTTGACACAGCACGATAACTGTTACACACAACATAGCTAAATAGGCCTAAACTCCAACTTACAAGTGGTATCAGAGCGTGGCATCTACGTGGTGGGCTATTTATTTAGTATGTAAGATAGTGGAAAATTGGATCTTAGACTATCATGAGAACTAAAAAAGGTGGATCGGTGACTCGGCCTCCACTTCTTAAGGGCACAAACTATGCTTACTAGAAGATGAGTTTCATTCAGCCCCTGAAACTGCTTAGGATGCTTTTGAGACTAAATGGAAAGAACCAACTAAGATGATTGAAGATGGCACAATGAGGACAGCTAAGGAGGTGCTAAAACCAAGAACCGGATGGAGGCGATGCTGAAAGAAAGTCTGCTCAAGCTAATGCAAAAGCACTAAACACTATATTTACAGGTGTTGATGAAGAATAGTTAAAACTGATTTCCACATACATCTCTGCCAAGAAAGCGTAGGATACTCTGCAAACTGTGCATGAAGGCACAAGTACGATAAGGATCTCCAAGTTGCAAATGTTGAACATATAGTTCGAGGAACTAAGAATGCAAGAGGATGACACTATTGGTATATTCAGTAGAAAATTGAGAGATATTAAAAATAAGACCTCTTAGCTAAGAGAAGAATATCCCAAAGAAAAACTTGTTCACAAGGCTCTGAGGTTATTGTCCACTAGATTTCATGCAAAAGTAGCATCTATCAAGGAGGGAAAGGGTATCACTAAATTAAATCTAGATGATCTCCTTGGGTCATTCACAACTTATGAGATGAACATGACCATACAGTCAAAGGACAAAGGATTGGCTTAAAAACTGGAGTTAGTTCATCAAACAACATTGTTTATTCTAAGGGTGAAATCATGATGCTTACACGAGACTTTGGAAAGTTCCTTAGGAAATCTAGTTAGAATTCAAGAGCTCAAGGTGTTTATAGGAGTGATAATAGAGACAGGAATATGTCAACCGTTAAAAACAAGATCCTCGTAGTGACAAGAAGAAGTATAAATCATCATGAAAAGCAAAAATAATCCAATGCAAAGAGTCTGAGGGATTTGGACACACACATGCTGAGTGTGCCAACACATTAAAGAAGAACAGATCACCCAAAACCACTCTGAGTGATGAGGATAAGGAGGAAACTGATCATGATGATGAGGAAAACAATGAAGCTAGTGACACAGTGGCATTCAATGGTTTCATTGACTTAAAAGATATCTCCCTTCATGTTGAAGATAGTTCTAGTGATGATGAGTTACTTTACAGTGATGAAAAAATATCCTATGAAGAGTTTCAAGAGAAGTACAATATGATGTATGCAAAGTGGATTGACTTGGTTGCAATAAGCAACACTCTAAAGAAGGATGTGCAAGATGCATTGAAGCAAAAGGAAGTTCTTGAACAAAAGAAATTATGAACTGGTTGCAAAAGTCAAGGATGTCACTAGAAGATTAAAATGTGCTGAGTCTGGAATTACATGGATGAACACTGGGAAAGAAAAACTGGATGAGATACTTTAGGTAGGAAGGCCTGTTGGACTGAAAACTAGTCTTTGGTATATCACTGAAAAACACACCATGAAGCACACTCTGCAAAGTACATTGAGAAGCTAGATGTCAACTCAGTATGGATAACAGGTAGTGTTAAAGGAACATTAAAAAACCTAACATAACTAGTGCTCAGAAAAAAAGATTACAGAACAAGTACAAACCAAGAAGGTGTGGGTACTACCTAATGATTGGTCATTTTTGGCATCATTGTAATCACAGAAGCAAGGATCTTAGACAAGGCAGAAAGTTACAAAATATTTGTTCCTAGCTGTGCTAAAGGAGAAAAGATCACAAGATGGATCTGGATCAGAAAATATGATCTAAAAGGAAATGTTGCACATCCGTCCTTGTCTGTCAACATGAGTTTTGTCTGGTACTTAGATAGTGGGTGCTCAAGACATATGACAGGGGAGGAGTATCTCACAGACTATATTGCGAGTAGATCAGGAACTGTTACTTTCAGAGATGGTGTTAAAAACAAGGTTATCGGATAAACCACACTGAATGTTGATGGAATGCTAACGCTAAAAGAGTCATATATGTTAAAGATATGAAGGTCAATCTGATAAGTGTTACACAACTGTGTGATGATGACCTAGATGTGCACTTTGATAAACAGCTTTGCTATGTAGTTAAAGACAATGGAGAAAGCATCATAACAGGAAGAAGGACTTCAGAAAATTGCTATTAGATAAACACTATGCTAGAATCAGTGTGTTTGGAGCTAAAGTTACATGACATGGAACTATGGCACAGGAGACTTGGTCATGTCAACTACAAGCTACTGAAACAACTAGATAGCAAGGCCATAGTCAAAGGCCTACCTGTATTTGAAAACATAACAAAGTTGTATGTGGTGATCGTAAGATAAGAATATCTACCAGAATTCCACACTCACAGGTAAAGGCCATCACCACAACACAATCCTTGGAGCTTATGCACATCAACTTGTTTAGTCCAAGGCAAACTGAAAGCACTGGAGGAAAGAAGTATGCACTAAAGTGAGTAGACGATTACTCAAGATTTACATGGATGGAGTTTCTTAGAAACAAGTCTGACACCTTCTCATATGGTAAAGAATTTGATAATAGTCTGTTCTCATATTTTTGTGAGGGATATGGCATCAAACATGAATTCTCAATACCTAAAACACCTTCAAAAATGGGATTGTTGAAAGGAAGAACAGAACCATTCAAGACATGGTAAGAGTGATGTTGGATGCAAAGAACTTGGCACAAAGTTCGTGGCCAGAAGTAGCCAATACCGCAGTACACATCATCAATAGAGTTTATCTCAGAACTCTAAAAGAGAAAACTCCCTATGAGATCTAGAGAGGAAGAAAACCCAGGTTGAGTTACTTTTGTCTTTGGTAGCAAATGCTACATATTGAATGACAAAGAACATCTCAAAAAGGTTGATGCTCGAAGTGATAAAGGATGGTGTATTTAACAAACAGATTGGTGTTGTGATAGAGTTTGTGAATGTTACTGTCAAAGATGCAGAGTTAGATCAAGGCATAGGCAAGAATAGTAGTATTGAGCACGATGATAGCTTGCCCAACACATCAACTGCAGCAAGTAACAATCAAACCAATTAGGATGGTGACTCAGAAGTGGAAAACACGGAGACTGAGAAGGTTGTTGAACCAAAATAACTGAATCCAAAGTGAAGAAAAATCATCCTTTAGAAGCAATCATTGGTGATATCTTTGAGGGAAGGAAAACGAGATATAAGAAACGTGTTGATTATAGAGAAATGGTAGGTATGATTAGTCTAGCATGCTACACATTTACTCTAGAACCAAAGAATGTTAAAGGAGCTATTCTAGATGAGTATTGGTTTGAAGCCATGCAAGAAAAACTATATCAGTTTGAAAGAAATGATACTTGGGACCTTATGTCGTGACCTGAATGAGTAAATATAATAAGAACAAAGTGGACCTTTATAAACAAGACGGATGAAAATGGAAACTTCACAAGAAATAAAGCAAGACTAGTTGCTCAAGAATATATGCAAGTAGAAGGCATTGATTTTGAGCAAACATTTGCCCTGGTTACTAGACTTGAATCAGTGAGAGTGTTGGTTGCCTTCGCTTGTGCAAAGAATTTCATGCTGCAACAAATGGATATCAAAAGTCCCTTTTTAAATGGCATATTACAAGAAGAAGCATATGTGGAGCAGTCGAAGGGTTGTGTTCACTTTGATCATCTAGATCATGTATACAAGTTGAAGAAGGCTTTGTATAGTTTGAAGCAAGCCCCAAGAGCATGGTGTGAAAGACGAACTAGCTATCTCTTAAACAAAGGGTATAAGAGAGGAGGTGCTGACAAGACTATGTTCATAAAGAAGACAACACATCATGTGTTGATTGCGCAAATCTATATTAATGAGATAGTGTTTAGCTCAACATCTCATGAGCTTACTAAGGAGTTCACAAGATCCATGCAGGTTGAATTTGAAATAAGCATGGTTGGAGAACTAACTTTCTTTGTTGGCTTACAGGTTAAGCAGATGAAAAAAGGAATCTTCCTATCTCAAGCCAAGTATGCTCATAATCTGGTAAAGAAATTCGGCATGAAACATGGCAAGGTGGCAAGAGCACCTATTAGTTCAACACTCAAGATCACGAAAGATTAGAAAGGAACCAGTGTTGTTCAACATGAGTAAAGGAGTATGATAGGTGGCCTACTATACTTGACAGCAAGTCAACCTGACATAGCATTCAGTGTAGGAGTGCGTGCAAGATATCAAGCTGATCCTAAGAAATCTCATAAGAAAGTTGTCAAACACATCTTGAGGTATGTCAATGGGACTACACAACATGGGATATTCTAAAGCAAAGACAACACGACACACTTGGTTGGATATGGTGATGTAGAATAAAGATTGTGATGATTGCAAAAGTATATCTTGAGGTTGTTTTTATGTTGGAAACAACATGGTGTCATGGTACAGTAAGAAGAAAAATTTCATCTCTCTCTTAATAGCTAAAGCAGAATACATTACTGCTGGGAGCTTAGGGATGGCAACGGGGCGGGTCTGATCGGGTACCCACTCGTCCCTAACCCATCTCTACCCGATTGAGTCCCGTTAGACTGGGGATCCGAGTAGAGATGAGGTTGAATTTTGTATCCAAGTTTGGGGATGGGCTGGGGGCAGGGATTAGGTTCTCCCCATCCCCACCCATCCCATTATATATATTATTTTTAGTAAAATATTAATTTAAATAGTAAAGAAAGAGACAAAAAATAAAAAATACTAAACTAATTTCTTTTTGATAGATAAAAATACTAAATTAATTACTCATACAACATTCAGTCAATCTCTCACTACTACTCCATTTCAACTTTGAAGTCTCGAGTTAGATTGAAGATTGATGGTTTAGACTTTTTTTAAAGGATTTTTGTATTATTTTAATGTTTTAATTCGTTTGATTTTGTGGCACAAATATTATTATTTTGTGTTTAACATTTTGTTGAAAATCATACATGTAATCCCCGCTTAGGTCTACAATTCCCTAGTGGGATTGGCGATGATGGGTTTGGAATGGGCTTAATTATGGGAGGTTGGGTTGGGGATGGGGATGAATTTCATACTCAAGAACGGGGATGGTTTGCGGATGGGGACAGAGTAGGGAGGTGGGATGGGGCCAGTGGTGGGTGCTCTCGCCCCCATTGCCATCCCTATGGGAGTTATTGTACACAGTTATTATGGATGAAACAAATGTTGAATGATTAAGGGATAACACAACAACCGTTGATTATGTACTATGAAAATACGAGTGCTATCAACATTACAAAGAATCACGTTTAACACAGTAAGACCAAACACATTGATATAAGACATCACTTCATCAGAGAATCGGTTGAACAGGATGTTGTTTAACTAGAATATGTGCCAACACTGAAGCAAATAGCAGACATCTTGACAAAATCATTGGATGCTGTGAGGTTTGAAGAACTTCGGGAGGCCTTAAGGGTTTGTATTCTCTAAACCTGTTCTATACACTTCTTGTTTGTGTCGCAAGTGTGTATTATTTATGGAATAAACAGGAAGATGTTACTCAGGCTCAGAACTTTGTTGCTATTAAAAGGAGTATCTTCCCAGGTGCTCTAAGTCTCTATACTTGTGTTTGATATTTCTTCAGGATGCTAACTAAAATGTGTTGTGTGATCATTCAATGTAGCTAAAACAATACATCTTTCTTATTCTTGGCAGGAAGAAAGTAGAGTTTTTTTTGGTATTGGTCCTCTTACCTAGATATATGGGTTTTCTCTCTCTGATCAATCAAGTCACTTACGGACTTCCTGTATTCTCCTCTATCAAATCAATTTGAATTCTAAGAGTACTCATTCAAGCTACTTCTCAAGGAGGCATTAGGGTTCTCTCTCTCTCACTCTCTCTCTCTCTCTCTCTCTCTCTCTCTCTCGTGTTCTCTTGGAAAACTCCTGCTCTTAGCTAACACCATGAAAGCAAAAGTCCAGTCTTTTCTATAATTCCTCAATCTCCAACTTCTGACCAATGGCTAGGGAACAATCTCTAAGATCTCGTCGTTGTCTCTCAATTGGAAAATATGAGAATGTACCATCACCAGCTCTGGGTTATGATTCTTCAGGCTATTCTAATGCTCCAACCTCTGTTGAAGCTTGCAAATGAATCAAGTCATTCACAAAACGTTCGTGAAAAAGCTCGACCCATGCCTCGGTTTGAACGTGGGGTTAATTAACTTTATAATATTTCACCTCCATTTCAACTTTCAAGTCTCTAGTCAGATTGAAATTTGATGCTTTAGACTTTTTTTAAAGGATTTTTGTTTTATTTTTATGTTTTAATTCGTTTGATTTTTTGGCACAAATATTATTATTTTATGTTTAACATTTTGTTGAAAATCATACATGTAATCCCCGCTTGGGTCTCCAATTCCCTAGTGGGTTTGGCGAGGATGGGTTTGGAATGGGGTTTAATTATGGGAGGTTGGGTTGGGGATGGGGATGAATTTCATACTCAAGAACGGGGATGGTTTGGGGGATATGGACAGATTAGGGAGGTGGGATAGGGTCGGGCCGGGTGCTCTCGCCCCCATTGCCATCCCTATGGGAGTTGTTGTACACAGTTATTATGGATGAAACAGATGTTGAATGATTAAGGGATAACACAACAACCGTTGATTATGTACTATGAAAATACGAGTGCTATCAACATTACCAAGAATCACGTTTAACACAGTAAGACCAAACACATTGATATAAGACATCACTTCATCAGAGAATCGGTTGAACAGGATGTTGTTTAACTAGAATATGTGCCAACACTGAAGCAAATAGCAGACATCTTGACAAAATCATTGGATGCTGTGAGGTTTGAAGAACTTCGGGAGGCCTTAAGGGTTTGTATTCTCTAAACCTGTTCTATACACTTCTTGTTTGTGTCGCAAGTGTGTATTATTTATGGAATAAACAGGAAGATGTTACTCAGGCTCAGAACTTTGTTGCTATTAAAAGGAGTATCTTCCCAGGTGCTCTAAGTCTCTATACTTGTGTTTGATATTTCTTCAGGATGCTAACTAAAATGTGTTGTGTGATCATTCAATGTAGCTAAAACAATACATCTTTCTTATTCTTGGCAGGAAGAAAGTAGAGTTTGTTTTGGTATTGGTCCTCTTACCTAGATATATGGGTTTTCTCTCTCCCGATCAATCAAGTCACTTACTGACTTCCCCGTATTCTCCTCTATCAAATCAATTTGAATTCTAAGAGTACTCATTCAAGCTACTTCTCAAGGAGGCATTAGGGTTCTCTCTCTCTCTCTCTCTCTCTCTCTCTCTCTCTCTCTCGTGTTCTCTTGGAAAACTCCTGCTCTTAGCTAACACCATGAAAGCAAAAGTCCAGTCTTTTCTATAATTCCTCAATCTCCAACTTCTGACCAATGGCTAGGGAACAATCTCTAAGATCTCGTCGTTGTCTCTCAATTGGAAAATATGAGAATGTACCATCACCAGCTCTGGGTTATGATTCTTCAGGCTATTCTAATGCTCCAACCTCTGTTGAAGCTTGCAAATGAATCAAGTCATTCACAAAACGTTCGTGAAAAAGCTCAGTCCATGCTCGGTTTGAACGTGGGTTAATTAACTTTATAATATTTCACCTCCATTTCAACTTTCAAGTCTCTAGTCAGATTGAAATTTGATGGTTTAGACTTTTTTTAAAGGATTTTTGTTTTATTTTTATGTTTTAATTCGTTTGATTTTTGTGGCACAAATATTATTATTTTATGTTTAACATTTTGTTGAAAATCATACATGTAATCCCCGCTTGGGTCTCCAATTCCCTAGTGGGTTTGGCGAGGATGGGTTTGGAATGGGGTTTAATTATGGGAGGTTGGGTTGGGGATGGGGATGAATTTCATACTCAAGAACGGGGATGGTTTGGGGATATGGACAGATTAGGGAGGTGGGATAGGGTCGGGGCTGGGTGCTCTCGCCCCCATTGCCATCCCTATGGGAGTTGTTGTACACAGTTATTATGGATGAAACAGATGTTGAATGATTAAGGGATAACACAACAACCGTTGATTATGTACTATGAAAATACGAGTGCTATCAACATTACCAAGAATCACGTTTAACACAGTAAGACCAAACACATTGATATAAGACATCACTTCATCAGAGAATCGGTTGAACAGGATGTTGTTGAACTAGAATATGTGCCAACACTGAAGCAAATAGCAGACATCTTGACAAAATCATTGGATGCTGTGAGGTTTGAAGAACTTCGGTAGGCCTTAAGGGTGTGTGTTCTCTAAACCTGTTCTATACACTTCTTGTTTGTGTCGCAAGTGTGTATTATTTATGGAATAAACAGGAAGATGTTACTCGGGCTCGTAACTTTGTTGCTATTAAAAGGAGTATCTTCCCAGGTGCTCTAAGTCTCTATACTTGTGTTTGATATTTCTTCAGGATGCTAACTAAAATGTGTTGTGTGATCATTCAATGTAGCTAAAACAATACATCTTTCTTATTCTTGGCAGGAAGAAAGTAGAGTTTGTTTTGGTATTGGTCCTCTTACCTAGATATATGGGTTTTCTCTCTCTGATCAATCAAGTCACTTACGGACTTCCTGTATTCTCCTCTATCAAATCAATTTGAATTCTAAGAGTACTCATTCAAGCTACTTCTCAAGGAGGCATTAGGGTTCTCTCTCTCTCTCTCTCTCTCTCTCTCTCTCTCTCTCTCGTGTTCTCTTGGAAAACTCCTGCTCTTAGCTAACACCATGAAAGCAAAAGTCCAGTCTTTTCTATAATTCCTCAATCTCCAACTTCTGACCAATGGCTAGGGAACAATCTCTAAGATCTCGTCGTTGTCTCTCAATTGGAAAAATATGAGAATGTACCATCACCGACTTCGGGTTATGATTCTTCAGGCTATTCTAATGCTCCAACCTCTGTTGAAGCTTGCAAATGAATCAAGTCATTCACAAAACGTTCGTGAAAAAGCTCAGTCCATGCTCGGTTTGAACGTGGGTTAATTAACTTTATAATATTTCACCTCCATTTCAACTTTCAAGTCTCTAGTCAGATTGAAATTTGATGGTTTAGACTTTTTTTTAAAGGATTTTTGTTTTATTTTTTATGTTTTAATTCGTTTGATTTTTGTGGCACAAATATTATTATTTTATGTTTAACATTTTGTTGAAAATCATACATGTAATCCCCGCTTGGGTCTCCAATTCCCTAGTGGGTTTGGCGAGGATGGGTTTGGAATGGGGTTTAATTATGGGAGGTTGGGTTGGGGATGGGGATGAATTTCATACTCAAGAACGGGGATGGTTTGGGGATATGGACAGATTAGGGAGGTGGGATAGGGTCGGGGCCGGGTGCTCTCGCCCCCATTGCCATCCCTATGGGAGTTGTTGTACACAGTTATTATGGATGAAACAGGATGTTGAATGATTAAGGGATAACACAACAACCGTTGATTATGTACTATGAAAATACGAGTGCTATCAACATTACCAAGAATCACGTTTAACACAAGTAAGACCAAACACATTGATATAAGACATCACTTCATCGGAGAATCGGTTGAACAGATGTTGTTTGAACTAGAATATGTGCCAACACTCGAAGCAAATAGCGAGACATCTTGACAAAATCATTGGATGCTCTGTGAGGTTTGAAGAACTTCGGGTAGGCCTTAAGGGTGTGTGTTCTCTAAACCTCGTTCTATACACTTCTTGTTTGTGTCGCAAGTGTGTATTATTTATGGAATAAACAGGGAAGATGTTACTCGGGCTCGTAACTTTGTTGCTATTAAAAGGAGTATCTTCCCGTGTGCTCTAAGTCTCTATACTTGTGTTTGATATTTCTTCGGGATGCTAACTAAAATGTGTTGTGTGATCATTCAATGTAGCTAAAACAATACATCTTTCTTATTCTTGGCGGGGAAGAAAGTAGAGTTTGTTTTGGTATTGGTCCTCTTACCTAGATATATGGGTTTTCTCTCTCTGATCAATCAAGTCACTTACGGACTTCCTGTATTCTCCTCTATCAAATCAATTTGAATTCTAAGAGTACTCATTCAAGCTACTTCTCAAGGAGGCATTAGGGTTCTCTCTCTCTCTCTCTCTCTCTCTCTCTCTCTCTCTCTCGTGTTCTCTTGGAAAACTCCTGCTCTTAGCTAACACCATGAAAGCAAAAGTCCAATCTTTTCTACAATTCCTCAATCTTCAACTTCTGACCAATGGCTAGGGAATAATCTCTGAGATCTCGTCGCTGTCTCTCAATTGAAAAATATCGAGAATGTACCATCACCGGCTCCCGGGGTTATGATTCTCCGAGGCTATTCTAGTATTCCAACCTCTGTTGAAGCTTGCAAATGAATCAAGTCATTCACGAAAACGTTCGTGAAAAAGCTCAGTCCATGCTCGGTTTGAACGTGGGTTAATTAACTTTATAATATTTCACCTCCATTTCAACTTTCAAGTCTCTAGTCAGATTGAAATTTGATGGTTTAGACTTTTTTTAATGGATTTTTGTTTTATTTTTATGTTTTAATTCGTTTGATTTTGTGGCACAAATATTATTATTTTGTGTTTAACATTTTGTTGAAAATCATACATGTAATCCCCGCTTGGGTCTCCAATTCCCTAGTGGGTTTGGCGAGGATGGGTTTGGAATGGGGTTTAATTATGGGAGGTTGGGTTGGGGATGGGGATGAATTTCATACTCAAGAACGGGGATGGTTTGGGGATATGGACAGATTAGGGAGGTGGGATAGGGTCGGGGCTGGGTGCTCTCGCCCCCATTGCCATCCCTATGGGAGTTGTTGTACACAGTTATTATGGATGAAACAGATGTTGAATGATTAAGGGATAACACAACAACCGTTGATTATGTACTATGAAAATACGAGTGCTATCAACATTACAAAGAATCACGTTTAACACAGTAAGACCAAACACATTGATATAAGACATCACTTCATCAGAGAATCGGTTGAACAGGATGTTGTTGAACTAGAATATGTGCCAACACTAAAGCAAATAGCAGACATCTTGACAAAATCATTGGATGCTGTGAGGTTTGAAGAACTTCGGTAAGCCTTAAGGGTGTGTGTTCTCTAAACCTGTTCTATACACTTCTTGTTTGTGTCGCAAGTGTGTATTATTTATGGAATAAACAGGAAGATGTTACTCAGGCTCAGAACTTTGTTGCTATTAAAAGGAGTATCTTCCCAGGTGCTCTAAGTCTCTATACTTGTGTTTGATATTTCTTCAGGATGCTAACTAAAATGTGTTGTGTGATCATTCAATGTAGCTAAAACAATACATCTTTCTTATTCTTGGCAGGAAGAAAGTAGAGTTTGTTTTGGTATTGGTCCTCTTACCTAGATATATGGGTTTTCTCTCTCTGATCAATCAAGTCACTTACGGACTTCCTGTATTCTCCTCTATCAAATCAATTTGAATTCTAAGAGTACTCATTCAAGCTACTTCTCAAGGAGGCATTAGGGTCCTCTCTCTCTCTCTCTCTCTCTCTCTCTCTCTCTCTCTCGTGTTCTCTTGGAAAACTCCTGCTCTTAGCTAACACCATGAAAGCAAAAGTCCAATCTTTTCTACAATTCCTCAATCTTCAACTTCTGACCAATGGCTAGGGAATAATCTCTGAGATCTCGTCGCTGTCTCTCAATTGAAAAATATGAGAATGTACCATCACCGGCTCCCGGGTTATGATTCTCCGAGGCTATTCTAGTATTCCAACCTCTGTTGAAGCTTGCAAATGAATCAAGTCATTCACGAAAACGTTCGTGAAAAAGCTCGATCCCATGCTCGGTTTGAACGTGGGTTAATTAACTTTATAATATTTCACCTCCATTTCAACTTTCAAGTCTCTAGTCAGATTGAAATTTGATGGTTTAGACTTTTTTTAAATGGATTTTTGTTTTATTTTTATGTTTTAATTCGTTTGATTTTGTGGCACAAATATTATTATTTTGTGTTTAACATTTTGTTGAAAATCATACATGTAATCCCCGCTTGGGTCTCCAATTCCCTAGTGGGTTTGGCGAGGATGGGTTTGGAATGGGGTTTAATTATGGGAGGTTGGGTTGGGGATGGGGATGAATTTCATACTCAAGAACGGGGATGGTTTGGGGGATATGGACAGATTAGGGAGGTGGGATAGGGTCGGGGCCGGGTGCTCTCGCCCCCATTGCCATCCCTATGGGAGTTGTTGTACACGCTATTATGGATGAAACAGATGTTGAATGATTAAGGGATAACACAACAACCGTTGATTATGTACTATGAAAATACGAGTGCTATCAACATTACAAAGAATCACGTTTAACACAGTAAGACCAAACACATTGATATAAGACATCACTTCATCGGAGAATCGGTTGAACAGGGATGTTGTTGAACTAGAATATGTGCCAACACTCGAAGCAAATAGCGGACATCTTGACAAAATCATTGGATGCTCGTGAGGTTTGAAGAACTTCGGGTAGGCCTTAAGGGTGTGTGTTCTCTAAACCTCGTTCTATACACTTCTTGTTTGTGTCGCAAGTGTGTATTATTTATGGAATAAACAGGAAGATGTTACTCAGGCTCAGAACTTTGTTGCTATTAAAAGGAGTATCTTCCCAGGTGCTCTAAGTCTCTATACTTGTGTTTGATATTTCTTCAGGATGCTAACTAAAATGTGTTGTGTGATCATTCAATGTAGCTAAAACAATACATCTTTCTTATTCTTGGCAGGAAGAAAGTAGAGTTTGTTTTGGTATTGGTCCTCTTACCTAGATATATGGGTTTTCTCTCTCTGATCAATCAAGTCACTTACGGACTTCCTGTATTCTCCTCTATCAAATCAATTTGAATTCTAAGAGTACTCATTCAAGCTACTTCTCAAGGAGGCATTAGGGTCCTCTTTATCTCTCTCTCTCTCTCTCTCTCTCTCTCTCTCTCTCGTGTTCTCTTGGAAAACTCCTGCTCTTAGCTAACACCATGAAAGCAAAAGTCCAATCTTTTCTACAATTCCTCAATCTTCAACTTCTGACCAATGGCTAGGGAATAATCTCTGAGATCTCGTCGCTGTCTCTCAATTGAAAAATCTGAGAATGTACCATCACCGGTTCTGGGTTATGATTCTCCAGGCTATTCTAGTATTCCAACCTCTGTTGAAGCTTGCAAATGAATCAAGTCATTCACGAAACGTTCGTGAAAAAGCTCAGTCCATGCTCGGTTTGAACGTGGGTTAATTAACTTTATAATATTTCACCTCCATTTCAACTTTCAAGTCTCTAGTCAGATTGAAATTTGATGGTTTAGACTTTTTTTAATGGATTTTTGTTTTATTTTTATGTTTTAATTCGTTTGATTTTGTGGCACAAATATTATTATTTTGTGTTTAACATTTTGTTGAAAATCATACATGTAATCCCCGCTTGGGTCTCCAATTCCCTAGTGGGTTTGGCGAGGATGGGTTTGGAATGGGGTTTAATTATGGGAGGTTGGGTTGGGGATGGGGATGAATTTCATACTCAAGAACGGGGATGGTTTGGGGATATGGACAGATTAGGGAGGTGGGATAGGGTCGGGGCTGGGTGCTCTCGCCCCCATTGCCATCCCTATGGGAGTTGTTGTACACAGTTATTATGGATGAAACAGATGTTGAATGATTAAGGGATAACACAACAACCGTTGATTATGTACTATGAAAATACGAGTGCTATCAACATTACAAAGAATCACGTTTAACACAGTAAGACCAAACACATTGATATAAGACATCACTTCATCAGAGAATCGGTTGAACAGATGTTGTTGAACTAGAATATGTGCCAACACTGAAGCAAATAGCAGACATCTTGACAAAATCATTGGATGCTGTGAGGTTTGAAGAACTTCGGTAGGCCTTAAGGGTGTGTGTTCTCTAAACCTGTTCTATACACTTCTTGTTTGTGTCGCAAGTGTGTATTATTTATGGAATAAACAGGAAGATGTTACTCAGGCTCAGAACTTTGTTGCTATTAAAAGGAGTATCTTCCCAGGTGCTCTAAGTCTCTATACTTGTGTTTGATATTTCTTCTGGATGCTAACTAAAATGTGTTGTGTGATCATTCAATGTAGCTAAAACAATACATCTTTCTTATTCTTGGCAGGAAGAAAGTAGAGTTTGTTTTGGTATTGGTCCTCTTACCTAGATATATGGGTTTTCTCTCTCTGATCAATCAAGTCACTTACGGACTTCCTGTATTCTCCTCTATCAAATCAATTTGAATTCTAAGAGTACTCATTCAAGCTACTTCTCAAGGAGGCATTAGGGTTCTCTCTCTCTCTCTCTCTCTCTCTCTCTCTCTCTCGTGTTCTCTTGGAAAACTCCTGCTCTTAGCTAACACCATGAAAGCAAAAGTCCAGTCTTTTCTATAATTCCTCAATCTCCAACTTCTGACCAATGGCTAGGGAATAATCTCTGAGAACTCGTCGCTGTCTCTCAATTGAAAAATCTGAGAATGTACCATCACCAGCTCTGGGTTATGATTCTCCAGGCTATTCTAGTACTCCAACCTCTGTTGAAGCTTGCAACTGAATCAAGTCATTCACGAAATGTTCGTGAAAAAGCTCACCCATGCTCGGTTTGAACGTGGGTTAATTAACTTTATAATATTTCACCTCCATTTCAACTTTCAAGTCTCTAGTCAGATTGAAATTTTATGGTTTAAACTTTTTTTAAAGGATTTTTGTTTTATTTTAATGTTTTAATTCGTTTGATTTTTTGGCACAAATATTATTATTTTGTGTTTAAAATTTTGTTGAAAATCATACATGTAATCCCCGCTTGGGTCTCCAATTCCCTAGTGGGTTTGGCGAGGATGGGTTTGGAATGGGGTTTAATTATGGGAGGTCGGGTTGGGGATGGGGATGAATTTCATACTCAAGAACGGGGATGGTTTGGGGATATGGACAGATTAGGGAGGTGGGATAGGGTCGTGGGCCGGGTGCTCTCGCCCCCATTGCCATCCCTATGGGAGTTGTTGTACACAGCTATTATGGATGAAACAGATGTTGAATGATTAAGGGATAACACAACAACCGTTGATTATGTACTATGAAAATACGAGTGCTATCAACATTACAAAGAATCACGTTTAACACAAGTAAGACCAAACACATTGATATAAGACATCACTTCATCGGAGAATCTGTTGAACAGATGTTGTTGAACTAGAATATGTGCCAACACTAAAGCAAATAGCAGACATCTTGACAAAATCATTGGATGCTGTGAGGTTTGAAGAACTTCGGTAGGCCTTAAGGGTGTGTGTTCTCTAAACCTGTTCTATACACTTCTTGTTTGTGTCGCAAGTGTGTATTATTTATGGAATAAACAGGAAGATGTTACTCAGGCTCAGAACTTTGTTGCTATTAAAAGGAGTATCTTCCCAGGTGCTCTAAGTCTCTATACTTGTGTTTGATATTTCTTCAGGATGCTAACTAAAATGTGTTGTGTGATCATTCAATGTAGCTAAAACAATACATCTTTCTTATTCTTGGCAGGAAGAAAGTAGAGTTTGTTTTGGTATTGGTCCTCTTACCTAGATATATGGGTTTTCTCTCTCTGATCAATCAAGTCACTTACGGACTTCCTGTATTCTCCTCTATCAAATCAATTTGAATTCTAAGAGTACTCATTCAAGCTACTTCTCAAGGAGGCATTAGGGTTCTCTCTCTCTCTCTCTCTCTCTCTCTCTCTCTCTCGTGTTCTCTTGGAAAACTCCTGCTCTTAGCTAACACCATGAAAGCAAAAGTCCAGTCTTTTCTATAATTCCTCAATCTCCAACTTCTGACCAATGGCTAGGGAACAATCTCCAAGATCTCGTCGTTGTCTCTCAATTGGAAAATATGAGAATGTACCATCACCAGCTCTGGGTTATGATTCTTCAGGCTATTCTAGTACTCCAACCTCTGTTGAAGCTTGCAAATGAATCAAGTCATTCACAAAACGTTCGTGAAAAAGCTCAGTCCATGCTCGGTTTGAACGTGGGTTAATTAACTTTATAATATTTCACCTCCATTTCAACTTTCAAGTCTCTAGTCAGATTGAAATTTGATGGTTTAGACTTTTTCTAAAGGATTTTTGTTTGATTTTTATGTTTTAATTCGTTTGATTTTGTGGCACAAATATTATTATTTTGTGTTTAACATTTTGTTGAAAATCATACATATAATCCCCGCTTGGGTCTCAAATTCCCTAGTGGGTTTGGCGAGGATGGGTTTGGAATGGGGTTTAATTATGGGAGGTTGGGTTGGGGATGGGGATGAATTTCATACTCAAGAACGGGGATGGTTTGGGGATATGGACAGATTAGGGAGGTGGGATAGGGTCGGGGCTGGGTGCTCTCGCCCCCATTGCCATCCCTATGGGAGTTGTTGTACACAGTTATTATGGATGAAACAGATGTTGAATGATTAAGGGATAACACAACAACCGTTGATTATGTACTATGAAAATACGAGTGCTATCAACATTACAAAGAATCACGTTTAACACAGTAAGACCAAACACATTGATATAAGACATCACTTCATCAGAGAATCGGTTGAACAGGATGTTGTTGAACTAGAATATGTGCCAACACTAAAGCAAATAGCAGACATCTTGACAAAATCATTGGATGCTGTGAGGTTTGAAGAACTTCGGTAAGCCTTAAGGGTGTGTGTTCTCTAAACCTGTTCTATACACTTCTTGTTTGTGTCGCAAGTGTGTATTATTTATGGAATAAACAGGAAGATGTTACTCGTGCTCGTAACTTTGTTGCTATTAAAAGGAGTATCTTCCCAGGTGCTCTAAGTCTCTATACTTGTGTTTGATATTTCTTCAGGATGCTAACTAAAATGTGTTGTGTGATCATTCAATGTAGCTAAAACAATACATCTTTCTTATTCTTGGCAGGGAAGAAAGTAGAGTTTGTTTTGGTATTGGTCCTCTTACCTAGATATATGGGTTTTCTCTCTCCCGATCAATCAAGTCACTTACTGACTTCCCCGTATTCTCCTCTATCAAATCAATTTGAATTCTAAGAGTACTCATTCAAGCTACTTCTCAAGGAGGCATTAGGGTTCTCTCTCTCTCTCTCTCTCTCTCTCTCTCTCTCTCGTGTTCTCTTGGAAAACTCCCGCTCTTAGCTAACACCATGAAAGCAAAAGTCCAGTCTTTTCTATAATTCCTCAATCTCCAACTTCGACCAATGGCTAGGGAATAATCTCCCGAGATCTCGTCGTTGTCTCTCAATTGAAAAATCTGAGAATGTACCATCACCAGCTCCGGGTTATGATTCTCCAGTGCTATTCTAGTATTCCAACCTCCGTTGAAGCTTGCAAATGAATCAAGTCATTCACGAAAACGTTCGTGAAAAAGCTCACCCATGCTCGGTTTGAACGTGGGTTAATTAACTTTATAATATTTCACCTCCATTTCAACTTTCAAGTCTCTAGTCGATTGAAATTTGATGGTTTAGACTTTTTTTAAATGGATTTTTTGTTTTATTTTTATGTTTTAATTCGTTTGATTTTGTGGCACAAATATTATTATTTTGTGTTTAACATTTTGTTGAAAATCATACATGTAATCCCCGCTTGGGTCTCCAAATTCCCTAGTGGGTTTGGCGAGGATGGGTTTGGAATGGGGTTTAATTATGGGAGGTCGGGTTGGGGATGGGGATGAATTTCATACTCAAGAACGGGGATGGTTTGGGGATATGGACAGATTAGGGAGGTGGGATAGGGTCTGGGCCGGGTGCTCTCGCCCCCATTGCCATCCCTATGGGAGTTGTTGTACACGCTATTATGGATGAAACAGATGTTGAATGATTAAGGGATAACACAACAACCGTTGATTATGTACTATGAAAATACGAGTGCTATCAACATTACAAAGAATCACGTTTAACACAAGTAAGACCAAACACATTGATATAAGACATCACTTCATCGGAGAATCTGTTGAACAGATGTTGTTGAACTAGAATATGTGCCAACACTCGAAGCAAATAGCGGACATCTTGACAAAATCATTGGATGCTCGTGAGGTTTGAAGAACTTCGGTAGGCCTTAAGGGTGTGTGTTCTCTAAACCTCGTTCTATACACTTCTTGTTTGTGTCGCAAGTGTGTATTATTTATGGAATAAACAGGAAGATGTTACTCGTGCTCGTAACTTTGTTGCTATTAAAAGGAGTATCTTCCCGTGTGCTCTAAGTCTCTATACTTGTGTTTGATATTTCTTCAGGATGCTAACTAAAATGTGTTGTGTGATCATTCAATGTAGCTAAAACAATACATCTTTCTTATTCTTGGCAGGGAAGAAAGTAGAGTTTGTTTTGGTATTGGTCCTCTTACCTAGATATATGGGTTTTCTCTCTCCCGATCAATCAAGTCACTTACGGACTTCCTGTATTCTCCTCTATCAAATCAATTTGAATTCTAAGAGTACTCATTCAAGCTACTTCTCAAGGAGGCATTAGGGTTCTCTCTCTCTCTCTCTCTCTCTCTCTCTCTCTCGTGTTCTCTTGGAAAACTCCTGCTCTTAGCTAACACCATGAAAGCAAAAGTCCAGTCTTTTCTATAATTCCTCAATCTCCAACTTCTGACCAATGGCTAGGGAATAATCTCCCGAGATCTCGTCGTTGTCTCTCAATTGAAAAATCTGAGAATGTACCATCACCAGCTCCGGGTTATGATTCTCCAGGCTATTCTAGTACTCCAACCTCTGTTGAAGCTTGCAACTGAATCAAGTCATTCACGAAATGTTCGTGAAAAAGCTCAGTCCATGCTCGGTTTGAACGTGGGTTAATTAACTTTATAATATTTCACCTCCATTTCAACTTTCAAGTCTCTAGTCAGATTGAAATTTGATGGTTTAGACTTTTTTTAATGGATTTTTGTTTTATTTTTATGTTTTAATTCGTTTGATTTTGTGGCACAAATATTATTATTTTGTGTTTAACATTTTGTTGAAAATCATACATGTAATCCCCGCTTGGGTCTCCAATTCCCTAGTGGGTTTGGCGAGGATGGGTTTGGAATGGGGTTTAATTATGGGAGGTTGGGTTGGGGATGGGGATGAATTTCATACTCAAGAACGGGGATGGTTTGGGGATATGGACAGATTAGGGAGGTGGGATAGGGTCGGGGCTGGGTGCTCTCGCCCCCATTGCCATCCCTATGGGAGTTGTTGTACACGCTATTATGGATGAAACAGATGTTGAATGATTAAGGGATAACACAACAACCGTTGATTATGTACTATGAAAATACGAGTGCTATCAACATTACAAAGAATCACGTTTAACACAGTAAGACCAAACACATTGATATAAGACATCACTTCATCAGAGAATCTGTTGAACAGGATGTTGTTGAACTAGAATATGTGCCAACACTGAAGCAAATAGCAGACATCTTGACAAAATCATTGGATGCTGTGAGGTTTGAAGAACTTCGGTAGGCCTTAAGGGTGTGTGTTCTCTAAACCTGTTCTATACACTTCTTGTTTGTGTCGCAAGTGTGTATTATTTATGGAATAAACAGGAAGATGTTACTCAGGCTCAGAACTTTGTTGCTATTAAAAGGAGTATCTTCCCAGGTGCTCTAAGTCTCTATACTTGTGTTTGATATTTCTTCAGGATGCTAACTAAAATGTGTTGTGTGATCATTCAATGTAGCTAAAACAATACATCTTTCTTATTCTTGGCAGGAAGAAAGTAGAGTTTGTTTTGGTATTGGTCCTCTTACCTAGATATATGGGTTTTCTCTCTCTGATCAATCAAGTCACTTACGGACTTCCTGTATTCTCCTCTATCAAATCAATTTGAATTCTAAGAGTACTCATTCAAGCTACTTCTCAAGGAGGCATTAGGGTTCTCTCTCTCTCTCTCTCTCTCTCTCTCTCTCTCTCTCGTGTTCTCTTGGAAAACTCCTGCTCTTAGCTAACACCATGAAAGCAAAAGTCCAGTCTTTTCTATAATTCCTCAATCTCCAACTTCTGACCAATGGCTAGGGAACAATCTCCAAGATCTCGTCGTTGTCTCTCAATTGGAAAATATGAGAATGTACCATCACCAGCTCTGGGTTATGATTCTTCAGGCTATTCTAGTACTCCAACCTCTGTTGAAGCTTGCAAATGAATCAAGTCATTCACAAAACGTTCGTGAAAAAGCTCAGTCCATGCTCGGTTTGAACGTGGGTTAATTAACTTTATAATATTTCACCTCCATTTCAACTTTCAAGTCTCTAGTCAGATTGAAATTTGATGGTTTAGACTTTTTCTAAAGGATTTTTGTTTTATTTTTATGTTTTAATTCGTTTGATTTTGTGGCACAAATATTATTATTTTGTGTTTAACATTTTGTTGAAAATCATACATATAATCCCCGCTTGGGTCTCAAATTCCCTAGTGGGTTTGGCAAGGACGGGTGTGGAATGGGGTTTAATTATGGGAGGTTGGGTTGGGGATGGGGATGAATTTCATACTCAAGAACGGGGATGGTTTGGGGATATGGACAGATTAGGGAGGTGGGATAGGGTCGGGGCTGGGTGCTCTCGCCCCCATTGCCATCCCTATGGGAGTTGTTGTACACAGTTATTATGGATGAAACAGATGTTGAATGATTAAGGGATAACACAACAACCGTTGATTATGTACTATGAAAATACGAGTGCTATCAACATTACAAAGAATCACGTTTAACACAGTAAGACCAAACACATTGATATAAGACATCACTTCATCAGAGAATCGGTTGAACAGGATGTTGTTGAACTAGAATATGTGCCAACACTGAAGCAAATAGCAGACATCTTGACAAAATCATTGGATGCTGTGAGGTTTGAAGAACTTCGGTAGGCCTTAAGGGTGTGTGTTCTCTAAACCTGTTCTATACACTTCTTGTTTGTGTCGCAAGTGTGTATTATTTATGGAATAAACAGGAAGATGTTACTCAGGCTCAGAACTTTGTTGCTATTAAAAGGAGTATCTTCCCAGGTGCTCTAAGTCTCTATACTTGTGTTTGATATTTCTTCAGGATGCTAACTAAAATGTGTTGTGTGATCATTCAATGTAGCTAAAACAATACATCTTTCTTATTCTTGGCAGGAAGAAAGTAGAGTTTGTTTTGGTATTGGTCCTCTTACCTAGATATATGGGTTTTCTCTCTCTGATCAATCAAGTCACTTACGGACTTCCTGTATTCTCCTCTATCAAATCAATTTGAATTCTAAGAGTACTCATTCAAGCTACTTCTCTAGGAGGCATTAGGGTTCTCTCTCTCTCTCTCTCTCTCTCTCTCTCTCTCTCTCGTGTTCTCTTGGAAAACTCCTGCTCTTAGCTAACACCATGAAAGCAAAAGTCTAGTCATTTCTATAATTCCTCAATCTCCAACTTCTGACCAATGGCTAGGGAATAATCTCTGAGATCTCGTCGCTGTCTCTCAATTGAAAAATCTGAGAATGTACCATCACCAGCTCTGGGTTATGATTCTCCAGGCTATTCTAGTATTCCAACCTCTGTTGAAGCTTGCAAATGAATCAAGTCATTCACGAAACGTTCGTGAAAAAGCTCAGTCCATGCTCGGTTTGAACGTGGGTTAATTAACTTTATAATATTTCACCTCCATTTCAACATTCAAGTCTCTAGTCAGATTGAAATTTGATGGTTTAGACTTTTTTTAATGGATTTTTGTTTTATTTTTATGTTTTAATTCGTTTGATTTTGTGGCACGAATATTATTATTTTGTGTTTAACATTTTGTTGAAAATCATACATGTAATCCCCGCTTGGGTCTCCAATTCCCTAGTGGGTTTGGCGAGGATGGGTTTGGAATGGGGTTTAATTATGGGAGGTTGGGTTGGGGATGGGGATGAATTTCATACTCAAGAACGGGGATGGTTTGGGGATATGGACAGATTAGGGAGGTGGGATAGGGTCGGGGCTGGGTGCTCTCGCCCCCATTGCCATCCCTATGGGAGTTGTTGTACACAGTTATTATGGATGAAACAGATGTTGAATGATTAAGGGATAACACAACAACCGTTGATTATGTACTATGAAAATACGAGTGCTATCAACATTACAAAGAATCACGTTTAACACAGTAAGACCAAACACATTGATATAAGACATCACTTCATCAGAGAATCGGTTGAACAGGATGTTGTTGAACTAGAATATGTGCCAACACTGAAGCAAATAGCAGACATCTTGACAAAATCATTGGATGCTGTGAGGTTTGAAGAACTTCGGTAGGCCTTAAGGGTGTGTGTTCTCTAAACCTGTTCTATACACTTCTTGTTTGTGTCGCAAGTGTGTATTATTTATGGAATAAACAGGAAGATGTTACTCAGGCTCAGAACTTTGTTGCTATTAAAAGGAGTATCTTCCCAGGTGCTCTAAGTCTCTATACTTGTGTTTGATATTTCTTCAGGATGCTAACTAAAATGTGTTGTGTGATCATTCAATGTAGCTAAAACAATACATCTTTCTTATTCTTGGCAGGAAGAAAGTAGAGTTTGTTTTGGTATTGGTCCTCTTACCTAGATATATGGGTTTTCTCTCTCTGATCAATCAAGTCACTTACGGACTTCCTGTATTCTCCTCTATCAAATCAATTTGAATTCTAAGAGTACTCATTCAAGCTACTTCTCAAGGAGGCATTAGGGTTCTCTCTCTCTCTCTCTCTCTCTCTCTCTCTCTCTCGTGTTCTCTTGGAAAACTCCTGCTCTTAGCTAACACCATGAAAGCAAAAGTCTAGTCATTTCTATAATTCCTCAATCTCCAACTTCTGACCAATGGCTAGGGAATAATCTCTGAGATCTCGTCGCTGTCTCTCAATTGAAAAATCTGAGAATGTACCATCACCAGCTCTGGGTTATGATTCTCCAGGCTATTCTAGTATTCCAACCTCCGTTGAAGCTTGCAAATGAATCAAGTCATTCACGAAACGTTCGTGAAAAAGCTCGATCCCATGCTCGGTTTGAACGTGGGTTAATTAACTTTATAATATTTCACCTCCATTTCAACATTCAAGTCTCTAGTCAGATTGAAATTTGATGGTTTAGACTTTTTTTAATGGATTTTTGTTTTATTTTTATGTTTTAATTCGTTTGATTTTGTGGCACGAATATTATTATTTTGTGTTTAACATTTTGTTGAAAATCATACATGTAATCCCCGCTTGGGTCTCCAAATTCCCTAGTGGGTTTGGCGAGGATGGGTTTGGAATGGGGTTTAATTATGGGAGGTTGGGTTGGGGATGGGGATGAATTTCATACTCAAGAACGGGGATGGTTTGGGGGATATGGACAGATTAGGGAGGTGGGATAGGGTCGGGGCCGGGTGCTCTCGCCCCCATTGCCATCCCTATGGGAGTTGTTGTACACGCTATTATGGATGAAACAGATGTTGAATGATTAAGGGATAACACAACAACCGTTGATTATGTACTATGAAAATACGAGTGCTATCAACATTACAAAGAATCACGTTTAACACAAGTAAGACCAAACACATTGATATAAGACATCACTTCATCGGAGAATCGATTGAACAGGGATGTTGTTGAACTAGAATATGTGCCAACACTCGAAGCAAATAGCGGACATCTTGACAAAATCATTGGATGCTCGTGAGGTTTGAAGAACTTCGGTAGGCCTTAAGGGTGTGTGTTCTCTAAACCTCGTTCTATACACTTCTTGTTTGTGTCGCAAGTGTGTATTATTTATGGAATAAACAGGGAAGATGTTACTCGTGCTCGTAACTTTGTTGCTATTAAAAGGAGTATCTTCCCGTGTGCTCTAAGTCTCTATACTTGTGTTTGATATTTCTTCAGGATGCTAACTAAAATGTGTTGTGTGATCATTCAATGTAGCTAAAACAATACATCTTTCTTATTCTTGGCAGGGAAGAAAGTAGAGTTTGTTTTGGTATTGGTCCTCTTACCTAGATATATGGGTTTTCTCTCTCCCGATCAATCAAGTCACTTACGGACTTCCTGTATTCTCCTCTATCAAATCAATTTGAATTCTAAGAGTACTCATTCAAGCTACTTCTCAAGGAGGCATTAGGGTTCTCTCTCTCTCTCTCTCTCTCTCTCTCTCTCTCTCTCGTGTTCTCTTGGAAAACTCCTGCTCTTAGCTAACACCATGAAAGCAAAAGTCCAGTCTTTTCTATAATTCCTCAATCTCCAACTTATGACCAATGGCTAGGGAACAATCTCCAAGATCTCGTCGTTGTCTCTCAATTGGAAAATATGAGAATGTACCATCACCAGCTCTGGGTTATGATTCTTCAGGCTATTCTTGTACTCCAACCTCTCGTTGAAGCTTGCAAATGAATCAAGTCATTCACAAAACGTTCGTGAAAAAGCTCACCCATGCCTCGGTTTGAACGTGGGTTAATTAACTTTATAATATTTCACCTCCATTTCAACTTTCAAGTCTCTAGTCGATTGAAATTTGATGGTTTAGACTTTTTTCTAAAGGATTTTTGTTTTGATTTTTTATGTTTTAATTCGTTTGATTTTGTGGCACAAATATTATTATTTTGTGTTTAACATTTTGTTGAAAATCATACATATAATCCCCGCTTGGGTCTCAAATTCCCTAGTGGGTTTGGCAAGGATGGGTTTGGAATGGGGTTTAATTATGGGAGGTTGGGTTGGGGATGGGGATGAATTTCATACTCAAGAACGGGGATGGTTTGGGGATAGGACAGATTAGGGAGGTGGGATAGGGTCGGGGCTGGGTGCTCTCGCCCCCATTGCCATCCCTATGGGAGTTGTTGTACACAGTTATTATGGATGAAACAGATGTTGAATGATTAAGGGATAACACAACAACTGTTGATTATGTACTATGAAAATACGAGTGCTATCAACATTACAAAGAATCACGTTTAACACAGTAAGACCAAACACATTGATATAAGACATCACATCATCAGAGAATCGGTTGAACAGGATGTTGTTGAACTAGAATATGTGCCAACACTGAAGCAAATAGCAGACATCTTGACAAAATCAGTGGATGCTGTGAGGTTTGAAGAACTTCGGTAGGCCTTAAGGGTGTGTGTTCTCTAAACCTGTTCTATACACTATTTGTTTGTGTTGCAAGTGTGTATTATTTATGTAATAAACAGGAAGATGTTACTCAGGCTCAGAACTTTGTTGCTATTAAAAGGAGTATCTTCCCAGGTGCTCTAAGTCTCTATACTTGTGTTTGATATTTCTTCAGGATGCTAACTAAAATGTGTTGTGTGATCATTCAATGTAGCTAAAACAATACATCTTTCTTATTCTTGGCAGGAAGAAAGTAGAGTTTGTTTTGGTATTGGTCCTTTTACCTAGATATATGGGTTTTCTCTCTCTGATCAATCAAGTCACTTACGGACTTCCTGTATTCTCCTCTATCAAATCAATTCGAATTCTAAGAGAACTCATTCAAGCTACTTCTCAAGGAGGCATTAGGGTTCTCTCTCTCTCTCTCTCTCTCTCTCTCTCTCTCTCTCGTGTTCTCTTGGAAAACTCCCTGCTCTTAGCTAACACCATGAAAGCAAAAGTCCAGTCTTTTCTATAATTCCTCAATCTCCAACTTCGACCAATGGCTAGGGAACAATCTCCAAAGATCTCGTCGTTGTCTCTCAATTGGAAAAATATGAGAATGTACCATCACCAGCTCCGGGTTATGATTCTTCGAGCTATTCTAGTACTCCAACCTCTCGTTGAAGCTTGCAAATGAATCAAGTCATTCACAAAACGTTCGTGAAAAAGCTCGATCCCATGCCTCGGTTTGAACGTGGGTTAATTAACTTTATAATATTTCACCTCCATTTCAACTTTCAAGTCTCTAGTCGATTGAAATTTGATGGTTTAGACTTTTTTCTAAAGGATTTTTGTTTTATTTTTTATGTTTTAATTCGTTTGATTTTGTGGCACAAATATTATTATTTTGTGTTTAACATTTTGTTGAAAATCATACATATAATCCCCGCTTGGGTCTCAAATTCCCTAGTGGGTTTGGCAAGGATGGGTTTGGAATGGGGTTTAATTATGGGAGGTTGGGTTGGGGATGGGGATGAATTTCATACTCAAGAACGGGGATGGTTTGGGGATATGGACAGATTAGGGAGGTGGGATAGGGTCGGGGCCGGGTGCTCTCGCCCCCATTGCCATCCCTATGGGAGTTGTTGTACACGATTATTATGGATGAAACAGATGTTGAATGATTAAGGGATAACACAACAACCGTTGATTATGTACTATGAAAATACGAGGGCTATCAACATTACAAAGAATCACGTTTAACACAGTAAGACCAAACAGATTGATATAAGACATCACTTCATCAGAGAATCGGTTGAACAGGATGTTGTTGAACTAGAATATGTGCCAACACTGAAGCAAATAGCAGACATCTTGACAAAATCATTGGATGCTGTGAGGTTTGAAGAACTTCGGTAGGCCTTAAGGGTGTGTGTTCTCTAAACCTCGTTCTATACACTTCTTGTTTGTGTCGCAAGTGTGTATTATTTATGGAATAAACAGGGAAGATGTTACTCAGGCTCAGAACTTTGTTGCTATTAAAAGGAGTATCTTCCCAGGTGCTCTAAGTCTCTATACTTGTGTTTGATATTTCTTCTGGATGCTAACTAAAATGTGTTGTGTGATCATTCAATGTAGCTAAAACAATACATCTTTCTTATTCTTGGCGGGGAAGAAAGTAGAGTTTGTTTTGGTATTGGTCCTCTTACCTAGATATATGGGTTTTCTCTCTCTGATCAATCAAGTCACTTACGGACTTCCTGTATTCTCCTCTATCAAATCAATTTGAATTCTAAGAGTACTCATTCAAGCTACTTCTCAAGGAGGCATTAGGGTTCTCTCTCTCTCTCTCTCTCTCTCTCTCTCTCTCTCTCTCGTGTTCTCTTGGAAAACTCTTGCTCTTAGCTAACACCATGAAAGCAAAAGTCCAGTCTTTTCTATAATTCCTCAATCTCCAACTTCTGACCAATGGCTAGGGAACAATCTCTAAGATCTCGTCGTTGTCTCTCAATTGGAAAATATGAGAATGTACCATCACCAGCTCTGGGTTATGATTCTTCAGGCTATTCTAGTACTCCAACCGCTGTTGAAGCTTGCAAATGAATCAAGTCATTCACAAAACATTCGTGAAAAAGCTCAGTCCATGCTCGGTTTGAACGTGGGTTAATTAACTTTATAATATTTCACCTCCATTTCAACTTTCAAGTCTCTAGTCAGATTGAATTTGATGGTTTAGACTTTTTTTAAAGGATTTTTTTTTTATTTTTATGTTTTAATTCGTTTGATTTTGTGGCACAAATATTATTTTTTTGTGTTTAACATTTTGTTGAAAATCATACATGTAATCCCCGCTTGGGTCTCTAATTCCCTAGTGGGTTTGGCGAGGATGGGTTTGGAATGGGGTTTAATTATGGGAGGTTGGGTTGGGGATGGGGATGAATTTCATACTCAAGAACGGGGATGGTTTGGGGATATGGACAGATTAGGGAGGTGGGATAGGGTCGGGGCTGGGTGCTCTCGCCCCCATTGCCATCCCTATGGGAGTTGTTGTACACAGTTATTATGAATGAAACAGATGTTGAATGATTAAGGGATAACACAACAACCGTTGATTATGTACTATGAAAATACGAGTGCTATCGACATTACAAAGAATCACGTTTAACACAGTAAGACCAAACACATTGATATAAGACATCACTTTATCAGAGAGTCGGTTAAACAGGATGTTGTTGAACTAGAATATGTGCCAACACTGAAGCAAATAGCAGACATCTTGACAAAATCATTGGATGCTGTGAGGTTTGAAGAACTTCGGTAGGCCTTAAGGGTGTGTGTTCTCTAAACCTGTTCTATACACTTCTTTTTTGTGTCGCAAGTGTGTATTATTTATGGAATAAAAAGGAAGATGTTACTCAGGCTCAGAACTTTGTTGCTATTAAAAGGAGTATCTTCCCAGGTGCTCTAAGTCTCTATACTTGTGTTTGATATTTCTTCAGGATGCTAACTAAAATGTGTTGTGTGATCATTCAATGTAGCTAAAACAATACATCTTTCTTATTCTTGGCAGGAAGAAAGTAGAGTTTGTTTTGGTATTGGTCCTCTTACCTAGATATATGGGTTTTCTCTCTCTGATCAATCAAGTCACTTACGGACTTCCTGTATTCTCCTCTATCAAATTAATTTGAATTCTAAGAGTACTCATTCAGGCTACTTCTCAAGGAGGCATTAGGGTTCTCTTTCTCTCTCTCTCTCTCTCTCTCTCTCTCTCTCTCTCTCTCGTGTTCTCTTGGAAAACTCCTGCTCTTAGCTAACACCATGAAAGCAAAAGTCCAATCTTTTCTATAATTCCTCAATCTTCAACTTCTGACCAATGGCTAGGGAATAATCTCTGAGATCTCGTCGCTGTCTCTCAATTGAAAAATCTGAGAATGTACCATCACCGGTTCTGGGTTATGATTCTCCAGGCTATTCTAGTACTCCAACCTCTGTTGAAGCTTGCAAATGAATCAAGTCATTCACGAAATGTTCGTGAAAAAGCTCAGTCCATGCTCGGTTTGAATGCGGGTTAATTGAGCTTGACTCGAGCTTAAGCTCGTTTGAGAAATATTACAAGTTAAGCTCAAGCTCTTCAAAGCTCAACTAATAAATAAATAACTATAATATTATGTTTTTATATATTATTTGTAATATTAAATTTTTAGTTGAATAATAAAAATTTAATTATTATGAACTTTATAATGTCTATTAAAATTTGAGTCATATACGAATATATAAACATAAACATAAAGTGTTAAATTCAATTAGTAAATTTATATTAATTACTTTTTTATAAACTCATTAGTCAAATAAAATTTATAATTAAATTAATTATTTATTTTTTACTCTTATATTTTCAATTAATTAGATTAATATACTTTTATTTTCGTTATGATACTAAAATATTATTTAAAGAAATAATCTGTTCACATATTTTTTCTACAAAAGCATGTCACAATAAATTAGACACTATAAATAAAAGGTCAAAAAAGTTCGCGCAAAGCTAGTGTTTTACTCAAGCTCGAATTCGGAAAAAAATTTAATAAAGTTTGACTTGATAAGTCAAAGCTCGGCTCGGATCGTCTATAGCCCTAGTTGCAGCATCATCAGTAGCCACGGGAACTCTTCTGGTACCATCTCATTATATAACTCTAGGAACTTATCTTGGCAACGGGGATCTGTTTTTGTTTATTTGTCATCTAATTTAGCCAGAGCTAGGGTTTTTCCTGCCATGGATTTTATGCAAGTTTCTGTTGTTCAATTGTTTAATTTCAAATCATGTTACATGCTCATGTTCCTCACTACTTTTTTATGTATACACATACTCTGCCTGCTGTTATCAATTTGAATTCTGAAGCTTTGTCGCCTGATGTTCATCCTGTGCATCACTTTTCTGATGACTTTAATCTTATTGCTGTGTTACCACATCTGAATGAGGAAATTGATTATGTTGTCCCTATGGAAGAAGTTACTGAAGATCAGACTCCTGATGAAGGTGTGACTCAATCTTATGAGTCAGATGTTGAAATTACTGGGGCTACCAGTAATCCTATCCCTGACTCTATATGGAAAGGAAGAAAAAGGACTAGGGCATCCCATCGTCCATAATCTTCACCTTTCTTACACAAGGAAACAAAGGCTAACATGCAACTCAATCCCAAGTTCCTTTGAATCACCACTTTCAAAATCATGAAGCTGTAATGAGGATAGACTTTGAGCCCAAAGGGTTTGTAGTTAAGAAAAGGATCGATCAGCAGGCCTTACCCATGTGTAATACTCTGGAGATTCTAAATAGATGGGATATGTAAAGATGGTCGGTATCCTTCCAAGTATAATAAAAATCTTGTAAGAGAATTCTATGCAAATTTACCTGATGGCGTTGATGATAGTACTGATCCTTCTTTTGGAGCTGTTTATATGAGGGGAACACCTATTGCCTTCACCCCTAGAAATATTGATTCCTTTATGAGTTGTCCACACTATGAAGATATTTGAGGCACTGGTCTTGATAAGGATGTTGATTGGCACACAGTAGCTCGAGCTATGACAGGGGACAAGAAGGCAACAAGGTCTGACAACAATAATAAACTTGTAGTTTCACAACTTCTTCCAGTATGCAATGCACTATTTAGACTCTGTTGCGGCATCTGGATGCTAACTACTAATATGACCGACGTGCTAAAAGAGAGAGCTCATCTTCTCTATGCTTATGATCACCAAGAAAAAGCTCAACCTGTACACTATGATCTTCAGGAACATCATGAAACAGTTGGATCAAAAGAAAGCTAGGACCCTTATCCTACCTTCTCCTTGTCTAATTACTGAATTTATTTCAGGTTGCAGGGATCTACCACTGCCTTATGATTCTTGGTGTAGAGAACTTAAATTACTGAACTCTATCATCTGGTATTGTCCCATCTTCTCCCACACATACTGTTCCAGCATCATCTGCAAGGACCACATGTCAACAATCCTCCAAGAAGACTGCTCCTCACACTCAATCCACTTCTACTGTTCCAATTCTTGAGGGTTCCTTTCGCAAAGTGGCTCCATCTTCCCTACACTCTATTAGTGATCCAATATCATTCTAAGCCAGGAGTCTCCTCCCCCATTTGCAGACTTTGAGCTGCTAGAAGTAGTCAGCAGGCTTGCTCAAGTGGAAAATGCCTTGGCAGTTGTAAATACAAAATTCTTCTGCAAGATGGATAATTTCACGGAGCAGATGAACAATATTATGTCTACCGTTATTCATCTTTAGTCAAGAGTCCATAAGATCAAGGATAGGCTCTCTCCGACATAGTTTGTGAACAAAAAGGGGAGTAACATGTGATAATGGATGGTAGCTTGCAAGGGTAAAGTTTTTTTTTTTAAGTTTCTTTAAATATTTCGTGATGGACTGGTTGGCCCTGGATATTGGATATTTCGTTATCTTGGTTGTGGCCTAACTGTGAGGCCTTGGATATTTTCTTTTCACTATCCCTGGATATTTGGTTTCTCTGTGTTTCTTTTCTAGTTTATAATGCCTTGTTATTTGTATGGATATGCTTGGCATTCTATTGTTAATGGCATGAAGCATGTAGATTTACTGTATGCATATGCAGCTGGGTGTTACTATGTTCTCTTTATAACTACTGTGTTTTAGTGGTGGATTTGCTCGTAAACAATGCCAAAAAGGGAGATTGTTAAGGATTTTGCCTAGACCATATTGTGTAGATTGAACAAGGGTGTTGAAACGCGATGATATGTATTTATTTACCTATATTTCTATATGTTATTTTCATCAATTTTACGATGTTTTTAATATGTAAAAGTATATATTTTAGACTAATACCCTTTATTCTTGTATTAGGTGCCTTCCAAAAGAGAAAATGATGAAAGGAAACGAAAACGAGCGAAACCAGAGTGAAAATGATGAAAACGAAGCCGAAGACATCAACAAAGCAGACCTACCGCCTGAGGTAGGCCAACCTACCACCGACAGTAGGTCTTGGAGCCACAAGCAGAGTTCGGACAGAACCCTACTAGTGATGATAGGCTACCCCTACCATCGACTGTAAGTCCTGACGGCAAAGAAGAAAATCTTGGATAGAATCCTACCACGGATGGTAAGGCTCGACCTACCATGCACGATAGGTCCAGCTGTAGCAGTTATAATCCGATTTTAACTCAGTTTTGAAGTAATTTTTCCTTTATTAATAAAGTATTCAGCCACTAGGTCAAGAAAGGCAATTCGAGGCGAATTTCAGTTAGATAATTTCCCAAAATTCATCTTCATTAGTTAGGTAATTAATAGAAACTTTGTAATTGAAGACTTGGTGATCAAGATTCGAAGATCAAATATCACAATTTTTAGCTTCAATTGGGTGACTCGAGAGACAAGCTCGGAAGACATTCGGGATTGCGATTTTAGCTTAAATCTTCCTCCTAAGCTTTCTTTTCCTTTATTTTTACTGAATTCAATGCTTAATTTAAGTTTTTATACAATGAGTAGTGAGTAAATTTTTATGTTTGGATAAGAGTTGAGATCTGATATTTATTTACGATGTTTTTGGTTTAATTTGATGAATTCGATGTTTGTTTTTAATTTAGTTATCTGCCAATTGTGTTTGTTTGCAATTTAATTGTCACGAGATTAGATTTACTGCAAAAGTGCTTAGAATTGAAAAAGGAAGAGCATTCTAGGGCAACTAATTGGGGGTTAATTGGGGCAATTGATTAGAGATATGATATTGCACTTTTAGGTCCTTTAAATCACCTATAATTATTGCACTCATAATTGGTTAGGGAGAAAAGAGATTTTCCTCTAAGGATTAGAGATAGGGATTGCCCAATTTGTTGTAATGACTAACTTGATTAATTCAACATCGTTTTCTTTAAAGTTTTCCAATTGAATTAGTAACAAGAATTAGGGGATTCCACCTTCCAAACTCTTGCTATAATAGTTTCTAAAATCTTAATTTTATTGCTTGACTTTCTTTAGTTGATAAACCATTTTTAGTTTTTGAGTTAATTCTTTTTCGAACCAACTTTTCTTTACACTAAACATTAGAAAGGACGATTAGTACTTGAGCCTTTATTATTCATCGAGATTCAACACTCGGATGTAGCTCTTTTACTACAGTGATAGGTCCACTTGTATGTTTCTTTAGTTTAGAAGTTTCCCCTTTGGGTTTTATTTTAAAACATCACGAGACAACACGAAACACAATATGGGCCCTCTTGAAGTCAAAGGATTTATATGTTGGCATTGTTTAAAGATTTGGAAGATATTGTTTGGATCTTTGAAGATTGAGCAAATCTTTCCTTGTAATACACACGGTTTAGGAAACTAAATCCCTAAACAATACACAATTAGTTTAGGAAGCATCACTAAATAAGGAATCAAATCTCTTGAAGATTTTGGTAATCTCTTGAAGATTAGATGTTTTGAATTCCTCATTGAGAAGAATAACCCTAAATATTTAAAGTTAATGATGGAGGCAATTCAGGGTTGGCCATTCTTTATGCAATCAAGTTCTTAGCACTAATAGCTTAACGACAATACTTGAAGTTTCAGTTAATAAATTCATAGATTGAGAAGTTCATGGGTTTGGTAAATCTTGCATAAACTATTTTTGTCCAGTGTCAGAAGACTGTGGAAGAAGAAGCATTCAACATTGGGCATACATCGAATTTCTTGCTTCTTTGAAAAGATGCATTACTGTTTTTCAGCAGAGTTGAAGGATTGAAGAGAGTTCAAACCGAAGCAATCATGTTCTAAAGGGGAGCCTTGAAGAGTTGAAGGGAGTCCAACTATGTTGTGTGCAAAGGGAGTTTGCATGTTTCAACTAGGGAAAACACTAGATGTATTAATAAGCTAGGTTTTCTTATACTGTAATATAAGTTTTTAGAGGAATTTCTTTCTTAACGTGGCCCTACAGACGTAAGAATTAGCCGAACTGTTACCAATTTCCGTGTTAATTTAATTTATATTTCAAGATAACATTACTTGACAAAATACGGTAACCATTACACACAACATAACTAAATAGTCCTAGACGTCAACTTACAATATTAAAAAAAATAATCGAGGATTTCCGCTTAGTAAATATTATATACAATGAAGCGTAAATATGTTTTAGGTTAATTGTAAAATGCCATCTTAAGTGGGATGGTATAATCACTTTATCCTCCAAAGTTGAAAAAGAGGCAGTTTATCCCCTAAAATATGTAAAATGCCTAAAATATACCCTTTTATTTAAGTCATGCTTTGTCGCAAAAGAACCCCTACTATTTGATATAAAAGTATTTAAGTCCATAGTTTAATTTATAATTATAATTTATTAAAAAATACTTTCATAAAAATTTCTAATAATACTTTTGTAGTGTATATTCTTTAAAGATTGATTATTTAACTTAAAATTTTTATTTTTAAGGAAAATTAGTATGGTTATTTTAAATTTAATTCAATGAAAAAATAAAATATTCGAATAAAGTACTAAAATAGTAGGCGAAAATATAATTTTTCTAATGAAATATTTGGAAGTAAAGTACTAAATACTATTAATTTAAATTTGCCTTGTTTTTTTCTTATAGTCAAGTTTTTTAAAGTTAAATAATCAATCTAGAAAGAAAATAGACTAAAGATATTATTACAAACTTTATGTAAGTATTTTGTAATAAAATATTTTTTAGTTTATATTCTTTAAAATGATTATTTAACTGAAAGCAAAACATTTTATTTTATAAAAATAAATAAATTGTTAGAATTTATAACTAGTTTAGTGTAATAAATTAATAATAGTTATTGCAAAGGAAAAAACTAGATTTATTTATATTATTTTCATACTTTACTTTCAAATGTTTTATTTTCCATTGAATTAAATTTAAAATTACCTTACTAATTTTCTTGAAATAATCAAGGTGTTTAAGTTAAAATAATCAATCTTTAAATAATATAGACTAAAAGATAGTATCCTAAATTTTATGAAAGTATTTGGTAATAAACTATAACTATAAATTAGACTATAGATTAAAATGATTTTATATAAAATTTGAGAGAATTATTTTGCAACAAATTATAACTTACATGAAAGAATGTTATGAGCTTTTTATATACTTTAGGGGTAAACTACTCATTTTTCAATTTTAGGAGGTAAAGTACATTTAATCCTCCACTTGATCAAAGTATTTTGCAATTAACCCGTAATTTTTTCATTAGGAACACAGCATAAATATTTGAGGAGAGGAGAGTAGTTTTCAATATGACGTGTTATAGGCTGTGGGCTCCAACTATTGGGTGTAGGGCCTATACTATTAGCTTTGCTGTATTCCATATTTCACTTACAAAAATATTATGCCCAATTAAGTCTGGATTAGAAATATGAGAAAAGCCCAACTAAATGATGGGTTAGAAGTTTGCTTGATTTATGGGACTAAAGCCCACTATCTTGTATCAAGCTCTCAGCCAATCTCCAAGCAGGGTTGTCAGCAAAATTCAGCATATATGGTCGGTTATGGGCTTTCCTTTTCGGGGTCTTTTGTGTGTGTGTGTGTGTTTGGTTTAAGGTTTTCTCGGTTCAACTCGGTTTGACTCGGTTGAACAGCAAATATTTATGGAAAATATGTAAACTATTCTTTTTTCTAAACCTAAATTAACAAAAATAACATTACTTAACATTAAATTAACCTTAGGCTTTATTTGCATTGTTTTATAATTTGAAAAAAGTTATTTTTTTTATAAAAATTTTCGTATAAGATAAATTATTTAAGAGTGAAGGGATTTGAGCAAGAAAATGAAAAAGAAATTATCAACCCAAATTCGTGACGAGTTTGTAAATTAATTTCCAATTTTCAAATTGTAAGAAATAACTATTATTAGGACTCTATTTGATAAAATTGAAATTGAAGTGTGAAGTTTGAACTGTTAAAATTTTGAATTCTAAATTTGAAGTCTAAAAATTGAATCAAGTTTCAATCTAAATGCTAAATTAATTAATAAGTAGTAATTATATGAAAAAAAAGGTATATTAATTTGACAAACAACATAATTCAGATTTTGGACTTTAAAGTTAAGTAAAAAAATTTCACTTACAATTATATTTATAATTAAGTGATTTACAAAACTTATTATCAAACACGTAAATATTAATTATTTAACCGTTTTAGTATCTAATACACTTAATTCAATAAATTTTTAATTAATTAATTTTAATAAGTAACTTATTTAACAAATAGGGTTAAATCATAAAATATAATTTTGAGTTTATACAACTCCATAAGAGCGAGAAAGTACGAGGATAGAAAGAATCACACGATTTCCATTCGTGATAGAAGCTTTAATAGGATAGGAGTGCACAGGTTCGCAACTAGACTCTTCTCTGACTAGAAGAGCTGCGCCTAAGACTCTGAAGCGAAGCGAAGGGAGGTGGTCCCGAGCCTTGCGTATATGGCTATATAGCGTCAGCCTTGTTTGCAAGTCACGTCAGTGCAGGCGCAGCGTAGCGTCATGGTAGCGTTAGCTATGCTCGACTAACAGGATGAGTCATGTGACTGACCTGACATTTTATTGAGATCAACTTCGAGCTAGGCTTTGCTGACATGAGGTTTGTGTTAATGGCAACGAACCTTGACTATATATTACATTTCATTTCTTTTAAAGTGAAATCCACCGGGGGCTTCTCTTACCTTATTCACCCCTTTATGTAGGTCAGGATCAACAGGATTGGTTGTGTGGCTGGAAGCTGACTGATCAGCTCAAAAGAAGAACGTAACTTGGTTTGCAACCTATATTGTTAAAAAGAAAAAAGGAGACAAAGAAAAGTTTGAAAACTCTAAAAGAAATTACATTAAATGGTTAAAAGATTAATGAGTCAGAATCTTTTTTAAAATAAGAATTTGACTTCGTATATGCAGAATTTGAACTATATTTACATATTAATGAGAATATCAAACGTTCTAAATAACAATATAAATAACATATAAGAATTACAATTAGGAAATTTAGCCAATGTCAAAACTACGATAGTTTTCATTTTATTCTCGTAATAAACCAAAAACCAAACCACCCCCACCCCAAGAAAAAGAAATTGATTGCAGGCGCCTAATTTTTCATAGAACCATCGCAGCTTTCCCAAATTGTTTGGTTTACAGAACCATCCAAATTTAGGGTTCTAAACATCAAATCCATAATTTAAAAGTGATTCCGGAGAAGAACCCAATATAATAGGGTTTCCAATTCCGCCTCCATATGCAACTTTTAGGTTGCCATCAGCGTCAATCATGAGACTCCCAATGCATCAAGAAATTGGCATTTCTCAATTGGCGATCCAAATTGGCCGATCATTGTCAGGCTGGATATTGAAGAAAATTCCTAAATAGCGATATTTTCCGATCCCAGCGTTGAAGAATTGAAGTCTGAAGAGATTGTTTAAGGATTTCAGTTGATGCCAATCTCTGATTTCTTTTCCGTGGAAAATTATATCATTGTGCGTTTCCTGATAACATTGATCTATGAACAAGAGAAAGAACATCAAATTGAGAAATCTTTAGAAAGATTATTCTTGCGATATCTATTTTGATGTTACCGATATTGCAGAAAATGCTAATAGGAGTTTCTCCTAATGGTACTACTGTCAACGGCATTCTTCCTCATTTGCCTCCATTTTTACTTTTCCTCCAGAAATGACTCAAAAGTCGTAATATGGACCTCTCTCAAAAATTAATTGAAAATATAGACACCCCTAATTATAAATAAACACTTTTAATTATAAAAATATGCATTCTTACTTACAGTAATTCATTTTGCATGTTATGTAGAATAAGCATCCCTAGTTATAAAAATAAACTTTCCTACTTATGCAAATGAGCACCTTTGGTTATAAAAAATATGCACCCGTACTTACAGTTACTCATCTTACATTTTATATAAAATAAGACCCTCTAGTTATAAAAATACGCACCCCTAATTGTAAAAAGAGGCACCCAATTATAAAATAGGCATCCATACTACAGTAATTCATTTTGAATATTATATAGAATAAGCACCCAGTAATAAAATAGGCACCCAGTTATAAGAAGAGGCACCCCAATTATAAAAATAGGTACATCTTTTTACATTAACTATTTTGCATGTTATATAGAATAAGCACCATCAGTTATAAAAAGGCACCCCTAGTCGTAAAAAGAGGCATCTCAATGATAAAAATAGTTACCCCTACTTACAGTAACTCATTTTGTATGCTATATAGAATAAGCACTCCTAATGTAAAAATAGGCATAGTAGTAAAAATGAGCACCCCTAATTATAAAAATAGGCATTCCTACTTACAATAATTCATTTTGCATGTTATAAAAAATAAGCACCCTCAGTTATAAAAATAGGCACTCCTAGTTGTACAAATGAGCACCCTAGTTATAAAAATAGATATCCTGCTTAAAATAACTCATTTCGTATGTCAGAATAAACACACCTAGTAATAAAAATAGGTACCCTAGTTGTAAAAATAAGCACCCGCAGTTATAAAAATAAGCATCTCTAGCGTAATAGTGAAATACACTTGTATTTTGTGAATTTCATATGTTTTTATAAGTAACGATAACTGTTTTTATACTTTAGGATCTATATTTCTTTATGATTGTGTTCTATTAAGTATATAGAATGAAAACTTGCATATTATATAGAATAAGCACTCTCAATTATAAAAAATGATACTACTAGTTGTAAAAATGAGCATCTTAATTATAAAAATAGGCACTATTAATTACAATACTCATTTTACATGTTATATAGAATAAGTGCCCCTAATTATAATAATAGATACCCCTAATTATAAAAATAAGTATCTATAGTTATAAAAATAAGCCCCCTAGTTATAAAAAATCTCACTAGTGCTTTCCCAATTACACCTATGTATACCCTCAATCTCTAAACTAATATTTACTCACAGTTCACCAAATTAAAATTATCCAATGAATTTCCAAATCGCAAGTTTCAATTAAACAACAAAACATGGGCGTCTCTGAACCAAAAAAAAAAAAAATTCATGGGCTTGACGAGATTCAGAGGAGAAGAATCCACATGTTATACAGAACATCAAATAACCAAAACAAAAAGTATTTGGCTCGGAATTCCTTCCAATTGCCGTAGTGAACTTCCGACATGAATGTATGAGAACTATAGCAGCTGTATATTGCTGAACTAAGTATAAGTCAGTCATCAATGTTGATTAAAACATCAATCCATTAAAAAAAAAAAAAAAATCAATCCAATTGAAAATTTTTTTCCATGTAGAGAATTTCTTTCAATTTTGGGTTTGCCTACATTAATTAATAATATCAACGTTGATAAAAGCCAGCAATATCGGAATCAAAAGAGCCCAGTGAGAAAAATCCGAAGGTAGGCTTCCTTCCTTTCAATTTTGTCTTTGTAGCAGAAATTTCGAGGTAAGAATGATAAAACAAGCATCCTCATCACTTTCTCCTTCTGAGAGAGGCATTGTTGTCCGCTGCTTTTGAAGAATATGAAAGTGCGTGTGGAGGAGATTAATTTAAAATTAATTAAATCCTAATTTTCATTAAACCCTCTTTATGGGATCATGATTTCTTATCCGTGAAACTTGGCCATGGATGAAAAAGAAAAAATTGGCTTTCCCTAAACCTAGAGCATCTGATTGGGTGAAATACCTAGCTCTCACATATAACAAATTGTAATAAGATTGAGTAGTAGAAAATGTATTTATTTTTGGTAGACCTTTGATCCTAATTATTGTATTTAGGATTGTGAATCGCCCTCAAAGCCCACGTATAGAGGCACTACAGAAACCTTTGCCTCCTAATTGTCGTAAGAATTATCAATTTCATAAGTCTCCTTTAATACTCGAATATAAGAGTATGGAAGCATCACGAAAATCTGTCACCTAATTATTATAGGGCTATTAGACTCATGAATCACTCTCTAAAAATCCATATATAGAAGTATAGGCATATCACAAAAATCTTTGCCTCTAATTATCATAATGACTATATATGAAGCTTAATTATGGTAAAGCCTATCAGCTTCATGAGTCGTCCTTGGAACCTGGGTATAGGGGCATAGGGCAGGCCATGGGTGTAATGGGCTGGAGGCATTATGATTAATAAAAAAATCTCCTTCATTGTGAAACAAAATCTAACTCAATTCTATTGGGAGCAAACATGGTTTTCTTTTCTTTTGGGGGGTAAAAACAAGGCTGTGTTTCTGAAGAACGCAACAGCAAGAACCATAATGCAACTGTTATACTAATTGGTGCCCTTTACTTATAAAGCTCATGAACAAATTAATGCCAACCTTCTTATAATAGACTTGATGAATGGTCAATCTTGAAATGTACAACAACACCATTGCCTTAGTTGACAACATAGAGAATCATCTTGCAATATACTATATGAACAGTTTTTACACAAGAAAATCAACCTTTTGGAGCTCAACAGGTGAAGTAACTTCTCCATCTCTAATAGCCTCCAAGTCCCTTGAATTACCTTCTAAGTAAGTTCTCAAGAAAGCAACTATTATTCCCCCAACAAATCTCCTCATGGGACTTCTAGACTTCCCATTTGTGGACAACAAATATGTAGCCTTACCACGAAACCCTGCAGTATCATCATCTAACATATCAAGATGCCCATAATTCTTTGCCACAAAATAGCAAGCTGGCTTTCGGCATTCATTGTAGAAGTTCTCATGATTAACACCTTTAGGAGCACAAGGAGGAAAGAAAAAATTTCTTTTAAGTTCACCAAGTCCTGATCCAATCACTGAAACCGCCATATCAAGATTGAAAGATCGAGGAATGTATGAAAGAATGGGAGGAATTCTCTGTTTCCCTTTCTCAATTCCATCTACTGGATCTATACCTATAAGAGCTGAAAACTTGAGAGAAGTTACTGCTTTTCCAAGTGCTACTGCAAATGCAACTTTGCCTCCTCTACTATGTCCAGCAAGTGCCAACTTTCTTAAATTTGGCTGGACATTGGCAGGTAGGAAATGTTCAAGTCCTTCAGATAACCAATTTGTTATTGAAACAGTTGATTTAATTTCTTCTGTTGTATCTGGTCCCGCCATGCTATATAACTGACGTGAGAAAAAATTAAAAGAAAACAAATGAGCCCAAGAAAAGTAATCCAAGTCTCATTCTATAACCATAAGCAGTTTCCAGGATACACATTTAAATGTGTCAAAAGTTCCCCACTGAAAGATGCATTGAAAATTTGAGGTCCAATGGATATGTTTGGTTGGCCATTCTAATCTGCTGTCTTCTTAGTGATGAGGGGTAGGGTAGGGCATGGGGACCTTCTTCAACTAAATGATAACCAATCCTTTTTAAGTATGGTTTCAATATATGATATATGCACAAGAAAATTTTCTCTTATTTTGACCCCACTTTTCAAGAATAGTTGACAGTCTCTGAAATGTTTTGTAATCCCAAGTGTACATAGCACATGCAACTCAATCAACTTTACATTGTTGAACAAGGACAGAGCTGTACATAAGCATGTGAAAGTAAAAAACATAAGGCCTCTAATCAAGTGTAGTTTCTGAATACATAAAAAGTTATGTCTCAGATTGAATATGAAAATGTCATATCGTATATAAAAATTATTCAAAATACAGTTAATATATGAAGTAGAAGTTAAAAGAAAAAAAGATATGATGAACCTGTGGAGCGATGACGATAAAGCCATGAGAAGAAATATGTTGGACAAGCTGAGAGTAGAAAGAGTTGCAGAGAAGATAGCCATGGATTAAAAGTATCACCGGGAAAACTCCTGATTCTGATGGTGTACCAATTAAGAGAGGCTTTGGAGGAAGGACACGTTGTGAGGAGGTCTCTTGATCAATTTTTAACAGCTTAGTCATGAAGTTTCCCATGCCAAACACATTTCTGGAAATAGAGGAAGCAATGGAAGAGTAAGGATTCATCAAAACACCATGTTCTTTCAGCTTCTGCTGTTTTTTCTCTATTGCATAATCTCTTGCAAGGGATAAGCCGGCTACAAATGCTAGGAATGTATTTCCAAAACCAACCTCACCTATTGCAGAAGATAGCTTGTTAGTCTGAGCTTCCGACATTTTTCTTTCATTTGAATTGCAGTTGAATGAGCAGAGCATCTCACCCCAAGTTGTATTTATTCCAACAGAAGTGACAAGCATTTCACCATAACCATCAATCACCTTTGTCCCAGATAGCAAGAAGGGATTTTGGCTAAGGTTAATTTCAACAGGAACACTTTTGCCGGTCAAGCTAGATTCATCCACACGTAAGGAGGTCCCATCCATGAATAATCCATCAGCAGGAATTTCATCATCAATCTTCAGGAAAACAACATCTCCGGCAGCAATTTCAGATATCAGTATTTGTTGCCTTCTGCCATTTCTCACAACTTCTACAGGGATATTATTTTTGAGATCAGTGGAATACTTGTAAAATTTTCTATTGTGCCTCAAGTTATTGATGAATGAAATTGAGATGACAAGAAATGCAGCAATCAGTATGATTCCACCATCATAAATTCCTTCTTCTAGTCCCTGTCCCTTGATGTCAAAAACAAGAGCCATCGTAGTAAATACTAGAAAGATGTTAATAGCAGGATCTTCAAAAGCCTCATGAACAAAGTGGGAGAGGCTTTTTGCAGCTCGATGATTGTACGCGTTGGTACCATAAGCTTCACGCCTATGAAAAATATCATCAGAATTTATTCCATCATCCTCATCAGATTTTAGATAAGTGGCTATGCCTTGAACACCACCAAATTTGTTCAGCTGGTCAAGGCTTTTCTCCTTGGGAATGTGCTTTAAAGTCGATTGGTCAAGCTGACCAATCTTGATACAGAAGTGAGCCTGAAAGTTATCAAAAGGAATATTATTAGATGGCACTCATGATACTTATCTTCCAATTATTTTCAAATATATGAAATTTCACAAGAAAAACCTTGATGTTGCTGCTGATAAGCGGAACTTCTTTTAAGGCCTTTGAGTGGTACATATTAACAAAACCAGGAGCCTGCCGCTTTATGCTGTGCATATTAATGTTCCTTGGCGGCAGGTTTGTAATAAAATTCATGTATTGGAGCTTTCTTTGCATTTTTGTAGACATGCTATTTTGAAAACTCATATAGAGAACACTAAAAATAAAAAAAACAAAATGACAATATGGTTCAAACAAGCAGAGAAATACAAATGCAGAAACAGAATATACAGGAAGAATGCCACGGAAATACTTAGTTCACTAGAGAATCCACCCCTCTTCCTTCTCAATAAACATGAACTACCATTTCCCAATTCACCCTCCCAAGTACATTGAAGTTGAGTTGATAGAAGCAAATATATAGGTTTACTGCCATTGACTCCAACTTTTTTTTTTTTTTTTTTTTTAAATCAGTGCCACTGACTCCAACTTAACTTTCCTGTTTTAAGGTGAGTTCTGTGAGCAGATGTTTATGAGCCATGTTGTAAAGGCCATCAAGTGGGACCAAATTCTAGTACATGTAAAGAAAATGCTGCAAGATAAAATTATGAATTAGATTACTAGCATCAGTCTTCACTCTGTACTACTGTTCTAACTCGTATATAACAAGGTTGTTCATGTAAAATATCTCATCTAAATATCCATAGTTAAATAAATACGCGAAACTTGGAGAAGAAACAAGAAGAATCAGCAAGAGAATTCATGTCCTCCATGTCTTCTCTGATAACAGAACAGGAGCTAAGGTACCTAAATTCAAGATATCTTTCCTGGTACTTCTTCTTACTATGACCAACTGCATTAGCACTTGTTGAATTGGTCTTCTGTAGGTGCAAAAACTATGAAGTAGTTCAAGTGGATGTAATAAAGTGATTTAACTTATCTGAGGCAACTCTTCAGCCTTTTCTTTTCAACTAGCAGTAGATAAAATATGAACTCAACTTTCAACTCTCTTTCTTAAACTAATTCAAAGTCCAAATTATTCCAGCGCTAAAACCTACAGTTGCACTTATTTCTTTTATCCCTTTTTCACAAAATACAAAAGCTCAGAATTGAATGAAGAACAGGATAGATTGGTGATCTTGAGCCTTCAAATGGAGCAATAATATATCATATTTACTAGTGTGCTAAGAAACCTGGAAAATGTTATGTTACTTTTAGATTACTGTGCCAATACAATACAATAATATGAGTTGCCAATGCCATTCACCTCAATCTTTTCACTAGGGCTATTCACAATCAGCATTTTGGGGGATTTCCAGCAAAACCTCTTTTGAAAAATTCAAAAATTCCCAATTCATTTGCATGCCAAAGTAAGTCAATTTCTTGGCATGGAAAAGTACCACCTAACTATCCCACTGAACAATCAATACACTGATTCTAATCAGAAATCGACTGCATAATCATGAAATAAGTCGGAAATTTTGAATTCATATGCCAATCACCGCGTTATACCGAATCAAGCATTTGAAGAATATAAAAAAAGTACCTCAACAAATAGTCTTTCAGACAGTAGGTCACCGTCGTCGTCAAATCGTTCTCGCCCATCAAGAACTAATAAACATGTCCCCCATATCTATAATCTTGTACTTGTAGTGCTTCAAATTTCCACATTGCTCGATTCAAGATGATCATCAAATGGACTAGAAGCCCACTCCCCTCTCACCACATTTTTTCAGGTTTTCTTTTCTGCATGCTCAAAACAATCAGACCCAAGCCTTAATTTTTAGGCTTTAATTTTTGGGTTAATTGCAAAATACCCCGACAAGTGAAGGGTAAAATGCACTTCAACCCAAAGTTGAAAAATAGGTAGTTTATCCTAAAATATATAAATGCCTAGAAGATCTTTTTATGTAAGTTATAATTTTTTGGTAAAATAATCTCATAAATTCGACATATAATATTTTAATTCATATCCTAATTTATAGTTATAGTTTATTACAAAATATTTTCACAAAATTTTGTAATAATATTTTTTTAGTCTATATTCTTTAAAAAAAAAATTTATTTCAAGAACATTAGTAAGATGATTTTAATTTTAATTCAATGAAAAAGATAAAATATTCAAAAGTAAAGTAATAAAATAATAGACGAAATAAATACTATTAATTTATTACACTAAATTAGTTACAAATTCTAACCATTTATTTGTTTTTATAAAATAAAACATTTTTGCTTTCAATTAAATAATCATTTTGAAGAATATAAACTAAAAAAATATTATTACAAAATACTTACCTAAAGTTTGTAATAATATCTTTTTAATCTATATTATTTTAAGATTGATTATTTAACTTTAAAAAAATTAACTATAAGAAAAAAATAAGGCAAATTTAAATTAATAATATTTATTGTAAAAAAAAAAAGGTTTTCGCCTTTTATTTTAAGTACTTTACTTTCGAATATTTTTATTTTTCCTTAACTAATCAAATGTTTTAAGTTAAATAATCAATCTTTGAAAAAATATACCCCAGAAATATATTATTAGAAATTATTGAAAGTATTTTTTAATAAACTATAATTATAAATTAAGTTCTGGACTAAAATACTTTTATATTAAACTTTAAGATGGACAACAAAGCATGACTTACATGAAAGGGTAATTTATACATTTTATATATTTTAGAGGGCAAATTGCTTATTTTTCAACTTCGAGGGATAAAGTGTTTATACCGTCCTATTTAAGGGGGTATTTTGCAATTAAACATTATTTTTTTCTATTTTTTTAGAGGTTTTTTTAGCTAATTGGAGTAAATCGCATTTACTTCCATAAATTTGTTCAAACTACGAATATATATATATATATATATATATGTCGGCGTCAGCGAAGAAAGAGAGAAAAAGGTAAGCAAGAGGAAGAATACACTAAAAAAAATCGTCCCAAATTCTTTTAATTATTTACTTAGTCATAAAATATATTCTAAAAGTTATTTAATTATAAGGGGTTTGGAAAATATTTATTTGGATCAAAATACTCTTGACTTAACGATTAAAAGAGTGAGCTAACAACAAAAGTGGACGGTAAAACCTATTTGTGGTCTTATAAAAAGAAGAAATACTTAAAAATCAACATTTATATTTTGAGATCTAATTTATAACTCATAAAATATTTAAGGGTGAGAAATAAAAATTTGTCTAAACACAATCTTAACTTTTCTTTTAATAAAGAATAATCTTAAATTAACATTTTACAACAAAATTATTAAAATTCTCTGATTACTTTGTGAAAGTATTGAAAGAAAGAATATTTTACTAAGAGACTATTGTGCTAGTCACTCAATACTTGCTATTGAAGAATTGGAGTTTGCACAAATTAATCTTGAAGAAAACATAGGATTAGGTGTTTGGATCATGGTGCAAAGAGTCATATCATGATTCATTGACACTATTTTTTTTTTTAAAATGCGAAACTAGAGATATATCATGTCATAATTCATGAGAATTATTCTTTTCTTATTATTAAAAAGGCGGAATTCCCAGCGATAGGCTGAGTTACTCTTTTCTTGATTTTACAGCAAAGAGACAAGAATTCTTCTCGGTGGAAGAAGACAGATTATGAGAGTCAATGTATGTAAGTGAAGTGCAAGACTTTAGCAATACTAAAAAGAATTGTGCCTTATAGTATCTAATTCATGGGAAAGAAATCTGTTAAAAATGGCAATCAACCATTTTAACTCGATTTATAATTATGAATTGTATTTTAATCTTTGTTATTTTATATTTTTTTTACGTGTAATCAGTTTTGTTAAATTAATAAATTTGTGACAGAATTTAATTTAAAATTCACATACTATACACGTGATGTCAAAGTTAAAAATAATTTTGTCATTTTATACGTGAAAAGAAGAATAATGTTGCTACTTGACTACACTTATCACTTGATTCTTGTCTTTTTAACTCTAGGAGATCTTGTTCCTTTATTTAAAGCTGCAAAATTACTTTTCAATTTATTTGTAAAATGAAAAAATTATCTCAACTTTGACATCATGAGTTTTAAGCGCATATTATTTGTTATTTTTCAAAAATACTCAAACGTAAAACATTCATAGTGAAAAAAAATTATGTTTATAAATTAAAAAATTAAAATTATTTATGATTATTTATTTTTCTTTTTCATTTTAGTCTATTTTCTTTGGGAGGGGAAAGGGGCGTTTGGGTGATGTACAAGTTGTTGCGGAAGAGTTTATGACCAATTGGGAGAAGAAGAAAAGAAGAATGAAGAAACAATGAGGAAAACGGGCAGCAACATGATCAGTGACACGGTCACTGCTGAACGTGTCACTGATCGTGTTCTTTTCTGTTTCGGCCATTTTTATTTAATTTTTTTCAACTTTTAACTACTTATTTATTTTATTAGTTGTGGGCATTTTTGTCTTTTACTTATTTGGGTCATTAGAGCTTTGGCTAAACTATAAATGGCTATGTTTTCATTGTTGAGAAGGGATATATTTTCATCCAATTACAGACCTTTTGTTTCCAATTTAAGAATTCTCACTTGAATCCCTTGTTGAACTTTTTACGCTGCGTCAGTTAGTATTAGAGCTTGAATTCCGTTCATACTAACGATGTCCGATGGAAACGGTAATATCTAGAATATCGTCCAGGATATTGAAGCCTTGCGAGATAGGATGGATGCTTAAGAGGCGGCAGTTAGAACCTTAGAAGTAAATCTAGATCAACGATTCCGATGTTTAGATCAACGCTTTAATGAGATGATTAACAGATTTGACGTCCTTGGGGTGAATGCCAACAGAAACAGGATTGATGGAAGACAACGACCGAGAGATCAGCTTGCTTGAGGTGGTGTTGCCAACGTACTTGTAGCTGCTAATATCCAAAACCAGGTTGCTGGTTATAATTCTAGTGACGAGGAGGAGGATCTAATTTTGGCTGAAGATCAAAACAGACCTGCTAGGAGAGGCGGTGGCAGGTATAATAATAATTATAACATTCAGAATAATAATGACTATTATGGTAGTGAGTTTAGATAGAAAGTGAATATTCCTCATTTTTATGGTAATCTAGGCATAGAGGATTTTGTTGACTGGATTGCCGAAATTTATCATTTTTTTTAATATATGGATATTCCACAAGAGAAGCGAGTGAAGTTAGTGGCATGTAGATTGAATGGTAGAGCGTCTGCCTTGTGGGAGAGGCTGCTACATAGACGACAGAGAAAGGATAAACAACCTGTTCGGACGTGGTTCAGAATGAAATAGTTGCTGTAGAGTGAATTTTTGCCTCCAGACTATGAATAGATCCTATTTCAGCAGTATCAACGCTTTCAGCAGAATCAGAGATCTATACAGGAATATACAATAGACTTTATGAGGTTAGCAGAGAGGAATGATTTGCGGGAGAGTGAGGTGCATCAGGTCAATTGTTACTTGGATGTTTTGAAACTACAGATTCGAGATAGAATTGGGGTACAGGTTGTAAAGAGTGTGACGGAGGCAAAAAACATAGCGATTAAAGTTGAGTTAATGATCTGAGATAGAGGTGGAAGTAAAATTGAAGGTAATAGGCGAACGTATGGCAATGATAATTTTCAGAGGGGTAGTGGTGAAGAGACATCGAGGAGTTTTACAGATGGGAGTAAAGCTGCATAGGGATGGAATCAGGGTACTGAAAGGAAAGAAGATAAGGGCCTTGAGAAGAAGGTTTCCGAATTAAAGGAGGGGCAAAAGGCAGCCACTAATTCTTATGTAAAATCTATTTTAGGCAAGTGTTATTGTTGTGGACAACCTGGTCACAGATCAAATGAATGTCCTACTAGAAAACTTGTTAATGTAGTTGAAAGGGACGGAGAAGAGGTATTTTGTGGTCCTGATGGAGAAGATGATGACTATGAGGCATATGTAAAAGAGGAAGAGCAGAATTGTGTGATACGCAGGTTGATGTTAACTCCTAAAATAGAAGATGGAAGCCAGAGACACAAGTTGTTTCGGACCAGGTGTACTATCAATGGTCGGGTGTTTGAGTTGATCATAGATAGTGGGAGTTGTGAAAACATCATTAGTAGGGATGCGGCTGAGTCTTTGAAACTGATGATGGAGAAGCATCCTAGTCCATACTCTATAGGCTGGATTAAGGCAACAGAAAAGGTTCAGGTGACAGAACGATGTACGGTTCCATTTTCTATAGGTACTTACAAAGATGAAGTGTATTGTGATGTTGTGGATATGGATGTGTATCATCTGTTGTTTGGGTGACCTAGGCAGTTTGTTGTTAATGCACAACATGACGGTAGAGATAATGTATACAGGCTAGAAAAAGATGGGGTGAAGATTAATCTACTTCCCATGAAGGCGAGTCACCGTGCCAAAGCTTCTAAAGTGGAGAAACGGTCTTCCCTAACAATTACACAATCTGGGCATGAAATGGAGGAGGCTATTAAGGAGTCACAGATGGTGCATGCTTTGGTGGTAAGGCAAGTCTTTGCAGCTGATGAGAAGAAGCATATTGATGAAATACCAGAAAGGTCAAACCATTACTGGAGGAATTTGCTGAGGTTATGCTAGAGGAGCTTCCTTCTGAATTACCTCCTATGAGAGACATTCAACTTCATATTGATATGATCCTTGGAACTAGCTTGCCAAATCTTCCACATTACAGGATGAGTCCAAAAGAGAGTGAGATTTTGCAGGAGAAAGTGCAGGAGTTGCTGGAGAAAGGGCATATTAGGGAGAGCATGAGTCCATGTGCTGTTCCTGCTTTATTGATGCCTAAGAATGATGGAAGCTACAAGATGTGTGTTGATAGTAGAGCAATCAATAGGATTACAATTAGGAACAAATTTCCCATTCCTCGTTTGGAAGATATTCTAGATAACTGAATGGGGCTAAAGTATTCACAAAGATCGATTTGCGAAGTGGATACTACCAAATTCGTATTAAGATGGGAGATGAATGGAAGACAACTTTCAAGACGAAGGATGGTCTTTATGAGTGGTTGGTAATGCCTTTCAGAATATATAATGCCCCTAGCACTTTTATGCGACTTATGAATCAAGTACTTAAGCCATTCGGTGGTAAATTTGTGGTTGTTTATTTTGATGATATCCTGATTTATGGTAGTTTAGAGGAGGAGCATTTAGATCATTTGAGGAGTGTCTTGACTGTCTTGCATGAAAATAAATTGTATGTGAACCTGAAGAAATGTAGTTTTATGGCTAGGAAGTTGTTGTTTCTTGGGTTTGTTGTTAGTACAGATAGAATTCAGGTAGATGATGAGAAAGTTCGGACAATTAGAGAATGGTTAGCCCAAAGAACAGTACCTGAGTTGAGGAGTTTCTTGGGTTTGGCTAGTTTCTATAGGCGTTTCATTAAGCACTTCAGTAGTGTTATAGCCCCTTTAATTGAGTGTTTGAAGAAGGGCAAGTTTGAGTGGAGTGACAAAACTGAGTCAGTATTTGCTCTGTTGAAAGAGACGTTATTTACATCCCTTGTTTTAGCTTTGCCAGATTTTACTAGGCTGTTAAAAGGTGGATTGTGATGCGAGTGGAGTTGGAATTGGTGCAGTTTTGTCCCAAGAAAAACGACCAGTATCATTCTTTAGTGAGAAGCTTAGTGATGCTAGACTTAAGTGGAGTACTTATGATAAAGAATTCTATTCTGTTGTGCATGCTTTATGGACTTAGGAACATTATCTAGTTGAACAGGAATTTGTTCTGTATTCTGATTGTGATGCACTAAGACATTTGAATAGTTAGAGTCGAATTAGTAAAGATACGCATACTAGGTGGATTCAATTTTTGCAGAAGTTTCCTTTTAAGTTGAAGCATAAGGCGGGAGTTCAGAATAAAGTAGTTGATGCTTTGAGTAGAATGGTTACTTTACTGGTCACTTTGAGTAATGAGATTGTAGGTTTCAAGTGTTTAAAAGAGTTGTACTCAGGCGATGCAGAGTTTGGACAGATTTGGGAGAAGTGTAATGAAAGGTAGCCTTGTGATGATTTTCATATTCATGATCGATTTTTTATGAAGGGTAATCAGTTTTGTATTCCTGTTTCTTCTTTGAGGGAGAAGGTGATTCGTGATTTGCATGCCGGAGGATTAGCTGGTCATTTGGTCAGAGATAAAACTATTGCTGCTGTGATGGAGTATTTTTATTGGCCATATTTACGTAGGGATGTGAACAAGATTGTGCAGAGATGTTACGACTGTCAGACAGCTAAGGGACATTCACAGAATACTGGTCTATACACACCTTTACTATTGCCACAGGACATTTGGGAGGATGTGTCGATGGATTTTGTTCTTGGCTTACCTTGTACTCAGCGGAGTTCGGATTCTGTTTTTGTTGTTGTTGACCGTTTTTAAAAAATGGTCCATTTTATTCCTTGCAAGAAAGTTCATGATGCCCAGAGTATTGCCAAGCTGTATTTAGAACATGTGGTTTGTTTGCATGGGGTGCCCAGGTCTATTACATCAGATTGTGGTAGCAAGTTTCTCAGTCATTTCTGGAAATCACTTTGGCACAGATTTGATTCTTCTTTGAATTACAGCAGTACAACTCCTCTATAGACTGATGGACAGACAGAGGTACCAACAGATCATTAGGCAATTTGATTCGCAGCATTGTTGGTGATCAACCACGGAAGTGGGATGCTTCTTTAGCGCAGGCTGAGTTTGCTTACAACAGTTCCGTCCATCTTACTATCGGTATGACGCTTTTTTCTGTAGTGTATCGAAAGGAACCTGCACATGCTTTGGATCTGCTTAAGCTGCCTAAAGCGCCAGATAACAATGCAGTAGCTAAGCATATGGCAGAGAATTGGCAATCTACTATAGGATCTGTTCGTAAGAAAATTGAAGAGTCCAATGCAAAGTACAAACAAGCAGCTGACAAGCATCGCAAGGAGAAGCTTTTTGCTGTTGGTGATCAGGTTATAGTGTTCATGCGAATGGAGAGATTTCCAGTTGGCCAGTATACTAAGTTGCAATCCAAGAAATATGGACCATATTCGATTGTGAAGAAGATTAATGATAAAACCTATGTTATTAGTTTGCCAGATATTATGGGGACCCAGACATTTAATGTGGTAGATATTTTTCCATTTTATCCCGATGATGAGTCTCTGTATCTTGAAAACTCGCGGACGAGTTTTTCTTAGGTGGGAGAGAATGATGTAGAAGTTGTTCCGAAAAAGTTTATGACCAACTAGGAGAAGAAGAAAAGAAGAATGAAGAAACAGTGAGGAGCACGGGCAGCAACATGATCAGAAACATGGTCATTGCTGAACGTGTCACTGATCGTGTTCTCTTCTGTTTCGGGCAGTTTTATTTAATTTTTTTCAGCTTTTAACTATTTATTTTATTAGTTGTGGGCATTTTTGTCTTTTACTTATTTAGGTCATTAGGGCTTTGGCTAAACTATAAATAACCACCCTTTCATCGTTGAGAGGGGATATATTTTCATCCAATTACAGACTTTTTGTTTCCAATTTAAGAATTCTCACTTGAATCCCTTGTCGAACGTTTTGCGCTGCGTCATTGGGGGAGGGATATCATTAAAACTATGGTTGGTGAGTTTCAATTTTAATGTTTAAGAACTACAGCAATTGAATTATTAACTAGATTCATTATATATATATATATATGAGTTTTTTAATGATAATTTAATAAGACATGGCATTCTGAAAAAACATAATTTTAGTACGAAGGTAGACGTATGTGTATTTTAGGTGGGCTCGAATTAGCTGTACTATTTTTTGTAAATATTTTATGAAAGGAAGTAGTATAGAGAGTGACATACAAAGTTGTACAAATGATTCTTTGTCACCTTGGGTGGGGTCCTATTTTTTTGAAAAAATTTACTTTAATAGTGATTTAATAATTTTTATATTTTTATATAATGGGTCCTTTTCAAATTCAAGCATTTATCCTATATTTTGTAAAAAATAAATTCCATAAGGCCAATCTAAATGTTGTCCTCCTAAGTAATCCTCTAACCACAAATTCCAAATTCTTAACTTTTTTATGTCTCGCAAAACTCCAACGTCAGAGTATACTATTTATCTCTTAATTGTTTGCTACTAGACATGGACAACAAAAAGTTGTTAAAAAGTTTAATATAGGTTTCTTTATAAATGATTTTTGTGATTTAAAGATGATGTATATTTTCATTATTTATACTAAATTTTCGATTATTTATAAATGATATGAATCTTAAATTTTGATTCCCTAAGTATTAATTCTGCGTCCACCCCTATTCAATATGATGTTGCAATATAAATACATAAGATTATCTCTTAATTAGAGAGCAACTCTTCCAAATTGAGAGTCACGGATGGCATCTTAAGTGGAAGACTCTCTTTTCTTGCCCCTTTTAATTTTCATTTAAATCCACTTTTATCTCCCATGTATATATTTATATTCTTCTGTTAGAATTTTTTTATTCATTAAGATTTGTTAATATATAAATATTATAAAAGAAATATTACAAAAAAAACTAAAAAGAGCTTCAAAATGTACTTTATTTAGAAGGATTTGACGAGAAAGCTATCTGGGGTTTGAAGAAATGAGAGAACAATTTGGAAAATTTCTTTTGTATTATTTCTTGTTAAACAAGTTGTTCTATATATGCATTCAGTTCTGAAAATAAAAACATTCCTACCTTTAACTAACTAAATAAATCAGTTTTTGAGAAAAATTAAAGCACAACGCAATCTCCTCACGTGCCTAGCCTTACTCGGATGAACGAAAGCCAAAAACTCTCCACCTGGCAACTGCACGTAGGACCTTCTTTCCTTATTTCTTCTGCCTTTATCTCCAGGGAACGAATACTTCTTTCACAAAACTTCAGCACAATAATCTCACTTTATTTCCTCTGTTTTGCTTTCTTCTTCCTCCTAGTGTTTTCTTTCTTTCCTTTGATGCAACCATGGATTTTTCCTTGAACTTCAACATTCCCCCACAAGCTGACACCCATATAAATTCACTACCCAAGTGATTCAGTCAAGTCCTTGAACCAAGCAACTGCAAGAGGATTTGTAAAAGCATCTGTTAGCTGCTTTGTTGAAGAAATCCCTATGGGCTTTATTATTCCTGCCAGGCACTTGTCTCTTATAATGTTGCAATCCAACTCTATATGTTTAGTCTTATCATGAAAGACAAGATTTTCTGCTAGATAAAGAGCAATCCTAGAATCACAAAAAAGGGGTGTAGCTTGCACTTGTAGAATATGAAAATCTTTAAGAATGTATTGCATCTATTCATAAGCTAACATGGCCATGGCCCGGTACTCTGCCTCATCTGAACTTTTAGATATTGTGGTCTACTTCTTAGATCTCCAGGACACCCAAGAAAAACCAAGAAAGATATAAAACCCTATCATAGATCTCCTTGTCTCTGAACATCTTGTCCAATTTGAATCACTATAGGCTGATAAACATGTTTCATTGTTGGCCTTAAAGAGTAAACCTTGACCAGGAGCAGCTTTTATATATCTCAATACTATGTGCATAGCCTTCCAATCGAAGATTGTGGGCTTACCCAAAAATTGTGACAATTGCTGAATTTCAAAGCACGGTCTGGCCTAGTAATGGTCAAGTACAACAACTTCCCAATGATACTCCTATACTCAGAATTGTCAACAAGAAACTCTGAATCACCATGGCTCAACTTGACAGTGGTTTCCATGGGTATTACAACTGGTTTGCACAACAAAAAACCAGTATCCCTGGGTATTCTTGATCTTGAATAGATCATGTATGTCTGCTTTACTTCAACTATGGCTTTTGCATTGGAGCTAATCACCAGTATATTATCTACATAAACTAATAGAAACTGTAATCATGATGTTGTTTAAAACAAGACTACTTTAAAATTAACACATAACAGACAAGTGAACCTATCAATGTAGAACTAGAGAACCTCCATGGTTGTCGAACTCAGGGAACGGAGAAGCTATAACAATGACTACCTCTCTAAGGTTTAATCAAAATAAAATGAGTTGAAAAGAATTTTTAACTAAGAAAATTAGAACTCTTTAAAACCAATCTAAAAGTAATTGAAATCAAATTTTAGAAAGCAAATGTTTAAATGGTGGAATCCCCCCAGAATCCCTTAGCTAATTCATTAGAAATTTTGGAAAAATAGTTGAACCGTTGATCGGGTCTCACTCATTTATTGGGATTAACCCTATCTCTAGGCAAAAACCTACTATTCTCCTAATTGATAAGAGAATAATCTCTTCTCTCCCTAACTCAATTATGAATAATTAAAGTATATGAGTGATTACTAATGACCTAAAAATCGTAGCCATTATGTCTAATTAACTATCAAATTTCTACTATTCAATTATAGCCCTAGATTGTTCTTTTTTTCTCATTTCCAAACAACCTACGTGAATGTACCAATTATTGGTAAAACTACAACAAAAAAAACTTAATTGAAAAACAATTAACTTTCAACTCAACAATTCATTCCGTAATATCCAAAGAAATCAAAACCAAAATTATCTAGAGTTCAACTCAATTTAAACACAAATAAATCTAGCCACTAAACATGATCATAATCATAAAATCCATATGAGAATTCATAATAAAAGATAAGTTTAGAAGCTAAGTAAGATTGAAGAATCCACGGTCCCGAAATGTGGCCCAAACTCTTCTCTCAAATTCTCTAAAAAGTCTCGAAATTGCTCCAAAGAAAACCTTCAATCTAACTATTTAAACTTCAAAATTAAAGCTAAACTATGATCTAAGGAGATTAATGGGAGTCTTTGGGAGGAATTCTCTCGAAATTTGCCCCTTTTTGCTCCCTAAAATAATCGAAGATATTCAAATTATATTGAAAAACTATTTAAAAAGAAGTTAGAAAATTGAAGAACTAGCCCTGCTGTGCGACCAATCGGGTCTCTTGCTTGGGTGGCCAGGTCCGTTTGGGTCTTGCATTCTGGGTGCTATTTCGGCAGAGTCCAATCGGTGATGTGGCCACGTCCCCCGCTTGCTAGATTTTGTACGTATCTTCTCTTTTTCATCCGTTTTCGCTCCGTATGCTCCCGTTTCACTTCATTCTTTCTTCTAACCCACCTGGGACATACCTATAAACAAAAAAGAAGAAAAAAGGAGGATAAATATACCATTTTATGAGCAAAAATGCTTTGAAAATCAAAGATTAAACACTGTAAAAGCATGTACAAAATAGACATATCAAATTCCCCATACTTAAGCGGTGCTTATCCTCAAGCAACACAAACTAAAGTAACAACCCAAAGATGCAAAGATTGAATACAATTTTTCAACAAAATTCAAAATCACAAAAACAATGAAAGTAAAATCAAACCTTTTAAACTCTTAAGAAAAACGATATCACCACAATTGAGCAAGTCTAAACTTCACAAGAATCATACAAAACTCATCTAAGTACAAGTTACAAAACTTAAATGACCCACCAAACATCTCATGTAAACAATTGTGAATCAACGGTGTATGTGTGTGTGTACGTGTGTGTGTGTGTGACTACTTATGTCAAGTTTCAACAAATGTAAAGGGAATGAAAGGAAATTAACAAAACAATTTACTTCAACAACAATGCCCTTAAACTCAACTTTCCACTACCTGTTAGCTAGTTGGTCTAGCAAAAGTCATCTCTAGGTTAGGTAAGACTTTCAAGCTTGTAATTTTAGGCTAGGGACATAAAAGGATACCAAACGAAGGGAAAGGAAAAACAATAAGAAAAGAGAGGAGAGCTTAATTCAACCAAAAGGAAAACAACATCGATTCCTAATTTAGAACCTTCAAGTTGCTTTTCACTCTCTTTTATACTTTACTCTGGAAACACTTTATCTCTCATTTGATTCTCTATTTTCAACAATACACACCTCACCTAACATTTTCAACTATTCTCAATCCTAAATGAAGTATAAGGAATTTCTATGGTAAGAAGTGTATAACTTCTTTTTTTTTTTTTTTTTTTAAATAGAGAAACTCAAACATAGTTATTTCAACTATTTACTTTTTCTTTTCTCTCTCTCTCTCTCTCTCTCTCTCTCTCTCATCTTTTTTTCCTCACTATTCTTTTTATTCCTCAATTTTTCTTTCTTTTTCAACAAAACGATGTTGAGAATCACAAGTTTTGATCAACATATAGAATTTTCATTTCACTCCAAACCCTTCATTTGATTTCTTTCTCACAAACTTTTCCAAAATACCCCTTTACATAAAATATTCACCTTCACTTTCTTCCCCATACTCAGCTATTACCTCACTTAAAAGTGACTTAAAGATATAAGAGTTCATTAGCTTTCACAATTGAGGGTATAAAATATCGCGTTAGTTTAAAACAAGAAAAGAAGGGTTAAAACCTTATACAATTTTGGCTCAAAAAGGTACGAAGGATTTAACATTGAAGGGTAGGCAAGAAAAGATCAAACAGGTCAAGGAAGACCTAATACCATCATTTCTGGGTTCAACCTAAGCTAGACACAACTTTGACTCAAGGCATGACAAGATAAATCTCAGGGCATGCATATAAGCAAACTATTAAGCCAATATCCTAAAATTCACAAAGCATTATCTACTAAAAAGATACTCGTGTATGAAAATAAACCATTAATCCATAAAAAGTTCATACAAGTACTTGATATCACACAAGTTAAGTAACAAGACTCATTAAAGTTTAATAAGACTAAAAGTAAAATGTATTCAAGCTCTCAAATGGTGACTTTAAAGAAAATGAAAAATCTTTTTGGATTTTTGATTTTCTGAAAAAGTAAAAAGGTAAACTACAAACTAAAGCAAAAATATTTTTGGGTTTTTCAAAGTTTTAAACAAAATGAAAACACAAAATAAACTATTTTTGGGGAGTTTTAATAATATTTGATTTTTTAAACTTAAATAAAAACAACAATATTTTTTGAATTTTTCAAAAATTTTAATGTTTTTAGGTTTTCATCTATAAGAAAAGCTAAACAACTTAAAAAGGATATAAACTAAACATCCCCCCACACTTTAAACCATGTTGTCCTCAGTGTGGGGTGACAACCAAACAAAAACAAGAAAAATGAAAAGACTAAAAGAAAACTGAGCAAATATGAAGAGAAAACAAATCATGCATAATATATGCAGGGGAAGAAATTAAAACATACATGGGAAGTAATCCCAAAAACTAAACAAGGCAAGCACATATAGGAAGCAATCCCAACACGAAAAGACAAAAAAAAAAAAAAAATTAAAAGAATAGACATGAACAAGAACAATAAAGTTAAGGGAAGCCATCTGGAAAACTCAACAAAATAAAATAAAGTGAAAAGAATAAAATAAAATATGTAAGAAGTAAAAAGACAAAGTCCCTCATGGTGCAACACTGCCACCACTAGATCGCGCATCTGATGAGAAACACTGATAAAGGTAGGTGAGTATCTCGTATTGGCGCTGTAACATCTCCTCCATACTTTGAAGTTGATTTTTAGTGTTCTCTTGGTGGAGGTACAATTGATTTTGGATTACCTCCTGTTGGATGTGGAGATACTCTAATTGGTCAATCACTACGGCCCAAAAATCATCCTCCTCGTCATTCTCAGCCGCCTCTACTACTTTTGGAGATTGCTTATCGCCCCCTTGTGGAACCGCCGGGTGCCACATCCTTTCATTGTCATTCCATCGATAGTGGCTTCATTGTATGCTGGACTCCTTGATTTCGTCTGAAGCGGAGGTAGTTTCTTTTAATTCACTTGAAAAATCAACATGAAAGTGGTGAAAGATACGAGATATAAGCAAGGGAAAACTAATAACCCTATAAGGAATAGGGCTACAAGCTACGTCATGTAGAAAGAGGATGAGTAGAGAGGAGAGAGAGAAGGGAGAATGACTCTTCATCTTTTCCATGATATAAACATCGATCATCCTCAAGTCATTAGTTTGGTTGGGAGATCGAGGTTCAATTTTTGTGCCTGTGAAGAGTGATGCTACCTTCCACGTGCCCTCTAAACCGTTAGATTTAACAACCCTCTCCACTGCAACCTGTGCCTGAACACCAAACCTAGCTTATGCCTCAAAATAGACCAAGTTGGGTCCGTAAAAACACTAGTAGAAGCATGCTCATAGAAAATCGAGTGTTCCTGATTATGTATGCCTAGAATTTATGCGAGGATGACCCGGTCAAGATGAATCCTAACCCTTACAGTAGTGCTAATGTCAGTTTTATAAGGGTTGGATTTGAAGAACATATTGTTGTAGATTCTTTAACTAGATTTAAGGTAGTATTCCCCTGTCATTGTAACTAACGAGTTCCATCCTATAGCCCTAAAGTGTCCTAAGATGCCCGCTTGACTTTCTAGAAGATTATGTACCATGTGCTCACTCACAAGTTTATTTTTGAGTTTGGTAATATATCAAAACCTATTGGCGTCATCGGACATCCTATGTGGTAAAGGAAGAATAGGTTCATTATCCAATACGCCGGCAGCTGCCCAACTTTTTTTAATAGATGCATTGGAATTATGGGGAAGCATGATTCAAAAAGGAGGAAAAGGGACGAGTGACTACAGCGGGCTCATAACACAATCACCCACGACAAAAAAAAACAACCCCTTACACTAAAGATTTCAAAATAAACACACAAACACACAACAGCGGGTAAACAGCAAACTCAAAACAAACAACCATAAGAACAAAGCGAAAAGTACGAGAATAGGTTAGAATAACAAAAACAGATCTCCAAAAATTATTCTAAAATTGTCCAAACATAGAGATACCACACAAAACGGCATGAACAAACAGAAAATAACTTGATCACGAAAGACAAAAACAAACATGAGATAAATAGCACAGAAGATGAGAGAAAAAGAGACGTCGCTTATGTGTAAATTGTGTGAAAACCAAAAAATTATCAACAACAAACAAAGAGAAAGGTAAAACAAATAGAACAGTAAAAGCAAACGTAGCCCGCGTGTGTTGAGTGTGTTAGAATTGCGGAAAATAATTAAATTTGACCAAAAATATGACTTAACAGAAAATGCAGCAATTGTAACCAAATAATTCACAAAAATTTTGTGACGAAGATAACACAAAAAATAGAAGAACTTAGTTTCATGTTTTGGAGCTTCTTGGTGGGGCTGCTGTTACTACTTGGTGAAGAGAGGAGAGCCGTGAGAGGTGTTGCTGCCATGCTCGGTGCTGCGAAGCCCGAAGTGCAGCATTGGTGCTACTCTGTGGGGAACAACAATGGGATAGAAAAGAAGCAAACGGAGAGAAGAAAGATGTGGTGTTGTGGTGGTGCTTGGGTGGTGATGGCTAGAAAGAAAAAAAAAAAGAAAGGGAGTTGAACGGAGGAGGGGTAGGGAAAGAAGAATAAAATGGGAAGGGGAAAAGAGAGGGAAGGGGGTTACGTAGAAGAAACAGAGGGAGGGGTAAGTGGAGATTGGTGATAGAATCACGGCAAGGAGGAGAAACAGTGGGAGAGGAAGGAGTAGAGAGGGTGGAGGAGGAGAAGAATTAAGAGGAGGATGGTGGTGGCTGGTGGGTGGGCTTGGTGGTGGTAGATGAAGAAAGTGAGAGGAGGAAGAAAATGAGAAGTAGCGAGAAATGGGGGAAAAAGGTTAAAGAAGAAGAGGAGAGTCTAGGGCTTTGGTGATTTTGGGGTTGAATCAGACTATTTTTTTAAACAGACCTACCGCAACCGGCAGCCCCTACCTACCATGCCTAGTCATGTACTGGAAAATCTTTTCAGCACCTAGGACAGGTCCAGTCGGGTCTGGGTGTGTGGCTAGCCAGGTCCTCCCGGGTCTAATTCATTTTCTCGTTTTTCATCATGCAACCTGTTTACATGATAGAAAACATATTTTTAGGCCACAAAAATTGCATAATAACTTCCCAAATTCACCTCACAAATTAAACAAAATACAAAAATTAATAAGACAAAAGAGACAAATACTCACAATTTCAATTACCAAACAAGAAAAAAAAAGCATTTAAAACTCAAAAATGACAAATGAAACTCAATCATGCACTAATGGTACAAAATATTACACAAGAAAGGTAAGCAATACTCTCTTTTAAGTGTTGAAAGCACCTCTCGGATCTTCAATGACTGGCTTCCTATTCGGCTCTTCTATAGCCGTTTCATCACAACTCTTTTATTGGACGACTACCACCTTCTCTTTGTTGGGAAACTCCTTATCAAATCTCACCAGGATAGTATTTACATGCTCTCTCAAATTCACTTCGGTAATGCTCGAGAGAGTTATAGGAGTCCTTTCTAATACCAATTGTCCAATCTGCTTCTCTAGATTGCGAACAGATGCTTCCCAATATCTTTGATCACCTTCTATATTGTTGATTTTGGCATTTGTTGCACTCACAAATTTGACAATTAGATCTTCTAAATTGGTCTTTACTGGTTGAGGATTTGGAAGGGGTGCATCATATGGCAAGGGCTAAGTTGGATCTATATTCTAAAATCTTGGAGGTTGTTGTGTACATTGCTGCCCTTGACCACCCCATGAAATGTTGGGGTGATTCTTCCATCTAGGGTTGTAAGTGTTAGAATAGGGGTTATTCCCTCACCGATTCCCTTGAATATAGTCCACTTGCTCCATTGGAGTACCCATGCTAGGGCACTCATGGTTGGAATATCCTCCACTATAAAAATCACAGAACATGATTTGTTGGGGATTCATATTCAGAGGTACAAGAGTCATATTCTCCATATTTTATTCATCCATTGCCGCTAGTCTGGCCTCTACATCAGTAATTGCATCAACATTGTGGACCCCAACAGACTTAGACTTGGCTCTCTGTCCTCTCCAAGGGTAGCTATTCATTGCTATTTGCTCTCTGTCTCACCCTAAATGAAACGCCATTATAGAATGGTTGGATCTAGATACCCAAATCCAGACCATGGTGTAGATACTTTCTGAGTAACCCCTTTTATCTCTCCGAAGCCTCATATAGACTTTCTCCATCAATTTTTTGGAACGAAAGTATCTCATTCTGAAGCTTGATAGCACGACCAGGAGGAAAGTATCTCCCTAAAAACTTCTCGGCTAGATTTATCTGTATTTTCTACAGTTTTCTGCATAAATTTTGTGTTAGATATGTACATCTTTTGACCTGATATGGAAGATGAAGCTCATTTTTTATGATGTGTTAATTGCAGAGGCATAATAGATATATGTAGGCGGCAAAAAGAGTAAAATAATACATCAAGACTGAAAGAGCAAGACCACCGTTGGACATACAAAAGACAGGTGTCAGACTTTGGGCATTTTATGAAGAAAAGTGATCCAAAGAAAGACTAGCTGGATATTTACAAAGATCAGCACCGGACTTTGAGCGTCTAATAAAGAAAATCAAGACAGAAAATATCGGCTTTGGACATTCAAAAGATCAGTGCCGGACTTCATTTTAAAAGGGACCGAATCTTCAAGATTCTCCAAGGATTTTCTAGATGAAATTTCATATTTTACAGCTTTTTAAGTCAATTAAACACTATTTTCCTATTATGGCTTGAACTCTAAGACTCTTAGGTTTAGGCTATTACTAGCTTTTAGCTATTAGGGCATCCATTCATTAAGTAATTTTATGGGTTTTCAACTCTCAAAGACGGCTACGAAGGCAAAGAAGACGAAGGATACTGAATCAAGTCTAAGGCTTGTTTTCTTTACTTCGTTTGTTTTACTTTGTATTTGAAGATGTTCTTCGAGAAGTTTATTGCTTTTATGGCTTTTAGTGGCTAAAACCCTTTTAACTAGGGCTAATGCAAAAGACGATGTGTTTTTATTGATGTGATTATGTGAATTTTCTCACTTTATTGATATTCCTTACTATTAATTCTTATTGCTTAATCTTAATGCCTATAATTGATTGGCCATCTCTGGCATGATTTAATACTTGGTTTTGAGACCTAGTAGAGATAAATCAAGTAAGAACTAAGTAATAAGAACATCTAGTAAAATTGAGAGATTGTAGCAATTTCTAGGTGCGGTTCATGTGAGTAATTAATTTGGGAAAATTGTGAAAACTCGGAATTCCAAAGAGTGTAATACATTTTTAGTTAACTAATCTACATAGAGATATAATAAGTTACTAATTAAGGATAGGGTATTTGTGCCTAGAGATTGGACTTAGTTCTAATTAAGGGGATTCCACCATTAATTGTGAGCATAAAATCAGTTTAGTGAGAAAAGGCACATAGTTGCATTAGTAGAACACTAGTCGATGCATTAGTCCTGGTTAAGTTTCACCCACTAATTGTTACTTCATAATTTGTCAGTTTTAGATAGTTACAACACAAAGTTTTGTCGGTTTAGATTAGAAGAAATAGCACTAGTGGTAATTGAGTGCAAGCCCTTGTGGGATCGACCTTGATCAATTACAATTAAACTAGTACACTTGCTAGGTTAGTTTTAGTACATCAGAATCCCAAGATATAATTGAGCCGGAAGGTAGTGACTTCAACCAAGACTTTTCCTTGCCCCTGAAAGAAAATAGGAGTAGGCGAATTCTCATGGCATCATCTAAAACTCCATTAATTTTAAATGTGTCGCATACCTCCAAAAACTTGGCAATATGCGTATTTGGATCTTCTTCTTGGAGTTCGTCGAATTGCACATCATTCCGCACTATTTGGATCACATTCGGCTTGATCTCAAAGTTGTGGGCTTAAATAGGCGGTCTAGTAATGCTCAATTGCACCCAGTGATGGACTGTCGGGCGTAGTCCACCATAGTTATCTCTGCCATTGAAGGTGTTATAAACGGAGAATTTACGGGTGGTGGATCTTGAGTTTCCTCTTTTGTCTAGTCTACGGGGATAACAATATTGTTGTTCACTGTTTCGAACTTTAGGGAGCGGCGGGCACTCTACATCGTTACTCAATCTCAGGGTTGTAAGAAACTAATTCACCCCATTGAATTCAAGGTATAAACTAGTTGACTAAAACCTGCAATAGACAAACACAAGTCAAAATCCACAAATAGCAATAACACAACTCACAAAAATAGAAGCCATGAAAGAAAACCAATTAATGCATAAAAAACACGATTCAAAATAAAAATGCAAGAACAAGAAAAAATAACTAAAGAAAAAGACAAACAATGTTAATAAAGTTGTCGTTCCTCAGAAACAACGTCAAAAACCTATCGTTTAAAACAGGACTACTCCAAAATTAACACATAACATGCAAGTAAACTCTATCAATGTAGTACTAGAGAACCTCTCGGGTTGTCGAACTCAGGGAACGGAGAAGCTATAATAATGACCGTCTCTCTAAGGTTTAATCAAAATAAAATGAATTGAAAAAAAATTTTAACTAAGAAAAGTAACACACTTTAAAAGCAATCTAAAAGTAATTTAAATCAAGTTTTAAAAAGAATGTGTTTAAACGGTAAAATCCCTTAGCTAATTCATTAAGAACTTTGGAAAAATAGTTGAATCGTTGATCGGGTCTCACTCCTTTATTAGGATTAACCATATTTCTAGCCGAAAATCCACTATTCCCCTAATTGATTAGAGAAGAATCTCTTCTCTCCTTAACTCAATTATAAATGATTAAAGTATATGAGTGATTACTAATGACCTAGAAACCGTAGCCATTATCTTTCATTAACTGCAAAATTCCTACTGTTCAATTATAGTCCTAGATTGTTCTTCCTTTATCAATTCCAAACAACCTGTGTGAATGTGTCAATTACCGGTAAAATTAGCAAGACAAAAAACACAATTGAAAAACAACCAACTTGCATTTCAACAATTCATTCCATAATATCCAAAGAAATCAAACCAAAATCATCTAGGGTTCAATCCCATTTAAAGACAAAGAAACCTAGCCACTAAACATCTTCATAATCGTAAAATCTATACGAGAATTCATAATAAAAGATAAGTTTAGAAGCTTAGGAAGTAAGATTAAAGAATCCACGGTCTTAGAATGTGCCCGAACTCTTATCTCGAATTGCCCGAAAAGTCCCAAAATTGCTCCGAAGGAAACCTTCAATCTAACTATTGAGACTTCAAAATCAAAGCTAAACTATTATCTAAGGAGATAAATGGGAGTCTTTTGGAGGAATTTTCTCTCAAAATTCGCTCATTTTCACTCTGTAAAAACCCTACCCGAAGATATATTGAAATTACATTGAAATACTATTAAAAAAGTGTTGGAATCCGTAGGCAAAAACAAATAAAATAAAACTACGGAAATCCACCAACAGGATCTGCACATACTAGAAAAACTTGGATAGAAATTAACTCAATGTTTTTATTGTTCGTTGTGGAGGCGTTACTTTGTATGCTTCGCCCTCTACTAGTATCCACACGACGAACTCCTCTGCAAGCGATCGGGATGCTAGCCCCTTCTATGTTCTGAAAACTATTCAGAACTGATCTTGACTATCTGGTAATCGGTCGTATTTCAGAGAGAGGAGGCTAGATACTATATCGCCGTTCTAGGGTTTAGGGTTTTGTTTTTCTTTAATCAGATAAAGGACGGCTACCAAGAAAAGGTTAACATAACCTTTTATAGCTGTCAATATCAAAACCCTAACTGTCATCTAATGATAGTTTAATCTCGTCCTTCTATTCCTATAATCATCCAATGGTTGGATGAGTAATATTAAGTAATTAATTTTATTTATTTGATTAAATAAAATTAATTACTTATTAACTTACCAGAAAATACAATATGGAATCTTATTCCCCATTTGTATACGTTCAACGAATCTGGACACAATCTAGATTCATTGAACCTGGACATTATGCTCACAAGATCGTCTATGCGTGTGACCCTGTAGGTTCACTTAACGTTGGCAGTGAATGAAAAATGTCCTAGACATTTATTCACAAAACATAAGCGGCCTCTAGCAAGACATTATGCTTACCTAAGTTAAGTAAATTTAATAATAACCTGGCATCAGATTTAATATTTAGTCCTTTTGTCACACGATATCGTAATTAAGTATAAGACATGGATCAAGTCATCCTTATGAAACTTAATTAACCATTTACTTGATCACCAAGCAGACTGTTCCAACAAATAATATTAATAACACCTTATTAATACTTATTTGAGCATGACCATGCATATTTTCCAGTCTTCCTTATCAAGGGGCCCATGGATATCTCTCTCTAAAAAGAGAGGGACAAATCCCTTTCACTATCTCCAATATTCAAGCCATGACGAGAAAATAAGCCAACCAATAGTTACAATGATCACCTAATTAAAGTGATGTTTGACTATGTTAAAACATATTTTCTCCCCATGCAAGAAACATTAGAAACATTATGTCAAAGGACACCAAATATAAAACTGAGAAGAAATACTTATAACTTAAACCCATGCAATATTTCTTCTTCACTTTGGGTCATGTCCAATACAATATTCTCTATATGTATTTATGAATTGATTTTATATCTCATATTCATGATCAGTAAAACTTGACTATCAATCAACTTCACACTAGTTTACATGATGTAATAAACTAGGGACAAATAAGAATAATATTTTATTAGCTATAAGGGTTTTTTACTATCAAGTCACATACTTGATGACCAAGATCATAAATACAATTCAAAAATACATGCTTCATAAATCATAAATGTGAGTCAATTGGTCTTAGGGCATATACTAACAAAAAGAAGTTAAAAAATTACTAAACTGTCCTTGCTGTGCGACCGATTGGGTCCCCCAGCTTAGGTGGCCGGGTCTTGCATTCTGGGTGCTATTTCGGCCGGTCCAGTCGGTGATGTGGCCAGGTCCCCCCGCTTTCTGGATTTTGTGTGTATTTTCTCTTTTTTCGTCTGTTCTTGCTCTGTATGCTCCCGTTTCACTTCATTCTTTCTTTTAACTCATTCAAGACATACATATAAACAAAAGAGAAGAAATATAGGATAAATATACCAGTTTACTAGTAAAAATACTTCGAAAATTAAAGAGTAAACACTGTAAAAACATGGACATATTACATGCCAACTTTGATGAAATCCCACAGTGACCCATGATTGAGTCAATTTAACAGTCCATTGCCTAGATGCTTGTTTCAAACCATACAATGACTTATTCAATTTACAAACACACCTTGTTGGAACTTCATAACTTGGTGGAGGATGCATATATACTTCCTCATATAAATCACCAGGCAAGAAAAGCAGTGTTGATATCCATCTGATACATAACAGCTGCAATACAGATAATGAGCCTAATGGTGGTCATCTTCACCACAGAACTAAAAGTCTCAACAATAGTCAATACAATATTTCTGAGTATATCCTTTGAGCCACAAGCCTACCTTTATGTCTTTCTATAGAACCATCTGACTTGTACTTCGCCTTGTAAATCCATTTACAGCTATAGCATGCTTAGAGTTTGGTAAAGGAGTAATTGTCCAAGTGTTATTGGACTGTAATGGTTCAAGTTCTATTTGCATGACATGTCTCCACTTTGGATATCTAACTGCCTCATGATAATGTTGAGGCTCATCAACTAATACTACACTCAAAATAAAAGACTTGTGCACAGGAGGCAAATGATCATAAGAACAACAGAAGAAAGAGTGTAAGGAGAAGTAACACAAGAAGTGGAAGGCAAAGTACAATCATAAACAGTTAAGTAAGAAGGAATATGTCTGGTCCTAGTAGATCTTCTAGATGCAACAGGGCAAGGAATATCGTTTGAGTTTGGCACAATAACATGCTGAGAAGTAACAAAAGATGATATAGAGGTAGGAGTTGAAATGTATGATGGAGATCATAAGGATAAGAAGGAACAGAAAGAGGCACAATTGGATCCAATACAATCACGTCTTCATCAAAAAGAAATGAAGAAGAGGAAGGAGATAATGAAGAAAGTGATGCAGTTTCCAGAAAAGAATGTTTGAAAGGAAAAATGTACTCTACAAAAAATACATCTCTGGAAACAAAACCCTGATTAGTATGAATATCAAGGAGAAGGTAACCTTTTGTTACTAAAGAATTACCGAGGTAGACGTCTACCTCTAGGATCAAATTTGCTTCTACCATGATCAATGGTACAAGCAAATGCTACACAACCAAACGCCTTTAAGGAAGAATAAGAAGGAAGTTTGGAATGTAGCATTTTAAAAGGAGTTTTATTATGTAATTGAAGGGGTGTGTAAATTGATTAATCATGTTGCATGTTGGATACAATATCCCTAATAAGGTAGAGGTAAACTAAATTTAAACTTTAAAGCTCTTCTTATATTGTGTAAATGTTGATATTTTCTCCACTACACCATTTTTTTTTTGTAGAGTATACACACAAGATTTGTGATGTACTATGCCTTCGGAAGCAAATAAAATAGGCATATGAAACTCTAGTCCATTATCTGCTTAATATGTTTATTAAATTATGTTTCTACAAAAGAACAAAAATGTTGGAGTTGAATTCTAGTAGAATTCTTATCTTTCAATAGAAAATCCAAGTAAATTTACTATAATCATCTAATATGGACAAGAAATATTTGCAACCATCAAGGGTAGAAATGGTACTAGGGCCCCATATATCAACATGAAGAAGATCAAAACAATCTTGAGAAGAAGGAATATGCGTAGGAAAACTAAGTCTATACTGTTTGCTAAGGGACAAATAGTACAGTGGCATTTCTTATTCACAACAATGTTCTTGTGTACATCATTCAACTATTGTAATCTAGGAACACAAATATGTCATACTCTATAATACGAAAGAAATTTTAACACTTCTTGAGGATCAAATTGAATAGGATTCACCATACATGAAATGCCACTATTACAAACAGAAGAAACAGAAACTAAAGAGTCACCAGGAATAGAAAAGGAAGATGGAGGACAAAAGTCCAGGAAATAGAGGCCTTTGTGTCAATTAGCGGATCCAATCCTCTTCTTGGATGCTATGTCTTGGATAACACAAGTGGAGTGATCACTCACTATTATACAAGAGTTTTGTAAAGAAAGCTTACTCAAAGAAACAAGATTGAAATAAAAATTGGGAACACATAGCACATCCTTAAGAATTAGAGAGGAATTCAAGTAGATAGTTCCTTTATGTGTCACAAGAACAGTTAACTGATTAGGTGATTTCACAAAAATGTCTACAACAAGAATACAAGATGAAAAATGTGTTGTAAGGAAAGTGATATGATCAGTTGTCCCTAAATCCAAAATCCAAAGTTTTGAGAGAGGATGGATCATGTGACCACCATTAAGAAATAGATTGATAAGCCAAAGTCTGAGTTTGATTCACCAGTGGTTGCACAACTGTTGCACCTCCTGCATTCACAACATTGTCAATCTATGTATTATTGAGCAAATACATTAGTTTTTCACATTGATCACTAGTAAGATTTGTTGTCATTATATTTTGATTCCCAGATGACACTGGTAAGCATATTTCCCACAAAAAGGGCCTGTTATCTGGCCCTAAGTACTTCCTGCTCTTCTATTATATCCTTTAGACTTGTGATTTGGTGGATATCCATGTTTCTTGTAACATATTTCCACAATGTGTTCACTATCGCAAAAGGTTTAGAGATACACTTTCTTCTGATTCCAAAATTTCTTTCCACCAAAATTATGAGTTTGGAAGTTCACTGCATTCGCCATGCTTGATCTCATCTCATTTTGTTGACCATAATTGGATATTATTCCTTGACTATTCTGAATATTCCTAGTATTCTTACTAATAGGTAGACCACTTTGCTGAGCATTCTGATTGATATAAGCAGGTATCACTCTGAACATACATAGCTTGTGGCATTACTTGGGGCATTATAGTGCCACATTATTGCTTTCCTTTCATGATTAATTGCCATATTAAACATATGATTCATGTCAGATAATGGTACTATGCTTAACACCTTAACCTTAAAGATTCAAAACTGTCATTAAGACCTTTTACAAACTTCATGACTTGCTATGTTGTTACATTCTCTCTCATCCTTTTCATTACATCACAAGTGCAAGATGGTTATGGAACACAAGTATAGGAAGGTATTTGCCGAAGCATCAAAATCTCATCCCACATAATTTTGAGCCTAGTATGATATTCATCTATATTTAGACTCCCTTTCTGATAATAGAAAGCCTCCAACAAGTCGATAGACTAGATGCATCCCCTCTATCATATCTTTACTCCAAATCCAACCATATTTTCGTAGTTGAGTTCATCCAGAAGACACTTTACCTTATGGTAGAATTCATAGATCTAACCAACCATGTGATGACCAATTCCAAGCATCGAACAATTTATCTCCAGGCTTAGGTTTAACAATTCCAATACTATCTAAAATGAAACACAAACTTATTCTTTGATCCTAAGGACCTTTGAACCTCCGCACTCCAGGTATGATAATTTCCTCCAGTTAGAGGTACATCGTAGAGCATCTGGTTAGTGTTTTTACTCGGATGAACATAAAAAGGTTAATGTATATTTCATTCTAAGTTTACCGTGATCAGAATGTTTCAAAATCATACTTGAACTAAACAATATTAACAAGAAATCAATTCAGCGACCAATAAGCCAAAACAACAACATAATTAACTAGCTCAAAATCAAACAATCACTTCAAACAAGAATTAGCTCACAGATAAAAACAAATTAACTCAAAACGGAAGACCACATCCAAAAGCAACTGAATAAGAAAAAAAAATCCAAAAATTGAAAATAAACCATCAAAATGCCTAGCAGAAGATCGCAATCCTTCGCTTCAAATCATCTCAAAATCGCAACAAGCGTGCTCCGGTACCATGACGAAAACGCTGTCTAGGGTTTGAAGAAATGAGAGGACAAATTGGGAAAATTTTTTTGTTTTATTTCTTGTTAAAAAGGTTGTACAAGAGATTAAATATATATACATTCAGTTCCAGAAATAAAATAGACAATTTATATCATGGACCCAGGTGCACATTGCATGGTGCACCCAATTATTAAAACTACGTAGTTTTGATCAGAATACGAATTAAATTTTCAATTTTAGTTACATTTAAGCTTCATGTGTGATTACCAAAAAAAAGAAGCTTCACACACGCGATCATAATAAGAATTTGGTTTTAATTTTAGTTACATAGTCAAACCGAGTGCCTTTGATGCCTTGAGTTCATTTATTTTGTTTGTGATTCGTTAGTGAGTTTCAATTGATGAAACTTCTAAATCATATTAATCTTCTTTAGATTAATGGATATAACTTTTTACATTGCTGGATTTGGTGGAATATAGCATGGGTTAGAGATTTCTTCAGACTTTGTTTGCGGTTTCTCGAACCCTCAATTGACGTTACTTTGCCATCTCCGGCAATAGTGAAGATTTTGGGATTGCATTTGATATCTTGGTGAACATCCTTCTAGTTTCCGTCAACCTCTGGTTTGCTTCACTGACATGGAGTGAAGTCACATCATTTTTAGTCGATATCTTGATTTCGTTCCTTACTGTCAGTGGTCTTCTCCGGTTATTAGTTCAACGGCGACGGCTCCTTTGAGTTCTCTGGATCTTGGGGGTGCTTACTTTTACATAACATGAAAAATGAGTTATTGTAAGCATGAACGCCTAGTTTTATAATTAGGGGTGCTCATTTTTACAACTGAGGGTGCCTATTTTCAGAATGAGTGGTGCTTATTCTAGATAATAAGCAAGATGAGTTACTGTAAGCAGGGTGGCTATTTTTATAACTAGGAGTGCTTATTCTATGTAACATACAAGTGTTCATTCTATACACCTGATGGACCCCCAAATAACAAAGAAATATGGACCCTAAAGTATAAAAAATAATTAGTGTTACATATAAAAGCATGAAATATAAACAAAAAGGTGTGAAATTCTCAAAATATAAGCACGTTTTAAATGTTACACTGGAATTACTCATTTTTATAGCAAGGGGTGCCTATTTTTTATAACTAGGGGTACCTATTTTCATTACCAAGGGTGCTTATTTTATATAACATGTAAGATAAATTACTGTAAGCATAGTGCTTATTTTTTACAATGAGGGGTACCGATTTTTATAACTAGGGATGCCTATTTACATTACCAAGGTTACTTATTTTATATAACATGCAAGATGCGTTACTATAAGCAGGCAAGCCTATTTTTATAACTAGGGATGCCTATTTTCATTACCAAGGGTGCTTATTCTATATAACATGCAAGATGAGTTATTGTAAGGAGCAGTGCCTATTTTTATAACTAGGAGTGGTCATTACCAAGGGTGCTTATTCTATTTCACATGCAAGATGAGTTACTCTAAGTAGAGGTGTTGCTTTTATAACTAGTGGTGCTGATGTGTGGAAACTACTCTAGCCAATTACCACTAATAGGCAAGTGTACCTATCGAATGAGTATACTAGAAGAGTCCCAGAGATGTCGATCTCTAGGGATGATAACGCGATAATACTTAATATATATCTAATGTCTAATCAATAAAGAGGTTTTGAATGGTTTTAAAACTTAAGAAAACTATTAACAATTCAAGGAAACAAAAATGAATAAAAGACAAAGTAAAAAAAAAAAAAAATGCCTTAAAAATAGAGTGTGATAAAAGGATGTTTGAAAGATGGAATCCTCCTAGGATCTTCAACTACTCCAATTAGAAAATTATAAGAAAGAATATAAAATGTTGGTTGAGTATCACTTACAAGTTTGGAAAATCCCTATGTTTGGACGAAATCCCACCTATTCAATTAACCATTTAGAGAAGAATCTCTTCTCTTTCTAACTCGATTATGAATGAATTAATGTATTAGAGTGACATTAAGGACCTAAAGGCCATAATTAACATCTCTAATCAATTATTAACCATTGTCGTTCAATTAGTTGCCCTAGGTTAATCTTCGTTTTTCAATTCCAATTAACCTTGTGAGATTACCGATTCCCCGAAAAATCTATAAAACAAGAGTACAATTGAATAACAACTAACAAGAAAATCAAACATTCAGTCTATAAAAATCAATTAAGAAACATAGTATTCAAACTTAGGCTTCATCCTCATTCAAACAACTAAGAAATTAGCCACTAAACATTGTTCCTAAACACAAATTTATAATAAAGTTCATGAAAAGAAAAGTTTAGAAGGCTTAGGTCTAGAATTGATGACTCCACAATTTTGGAATGCCACCGAGCTCATCTCTCGATTTGCCCAATGAAATCTGAATTGTGTTCAATGGATGCCTTCAATTCCTTCTCCAAAATTGAAATTTAACGCCTAATCTATGGAATTTTACTAACAGAGGATTTGGGATGAATTTAAAAGAGTTTTCGCCCCACGAAAGTTCTCTCTAGCCCTATAAAGTAGAATGAATAGAAATTGCGGAAAAATACACTTAAAAACATCCAAAATCGGAGTCAACCACGTCTTTCGCTGTGACTTCCCTAGCCAGGCTAGTGCAGCTACCAAGGGCTGGGTAGCTTCTGGTTCACTATTGCTTGAAATTTCTGGTACTATCCCCGGCGGGTCAGCTGCTTGCCCTATAGGGGTAGTGCAACTTTCCTTCCTTGTCGAATTCTCCTCCGCTTTTCATCATTTTCACGCCTTAGGCTCTCGTTTTGACTTGTTTTCATCTTTGACACTTACTAGAGGTACCTACATCGATAAGGAGAGAATTTGTGAGTAAATAGTCCATTTTATTTATAAGTTACTTCAAAAAACCAAGATAAATCCGAATAAAAACATATATAAAATGGACATATCAAGTGCATATTCTTTATAACATGCAAAATGAGTTACTCTAAGCAGGGTACCTATTTTTATAACTAGGGATGCCTATTTTTATAACTAGGGTTGCTTATTCTATATAACATGTAAGATGAGTTATTGTAAGCAGAGGTGCCTAGTTTTATAACTAAGGGTACCTATTTTATAACTAGAGGTGCCTATTTTTATAATTAGGGATGCTTATCCTATATAACATGCAATATTTTATATGCATATTTAAACACTTATAATCATATATGCATATTTTACCCAAACTAATTCTTTGGTTGGGGTAAAATACATTTAATCAACATATTTAGAACATTTAGTTATATGCATATAATCAAATGCTCTAAAATGTCAATTCTTTCAAAATAGGCAGATGAAAACTGAAAGAAACAGGGAAGAATTTTTCACACCAACCACATTTGCAAATTCTCATTGTAATGGTTGTTTAGTTAGATCTTGTGTTTCACCATCACATGACCAAAGACTCCCAATAATATGAGTAGCTAGCAAACCCAACAAAAAGATTGTCCCCATATCTTTAAGAGGTAAATGCCTAAAGGTTTCACCTTTTCTTGCAATTCAATTGGCAAAATTTGCCTAAAGTTAACCCCTTTTTCCCTTATTTCTTCTACCTTTATCTGATCGAATCCTCTTTCACAAATCTTCAACACCAAAATCTCATTTTATTTCCATTGGTTTGCTTTCTTCTTTCACCTCCTCTTTTCTTTTCTTTCTTTTCTTTGTATTAATAGCACCAGCTCATCCAATGGTCTGAAAGAGTATTTTGAGATTACTTTGGTGTGATAAGGCATTTGGGTAAGTATACGCCAACATCAAATGAAATCAAGCTTTGGCTGCACTCACACTTGATAGTATTGTGTATGACACTGAATGGACCACTGACACTGGAGCATCTCAGCACATGACAGGTAACTCTAAAATGCTGAAAAAAAATGTCCATATTTTGGAAATGATTCAGTACTCATAGGAAATTGCAATCTGTTAGGAATTCAGTCTATAGGTGATACTAGTAATACTAACAGTACTAAAACCTTGCCCTTAAATGATGTTTTACATGTGCCTCAACTTTAAAGGAATTTGATATCTGTTGGTCAACTTACAGATAATTATCCTATTAACTGTGAATTTTCAAATGTGAGTTTCTGTATTAAGGAAAGGGAGACAGGTCACAAGGTGATGATAGGACAACACAAGGATGATTTATATGTTATTGCTAGTCCAAATGAGTTACATTTTCTAGTAGGTTCAAATCAGGCACTGCTGACTTGTGGTATCAACAACTAGGACATCCTCAAGTGTCCACTCTTTGGTTGTTACAACAAAAGAGTATGTTTGTTGTTCAAGGATCAAATGAGACATAGTCTCTTTGCAATAGTTGTCAATTAGCTAAACTTAGCAAACTGCCTTTTTCATCTTCTGGCGATATTAATTCGTCTATTTTCAATAAGATACATTATGACTTATGGAGTCCATCACTTGTTTTATCACTGGGCAAATTTCGCTATTATGCTTGCATTGTTGATGATTTCTCACGCTATACTTGGCTTATTCCTCTACGAGCAAAATTTGATTTTTTTTATGCTTACTTGGCTTTTGATATGATAAATATGTTGAAAGGCAATTAAAATATTTCACTCCGATAGAGGTGGTGAATTTATTAATTCCAGGCGCAGTTCTCATTTCCAAGCATAGGATATTGTTCATCAAATCTCTTGCCTATCATTCGAGAGTTAAGTATGGCCATGTTATTTCATTGTAACAATCCTTCATACTTGTGGGTAGAAGCATTTAGGACTGCTGTATTTTTACTTAATCGCTTAATATCCACTGTACTTGATTCTGATACACCTTACTTTAAGTTGCATGGAGCTCAACCTAAATATTCTTTCCTTCGAGTCTTTGGCTCAAAATGTTTTCCATACACATGGGATACTCGCAAAAATAAATTTGATCCAAAAACTAAGTGATCAATATAAAGGTTATAAATGTTTTCACCCATCTATACAGAAAACTATTGTCTCCAGGCATATAGTATTTGATGAACGAGAATTTCCATTTAAGAAATGTGCTACTGATACAATCACTTCTTCAAATACGAATTGGATAAGTATTTTTGACTCCTAAACTATTCTTCCTTTTGCTAATACTAACTCATCCTTGCAGGAATCCATGACCATCAATCCTCCTCTTCTACTAAATCCATTGAAGCAATCAACCATGTCTAAAGCTGTCACAAATGCACCACCATCATTCGAAACGTACACCTTTGGCTCCGCACATGAGCAACTTGAAACAGTCCAAGATCCAATTCTCATTAGCAGTGATCCGACTGATACATCATTTTCTCATCCAGCAACCACCATTGAATCTCCAATCCTAGCTCGCCCTGATCTACTTGTCTTATCTTTTACTTACCCTGATAATTCCGTCGAAGTACCCTTGTCAGCATCCTCCACTAACAAGTTTGATTTACCTGTTTCTGTCCCATATCACCATCACTCCATGGTCACTCCCTCACAAGATGGTATCTACAAACCCAATCCTAAATATGCACTCTTAGCCACTGGTTCTGACATTCCTCGAATTCCCAAATCCATCAAATCAGCTCTTCGACATGATGGTTGGAAATGTGCCATGGATGAAGAAATGCAAGCTCTTCATCAAAATCAGACCTGGAGCCTAGTGCCACGTGACTCCTCAATGCATGTCATAGGATGTAAATGGGTTCTCAAACCAAAGTTGAAGCCATATGGTTCTTTTGATCGACTAAAGGCACGCCTCGTTGCCAAGAGATATCGCCAAACTTATGGTGTTGATTAAATTGAAACGTTTTTACTTGTCATAAAGTTTGGCACTATCCGTCTTGTATTCAGTCTTGCTCTCGTTAGTCATTAGGACATTCGGCAACTTGATGTTTAAAATTCTTTCCTTCATGGTGTCCTTATTGAGGATATTTATATGGAACAATCTCTAGGCATGACTAATCCAAAGTTTTCCAATCATGTTTGCAAACTTCAATGAACACTTTATGGTTTGAAAAAAGGACCTCATGCTTGGTTTGATCGGTTTAGTACCTTTTTTTTAAAATATGGTTTTCTCTGTAGTCTTGCAGATCCATCCTTGTTTGTTTTTTATTGTTCCTCTAGCTCACTAATTCTCTTATTATACATTGTTGATATGCTTCTCACACGTTCAGATTCCCAACTACTTTTGTCCTTCATTCAGTTGCTACATACAGAGTTTGCCACGGAAGATCTTGGTCCGCTTCATCACTTTCTTGGTATCGAGGTCACTACAACTCTGAATGGCTTGCATTTATCCCAATCTCAATATGCCCTTACCATTCTTGAATGAGCAGAAATGGTCGATTGCAAGCCTATGAGCATGCCACTTGAAGTCAATACAAAGGGTCTTCACAATTAGGCTCCCCTTGAAGATCCGACTTCATATCGTGCCATTGTTGATGCTATACAATACCTTACCTTAACTCGGCCTGACTTAGCCTATAGTGCCAACTTTGTCTCCCAATTTATGTATTCTCCTACTGACTCTCTTTTTAAGATGGCTAACGCATACTGAGGTATGTCAAAGGCACAATTACCCTTGGTCTGAATCTTACTTCAAACACTACTCTTGATTTTTGTGCTTTTTCAGATTCGAATTGGGTTGTCTGTACTTTTCTTGGTCGGAGTCTAATCTCTTGGTGTGCCAAAAAGCAACGTACTATTTCTCGCTTTAGCACTGAAGCAGAGTATCGAGCAATGACACACACTGCAGCTGAAGTTACATGGTTAACTTCTGTTCTAAAATATCTTCATTTTCCACAACCTCACACTCTAGTACTATTCTGTGACAATATCAATGCTTTACATATGACTATCAATCTCGTTTTTCATGCTAAAAGCAAGCACATTGAGCTTGATTATCACTTTGTCCGTGAGAGGGGAGTACTTGGTTTTCTAATCACTCAATATATTCCTACTTCATCTCAGGTAGTTGACATCTTTACTAAACCTATATCTGAAGCTACTATTGCTCTCTATCGTCCCAAACTTCGCCTCCAACCTCAGCTTTGTTTGCGGAATATATTAATAACACCAGCTCATCCAATGATCCGAAAGAGCATATTGAGATTACTTTGGAGTGATAAGGTTGTTAGGAGTTATAAGGTTGAAAGTAATATCTCATCTTATCAAGAAAGAATATATTTGGGTAGTTAGATAAATTCAAGTTCAAGTCAATCATTGGTCAAAGTAGTTAATTCAAGCTGATCAGTTGGTTACAACAGAAGTCTATTAATCAGCAACAGCTTGTAACATAGCATCGTATCTTCTTTAAATTGATCTTCTTATCTTGTTAGTTAGATTAGCTATATATATATATATATATATAGCATGTATCAGATCTTCTGTAGTCAATCAAGCTTGTTCACATTAATAATAAAAAAATTCCAATTACCAAAAGTCTTTTCAGATTTTTTTTTTTTTGATGCGGCCATGGATTTTTCTTTCAATTTCAATAGGATTTTCCAAATATACTCTAAAACATATTTTTGTCACATTAAATTCAATCATGTGCATTTCAAAGATTTCTTGGTGTATTATATTTTTCATAAATAATAAGTTAAATATTATATACAAATAAGTATAAATAGTTTTTCATTAAAAAAAGCATAAATATTTGAGGAGAGGGGAGAATAAATTTTTCTTTTCAATATGAAGTTTTGCAGGCTGTATTTATATATATTAAAAAAAAAGAAAAAGAAAAGTGTTGCAGGCTGTGGGTTCCAATTATTGGATTAGGGGCTGCACTTTTAGTTTTGCCGTATTATGGGGTGGAACTTCTATATTTTACTTAAAAAATAACAAAGGCAAATTTAGCCTTGATTTAAAATATGTGAGAAGCCCAACTAAATGATGGGCTAGTTGGTTGTTTGCTTGATTCATTGGACTAAGGCCCACTAAAATTTAGATTTTTACATTATATCCTTCTTAAATTTATATTTTTTTGTCTTTATTGTTCATAAATAATCTATAATATAATAATTTGATAAAAATCATTTTTTCGTTAAATACTTAATTTTTAAAGAAAAATTGCACTAATTATTCATGTATAGTAACACGAAGAACAAAATAAATATTGTAAGTCATTTTATTTAAGCAATACACTAATATGCAATTTTGAGTGGAAAAACCACTTCAATTAAGCACCGGAAACTTTGTTGGTTGATTGAAAGATTCGATCAATTTTCCAATCCTCCAAATCATGTTCTTCAATTACTCTTAACAGAAAATGCCAATCTATGGTTTAATTAGTTGGATCAAAAGTTAAAAGAAACTAACCCCAAATTGTATGCATTTGCCGAATGGGACGAAAATTTTTCAACTTTGATTGAGGATGGGATAGGAACGAGACAAAAAAATAGGAATGAAACAAGAGTGGAATTTTATTTTGTTCCATATCATTCCGTCCTGACTTGTTCCATTCCTGTCTTGTCCTATTTCTATGTTGTATTTTTTAATAAACTATTGATAGAAATATATATTTTTAAATTTTAAATTAGTTTATAATTTGTATGCTCTTAAATAAATTTTTTAGCTTTTAAAATTAATTATACGGGTTTAAATGAGACTAAAATCTCATAATTTGGTAGAACTAAACAGAAATTTTTAATCTCGTTTTTCTGTAGGGCTAAACAGGAATATTTAGTTCTATTTCCCCATTTGGGATGTGATGGAGATAGGATTGATTTTATCCCAATAAGACAAGGACCGAGATTCGCGACATAATTTTAAATCAAACGAAACAGAAATGAGATATGATATAAAGTAGTAGGACGGGGACAAAGATGTTAATATGACCCATCCCGATTGCCATCCTTATTTGCCATAATGATTTGAAGTCATTTTTATACTAAATGCCATAATTATTTGAAGTCATTTTTATACTGAAGGAAGGTAAGGTGGGATTCCTCCAAACCCTTTTTCTTTTCTCCAACTTTTTGTTGATGAGAAAGAAATACACCAAAAGGGTCCAGCAATTCACTTTAAAGCATGTTCAATCAAACAAGGTTTCCAAAGAAAATGCAAGGTTATGATGAGATTAGCACAGAATCGATTATTTAGTTGGCAATAAACCCTAAATGGAATAATCTTTAGTACCAAGAAATGTTGAAATTTAGACCCACCCATTCATAACCCTCTTCATGGAATCATGATTTCTTATCCGTGAAACTAGGCCATGGATTAAAAAGAAAAGAATGGCTTTCTTTCTAAAGCTCTAGCTTTTGATTGGGTGGAATACCTCCCCTCACAAATAATATAAGACATCTATTTTTGACATCACAGAGAACTTTAACCATAATTACCGTACCGTAAATGCATTTACGTTCATGAGTGCCCCTATGTCACGAAGACTTTGTCTCCTAATTGTCATACGGGTTGTTAGATTCATAAGTTTCCCTTTGGGCTCATATATAAGAACATAAGGGCATCACAGAGACCTTCGCCCACAGTGGCGAAGCCAGAAGTGGACCTCTAGGGAGCCAAAACTCTTAGTACATAAAATCTGATGTATTATTTAATTATAAATTAATATTTTTTGTATTTAATAATTTATTTTATTTATTTGGGAACTATGATAAAAAGAAAAATATACTGATTTTTATAAAAAATGAACATAGCTTCGCCCCTATTTGCTTCCTAATCATCGTACGAAATGTCAGGTTCATAAATCTCCTCCGCAACTAGAATAAGAGCACAGGGGCATTATGAAGACCTTTACCTCTTAATTGTCAAAGGACCATCAGGTTCATAGGTCGCTGTCCAAATCCATATATAGGAGCTAGGGGCATCACAAAAACTTTTGCTTCTTAATTATTGTAAAAACTGTCAGATTTATGAGTTACTGTTCGAACCTAAGTATAAGAACATAGGAGACACCACAAAAACCTTTTTCACCTAGTTGTAGGGGCGGTGAGGTTTATAAGTCACCTAGCAGTGGGGGTATAGGGCAGGCCATCGGTGTGATGGACTGGAGGATTATGTGTGGAAGTTCAATGATATCGCGCATTATGATTAATAAATCGCCTCCTTTATTGTGAAACAAAATCCAACTCAATTCTATTGGGAAATCAAGAGGAGAAACAGTTTTAAAATGGTTTTCTTTTCTTTTGGGGAGAAAAACAAGGCTGTGTTTCTAAAGAACACAACAGCAAGAAGCACAATGCAACTGTAATTGGTGCCCTTTAATTATAAAATAGCAGCAGGACTATTTAAAATATGGCCTGTCCTGGAAAAAGTGGTTCAAACTGGCACCAATATTCCCCATCACAGAAAGATATGGACTAATCTAAATGAAAGATGCAAAAGAACAGATTATCATAAACACAGGCTACTGATAGGCTAATCAAAGAATACTGTCGAATACCGACACAAAATCTTTGTTTAGTATACAATTTTCTCATCAAAAGATCATGATTCATGATCAGAGAATGTCTCTGTCATTGCAAAAAAGAAAAGAATTTGTAAACTTTTTGTTATTCGCCGGTCATTGATCAATGAAAAACTAGGCTTGAGCTTTAAGGGATATCAAGTATTAACACTCTGGAAGTCTCTCACTGATTTTCAGGCTGTCTACAAAAGCCTTATAGTAGCCATTAGCATGTGAAATATAATGATCATGATCATTATTATGGTATGGTTTTTTTCAACTTTGATAATATGGAATAATCATAATTAATACACTTCTACTAGAAAGACTCTCAACCATAATTGAGTATCAGATCTTGATTTTTACATATACTGTGTATTGCAGGGACTAATAGTTTAGAGTATGGGAAATGAAATGGGCAACAACAATGTATCTGGAATCAAAGGTATGGTTTCTCTATATTGTTTTTGTTTGATGAGATTTGAGAGAATTTTGTGTAATTTACCATTTGATGAGCTGCAGAAGAACAAGAGAATGGAGCAGTTGAAGAAGTTATTGAAAAAGCACAAGAAGTTGTTCCTGCTGATGAAATGAAAGGAGAAAATCATGTGATTCCTGAAGATCAGACTGAAGATTTTCATACAAAAGGTGAATTACCATCTAATGATCATTCAGCTGCAAACGATTTGGACTCTGAAAAACGCAAATCAAATGAAAGAAGTGTGGATTCATGTCTCTGCTTGATTAATCTTGTATTTCTTCGAATTCATCTCTTTGGTATTCAAGAAATGGATTTTGAACATGTTTATGATCTCTGATTCCAGTGATTGAAGGGGAAGAGCCTAAAGATAACTCAAAATCTCAAGAAACTTTAACAGAATCAAATGAATCAGATAATCAAAAGTGTGATGATATTCAGAAATCAGCTTTACCAGATGCAGGCAACTATGAGAAACCACTAGAGGAAAGTGTGGAGGACATTCTGCAGAATGATGATCAGCTCCCAACTCCAAAAGGTTGTATCTATTTCTTTTCTTCTATTCATCTTCTTTGTCTATGATGTTCAACTTTAAACTGTACTTTGATAATGACAAAGTTTTATTCTTGTTCAACTGAAAATTTGCTAGAAACCACGGTACAAGAGGTTGAAAGAAGTGATTCAACTGACTCAAAAACCATGTCACTAGAAGAATCACAGTGTTTAGTTTCCAACCAGATAGAGGAAGTTCCTGAAATGAATGATGATGATGCACGCTACTTAGAGGACAAAGAAAATGCTGAGAAAGGTATTCATGGAGAAGAAAATGCAGGTGATTTGGTGCCAGAGGAATCTTGTATTACTGAGGATGAATTGCCAGAAGCGAAGACTAGTAAAGAAAAGTTTGACATCATGAGTACAGAGGACAAGAAGTTTGGGGATGTTCCTGAAAACCACTGTGATGGTCCAATTGAATACTCAGATCCATCCACTGAAGCTGCTTTACAATGTAGTTCAATTGATCCAATTCCAGAACCCCAAGAGAAATGCGTTATTCACGCGGAAGAGATTGATTTGATATCTTGTAAATCAGAGGAAGGGGAGAACAAGCAAGATCCAGAGGCCGAGCAGAGACGAAATGAATTAGTTGTTAACAATTCTGCTCCATCAATGATTCATCAAGATAGTTCCTCTAAGGAGAATAGAGAAGAAGCTATTGCGCAATTGAGTTCTAATTCTTGCTTAGAAAAGGTTCATCATACTGAGGAAACTAAACTAACACATAAAAGAAGCAGAAGCATTCTGGCTGGCAAAAAAAGTTGTGTTCCAATTGAACAATTTGAGGACACTGAAGAAGTTATCAAGATTTTGCCCATACTGATATCAGTTTCAACTGAATTATCTTCCAAGGAGAATCATGATGAAGAAAAGAGGGAAACAGAACAAACAGAAGATGATTCATCCTCAATGCCAATGAACAATGATGATAAAGGAACAGCAAATGAGTGTACATTAGGCACAGACTCATTCAAATGGGAAAATGAAAATGAATCTCTATTGGGCTCTGAGGATTCTGAAGACAGAAACAAATGCACCAAATTCAATTTAGAAGAGGGTTTTGCGAATGGAATACAGAATCTTGAAAGTTCATCAGAAAGTTCCAAAACAGAACATGCAAAGAATATAGAAGAAACTGAAGTCCTCTCTGAATTGCCAAATGGTAAAACACAGGAAAGTTCTGCAAAGCTCAACATTGAATCAAATCCAAGCAACCAGCAGCAGAGAAGCAAGTCTCCAAGCTTTGATTTTGGTCTACAAATTGATACAAGGTCTGAGGACTCTGATCAAACACCTTTACTGCATCATGACAAGACTGCTGCAAGAAGTTTTTCAGGCTTTTCTAATGTAAGATTTCAAAACAGAATCATTCAAACTGATTATGGACGAAACTCATTAGATTTTGAGCCAGTTTCAGTGGAGGAAAAAACCATAAGAATGGAAAGAAGTGATTCAGACATTTCAAGAGCTTCATTCATGAACTTATTGAAGAAAGATCAAAAAAAGGGCAATGATCAATTCTTTCCACAAAATCAAGAAAGCCCAGTTGCTAATAGGAACTCAGATGAGTTATCAACAGAAGAAATTGCATTAAACTCACCAAAAGAGAGCGGGAAACGCAAGAACAGGCCTTCCCTTTTCACTTCTTGCATATGTTGCACGGCTGTTATTCATTGAAGAACACTTGGAAATATGCATTTCCTAGCATCCCTTCATGATTTTTTTTTTTGGGTGAAATTATTTTCCAATTTCAAGATTCAAAGGTTCCTACTTTTCCACCATTAGTAAGAAGTTTGGATTTCAGAATATGAATGAGAGTGAGAATGATTTTTTTGTTTAGCATGGATTTAATTTCCTTTTCTTTTTCTTGACATTTATAAAGCAGCTTTTTTTTTTCCCCTTTTGTGTTCAATGTTTGCCATTTGGGAGAATTTTTATGGACAAAATATCATGAAAATTCCATCAATTTAAGTTTTTAGAAAGTTGAATTCTAATGTAGTAGTATTTGATTGGATAATTTTGATTTTTTCATTCATTTTTTTTTTTTGAAAACGAAGCAAAATAGTGATTTAAATTTAACCAAAAGTACTACTATGAACTATCACAAGGGTTAGTACAATTTAGGTATAGAAGCTATTAAGCTTCAAGATGCAATTGGAGGGAGAGAAGAATAGGGCACTTTGAATTTAAGTGAACTTTTGACAATGGTATGTAGTAAATAAGGAAAAGACATTCATGATATTTGTAGAGCACACCTTAAAATTTATACATTAGTATAGTTTATTCCAAACCGAGACCATTTAATATTCTAAAAGTTGGTTTAACTTTAATGTTTCAAGTATCCGCTTAAATCTTAATACTATTTGGTAAATTAATCATAAAGTAACGAATATTCAAATGAGATCACTCAAGATGTTCTTAAAAGCCAAAAGAAATATCTACAAGTTTACGAGATTTTAATATTTGATTTGACTGCATTGATACTCGGCAATGGCTATATTGAACAGCCGACTCAAAATCTATTTTACCTTTTAATATATTTTAGAATACGTGTAAGGTTTAAAAGTTAAGGTTTATAAAAATTGTACTTTTCCTCAAAATAGACGTTTGCATTTGTTGTTGAGAGATTCTTACTGCTCAATATAAACTTTGGGGATTATTACATGTAAAGGTAAATAGTTAAGGGATTTCCAAGACTATTTTCTCAATTTTATTATAATAGTTAATAATTTATTGATATAAAAAAATCCTGAAGTTTGAATATATTATAAATTAAATCAATATAACTCCTATTTAAACAATTTAATATCAAATTCATGGTTTGTTGAACCCTTTTTAATTAATTGCAATATCATTCGATTCTTATTACATCATAACTATTTCTCAAATAAAATTATTAGAATATCCTGTTTAAATATTTTTTACTAATCATGGATAAAAAATTATTAATTAAACGGCTCTAATAAAGTTCTATAAGTATTATTAATAATCCATATTAAAAATATCTTTAAAAATATATGTCAATTAAAAAAAAGGCTAAAGAGAGATGGTGATGGTGTGAAACTTTTCAATTTTTTAAAATGTTCTCAAATATCTTAACTATTTCTCATTTTTATTTTTTAAAACATTTTATAATATTTGTTAAGTTTTTCAAACATTACAAAAACACATTTGTCTACTTGTTTATCCTTGTACGTCCCTATTTATTCTCTTTATTTTCTATTTAGGGTCGATAAATCAAACTCAAGAATCTAGATGTATAGCGTGAAAAAAATTATTATTTTCGTTCCTCTTCCCTACTCTTTCTCTCTCTACACAATTTCTCTCTAAAACTAAAATCTTTAACATTGAACTTGTATTGGAGGAAGATATGGATCATTATGAAGAATTTGTGGAAGAAAATATCGATTTAGATGTAAGAAAAATTGAAATTATTTTTTTCGGCACTGACGCTTGGATCGCTCGGACCGACGATCCGAACATGAGAGGATCGTCCACATGGGCGACCCGAGCCCCAATTAGTTTTTTTTTTTTAATTTTTTAAAAATTTTTTTAAGAAGAAATAATTTTTGTAGGTATTTAAAAAACTTGAAACATGAATAACTCTGCGATTGAATGCCCGTTTAATGCATATGACCAGTCGATTCGATGGTTCTCATAAAGATAAACGCAACGACATCGTCGAAAAAGTGATCTTGACGCGTTTCGAGGCAAAACATTGTCTCGTATAGTCGAAAACTTTGACGGGACATAACTTTGTGCTCGGACGTCCGATTGAGGTGATTCTTGTAGGCATTTCGTGTATTTTTTCAAGATCTACGCGATGGAATCAACCGATTCCACAAAAATATCTTATTTTCGTTTTAATTTATGTTTTTATAATTTTCTAATACTTTCTCTCTTATTAACTAAAAAATTACGGCACCAATTTGAAAAATAAACAGAAGAGTAGTTTCTTTTTGCTCTAATTAAAAATTCAAATGATTGAAGTTGGTAAATATTGGAATACGTAAATACTTTATTATTAAAGAAAATCTCATGCACTTGTTGTAATAATGTTTCTATGTTATGTTCCATAAGGTCAAGGTTCCAATCTTCTTACCAATTTTAAATAAATGAAAGGATGATGTGGCAAAATAACGCACAATCTGAGTTATCTGCCATATAGGATATTTAGCCTGTAAAATTGTGAATTAGTGATAATGCACAATGAAGATGCAAATATATTCAAATAACAGAACGACGTAGATCCAAATACATTTGAAGAATTTCTTAAACCAGAAGAATACATAGATCGCAGATATTTATTTGCAACTGATCGAATCTACGTCTTTCTATTACGATATAGTCAAAAAAATTTAAAATCTTAATACATTTCATATTAAAAATAAAATTGTAAAATCAGTGTAATAAACAAAAATTTCAAAAACTAACATTTAAAAACGACTTTTTCAGCGATGCCATTGCGTTTATCTTTACGAGAACCATTGAAATGACTGGTCATATGCATTAATTAGATATCCGATTATAGAGTTATTCATGTTTCAAGTTTTCCAAATACTTATAAAAATTCTTTCTTCTAGGCGATTCACTCATGTTCGAGTCGCCGGTCCGGGCGATCCACTCATGTTCGGATCGCTGGTCCGGGCGACTGAGCGTCAGTGCTAAAAAAAAATAATTTCAACTTTTCTTACGTATAAACTAATATTTTTTTCCACAAATTCTTCATAATGATCCATATCTACCTCTAATACAAGTTCAATGTTAAAGATTTTAGTTTTAGAGTAGAGAAGGAGTAGAGAGAAGTTAGAGAGAAATTGTATAGAGAGAGAGAGAGAGAGAGAGAGAGAGAGAGAGAAAGAGTAAGGAAGAGGAGGGAAGATAATAATTTTTTTTTCGCTCTATACATCTATGTTAAGGATTGACATATAATTGAAATAGGATTACTATTAATCCTAAACTATGTATAATTATGTTACCTAGTTGTAATTTAGTTAGGTTTTCTATTCATATTCTGTTTAGGAGTTGTCACAAGGACAATCTATATATTGTACAATATTTTCATATTAATGGAATAGAAAACATAAGATTGTTTTCCCCACTGGAAACTTTCATGGTATCAGAGCCAATTGTCAAAAAACTCGCATAATGAGTAATGACAATATTGGCAATTTTGATGACGACATGGTAGAAGAAAGCCATGTTCGTCGAATGAAGAAAGATGCTTACTATGTAGCATCCGCTGACGGACCTGGACTGATTTTAACAACAGTCCAGCTAAGAGAGACTGAGAAGGATAATAACTATGCAGAATGGGCAAGAGCCATGCGCATGGCCTTAAGATCGAAGAACAAGTTGGGATTCATTGACGGAATAATCCCAATTCCTGAAGGAGATCCAGACAAAGAGGAAGAATGGTGGGAAATCAATAATCTTGTGAACTCTTAGATTCTCAACACTATTGAACCCTCTCTCCGATCTACCATATATCATTCCGAGAGAGCTGATGAATTATGGATAGATTTGAAGGAATGATTTTTAGTTGGCACCGGCCCGCGAATATACAAATTAAAAGCCGCATTGGAAAATTGCAAACAAAGCGGTGATTCAGTTACACGTATATTTTTCACGTCTGAAAAAGTTATGGGATGAACTAGAAAACTACACTCAACTCCCGTCCAGCACAGACACAGAACTGTTGACCTTAATCATAAGAGAAAGAGAAAATGAGAAAGTTTTCCAATTTTTAATGGGATTAAACAGTGCAATTTATGGCACTGTTCGTTCCCATATGATTCAGCAAAAACCCATACCCAGGTTACGAACAGTTCTTGCTCAGATTTGCAAAAAAGAACATCATAAAAATTCAACACGAATAGGAGACTACTCTAGGGACGAAGCCGCTTTCGCCGCCGCTGGAAAAGATCGCAGAATTTTTCCTTCAAAATTCTATTGTACCTATTACAAACGGCTTGGATACGATGTCACCGGATGCTTCCAGCTTGTGGGATATCCGGAGTGGTGGTCACGAAACTCACAACATCTTGCCACCGGCCGCTGCCTCTCACCGGCGAACAACAATAAAGCTTGGCGCGGTGACAGATTTGGGCGAGGAGGAAGACAGCAACTGCAGCCGCCGAGACCTCGCGCAATAGATGGGGGGAGACCGTTGGAGGCGTGGGCAAACTCCGCTTCAGTCTGACAAGGAAGATCGGCGGCAGACATCTTCAGAGAAGACCTGCTCGTTGGGGAAGAAGATAGCCGATGGCCGGGTGGGCCGGGCAGTAACGAGCCGGGCCCGGGCCCCTTTCTAGCTGTGACAGTTGACCAGTGGTCAACACTGTTGACTGCATTAAAAAATTCAAATAACACGCAATCCAACAACTTATCTGGTATGGAAAATTTATGGATTTTAGATTCAGGATGTTCTCATCATATGATCGGTAGGAAATTTTTTTTAAGAAATATACATCCTATCCGTCCACACATCATTGGATTACCTAACGGTGCCAAGACTTTTGCTACACAAGAAGGAACGATCTCTTTAAATCCACGATTAACACTCCACCGAGTCTTGCTCATTCCTGAACTTACATGCAATTTAATTTTTTTGTCTCAATTGGCACGAGATTTGAAGTGTTTTGTCACTCTTTCTAACAACTTTTGTATTATACAGGACCGTATCTCGATGAGGCCGATTGGAGTGGGTGAGCAGAGGAATGAGATCTTCTTCTACAAACCTATGGAATTGAAGGAATTATACGCTTTTTCCAGCACGGTTCTTGACGCAAGCACATTATGGCATATACGATTGGGACATCCTTCAGATTATGTTGTGACAAATTTTTTGGGTATTTCTAAAGACTCTTCAACTGGCAGATCTCCTTATACCATTTGTCTATATGCCAAACAAACTCGTGATTGTTTTCCTATTAGCATCAATAAAGCATCTTGACTTAATTCATTGTGATCTGTGGGGCCCATACAAAACCACATCAACTATAGGTGCTTCATATTTTCTCACTATATTAGATGATTATTCTAGGGCTATTTGGATATATCTCCTATCAGAGAAAAGTGAAGTTGCGTCCATTCTTCAAGATTATCTTGCCATGATAAAAACACAATTTCACAAAACTGTGAAGACAATCCGTAGTGATAATGGGATAGAATTTGCACCTCTAAAATCCTATCTTGCTAAACATGGCATCATCCACCAAACTACTATTACTGGCACACCACAACAAAATGAAAGGGTTGAACGCAAACATCGACATATTTTAAATGTAGCTCGGGCCTTGCGATTTCAAGCTAATTTGCCTATAAAATTTTGGGGAGAATGCGTTTTGATGGCAGGGTATCTCATAAATCGAACTCCATCAAATTTGTTATACGGTAAGACTCCTTATGAGTTGTTATATAGGAAGAAACCATCATACTCTCACATTAAAAGCTTTGGGTGCTTAGCTTATGTTCATGACCATGATACTCCTAAAGATAAATTTCGCACCCGCAGCAGACCGTGCATTTTTCTTGGCTACCCTCTTCATAAGAAATGATGGAGATTTTATAACTTACAAACAAAAAAATTCCTTGTGTCACGAGATGTGATTTTTGATGAAACAAGATTTCCATTCCAAGAAACATCAAACACTTCAACATTTCCTATGGACTTCGTCCAATTTTACAATTTTGGAGAACAAGTTTTGGGTTCAAAACAACATATTACGCAAGATAGGGGGAGCTTAGCAAATAAACCCAACCCACAAACACCAACCCCTTCCCAAAGCCCACATCCGCGCAGCCCATTTCCGACCGGCCCAAATCCTATACCACCAGCCCCTTCCCACAGCCCACATCTGCGCAGCCCACTTACAACAGGCCCAGATTCCATAAACCCATCCCAGAGCCCACCCACAAACCCACCTCTAACAGCCCTCTCCCACGGCCCACCAGAAAACCCTTCCCGTAGCCCACACACATGCAGTCTATCTCCACCTTCCAACCCTGGCCCACATCTCGCTCCTTCCCACAGTCCACCTCCACCTTCCAGAGCTGGCCTGCACCCTCCTCCAAGCGACCCAACGTCAGAGCCCTCTCCTCCAGCAACCCAACGTCGCAGCAGCAGCCCACGGCGGACAACTTTAGCAGCCCATATTCAACTCTCTTGAACACAACACACACAAATCCAAATTCTGGCCAAATTCAAGAAAATATTCCTGCACAATTACCACAAGAAATTCCACCAACTCCTGCACCCAAACGAAGCACTCGAATTAAAAATATTCCACCTCGGCTCCAAGATTATGATTGCAACGCCATATGGAAGTCTTCTATATCCCATTCCTCCTCTGCTCTCTCAGCCTCTTCGGATCTCTCAGGTACGTCCCTTTATCTAATAACACAATTTATGGACTATAGCGAATTTTCTAATTCACACAGGCATTTTTTAGCATCTGTAGCCACAGAATCCGAGCCCACCACCTATTCTGAAGCAGTTTTTAATCCTCTCTGGCGCACAGCTATACGCCAAGAGATTGATGCACTTGAACAAAATGGTACGTGGCCTTTAACAACTTTGCCTCCTAAAAAATGTGCTCTGGGGAGTAAATGGGCCTTCCGTATTAAGCACAAAGCAGATGGCACCATCGAGCGGTATAAAGCCCACTTGGTAATTTTGGAAAATACACAAATGACAGGTATTGACTTCACAGACACATTTGCTCCAGTTGCTAAAATGGTCACAGTTCGCACTCTACTTTCCGTTGCTATTGCTCGCAACTGGCCTATTCATCAAATGGATGTCCACAACGCGTTTCTCCATGGAGATTTACAGGAAGAAGTCTATATGCGACCATCCCCCAGTTTTTGCACTTCCTTCCGAGGACAAGTCTGCCGTTTGAAGAAATCTCTATACGATCTTCGCCAAGCCCCTCGGTGTTGGTTTTCAAAACTCACTACTACTCTTCGTAGGTATGGTTTTTCTCAGTCTTATGCCGATTACTATCTCTTCACATACTCTCGAGAGAATATTTATCTATGTGTTCTTATTTATGTGGATGATTTACTCATTACTAGAAATTCCATAACCACACTTGAGAAATTCAAAGCTTATTACATAAGTGCTTTCACATGAAGGACTTGGGACCTCTCAAATATTTTTTGGGCATAGAAATTACAAGAAACTCCATGGGTTTATTTTTATGCCAATGAAAGTACACATTGGAAATTCTCTCTGAAATGGGTTTATTAGGCGCTAAACCAGCATCTACTCTTGTGGAACATAATCATCAGCTGGCAAAAGCATCTGGATCTTTGTTCGATAACCTAGATCGCTACCGCAGACTCATAGGCAAATCTCACCCTCACTCGACTTGAACTCGCATATGTTGTACATACACTTGCTCAATTTATGCACGCTCCTCGTCGTGCTCATTGGGATCCTAGTATCTGAGTTGTCAGATATCTGAAAGGGAGTCCCGGTCGTGGCATACTTCTTAAATCTGACTCTCTCCTTTTATTAACTGCATTTTGTGACTCAGATTAGGCTACCTGCCCAATCACTCGACGATCTCTCACTGGCTATTTTATCTCCCTAGGTGGGTCTCCTATTTCCTGGAAAACAAAAAAACAACATACTGTTTCTCGTTCATCTGCCGAAGTTGAATATCGTTCTATGGCAATGACTTTATGTGAACTAAAATGGTTATCTATTATACTACGTGATCTTCATGTTCCTATTACTAGCCCAATTCCATTATGCTTTCATATCGCCGAAAATCCTGTTTTCCATGAACGCCCTAAACACATTGAAATAGATTGTCATTTTGTTCGTGATACTTTCCAGGAAGGTTTTATTTTTCCCGCATATATTCACAGTGAAGAATAGCCAGCAAATATTCTCACTAAAGCTCTTCATCCGACACATTTTCATCAGTTAACTTCCAAATTGGGCATTTCAGACCTTCATGCTCCAACTTGAGGGGGAGTGTTAAGGATTGACATATAATTGAAATAGGATTGCTATTAATCCTAAACTATGTATAATTATGTTACCTAGTTGTAATTTAGTTAGGTTTCCTACTTATATTCTGTTTAGGAGTTGTCACAAGGACAATCTATATATTGTACAATATTTTCATATTAATGGAACAGAAAGCATAAGATTGTTTTCCCCACTGGAAACTTTCAATCTAGATTCTCGAGTTAGATTTATTGACCCCCTTCTATTTAATCTCTTTATAATCTTGGCACCACAAATGAAAGAAGAAATGTTACCCTTCTTGAATTCGAAAATCTAAAATCATTTATAGTAAATTGAAAAGGCTAATTAAGTTCATGCAATGCCTAAATTTTGTTCTTGTTCCCAAAATAAAACATTTAATGATGAAAATTCCATTAGAAACTTCAGGTTCTCAATGATATAAAGAAAACTTCTTCCAAGATTCAGTAAAACAATCTAATATTGCAACTGTGAGGTATTCTACATGAGAAATCTGCTAAGAGACTTTCCAAGAAAAAGCAATGTTAAATAAATCAAATCGGATCGGCCGATGAGATGTCTGGGTTGGTTAATTGTGAAAATGTTTTAGCTATGAACTGGTCAAATCTGGTTAAAATCGGACAGTTCGACCGATCAGACCGTAAACAAGTGAAACCCGGGTTTTTAATTTTTAACTTTAAAATTTTTTTCCCAAAACAGAGTTTAACTTGAGCCTATCTAGATCGATATAGCCTATATTCTTGATTTTGTCTCTAAACTCCAAAGAACAAATGCTTTTCTTGTGGAACATCCCAGATCTATTAGCCTTGTTAAAAATTAAAGTCCTGCTGATGACCTACAATCTGATAAATTTCCTTAAGATGTCATAAAATGATTATTTTATTGTATTTAAATTCAAATTCGATGATACTAGCCCTGTTGAATCACTACAAAAGCTGCTCATAATGTAGAACATTTTGTATGTTTTGCTTGTAAGGAAACGGAAATCTAGTGCTTTGTTAAATGCAGATTTCCAATTTCAGTGGGAGGCCAAAGTCCCACTAATTCTTTTATTATTAATTTTTTTTCTGAACAACCACTTATTCTTAGGGGTCAAAGCATTTTGTCAATAGTTCACTATTAATTTACTTCTTAAATAGAAGGGAAAATGAATGTACACTTATTTTGAGAGGGATAGGTATTAAGTCTTAGGCTCCACTTGGATTGGAAATAAGACCCATTTTCCATTTAGTTTATAAAACCTAATCTTTAGCACTTGGATTGACCCATTTTTTGTTTGGATTTAAAACCAAAAAGGGTCATCTGCGTCCATTTTCCTTTAGCCGAATGAGCATTGCTTTATTTTTTATTTTTAAAAAGTAATGGTTGGATAACTATTGCCTAACCATATTTGCAACAACCATATTCTCCAAAACTTCTAACCATTTGCAACATCAAGAAAAGGGGTCATGTCCAGCTCCAAACAGTGTGTTCTTTAGTTCCGCCCTTCGAGAATCGAATGGTGAGAGGACTAATGCTAGATGATTGTGTTGTTATCTATATGCTCGAAAACCCTCATATTCTATCTCTTCTTTTTTTTCCTTGCCTCGAGGGCTTACTAGTCTGCGGGCATAGTTGAACAAGACTCATTCATATACTCTACCTGAAGAAGGGGTAAAACCCCCTTCCACAGGATTCTAGTTCTACGGGGAAGAGCAATGGAGAAAATTCACTTCCGAAATCATTTTGCTTAACTCTTCTCTTTAAGCTATTTTTTTTTCAGAATTATGTCTCTAGGGTTAAATGTCCATCATATTGAATGTTCATGCCGAAATATTATGAAGTTCGTTGTCTATTTTGGGTAAATTAGCCTGTTGTATAAAAGAATAAATTCTGGTTCATACGAATTTTTGATTATTTATTTTGCTGTTAAACCTTTGTTTGTCGAATTCCTGACGACAGTGGTTTGTTGTTGTTGACATGGTATTCTATGTGCAAAGCAGTGAAACTACCTATTATGGCTTAAATTCATGATCACATATTGGACTTCACTTTACGGACACCATCCTAGATTCAGACGGCAATCCGACTGTAATAAATATATATTGTTATGTTTTTTCACTCTTTTGTTTCATTTTTTCAAACATTTTCTCTGCTTTACAATCTTCCATATATTGTAGTGTTGTCGTTGTGTTTGCAAGAGATCACTAAGGTACACACTCTTCTGCTAAGTCCAACAATATCTCTATTTCACATCTGGTAGAAGTAAAGAGAAGGAAGAAGGTGAAATTTCATTTATTACCGTTAAGCCGTTCATTAATTATGCATTTTTTATATATTTTTTTATTGTTGTTCTCTCACATCTAAAAATCTAGATGGATGGGAACAAGTGTTTGCTAAAATATATAAGTACTCTTAAAAGAGGGAAATCTCCTACTCAACTAGCTCGACCTTACGTTCTGCGTTTGTGTGGAATGTTTGACAAAAGTGTGTGGGCAATCTTGACCCTTAATTTTAGCAACAAAAGTGGTATTTGCTTTGAAGTTGATCAGCTTAAGACGAAGTATTTTATCTTGTGAAGGAAGTCTATGATAATGAAAGAGGTACGTGATGATGGATCGCTCACCCGCACAACATACGCTGTCATGAGGAATATTTGGACACTATCATCACTATTAGTATCTTTTTTATTACCTAGTTACACTATTACGAATAAACCTCTAATTCACTAACTTATAAATTCCAAACTGTCAACAAAAACACCCGAATGTGAAGGGAATAAGGAAAAATGGTGTTCCCATGTACAACATGTTGACTTTCATATTTTGTGATAGGTGGAGCAAAGCACGCCTTGCAAGATCTTCGATTGACTGACCCCCCAATCGACAAAGAAGAAATAATTCTTATGAAAGAAGAAATAATGTCTGTCTCTTAAGCCATTTCACCAAATGGACTTTACTGAAGATGAAACACTATGAAGATGATGATTAGGTCACAACTGCAATGGAGACCGACACCACGAAAGGGAAAATGCCCACTGCACCAAGCAAATCAAAAAAGGGAAATTTTGAAGCAGACATTTTCAATCGGAAGGAAAAAACAACAGCAGTCTATTGATTCAAAGATAAAGGCAATGGAGAGGAAAAGCACCACATGGGAGAATGTTGCAGATATGTGTCGTTGTAAGAAGGAAAAGGTTGAAATGACCGAGCAGGGAAATTATTGAAGGTACAATATCAAAGAGTGTTTGTAGTTGTACAAGGAGGAAATTAAGGACATGTCGAAAGAAAATATGCTCATGGCTGAGAAGTGCCTCTAGAAGTCCAAGAATAGAGATTTGGGTGGAGTATGGAGGAAAGAAGGGATGCTTTGGCCAAGAACGGCTTCAATCACTTCACCCGTCCCCCAATTCACTGATTTCTCAACCTTTGCTGCATCAAACTATTTATCTTCTGTTTGTTTACTTTTCATGAATCGAATTCTCGCCTAGTCCCACATATTTATGATTTCTTGTTAACTATTTGCTAGTTTCTAATGACTATTATGCTTATTGCTTCACGCATGATTTGAAAATTTTGATGATCTCTTTTATGCAGTTATATGTTTTATTCGTATTAGAAGGGAGCTGAAATTTGAACAGAAATAATTGTGTGAAAAATGTTTAGTATTTTGTCGACAGTGGCCAATATACTGTTAATGGTGGTAAATATATCGTCAATGAAAAAGATGAAGATCTTGAAGGCATAAAGCTCATGGAAGATATGTCAATGTTGGCGAAGATGTCAGAATTGTCATTTTTAGGCCCGGATAGGATTCCTTGCCGAACTTCAATATTAATGGAATAATATGGATTGACGCGATGCTAAAAGTTCATCCAATATGAATCTATGACATGTTTAGCATGAACAAGTGTCTAGTCATGCTTGTTTGCAATAAACTGACTGAATAGAGTATTATGGGCTAACAAACAACAACAAAGGGTGAACATCGTTGAAAGCCTTGACATGGTTTTATATGGTTTCATAGGTCATAACACACATATTAAGCTGGTTGAAACGTTCCAAGATGGGAAGTTAGATCACTTCCATTGATATGCTCGTCTACATCTTGATACATTTTTAAACATAGTTACCAATAAAGGAAATAAAAAATTAGCTCACATCATGCTTCCAACATCTACTTAATACCGTCTATTCATCTCCATAGCCCCTAAAACTTTTTGAGAGAATAGTAGGTTCATTAAATTTTGACATTTATAAGTTCAAATATGTAGGAACTTTGTTTATTGCTTGATAATTAATGAAGATAGTGAGCGGTCACTTAAACTAGAGCATACATGATGCAATAATTAAGGACCTTATTGTGGAAAAGTGGTTCATAAAAAGATTTTCAACTGAATTTTTCTCTCAAACAAAGTTGGACATTACATATGAAATGGTAGCCTCGAAGTTGGACAAAATAAAGACCATGAGGTACATTCAATTTGAACAGATGTTGCCACAGGAATAGTTTGAATGAGTTCACAAGACAAATCGATTAAAAATTTCAGCAACCGAAGAACAATATGAAGAGTTTAAACAGGTTATCGATTCTTTATATGTTTTTTTATTCAATTTAACTGAAATATTTTTCAATTTAATAACTTTAATATAATTATATTTTAATTGTAGGAGCACACTTCCATAGCAGGATATTCAATTTTTGGCGTGAAGGTTTTTTTTTTTTCTTTTTCACGTTGGAGGATTTGTTTGCTGAGGAGGTCAAGAAGATGAGGAAAAATGAGTTTGTTTCACAACTAGCTATACAAAACTCAATGTCAACGTTCCTGTTTTGGCTCAAGGTTCAACTAAATATTCAGTAACTAAACCTTTAATTTCAGGAAAGAAGGTAAATGTCGGTTAGCCAATGAATATTGGGAACCCAATGTTGATAGAGGATAATGAAAATTTGATTTCATCACAAATTCTAACTCGGTGGTTAGGGTTACCATTATTTCTGATGATTATTATGTTTGATTATGCATTTCTATGGAACAACGGTGACCATGTGAAGTGGTTCATAGCCTTTTAATTGTGTGGCATTGTGTTTGCATGTTGGCATTGTGTTCTAAATGGTTCATCTTTCTTTGTATTTTTCCCGTTAACTTATGTGATGTTGTAATGTTGTTATGAAGCATTTTATGAAAGAATGGGATGGTCATATTATAATATGTGTGATTTATTTATTTACGTATATTTTATGTATGTAATAATAATTTGTCTTTTAGTAAATAATAATAATAAAACAAAATCTTTTAGTAAATAATAATAATAAAACAAAAATTATCTCAAAAATATATTTCAAAATGGCTATTCATTATGGGGAATTTAAAAAAAGCTGCCAGGGGAGAAAAAAAAGGCACTTTTGAGCATAAAAGGAGTTTGCAAAGTACAATGAAAACACTTTTTGTCTTTTTTCAAAAAAGAAATGCTATAATAAACAAGTTGAAATAAAGCAACAAGTGATAATGATGTGTCTTTAGTAAAAATAATTAGTACCTTTTCAGGTTCAGAAACAAAATCGTTATTTGAAATCGATATATTTGTATATATCAGAAGATATAATTGTCATAACATATCATTTTACATATATAAAAAAGACGTTTCAAAACCTCAAAAGAAGACGTTTTGAAAAAAAATGTAATTCAGTCAATCAAGGCGATAATTGAAAAGCCATTGGAGCGTATTGGTAGTTGTGTTGATGCATCGCTTCAGTGGGCGACAGTTTTTATATAACAGAGTTCTTCAATGGCAGTTGACATAATTCTATTTCAATATCAAGGTCTGATAAAAAACACCAAATTACTCCTAAAACTATTTTAATAACCAGTTTCAAAAAATGCCTCGGAAAAGTGAACCCAAATTTTAGAGCTGGAAAACTAGTTTCCCAAGAACAATTCGGCTAGACGAGAAATTTTTGCAGGAGATACCTCGTCTATCTACTAATGACGATCTAACAAGGAAATTCAAAAACAGTTTTCAACCCAACCAAATCTCTTCATCTGCAGGGAATATGAAAGAAGACATACCAAGTTCCTAGAAAAGAGAGATTGTCGACGAAAAAATTCCCATAATGAAGGATCTTAACCTTATCCTAGGTTTCAGTGGAATAATGGAGAGGCAAGGGTGGATGGAGTTGTTCAAAAATGATATTTTAAGGATGTCCGATAGTTCTATACTTACTGTTGGTTTACAAATATTGAGGCTGGTGAGATCTGGTTAAGATCTTATGTGAATGGAGTTGAGATTTCTCTAATGGCTGCATTAATTAATGACATGTTAAAGGTCCCTCGATCTGGTTTAAAATTATCATCTCTTGGCATGATAGCTAAAGAGTTGAAAATGTCATTGGCAACATTTTGCAAAATTTTCCTATATAGGGGTGATATATGAGATTTTACATAAGAAAATAAGCTTTATCAGAGGATTATTTTATGTTAATTCTAGGGAAAATTGAGTTTAATTGAAACAGATAACTCTTTCTATGCTTATTATGGATTTGCAGGATTGATTTGACGAGAAAATATAACTTTTGGGGTCTTACATGTGCTAAACAAAAGATGAAAAAGGAATTGAATCTCACACATAAAAGATCAGGGATTGAAGTGTAAATTTTAACAAGTTCAGCGACCAAATTGAAAATCTGAAAGTCATGGACTGAATTGCAATTTTAAAAAATTAATTTGAATCCCAAATTGGAAGTGGTGCATCGGAATGTGTTCAGTGAATCTGATTTTCCCTTTCCTTTTAATATTTCTTTCTATTTATTTTTCTTAGTTTTTAGGATTCCTAGTTAATTAGGATTTCTTTTTAGTAATTTCTTTTTAAGTAAACTTCTAAAATAAACCTCTAAAAATAGAGGAGCTTGGCAACCATTAGGGTTGACAAATTTTAGGCCAATTTTAGACCAATCTTAGATTAGTTTTAGTTTAGGTTAGTTTTTAGAATAGTTTTTCTTCACAAATTTGAGTTTTAAATTTTGTAAGTTTCAAGAAAAAGATTGGAGTTTTATTTGCTGCAATATTGAAGACTATTCTCGATTGAAGTATTGAAAGATTATTTAATTCAGAGATGTTTCCTATAACTCTCTTTTTTATTTTGAATCTATTTATTATTTGTAATATGTGCTAAATTTTTTTCTACGGTCATGATGTAGCTAGTTTAATTTGTTATATTATTTCGTTTGATTTTATTATTTGAGAGTTTATTGATTTAATGACAAGTTACTATTCTTAATGCTTTTAAATGATTAGCTACCATTTAAATTGTTTTAAATTTAATTCTGTGTCCTTGAGAAAATACATAGTTAAATAGGTTAAGTAATTTGGACATAAATTGCATGCAAGGTAGAGATATACTTGTATGATTAGTGCGATCTTTTTGATATCATAATTGAAGCGTTCGTGTAAATTAAAATTAACATAGATTATAATTGGTTTATTTATAGGGATATGTTTGGCAAGCTTTGAGAAAAGTTATTGAATAATTTTGAACGTCAAACGATTAATGAGATTTACTTGAGAATAATGAATCATTAGGGTAATATAATAATTAATTAGTGAACTCATGTGTCTTAGACCTAATAATCTTTATTAAGAAAGTTACATTCTTTTAGTTTAATATTTAGTTTAATTAATAAAACATTATTCACAAATTGGATTTAATCACTTTTCTTGGAATAAGTCAAATTTTGGATTCATAATTAGAGTAGGATTAATCTAATTTTTTGTGGGACAACCTTGTGTATTCTATTAAGATCTAGTATACTTGTTAGTGTGCTCGATTTTTTGTATCAAGTTTTTTACGCCATTGCTAGGGAATTTGATTTAATTCGTGTTTTAATTATGAATTTTATTTTAACTTAGTCTTTATTTTTTTATTTTTGTTTTGGATAGTGATTGACATAATGATGAGTAGAGATTGCAGAAATACTTTATATACACCATGTGAGTTTATGGATAATAGTACTAATTATTTTATGAACGCATGCTTTAATCCATTGTACATAATGATGATAATTACATGGCCATCTAGAGACAAGGAAACTATTGAAAAAATCCTTATATTCAAGATTGGTCATATTATTCGAACTTTTGTTGGAGGGATCAAGGTAATGTAAGTTGAACACTGCCCAGTTTCCAAGACCAATGGGAAACCTACTCGCAGCATTACAAAATCCTCCACCACTGCTTTCCCCTAATCAAGAAAGCAATCTCTTGGAGGCGGTGATGCAATACCTTTCTAACTTGGAGTTGAAAATGGATTAAATTGCCTAATCCACCTAAGCATCCATACATAACTTGGAGGTAAAATTTGGTCAACTTATAAATTTGTGGAATGATGAGGAGCAAGGACTTGAGGTGACCCTAGTGAATGATACTCAACTCCAAGATGTTGAACATTTTAACTCAGATGCAAAGGAGAATAAGGAGGATGTTCTAAAAAAAGGAGACTCTAAATCTCATAAACCTTCTGAATCTTATTTTCTCCCTATTCTCTTTCCTCAAAAACTTGTGCAACAAAAATTAATTATAAAATTTTCTCAAGTTTATTGAGGTTTTAAAGCCATTGCTTACTAACATTCTTCTTGCAAGGGCTTTGACGAGGATGTTGAATTACTACTAGTGCATAACGAAAATTCACAAGTGTAAGATCGATGATTATTGAGTTGTGCTACTCCCGGAATGCGTCGTTAAATAAATAGTGGATGACGCTACTGCATAAGAAAGGCTCCAACGCCTTTCTTGGCTTGCAACCGATTGCACATGTTAAACTCTCACGTCAAATGAGTCTTCTTGTTTATTTTTATTTTATTTAAATTTTTTTGTGTCAATTCAATATTTTTTCTATTTTATTTGGTTTTAATTTTGTTTTGTTTTTAAGGTTATAAACAGTGGTTGGAATTCCCTATGGGAGAAACAATGAATCTTGGGAACAAATTTTGCTCTCTACTATTTCAAAAGGGAAGTACGAGCTTCTTTGCCTTTTTATTAACTTCCTTTTCACATTGAGGACAATGTTTGATTTTAATGTGGGGGACTATCACTGTTTTTTTTTTTTCGCTTTAAAATTTTAATTTTTGTGTTTAAATTTATAATTTTTTCATTAATTTTTTCTTTTTTGGTTTTTCTTTTATTTTTTTATTTTAGAAAAATCCAAAATACGATTTCACTGAAGGATGATTCTTTTTTAAAGTATTTTTCAAAAATATCTCGAATAAAGTTGAGAAAGAATGTTTAACTTCTTGTTTTTAGACTTGGTTGATGAGACTTGTGTTCTATATCTTGTATAATTCTTGCATGACTTTCACTTGAGCACAAGAGTCATGTTAGTGTTTTATAAATTGTTTACATTATTTTTAAGCTGCATAAAGTTGATGAGTCTCTTCTCTATATTCTAGAAGTTACTTGAGTATCTCTTGAAGTGAAATAGAAAGTCTTCCCTTATTTGAGTTATAAACGTGATCATAGGCCTTCTTTAAATCATTTGTGCTTTTCAAGCTTACCAATTCTTATGATTTACCTTCGTATCCCTTATGAGTCTTATATGTAATTTTCTTTCTTTAAACTACTTAAATATTACCCCTTATCTTGTAAAGAGCTTAATGTTAAAATTCTAATTTGTGCTTAGTTGTTGGGTTGATGTTTTGGTGATTTGGAAGAAGAATGAGTGATTTTGGAAAAGGAAAAGAAACATTATGACTTGTGTTGAAGAGAAAAGAAAAGAAAGAAAAAAATATGTGATATATTGTTGTTACAAGTCATAGTGAAAAGGTGCAAAGAAAAAAAATTCAAAATGCCAGAATATGTAAATGCCCAAAAAAAAAAAAAAAAAGAAAATGGCATGTATGGAGAAAATAAGGAAAAGAAGTGTTGTAAATGAAGAGATATTGTTATAAATTTTTTTCTTTGATGAATGGCCATACTTTAACAAGTCTTGCTTTAGTTATGAGAGATAATTGATACTTGTTTTATTTACTAAAGTTTGGAAATAAGAAGAAGAGTGCTTTTGTCTTACTGAGTTTGAGATTTTGATGAAAAGTACTTGATTGGCATTATTCTATATTTTTCTCAAACTTTTGCTTGAGGACAAGCAAGTCCTAAGTGTGAGGGAGTTTTATATATGAGATTTTACACTAGAAAATAAGCTTTTATTAGATGATTATTTTGTGTTAATTCTAGTGAAAATTGGATTTAATTGAAACAAATAACTCTTTCTATGCTTATTTGGAATTGTAGGACTGATTTGAAGAGAAAATATAACTCTGGGGACTTAAAGGCGCTAACAAAGGATGAAAAAGAAAGTTAATCTCGCACATAAAAGATAAGGACTAAAATGTAAATTTTAAAAAATTTAGGGACAAAACTAAAAAATCCGAAAGTCATGAATTGAATTACAATGCCAAAAAATTTAATTTGAATCCCAATTCGGAAGTGGTGCGTCAAAATGTGTTCAGTGAATCTAATTTTCCTTTTTCTTTTAATATTTCTTTTGATTTATTTTCCTTAGTTCTTAGGATTCCTAGTTAATTAGGATTTCTTTTTAGTAATTTCTTTTTAAGTAAACTTTTAATTTCTTTTCGGTAAACCTCTATAAACAGAGGACTTTGGCAAACATTAGGGCTGACCAGTTTTAGGCCAATTTTAGACCAATCGTAGATTAGTTTTAGTTTAGGGTAGTTTTTAGAATAATTTTTCTTCATAAATTTGAATTTTAAATTTTGTATTTTCAAGCTAAAGATTGGAACTTTATTTGATGCGATATTGAAGACTATTCTCGATCCAAGTATTGAAGGATTATTTGATTCAGGATGTTTCCTATAACTCTCTTCTTTATTTTGAATTTGCTTATTATTTCTAATCGGTGCTAAATTTTGTTCTATGGCCATGATGTAGGTAGTTTAATTTGTTATATTATTTCTTTTGATTTAATTATTTGAGAGTTTATTGATTTAATGAAAAGTTACTATTCTTAATGCTTTTAAATTATTAGCTACCATTTAAATTGTTTTAACTTTAATTGTGCATCCTTGAGAAAGGACATAGTTAAATAGGTTAAGTAATTTGGCCACAAAATTGCATGCAAGATAGAGATATACTTGTATGGTTTGTGCGATCTATCGATGTGTTCTTGTAAATTAAAATAAACATAGAGCTGTAGTTAGTTTGTTTTTAGGGATAGGTTTGGTACACTTTGAGAAAAGTTATTGAATAATTTTGGACGTTTAATGAGATTTACTTGAGAATAATGAATCATTAAACTAATATAATGATTACTTAGTGAACTCTGTGTCTTAGACCTAATAAACTTTGTTAACAAAGGTACATTCTTTTAGTTTAATATTTAGTTTAATTAATAAAAAAATATTCACAATTTGGTTTTAATCGCTTTTCTTGGACTAAGTAAATTTTGGATTCGTAATTGGAGTATAATTAATCTAATTCTCAGTGGGATGATCTTGTGTATTCTATTACGATCTAGTACTTTCTAGTATACTCAGTTTTGGGTATTAGGGGGTAATGAAAAGAAACCTAACGATCTTACTCTGTTTGGTAGATTTGTGAGTTATGTTATTGTACAGTACGTTCAATGCTGTTTAGCCAAAGATTCATACAAAATGTGAGAAACCTTGGTTACCGCTACGTGGAAGTTGCCTTATGGTGCACTTATTACGGAGTTAATAGAGGTCTTTGGGGTTGATGTAGAGGGAGAGGAAGCTCATGAAGTTTCAAATTCCTTTGAAAAGGTTAACCTGGCTAAAATAAAATACCGAAGGGATAGCAGCAACGAGCTTATATACTGCAGAGATAACTGAAAATTTTACTTAGTTGTACATTGAAATTGAGGAATAAAAAGAGGCATTTAAGAAGAAGAAGACGAAAGTAGGGACTTTATGACTAAAGTAATGGCAAAAATGAGAAGAATTGTAGGGGTTCCATGTGTCAAGGATGTTCTAGATGAGGAAGATATAGTGATGAAAGGTGGATGCTATTCTAATGCATAAGTTGGTAATGACCCTGTCGACTGCAGGGTTGGTAGTGTTGATGAAGAAATGGCTGGTGTCGATGAAGATGCTGGATTGGGCAATGCAAATGAAGATTTGGAAGAAAATGTGGAAGTCCATGTTGATGAAGGTAATAAAGGAGAAGAAAATGAAGAAGAGGAGCGCATAAGAAATTGCCAAAAGAAGAAGAAGAAGAAGAAGAAGAAGAAGAAGAAGAAGAAAAAGAAGAAGACGAGGATGAAGTAGATAACGATGAAGAACAAGAAGAAGGAGAAGCAATAGATCTGGAAGTAGGGGCCAAAGATGAAGAGGAAGAAGAAGATGAAATTGATTTTGATAAACAAGATGGTGAAAATGCTAATTGAAGAAAACAAGGTTTCAAGTTGAAGATTTACAAGTTATTTTTATTTTCCATTTAATTTTTAAGGTTTCGACTGAACAATGTTGAAATGAACAATGGTTTAGATTTCATGGTTTCATTTTTTATGTTGTTTGAAAAATGGCAAAATGTTTCATATGAATCTGCAATTTGTATTTGTCAACTTATGGAATGTAGGTTTAAAAATCCGTTGTAGTCGACGACGAATTCATTGTTGACTATGTTCCTAGGATAATTGTGAGACAGTAATTACTCAATTTTTTAATTATTTTCATTAATAAAACCAGTCAAGGACTTGACAGGCATGCTAATCTGTAGAGTGATAGGACTTGTAGTTTTGACTTCTGGAAAGCCATGTGAAATTTGCACCACTTTCCCTTTTTCCAATCTAAGTGAAGTTACATTTTAGTTTGAAAAAGGAATTTCAAAATCTTCCCGTCATTTATATTTAAGACAAAAATCTCCTTTGTTTTGTTTCTCATTTCCAATCCAAGTGGAGCCTCAATGAATCTTGTAGCTACATGGCAACCATGAACATAATCATGTTGCTTGAAAGTTTATTTTTTATAAATATTTTTATTTATTAGAAAGGCATACGCTTGAATTGATTCAATTATGAAGTTCTTTTGTTAATTAGATATGGAGGGAGAGGAAATTGATTCACACTCCACAAATAAGTAATGAAGAGTCAATTCACATCGGCACTATTTATTTTCAATTATACTTCATATTTGTGCTTAATGAAATGAAATTTGTAGGTGTAAAAATTGTATTTTGGCTATTGAAATGTACTTATACATATTCAGATAGGCAGTAATTTATGAGGTACAAGGCCGAAAATACGTTAGAAAGCCACTCCCAAAGTAACTAGAACTTAGGACCTATCACTTGACAAGTCATGTGGAGGTACCTAAGTGAGAGGTATTTTGCCATCTGACTGGCCCCTCGACCACTGGTTTGATTCGATTCTACCACTGGTTTATAATTATTATATATTTCTAATATTTCCTATTCGATCACTGATTTGGTTGGTTGAATCAGTAACTTTACCAATTCGATCCTCGGTCCGATTTTTTCAACATTAATCACTAAAAGATAGTTTATGGTTGAGAAATATGTGGTTAGGGTCTAATAAGAAATTTTAGAATTCTTATAATAAATCTAGCTGTCTTTTACCACACATCTATAAGTATATGATATGATGTTTTTAGTCAATATTTCACACGGTTTTACGTCCCCTGTCGATTTTAAATTTGATTTTAGATTTGGAGAATCATGAATGTTGGTTTTATAATATATATATATATAGAGAGAGAGAGAGAGAAACCCGTGCTATGTACGGAGTTAGATTTTTTAAAATAAAAAAATGATCATTATTGTTTTTTAATAAAATTTCAAACAAATCTATACTATTTATTAAAAGCCTGACAACTCAAAATATAAAAAACTCTTAACCTTTTCATAAAAAATTAAAAAGAAAAACTTTAAGCTTATGTTCTACACATGATACATTAAAACTGCGAAATATTATTTTAAAACAAAGACTAAAACTTCTCCTTTCCATATTATAATACTAAAATGAAAAATTTGAACATTAAGGAAAAACATATAAAAATTCATAATACTTATATATTTCTATTCTTATAAAGCTAAGATTTGTAGATAATATTTATCCTTGACCTGCCCTCTTCACCCTCTGTCCCATCCAACTCCCCCAAACCGCCCTCCCCCTGACTTCTCTTATCCAAAAAAATTCACCCCTCTTTTCCCTACGCTCCCAACCCTCCCCCCTCGTCACCTCCCCCCAAAAAAAACACTCATCTTTCTCCTATACCCCAACCTCCCCTACCCAAAAAAACATCCCTCTTCCCCCACACCTCCATTAACCCTCCTCACCACCCCCTCCCGCCCCCCTAAAAAAAAAGAACTCCCTCTTTCCCCCCTCCATCCCAAACTTTACCCCTCCCCCTACACACCAAGCATCAGTAGATGACATCCATACATTGCCTCACATATAGATGACATACATCATTCATGCTTGTGCCTGCAGGGTAACAATCAAAATCAATCAAATAATACAGTGACGTAGGCATTAAAGAAAATTATATTCTTTGAAAAATAAAAAAGGAAAAACTTTACCATTTCCAAAAAGAATAATAAAAATAGTGTCGAGAGATCTTCTTAGTGATTCTTCTGCAATTCGAGTATTCAAATAGCTTTGTTATTTACTGGAGGGAAAGAATATGATCTTATAAACATGTATGATATAGAAGATAAGTGGTGACAAGTTGAAGAGATAGAGAAGTGATAGAATTAGTTTGATCATATTTATCAAAGAATTACTCAATATCTTATTGAAAATTTAAAAAATTAATTCGCAAATTTGATTCAAAATTAAAATTAAATCCCTATACTTTATGAATTAATTTTAATGGAGTAAAAATCTTCTTAACCAATCATGTCAGTAATAATTAATTAAGAAGCAAAAAATTCCATAGAATTAGTTTGGAGTGTTGAAAGATTGAGGGAGCTTTAGAATTAAAAGGGCCCTCTTCAATATATATATATACACTAGTTATCTTCCTCGCGCTTGAAGCACGGGTGAATATTTAAAAATATAAATAAAATAAATGTCAGACATTTATTAAAACAAATATAATTATCATAATATTTATGATTCAAATATCAGAAACGTTTAACAAACATACATATTCTCATGCATAAATATATATAAAACTATTTATCCGATGATTCTCCACTCCTTGTTAAAGAAACTATATATATATATATATGAATAAATATACTTTGATGTGATCAAATATTTATAAATAACATTCTAATTTTAAAATTTATATCTTCTGACACATTTTTTCTTATAAGGTAACTCGATAATTTAATATGAATCCTCTTTTTTATTGTTGAATTGGATCAAAATCCTTCTCAAGATCACCTCCTTTGATTGAAGAATCTCTATTGAGGATTTTGTAGCTTTATCACTCCAATGGAAAACCTATGAGGATCTAAGCCTCATAAGTCCAGCATTGAGAGGCAAAACTTCTTCCTAGATTGATAATTAGAACCTTGAGGAAACTATGGTCTCAAAACCCCAATCGCACAAGCTAGAGGACCTAGAATCAATTGAATCAAGAACAAGAACTCTAAGCTCAATAAATAGAAGGAATTAAGATGATCAATTGAATTCCGTACACTCATTATCCTAAGGCATTCAATTGCTCACTACCAAGGACATTAACCCTTAGTGAACTAGCTAAGCAAGGGTGAAGAACCCTAGAGACCAAGAGATTCTCTCTCTATAATTTCAGCAAAATTCATTCAACATTAGTTACAATCAATGTATAATGAGATATTAGCTAAACAAGTGATTAACTAATTGAATTACCTATAAACCCCTTGTTAAAAAGCTAGAAAAAATAACTTGAATTATGAATTCCCGCCCAAAAAGGCAGTTAAGCAAAATCCGTCCCGAGACCTATTGGCGACGGTAGGGTAGAACCTACTGTCGGCGGTAGGTGTTGTCTTCAACAAGGCTCCCATTGAGAAACCTCCCATTGACGGGAGGGGCAACCGTTCCGCCGGCGGTATGGTGATTTCTTCAAACATTTAGCCAATTTTCATCCCTAAGTTATTCCCTTGATTGCTCCTTGACAAGTGAGTACATTGTGAACAACTCTGGAAGCTTTCCTTGACCATCAAGCTCCTCAATTTTGCTCTTCAAAGCGTTATCTGCGTAAGCAATCATGTTGTTGTCCTCTTGAAGCTTCAGTTTCTTCCTTTAAGCTCAAGTGATTGGTCCAAGCTTCAAATCTAATGGAGATTGACTTGTTTGGTTCATATCATCTGCCCCGCCTTTGAAAAGATTCATCCTTGAATCTCTACCTACATCAAAAGGAGATAAATAAAAAATATTAAATGTGGCGCTAACATTATAGTCACCCGGAAGATCTATTCTATAGGCATTATCATTAAAATGCTCAAGAACTTAAAACAGTCCATCACCACTAGAATTAGGCTTGCCCTTGCGTTGAGAATGGAAACATTCTTTTCGAAGGCGAACCTAAACCCAATCCCCAGGTTCAAACACAACACGTTTCCTTCCAACATTTTGTTTAGCCACTAACTTCTTGTTGTTAGACTCAATAGCTTCATGTATTTCGGCAAGAATAAACTTAACAAGCTCCGCATTCTGTTTTCCATCCAAGCTCACCACATGATCTATAGGCAAATGAACCAAATCAAATGGAGTCAATGGATTAAAACCATAAACAATCTCAAAAGGAGAAAAGGAAGTAGTAGAATGTTTATCCATATTGTAAGCAAATTCAATGAGAGGCATAACTTCTTCCCATTAGTGCAATTTCTTCTTAAGGATGGCCCTAAGAAGTTGCTCAATGGTCCTATTGACCACCTCTGTTTGGCCATCAATTTGTGGATGGTAAGTTGTAGAATACAACAAGTTAGTACCAGTTTCCTCAACCAAACACGCCAAAAATGACTAAGATATTTATTGTCACTGTCCGAAACAATAGTTCTTGGAATTCTATGGAACCGCATCATCCAAGTAAAGAATAAGTTTGCTACATGGCTAGCATCATCGGTTTTCTTATAAGGTATGAAATGAGCCATTTTAGAGAACCTATCTACCACCACAAAGATAGAATCCATACCCTTAGGTGATTTAGGCAAGCCAAGAATAAAATCCATAGAAATGTCAACCCAAGAAAGGAGTGTAAAGACCATGAGGCAAGGAAGTAGATTTAGCCCTTTTACAATCTATGCAATTGCTAACAAACTTTTCAACATCTTTTCCTCATGTGAGGCCAATAGAAAAGCTCATGCAAGATATCATAAGTTTTAGTAATGCCAAAATGTCCCATTAAGCCACCACAATGAGCCTCTTTAACCAACAACAATCTAGTAGAACAAGATAAAATGCACAATTTGCCTTCACAATAAAGAAAACCATCATGATAAGGTACTTATCACTAGGCACAAGAAAACAAGTCTCATAGATATCCTTAAAATCTTGGTCACTAGCATACATTTCTTTAAGCATTTCAAAACCAAAAATTCGAGCTTGCAAAGTAGAGATAAGAGTGTAGCTTCTTGACAATGCATCGGCCACAATGTTTTCTTTATCTTTCTTATTACAAATTATGTATGCAAATGTCTCAATGAACTCCATCCATCTTGTATGTCTCTCATTCAACTTTTGTTGTCCTTTCAGAAACTTCAAGGACTCATGATCGGTATGCACCACAAACTACTTTGGCCACAAATAATACTGCCAATGCTTCAATGTCCTCACAAGTGCATAAAGCTCCTTATCATAAGTTGCATAATTCAATGTAGCACCGGTCAACTTTTCACTAAAGTATGCCAAGGGTTCTTGTCTTGTATCAAAACTCTACTAATGCCAATACCCAAGGCATCACATTCTATCTCAAACATCTTCTCAAAGTTAGGTAGTGCAAGTAGAGGTTCACTACTCAACCTTTCCTTTTAAAGATTGAACGCCTTCTCTTGACTTTCCTCCCATTTGAATCCATTTATCTTATTTATAACATCCTTCAAAGGACTAGCAATGGTGCTAAAATCTTTGATGAACCTCCTATAGATACTTGCCAAACCGTTAAAGCTCCTCACTTTGGATGCACTTTTGGGAGTAGGCCATTCTTGAATTGCTTTCACCTTCTCTTGATTCACTTGAAGGCCTTGAGAACTCACTACATAACATACAAAAATAACTTTTTCCAAACAAAACTCACATTTTCCGAGGTTAGCATATAACTTCTCACTTCTTAAAACTAACAAAACTTGTTTAAGATGATATAAATAATCTTCATAAGTTTTTGCTATAGATCAAAATATCATCAAAATAGACAACAACAAATTTACCAATAAAATTCCTCAACACATGATGCATAAGTCTCATGAATGTACCAGGAGCATTAGTTAAACCAAAAGGCATGATTAATACTCATAAAGACCAAAATTAGTTTTGAAGCCGTTTTCCTCTCATCCCCTTCCCTCATTCTAATTTGATGATATCCTGATTTTAAATCAATCTTTTTAAAATATTTGAGAACCATGCAACTCATTAAGAAAACCATCTAATCTAGAAATAGGATGCCTATACTTGATAGTTATGTTATAAATGGCTCTAAACAATCAACACACATATGCTATGTACCATCTTTCTTTGGAACTAATAAAACGGGAACGACACAAGGGCTTAAGCTTTCTCTTACGTAGACTTTGGAGAGAAATTCCTTAACTTGTCTTCTTAACTTCTTGGTTTCTTCGGGAGGACTTCTATAAGCCGGTCTATTTGGCAACACCGCTCTGGGTACCAAATCAATTTGATGCTCAATCCCTCTTAAGGGAGGAAGTCCACCAGGCATCTCTTCGGGAAAGACATCTTTGAACTCTTCAATGACCTTTACTATAGTATTAGACAAAGAAGACAAATGATCATTAGTAGAAACAACCCTTGCAATAGAGAAGCAAAACTAACTCTTCTTTTTCAATAGCCTATATGACCTCACTCTCTTTTGCATAGAAGCATTTTTCTCTCCTTTGCAACTACCACTCTTTTTCTTGTCTCTCTTTCCTCTCTAGATTTTTCCACACTCAATTTTTTTTCCCTCTTCAATGATTTTTTTCTTTTTCTCACTCTCTAATCTCTCATTTTCTTTTGTTCTACAAAGACTTGACTAGGAGTCAAGGGATTCAACATGAACTTTTCCCCATCATTTTCAAAAGTATAGGCGTTCTTCACATCACCATGGATAGCATTTCTATCATATTGCCAAGGACGTCCCAACAATAAATGCACCGCTTGCATAGGAGCCACATCACAAAGAATTTCATCATTATAGGACCCCTTAGTAATAGATACTAGCACTTATTTGTTCACTTTCACTTCTAAACTATCATTCAACCAATGAAGCTTATAAGGCTTAGGATGCTTAATCAAATAAGTGCTACCACATTAGTGCAACTACCACTGTCAATAATAAGGTTAGACACCTTACCTCTTACTAAGCACTTACTGTGAAAGATATTTTCTCTTTGAATGCTAGTCTCCTCCTCATGGACTTGAGTAGACAAAGCTCTAATAATCACCAAGCTCATAACTCTTCATCAGCTTCAAAAGAGGAAATATTTTGGTCTTCACTACTTTCATCTTTGTTAACAATACCCTCTTGGCAATCATCATCACTCTTCTCAATCCAACCATTCAAATCCCCACTAGAAGCAAAGGTTCTTTTGGTAGGAAAACTTATAGCAATATGCCCCACACTATTGTACTTGAAGCAGCCTATTGGATTAATGATCAACTTTCCTTTCTCTTCTACCTTAAGCTTAGAATGATCTATAAAAGCCAACTTAGGTGTATCTTCTTTCTTTGGCCAACTCTTGTAGGTTAATGCTTGAGGTTTCGGTACCATACTTCTTGAAGAAGAAAGATTAGTTTTGGAGAAATCAATCCCCTTCCTTTGATTTTCAATCTTGGTAGCCAAATGACACATATCTTCGTAAGTGGTCTAAGGATATAACTCTAATTGATTAGAAATATCCTTATTGAGAACACTTAGAAATCTAGGAATTGAAGCATCCTTGTCCTCCTCCAAGCTCAATCTCAAAGTGTATAACTCCATTTCTTGCCTATATTCTTCAACACTTTTGTTGCCTTACTTAAGAGTCATCAACTTATAGTAGAGCTCCCTATAATAATGTTCCGGTACAAATTCTCTTTCATGTGAGTCTTCAACTCTGCCTAAGTTTCTACTCGTTCCCTTTCATTCTTCAATCCTTGAGTAACAACCCTTTCTCAACAATGAAGTACATAACTCGAAAATTTGGCAATGACTAGTTTCACTTTGACAATGTCACTATAGCTTCTCGTCATGAATAAGTTCTCTACTTGTCACTCCCAATCTAGGAAGATATTAGGATCACTCTCCCCCCTTGAAGCTAGGCACCTTCCATTTGATTTTATCAAGAGCTTTATCCCTTGTTGATTACCATAGTAGCCACCATGGTATGTTTGGCCAACATTAGAATTAGCTCCATAATGTCATCATGCCATGCTTCATGTCTTGGATACTTTCTTGTGGTCTATAGTATCTTCTTCCTCCTAGACCTCCTCTTCTTCCACCTCTAACTTGTGGTCTTCCTTGATACCCAGATTCATGAAATAGACGAGAATTTTGAACCGGCATGTCATGGTATCCACAATTAGATACATTGTCAAAAGGTCTTTGATGGTGAGGTGAGTTGAAATCACCAAGGTATCTCCAACTCTTTACTTCATTGTAGCACTACCCTTACCCTTCTTAAGCTGTTCAACATCTCTAGCAACACTTTGAAATTGTCTTGCTAATCCTTCAATAGATTGTTGCATAGATCTCAAAGTCTCATTAATATTCATCCTTGAAGGATCACTAGTACCTTCTTGATGAGATTGAGTAGGCATATGACCATCTGTAGACATTATTAAACCTGCAATTTAAAACAAAAAAACAAAAACAAAGGACCTCCCAATCACTCCCTAAGTGTTTCACTCTTTGATGATCACTCAATTTCATTCATGTTTATGCTCTTATTGGCTTTTATCAAGATAAGCTCACTCTCTTGCCTTTTCCAATTACTCAAAACTCAAGTCCCTATATGATCCTTCAAACTTTTTAGCCAATTCAAACCAAGAGAATCAATCCAAAGCAAGCAAACAACAAAGCACTTAGTTGGATAAGTATGCAAAGAGGCAAAATATCAAACCCTTGAGATGTAAGAGTTTCAAAGAATTCAATCTATGGAAAACAGTCAACAAACTTAATTGATAGTCAAAAAATGATTACAAGCAACAAGAAAACAATTAGAAGTCAAACACAAAACAAATCAAAATAACTAAGCTAAGCAAAGAACACAAAAGTACTAAAATAAAATTTCCAGGAAATAGGGGATAATGATACCCTGACAATAAAACGATGATAAATCTCAAACTACGAATAACAAACAGATGAGACCAATCACAAAGATTCCTCACTCGAACAAGGTTAATTTAAGAACAAATATTTTTGGAATTGGATCAGTATAATTCAGTTTATGATCGGATTAATTAACACTTTTTCTGCAGTTGCGAATTTGAAACACATTCCACAATTTAGGCAAATAGAGCAATCAAATGAACTCTAAATTGAGAACAACTTATTTCAAATGAATCAAAACTCAAAGGAGAACATCTCCAACAAAAATTTAACAACAAATTCGCACAAATTTCGACTGAATTTTCTTTTTATTTTCGCAACAAAAGTTTTGTTATTTTTCTTTACTACTATTGCATGATCTTTTCATATGTTTTTCATAGATTATAAAGTATTTATTGTTTTTCTTTGAATTTCATAAAATTTAAACAACTTACAATCAATTTGACCTTCAATTGGAGGATACTACGATACCAATTTAATATGAATCCTCTTTTTTTTTTTTGGTTGAATTGGATCTAAATCCTTCCCAAGATCACCTTGTTTGATTGAAGAACCTCTATTGAGAATTTTGTAGCTTTAGCACTCCAATGGAAAACCTATGAGGATCTAAACCTCATAAACCTAACATTGAGGGGCAAAAATCCTTCCTAGATTGATAACTAGAACCTTGAGGAAACTATTGCCTCAAAACTCCAATCGCACAAGCTAGAGGACCTAGAATCAATTGAATCAAGAACAAGAACTCTAAACTCAATCAATAGAAGAAATTAAGCTGATCAATTGAATTCCATAGACTCATTATCCTAAGACATTCAATTTCTCACTACCAAGGACATTAACCTTTAATGAACGAACTAAGCAAGGGTGAAGAACCCTAGAGACAAAGAGATTCTCTCTATAGTTTCAGCAAAATTCATTCAACATTAGTTACAATCAACATATAATGAGGTATTTATAGGCTAAACATTAACCCTAGCTAAACAAGTGATTAATGACTTGAATTGCCTATAAAACCCTTGTTAAAAAGATGGAAACACAACTTGAATTATGAATTCCCACCCTCCATCCCCGAGCCCTATCGGCGACAGTAGAGTAGGACCTACCGTCAGCAGTAGGTGCTGTCTTCAACAAGGCTCTCATCCAGAAACCTACCGGTGATGGTAGGGCCGACCCTTCCGTTGGTGGTAAGGTGATTTCTTCAAACACTTAGCCAATTTTCATCACAAGTTATTCCTTTGATTGCTCATTGACCATTGAACATATTGTGAACAATTTGGGGAGCTTTCCTTGACCATCAAGCTCCTCAATCTTGCTCTTCAAAGCGTCCTTCACATAACCAATCATGTCGCTGTCTTGTGAAAGATTGAGTTTCTTCCTTTGAGCTCTAGTGATTGATCTAAGCTTCAAATCCAATGGTGATTGACTCATCCGGTTCATCTCATAATTTCATCACGTTTCTAATTTAATGATGTTTCTTCTTCAACATCTATAATGTCAAGCTCAGATATTATATATTTTTTATCAAGCATATATAACATATATAACATATAATATTGCAAAGCATATAGTATATGTATCAAATTGCAAAGCATATATAATATATATTATTATTAATTTATAGGATATAATTTATAACAATAAATATATGAACATATAATTAGAATCAAACCTCCTTCAACATGTAGTTAAACTCTAGCAAAAAATTATACATTAGCAACCGTGAAGCAGTAAACCTTTGACTACCTCTTTAAACATTATAATCATTGAGTTTGACTTGAAAAATAAATTGATGAGCTATGAGGTCGTTCCTTAATGATTTTAGAGTATTACTTGCCCATCTATGCTATAAAGGAAAAATAAGTAACACATCTATTAAACAACAATAACAACACAAATAATAGTTTATCCATACTGCCTCAATATTATGTCAAATAACTTTTTCAATCTTTTTATCGAAGAGAACGAATCAAACGCTTTCAGTTTCACCGCTTGCTAAAACTTTCAGCTCATACAAATAAAAATACAAACATATTCATTATGTTTAAACATTTATAAACTACATATTCATATATGTTAATATGTTGACTTTAATTGAAGCAAATAATATAATATTGAAATATGGATAGTCAACATCTTTGGAGCAATTAGCACTATAGAATATTGATTCAGTCTCCACCAATTTTCTATAGCATATCATACACAACTTGTAACAGAACTTATTGTTAATATTAATACTTAACATCATAAAAGATAAAGTGTAAGGAAAAAATATTATAAAAAAATGTTACATAATGGCACAAAAAATGACAAACTATTCTAATTGTTTAAAGAGTATTTCAATCACTAAAATTAGCATGGACTTTGCCTAATTTTTTTTCTTCAAATTATTTAAAAAGATATAAAATGGAGATTTTTTATTGACGTGGTCTTGATTAGGGAAGAAGTATATATCTTAGATCGAAGCTAACTACACTTAAAGATAACTTTAGGATGGGGATAAACATATAATTTTAAATGTTTTATCTTTTTTAAAAAGGGCTTGCTTAAAGTTAAGAAGACTTTTTTCCTTTTATCTTTTATTTGGTATGTTTTATAATAAAATATTAAAATAGAAATGAGCTAGCAAATATTCATGTGCCCGCATGCACATAACTCAATTAAATTTGGCTTGCAGAGTTGGTACCAATTATTAATAAGATATGAATTTACAATTATTAATAAACATATTTCAATATAAACTTATGCCAAAATTATTACTCCATAGATATTCGATGTTGGCTTGAGAGAATACTCAAAAATGGAAATTTATTTATGTGTACATTGAATAATGTATTAATCTTATCATATAATATCACTACAAGAAAACAGATTGATAGCGGAGGGTTTTTCACGTTTTGTGGCGGTTTTCAATCGCCGCTAAAAGGTTTTGTGGCGGGTTTTTCAAAAACCGCCTCAAAAAATACAGTGGTGGTTTATCGGCAGCGGTTTTAACCTGCATAAAATGGCATTTAGGACTTCCTTCTAAAAAAAAAGGTGGCAGTTTAAACTGAATGTAAGCTATGATTTGATTATTAACCCCCACAATAGTTAAAGTGTTTAAATATATATATACAATGTTAATTATTAGCGGCGGTTTTAAACCTTCGAAAAAATAATTTCTTTTTTAAAAAAATAAACATTTGCGGTGGTTTTAATCCCCAGGTAAAATATTTTTGAGAAAATCATCCCTCGTGCCTCTGAACTATTTCTAGTTTACCGTTTATGCCCTAAATGTTTTTATTGGTCTTTTTTTACCATCGTAAAATTTACATGCCACCAATTATGCTCACAAGGACCAAAATCTGGCATGTCGCGATAGAGATAGAATGGTAAACTTGTCAAACTAAATTAATTCTCTCTAGTTATAAATTTAGTACTAAAAAGATAATAAAAATTTTAAGAGACCAAAATAAAATTTAATAATTAATCTTCATCGGCGGTTGAGGTTGAGGGAGGGACCAGTCTGGATGAAAGTAAGATAAGGGGATGATTTTTTGTTGCCCTAGTTGAATTGTTTAAAAAAAGTAAAAATTTTATATTTTTTTATTTTTTTTGTTTTTCCTATCATATACTTAAAAATTAATTAAAATTATTAGACAAATATAATGGGGGTTAAAATCACGGCAATACAAAATAACCGCCACTATTTATGATTTATTTAGCAGCAGTTATAAAATAGTTACAAATTATAATATTTAGCGGGGGTTATTAAAACCGCCGCTAAATAAGCTTTTTTTTTTTGGTAGTGTATGTTCATTATTATTTCTTTTTCTATTTAATAACTAAAATCTAGTAAAATAGTGTATATTAAATTTGTTATTAATGTTTTTGGGTTGATTTCAAAGTACTCTATTGAACTTAGAGGTTAGTACTACTTTTAATCCAAGTTAAAAGAAATGCATATTTTAGTTTAAAGTTAGTGAAAAAGTACACCCATGAATGTTAAAAAATTGTCATTATTTATAAATTAATCTAATTATTATATTGCCCCTCATCCTATAAGTTACTTAATTTTATTAGTAAAAAAAATAAATTTCATTTGAATATTTTAACACTTGCTTAAATAGTTAGATATAAGGCATTTCTCAATCCTTTAATTATTTTTAGACCAACTAACTACATTAATCTTAATAGTTTTAGCATTAATATAACCCTGTTTTGAAAACCAATATGTCTACTTAAAATTAAAATTTATTAAATTTAAAACTTCTACTTATATATTTGTTCACAAAAAATTCTAATAAAAATATTGATTTTTTTGTTTAAGATAAAATGAGAAGAGTAATCAAGAGATCACATATTGGAAGATGGACGAAGAAGAGATCACATAATCGTGTATAACATTATTCTCTTCAAATACGAAAAACGGAAACAATCCCGCTTTGCTAAAATATAAATTCATTGTAACCTAATACTATGACTTCATCACTTAAAAAATGACCAAAACGTCTGTTCAACCAAGTGTCTTTCATAAGCTCTCGCACTTCATATTTTTTCTCTATTTCTCATCTATAGTCTATCATGTATTGCAGTTCAAGAAATAAATAATCATATTAGCTAATAGAGCATGAATCAATGAGATATGTGTCTAATACAAATCAACAACCAAATTCTGATTTGCATCACAGAAAAATTCAATAAGAAGCTAAAACTGATAGTATTAGTGTAAGCATAATTAACCATTGAGAAACTCTTATTGGTCCTAATTCCTGAAGTACATGCTATAGTCATTGGAAAAAGACAACAACAAGAAGTTGGTCTATATTTCCTTCATGCATGGCTCCAATCCAAACACAGAAAGAATTCCAACATTAAAGATGTCACCTGCATCACATACACAATCCTTTCTATTGCATGCTCCCAAATCAATTATGTTGGCATCATCATAACAAAATATCCGAAAATTTTCCGAAATTCAATGATCTAGCCACAAGGAAAACTGAACAATCGAGTGAACCTTGCTTGCGAAATTTGTGAAAATTGCCACCGGCGACAATCACGGATGTTATGTATATTGAAGAACCTGAAATTTATACATAGAAGTAAGTGAAGAAACTAATTCACCAAAGTTCTTGCAAGAGAGGTTTTTCATAAATCTTTCAGATCCCATCGTAAGGGGCGTCTACTGTGGCTACTTCTCTGCCGTTATGATTTTTCGGGGTACTTTTCTTCTTCCTCCAAGATCACTATACATGGTAGAATTACATATAAATATAGTCAGTACAAAATTAATTCCAGAAAGGATTCTAAACTAACTTAGAACTTGCTAAATAGAGTTCTAGGAAAATCATATATTATCCTATTGCTAACTCATCACAATTTATTAAAATAATCAAATACATATACAAATACAAAATTTTATAAATATGAATATGGAAATTCGAGTGAGGTTTCCAATAGAAGACGCCCTCTTTTGAGCTCTAGCTCTGGCAAAAGCTCTGATTCTGACTATAGTTCTTTTAATTTTTTGTGGAGCTTAGTTGAGTTTAGCAAATATCTAAATATTTATAAATGAAGTGAGAGATGTATGTAATTGAGTTTCAATTTAGATAAAGATCGATTTGATAAACGATAGACGAAAAAAATTGAATTTGCATTTAGATCTATTTGATAAATGATAAATTTTTGATTTTGTAAATCTATCTATTTCAAATTGGAGATAGAGATTTTATCAGAAATAATTCTTCTATCTACATGATAAATGATAAAAAAAAAAAAAGTTGAATTTGAATTTATAACTATATCAATTTAAAACAAAACAAAAAATTAGATTTTTTTAATTTTTATCTCTTATATAAAAACCAGATTTCATTTATCTCCTATGTAATATTTCAAAACTCTGATGTACTCTAAATGATACAACTTATCTATCTTTCAAGCAGAAATAATGTGTTTTATTCATTATTAATTCTTATATATATATATATGTATTTTATCCCTAAATAATAGGGAGAGCATAGATTTTTTCAAATAAAAATTAGATATGTTTCATTTATTATTATCTCTTATATTATTCTTTTTTTTTTAATAAGGAGAAAAAAAGGAGAAGTCCACTTGGCACAAAGTGGCATTTCATATGGCTTTGTTTTAATATATATATATATACACATATATATAGATTGTTTGGGAAAAAGAATTATTATTTTTTTGGTAATTTTCTTCGGTAGTTAACATATATATAAATTTATAAATTCATATTATCAGATATACAAATTTATATATGAAAATAAATTTAATATTCTTATAATATTTTATCAAATCATTTGTTAGCTCATATCATGACATTTGAATTTGAAATTAATATTGAAGTTTTGTATTAATTTAATGAAAACAATTCTCTCTAACGAATCAAAACCTTTTGATTTATTTAAAGAGTTCAAGATTCCAGATACTTTTAAAATAAGATATGTTGGATTTGTTATTATGTTCATGAATTTTATCAAATAAAAAACAATTATATTTTATTTATTATTACCTAGTATTATTTTGTTTTTCATGTGGAGAAAAAAGAAGAAGACGCTGGCTGGACGTCAATGGACATGCCATTATAGCTTTCTTTGATGTATATATATAGATTATCTTATATATTATACTTTTTCTTGCCAATATTTTGGATTTTTTAATATACTTTAAAAAATATTTTAGTTTTTTGCTGCAAATTTAATTTTTAAAAAATTAAAAATTTCGAATTTATTTTATCAGATTAATATTTTATTATATTAATTTGCTTGTTGTAAGATTCTCAAATCATCAACAATTAAAAGTTTATTATCAAATTAAAACTCTTCAATTATGATTATCAAATTAAAAATTTTTAATTATTATATATATATCAAATTCATTATTATATCTTTTTTAAATTAAATATTTTAGATTTATTTTCGCAATTTTTTTCTAAATTTAGAAATTAAATGTTTTGAATTTATTCTTTTAATATATTGAAAAAAATATTGTAGTTTTTTTTGCTGCAAATGTAGTTTTTCAGATATTAAAGTTTTGGAATTTATTTTATTAGGTTAATTTTTTGCAGGATTCTCAAATCATCAATGAATAAAGGTTTATTATCAAATTAAAACTCTTCAATTATCATTATCAAATTTAAACTCTTTAATTATTACCTATATCAAATTCATAATTATCTCTTTTTTAAATAATAGAATATAAATAAAACAAGAGAAGGTGTCAACATGGACGATAAATGGCGAAAGCGAGCCACGTAGGATTTTTTTGTTTATATATATATATATATATATACTAGCTATGACCTTGTGCTTCAAGCACAGGGGTACATTCATAAATTATAAATATTATATTAATAATAAATTGAAATGTTATATCTTAAACGGTCATAATATAGTAAAATAGATATAATACATGTCGCTAACTGAGTAAAAAAATCAAACTATTATAGTATTTGTGATTCAAACATGAGAAATTTTAAAGAATATACATATCATCATGCAAATATATATTTATTTATTTATTTAATTTATTTCATCAGATGATTCTCCTCTGCTTCAATATTTGTTCTTTTCAACACAAATGATTGATCTCTCCAATTAAAGAAAAATATATAAGAATGATAAATTTTTATATAATGAAACATTTGTAAGCAATAACAGTCAAATTTTATATTTATACATTCTTATGCAAAGTTTCTTTGGATGTCACTCGAAATTTTCATCACTTTCCTAATTGTTCTATCCTATTAAACAAAAATGTATAAGAGTATATAAGTTCAATATAATGAAGTATTTCATAGATAGCATTCGAAAGTTAAATTTATGCTGACATAAATTTTCTTAGGATATTACTCGAACATTTCATTAATTTTCTGATTTAATGATTTTTATTTATCAATATATATAACTTCAGGGGCAGGTTGAGAGAATTTTGATGAATTCACTTTTTACTTCATATATCAATAGTTATATTTAACATATAATATTATTAATTTATAATAAATAATATATAACAATAAATATATGGATACGAAACACAGAAGATAACTGTTAATGTTATGCTATTAATAAAATTAAAAGGTGATATTCATAAATAGTCATAATATTACAATATATATAACAATTCACTAACTTATTAAAAAGACAAAACTATCATAGAATTTTTTATTCAAATATAAGAAAGTTTTAATAAATATACATATCATTATGCATAAAAGCATATAAATCTGTTTATCTAATAATTCTCCTTCTGACCAACATTTGTTCTTTTAAATAACAATTGATTTATCCCCCGTATTAAAGAAAAAGATATAAGAATAATAAGTTTAGATGATAAAATATTTATAAGTAACATTCAAATTTTATTGTATACCTTTTAATACAAATTTTTTGTTTGGATATAACTTAAAATTTTTATTACTTTCCTAATTGTTATTCCCTATTAAAGAAAATGTATAAAAGTTCTTATTGTCCCGTACTTAAACAAGAGATTAATATTCGTAAATTATTAAAACTATGTTAAAATAAAAGTTATAACATCATATGCAATGAATGTAATTATAGAATTAAAATATTGTTATATAAAATAAATTTTTTGTATTTTTGTCACTTCTGTAAAAAAGACTTATTAAAAAAAAGCAACCAAAAACATTAGGAAACTTATTTTTAAAAAAATTGAAAAAATATTATTTCATATTCATCTAAAAGAAGAGTGAGTAATGAAAAGATTATATAATTAAAATATCTAATGTTAATAATAATTAAAATATCCTACCTACTGCTCTCCGATCGTAGAAATTAACATATATATGTAACTTTTCTGTGGGATTGTAGCATTCTAAGCATGGTAGTTGGCCTACTATCGCTGGACCGGACGACCCGACGATTTTTCTGTCGCCGGCCTAGGCGATCTGGCATTATTCCAGCAAAAAATTCCTCTTTGAAAAACAATAATTTTTTCAATCCAACAGTTATTTTCAACAGATAAAAATATAAATAAATGAGTAAAAATCGATGTACTAACTTTTTTTTCGAATTACAACGGTCGGATCTTCCTAAATCTGATAAAGTTGAAATTTAAAGTTTTAAAGAGAAGTGAGAGGATTTGTTCAAGAGAGAGAAAATTTATAGTTTAAAATGAAAATTTTGAATTTTTTCGCGCTATATATATTTACGAGTTAAAATTATTAACCCCAAGAAAGAATACCTCTGAACCTTTACTTTAAGATGTATATATATAGAAATTAGAATAAAATAAAATATTTTTGAATTTTAAAAGTCCACCGTGGAATAAGTCTAAAAACTTTACCATAGGTAATTCAAGCAAAAGTATTGATATCCAATAAAATCTTTCAGGAGAAAGTTGTCAAATGATTATCAAAAAAGGAAGTTTTTTGCAATCTGTGTTTGGCTTATATGTTACACTCGAAGTAGGTTTAAACATGACAGAAATTGTGTAAGTATTGGTATTATGATTAGGAATCGCCTTATTTTTCCTCTATTTGTAGAGATGGAATATTCCTGCCTATCTTCTTTCTAGAATAGGTTTTCATTCTGATTTTGCTTTAGAATGGACCAGAGGATCCCTCATGAAGTTTCTAGGCTATTCTATTTTATCTCAATAAAATTTAATTTAATTTTTCCTAAAAGAGAAAGAAAATGTTTTTTTATCATACAAACAAAAAAAGAAAATATGGTTACAAAATGGATATGTGATAGAGATACGAGGAGGAAACCTTTTAAGCAAAACTTTTTTTAAAAATTCAAATCAAAGATGGATTCTAAATAAATTGAATAGAGTAAATATGTTATTAACCATTAATCACATAATGTTTAGATTTATAGGGGAGATAAATAAAGAAAATTGATTGGAGTTGAGTCACAATCACTAAGTATCCCATTCTTTAAATTTGAAATTGAAGATTGATTTTTTTCAAAAAAAAAAAACATTAATTCAATAGTGTAAAATATTCTCAACCAATCATTATATTAAAAATAAATTTAAAAAGTAAAAATTCTAAAAGTTGGGGTTGAAATTTGGAGAACTTAAGGGAGCTTTAGCAAAAAAACATCCTCTTCAATATAATATATATATATATATATACATACACTAGCTTAATGTAAGGGAAAGACTTTATTATGAGAAAAAAAGTTTATTATCATTTAGTTAAAAATATCAAATATAATTATCCGAAAATGTTACAATATTCAAAATATTATTGTTATGAAAGCCGGCACCAAATACAGAACTATTTACTATTACAATGCCCCTATTTACTATTACAGATCATGAATCAAGGAAGTAAAACAGAAAGGCAGAAACACCTATTCTATTACAAAACGGATTTTCTTCATCTTCAACGACTTCCAGAACACGATCGAAGAATAGTAAAGAACAGAAAAACTGTTAGCAGTAAATAACAGAAAGAAAGAGTCGATCTTTACCTCGAGACCCTTCAGGTCTCGGTTAGGGCGCCAGCAGCGGGAGCCGAACGAGCTCTGTGAGTTCGGCTTCAGCATGCGCGACGGAGAATACCCCCGGAGTGCTCTTCCGGTGAAGAACAGCGTGAATCCCTCAGCTAACCGGTGGCCTCAAGAAACGTTTATACCATTGCCTAGGTGATTGTTTAAGTCCGTACAAGGACTTTTTCAATAAACATGCCATGTTTTCCTTACCCTTTTCCTCAAACCTGGTGGTTGACGCATGAAAATAGTCTCTTCAAGTTCCCCATGCAAAAAAACAGTTTTCACATCAAGTTGTTCAAGATCAAGATCTTAAAAGGCAACAATTACAAGTATTACCCTAATTGTTTTATATTTAACAACGGGAGAAAATATTTCATTAAAATCGATGCCCTCAACTTGAGAAAAACCTTTTGCAACTAGCCTGGCCTTGAACCTTGGGGGTTCATTGGCAGATTCTGGCTCTTTGATTTTAAAAATCCAGTTGCAATCAATTAATTTTTGCTTTGAGGGTTTTCGAACAAGAATCCAGGTTTTGTTTTTATGAAGTGATGACATTTCCTCTTCCATAGCATGCAACCACAAAGAATGTTTTGACTCTTTCATGCTTAAAGCTGGTTTTGTTAAAAGCAATTATGATAACTGTTTATATTTCTGTGGTGATAATGTTGAAACTGCTATTTATCTTTTGCTCTATGTGGATGATATGTTAATTGCTTGTAAGCATAGAGATAAGATTACTCGCTTGAAATCCTTGCTGAAATCTGAATTTGATATGAAGGACTTAGGTTCTGCGTCTAGAATCCTTGGGATGAACATTAGTAGGGATAGAGCTGATAGATCCTTATTCATATCCTAGAAATCCTTCTTGCAGAAAATTGTTTCCAAATTTTCAATGCATTTATGCAAACCAGTTTGTACACCACTTGCGAGCCATTTTAAGCTTTCCGAGAAAACTTGCCCCAAAACTGATAGAGAAAAGAATGACATGGCCCACATACCTTATAGAATGGATATAGGATCCGTCATGTATTCTATGATATCCACCCATCCTGATATTGCTTATCCCATAAGCCTTCTTAGCCGATTCATGTCTAACCCGGGTAGGGATCATTGGGTAGCTCTCAAGTGGTTGTTGCGTTATATTAATGGGACTATTGATAGGGGTCTTCTTTATCATAATTGGTCTGATAATTTTGAACTGGTTGAATATGTGGATTCTGACTTTGCAGGTGATAAGGATGGTAGGGAATCTACTTCTTATTTGTTTGCTTTAGCAGGTAATTGCATATTGTGGAAATCACAGTTGCAGCCTGTAGTCGCGTTGTCGACTACGGAGGCTGAATACATTGCTGCCACTGAAACAATTAAGGAAGCCATTTGGCTTCAAGGCTTTCATAACAATTATAAAAAGGCTAAATTAAAGGTTTTGCTTTTGAAAATTCCCCATAAATAATCCAAGCTTTAAAAAAGTAGTCGTGATCTAGGAGAAATATTAAAATGCACATATACAGTTTCAATATTTTTCCCATCATTAATACTTTTCTTTTCCTATCTTAAAAATTAAATAAAAATTTGTAACTAATATCCATTATTATCCATAACCCACCCTTTTTTCCCCTCCCATATTATTCCAAGCTTTTAGAAAATAATCATGATCCATGGAAGATATTAAAATGCACATAATAGTCCCAGTTTTTCTGTTTAAAGTGGAAATGTTTAAAGTGAAAAAAATATAAGCATAAATAATACTTTTCCTTTCATATCCTAAAAATTAAGCAAAATACAACCCTTCCCCCTCCCAGACAAAAAAAAAAACCATATTTCCGCTACCTCCCTACTTCTCCTTCCTAAGCCTAAAAATTAAATAAAAAATTGTAACTAATGTCTCTTCCTATGCACGACCCGTCCTTTCTGGCTCACCCTCCTCCCTAGAAACCCTCTTCTTCAAGCCCGTAATACACCCTCTTTCACCACCAAAAAAAAAAAAAATGTAAACAGTCCAAGAAATAACTAAAATGCCTAAACATTCTGGTGCTTTTTTTAAAGACGGTAAACCACCCTGATCCTTCTGGCCCCCCAGAAAGAATCCTATTCCCACTACCCTCCCTACTTCTCCTTTACTATCCCTTGAAATTATCCCTTGAAATTAAGTAAAAATTTGTAATTAATAACCCTTTATCCCCTTACAATCATATATAGCTCAATTTGGAAATGATATAACACTAAAGAATAATTTAGTTCTAAATATTCATATATCTTTTTATAATCCACATATAATGATACAACAAAACAAAGCCAAGTGAAACAAAAAAAAAGGAAAAAAAGGCGATGAAAGATTTCCTGGCATTCCCACTTTCATCCCCCTTTCACTGCTGCATCTGTCTCTCTGCCAAAACGTAATACAACAAACAAAGCTATATAATAATCAAGTTTTTCCCTTCAAGTATTGAAATTTAAACCATCAAAAATAAAAGTAAAAATCATGCTTCATTGTATAGAGATGAACTACCAATCACGTCTTTAATTTGTTTCTGTTTTACCATCATAAAAAGATGCATTACTCAATTATCAAGATGGACAGCGCAAAGAAACAAAAAAGGAATTACGTTAACGCAATATGTATTTTATAGTTGTAACGATAATGTCACAAAAATACAGATATATGATTTTTATTTTAAAAATGAATTAAACGTCCAAAATACTTCGTGTATTATGTAGGTGTAAGGAATTTTATAAAAAAATTAATAAACTCGTACACAACACACACATAATTTTCCGTAAAAGAACATATTAGCTCTTATTTGTTTGATATCTAATGCATTTAACCATGTTATGAAAAATAATAGTTTTCTATTTAAAAATCTAAAGTATGACATTAAAAAAGTGTTTAATACCTCAAATAGGAAAATAAACACTAATTATGCAAAAAGAATATAATAGTTTACTTTGTTTAGTTATTTTGTTTTGTCTTGGAAAAGGCTATGCAGAAGGCTTTGAAACTTTTCAAACTTAAATAGTTTAACTTTTGAAAAAATAATACATACTTTTCCCTGAAAATCAAAGAATGATATTAAACCCAAAAAATTTAAAAAGATAAATAATAAACTGTGTGTATTTAAATAAGCCCACGCAAATACGAAAGAAAAACTCATTTAAATAATAACTGAAAAAATAATTTTAAAGAAAAGAGGAATAAGAAAAAATTAAAATTTTGAATAGAATTCATATTATCTCTTTCTCTCCCGACTCCTAAAAATTAAAGAAAAAATAAATCCTTTCTCTCTCTCCTCGAATCTCCCTTGTTTTTTTCTTTCATACTCCTACCATCCATGATCCACCCTCTTCCTTTCCCCACCATCGCCCTAGCACCCCAAACAAATCCTCTTCTCTCCATTCACCCCCGACATAAATAAATAAATAAGCCCCCTCTTCCAGGATTTCCTTTTCGCGCCATGTGTACTTGCCTAGACTTGTCTTTTTCACCCTTTTTCTTTCTGGTCAAATATTTGTTCTTGAAAGTATTCGACACTCTTTAAAATAAAAAAATCCAAAGAAACAATTTAAAAATAATGTAATCTTCTAACTAAAAAAAAAGTTTAAAAAAAGGACTGCAATGAAGTACAAAAGTTACATAATTGTACTTTTCTTTAATACTAAGAATATCACTAAAAAGGGAAAAAAAAGAAATATGTAAAGATAAAACTTTTATTTTCTATACCTATTTTCATTTTTTCTCCTCTTTTTCCATAAGAGCTAGATCAAAGGATTATCTAACATTTGTTAATTTACTACTCAATTAACTCATAAATTTGAAAACAATTATCCTCGGCAAAACAATGATGAAAAACTGTGAATTTAATAATTAAAGTTAAAACTTTAAAATAAATACAAAAAATATTAAGTTACAACTGATCAAGTGATTGTAGGCTATTTTTGGTTCATTTTTCACACATTTCATTTTTATCCTCCCAGCCCAATTGTTCCCTATGATGAATTATGCAATGGGCCTCACTAAAAGAACACTAAGTTTAATTTCTTAGGCCAAGATACCAGGCCGGACAAAGCTAAACCGACCCGCCTAAGGTGACTGGTATATATAACCTCTCTTTCCACTTTAGGCTGCCCTAATTTTTAGGACAGCCTCCCACTTTCTATTTTCTCCCCTCTTCCCTTCTTCTTCACTGTCGAGCTTCGGCCCCTCTGCTCTCAAAGAACTCTCTTGTTGCCGTTGCAGTTGTTCGCCGGTACTGTGAGTCAACATCTCTGACTGTGCGTCCGGCTCGTCTGTGTTGAGGAAGAGAGAGAGATAGCTGAAAGAGAAGTAGAGAGAGAGAGAGAGAGGAGAGAGAGAGAGAGATAGCGTGTGTGTGTCTTCATTTGTGAAGCCGTCCCAATTGAGAAACCGTCAGATCGGCCCTTCTGTTGTCGTCTCCAGTGCTGTGGTTGCAACTTTTTGTGCTCCCGCCAGACGTGAAGGAAGCAACTCGCCATCACCGCAACTCACTGTTGCTCTCTACTGCTCGTCTACTGCTACTCAGTTGCTGTCGTAACTCGCCGTGACTGGATCGTCTTCTCCGTGGCTTCAGGTAAGCTCACGGAGCTCCGTTTCTTTTCCCTTTTTCCTAACCTCTCTGTTGCAGGTTTCCGGTGAAGTTTCTGGCACGCACCAGCCAGAGAAAAAGAGGAAGAAGATTTCGAGAAGAAGAAGACCTTGCTTTGAAATAAACTTAGGTTTATTTTTTTGCTTGTCTTCATTTCTATTTTTCGGATTTGTAACAGTAAATGAGAAAGTTGTAATAGTAAATAGAGATTTCAAATCTTCAGATTCGTATAACAGTGGTATCAGAGCCAGAATAGACTTCAACTTTCCAGTGATCTGGTCAGTGGCTGCAATCGGAAGATCTTGGTCAGCTCTAATTTTCGAAATATCTCGAGTTAAGCATTCCAGATTCATGGAGTCCATAGATCTAGCTCAGGGAAGTCTTCTATTACTTTCTTTGTCTTTCTTTATGTTTTAAAGTTTTTATATTTTGTCTGGACATATATTATCATTATTGTGTTGTTGTTGGTATCTTTAGTCACGGATCTAAATTTTTTTGTGATTTCTATTTTTCTTGAGTCCTATTGAGACTCTAAGTATCTGTGTCTTGGTGTTTTTCTCGTTGATTGCAAAAATATTTTTTTTTGTCCGTGGCTGTTGAGATCTGTTGTTGTCTATTTGGGGTCTGTTGCTCAGCCTGTGTTTATTTATTTCTCTGTTAGTTATCTGTTTGTTGTTATTGCTTAGCATGTGCTATTTGTTAATTTACTGTGAGCTTTATTTTTCTATTTGCATATTACCTGTTTTGGCTATATTATTTTTGAAAAATGTCCGGGCTATTTCTGTGCCAAACTTTTTATCTTTTATTTTTCGCACCTCTGATTACTCTTATTTGCCTTTATACATATGTCCACTCCAAAAATTGAAACGGACAAGTTCGATGGAAAATCTGATTTTGTAATGTGGCGTAGAAAAATAAAAGCTGTTTTAGTCCAAAATAAAATTGCACCTGCTATTTGTAGCCCCGAAAAGTATCTGAAATCTTAGAAGGGTGAAATACTTGCTAAAAATCTTGGGGATGCACATAGCTGCCTCACTTTGCATTTATCCGATAACGTTTTAAGAGAAATAGATGAGAAGGACAATGCTTTTGAAATTTGGACAAAACTAGAAAAACTTTATTTGAGAAAGTCCTTGTCAAACAAAATTTATTTGAAAGAACAACTTTTTCGTTTTAAAATTAGCGGGTCAAAATCTCTTTCTGAAAACATTAATGATTTGAACAAGATCGTTTTAGAACTTCAAAATGTTGGTGAGAAGATTTCTGATGAAAACGTTGCTGTTATTTTGTTAAACTCTTTGCTTGAGTCTTTTAATGATATTAAATCTACTATCAAATATGGCAGAGATGATTTGACTCTATCTGTTGTGAAAAACGTTTTGAAATCTAAAGATTTGGATTTGTGAAAACAAAACAAACAGAAAGACCTTTACTTGCGATATAGGATTGACCGGAGTGAATCTTTTAGTCACCGTTCTAAAAGTAAAGAGAGGTCCAAATCTCGAGATAAGAGCAAAGTAAAATGTTTTTACTGCGGCAAAGAATGTCATATGACAAACAAAGGTTTTAAAAGGATCAAAGAAGAAAAACAACGTAAACGAGGTAATGGGGGCGATAAAACTGACAAAACCCATGATGAATCAGATGCTAATTCTATGTATTCTGAGATTTTGTGTGTGTCCCCTTCCCCATCTTCCTCTAAACTTTCTGATGAATAGATCCTTGATTCTGGCTGCACTTTTCACATGACTCCAAACAAGCATTGGTTTTCAGATTTTAAAACCCTTGATCATGGAAAAGTTTTTACGGGAAACAATGAAGTTTGTGACATCAAGGGCATTGGAAATATTTTCATAAAAATGCATGATGGTGTGACTAGAAAACTGACTGAGGTGAGATATGTGGCCGACCTTTGTCAAAATTTAATCTCCCTTGGTATTTTTGATACAAATGGATATTCTTACAAATTTGAAAATGGGGTTTTAAGAGTTTGCAAAGGATCACTAGTCATGCTTAAAGGTTTAATAAAGGATAGCTTATACTCTTTGCTTGGGAAAACTGTTTATGAATCTTCTACATTGATTTAAAAAGTTGCCCCTAAAAGAACTATGTTGTGGCATCGTCGGATTGGCCACATTAGTGAAAAATGTTTGCAATTTTTACACAAACAAAATTTTTTGAATGGTGACAAAATAGATTCTTTAGATTTTTGTGATCATTGTGTTCTTGCCAAACAGCATAAACTCAGTTTTTCCATCGGCATACACAAGTCTACCGCTATTCTTGGTTATGTGCACTGTGATTTATGGGGTTCTGAAAAGGTACCCACTTATGGTGGCAATGGTTATTTCCTTCTATTGTTGATGATTTTTCTAGGCGTGTTTGGGTTTTCCTTTCGAAAACTAAAGACCAAACTTTTGAAAAGATCCATGAGTGGAAATGCTTTGCCGAAAATCAAATTGAAAATAAATTAAAAACAATTAGGAAAAATAACGGTTTGGAGTTTTGCAACAAAAAGTTTAATAATTTGTGTGCTTTGAATGGTATTTTGCATAATAAAACTGTTAGGCATAATCCTCCACAAAATCGTATTGCTGAGAGGATGAACCGAACCATTATGGACAAAGTTAGGTGTCTTATGGTGTCATCCGGCGTTCCTACCTTTTTTAGGAGAAGCTGTAAGTGCTGCAGCTTACCTTATCAATAGGACTCCTTCAACAGCCATAAACTTCATAGAGTTGTGGTCCGGTGAACCACCAAACATATCCAATCTGAGAGTTTTTGGATGTGCTATATTTGCACATCAAAAGGAAGGAAAGTTAGACCCTAGGTCTAAAAAGGGAATGTTCATAGGTTACCCTAGTGGGGTGAAGAGTTATAAAGTTTGGCTCAAAAGTGAGCTAGGAGTGAGGGTTATTGTGAGTAGAGATGTGGTCTTCAACGAGCTTGATATGCCTTGTCTTAAGGCTAAAACCGAACCTGAAAGTTCTACCAACATTCCCACGGTTGGGAATATTCATGTGGAGGTAGACGACACCTCCAGACCCTCACAAGAACACACACATGAACCCGAAACTAGTGAAGAGTCGGATATCCAGGCTAGTGTACCCGAAACTGATATGCTTGAATCAGAAAATTCCGACGATGATGAGGATCATCTGAAGCACAAGAACAAGCTCTTAGAGACTACTAGCTATCCAGAGATAGGGCTAGAAGAGTATCTAGAGAACCCGTTAGATATGGTTATTCATATATTGTTTCTTATGCCTTTGTTGTTGTATCTTGTGTGGAAGAGAAAGAATCTATGTATTTTTTTCATGTTTTAAAGAGTCCTAATTGCTCTTTGTGGATGCATGCTATGAATTAGAAAATATCATCTTTGCATAAGAATGAAACTTGGGTGCTTGTTCCTAGACTACCAAAACAAAAATTGATTAAGTGCAAATATGATTTTCAAAATTAAAGAACCTGAATCTGCTAAAGAACCTCAACGGTTTAAGGCTAGATTAGTCGCAAAAGGTTTTTCTCAAAGTTGAAGGTATTGATTTTAATAAAATCTTTTCGTCGTCAAGTACGAGACAATTAGGATTATGCTTGCTATTGTTGCCTTCTTTGATCTTGAGCTTGAACAATTAGATGTTAAAACTGCTTTTTTGCATGGAGAACTTGAGGAAACCATTTATATGCATCAACCACCCGGTTTTGAGGTAAAAGGTAAGGAACATTTGGCATGTCACTTGAAGAAGTCCTTGTACGGACTTAAGCAAATCGCCACGATAGTGGTATAAGAGGTTTGATTCATTTATACTTAAATTTGGTTTTGTTAAGAGCAATTATGATAGTTACGTGTACTTTTGTGGTGATCATGTTGATAATACTGTTTATTTGTTGCTTTATGTTGATGATATGTTGATTGCATGCAAACATAGAGATAAAATTGCACATTTGAAATATTTGTTGAAGTTAGAGTTTGATATGACAGATTTAGGATCTGCCCATAAAATCCTCGGCATAAACATACATAGGGATAGGGTTGAACGCTCTTTGTTTATATCCCAGAAATCCTTCTGGTAGAAAATTATTTCAAAATTTTTTATGCATTTGCACAAACAAGTTTCTACCCCTCTCCGAGCCAATTTCAGCTTTCCTCAAAATCCTGTCCCAAAACTGAAAATGAGAAGAAATACATGGCAAACATCCCTTATAGAATGTCTATAGGATCCGTCATGTATTCCATGATTTTCACCCGACCTAATATAGCTTATTCCATGAGCCTTTTGAGTCATTTTATGTCTAATCCGGGCAGGGATCATTGGGCTGCTCTCAAGTAGTTGTTGAGGTACATTAATGGGACGATTGATCGGGGTTTGCATTAGCGTAACTGGAATAAAAAGTTTGAACTGGCTAGTTATGTGGATTCTGACTTTGCAGGTGACAAAGATTGTAGAAAATCTACCACATCTTATTTCTTTACCCTTGAGGGTAATTGTATTTCATGGAAATCGCAGCTGCAGCCTGTAGTCGTACTTTTGACTACGGAGGCTGAATACATCGCTGCCACAGAGGCAAATAAGGAAGCTATTTGGCTTAAAGGGCCTTTATCTGAATTGCATCTTTTACATTCCAAAGCAACTATTTTTACTAATAGTCAAAGTTATTTTTATTTGTGTAAAAATTCTGTCTATCATGAAAGAACTAAACACATAGATGTTAAGCATCATTTCATTAGAGAAAAGGTTTCAAATGGTCTAGTTAATATAGAGAAAGTTAGTACTGATGATAATCCTGCTAATTTGGGTACTAAAATTGTGACAACTGACAAGTTTGCTTTGTGTAGGGATCTCACTAAAACACATATAAGTTTGTCCTGGCTGGGAAGTCATGAAAATATGTTCAAGGTGGAGTTTGTAGGCCATTTTTAGCCTATTTTTCACACATTTTATTTTTATCCTCCTAGCCAAATTCTTCCCTATGATGCATTATGGACTGGGCCTCACTAAAAGAAGATTGAGTTTAATTTCTTGGGCCAAGATGCCAAACTGAGCCGAGCTGAACCGACCCGACCAAGGTGACTGGTCTATATAACCTCTCTTTGCTCTTTGGAGTGCCTTAATTTTTAGGACAGCCTCCCACTTTTTATTTTCTCCCCTCTTCCCTTCTTCACTGTCGAGCTTCGGCCTCTCTGCTCTCAAGGAACTCTCTTGCTGCCGTTGTAGCTGTTCCCCGATGCCGTGATTCGATATCTCCGACTGCGCGTCTGGCTTGTCTGTGTTGAGGAGGAGAGAGAGAGAGAGAGAGCTGAAACAGAAGTAGAGAGAGAGAGAGAGAGAGTTTGTGTCTTCGTTTGTGAGGCCGTCTAAGCTGAGGGATCGTCAAATCGGCCCTTCTGTTGCCGTCTCAGGTGCGCTGATTGCAGCCTTTTGTGCTTCCACCAGACGTGAAAGAAGCAGCTTGCCATTGCCGCAGCTCGTCGTTGCTCGCTGCTGCTCATCGATTGCTACTCGGTTGCTGCCACAACTCGCCGTCGTTGGATCGTCTTCTCCGCGGTTTCAAGTAAGCTCACGGAGCTCCGTTTTTTTTTTTTCCTTTTTTTGGTGAAGTCTCCAGCGCACTCCAGCCAGAGAAGAAGAGGAAGAAGATTCCGAGAAGAAGAAGACTTTGCTTTGTAATAGACTTAGGTTTATTTTTCAGCTTGTCTTCATTTCTACTTTTCGAATGTGTAATGGTAAATAGGAAAGTTATAATAGTAAATAGAGATTTCGGATCTTCAGATCCGTACAATAGTGATTATCTTCCCAGTTCATCATACCATGGATGGAGCATAAAAAAAGCTAGAAAATTTTAGAACATAAAGAAGATAAAAACAGAGCGGCTAAATTTTTGTACTAATTAAATTTTAATTATTATGACTCCGTTAAGGTTAAATAATTAACTTATTAGATAAATTTTAACAACTTGTTATTTAAAAAAGAACAAACAAAAAGTTTCAGCCATCCATTTTTTGATGATTTTTATACCCATTTTAAGCATTTATATGAATATCAACACGTTATAGCTGCAGCAGTATTCATAATGTATAAAAAGAAATGGAAAATTAATATTTCATGCGGAGAGAAGAAAATGAATTATTAGAGAATTATAGTCCCAGATAGTTTTAGCAAAATTTTCTATTTTAGAACAACAAATATTTTACTATTAATTATACATAACAAAAATAAAAAGTCTATAAATACATAAAAAGGAAGATAAAAGCATACTAGCAATGGGAAAATATAAAACTGGAATCATCGGGGAGGGAAGTGAGCAAACTTATGATTATATAAAAAACTTAGAAACAAAAAAGAAACTTACTCCAAGATGAAAAGACTTTTTGGTAGTATAATTAAAGCATATAACATAGTGAAAAATATGTTGAAATAAAAAATAAGAAACTAAACAAAGATAAATTTACTCTTGAATAAGATGCTCTAAAATATGTTAATATGTCCTGGAAAGACTTTTTGTTTTTCAGTCATATAATTAAAGAAAATATAACATAATAAAAAATATGTTGACATAAAAAATTAGAAACCATAAAGCATTAGTCTGCTGCCAATTCTTGTTCAAAAAAGAGAAAAAAGTGTGGTGCCAATTCTTTATGCCAAATCAAAACTTGGGAAAAGGTATTTTTTTTTTTAATTGGGAAAAAAGCAGTTCATGGAAAGAGAATTTCACCTTTGATCCGTAAATTTCTACATTAGAACTAACTATAAAAAATACATGAACATGGAGAAAACATACTTAGTTGATTAAATATTATCTTCGGAGTTGAAGAACTCACCATCTACAACAATTGAAATAGAGAAGAAAGAAACAAATATGCAAAATGTAAGTATGAACGAATATATATGATGCTTATATTCATCTTCCAACGATTATTTGCACCAAGATCAACAATATATCTTCTTCTTGAAAGAAAGACAATTTTTTTATCTCATGACTTACTAATTGATGATTAAATAATCACTTTTTATTTGTCTAAAAATTCAAGAGATCAGAGAAAGTGATAAACATACTAAAATCGAAACTAATTTTTACCTTCTTCTTTGATAGCTTCCATAATCGAGATTGCAAATTCATGCTGCAGGAAAAAAGGAAAAAAATTAAAAGAATGAAGGATAGGGCAGAAAGAAAAGGGAGATACTAACCTCTTGGATGGACAGAGAATGGAAAAAAATATAATCTAATGAGGATGTGTAGTTGTGTGGTTAATATGAATTGTAGTAGTTTACTGATATAGAAATAAGTTTGATCGTGTGTGATCATGGTTGAGTGGAGGAAGAGGTAGGAAAGTTTAAATTTCAAAAGAACTGCTATTGGATGGTATCTTAATTTTTAAATAAAAAAAATGAAAATTGAGAAAATTAGATATCAAGAAAGGAGGGTTTTAAAGGAGGGAGAATCTCCCTCCTTCTGCAATATTATATATAGAGAGAGGTTTATATATGTTTTGAGAACTATAGTAAATACAATATAGTTAGCTTTTATGTACTTAAAAAAACACTTGTTTATGAATACCTAATAAATCCCATTACTATATATATACTTCTGCTTCAATCTAAATCAAATGCATCACTAGTCTAATAATAACAAATAATCTTCTGCAAAATCTCAATTTTGCGCCCATAACTCAAGCAAAATTGAGCTATCAATATTACGGTAAAATGCTAAAAGTTGATAGTTTTTTACTTCGAGTGTTAAAATTAAAAAAAAAATGTGAAAGTTTAAGGATGTATCACACTTTTTACCCATTAACATTATGGTAAATAATTTGATATGCACATGGAGAAGCCCGCGGCTTATTTGTTGGTCCAAAAAAGAGATTATATATTAACTAATGATTTCTAATTTAATGTTTCATAAGAGCACATTTGATATATTGGAATGATATGAAACAGAATTCATTACTATCGGAATAGATGGAATCCTCTCCATTTCAGTGTTTGAAAGGAAAAAGTAGAATGCAATGATAATTCATTTTCTTTATTTAGAAAAATTATTATTTTATGTTAGAATGAAATGAAATTATATATAATATGACCTAAATGCCCTTCTATTATAAAATGTATTTTTCATACACTAACACACATTAAAACTCCAAAAAAATAAAATAAAATCTTTTATTGAATATTCATATATAAGATTAAAATAGTCATAAAATAACTCATTTTAAATATCAAAATAAAATAAATTACTATATACAAAAATTAATTGAATGTAACATTTTTAATATATTGAGGGTATAATAGTCCAATATTTTTAAAAATGATTCTCACTTCTCCTAGAAAGACCTTTCTATAGATTTTAGTGTGCAAATGCCTTTCCAGTTTCATCCTGGAAGAAGCTTTCCCGTGAAAAGGTTATTCTTATTTCTCATTTCATTATCAAATACTTGAATGGAAAGAAAAGTTGGAAAAGTCATTCTATTCCATCCCATTCCAGTGTAACGTTAGAGTATTCAAACAAAGATGTATTGAAAAAGTTGTGTAAATTTGAGATGCTAGAAAAATTTAGGGACCAAATACTAATTTATTCATCTTTTTGCCTAAATCCCTGAAAATATTTGGTTCAATACTCAGTGGCCTCTTTGGGAGGATGTTGGGATGTTTAGGTCATTTCAAAATTTCGGTCAAATCTACTCACTTACAAGACTTGTCTAATTACTAGGGTTTTCATGAGAGGTTGGTTTCCAATAAATCTCTCATTTGTTCTTGTAATGCACAAATTTTTTGACTAATTACTAGGGTTTTCATGAGAGGTTGGTTTCCAATAAATCTCTCATTTGTTCTTGTAATGCACAAATGTTTTAATAATTCAGTATCTAAGAGTTATCGACTAATTCAAAAGGCATTACAAGATAAAGAAAAAATAACAATCGCTCTATCAGTCGCAAAACGGTCACTATTATGCAAATTGAGATCACTTTGTGATTGAAATGAGTTGTCGCTATTTCGTGGCCACAAAAACGAATGTTTGCAACCGACATCGATTGCTAACATGTCTTTGAGAGAAGGAAGTTTGTGACCGATAGGCAACTGACTTTTTCGGTCACAAAGTTTTGGCGTCAAATTAGATTCTCATCAAATTAGTTTTGGCGCCAAATTTACGATCATTTTCCTGTTGAAATTGGTCGCAAAAATATTTTTTTAAAAATGTAGTTTGCGACTCCCATTCGGTTGCTAGGCGGTTGCAATTGTCTTTATTTTTAAATAATATTTTTAAAAATACAAAAAATCCCCTAAAAATCAACAAAAACCAAACAAGCAGTAATATGGTTCAAAATCAAAATACAAAAAACACCTTAAAAATCAAAATCAACCATAAAAATCTTAATATATTCACATAAACAAACAGTAATATACAATAGTCATAATAAAAGATAACATTTGAACATACATACGAGTACAACATTGAAATATAAAATAAAAGTATCTAACTAGGAGAAGCATCATCACCGTCCTCCTTGTCCTCTTACACATCTTTCTGCCTCGGCTTACCGGCTATCCGCCATTCTGCAGGCGGATGGAGATCAATAGGTGGTATGTCCTCAAACTGATATCCCATATTGGTGAACTGTCGAGCAGTCTACTCATTGATGATATGCGTTCTGTATGCAATCTTTTCACTCCCACTCCCGACTTACCTCTTGCATGCTCTCAGAGATGATGCGGCCAGTGACCTTCGTAATCTATATATGGATATCTTCCGAAATGAGAGCCGGACTCCAGCTGCAACTCGAGCCTCAGCCCTCATACGAGCTGACCCTACGGTCCTGAACCTATAGGCGTACCCCTTCTTCATCCCTATCTTGACCTTAAGCATCAGCTCTGTGTCTTTGGTCATAGGAGCGCTAATCAAAGATTAATGCTCCTCCTCCTTCTTTTGTTGAGATTTAAGAAAATATGTTAAATCGACATTTGTGAAGTAACCAACGAGTTTATTTATGATATTCATAATAATTGAGACGAAAAACTTACCCAAAACTTAGTAAAGTTTTCATCGACGAACTGACCAACTTTCTCCTGTCCTTCCCAATGTTTGTGAAGCTTTTGGTAAACCTTATCTAATAAGTAAGCATCACCAAGCTTCTTGCAATGCAACATTATATGAAGTTAATTAAAAATATTATAATTTATAAAAAAAAATAAAATACATGAATATATTAATTCATTTTACCTTGTGAGCATCCCACTCAATAAACGATTGGGAACCACCTGTATGCTTCCCGGGACCTCAGCCACCTTCCCCCTCTTTCCTATTCTTTTGCTCCGTCTCAGTATAACATGTCCTTGTACCGCCTTACCCTTTTCTTCTCAACCCCCTCTCTCGCGAACTTAGTGAGGGCTAGGTTTCATTGGAAATATTGCTGCACATTTTCACATACAATTTAAATGACAATACAAAAATGAAAACTTTAGAATTATAAACGTTTAAAAAATTACGGTACCCCAAACTCTTCAAACCACATATCTCGAACGCGCTGCGAGATCATACTCCAACTCTCGTATGGCTCATCAAAACGAGACTGTACAATAAAGGTCCATCTACCTGCCACCTGTGACGACTCGGCAGAACTAAAAGTTAAAGTTATCAAAGTTATATTAAACTTCAAGTTATTAAAGTATGACAGTTATTAAAGTTAAAGTTATGAAAGTTAGAGTTAAAGTTTTCAAATTTATGAAAGTTATGAAGTTAGAGTTATAAAAGTTACTTACCCTCCAAGAATAAGATGCAAGCATTTGCGGGGATCTCCAGGATGCTGCCATGGCTCGAGTGGCTCGGGTGAAGATAGACGTGAAGGGCCAACCTGTTAAGTGCCCGCCTCAAACTCAGATGACGAAGGCTGACGAGCTGCATACTAAGAAGCTAAAGGCTGATGAGCCTGTGTACATACTGAGATACCAAAGGCTGACGGACTGACATTGAAGGGCAGACCAAAGGAGGGGCGAGGATGGCTGTGTCGTGGGTACAGGGGGGCAGCGATGGTTGCACCTCCGTCGTAGCATCAGGATAGGCAGATGGAGTTGGTATAAAAACATCTCAAGTCGGAGGAGGGGTTACCTCAGCATCTCCAAATTGCTGCGTATCTAATGCCAAAGCTCTCTCAGAATCGTCGAGTACATCCTTTTTATCCTGCACTATATCTGCAATTACAAAGAATTATGAAAAGTTAGTAATGCATTCCAAAACTTTAACTTTAATAACTTTAACATTCAAAAATTTCACTTTAATAACTTTAATAACTTTCGTATAAATTAGCAATGAAATGAATGTAATTATATACATAAATATGGGAAACACGATATATGATGAACATAATATATATAACTACGAGTCAGAATAGTCTTCTTCTTCTTCACTATCTTCGTCTTTGGACTCCCATTACTACCTCGTCGTTCATATAATAATCATTATTTGTATTATCTTTAAGTTCTCCAAGAATGTCTACTTTATCAATCGTGCCTGTCTCATGAGCGCCAGTTTCGATATCTTCAATTTCACGATCTACAATCGAAGTCTCGGCGATGTCTACATTCTTTTGGAATGCAACATCAACTACATGCACATCAAAGACACGAGGTCTAGATTTCATTACTACTCACTAACCACTCCTTTATTTTTTTGCATCAGTGTACGTGATGTAAGATACTTGTTCCGCTTGGTGAGTAAAAACAAATAGATTGTACTTGTCGTACCATTTTTTAGAATGAATCTGAATATTTTATATTTTGGATTCTTCTTTAAACGTCGACCTGAAGAATCAAATCAATCACACTTAAAAAGTGTATCTGTCTAAATAGGTGTACACAGAAGCTCAACCACGATGAAATCCATTAAAATCCCATAGTAGTCTCACTTGACTCGTACACCATAATTAGAAGTGGAGTTTCCATTGTCAAGATCTTGTGTAGTAAATCTAAATATGTTGACGATATAACTGCTATAAATTTTCACGTATCTCCCAGGACCCCATGAAAGATTTCTAAGTGTCTTTTGGCTACTATCCATATTATGTGAATCAGTTTTATACCCTTTCCACAATGGTGCTTCAACAGCTTTTAACATATCATAAAACTTATGTGCCTCTGGGTTAGGTGCTTCTTTATAAGTATACTTAACAAACTCAGGGTCAAAGCTTGGTCCGGCAGCATCAAATATAATTTCATGAATCGTATTACTTTCTTCAACAATTGTTGAAATTGTTTCCCTTCCACTACTCATGTACGTTCGCACATTTATTCCCCCAAAAGCCTCTCCATGACATGTCCAACTATGATAATCAGGCGTAAAATCCCAGTTAAAAAGATGCAACTTCATTTCTACCACCGTGGTTAACTTTCTATTTTTGCACTTCAAGCATGGGCACCTTATCTCATTTACCGTGCCATGATTTATTGAAAGTTATCAGTCTACATACCCCATTCACAAATTCACAACTAATTCTCCTAATCTTGGGCACACATCTGTTATATTTGCGCGGTGGTTAACTTCATTTCTACTACGGTAGTTAAATTTCTGTTTTTGTACTTCACAGACAGGTACCTTATCTCATCAATCATGCCATAATTTTTTAAAAGGCACCAGTCTACAAATCGATGTACTCTATTCAGAAATTCACAACAAGTCCCCTAACCCCGGGTGCACATTTTGTATACATCCAACTTTTGTCTGTCTCCATAAATTTTCTATATTCAAAGGAATAGAATGTTACAATTAATCTTATTCACAACAATTAAATTAAGAAGAATTTAACTTTAAGAAGAAAAAGAAGAAGTAATTATAATAGGAGAAAAAGATGAAGAAGAAGAAGCAACTAAGCCCCATTTTACTTCTAAAAGTAAACTCCTTAGGTTTACGTTTTACTTTTATAAGAAGAAGTCATTTTTTCTGATAAATTGGAAATGAAGTAATAGTTGGAAATAAACGAAAACAATATATAGGAGTAAAAACTCCTAACATTAGTTTAAGTTCGTTTCTTTTTTAAAATTATTCCTTGTAATCAAGGACTAAGAAGTATGTTTGTCAAAATAGTTTATGAAAAGTAAATTATAAACAGTTTATTACTCAATTAAAAATATAAATTATAAAAGTAATGTTGTATAAAAAATATATTAAAAAGTGTATAAGACAATTCTAATTGATAAAATGGTAACTAAAGATTTAATAATGTAATGATCAACTAATTAAATACAGAAGAACTTTTCCTCTATAAATCTACACAATTAAACAATATATATATATATATCACATATAAAACATCATGATACTTTGGCCATCTAGCCAAATAAGTAAAATAATCTAGAAATGAATGACATCCAATTTTGAAGCAAAATATAACCAAAAAGTTTATAGAGTCTAACTGCGACTGCTCCTCAACAAAAACTAAAACAAAGTTATAAGCTGTAATAAAAAAAGAAAGCATTAGATATTTATTATCAACGATCTTTTCCAAATGTTCATTAAGCTGAAACAAAAAGAGAAAGCATTAGATATTTATTATCAACGATCTTTTCCAAATGTTCATTGAGCTGAAATAAAAAGAGAAAGCATTGGATGAATCTAATTATTCATATGAAATTCAATGTTTGACCACTCTTAAGGTAACTTCTTTTTTAATTTTTTTTCTTCCTTTTGCCCTTTTCTTCTTTTTGTAATGAGAAGACCACTAAAAGACACTCTATAATGTTCTATAGAGTATGACCAGATCCTTCATCTCTAGAAACCCAAAAATAAAACTAAAAGTTCAAAATCAAAAGAAACCTTCTACAAAGCTTCGAGATAGAATGCGTCAAACTAGAAATTGGAGCGAAAAATGACAATTCAACTGCTTGGCAAGAAAGGAGTTCAAAGTAATCTGAAGAACTCCATAGACAGATGGGAGTTTTTCTGATAAAAAGCTCTTTTGTGACTTGAAGAAGACAAAAGAGTTATAATACAGAACCAAGAAGATTACAAAATGTCACGATACGATCAGTAAAAAATTGATGAGCAAACCATCAAAGATTGGAGCAGTTGTGAGGGCTTCAATTCAAATTCTTAGCAAAATAATAATAACAATAATAATGGTCTCACCTTTCGCTGTTCCAACAGCTTGAGGGAAACAGCAGCCGTGGCAGCAAGCTCGCAAAGAGAGGAGAGAAGAGAGAGAAGAGAGAGAAGAGAAGATGGAGAGAGGAGAAGGGAGGAAGAAATGGGAGCAACAGCCAGCGGTAAAAGGCATCGGTGGCTGGAGGTGGTCGCAGATGGTCGAAGGAGAGAAGAGAGAAAAGTGAGGAAATTGAATTGAGGAAAATGAATGAGGGAAGGGTTGCAGGTGGTATAATTTAGTCATTTTGCCACCGTGACTAGCGACAAAACATCGGTTATAATGTTTAAAAAGTTTGCAACTGTCCAAATCGATCAGTTATCCATTGCTATTTTGTAAAACGTAGCAACTGAGTCACATCAGTCGCTGATCTGGTTGCTAAATTCAAAACAGTCTCCAACGGTCACAAAGGTGTCACTAAATTTGCCACAGATGCAGGCGGTCTCTATTTCAGTGCTTTTTGTAGTGAGGGATCGGAGCGCACAAGGCCCCCCAAACAACAAAACAAGGGTTGTCATGTGGCATTAAACTACTCTTTGTGTAACTCGAACTCAGGACCTCTCACTTAGCATCGCAAGTGAAGATACCTAAATGAGGTAGGTCACGCCATCAGACCACACCTCTTATCTGTAATGCACATAAGGCGGGAAATCTCATTATTAGGGTTATTTCTTCTTTACCCTCTTTCTTCAATTCTTTTAGCTAGGTTTGATCACTCTCTAAATGGATTTTTTATTGGATTATTAAATGATCCTAAATCATATTCCTCCAGTTTCATATTAGTTTGAATATTTTTTTATTTTAAAATATTTATCACTTTAATACATCAAGAGAGTATGAAATGGAATTTTTATATATACACCTTTATTTAGTATTATGGGAATGATATAGTATAATAAATGCTAATAAACAATTTAAATAAACTTATATTCTCAACGAATTATAATTTAGTCTATTTAACTTCAAATTAAGACAACCTAATTATTTTCTTAATAGGTGTCATTTCTTAACGTGAAAGATAATATGAAATGGGGAGTAATTAACTCCAATCAATACTCATTTTAAAGGTTTTGTTGTTTTCTTCCTAAGAGATTGTGTAATAATGATAAAGGATTGTGGCATGACTTCAACGAATGAGATCCTTATTGAAGAAATAAGTTTAGGGTTAACACTCCCTTTAGTCTGAAATATAAGTTCTTTTGGACTTGTGCACAAGATTAAGGGTTTTGAAAATAAGATAATTTTTTTTAATTATAATACCCCTTTTATCCTTTATAAACGAGGAAAGAGATATATAGTAGAAGTGAAGTAAATGAATCAAAAGATGTGTAAAAATGAAACAAGTTCAATAAATTTTTATTGAAAGTTGTAAAAATCTTTATATTTTTTACCATTCTTAATGGATCTAAAACTCCTTATATTTCTAACAGGGAAAGTAACATTTTTTCTCCTTAGATTTATCCCAACTATAATTTTATTCATGTATTTTGTATAAATTACAAATACATATTTATCGTTTATATGTCTATAACTTATTAGTCTCTACTACTTCCTTTGGTCAGAAATATAAGGGGTTTTAGACTTATTCAATTAAGGGTATTGAAAACGAGGGAAGTTTTGAAACAAAATACCCTCTACACCCTTAATAAATAAGGAGAGAGATAGATAAAAATGGGTGGATAAATGATAAAGAGATGGGAAAAGATGGAAAAAAATACAATAAACACTTATTGAAAAGTGTAAAAAGACTTCAATTGACCATCCTCAAACACCTTAAAACTTCTTATATTTTTTACCGTAGGGGGTACTCATTTTAGTAAAATAAAAATTTATCTGAAAATAATGATTTAGCAGTAAAAAATCTAAAGTTTTCTAAAATATCATTTCAGTTGTCTAATTTTTATTTACTACCATTTATTAATTAAGACAATTATACCCTTCTAAAATATTTCTTTATAGTCTTTTTCTATAATAAAGAATATTTTTCTCTTAATATCTAATATTAAACTAGAGGTTAACTCAAGAAATTATAATTTTAGAAGATTTTGGACTTTTTATTACAAAATTATTATTTTTATAAATTTTTTTAAACTGAAATTAGTTGTATAGGGAATTAATTGTTTATGTATATATATACACACGATAAGGATATATTTGTTATTCATATAAAATAGAGGGACGAAATAATAAATTATATAAGTATTTAATCCATAAGTTTAATGATAAATCCTAATTAACTCACATCACTTGCGGAATAGAATATGTATTTTAGAGTTACAATTCTAGGGACATGACGTTCTCTAACGCAATGTATAAAATTTTTAGGAATAGTTTTGATAATTGTTGATAATATTTCTTTTGTTTATTTGCTCTAAAATATTCATTTTCTTTTTTTAAAAAAAAATTCCCCCATCACAACCCTTGAATTTTGCTGCTGAATAGGTCATACTTAAGGCCATGCCAAGCAGATTATTTCTCGACTTCTCTTCATAGAAACTTTACAAATTTCCAAGAAGAAAAAGCACATTAGTGGGGAGCACACGTAACCAATTGATAGTCTTTTCCTCCGAAAGTGAAATGAAGCATTACCATATTAGACTAAAAATAAAGATTATGCACATAATGAGAAACTATTAAAATTTAACGTGAAAATAAAATTTTATTTTCTCTCTCTTTTTTAATATTTTTTTAAAAATTTTTTAAATTATTTACTTTGAAAGTTCGTAGGGAGATGTATACGAGTAATTTTAAAAATTATAAAAAAAATATTGATTTAAAGATAAAAACATTTCGAAATGAAAAAAAAACAAATTTTGCATGAATTTTTTCTAAACCAACAAAATTCTAGAATTTCGCATGAGTGGGGAATTTTGCTGGATCAGGCAAAATTCTTGGAGAACTACAGGTTTGGACAATTTTGGAGTTTTTTTTTTATTTTTTTAACCAAAAAAAAAAAGAAGGAATTGGGCCAGGGCTTGTTATTTTGTGTGTTTTACTTTTTTTTTTTTTAATTTTTGTAATAATCTTCGCAATCATTCATGTGTACCTTCTTATGATTTTCAAAGTGAAGAATTGAAGATATTTTTTAAAGAGAAGATAAAGACATAGAGGTAGAGAGAGAAAGTGAAAGTGAAAAAGAAATTATTTTCGCGCGCTAAATTCTCGAGTTGGTCTTACTATCCCCTTATTAAAAAGGTTAAATATGAAGGCCTTTTTTCTGTCAAAAATAAAAAAAGATTAATGCGTCGGAATTTGGTAATAAAAAATATGTAAGTCTCATTTCACTTACGAGCAAGGTTAAAAAAGACATTACACTTATTCAGCTCATCATCTTTCTATTAAACATAACAATGGGGTCTAATTGAATACTTAAACAGTTTTGGGGTTTATAAAAAATTTTGTCCAAATGTGAATGAAAAACAAGTCGAAAGCTCAAGAATATTTCAGATATTCAATCAGGTATCATTTGATTGTCAAGATAGTAAATTGATATTCGAAATCTAATTCCTAGTAAAATAGATCTTAGTAATATAATTTCTAATAGATTACATTCTTATGTTTGGAAGTTTCAAAATAATGTTAAGAAAAATAATGTAAAGTTTGTTATTTATTTTGTTTTAATATAAAAAATAAATTTTAATTTTAATAAAATTAAATATCTCATATGCTATTGTACATTTTAATTTTTGAAAAACATATTATAAGTTTAAATCATATAAATATAAGGGTTTTAATTATATTTATACATTATTTCATTAAATTGATACCCTTTTATATTAATAAAAAATTAATATTCAAACATATTATTTTATTTCCTATTTATATTATTTTGTTGGGATTAGGAAAAAAGAATATTAATAAAAACTTAATATTCGACCATATTATTTTATTTTATCTATCTATATTATTTTGTTGAGATTAGGAAAAAAAATATTTAAAGAGTTATGAGTATAAATAAGCCAATAAGAAATTGATAAATATGTACCTTATTATTTAAAAGATGTATTTTATTAATTTTTTATTCAAAATCCTTGGAAAAAGGAATCACAATACCACCTCCAACCAAGAATTCTCTTTCCCAAGATTGTGCATTTATTTTTCCAGATCCTAGGAATCATATTACTTTCTCATCATACAAACATTAAACCAAATATATGGATTTAAAAATAAGGAGAGTGATTATTTTCCTTAAACCACTTTCTTGGTCAATCAAACGAGGCCGGATAAATTTTCTCTAAATTTGGAGGAAAATTTTCAAGTATTTAGAGAAAATTTCACATGAACTACAAGAATATTTCATCAAATATTCAATTTGACCTATTATTTTGTTTAATAGAGTGATAGTGAGTTGAGTAAGTAAACTGTCTTTTTTTAACATGATTTATTAATCATATGATGTTCAAATATTTTTTATTGCTAGACTTCCCTGTAAAATTGGTGGCGATGACTAAAACCTTTTGAAAAGAGACGTTCAATATCTAAAAATAATGAAAAAAATTAAGTAATAAGTTAACACTAAAAAATATTTCAAGAACTAGTATTACCAATTTCTCCATTTAATATTGTATTTTGCACTCAAATTTGTACCGTGCATTCATTGAAATAATACACTAATTAACATACACGGCTTCCATTCTCAAATATTAGTACTATATACTCCTTCATCTTCTAAACGTTGGTCTAAAAATGAAAGAAGTAGCATTTAATTTTTATCCCCTCAAAAAATTATTAAGTATAACACTGAATTTGTCTATATATCAATACAAGAATAGTTAAACTAACCTTACTCATTAAAACCCTCACTTTATTTGTATATCAATATTAATGTTTTTATTACAATTAGGAGCCATCAGCCATTAGCCATTGCTAAAAATTCCACATAAACTAATTAAACAATAACTAAACTACTTATAAAGTTTAGGCAATCTTTTTGAGATATCTTTTGAGGTGAGTGGACCCAAACTTAAATTTTAACATTGTATCAGAGCTAAATTGTTGGGTCACTCGTTTATGATGTCCTATGAAACTTCACACTCTTTGACTAGTCCTGAACGTGAGGAAAATTTATAAAGGTATATTTATAAAACTTTTATTTAATACTCCCTTAATTTATAAATAATTATTAACAGCATTAGTCTTTCCCTTAAAAACAAATTTTGAACAATATTAAATTGTGGATATTTATAAGTTTTTTTATAATAGTAAAAATATTTTAATTTATCATTAATGCATTATTATAATCTCTGTTTTTTTAACCACATATAGCAATAGCAAGGCTTCTTTTTACTGGTAATGTATATAATGAAAAATCATTAAATAGTTTATTTTTATGTATAATTGATTCTCCTTTAATACCACTATAAATTTCTAAAGAATAATGTGAAGTAGCTTAATTTTTCCCCTTCTGCTGAATAATACAATAAAGAATTAGGGAGCCTACATTACAATTTACATCAAATTGTGCAAATTATATTGTACATTCCAGGTATATTATGCTACGTAGACTTTGGGGTAAAACGAAGTCATTCTATTTATATTGTTAAAGATGTAGAAATTAGTTGAGTGTTTTAATTCACGTTCACCTCTCTCATTCTCTGATGTCCACAGTGTCGCTTGTCTTTTTTCTTTCTTCCTTTCTTATTCATCCTATTTTTTCTACCAGAGTTTTTCAGAGATCCATAATCAAATTATCATTGCCTATTTTTTTTTCCCAAGCAATGATTTTCACGGTTGTAGTAATGACATTCTAAGGCACCGTAATGAGTTCTAATGAAGTAACAATGTCAGTTTCTACACTACAAGAAAAAGAAGGAATAACGACGGTAGTTTGTGACCACTTGTGTCGATCCACAATTAGTGATAGCTTTGTGATCGATACAATCGGTTGCAAACTTAGTGACTAGTTTAGCGATCGATGTGACAATCAGTTGTTAAGTTTTATAAAATAGCAACGAGTCCCCGACTAATTTTGAAGGTCGCAAACTTTAAACATCACGACCGATATGAAATCGTTAGTTAGTGGCAAGATGACCTAAATTAGGTCACCCGCGAACCCTTCCCTCCTTCATTTTCCTCAATTCAATTTTCCTCACGTTTCTCTCTTCTCCCCTATGACCACCCCCAACCACCGACACCTTTTTACCAGCTACGAGCATTGCTTCCATCTCCTCCTTCTCCTCCCTCCAATTTCCTCTTCTTCATCTTCTCTGCTCTCTCTGGTTTCCTCCTATCTCCTCTCTCACCCATGTATAATAATTGCTGCTCCTTCGCTATCGGAAAGGACCTCTTCCCTCAAGTAACCAAAATAGTGAAAGGTGAGACTTTTTTTTTTTTTTTTGGCTAATGCATTTGATTGAAGCCCTCAAATGCTTTCTCTCTAAATCTGATTTGAGTAACATGAAATATTTGTTTGTAATGAGAAAGTAGAAATATTTCTATTTATCTATATTTGTCTTGTGCTCTCTTCAAATATGATTTGTTTAAAGCCTTAATAAAGTAATTGGATGCTTCAATTTGGAAATTTTCAAGTGCTCACTGCTTGTTTGGTAGCATCTCCTGAAAGTTTTCAGTGGGGCAAACAATCGTTTTTGTATTGATATAATGAATTAGTACATCTTTGTTCCAAAAACCTCTAACTTAGCTACCAATAAAGAAATAGAATACAACTAGAAAACTAAATCAAGTACAGGAATATACTCCTAAAAGTAATATAATTATACAAGATTTAGGATTAAAAATATAGAAACATCCCATAACGGTATAACTTTGCATAATTCTTGTATAATCCGCAATACTCCCCCTCAAGTTGGAGTTAGATGATGAAAGTGAGTAGGGTGAATGGCTTTAGTGAGAACGTCGGCAGGCTTGAACTCACTGCAAATGTATCATGGAGAAAGAAAACTAGCCTAAAAAGCATTCCACACAAAATGATAGTCAATTTTGATGTACTTAGTGCGTTCGTGAAAAATAGGGTTAGTAGCAATGTGAAGCGCATCCTGATTATTACAATGTAAGGAATCGAGCGAGTGAAAGGAACTTGAAGATCCTGAAGCAATCGAGACATCCACTTTAATTCACACAAAGTCATATCCATGGAGCGATTTTCAGCTTCGGCAAAAGAACGAGAAACAGTATGTTGTTTCTTCTTCTTCCATGAAACAGGAGAATCACCCAATGAAATAAAGTATTCGGTAACTGAGCGTCGAGTAATTGGGTAGGTACCAATCAGAGTCACAATAAGCAATCAACAAAAAGGGAAAATTAGATCGAAGGAAGATACTACAACCAGGACTACCTTTAAGATATCGAACCACCCGAAGAGCATTATCCCAATGTGCCAGTCGAGGGGCCTGCATAAACTGAGCAAGTATTTGCACAGCATATGCATGCTTAGAACGAGCGAGAGTAAGATATATCAACTTGCCAATGAGTCTGCAATAGTGATCTGTTTTATGAAAAAATGGTCCCGAAGCTTTGGCCAACTAATGATTTCGTTCAATGGAGGTAGAGGCTAGTTTGGACCCCAGCAAGCAAGTCTCAGAAAAAATCTCCAAAGTATATTTCCATTGACACAAAAATAAGCCCAAAAGATTTCTTGCAATCTCAGTACCCAAAAAATATTTGAGGGGAACTAAGTCCATGTGAAAGCATGTGCTCAAAGAAACCTTGAACTTGGTAATAGAGGTCAAGGAGTTCCCAGTAATTAACAAATCATCCAAGTATATCTGAACACACAAAAAAAATTTTATTCCGAGAATATGTGAAAAGGGAATAATCAGCAGAAGACTGTGAAAAATCATACTTACGAAGAGCAGGAGTAAGCTTGGAAAACCAACATCTAGGAGCCTGGCAAAGAACATATAAGGACTTCTTCATGCGACATAATTGTCCTGGGAAAGAAAGGTGACGACCAGGTGGGTGTTGCATATAAACTTCCTCCTGTAAATCACCATGGAGAAATACTTTGTATACATTCGTCTGATATAAAGACTAGTTTCGAGCAGAAGAATAGAAAGTAAGGTTTACCATTTTAGCGACAAGAGTAAAAATCTCGGTGAAATCGATACTTTTTGTCTGTGTATTCCCCAAAATCACCAATAGGACCATATATCTCTCAATTGTTCTGTCCACTTTATATTTAATTTGGAAGACCTATTTACTCACAAGAGAAAGTTTTTCAAGAGGCATGGAAGTTAAGGACCAATTACCATTCTTCTCTAAGGCCTCAATTTCTTGTTGCATGGCAGTGCACCATTTAGAATGGGAAACAACTTCAGAGTATCTGGTAGGTTCTGTTTCTATTGTAACAGATGCTAGAAAATGCCTATGTGAAGAGGAAAATTTACCATAATCCATAAAGGGTATTATAGGATAAAATAACTTACCTGAAAGATCCGAGGAAGTAAACTGAGGAGAAGAAGAATGCAATATTGAAGATTTCTATACAGTGTTACAATCAAAATCTCAGAGTCAGGCAAGAAGTGTTTTAATTCTAATGCTTTTTCTAGTATCAAGTGTGGCATCGGGCAAGACAATGTACGACATTCTCACTGTCCAAGGAAACATAGGCACGTGCCCCACCTAGTGGGCTATCCATTACATCAGGTTATGAGCTGTCCATTACATGAAGCCTGTCAAAGAAGGAAGTGGGCGCCACTGGGCCAGTCACAAAAGTTGAAGCAGCAGGTGGGCAGCTCGAGATTGGACAAGGCACTGAAGCTCTAAGTGGGCTGCTGGAGATTGGATCAGTCCGACAGCTGCTTGAGAAGTGGACGGGGCATCAACTTGAGGGCTGGCCCAAGAAAAAAATACTCCCCTTGTCTTGTGTAGGCATTTCTTGAGATCCCGAAATATTCTCCCCAAAATTGTATGATTTTGCAAAATTCGGTTGGGATTCTGGATTATCACGAATTTTAGTCTTATGTGGAAACTTGGTCTCATTGAAGATTACATCTCAAGACAAAATAAATTTCTTATTTTTATAGTCATAAAATCGCCAACCTTTCTTATTAAAGGGATAACCAAGAAAAACACAAATACGACTTCGGTGACGGAATTTGTCATTAGGTAAGTCATGATCATGGACATAAGCTAAACAACCAAAACATTTAATATGAGAATAGGATGGCACTTTTCCATGAAGTAATTCATAAGGTGTTTTCCCATGTAACAAAGAAGATGGAGTGCAATTAATAAGGTAACCCGCTGTCAAAACACATTCCCCCCAAAACGTTTTAAGCAAGTTAACTTGAAAATGCAAGGCATGAGCTACGTTTAGAATGTAACGATAATTGTGCTCAACTCGCATTTTGTTGAGAGGTGCCAGCAATAGTGGTTTGATGTATGATACCATGTTCTACAAAATATTATTTTAAGCAAACAAATTTCGTCCCATTAACAATGCGAACTACTTTAACCATTTTGTGAAATTGGGTTTTGACCATGGAAAAATAATCTTTTAAAACAAAGGCGACTTCTCTTTTCTCAGAAACTAAATAAATCCAGACAGCCTAGAATAGTCATCCAGTATGGTAAGAAAATATGAGGCACCCATAATTGACACAACTTTGTATAGACCCCATAAAACACAATGAATTAAATAAACAATCCTAGATGCTTTATTCATACTTATAGGGAAACAATGACGGGTCTGCTTAACACGTAAACAAATATTGCAGGAATAGTGCTAGATTTCTTAGAAATTCCCAAAACCTTATTCACCACAAAGTCCGAAGGATGCCTTACCCGGACATGCCACAATGTACTTGAATAAGAAATAATACGAAGATAGGCATATAAAGATAACAACTGTAAAGGCTTGTAGAAGAAAATCCCATTCCTCCGCTCACCCACTCTAATCAGCCTCATCAAAGTACAGTCCTGTATAACACACAAAATCATCAGAAAGAGTGATAAAACACTTAGATTCACATGCCAATTGAGCCAAAGAATTAAATTGCACTTAAGCTTAGAATAAAACACACTAAGGAGTTGATGTTAGCATTTAAATGAACCACTCCTTGCAGAGCACCATTAGGAAAACTAAAAGTATATGGACAGATAGTATTTAAATTTTGCAAAATCCTTCCTACCAATCATATGATGAGAACATCCTGAATCCAAAATCCATAAATTTTTCATACAAGATAATTGCTTGAATTGGCTGGAATTTAAATTATTGAGGAGGGTCAATAGGTTTGATCATTGTTCATTACTCAGATTGGGAAAATTGTTCACGGGTCGATTGTTGTTAGCCAGTTCTCCACCACCGTTTCTGACAACCACGGCGAGCCCAGCCACTGTGTTTGCCAGCCGCCCGCTGTGCTTTCTTGCTGCTGTATGTTTGAAGCTTCGTGATTTCTGTGGCCAGAGGAAGAAGATCCGTCGTTGCTAGACTGATGACCGCCAGTGCTGCTTAGACTTTTCTTGGGCCACCAATCTGGGTATCCCACAAGATGGAAGCAGTTGTCGATGTCATGGCCACTGCGGCTGCAATATGAACAAACCAGCAAGGAGTTGTAAGAAGATGACAGGCCCGTTTTGATAACGAGGAAGGTGACTCCGTCGCCGCCATGGTCATCTGTTCGAGCTAGATTTCGATGCTCTTCCTCCTTACAAATTTTGGCAAGAACCAGTTTTACTCTTGGCATTAGTTCTTTTTGAATAAGATGTGATCGAACAGTACTATAAATTGTATTGTTCAACCACATTAAAAACTGAAAAACCTTTTCTTCATCCCTCTCGTTCGTGATGGCTGCTAAAATTTCAGTATCATTGGTGGACGGTAGTTGAGTATAATTTACCAAATTGTCCCAGATTTTCTTCAAACACAAATAATACACATTGAATCTCTTTCTTGTTTGCAATTTTCTAAAGTGGCATTCAATTCATATTTTCTTAGTCCATTTCCAACCAAGAACCTTTCCTTTAAGTCTGTCCATAACTCATCAGCTCCCTCAGAGTAATTTACAGATAGTATTGAGAATCTATGAATTGACAAGAGTATTAACCTCCCACTATTCTTTCTCCTTACCTGAGTCGTTTTTTGGAATGGGAATTGTTCTGTCGACAAATCCCAACTTTTTCTTTGATTGCAAGGCCAAGCGCATAGCTTTAGCCCATTCAGCATAGTTATTGTCTTTATTATTCTCTTTTAGTTGGACTATCGTTATGATTAGCGCGGGACCATCAAAAGATGCTACGTAGTAGACATCTTTCTTTACTCTTCGGACATGGATTTCTTCGACCATGTCATTTTCAATGTTGCAAGTATCTTCCTTTATCTTTACTCATCGTGAGAATTACGACAAAAGCTCTGATACCATGAAAGTTTCCAGTGGAGAAAGCAATCGATGTTTTCCATATTGATATAATGAATTAGTACATGATATACTTATTACAAAAACCTCCAACCTAGCTACCAACTAGGAAATAGAATACAACTAGAAAGCTAAATAAATTACAGCAATATACTTCTAAAAGTAATACAATTACACAAGATTTAGAATTACAAATATGAAAACATCCCGTAAGGGCATAACTCCGCATAATTCCCATACAATCTGCAATATCTCCATAGACAAAAGCAGCATATCAATTAAATGTTTATAGCAATTATATGTTCTAGAATGCTAGTGAATTAAGTTTCTCAATGATGCTGGTTAAACCAGTAAGGAAACAAGGCAGTGAGTTAGTAAGAACCTTTCTTTGAATGACCTAGTTGATGCTAATTAAACACCATGTCAGATTTGCTCTTGTTCCTTCTCTTTGAAGAGTGTATTCTTTATAGTTCATCATGATGATTTGTTTTAGGAATAAGGGATTAGAGGGCATACTCTTGGATAATTTTTGAAATTGTGGGTATGTGATTAGTGGATATATGAAATTTCTGGTTGGGTATATTTTCAAGTTTTGTCTTTCCTAACCATATCATAATTTTATTGACTAAAAAAGGGAATGAGAAAAAAAGTTTACTAGCTGAAAAAGTAGAATGCATTTAATAATTTTCTTTTTAAATTTCACTTCTCAACAAAACAAATCTCCAAAATATAATGAAATCAATATCTAATTAATGTTTCCTTTTTGTTCCTTTTTCTTAGTGCCTTTCCATCTTTAAGTAAAATATTTTTTTAATAATATAGATTAAATGTGATATCCCCAACCTGCCACTAGGTCAACTGTGGCTGAGTAGGGTATCTGCGTGCCTCTCGGCACTAAACTATAAGTCCTAAACTAAGAACACAACCCTGGAATAACACTTATAGGTATATACACAAAGTACGTAGAAAACTTAAGTAAACTAGATCCTACTAGTGCACTCATAACACAAGATTTAAAAAAAAAAAAAACTTCTCATGATCGTTTCAATATAAGAACAAAAGTATCTTACATCCACAACTTTACACGAAAAAATAGAAAGAAAAACTTTACAAACGGTTCGAGTCTAGGAAAGATAAAATATAAACATATGCCCCTCGATGGAGATTTGATCCAAAAACTCCTGGGCGAAAACTTCAACGGCTTGATGGGCCCCTGACCGTCCTGAGCTAATCTGAGAAGAAAACATGATATGAAAAAACGTGAGCGCGAATCCTCAATGAGTCCACGTGTGTGTACTGTAGTGATTTCTTTAAAAGAATGATGATACAGTTTCACAAAGCAGTTCATGCAATGTTATAAGAAAATATTTTCTTTTATTATTTTAACAAAACTAATGCTTGAACCTACATGAGGATTTCGAGTGCAGCTGGGAAGTCTGAGCGAATCAAGACACATCAGCGCAGCTTCTACGCCTCAAATTTAAAACATGTAATGCAACAGTGAGGCTCAACAGATAAAGTCCGGATCCCCAAAACGAGGCCATCGTAACCAAGTTCCGGCATCTCGTAGTCAATACCAGCCAAACGCCATACAAGCGCTCGATTACAAAACAACAGCACTCCCATATCACTGGTCAAAACAGGCTACAGACTCCTTGGGCGCCTACCAGGTCTGCCATGGGGCCAACCTCAATTTCGATCCCCTCCTAACTGTCCACTAGGCGACTGTCCTACCGCAGAGCATGATGCGATGTCCACGTAAACACTGATTGGGCCACGCTCTGAAGGTCTCAGAGTCAAAAACCCGTCCACGTCATCGAAAGAGGCCCTAGTACGGGGGACTAGCCACGTACAGTGCAATCCGCTCATGCGTCCGTTCAATTGATTTTCACCAAACTTTAACCCTGGTCGGAATGAGGTTTTCATATGTATTTTCAAATCGAAAGGACATTTGCCCGGCTGTCGGAACAGATTCAAGTCATAAACATTACAGAGTAGTAAAAATCCTCATCCGCCAGTCATCATATGCTTATGCAAATTTGAAAATTATGCCAATGTTAGATCTACACTCATGCATGTCAAAACACGTAACTTTCAAGCTAGAACATTTTCCAACGTATAAAAATTTTTTTAGAAAAACCAGTGTACAACAAAATTCTTTTAAAAGAATACCTATATGGAGTACCGCTCCTACGCATTTTTCTAAGGAACACATAACACATTGTGGAGAACATCTCCAAAAACACGCTGAGTGATATCGTTCCAAAAAATAGCAACATTTTGTGACGGTTTGAAAAACATATTTACGCGTCTCGTAATATTTGAAATAACATAATAAAATGGAGTTTGTGGACTCACCTGGATGCAGATCTAATGCTACGATTCTATAAAATGATAATATGAAAATACTTAATACCTAGATACTGATCAAATAGTCCTATTCCCTAAATATTATCGAAATCCTACGAAATGAACTTTAGGATGTATATATACATACCTATATAATTATATACTTACAATAACTCTTTAAAAGATCGAAAATCCTATACTCTTAAAAAATATACTCTCCCAAAAAACCATAATTAACTATATACTATATACTAAAAATTCATTTAAAACATTTAAATCCTAAAATAAAATCACAAACTTAAACTAAACTATATATATAGTCTAATGAAAAGAAAGGAAAATAATAATAATAATAATAATAATAATAATAAAAAGAGCATGCAAACTAATCTCCATTGGAGACTATTATGGCTGCCCAAAAAACTTAAGGAGAAAAACAGAAGAGACTTATAATATGTATGTATATGGCTGCCAAATGCTAGGAAAAAAAAAAAAGAAAAAGACTTATGACATATATATATGCAATGATGGCGGTTAGGGGGAGGGAAAAGAAATAAAAGAAAAGAAACGAGAATAAATTGTGGTGGTGACATGTGGGTATAGGAGGTGGCGAGGCAAGTTTCTTAAAGACTAAGTTTTTTTTTTTTTTTTTTTTTGAAATCCTTATATAAAAATGTCAAGTATTTAAATTTCTAAAATGCACACACTAGGTATTAAAAATAAAATCCACTTAAAGGCACTTATAAACCTTAATAATAAAACCTCAATGTAATAAAATTTTATTCTTATTCCTAAGTATCCCAAAATACCACTAAGTGTCAAAAACACTATATCCCACTAATATAGATCCAAACTCTATTTTTATAACGTCCGTACTTTTAAAGTCATGCTAGGTGGTTATGGGGTAGAGCGTTACATTAAATATATTTAATATGAAATTTTAAGTGTAATAAATCTTATAAAATTTATAACTTTATAAGAAATGACTTTCACAAACATAAAGTTTAATTGAAAACTTAATCTTTAATAACATATCTTGGACATAAAAAGTTGAAAAATTCATAAAAAACATATGAAATTATTTTAAAAATTATAATTTAACCAAAATTATGATTTTCAAAGAATATAAAGTTATTGATTAATTAAACATTATTAGATTACCGTAAAAAAGTACATTATGTATTAAGGGTATATTTCGATTGTAACTTTATCTAGAAAAATTGTTATAGTACTATTAACAAGATTAAGATGTGTTTGAAATTCAAATTTTGAGTTATCCGCATTGATTGCAAGAACAAAACTTTATTCAATTCTAATCCATTCTTTAAATTTTATTTGCACCGAATACAAGATGCATGCTTTTGATCCGGTAAGCACTTGTTATCAACATTATTTTCTTCTATTGGTTTCCATATTTGCAGAAGCATATATATTACGAGTTCCCAATGTTCTCATGTTCTTATCCATTGCAATTTCTATTTTTACATTCTTACCTCAACTTTGTTTTTTAAACTTGTAAAATAAATCAAGGAACCATGGATTCTTACTCCTAAAAGAGTCATGTATTCTTACTAATTGTTCGTTGTTTACTTGTTTAAGTTCTTGTATTGAGGTTTGTAGCCTTCGATGACCATGCTGTTAACGTCACTTCTAATTACGGTATGTTTATACTTATACTTATGCTTATGCTTATTCTTGATCATGCATAAAATATTTAAATTTTACAAAAATTAAATACAGTAAGTTATTTTACAATTGTCAATAAGTGATGCGTATAGCTAAAAATCTATTAATGTATATTTATGGGGGAGTACATACTCTTTAATTTGAATTGTTTATGGGGGAGCATGGACTCTCTAATTTAAATTGTTTATGAAGGAACCCAGACTCTTTAAATTATCTTAAATATTGCGTTTTGAGTTGCCGTTTTGACTGGAAGACGGTCATTTTATAGATGAGACTCTATGAAACTTTTTTAAAGTTTCAGATAATAGTTAAAAATAAATTATATTACTTCTTATTTTAGAAGTAAACCTAAAAAGACGTTAGAAGTATTTGTACTTCTATTACTTCTTCTTTTAGAAGTGAACTTTTCTCAAAATAATAGAAGTGTTTGTACTTATATTGCTTCTTTATTTCCAATCTATCAAAAGGGACTTCTTCTTTTAAAAGTGACCTTAAACAAATGTTAGGAGTTTTTAGTCCTATATGTTCTTTTTGTTGATTGCCCACTATTACTTTATTTCCAATCTATCAAAAGCGACTTTTCTTTGTATAAGTAAACTTAAACAAAAGATATGAACTTACTTTTAGAAGTAAAGTGGGGCTTAGTCGCTTCTTCTTCTTCTTCTTCTTCTTCTTCTTCTTCTTCTTCCTAAAGTTAAATTCTTTGTTACTTTCTTGTTATGAATAAGATTAATTTTAACATTCTATTCTTTTGAATGTAGAAAAGTTATGGAGACGTATAGATGTTAGATGTATAAGAGATTTGTGCCCGAGATTAGGCGACTTAGTAGTAATTTGTGAATAGGGTACATCAGTTTGTAAACTGGTGCCTTTCAACAAATCATGGCAAGTTAGATAAGATAAGATGCCCGTGTGTGAAGTGCAAATATAGGAAGTTAACTCCCCTGGCAGAATTAAAGTTGCATCTTTTTAACCGAGATTTTATGCCTGATTATCATAATTGGACATGTCATGGAGAACCTTTTGGGGATTAAATGTGGGAACGACGTGAGTAGTGGAAGGGAAACAACTTCGACAAGTGTTGAAGAAAGTAGTACAGTTCGTGAGATGATATTCAATGCTGCCGAACCAAGCTTTGACCTCGAGTTTGCGAAGATACTTATGAAGAAGCACCTGACATGAGGCACAGAAGTTCTATATTATGTTAAAAGTTGTAAAGTAAAACTGATTCATAGTTATCTACGATTGTGGAGTTGTTGAGTATTAAGTTTGAGAACCACTGGACTCGAAAATTATTTGGACATGCAAGGAGCCTTTCTTTGGACATTGAGTGACTTCTTGACGTACGGAATATTGAGTAGTTGGAGTACTGCAGGGGAAATCACATTTCCGTAATGTATGGAAGATACAGTCGTTCAGACTAGCGAATGGTAGAAAACAATCATAGTTTGACTGTCATCGATTCTTTTTACCACCAAGTATTCATTTAGAATAGATACGAGATCTTTTAATAATAGAAAGGGGAAAGAACATTCGGAGCTTCACTGCACCTTACCCACAATCAGTTGTGGGAAAGGGTCCAAGACTTTCTGAAAAGTACAGAAACCAGAACCTAACTCGATAAGGAAGAAGGTAGAGGTGAATTCCACAATTGGACAAGAAGGAGTATATTTTAGGTTCTTCTATATTGGTCTATTTCGTCCCGATATTAACGTAATTTACAATGAAAAGAATGTTTTTGATAATGTATTCAACACTATGATGGACGTCAAATGGAAGGCAAAGGATAATCTCAAGGCTAGAGAAGACGCCGGCCGGTACTGCAACCAATCATAGTTGAAATCTGTGAAGGAGGCGTGGGGGTAAGTGTTCAAAATCGAAGGCATATTACACATTAATAAACGAGCAAAAAAAGTGTGTTCTTGAATGGGTAAAGGAATTAAAATTACCAGATGGGTATGCTTCTAACTTGGAAAAGTGTGTTGATCTGAAAGAACTAAAGATGTTGGGGATGAAAAGCCTTAATACCAATCACCTTTAAAGAGATCCTTCCGCAAAAGGTTTGGACTGTCTTGGCTGAATTTAGCCTTTTTTACCGCAGCTTATATGCCCTGAAGGTAAGAGAGAGACACATGTACTAACTGGAATAGAGCATCCCAATTATGATGTGCTATCTAGAAATAATTTTTCCTCCCAGGTTTCTTCGATGAGATTGAGCACTTGATTGTTCATTTGCCCTACAAAGCTAGAGTGTGTAGTCCCGTTCAGTATTAGTGGATGTATTCATTTGAGAGGTAAAAGCCGAAAACTTATCTTAAATCTTTCTTTCTCAAATAAAACACTATTTACCAAAAACTAAATGTTTGTTTTAGGTCTATGGAACATCTAAAGAAGATGATTGGGAATAAGGCTTGCGTAGAAGGTTCAATATGTAGCACATACTTAGTTCAGGAGGTTGCGACTTTCTTCAATTACTACTTCGAGCCGAACGATTTGGAAATACATCCGTTGGACACAATGATGGTGGTGAGCAACCTCATGAATAGGGCTCGACCCTTTGATAAGATGAAAAATAAGTTCTTTGATGAGCAAGATATAAAGACGATAACAAATTACATTTTGCTTAACTGTGAGGAGGTTGAACCTTACATTGAGTAAGTAAAAAGAAATTGTAAATTAAATTAAATATAACGGAATTCGAATTATCCCAACTTCTGATTTATAAGAAGTACAAATTAGAAATCAAAATATGTAACCCGAATATAACCGAAGACGATTTTACAAAGCAGATTACTGATGAATTCTCAAAATGGTTTAGAGATGAAGTGAGTTAAATAATTTACACACAATTAATTTTGTTAAGGAAATAATTATAATACGATGATTTTAATTTAATTTAGATACACAAACCTCATAATATCGATAGTAGCCACAAGACACTTTTATGGGGTCCTAGGAGACGATTGAAAAGTTATAGCAGTTATATCATTAACAGATTTAGATTTAATACATAAGATCGTCGCGATGGAAAGTCCACTTCTAATTTCAATGCACCTATCAAGGGAGACTCCTATGGGATTTAAATGGATCTCATTGAGGTTGAGTTTCCGTGTACGCCTGTTCAGATGGCTACACTTTCTAAGTATGATTGGTTCGATTCTTCAAGTAGACATTTAAAGAAGCATCCACAATATAAATTGTTGAGATTCATTCTAAAAAATTGTACAGCGGGTACAGTCCAATTCTTTTTGCTCAACAAGCAGAACAAGTGTGTCTTACATCACGTACCCGGTGCAAAAAGACAAAGGAGTGATTGGTGGGCACTAATGAAATCAAGGCCGCTTGTTTTTTGTGTCTGTAGTTGATGTTGCATTTCAAGATAATATGGACGTTGCCTAGACTTCACTTGTAAATCGCCGAATTGAAGATATTGAAACTCTCGCTCATAAGACAAGTGCGATCGACGAAGTAGACATTCTTGGAGAACATGAAGATAATGCAAATAATTATGACTTTGTGAACGAAAAAGTTAGAATGGGAGTTTGAAGTCGAAGATAGTGAAGAAGAAGAGGAATTTGAAGAAGAAGAATGAGAAGATTCCAACTCGTACTGATGTATTACGTTCATTGTATATCATACTTTCCATTATTTATGTATGTAATTTCATTTAGTTCCTTGCTAACTTTTATGAAAGTTATTAAAGTTAAAGTTTTAAAAGTTAAAGTTTAGTCATCTTAAAGTTACGTTTGTTAAAGTTAAAGTTTATTAAAGTTAAATTTTTGGAATGCATGTTTAACTTTTCATAATTCTTTGTAATTGCAGATATCATTCGGGGTAAGGAGGATATATTTCACTATTCCGAGAGGGCCTCGACATTAGATGAGGGGGATCCTAGAAATGCTGAGATAAACCCTCCTTTGATCGGTTTTAAGTTTATACCAATACCATCCACCCACCCTGATATGATGATAGAGATGTATCCATCACTGCCCTGAACCCACGACACAACCCCTCTTCGCCCCTCTCTCGGCTTGTCCTTTGATGTCACAGAGCTGGACACAGGCCCGTAGGCCTTCAGCATTGCAGTCACGAACACAAGCTAGTTATCCTTCAGCCTCTCAGTCTGAGGCCGACACTTTACAGGCCAGCCTGTCACGTCCACCTTCACCCGAGCTATTCAAGCCATGGGGGCAACCTGGCTGCATATATACGCTTGTATCATGTTCTTGGAGGGTAAGTAACTTTTAAAACTTTAGCTCTAAGTTTCATAACTTTGATAACTTTCATAATTTTCATAACTTTCTTAACTTTAACTTTAGTAACTTTAATAAATTTATAACTTTAAGTTTAATGTAACTTTGATAACTTTAACTTTCAATTTTAAGGAGTCATCAGAGGCGGCAGTTAGATGCACCTTCATAGTACAGTCTCATATTGACAAGCTATACAAGAGCTGAAGTACACCCCGCAACACGTTCGAGATATGTGGTTCGAGGAGCTCTCGGTAAGCGTAATTTTTTAACATTTATAATTCTAATGTTTTCATTTTTTATTATTATTGTTTAACTTGTATGTGAATACGCAGAGATATTTCCAATGGGACCCATACCTCAATGAATTGGCGAGAAAGGGATTTGAGTGGACAATCGTGTTAAGTGGTACAGGGACATGTGTACCGGGACTGCCCCTCGGAAGCGATCTTGGATACTAATTCCCATATACAATGCCCGAATGAGCGGTTTGGAGAAGGCTGAGTATAAAGAGAAGAGAAAGATAGTACAGAGAAATAAGAAAGAAGGGCGAGGGGAACAATGTTTCCAGAAGCATACAGGCGGTTCCCGATCATTTATTGAGCGGGATGCTCTCAAGGTAATGAATTAAAATATTTATATATTGTTTTCTTTATGAATTATAAAATTTTTAATTAAATTTATATAATGTTGTAGCGTAAGAAGTTTAGCAATGCTTATTCAGAAGATAAGGTTTACCAAAAGCTTCACAAACATCACGAAGGACACGAGAAAGCTGGTCAGTTCGCTTAAGAATGCTCTACTTAGTTTTGGGTAAGTTTTTCGTCTCAATTATAATGAATATCATAAATAAACTTATCTATCACTTAAAAAATGTCGATTAACATGTTTTCTTAATTCTCAACAAAAGTACATGGACCTGAAGAAGGAGGAGCATTAATCTTGGATTGGCGCTCAAATACCCACTGAAGCAGAGCTGATGCTTGAGGTCAAGACAGGGATGAAGAAGGGGTACGTGCATAGGTTCAGGACCGTAGAGTCAGCTCGTATGAAGGTTGAGGCTCGAGTTGCAGCTAGAGCCCCTATGCTTTCTGACATAAAGCTGATGCTTGCAGTTGAGACGGGGATGAAGCAGGGATACGCCTATGAGTTTGGGTCAGTAGAGTCAGCCCATTTGAGGGTTTAGGCCCGACGTGTAGCTGGAGTTCGTCCTCTCCTTCTGAACAATATCCAGTCGTAGATTGTGGAGGTGACTGGCAGCATCATTTCTAAGAGATGCAAGAAGCAAGTCAATAGTGGGTGCGGAAGATTGCATATGGAGTGTACGTCATCAGTGAGCGGGCCGCCCGACATTTTGCCGATTTGGGCTATTAGCCTGCACCTACCGTTCTCTAGCCACCTTCAGAATAGTAGATACCTCGTGAGTTGAGTTAGAAGGATACACAGGAGGACGAGAACGACCAAGAGAACGGTGATCATGCTCCTTCTAGTTAGATAGTTTTATTTTAAATTTCATTGTTGTACTAGTATTTATGTTCGTTTTGTTTTTTATTATGACTTATATATATTTTAATGTGAATGTGGTGGGAGTTTTATGGTTGTGTATTACTATTTGTTTGGTATTTTTTTTATTTTCAGGGGATTTTTTTTATATTTTCAGAATTATTATTAAAAAAAATAAGACTTGTGACTGAAAGGTGGTGGCAAAAAAATTATAAAATAATATTTGTGATCAACAGCTAGTCATAATACTTTGCAAGAATTCCATTTGGTAGTAAAACGTTGCTAGTAAAACGTTGCGGTCGATGTGGTCGGTCGGTCATCGATTGTAAACATCATTAACCCGCAAGTTAGTGACCGGCTGTTGCAAAGACGATCGCAAAGTTGTGTTTATGACCGCTGTCGATGCGAACTTTCAGTTTGCGATCACGTTTTGGCGACCAAAGTTATTAGTTGCAAAGTCCTAATAACAATCGATTTAACACTGATTTGTCAGTCGTTATTTTAGCCTTTTTTTGTAGTACCACTATATTTGATCGACGACAACAACTTTCTAGATATTTATTTAAGTTTTTGTATGTTATTTGTTGAATTGTATAACATAAATCTATTGAGGAACATAGAAAGCTCATTATTGGAGGAGATGAGGAGGAAGAATCGGTTTTTCTGTTTAATTGATGTTTTTCTGGTTGTTAATGTTATATGTTATCAGAGTTCCATATTTCAATTGTTTAAGTTCCATGGTTCTATAATTGTAGTTCCATGATTATATAAGTATAGTTTATCAAATATTAAGTTGTATATTTTATATTTTTAGTATATGTGGGTGATAAAGTTTTGTGTTATAGAGAAGAGATGGAATATGCATTGATAAAGTTTTGTGTTATAAAGGAAGAATTGTTTTTAATATGGATTTGATGTTTTTCCTACTTGTTAAAGTGATATGTTATCGAAGTTCTATGAGATGTTTTTTTTTATATGGAACATGCATTTTATTTATATAGAACATTAACACATAATATATGAAACATCAATAATATCTCCATGGAATCCTAATACAGAACCCACAAAACATGGAGTATATCCTCGTGAAGCATGAACACAAAACTCATGGAGTATCAATACTATTTACATGGAACTTTAAAATAAAATTCATGGAACTTTAATACTTTTCCCATGAAACATTAACACATGACCATGGAATATGAATTTTATTTCCATGGAAGAATAATACAGAAACCATGGAATCTTAGAATCCATGGAACATCAATACTATTTTCATGGAACACACAACTCATGGAACATTAATGCTATTTTTATAGAACATATGACCCACGCAACATCAATAGTATTTCGATGGAACCCAAACACATAACTTACGGAATATTTATATCATTTTTATGAAATACGTAACTCATAATATAACAATACTATTTTCATGGAAGATATAACTCATGGAACATATAACCAACAGAACATCAATAGTATTTTGATGGAACTCGAATACAGAAACAATAGAACATTAATATTATCTCTATTGAATAAATAACTCATGGAACATCAGTATTATTTTTATGGAGTATATACTCCATAGAACATCAGTAGAATTTCAATCGAATTCGAACACATGAACGTAAATTCGTGCACATGCGTGCACACACGAATGAATACACAAGTGATAATAAATGTGGTTTATACTTTGCAAGGTACATCTTGGGATGTATCGTATAACTGATTGTTATACTATGTACCCGAGTACACTCTGAAGGTGTACTCTGTCCAAAAACTAAACAAAACGATGCAATTTGATAAATTGATTACTGTATAAATCCCACTCTCCTAACTAGCGCTTAGATTACACGCGGCAACTTAGGATAAACGATTGGTTCCCTCCAAACTCTCACGCACTCAACTAGAGTAAAATACAGGTAATTTTCAAGGCGAAATTATAGTAAAATCTACTTCTCAAACTAACAAATTCTTCTGTTTCCTCAGTTTTCTTTGTTCCACACTTCGATTCCATACTAGAAGTTGAATTTTTCATCTAAAAACACTTCAACAAAGTAGATTATGTTGTTTTTTTTACATACCTGTTATTTGATGGATTATTGAGTTTTTATGCTTTATTTATGTGTTTCCTATTTCGAAATTGAAGTTTTTATGTAAATAAAGACTTTACTTATTCAATTTTTATATTTTTTTGGACATTATTTCACAATAATCGCGCCTCTGTATAAAAGTTGTTTTATGACATTTTTTTGTCATTTGTGTGATATAAAGTAGGCACAAATAGTTTATAAAATAGGCACACCCAACTTTAAAACTACGCACACAAGTACAGAAAAATAGGCACATTACTTTTTGTGCTCGACACCTCATGTTTGGTGCCATATTCAGCCTTATATATGTAGCATTTGTACACCTTGCACATAAAATTAAGCACAAACCGTTGTCACAAGGACACAAATGCATAATGTAATTCGACTTGTATGTGATATAGTGTAGGCACAAATGGTTTAAAAAGTAGGCACAATAAACTTTAGAATTAGGCATACAAGTGTACAAAATTAGGCGCATATCTTTAGTGGGCCATTTTTGCTCACTTTTGCATATGCAATAATGGTACCTCTGCACAAAAAAATGAGCACAAACAGTTATCAAAAAGGGCACAAATGCATAAAGAAATTCAACTTGAGACTGATATAGTTTAGGCATAAATAGATTAAAAAGTAGGCACAATCAATATAGAATTAGAGATATAGGTGTACAAAAGCAAGCACACCTACCTTCAGTGGACCATTTTTCAAGTTTGGTGCTATACTCACCCTTGGAAATGCAGCAATTGTACCCGTTGCATGTAAAAATTATACAAAATGTTGGTAATTCAACCTTTAGTATTATTCATGTTAGACAAAAAGAATAGTTTTAAATGTAGGCACACTAGTTTATAAAAATAGGCACGCTCAGCTATAAAAGTAGGCATACATAGTTATAAAAGTAAGCACACTTTGTATTTAACCATTGAACTTAAAACATAAGTAATAAAATCAATATAATTTTAAAACACACAATATAAAACATACAAAAATTTTAATATTCAACTTTTATACATATTGTTTGATGTAAATGCATCCAACAATATAACCTAAAAACAGAAAAGTTCAAATAATGTAAGCACACATAGTTAATAAAATAGGCACACTCTAGTATAAAAGTAGGCACACATAGTTACAAAGTAGGCACACTCTGCATTTAACCACTGAACCTCAAAAATACGTAATAAAATCAATACTCAACTTATATATAAAAGTAGGCACACTCAGTTTTAAAAGTAGGTACACGTAGTTAAAAAATAGGAACATTTAGTTATAAAAGTAAACACATAGACTACTGAAGTTCAAATACATAATACAAAATAGATAAAAGAATCTACAACTGTAATAAAATTAACATAAGGTTGAACGCACAAAGAACATTATTTTACAACCGACAAAAAAGTCTAAACATATCGGAATTTTAATATTCACTTATATATAAAAGTAGGCACACTTTGATTTAAGGCACACTCTAAGAAAAATAGGCATATTTTGTTATAAAAATAGGCACACTAACTACTAAAGTGCAAATACATAATACAAAAAATATGAAACAATTCTCAACTATATTAAAATTTAAATAAGCTTGAAAGCACAACAAACATTATTTAAAACCAACAAAAAAAATCCAAAAATATAAACAAAACAAAAAATTGAAAATTCCACTGATTATAAAACATAGGCACACTTAGTTGAGAAATTAGGCACACTCACTTATCAAACTAGGCACACCTAGTTATAAAACTAGTCACATATATGTATAGCAGCACAACATCTCCAAAACAACAAGAAAATTGAAAAAAAGAAAATAATATCTTACGTGAAATTCCTTTCTCCAATTGTCTTGCATGTAAATTCTTCTTCAACAAATTCCAGAATCATCGAATCAACATGTATACGCAGAATAATTGAAAACACCACAATTCAAATCCTCCACATCAACAAACAGCATAATATTAGTTTCTTCACAATTCTCCATTGAAAAGAAAATTGCAGATGATTAACGATGATCGATTGAAAGAAAATTACAGGAAAAATAAAAAAAATCTAGTGAATCGATGAGGTTGTGCAGCAGAGATTCGTGAGAGTAGAAGTGATGGCGGAAAGTAAGGAGAGAAAAATTCGAATTCCTTCGAACACTGAGGCGAGTGAATTTTTTATAAAATGAAGGATGATTTTTCTTATAATTAAATAATAAAACCTATACTAATAGAATATAATTCTAATAAATTATTATACTATATTAAGTGGAATAGAATACGTAGTATAAATTGTCCCATATGACCACCCATCTAATTGGGTATCCATCCAAAGCCTTGTGAGGAGGACTCTAACAATTGAGTTATTGTATTGACTCGAAATGATATCAACTTGATGAAGTTTCAAAATGGTAGATTCTCGAATTTTCCTACTTCAACTATGAAATATCTCAATATGCATCATTCTAATTGTATACTTATTTTCTTATTTATTTTTAAAAGAAAAAGTGAACAACTTTTGAATAAAGAATGATATAGTGCAAATATATTTGCAATACAAACAGAGTGGAAAATTGAGTGCCGGCGGTTTTGTCAAATATTGCGTGAAAATTAATGGTAGAGACCGAAAAAGAAAAATATGAAAAAGAATAGAATTTATATTCTATGTAAAAAATAGTAGTAAATTATATTCTCTCAAAGTTCTATTTTTTATAAAAAAATTGGGCAAAAATGTCCCTACATAATTTAAATTAATCATTTAGGAACATTATTTATTATACTAGTCACTTTTCACCAATAAATTTTATGAGGGTTGAAAATATCCTTATACAACGATTATGGGTGGTTTTTAACCAATTTGTATTGTGACGTTCACATGTTATATTTAATCAAGGTAAAATTATCTAAACAACTAATTTAAAGCCAACTCAGGACTAGAATGTGACAAAATAGTATGATAATTATTCGGCGTTCATAGATCCGGTTATTTTCGATCCATTTCACTTACTAATTGGCCCTTAAATTAGTAGGTGAACAATTTTTCCTTTATTAAAGTTGACATGTGAGTATTAAGCCATACAAATTTATTAAAAATCACTCATCGCTGCCATATAAGAGTAATTTCAACTCTCATAAAAGCTATTAGATAGAAGTGGCTAATGAAATAAATAAAGTCCGCAAGTAACGCATAAACCTAAACTATACACGGACATTTTTATCCATTCCTCTTTTTTATAATTGAAAATTAACAAGAAAATATTTGCACTCGATTTGAACAAAAGAGTTTCTTGGTCAAAATTAGACTTCGATCAAACGAACAATAATGTGTCAAAGCCGCGTTTGGTTACACATTAACGGTCCCACATCCGGCTAAATACTTGGAGTTGCTCTTCTTTTTCTGAAAATTACTTTGAATTGCATTTGAGGTAAATACTTGGAATTTCAGAGGCATTTTCTTTAACTTCCTTTGTTTTCGGATATTAGAGGAGTTTCTTGTTCAAATAAAAAAAAAAAAGGATAATCAGGGAATTCTTCTCTTTTTCTTTTGGAAAATCAAGATTATATATATATATATACACTAAGAGAGAAGCATGTGCTATGCACGGATTATAATATTTGTTTCAAAATCACATCCAAAATATTAAATTTGATCATGTACATTAAAAGTATTAATAAATAAATAAAATATGTTAGTGAAAAAATTTTCAAAGTAAAAATAGATAAGAATTATATTTTATTTCATATTATAATATTTTATTTATTAAAAAATAGATAAAATTAAATATTATACAACAACTTTATAATTTGATTTATGTTCCTTAGGGTTCTAATAGTTTAGTGGGGTAACCTTTAGCAATTTGTCCATTCAAAAATAATATTTTTTAATCATACATTTAGCTATGAACTTTTCATAAGTAAAATAATATTAACCATTCCTTAAAAAAATATTGACCAAAAATATTTTAAGATCTAATTATACTTTTCTTAAAAAGACACTAAAATGACCAAAATGAAATTATTGAGAGAAAACAAATTGCTTCATTCATCCCTCATTTCAACAAAAAAATGAAGCGATCCCAAAGTTTCATAATAATTAACCTAGCTATTACCAAAATATATAAATAAATAAGTAGTAAATTTATTTTTACTCTTTTTTTCCCTTTTTCCTTCTTCCATTTTCTCATTTTTTTTCTTTTTTTTTTTTTTTTCCTCCTGTCCCGTCAATTGGTGGCTACCTATCTCCACCATCTCTTCTTCATACTTCTTTCTCTCCTATCCGCACTATCTTCTCAAACTGGCAATATTTTGTTTTCCTTTCCTACTTCATATGTATTTTTCATCTTCTATCACACTTTGGCAAATACAATATTCCATCAAAATTCTCCTTTTTTTCTAAGGAACATCTTTATTTTCTCCAATGTACAGTAAATTACAAAAATTATATTTGAGCAATAGTTCTTCAATTTCACAATAATTATCATGTGCCAAAATTTAAAAAAAAAAAAAAAAAATTAAACAAATATCTAATTTTCTAAAAATTAAAAAAAAAAAACAAGATTAGAAGATTTTGAAGAATAAAATAATGGAGAGGTTGGTTATATATCCTAGATACCACAAATTTAAAAAACATAGCGGAGCGATTGTAGTTACAAATTTTACAAAGGATAAAAATGTCACAATGTATTCCATTAGCATCTTTTTTCTATTTTGATAACTCCTCTTGTTCCCTAAAATTAAAGTAAATATCATTCTAATATCAATATATTCACTTACTTATGATGTCGCAATTACGTTGAATGGAATTTTTTTTACCCCTATCATATTAAAAAAAATAAAAAATAATCCTAGATCATTCCATCAAAAAAAATTATTACCAGATCTACATTAAGTATTGATTATCAGGCAATACGTGATTGGAAACAATATGGACAAATTTCCAAATTTATGCTCCATGGAATCAACATATTATACCCATGAAAAAAAATCAAATACATATATAATTATCGTATGGAAATCGCAAAGATTTAACATACACTTATATATGAATAATTTTCTCATTGCAATTAAGGATACTATGGGAAAGGTCTTAATATAAACAATCTAAGTATTTTGACTACTACGAAGTCATATAAAAAAATCATAGGCCAAATTTATTTTACGAAAAATTACGATTTCCTTTAAGTACATTGTTTTCTTTGAAAAAAAAGGCAAATGAATATTAAACATCAAAATAATTACCTGTTAGAGTTCTTTGGCAATTTTTGTAGAGATTCTTGCTTTCCCATGGATGAATAGAAAACAAAAAGAAAAGAAGAAATAGAATAGAAAATTGTATGTTAAAAAAATACAGAAAAAAAAGAAATAAATAATACCTTAGTTAGAAGAAAATATTTTTTTGTCTACTATGTGAGACAACTCTAAAGAAGAAGATGGTACCCTCTTCTCTTTTCCTTGCTTCTCTAAAATAAACAAACATAGCAAGAAGATCATATGTTTTCAACTTAATGGTGCAAAAAGAAAGATCCTTACGTATGTGAAATGGAAAAATTGTGCCACTACCTTTTAGAGCTGATGTTAGTTCAAGTTTTTGCAGAACAAAAGAAGATGAGAAAAAAATATTTCATATTATAGCAAAAATTTCACGAAGCCCGATTTTCTCAAAATTTCCAAAACCAGTTCCATCAATCCAATTAATCAAGTACAATAATTTCGATGAGTGTGAAGAAGTCATTGAAATGATGACATGGTGTAACTGTAAAAGGTACGTGAAAGGTGATGACATGGTGTAACGGTAAAGACCACATCAATGCTAAAATTAGGATGAGAATGGAGGCTTTTAAAATTTAAAAGTTAACCATTTGAGTTAGCCAATTAAAATTTTTTAAATTAATATAGATATTAACATATATATATATATATAATAGAGAAGGTGCTTTTAGATTTAGAGTATCCTCAAACTTTTAGAGCCCAATATAATTTTGTGAATTTTGACTTCTTTAATTAAATCTAAAAGTTTTAATCGGTTGGAGAAAATTTTTTAAATTAAATTAATATAAAACTTTTAACATTAATTTCAAATTTGATGATTTGAGATAAAAATGGTTTGATAAGTTATAATAAGTACAGTAAATCATTTTACTCACAGTCAAGGCTCTTGATAAACTTAATAAGAACTTCAGTAAATTTTTTTCATATAACTGATTTATAACCAAGCAAAAATTTTTTAAAAAATAGTTGATTTCCAAATCTTGCCCACATCTTTTATTATTCTCTTTTTTCTTAAATATTCCTACCATATGGATTTAACTCTATCAAATGGATTTATTACAGTAAATTCATTTTATTCACGGTCAAGTTTTTTGATAAACTTGATAAGAACTTCACTAAATTCTTTCCATATTTTTTAATTATTTTTTTATAATTTTTGCTTTGTTAATTAGTTTTTAATAGTACGATGGGTTGGAAATATTTTATGTCTACTAAATTATTTAAAAAATTAATCTTGGTTTTAATTTTGAATCTTGTGTGCTTCTGGGTGATGAAAGTTTTAATTAGAGCAAGATTTTGTGTGATATTGATTGCCAAGATTTTTAGTTTAACTTTTTTTATAAGGAAAGTAGTTAAGTAAAAACTAAATCTACGTTTTAAATTTTGAATACTTGGGTGTTACGGGATAAGGAAAAATCTATCAAGAGTTATATATCATCAAACCTATTTTTTAGTCCTAACAACTATATCTAAGATCCAGACTTTTTGACTATCAAATAGATTTTTTTATCCTTTTTTCTCAAATAACCTAATTTCTTACAACTCTTCTCTCAATATATATCTTCTCATATACATGTGTAGCCTAGCCTAATCTATTCACTTTCTTAGGTGATCCTTCTAAAAAAATACCATTTTTTTTGTCATATATTTACTTAGTCAACGCGTGTTATGCACGGAACGGAATGTGACTTTTGTAACAAAAACAAGTGAATAAAATGAAAAAAATAAGCATAAGAGTAAAATGAAAAATTGAACATTAAATAAAAAAACATATAAGAATTCGCAATGCAAAGATTTGTAACTAATATTCCTTCTTAAATTGAACATTTCTCAACTCAACCTTCACCCCTCACCCCAAGAAAAACCCTCTATCTCACACACCCTCACTTCCTCAAAAGAAAAAAAAAACTCTCATAAACCCTAAACCCCAAAGAAACACCTCTTTCCCCATATCCTCTGTCTGATAAGAGTTGTTTCTACAACTGAATCACAATTATTCAAATGAACTTATATAAATAAAAATAAAAAAATAATATTAAATAAAAAAGAAGGAATAAAATTAAAAAATTATACATGAAAAGAAACAATGTATAATAATTTATAATCTTTTTTTTCCTACTTTAAAAGATAACTTAAGATTTATAACTAATATTCCTGTAATTCAATCCCTCTCCATCCCTCCACCCTCACCCCCCAAAAGAAAACCCTCTTTTCCCCCACACCCACATCCCCCTTCCCCCTCACCCCCAAAAGAAACCCCTCGTTTTTCTACACCTAACAACCTCTTCCCTCCCCCCTCCCCCCCTCCCTATACTCTCTTTAAAAGATATGACTAACATAAAAAAAGGACATGTCTAACATATAATCCTCCTATAAATTCTAATAAGTGAATTTTGACAAATGGCCAATCGTTTAAGTTATAAGAATATTGACTAAAGGATTTTATATATAATTTTTAAGGGGCACACTGTAATAAATTGAAACTAAAAATTAAGAGTGTGACTATTTACTTTTGGAACAAAAATAGTGATTGACTAACACAAGTGATATGTGAATTTAATTTCCAATTTACATCTTTCAACAAAAGAATGTAACAAAAAAAAAAAAAAAAGATATAAACACAAAAAGGATTTTGATCTTGAAATTGCATTTTTGATAGAGTTAATTTTTCCATTGGGCCTCGGAGATATTAGAAAAAATGAACAATTTGCAACATGAGAAAAAGCATAAAGAATTAAAAAAGAAAAACTATTATGAATTGGATGACTTCATATTAAAAGTTAGTAAGAATGATGAAAAAGAAACTTACATATTTGTACGATACGAATAGAAAATAAAATATCTACAAAAAATTATGAATATATATATAACCTAAAATTCAATGTGAAATTGAAAAATTAGTTTTAAAAAAATGAAAAATTGGATAGGGTTCATGAAACATTTAGCATATTGATTGGATTATACTTTAAAAATTCGGATCAATCAAATATTCCCATTTTAAATTCAAAGTAAAATAATTAAATCATATGTCTTTATGCTTGTACTATGAAAGATGTCTCATACTAATCTTTTCGATTGAGTAATGCTACAGGAATCAACTTTTTATTGTGCTATAGTAATTTCTTTTTCTTTTTTTAAGAGAATATGATTCCAAAAAAACTTTTACCCCATATATTTACATTAAAAAGCTTTGGAAAATGTATCCTAGTATTTATTATCATAATTTTAATATTTAAAGTTTAAAGATGCAAGTTACCAACTAATTGAAGCTTTTCAAATTAATTAAAATTTTAAAATCCATGTCTAAGGCCCCTTTATTTATAGGTCTAGATTATTTTCATATTTGCCGTGTATTACCTCTTTGTAAATAAATTAGTTAAAGTTTCAGAATTTAAATAAAATAAAGATTCTTTTTTTGTTTTATTTAAAGGTCAATCCATTTAAAACTAAACACTTTAACAATCTCAATTTGATATATATATATATATAGTCTTTGGTCTTCCGAAGTAAAAACCTTGTTTACTCCCCTAAATTAAACTTAGATATATAACAATGGATAGAAAAAAAAAGTGCTTCTTACCGGATGGAGGAAAAAGTTTTCTCAATCTTTTAAACTTTAAACTTATAAATTTTTACCTTAATAAATAAATAAATGTGTTCATAAATAAATGTCTCTTTTAAAAATTAAAATCCTTCTTTTTTTTTTTTTTGCCTGGTTCATCTTAAAATACATATTTATCACTCAGTGTGTTGTTCGTAAGGAAATCATAAATTCAAATATTTGAATGTTCAGCATCAGAAGGTTAAGTAATAAGTAATAGATTAGTTTCTCACATGATAAAATGCCATATTCAATACTATCTCTAAATCTACTAATTAATGCACCATTTTCACTGAATGAAATAGTATTATGAAATATCGGAAGACACTGAATGAGCATCAAATTTACATTTTTTTATATATTAAAGAAAGGGTGTGGTTAAATCGCAATCCCAATCCTTTAAAAAATTAAAAGAAAATGAAAGTTAATTACTCAATAAAACAAATATGTGAAATAGTGAGATAGAACCACAAAGTTTAGGCTCTTCAAGATTAATCTATCAATGTAGTAATTTTATACTTTCCTTGAAAACATTAATTTTATAGTTAAAAATACTCTAGATATCACTTTAAAAATCCATCAACCTTCGATCCATCCTTCAAATAACCTTTTTAAGAAAAACAAATAACACATACGGTTAATTAATGTATCAAACAAATAATTGCCATAACAAAAAATAGTTACTTGATGATCATGAATCAAACAAGAAAGAAATATTATAACAGGTTATAAATAATGTTATAATATTGATGATCATGAATCAATCATAGAACAAATGGATTTTGTGATTTGGGTAAACAAAACAACATAATCAACCCCTAATGATAAACAACAAATAAGATATAAATATATGGTTAAAAAAAGGATAATCTATGATTAATTGGATTTACACTAATGAAAAGAATTACCTCATCAATAACAACAATGTATTGGATTTTATCTACCTCCTCATCAATTACTGAGAGTTCATCTAGTTGGATATTCGAAAGCTGTAATTGCCTGATGGAAAGAAAATAAATCATGTTAGTAATCGTGCATAGAATAATATTCACCTGCAAAGACAAAATGGATGGAAATATGACTCTACGGCTGGTGGTGATGATAATTTGCTTAAGTAGGTCATTTAAGTGGTATCAGATGGGATGGAATGGGATGGGAGTGACTTGAAAGTAGGGTGTTTAAATTTCAAAACTCAAAGTTATTATCCAGAACAAAGAAGATTGGATTTTTAAATAATTTAATAAACCAAAACCCTTTTAAACCAATCAAAGTTTTTAAAATTAAACAAAACAAAAAATTTCGAGAATAGGTATAATTAAGGATCAGGTTTTTAAAAATTTTGAAATGATAAAGGAAATCCTCAAATTTAAACTAATAAAATTACTTTGTTATTTTCAAAGTTTTAAAAAATCTAAAAAAAAATTGAATTTAAGGTAGAAGTTTTTCCACATCCAACAATTTTTCAACTTTAAAACAAAGATTAATTTTTAAAATTATTTTAATAGAGTAAAAGTCTTATCAACCAATCATGTTATTAAAAATTATTTAAAAAGCAAAAAGTTCAGAAAATAGCATTGAAGTTTCAGGAGCTTAGGGAGAGCTCTCACACAAAAAAGGGGTCGATAAACCTAATTGGGGAATCTATATGAACAGCGCGAAAAAATTCATTATTTTTCCTCCTCTTCCCTACTTTTTCTCTCTGTACAAAATTTCTCTGTTACTTCTCTTTACTCTCTCTACTCTAAAATTGTAATCTTTAACATTAAACTTGTATTGGAGGTAGATATGGATGATTATGAAGAATTTGTAGAAGAAAATATCAATTTTGAGGTAAGAAAAATTCAAATAATTTTTTCGCCACTGGGCTCGGATCGCCGGGGCTGGAGACCCGGACGCCAGCTGATCGCCCAGCCAAGCAATTCCTCTTCGCAGACGGTCGCCCAACGGCGCGAACCGGTCACGTCCTGATCGTTGGCCTGGGTGACCCGAGCATAGGATTTTCTTTTTAGAATGTTACTATTGTTTTTTTTAGAATGTTACTTTTTTTTTTAATTTTAGGTGTTACGTTTTTTTTTATTTTATAATGTTACTATTTTCTTAGGATGTTACTAATTTTTTTTTTTAAATGTTACTTTTTTTCTTTTAAATTTTAGATGTTACGTTTTTTTTTTTTAATTTTAGAATGTTACTAATTTTTTTTAGAATGTTACTGATTTTTTTTTTTTTTTTTTTTAGAATGTTACTTTTGTTTTTTTGTTTTTTTTAAATTTTAAAATGTTACTATTTTTTTTTTTAATTTTAGAATGTTACTAATTTTTTTTTAGAATGTTACTATTTTAATGTTACTTTTTTGTTTTTTTAATTTTATTTGTTACGCTTTTTTTTTTAAATTTTAGAATTTACTATTTATTTTAGAATGTTACTAATTTTTTTTATTTTTTGTTTTTTTAGAATGTTATTTTTTTTAAGAATGTTACTATATGAACTTTGTGTCTTTTTATGCTTTTTTTTCTTAAATGTTAGTATATGAAATATATATTTTTAAATGTTAGTATATGAAATTTTTGTTCATTACAATATTTTTACAATTTTACTCTTAATATATAATGCGTTCATATTTTAATTTTTTCGTACAATATCGTAATAAAATGACGTAGATCCAAATATATTTGAAGAATTTTTGGAACCGGAAGAATACGTGGATCATGGACATTTATTTGCGACTGATCGAATCTTTAATTCGAAACCAGAGTTGATCAACTGGGCAAAAGAAATAGCTATGAAAGTGAACACATATTTGATTGTCACTCGGTATTTAAGTTCAAGAACATCCGACCGCCGACCGTATGTTACAATGGTTTGCGAGCGTGGAGGTGCAAATAAACCGAGAAAGAAGCCCGTACTTAACGATGAAGAAGAAGAAGTTCAAGTAAAAAGGTGGGTTCCTTACGGGACTAAAAAGTGTGGTTGTCCCTTCAAATTAAAAGGCGAGCAAATGGCGATGTGTGAAAATTGGCAAGTATTCGTACATGATGGGAGACATAACCATGAAATAGGTGTATATACTCACGGCCACGCTCAGGCAACAAAACTGATGGAGGAGTAGCTGATAAAGACTGAACAGTTCAAGAAGAGTCATGTGCCACTCCGAAGTATTTTATGATTTTTTGGGGAATAAAATGTGGGTTGTGCTATCAGTTATGTTGCATTAACTCTAATGTATCCTGGTTTTATGTTTAGGGTTTAATTGAGGTTCTAATAATATGATTTGCATGATTTTTTGTAGTACCTAGAAAATATATAACGTCGTTGCGAAGATTAAGAAGAATAAGATGCAGGGGCGAAACACAGTTGAATAAGTTCTCTGCCTAAGTGCTAAACGGGATTACACGGTCTTCTATAGAAACGGTAAGGAGAGCAACGTGCTCAGTGACATTGTCGTTGCACACCCGACATCAATTGAAATGTTGAGAACATGGCCGTATGTACTTATAATTGATACGACATATAACAAATAAGTTGTATTAAATTTGTTATATTAAGTGTACATTTATGTGTTATTTGCAAATTGACTGTTTCAAGTTATATTATAAATATGGTTTGGGATTAACCCTTGAATGAATACTAGAATGAAATATGTTATTTTAATCGGTTTTGGTTTAAGTTTACTGGGTTTTATGTTTAGTTTCTAAACAAGTTATCTGCTTTATGTGTTTTTTTAAAAAAGGTACAACATGCCACTGTGGGAAGTCGTAGGGATGACCCCGACTGGTAAGAATTTCACTGTGGCCAGTGCTTTTATGCGAAATGAGCAGGCTAAGACTTATAGATGGGTTCTTCAACAGATTAAGCATCTATACTTTTCGAATGCTATGTCAACAGAGAATCAAGAAAATGTTTGTGATCATGAGCCAAAGGTAATTATTATAGACAGGGATGCAGTTTAATGCCCGTGATCGGCGATGTGTTCATTACAGCATATCATATGCTATGTAGAAGGCACATCAATTAGAATGTGTTGGCCAAATTAACCAAGTTAACAAAAGATCACGGTTTGTAAATGGATCATGGAAGAAATTGTTGGACAAAATATATGAGCAGGAATATTTAAGGAAATTGGATGCTCTGAAGACGAAGTGGAAGAGCAGGCGGCACTTCCTACAGTATTTGTTCAACAATTGGTTGAATCCCTATTTGTGAGATATTGGACTAAGAGTCATATGCATTTTGGGGTGGAGACCACCAATCGGGCTGAGAGTGAACACTCAGTGCTGAAGCTATGGCTTCAACATACCATGGTGATTTGGACACTATGTTCCTTAATGTTGAATCGCTTATTGAAGGTTAATAGTAGACATTAAGGCATTATTAGAGTTTTCTAAGACCAAAGAGAAGAACAATGTGAAGAGTAATCACATATTTTATATTGTAAGTAATAAAATCAGTCACTTGGCATTGAAAAAGATATGGTCGAAGATACCGAGAGCTGCCGAGATATATGATGATCCAAAAAATAAGTGCGGGCACTATTTGAGGATGTCACACGGCCTCCCTTGTGCTTTCGAGTTGATTACACGATTTGATCACGCTCTTCCTATATAGTTATTTGATATTGAAGCCTTTTGGAAGACACTAGAAATTAGCGGTCGTCATCCTTCAACCAGGCAACAGGACATGGATTCTGAAATTCTCTCACTGACCTCTTTCAGCAGATAAGTACAGGACCTATATCCAAAGTTAGAGAGATGTGTCGACTTGCAAAAGGGTATTGAGTCCGGTTTTGCCTGAAGATCCGGGTGTGACATTGACATCACCTCCCGAGATAGCAGTCACTAAAAGAAGGAAGAAGACGAACTCAACAAAAAAGAGACAAGTCACATTGGCAGCACGTGTCAATTGCTAATCGAATGATACAAAAGTGAAGCAAATCTGGTTCTGGTTCTGGGTCAAGATCGCGTGGGGGAGGGAGACCGCCACGAGCTCCTAAGGGAAGGGGCAAAGGGCACGGCCGTGGCCAAAGTAATTATCTTCTGTGATACATGCATCCCCATGTTCCACATTCCCTACGCTTTCCCTACTTTCATTTATCCTTTCATCAATAATTGTAATAACGTGATTGCTGAAGGAAATTATGTTTATCGGGTTGTGGGAGATTTTGTGTTCGGTGATGAACATCAATGGCCAGAGGTTTGTAGACAAATACTTTATGAATTGGAGCATTCGACGAATGTGTATCTTAATTTAGTGGTTTTAGAGGTACGTGTTAATGAGCTCGTTTATAGGATACATTGGCTAGTGGATGGACCTGCGCCGTACGAGCATTAGTTTGAAACACCTGATTCGCTTTATGTCATAGCAATTGCATTCAATCTGTGTGTTGTACTAATTGCACAGCTTGGTTCTACGACTGTGTTACCTTTGTATTCGTATTCAGATCGTCCAAGAGGTACATTGGTTATTGGTCTCTTGACAGAACAACAACATTTTATTCAGTAAGTGTCGAATATCTATATCTTTATGGTTTTTACATTGTTCTGTATTATATGATGTTTGGGTTTATGAGTTTTCTGACGTTTACATATTTCTCTTTGTTTAACACAGCTACAGTTGAATGATGGGTGTCCGACACCTCCTTTACACGTCCAATGGATTCATCATCGTACCGAACAAGTCAGCAATTGGGCAGATTCGTATCAGAATAGGATTGCAGCTTGGAACGCGAGGGTTGTTCGAAATAGAAAGTAAATAGGAATTTATCTTTTTATTAAAAAAATTATATGTACGAAATTTTTTAACTTAGTTTTATAACATATACACGCTAACTTTTTGGGTATATTTCCAATTTTTGATTTATGTGAACTCGTTTTACGGTTCAATATCTTTATATTTAATGTGTTTCTGGTTTAGGGTGCTTTATATTTTTTCTATTACAATTGTAAAAATACTGAATGCATAAAAAAATTTCCATCAACCAAGTAACAACAACACTACAAAAAAAATCACACACTACAAAATAAGTTACAAACTACAACTAGTCAAGTACATAAAACAACACACTAACGTCGAGCCTGATGATACCTCTTGATCATGTCGGAAGCCCTACAAACCTTGGTAGAATCATCAATATCGTCACGATCCAACTCACGAGATATCATATCCAATAGAACATGCAATGTAATAGGAGCTATCGTAGGCAATTGCACGCTGCGAGAGAGCCTGTCCGGATTCTGAATCCTTGGATGAGTGTGGGGAGAACCCAAGACATATAATCATCCGTGCACTGAGATGGAGGTATAGCAGGTATATTGATCCATGTAGACGTAAGCAGATGAGACGATGCCTCCAGCTAAAATGCCTCTATGAACATTCTTGACCATGTACACTCTGTTAATTGCTGGCTTGCGGTGTTCTTGAGGACGAATAGGATGAGCTAGAATGCATTGAACCCACCCAAACTGTCTGACAACCCTATCGGGTATATAGTGCTCAACATAATCAAAGTATGCAATCATCCCATGATATGTAGTAACCCATACATCAGTAATCTTATCATATCTGTACAAAGTCCACCTGACCTCATCAACAGTCATCGTGTCTAAACGAATGCGTAAGTCGATTAATTTGTTCTCCGTTTTGTGACCCAATATTGCAAACCTATGGATGTGCGGTTTGCATAACCTCACACCCGGTCTCATCGGAGGTGCAAACATATGAAAATACAGGTATATCCAAGCCTTTATAAAAAAATCAGCAACCCTATCATTAGACAAAAATAAACCCTAAAATGTAAAAAAATAATTAAACAGGATGAAGATTATAGTGATATTACCTCAAGCAGTGACCAATAACCAAACAATTCCTTCGCATCAACACGAGAGGCCTGCCCTAAACTCTGGTACAAGTAGGCAAGTGTAGCAGTACCGCATGCAAATCCATCAACAGAACTAATATTCTTCACGAGTGGCCACTGCTTCCTAGGGACATCATTTCCACTCTTGTCGGTGAAGAGCAAACTGCCGAATAAATATAGGACATAACAAGCAGCCCTCTGCTTCGTAGACAGTCCACTATGAGGTGATTCAGCAACTGACGCTAAGTCTTGACCATTTATACCGTTACTGGAGTCGGAAATATCGAGATAATTCTGGATAACTGTAATTAATTGCTCCCGGGAATAATAATGGTCGATGATGTTACCATAAGAAGGTACACCCAGAATCAACTCAACATCATGCAATGTAACTGTCATCTCCCCCCAGGACATGTGGAAACTGTTGGTGTTTGGCTGCCACCTCTCCACAAAAGCAGATAGGAAAGAGGAGTTCGGATGCTAGAACATACAGGACCTCAAATGTGATAGTCCTGTCTCCTCTGCCAACTGTACAGCTGCAGGATCACTAGGGATCCAACCGGTCAAGGACACGTAGTGGGACCTTAACTTCAAAATGCCTCTATCCTGCAAAAATAATGTAAACACCAGAAATAAAAAAATAAACAAAATATTCAAATCTATAATCAGAAATAAAAAGATATACAAAATATTCAAATGACTTGTCCATGCTATTTACTACCAGTGACATGACCGCCATACGAAGGGACAAGGACTGGATCCTGTGGACCCCCATCAACTGGACATGTCTTCTCCCAACTGTCATTCTTTGCTTTCTTCCTCTGTGTAGGGTTTGTAGGAGGACGCGACTTCTCGGGTCTTTTTTGTTGCGACCCAGCAATCTTACTCATCACTGACATAAAACTGCCAGTCAACCCTTTCCGCTTACCCGGAGCAGGTCTATGGCTGGACGATGAGGCCTCAACCCCAGGAACAGGCTTGTGATCATCACCGTCACCGTCACCATCATCATCATTATCATCATCTTCATAATCATCATCATCATCATCATCATCATTATTTTTCTAACTACTATGAATGCGGAGGGAACCAACCTTGACAGCCTCCTCAAACTGGGATGTACCAGAATCCCTACCCAACCCAGCATTAGATGAGGGATTGCCACGATCAGTGGCTCCATACTCAGCACCGCTGTAAGATAAGTCCACCTGGACGGACCCAACAAGCTGCTCGAAGAACTGTGCATCTAACTGCAATCCTGGACCACTAACCTCATTTAATGGAATTTGAGTTTTAGAGAAATACTGTGTCGGATCCAGGCCAGGCATGCAGATAGGCAGAGAAGGATCATGTGCATATGGATCATGTGATGTTTGGCTGAAAATATCCATAAGGGTCATAGGGTACATGGGTGTACAGATGGTGTGATGTGGTAGGAGGATTAGTCTTGAACGATATAGGAGGTGGCTGGGTGGAAGACCCAGGTGCACCAGGGTCATAATACCTACTCAGTCCAATAGGTGCAGAAGTGGACGGTATTTCTGATATACTGTGGTATCACCTTACACCACGAGATGACGCAGTCACTGCACGACCTTCAACCCGATCAGTCTTGTCTGTCACAGCACCTAAATCATCGTCACCCTTACGTGCTCCGGGCCGAACCAACGAAACAAATTATCAAACATTTTTCCTCAATTACATTACATAATATTTATCTAATTCATGATATTTTTATATGATACAAGTAATGCATTTTCTTCATCTTTATATTATTAAGTTAAAGTCGTGCATTAAGCCAAATTCATTATAGTTATATTTATTTTCTCATTTGAACACTTCACACTTTTTTATTATATTGTATTAACCCTAAACACATAAAATCTTTCAATATAAAAATCTAAACCCAAATTGCATAAAAGCTTATTTATGCAATTTGTTTATGACTTTTGTTTATAAAGTCGTATTATTCATATAAACCCTAAACCCAAAACTCTAAATAAACAAAATTATACAATCAGTGAAATCCACAGGCACCCTAATAAACATAAACAATTTATGCCGAATATAATATAACCTCTAAATTATACAAATAACTATAAACGTAATAATAATTTTTAAAAAATCACATAATCATTAATTATAATAACATAATCATAAAAAAATCCTAAAAAAGATTAAACAAATTAAATAACATAACATAAACCTCAAATTAAACAAATAAACATAAATGTAATCATAATTTTAAAAAAAAATAACATCATCATTAAATATAACAATATAATCATAAACAAATGTTAAAAAAATTAAAAATAATAAACAAATTAAATAACATAATATAAATTCTAAATTAAACAAATAGACATAAACGAAATCATAACTTTAAAAAAATAACATAAGCATAAACAAATGTAAGAAAAAAAATTAAAAAAATTAAGAAATTGAAAAAATAAAAAGTAAAAAAATAATAAAAATAATAAAAAATAAAAAGGAAAAAAGTAAAAAAGTAAAAAATAAAAATTAATAAAAAATAAAAAATAATTAAAAATAAAAAATAAAAAAATTTAATAAAAATTAAAAATAATAAAAGAATTTAAAAAATAAAAAGAACAAAAATAATTAAAAATTTTAAAAAATTAATAAAAAATAATTTTAAAAAATAATAAAACAATAAAAAAACTGGCGGCCGCTTGAACCGACGACTGCAAACGAACCGGATCGCTGGACCGGGTGAGCGGTTACCCAAAGCAACTACGTGGTCCAGCGATCAAAGGCATCACACGGTCGCTGAACCGAACGACCCGAACATTTACGGCCAGAAAATTCTCTTTGCAAAAAAAGTCATTTTTTTTCAATCCAACGGTTATTTTCAAATTTTCAACTGATGAAAATGTAAATAAATAAGTATAGATCGAAATACTAACCTTTTTTTCGAATTACAACGGTCGGATCTTCCTAAATCTGAAGTTGAAATTTGATGCTTTAAAGAGAAGTGAGAGGATTTATTGAAAGAGAGAGAAAGTTTATAGTTCAAAATGAAATATTTTGAATTTTTTCGCACTATACATATATATTCCCGAGTTAGATTTATTAACCCAAAAAATATCTTCTACATTATATATATATATATATATGCTTCTTTTTTTAATCTGCCTTATTGATTTTATTGGTTGTATTTTTTGTTAAGAAAATCAGTGGATGCTTCTTTCCTTTAGAATACATTGTTTAATTGTTTATCATGACGTCAATTGATCAATCCTTTTTGTGCTCTAGCAGATAATGAGGCCACACTATTGAAATTAGAATTTACACGGTGGGTGATTAGAAGAGAAAAGGATGGTAGAATTTGCAATTTGGTTCTTTCCTGTGTCCAGTATTAATTGCTTTTTTCATTTATTAATTATTTTAGAATGTCATCTTTATATTTAGAATCCGAATCTACATTTGTTGATGTATTAATTTTAAAGGGACTTTTGCCTTTTTAATGATCTTACTTTATTTTATTATATACTTTCAAAAAAGATAAGACAAAATAGTGTAAATAATTCGTATAGGATTTAGAGATAGTATTGAATATATATTTCATCATTCAATATGCTTAAATTTTTTAGTCTATTAATTCACTTGTGGACACATTTAATATACATAGGCGGAACTACACACCAGCTCGGGACGGCTCAAGCTCCTCGATCGTCCCGACCCTTGTATAATTCTTTTTATAATTATAGTCACTACTAGAAAATACTCCTATGATGACGCACAAAAGTGTAACTACGCACCCATTATGGTGATGTTCTACTTCTAGTGACACTTTGCTTCTAGTGATGATTTCAAACAACGTGGTCTAAAGTCAAGTAGGAACACACTCAATGCTTCAAAACATCACCATGCATTGTGTATAATTACATTTTCAACATCATTAAACATACATTGTTCCTAAGTTTTTTTGGGTAAGAAGATACATTATAATTATAACGATCAAAAAATTTAATTTTTTTAAAAATTACATTATGTTAAAAAAGTGTCACAATTGATATATAATAATGCTCTAAAAGTGTTCACTATATTATGTTAATGTGTAGATAAAAAACGTCACTATAGACCACCTATTCTTACGTTTTTAAACGTAATAATAACATATATATACATATATATATGTATATATATTAATACATTATTTTGTGTTACAAATGATTAATTTACTAATATATGAATGCACTTTTAAATAAAATAGAAATATTGATTTATATATTTACATACTGTTGTGTCTGGAAACTGTTACCGAACTCAACATAAATATGAGACATTTGAACTAAAGTATAAATTAATACTCTTAAAACTGAGACCATAATATCACAATATGCATATCCAAATCAAACAGCAAACCACATGACAAATATAAACAATCATATCCATATTACTACAAGTGTCTAACACTCCATAAACAATCATGAAATCCAAGATATTACTACATAAAGAAGAATAGATAACTGTCCAAACTATAATAGAATTGTCACCAAGTGTATCTTCAATCAAATGTCACCAAGTGTATCTTCAATCAAAACCTTCTAATTCAATCTCCATTACAAGTGTATCTTCCCTACCTATAATATTGTAAAATGAAGTTATCACTACTGATAATCTCGAATAGAAATATATGATCCAAATGAGAAATATAAAACTAATAATGCATATGTTTAGAGAATACCGAAGAGTTAACCAAGAAATAGGCACTCCAATGAAATCTCCAATTGAAATCTCCAATAGTAAAATCATCATTTCTTGCAAATACTGAATTTGAAGCATAAGAAAGAGATTATGAGATGGACTAAATGTCATTCATTAAGGGAAAAAGTAAAAAGAATCACAAAGCAGGTCTCTGTACTTTGCAGCTTATGATTGAGTATGCAATTCTCAATAATAAGGGTGAAGGAAACTTAGAGTTATAATATATCAATCAGGACGTCATACAAAAAATAAATTTTCAATTGTTTAAGCCACTTAAATCTTCATATTAAACTAGAGTGATAAAATCTTCAATTACTAGAAGTAAGTGGTGTTAGTATATGCCCTAAGACCAATTGACTCACATTTATGATTTATGAAGTATGTATTTTTTAATTGTATTTTATGCTCTTGGTCATCAAGTATGTGACTTGATAGTAAAACCCTTATAGCTAATAAACTACTATTCTCATTTGTCCCTAGTTTATTACATCTTTTAAACTAGTGTGAAGTTGATTGATGGTCAAGTTTTACTGATCATGAATATGAGATATAAAATCAATTCATAAATACATATTGAGAATATTGTATTGGACATAACCCAAAGTGAAGAAGAAATATTGCATGGGTTTAAGTTATAAGTATTATTTCTCAGTTTTATATTTAGTGTCCTTCGACCTGATGTTTCTAATGTTTCTTGCATGGGGAGAAAAATATGTTTTGATATAGTCAAACATCACTTTTAATTAGGTGATCATTATGATTATTGGTTGTCTTATTTTCTCGTCATGGCTTGAATATTGGAGATAGTGAAAGGGATTTGTCCCTCTACTTTTAGAGAGAGATATCCATAGGGCCCCTTGATAAGGAAGACTGGAAAATATGCATGGCCATGCTCAAATAAGTATTAATAAGGTGTTATTAATATTATTTGTTAGAACAGTCTGCCTGGTGATCAAGTAAATGGTTAATTAAGTTTTATAAGGATGACTTGATCCATGCCTTATACTTAATTAGGATATCATGTGACAAAAGGACTAAATATTAAATCTGATGCTAGGTTATTATTACATTTACTTAACTTGGGTAAGCATAATGTCTTGCTAGAGGCCGCTTATGTTTTATGAATAAATGTCTAGGACATTTTTTCATTCACTGCCAACGTTAAGTGAACCTACAGGGTCATACGCATAGACGATCTTGTGAGCATAATGTCCACGTTCAATGAATCTAGATTGTGTCCAGATTCGTTGAACGTATACAAACGGGGAATCAGATTCCATATTGTATTTTCTGGTAGGTTAATAAGTAATTAATTTTATTTAATCAAATAAATGAAATTAATTACTTAATATTACTCATCCAACCGTTGGATGATTATAGGAATAGACGGACGAGATTAAACTGTCATTAGATGACAGTTAGGGTTTTGATATTGACAGCTATAAAAGGTTATGTTAACCTTTTCTTGGGTGCCGTCCTTTATCTGATTAAAGAAAAACAAAACCCTAAACCCTAGAACGACGATATAGTATCTAGTCTCCTCTCTCCGAAATACGACCGATTACCAGATAGTCAGATCAGTTCTGAACAGTTTTCAGAACACAGAAGGGGCTAGCATCCCGATCGCTTGCAAAGGAGTTCGTCGCGTGGATACCAGTAGAGGGCGAAGCATACAAAGCAGCGCCTCCACAACGAACAATAAAACACAGAGGTAATTTCTATCCAATCAGTTTTTCTAGTATGTGCAGATCCTGTTTGTGGATTTCCGTAGTTTATTTTACTTTGTTTTTGCCTACGGATTCCAACAAGTGGATCCTTCATTTTTTCTGTTCTCTGGCAATTTCACCACGTAGTTGTCTACAATGGAAAAGGAAAATAGCAGAAGAATTTAGAACATGATTTAAAGTCCATCAGCACTTTACTAATAGACTAGTAGCTTTAATCATGTCCTAGAAAATGTTCTCTATTCACTATATATAATGGTCAAATTAATTATATGGATTGAAGTATTCACCTGGCCTCTTTTTGGACCTCGCTTACTTAAACTTATCTTTGACCTTGCTTGCATAAAGAATTATTTTCTTGAATCAGATGCAAGGTGGAAAACTGTGAAAACAATGTAGAAACAAAGTATAGATCTTACACATTATAGCTAAATCTCAATACTCATCTTTAAAGCTTATGTCAAGAAAGTTACCAGCTGAAGAAAGGTTCTTTGCTTTTGGAATGCAGCCATTTCACATAATAGAAATGTACAATATGTCCGCAACAATGTCTAGGATCAATCTGCTCCACCATAGACGTTAGCTCAGTTAGAAACCTTTAACAGTAAAGAAACAATAATTTTATTTCTTAAGAGAAGAAAAAAGTGGAAAGAAATGCATAGGAAAAACATGTCAAGTTTTTCCCTTTTCCTTGATTAATTTCCTAATTAAGTATATAACAGATATAATGGAACAGTAGAATTATATCCTTGGAACAAGCGATCAACAATAGGTGCAACATACTCCAAACATCGTAGGAGATGAAGAGCCAGTGCATCCATCAACATGATTAAAAGTAAAGGAATTTGTGCCAATTTTTTAAATTCATCAACAAGTAGGAGTATTTAATATTCAATTTCTCAAAATACAAATTTTTACCATGTGACAAGATGAACTGACCCATTACTAGAACTGAAACTAATGCAAATGATCCAAAACTATTACCTGAAGAAAATGAGATGCTTAGAAGTAGGCCCTATTTGGTAGATTACATGCCAACACTAAGTATAGTTTGTTCTTATTACTTTAAAGAATATATCCACAACCCAAATAAGACTAACATTTAAAAGATTAAATTACATTCAGAGCCAGGGAACATGAGTTCTCTATAAAAATACAAAAGCTATATCACATTAATCAAAGTTTGCCAATTTAGTGGTCAAATGGAAACTAAAACTTGGCAGCTACATTGTTGAAATTGTACTATCGGGAGTTGAAGCACGAAAGTAAGACATAGTTTAAAGAAGTATTCATCAATTCAGGATAAACTGCTTGACATAAGGATATCTGCTTTGTGATTTGTTGCTTTGGACATGACATGGAAATTCGGTATTCCTCTTAAGAATTTCAATAATGGAAAGAAAAAACTACTAAATTGAAGAATTTCTCCAATCAAAAGATGCTCCCTTCACAACTTTGCAACAAATTAGAATGTGTTGGCAAACAATTATTCAAATTCATAATATAATGGCATCAAGCATATATTATGAGTTTGCATCATAAACCATATCAGGATTCTTCTACCACTGCAGGAAAAAAGTAGAAGCACTTACCAGAGTTTCTCTATTGTTGTATTGAACACAAGAATAGAAAGCCAGTTTATCATATTCGTGAAAAAACTTGTGTAACACAATATCCAAGTCGTTAAAAGAAACTATCTACATTTTTTGAAAAATAAATTAATAAATAATATTGTTAAAGGCAATAAAGGAGAGAAACTAACCAACATAATATGGAATTCAAAAGGCTTTCCAACATATCCTTCTGTTCTCCAAATTTAGGCTTTTTTTGGTCAGTTCACAAAACTCCATTGAAAATACATCTTATTTAGAAATAAAACATCAAATTCGGGTAGAGTAAAAATTCTTCCAGAAAATAAATAGTAAGAGAAGGAAACATTTCCAAAAAAAATATAATATTAAAGTAGAAAATTCAAGTATACTTGAACTTGAACTAATTACAATTCAAATGTATAATATGTGATTACGAGAACGAAAAAACAAAACCTACAGAAAACAAAAAAAGATTTTCAGTAATGTGAAGAGCAACTTGATTATCATAATGTAATGGAATGGGGCGAGTAATAGGGACATGAAGATGACGTAGTAGGTTGGATAACCATTTTAATTCACATAAGGTCATGACCATAAAGCGATATTCAGCTTCGGCAGATGAACGAGAAACAGTATATTGTTTCTTTGTCTTCCAGAAAATAAGAGACCCACCAAGGGAAATAAAGTAGCCAGTAACAGAGCGTCGAGTGATTTGGCAGGTACCCCAATCTGAGTCACAATATGCAGTTAGTAAAAGTGGAGAATTAGATTGAAGAAGAATACCGAGAGGGGTGCATAAATTGAGCAAGTGTATGGACTGGTAGGTAAGCTCGGAGCAAGTAAGAGTAAGATAAATCAGCTTGCCAATGAGTCTGCGATAGCGATCTGGTTTATCAAAATAAGATCCAGAAGCCTTGGTCAAGCAATGATTTGGTTCAATAGGAGTAGAGGCTGGTTTGGCCTCTAACAACCCAGTTTCAAAGAGAATTCTAGAATATATTTTCGTTGGCATAAAAATAAACCCGAAGTATTCCTTGCAACTTCAAGATCCAAAAAATATTTAAGAAGTCCCAAGTCCTTCATATGAGAGCACTTATTCAAGGAATTTTTGAAATTATTTATAGTGGGTAGTGAATTTCTAGTAAGTAATAAATCATCAACATAAATGAGAACGCATAAAAAAAATACTTTCCCGAGAGTATGTGAAGAGAGAATAATCTGCATAAGAATGTGAAAATCCACACTTATGAAGAGAAGTAGTAAGTTTGAAGAACCAACATCGTGGAGCCTGGGGAAGACCATACAAAGATTTCTTCAAAAGACAAACCTATCCTTGGAAAGATGGGCGAAAACCAGGTGGGGGCCGCATATAAAATTTTTCCTACAAATCTCCATGAAGGAAAGCAGTGTGGACATCCATCTGATGTATAGGTCAATTCCGAGCGGTAGCGACAAAAAGTAAGGTGTGAACTGTAACCATTTTAGCAATAGGAGCAAAGGTGTCTATATAATCAATACCTGGTGTTTCTATGTTGCCTAAAACCACTAATCGGGCTTTATATCGCTCAATGGTGTCGTCTGCTTTATACTTGATCCGAAAAACCCATTTACTCCCAAGAGCACGTTTTACAGGGGGTAAGGATGTCAAGGACCATGTGCCATTTTTTTCGAGTGCATGAATTTCTTGTTGCATGGCGTCTCTCTATTTAGGATCAGAAACAGCTTCAGAGTAGGTGGTAAGTTCTGAGTTGTTGGCAACTAATGCTATAAAATGCCTGTGTGAAGAAGAAAATTTTATATAGTCCAAAAATTCTATTATAGGATAAATGGACATACCTGAGAGGTCCAAAAAGGGTGAGGAAGCAGAGTTGGAATGGGATATAAAAGGCTTTCATATGGCATTACAGTCAAAATCTCGAAGTCGAGCAGATACCTTTTTAATACGAGTGCTTTTCCTGGTAGGTTGTACTGTATCTGGAATGTGGCTGGGAGCTGTTGGTGCGACAAGATTTTCATTTGGGCCAAGGAATAATTCTGCCTTTGCTAGACCAGAGACTACTAGACAAGATTCTTGGCCAGGAGGGACTGTTTTTGCTAGGCCAGTGTAGGAAGGAGGTTCTCGACTAGTTGCTGTCTCAATTGGGCCGTCGCATGAGAAAGTCTCTGGGCTGAGCGGCTGGGCTGTGTCTGGGCCGCGCGGACTGAGCCGCATCTCGGACGAAAGAGAAGGAAGCTGCTGGATGGACTAGGTTGCTGGCACTGGGCCAAGCACTGCCTTTTCTGGATCAGATGTTGTTTGACTGGAGGTTTGTGGAGGTTGGGCCGTTGACTTGAATTTCCGTTGGGCTTCGTGGGTCACGGTTGGGCCATCTGTTTCTAGTCCAGAATGAGTTGTGGCTAGTGCTTTTGGGCTGCTGGTTCTTGGCTGCACAAATGGCTGTCCTCTTGTGTTATAAAATAATTCACTCCCCCTTTCTGATAAGCCCAAAATTTGTTTCCAAAATTATAAAATCGTGAAAAATCCAGAGTATATTGTAGGGTGTCCGACTCTTTGTCGGGAAATTTGGTTTCATCAAAAATTACATCTCTGGACCAAACAAACTTTTCCCTTTTTATGTCATAAAGTCGCCAACCTTTCTTGTTAAAAGGATATCCGAGAAAGACACATTTTGCTTCGGGCTTTGAACTTATCTTTGGGTAAGCTATGATCATGTACATAAGCTAAACACTCAAAACTTTTAATGTGAGAGTATGATGGCTTTTTCACATATAGCATCTCATAAGGAGTTTTTCCCTGCAACAATGAAGAAAATGTGCGATTGATAAGATATCTAGCGGTTAATACACATTCTCCCCAAAATTTTATGGGCAAATTTTCTTGAAAACGCAAAGTCCGAGCTATGTTTAGTATGTGCCAATGCTTCCGTTCAACCCTACCGTTTTGTTGTGGGGTACCAGCAATAGTAGTTTGATGCAGCATGCCATGTGTTGAAAAATATGACTTTAAACATGTAAATTATGTGCTAGTGTCACTCCATACTACTTTGACGGTTTTATGAAATTAAGTTTTTATCATAACAAAGTAATCTTTTAGGATTGATGCAACTTCACTTTTCTCAGAAATTGATATATCCAAACGGCCCTAGAGTAATCATCAAAAATGGTAAGAAAATATGAGGCACCTATAGTAGATGCAGTTTTATATGGTTCCCATAAATCACAATGGATTAACTCAAACTTCAGATGCTTTATTATCGCTTAAAGGAAAACAATCACGAGTCTGTTTAGCTTGCAGATAGATGTTGCAAGGAACAGTTTTAGTTCTAGAGTTTTTGGAAATTCTCAAAAATTTATTCATCACAAAATCCGAAGGATGTCCCAATCTTATATGCCATAATGGGCTGGAATTGAGAACAGTACTAGAAAAAGCATACAATGCTGATGATTTCACCGGCTTGTAGAAGAAGATCCCATTCCTCTACTCACCCACTTTAATCGGCCTCATCGAGATGCGGTCCTATATAACACAAAAATTATCAGAAAGGGTGATAAAATATCGTGAGTCTCGGGCTAATTGAGTTAAGGAAATTAGGTTACATTTAAGTTCGGGAATTAAAAGCACATTTAGGAGTTTGAGTCTACGAGTTAAGGAAATAGTTCCTTCTTGTAGAGTAATTACCTTAGCCTTTAGGCAGACCAATAGTATATGAGTAGACATTATTTAAATTGCTTAAAAAATCTTCCCTACTAGTCATATGATGAGAACATCCTAAATCCAAAATCTATAAATTTTTCATACCAGATAATTTTTCAAATTGAATGGCATTTTTGTTATTTATACTGGTCAACAATTTTGACCATCGGTCACTTAATTACTTCGGAAAGTTGTTCCTAGAATCTTCTAGTCTGCTGAAACTTTCTGCTGCTGGGTTTGTTGAAATAGCCGCTGCCGTTGCTGAGCTGTCATGGTACCTGCCCAGGCTTCTCTCAACTGCTTGCTGAAGCTGTCTTGCTGCTCCTGGAGCTCGGCCAGAAGGAGTGCGAGATCTGGTACCACCGCTATGCCGTCATCCTGCTGTTTCATCCCGTCAGAGCTCCACGGCCTGCTAGGTTTTGTGTTGAGCTTCGCGGCCACCACTCCGGGAACCCAATTAGTTGGAAGCAACTAGCCATGTCGTGGCCAATCTCTTGCAGTATGTACAATAAGATCTGGAGGAGGAAGATGGTACTCGTACTACTTCGGCGACGGCAAAGGCGGCACTGTCGCCGGCGACGTATTTCCCAGCTCGGTTAAATTATTATATTGTTCTTCTTTATAGATTTGAGCAAAGACTATTCGCAATTTTGGCATGGGTTCTTGTTGAATCAAATGGAAACGGATAGTACCATAAATTGCACTATTTAATCCCATTAAAAATTGAAAAACCTTTTCTTCCTCTCTTTCATTTATAATAGTAGTTAGAAATTCCGTATCTGTGGTGGATGGGAGTTACGAATAGTTGTCTAATTCATCCCATAATTTTTTCAATCGTAAGTAATACACGTTTATCGAATCTCCTCCTTGTTTGCAATTTGCTAAAGCTGCCTTTAATTCATATTTTCTTGGCCCATTTCCAACCAAGAATCTTTCTTTTAGATTCGTCCATAACTCATCTGATCTTTTAGAAGAATTATAGAATATCGGAGAGAGGGTTCAATAGTATTTAGAATCCAAGAATTGATGAGAGTATTAATCTCCCACCATTCTTCTTCTTTGTCTAGGTAGTTTTCTAGTATGGGGATTGTTCCGTCGACAAACCCCAATTTCTTCTTTGATCGTAAGGCAAGGCGCATTGCTCTTGCCCATTCTGCATAATTATTGTCTTTTTCATTCTCCTTCAACTGGACTGCTGTTATGATCAGTCCGGGGCCATCTGAGGATGCTACATAGTAAGCATCTTTCTTCATTCTACAGACATGGTTTTCTTCTTCCATGTTGTTGTCAACATAACCAATTTCTTCTCTTTCATTACTTATTATAGGAGCTTAGACAAAGTGGCTCTGATACCATGAAAGTTTCCAATGGGGAAAACAATCCAATGTTTTCTATCTCATTAATATAAAATAGTGTACATTATATAGATTGTTCATGTGACAAATCCTGAACATATTATGACTAGGAAACCTAATAAATTACAACTAGGTAGCTAAAATATAATTATACATAGTCTAGGATTTATAAGAATAATAATCCTATTTTAATTCTACATACCAATCCTTAACAATAAGCAATATTCTTCAAATTATAGCATCCAAGAGAATATCAGAGATGTTTTCTTAATTTCTTATTTTTAAAAAGAAATAATCAAAACATAAATATATATAGAGAATTACCTGCAATTCAGAAATCTCAAAGGGGAGAAGTCTTAAAGCAGGGGATGAAAATCATATGGACGAACAGCTTACGTACCAGACCTACATAGCCCTTCAAATAATAGAAATGAAAAAGAAAAGAGAAAAATAAGAAATTAGGTGATGGAGGAAGAAGCTGGAGGCAATGATTTGCCGGATAACTCACCTTCCGATCTTCCACTCTTCCTTCAATTAGAGCAGAGTTCAACATCTCTTCCCACTGTTAGAGTTCCTACATCTTTCTTAGATCTACCTTCTAGGTACTCCCTCACCCAGACCTAGACCCTTAGAGTGAAACATGGACCTAGACCCATACCCATACCCTTTGGGTATACCCATACCTAACCCTCTAGGGTCTATGGTATGGTATGGATATACCCGTACCCATATGACTTTTTTCTATTTTTTTCCTTGTTAAACAAAAATATATATAGAAAAAATTTCAGAAAATCTAGCCTTAAAAAATCATGCTTATGTTATTCCCCTTTGGAACAAACAACCACCGATATAAAATTTTAAATAAACAAGTCTACAAGAAACATCCAATAGAGAAAATAGTAGTACTAATGTCTCGAATAAGAAGAAATCTTGAAGAAAACTTCTCTTTTCTAAACTATAAGGCCCTAAGAAAATTATGATGCTCTAAGAGAATTTCTCTTCTCTAAACTATGAGCCCCTAAGAAATGTTGAAGAAAATTTCTCTTCTCTAAACTATGAAGAATGTTTCTCTTCTCTTCTCTAAACTAAAAAAATAAATCACTCAATATCATAAATGTATAAATATGTATTAATAAAAATATATAAAAATAATATAATAAATAAATATACATTATTATTGTATTATAATGGGTATGCAAGTATACGGGTCTGGGTATCATCGTACCCTCCCCCGACCCATTTAATAGAATCAATAAGGGTATGGGTATGGGTCCGCGGGTATAAAATTTTAACCTTACCCGCTACAAACGAGTATAGACCCGCGCAGGTACGGGTAACACCCACCCCGTTTACAGCCCTACTTACATCTGCGGCATCATGATTGTGAGAAGAGGAAAAAACTTAATCAATAACGGAGTTCCACCTCTTTCTTATGTCGACAGCGTAGAGAAGAAAAGTTCATCCTCCTCCTTACTCCGATATCACGACTGACTGAAATGGAGAAGTTGAAATCTCCCTTCTCCTCATGCACTAGTGTAAGGGTTATACGTTTGAAAATTTGGGGGATTTTCGCTTCGGTTTTTTTACTATATTTTTCCCTTTTATAGTTATAAATAAGAAATGTGTGATATATTTTATGTGAATCAATTTTTATACTCTAAACCTTCATCGTCTTCTTAAAAGAATATATGCCACTACTGCATTCTTCTTCCTCCTTCTCCGGCGTAGCCTCTTGCTTTCCTTCTCTTCTCCTTCCTTCTCTTCTTCTCTTCCTCTTTTTCTCATTCTCTTCTTCTCCTTGTTGATTTCTTGAAGGAGCCGTAGAGTACGAAGAACAGCAAAATAAGCTCCACCAAAGAACAACATTTTATTTCAATTTATTCTAACTTTCGATAAATTTCTTATTGTCAAGTTTTACTCTTTACTTATTTTTAATCTTTTCGCACTCTGTGTTGATTTCTATTGTCTACATGAAAATTGTTGTTTATTGTGATTGTGAATATTCTTGATAAATTTTATCTGATTTATTATTTAATTTCTTGTAATTTATTTTTCTAGAGGTGGGTTTTATGATTATTTTCACTATTTGTTGTTCTTGACAGATTTGTGCATATTTGACCATTTTGTTATACTAGTTGTGTATTTCTATTGGAAATGTGATTTGATGAAATGGGTTTTTAATAATTTTTCTTACAATTTTGCTATTAAGATGACATGTTATGAGATAATAATTAGTTATAAGAGAATAAAAACTTATATATATTTTCCGCTAAAATTGAATGTCCATTCTTATATTTTAATATAAAAAAATAGCTATTATAACCCTTAAAAGTTATAATAAAATTACTTTGGGTGTATAATGATAAAAAAAATATTAAGTATGTAATGATAAAAATTAAACCCTAACCTTGAGACCCTAAACCCTAAAAGTAAGAGCGAACAATTAACAGCAAAATGTTATCATCACAGTGGCTCTAATTTTTGTCTATAGTATATCCGAATAAAGAAGAAAGTAAACCATGGTCATTTGGAGATAACCAAATTCACCAAAGAACACACATGTCTTGTTCAAGTTATTCAAAAACAAGCATTGAAATATGACTTCAAAATTTATTTCAAAACTATCATTGCATCTTGTTACCAACAATCCCGAGATCCCTGTCTCAAACGTCATCCAAGAAGTCCAAGTATCAGTTCAGACTGGTCGTACGTACAAGAGGGCATGGTACGCTCAGAAATTTGCAGTAGGAAGGGTGTTCGGCAGCTAGGAGACTAATTTTTTAATTCTACCCAAATATCTCCAAGTAAAGAAAGATTCTAACCCGAGAACTGTGTACAAGTGGTTGCATCACAGAACGAGCATTCTCCCGGACTATGTTTTCAAATTTCATTTTTGGTGTTTCAAGCCTTGTATAAATGGATTTCAAAACTGTTGGCCGGTGATTTCTGTGGATGGCACTTATCTTCGGAGACCATATAAGGGCATACTATTAATTGCAAGCACATAGGATGCGAATAACCATTTGTTCCTCTTGGCATTTGCAATTGAAAGTTGGAATTGGTGCCTCAAACTTCTACGGCAAAATGTTGTCAAGGATTGGCATGTTTGTTTAAAATCTGATCGCCACAAAGGGATTTTATCTGCTATACAAAATCAAGTTCTATGGCAACCTCCATTTGCGGAGCACAGGTTTTGTCTACGCCACATTCGGACAAATTTCACCAAGACCTTTAAGAACAATGCATTAAAAAGTTTAATGTGGCAAGCCGGAACTGAAGTTAAAGTGATGAAAATTTGAACGTGCCATGAATGAAATTAAAAGCAGAAATGTAGAAGCTTACAATTATTTACTCAAGATAACCTTTGAAAAATGGACACTCCTGTGTGATGGTGGGTACCGGCACGAAGTGATGACAACCAATATTTCAGAAGCACTTAATAGTGTCCTGAAAAAAGTTAGGGTCTTACCTTTAAAAGCCCTAGTTAAATCAACAAACTTATTTCAACTAGCACCGTCAGGAGTCCCAAAACTGTGTGCATCCCTTTCCAACAAGAGTTTTTGACAAATTTCTTCAGATTGAATTAAAATCAAAACACCACACAGTTACACCGTATAATCCACGAGCTGGTATTTACATGGTTAAAATCTCCGATACAGCTTGATGGTCGCGGCAACAATGTTTACACTTTAAAAAAATGAAAAATCGTGTAGTTGTGGCAAACGACAAGAATGTATATTGCTTTGTTCTCATGCTCTTGCAATCTGTAAAGATGTGGTACGAAACCAGATACTTATGTACCAGACATATATTCGCAGGAAATTTATAGACGAACATACTAATCCAATTTTTATCTAGTTGTGTATGAGGACTTTTGGGGAGATGCTCCATACAATTTAACATTCTATCCTCCAAATGTAAACAATCAACGGGGTCGAAAACAAGGTACGAGGTTTTTGAGAGAAATGGATTATCAAAATCTTGATTCTCCCACAAGATATAGCAAATGTCAATGCCCGGACTAATAGAAAAAATTATAATAACTCCAATTCAAACAATGTATAAGTTTCTTTTTTTCAAAGTGTTGTAATATTTTAGAGTTTCTATTAATGATATTTCTTCTCTGAATTTCTTCTAGGTACTTTTTTATAAATTCTTTTACTTAAATCGATTATATATTATTATAGTAAAATTTACAAGTGACAAAAGCATAAAATACTTTAAATTACTTCTTCATACTTTTTTATAAAATTTTCCTTCTTAACGTGGTTATAACTACTGTCATAAAGTATACATCAAATGATATAAATAAAAGAATACTGTGTCTTTTTTTGGAAAAAAATAATAATTATAGGTTTTGCAAAAAAAAATTATAAGTTTTGAAAAAAAAATACAAGTTTTGGAAAAAAAATGATGTGGCAAATAACGCATACAAGAAATGCGTTATCTTTAAGGATAACGCACTTCCTGTGTAAATAATCAGCTACATAGGCTGATTAGCAGTGGGATTTCATGTTTAGTGATAACGCACATAGCGTGTGCATTATCCATAATCATAACGCACACACACTATATGTTTATGGCCACAGTTAGGTTAAAATAAAAATTTGCGGCCACTTTAGTAGCTTTTTTCTATAAAAGGGCCAAATATAGTAAAATAATCGATTTTTGAAGAGTATTTTAGCTATTGCATGCTTAGGGAAGAGTATTTTGGCTGTTGGTGACGCTTTCTATTTAGGAAAAAAAATGTTCTTTGATCTATCATTAAAACTACATCGTTTATGTAGTGTTTTGGTTACACTTTATAAAAGCATCACTATAGATCCATCTATTGTTACGCTTTTATAAAAACATCACTAAACCATAACCTTATTTCTAATAGTGAGTTTAAACCCCTTCAATAATTTTTTTTAAAAAATAAAATAAAACCCTAAAGTTCTATAATTATTTTTGTCTCTTTTATTTGTTATCAAATTTTAATTCTTTAATCTCTATTTCTAGTGTTTCTCTATTATGTCATAGTGAAATAAGAATTCATGTTTGATTTACAATTTTTGGTTTCTTACTTTTTTTTTGTAAGAAAATTGAATAATGAGAGTAGGGAGGATAATTATTTTGCTACAGGATATGAATATAGTGGATTTTCACAAAATATAATTTTTTTAAAAAAATCTCAAAGTGGAGTCTTCTTACTTTGTTTTTTATTTTAAAAAAGTCTTTCAACGACCTAAACCATTCTTTCTCCTCTCAAATGGTCACCATTGATGTCCTGCATATATAGACGCGGTCAACCCACTATTTGTTACCTTAGAGTTCGGCTCCTCAACCCTCGAGCCTTGGTTCTGCCATTGATATATATGCAAAATTTCTCCATGTAAAATTGTGAAATATCCATTAGTGTCTTTCAAGCTTCAATTATTTTCTCAAACTCATTTAAGTAATATCAATTATTTTCTCAAACTCATTTAAGTGATAAATTAATGGGCAAACTAATTTAAGTATAAACTAAAGATGAAAGTACCATAGTCGTAAAAAATTAAAATTAAAATTAAGGATTATAAAATCAAGAATAACAAAATATGCATATAATTTCCACTTTTTCCCAAAAAAATAACCAAAAAAATGCATATATTGATTTTCCTAAGTGAATGTTGTTAATATTGAATAAAAAACCGTATTTAAGATGTGGCATGCCAGAAAAAAGGAAATAATTAGGGCATTTATCTTTTAAGAAAGGACACTTTACTTTTCAAAATTAAAGAGATTGAGAAAAATTTTGATTAAAAAAATTGAAAGCAAATATTTAAATGTCAATTAAATAGGAAAATATCTTCTAAGCCGAAAAAAGGATCTTAGCCTAAAATTTGTAACTTTTAATTAATTTGGAAAACTCCAATTAACAAGTTATCCTACAAGTTACTTATTTGTTTTAATTATCTTTTTAACTTTAAACTTTAAATATTAAAATTAGGATAAAGAAGATTAGGATGCCTTTTTCAAAAAATTTTAATGTAAATATATAGATTAAGGCTGAATTTAGATAAGTGTTTAATGATTTTTTTTTTTCAATTTATAATCTTTGTTTCCACATTTTCTCTCATAATCAATTTACCCATGAACTCAAAGAAAAAATATACAAAACTCAAATTAAATTTCTATCAAGTTGAGCCTAAAATGGTTTTCTTTTTTTTTTTTTAGAAATAGCCAATTTTTTTAAAAAAAACCACTAAAGTAGCCAGAATTTTTTTTTTATTCATATTTTGGCCGTAACGCACATTGTTTGTGCGTCATCATTAAGGACAAGGCACAAACAACGTGCGTTATTGCAAAACTAAAAATTTATCTGCTAAGAGAGCTGATGTGGCTGATATTGCATATGAGTTGTGCGTTATATTAAGTGATAACGCATAACCGATGTGTTATTTGTCACATCAGTTTTTTTTTTTTTTCAAAACTGATTTTTTTTTTTTTTTGGAAAATTTATAAGATGTCATTTTTTTAAAAAAGGCTGTATTCTTTTATTTAAATTATTTGATATATATTTTATGATAATAATTATAACTATTTTAAAAGAAAATATGTTAACTTACAACCATTTTATTAAAAAAAATACGAAGTAATTTAAAGTATTTTAAATTTTTATTACTTGTTGTAAATTTTACTATAATAATTTATAATGAACTTAAGTAAGAGAGTTATGAAGAAGTACTTAGAAGAAATATCATTAATAGAAATCCTAAAATATTACAATACTTTGAAAAAATGAAACTTATATATTGTTTGAACTGTGGTTATTACAATTTTTTCTATTATATCCTAGCATTTGGCATCTACTACATCTTGGGGGAGAATCTAAATATCGATAATCCATTTCCCCAAAAACCTTGTGCCCTATTTTATACCCTGTTGATTGTTCATGTTTGGAGGATAGAATGTTAAATTATGGGGAGCATCTCTCCAAAAGTCCTCATGTCCAACCGGATAAAAATTGGATTGATATGTTCGTTTGTAAGTTTCCCACCAATATATATTCAGCACATAAGCATCTGTTCTTGTACCGTTTTCTCTATATACTGCAAGAGCATGAGAACAAGGCAATGTATATTCTCGCCATTCACCTCAACCGCATGATTTTTCATTCACTCTTAATGTATAAACGTTGTTGTTGGAACCGTTAAGGCATATCGGTGATTTGACCAGGTAAATTCCTTCTCGTGGAATGAAGGTTGCAACTGTGTGTTCTCTTAATTTTAATTCAATCTGAAGGAACTTGTAAAAAATTCTTGTTGGGAAAGGATGCACACAGTTTTGGGCCTCTTCAAGGTGTTGGTTGAAGTACTTAACAATCTTGTTGAATATTAGTTCCACTAGGGCTTTTAAAGGTAAGACCCTAGCTTTTTTCAACACACTGATAAGTGCTTCTGAAATGTTTGTTGTCATCATTCTGTGCCTGTGCCCACCATCATGCAAAAGTTTCCATTTTTTCAGGTCTATCTTTGCTAAATAAATGTAAGCATCAACATTTCTTTGTTGAATTTCACTCATCACATGTTCAAATTTCCACTGCTTTGCTTCCGTTCTAGTCTGTCGTATTAAACTTTTTAATTCACTGTTCTTGAATGTCTTGTTGAAATTTTCCCAATTGTGGCATAAACAAAACCTATGAACCGCGAATGGAGGTTGCCACAAATCTTGATTTTGTGTAGCAGATAAAATTCCTTTGTGGCGACCGAAAATAAGACAGACATGCCGATCCTTGACAACATGTTCTCATAGAAGTTTGAGGAATCAATTCTAACTTTCGGACGACCCTTTATCAACGATTGCAAATACAAGTGGGAACAAATGGTTATTCGCATCCCATGTACTTGCAATTAATAGTATGCCCCTATATGGTCTCCGAAGATGAGTGCCATCTACAGAAATCACCGGCCAACAATTTTCAAAACCGTTCATACAAGGCAAGAAGTATCAAAAAAGAAATTCGAAAACATATTCTAGGGGACTGCTCGTTGTATGATGCATGAACTTGTAAACAGTCCTCGGGTTTGAATATTTTATTGCATATAGATATTTTAGTAGAATATTAAAAGTTGACTCCCAACTGCCAAAAATCCTCTCTATTGTAAATTTCTGAGCATACCATAGCATCTTGTATGCACAACATGTTTGAAGTAATACTTGCACTTCTTGGATGACATTTGAGATAGGTATCTCTGGATCGTTGGCAACAAGGTGTGATATTAGTCTTGAAATAAATTTTGAAGATATATTTCGGTGCTTGTTTTGTTGAACCTGTACAAGGCATGTACGTTCTTTGATGAATTTGGTTATTTTCCAACGATCATGAGTTGCTTTCTTTTTTACTCGGATGTACCATGAACAGTAATTAGTGTCGGTGTGATGGTAACATTTCGCTATCCATTGGTCACTCTTACTTTTAACAACTCTATATTCTCGTCCTATCCGAATAGACCACTTCTGAACCGCACTAATTGCTTAGATGTTATCAACAAACCTCATGCCTAACTGAATATCAGTCATCGCACCGTTCCAATCTAGCAACTTTATAGTGTGTGATTCGATGAGGTCATCTATTTGCTCTCGCGAACCCATATCTAAAAAATGCTCCAGATTGTGTATAATATGTAGCAACACTGAACCATTGACTATTCTACCATTGATTTACTGTAGTTGAAATATTAGGATTTAGGGAGTGGTAATGTCTTTTTCCTCATTATCAGGGTCATTGTCATCGTGTGATTCACTTGATATGGCATAATCTTCGTCGGAATGGTCATTGTCATCATCATCTTCATTAACGCTACGGTATAACATTAACGGTTCATCATAAACCATCTGTCTTATTGCCGTTTTACATGTTCTGGAATGTTTGTTATATTTGTATATGACATTTTGGTAATGTCTGTGATTGGATCAGTTCGAATTCAACGAGTACGTGAATCTCTTCCTTTGTTGTATTAGGTCTAATAGTCCAAGCTAACGCATCTCACCATCGTTGTTCATGTTGTACAGAGTAAAATTAAACATTTGATACTATGTAGAGAATGAAAGCACCCTCATTGTCATTCGAACCCTCCAAAGATTTGGACCATTCCTCGGTATTTCAATATTTTTCTAACAAGTTCACCATGTGTTACGATTCGATTGAAAGTCCAACTTTTCTTTGCCGATCCAGTGAAATAAGAAACTAAACCCAAATCTGAAGTAGCATTAGGGCTCCCCCTATCTGTAGTGCACCTCCTAAAGCTGTGGCGCATAGATTCCTATATAAAAACCTTGATACACAACTACCCCAATTGTAATTGCCGATGGCCTCAAAATTCTCCAACAAACTGATATACTGGACGTGAATCAAGCTGCCCGAGAAATCAGGGAGCATATGACTGCCAAGAAGTAAGAAAATAAATCCCCGGGCACGCATGATAAGATCATCGTCACTGTTTGATCTGGTGAAATCTCTTAAAAACTGAGCATCTAAAGGTTCCTTCTTAACCTTATACCCAGAAAAGTGAGTAAGAGACAATCGTAGACTAATAAGTCTCTCGATCCAATACTGCTTCTGGTGTACACTCCAACTAGGACTTGTAACAGGCAACCCCTCTATTCGTAAATTCCATAAGACGTACACATCCTGTAGAGTTACAGTCACCTCACCATAAGTCAGGTGGAAAGTGTGGGTCTCAAACCTCCAACGCTCAACTAAAGCAGTAATAAGAGTGCGATTGAGACCCATGTAAACACATCTAAAAAATCCCATAACCCCGTCCTATCAATGATATCAGTCAACCTACGAGAAGCCCACTGTAGGCTTGAAATAGATTTCTCCCAAAACGTCTACACTGAACATCAGTAATACACGTCTCACGATCCCCACTCTATATCAACCCAAACCTATGCTCATGTTGTCTCGTCTATACATCAGGTACTATGGGACTCGAATGCACGTGTGCTGGGACTTCTTCCATATACATTATATCACAAAGTTTTAGGGTTTCTTATGTACAATGATATACACCTTTTAAATTTATCGATAAGGGTTTAGAATTAAAAGTAGAATATTTATAGTAAAATATTATTACACACTTTTTAAGGTGTAAGGTTTAGGGTTTTGAGGGTTCAATGTTACGGATTCAGGGTTTTAGGGTTTTCAGTTATACACTTTCTAAATTTAAATGTTTACGGGTTTATGGTTTAGGGTTTTAAATTTTCAACAAAGCATTATTCCAAACTTTTTATGGTTTATTGTTTATGGTTTTAGAATTTTAGGGTTTACGATTTTAGGATTTTAGGGTTTCATCATATACAGTTAAGTGTTTAATAGATCAAGGTTATGGTTAAGGGTTCATGTTTTAGGATTCCAATGTTAGGGCTTTAGGTTTAGTATTATATACTTTTTAAATTTAAACTTTAAGGGTTTAGAATTTAAAGTAAAATATCTAGAGTGAATTATTATTATCCACTTAGTAAGGTTTATGGTTTAGGGTTTTAGGGTTTCAATGTTAGGGTTTTAGGTTTTGCATGTTAGGGTTTTAGGTTTCACGATTTGGGGTTATACACTTTCTAATTTTAAAGTAAAGTATTAGTATACACTCTCTATGGTTTATGGTTTAGGGTTTTAGGGTTTAGGCTAAAAAATTTTAGGGTTTTAGGCCCCTAGGCTTTAGTGTTTAATAGATAAAGTTAGGGTTTAGGGTTTACAGTTTACGGGTGAAATATTAGGGTTTTAGATATTTGCATTATACACTTTACAAATTTAATTCTTTATTGGTTTACAATTTAGAGTAAAATATGCATAAAATGAGGTATTATTACACACTTTGTAAGTTTTATAGTTTATGTTTTAATGGCATCAGGGTTTTATGATTTAGGTTTAAGGTTAGGGTTTAGGGTTGATTATATTCTCCTTGGTAAAAAAAAACCCTAAAAAACTTTAAATACTAAAAACATAAAATTATATAAATGCTAATGATTTCAAAATTATATATAATTAATAGAACAACATAAACATGCTAAAAAATTTCACAAAAAATAAATAATCACGGTTTATGGTAAAAACAAAATAAACTATATAACTTATATCAAATCATCCATTTCATCAAACCACATTTCCAATAGGAAACACAATTAGATTAATAAAATGATCAAATATGCACAAATTTATCAATAACAACAAGTTTAAACATAATCATAAAACCCACATCTACAAAAATCAATTACAAAAAATTGAGAAATAATCCAAATAAAATTCATAAAAATAATTCACAAATCACAATAAACAACAATTTTCATATAAACATTAATAGAAATTAACACACAAAAAAAAATAAATATAGACATAAGAAATTTACTGAAAATTTGAATAAATTGAAATCAACGTTATTCGTTTGAGTTTTCTCTACCGTTCTCCACTCCAAAACTCTAAAAACCTTCGTACTCCAAGAGAGGTGCCGACGACCCAAACTGATATTTTAGAAATCGAATGAAGGAGGAGAAGAAAAATTTGACTGTAAATTTCGAAAAGAGAAGAAAGGAGAAGAAGAGGAAGAGAACAAGAGAAGGAGGGAAGGAGAGGGAGCGGCGTGGCGGAAATGCAGGAAAAAAAAAGTACAGCTGCGGTGAGAGAAAGAAAAAAACGCAGAGAAAAATGGCAATTGCGGCTAGGGTATTCGATGTTTATTAACATGATAATGCACAATGTGTGTGCGTTATCTGTCTTAATAATGCATTTACACCATGCGTTATCATAGACAAAAATGCACACGCATTGTGTGTTATTCTCCATCTCAACACCCACCACTTCCACGTCATCGCCACATTACTGAACATGATTATAAATAAGATTTAATTGCTAATTACTGATAAGGCACATGCATTGTGCGTTATCATTAAGAATAACGTACAATGAGCGTGTTATGGCTCATTTAGGGATAAAAAAAATATTGACCATTTTCGTAAAATTTTTAAAAAAATTGGTCAAAGCTGGGAAAAATCCCTAAAATGTCTTGGTTCCAGCCATATTCTTCTTTCTTATGTATATTTTTTTTAAAAAAAATAAGGGTGCAAAATGTTGTGTATGATTTAGTATTTCCATATGCATTAATAGTGAAATATTATCAAAATGTTGGGAGCACACAATTCATGTTTAAAGTTTCAGAGAGAGTGAATTGAATTAAAACTCGAAAAGTATTGTTAAAAGAGAAAACAAATTTAAGAGTTGATATTTTTTTTTTTACTCAACCATATAAAATCCAACACATTGTTAAAAAACCAATCCGTTTATAATAAAATAACTTTAAAATTGAAGTGGTAAAGAAGCGTAATTTTTTTTATGCAAAATTTTTTCCATTTTAATGCAAATACAAAAAGTTTACTTAAAACCTATAATTATATACATCACATATTGATATCTTTGTATTTTTTTATTTCTTTTCTTTTTGAAGGGTCTAAAAATGTAATTATACATAATCAATGTATTATAACAAAGTTAATCAAAGAGTATAATTCAAAACATTACAAACTTTTATAAATATAAGAGGGAAATTTGGAGTGGGGGGTAGAAGGAGAGGGGGCGAGGGTGTTTGGGAAAGAGGGGGTTTTTCTTTTGGGGAGAGGAGAGCAGGGGAGAAAGGGGCTGGGATGTTTGAGAAAGAGGGGGACTTTTTTATGGGTAGGGGAGAGGGGAGGGGTCGGGGTGTGCGGAAAAGGGGAGAGGAGAAGAGGGCGGGTGTGGGGAAAAGAGGGGAATGAGCGGCCTGGGGTATGGAGAAAGAGGTTTTTTTTGGAGGAGGGTTGTTTGGAAGGAGGGGTTTTTTTTTGGGTGCAGGGGGTGTTTGGGAACGAGACTTCTTTTTCGGAATGGGGGAGGACGGGAGGGGAAGGGAGATGTGGGAGGAAGACAGTATTTTTTTTTTTCTTTTGGTGGGTGGGCGGTATGGGAAGGGAGGGGAGAGGGGGTGGGGTGTTTGAGCAAGAGTTTTTTCTTGGGGGGATGGGAAGGAGACTTGGGGAGAAGGCAGGGTGTGGGAGAAAAGAGGGAGGTAGGGAAGGGGATTCGGGGGTTCAGTTAAGAAGAAGATTCTTTTTTAATTTTAATTTTTTTCGTTTCTTTTTATAAATAAGTTAATTTTTTGGGGGTAGTATATATATATAATTTCATTTGAACACTTTATATAGATACTAATTTAGTAATATTTGATCATTTTTATTGTATATATAACACAAATTAAAATAAATTTCCTTGAATGGTTTTAATGAATATTATTTGTTATAGTTGTTTAAGTATTTTTAAATATAGCAATAATATTTTTTGTATTTTATCCCGTGCATAGCGTGAATTTTTATGCTAGTTTATAATAGAAAGACTTTTCATTTTTGTAAATTTGAACATAAAATTCTAGGGTTTGTTGCAAACTATCTTGAAGCTAAAAGTAGAAACACTTCATTTTTTTCCAAGGAATACTTGAGGTCTAAATATTTAAATATATGCAATGTACTCCTAAAACTATTACTCAACATCAATTTAATTGAAATACCAAAAATACTTTTCATTAAGTTATGATTTACTACAAAATAACTTTGCAAGTTCGGTATAAATTAATTTAGTCCACGTAATAATTTATATTTGTGATTTATTTAAAGTATATATATTTAAATATCATGACTAATTAAGTGCTCTTACCTCCTAATTTTAGGATAATTTTTGTGATAAACCCTAAAAATTTCAAGATTGTAATTAAAGGCTCAAGATTATGTGTACCACTCTATATACTATTTTCATTTTATAATATATTTTCCTCTTAAGGTTTATCCATTTCCCTTAAGCTTCATCTTTTATTTAATAGGTTCTATTAATAAAATATATCAAATTAGAAAGTGATACACAAACTGATACAAACTATCCGAACCTGTGATGAAGAGTTTTGAAGAACTTTAGTGTTGAATAAAAGTAAGTTGATTTCAAGTTTCTACCAACATTTTAAAATTTATTGGAACATTTTTCAGTTATCTCTTTTTAATTTTAATTTGTGAAAGAAAATCTTTTTTATCTTATACATAAGATATAATAGTTGAATTTTATGTACCATATTGACAAACCTAATTATGCAGTAAACATGGCGGGTCTTACATGTATTTGACTAGAACTCTACTTATTTATAACGGGTAAGATTTAAATTTTATATCTGCGGATCCGGACCCGTAGCCAAGTTCAAGTAGTTTCTACTAAATGGATTTGGGTAGGGTATTATGATATCCATATCGTTTTATCCGTTTACCTGTCAAAATAAAATAATAACATATTTTATACATATTACTGTCTCCGGTTATAAATATAAGTCCTTTTAGACTTATGCACAAGAATTAAGGGCACAAACAGGACAATTTGAAACAAAATACCTTTTATACCTTTAATAAATAAGAAAATAGATAGATAAAAAGGATTGAATAAATGATAAAGAGATATGTAAAGATGGAAAAAATGCAATAAATATTTATTGAAAAGTGTAAAAATATTTATATTTTCTGGCGATTCTCAAACACCTTAAAAAGATTATATATTTCTAACTAGAAGGAGTATAATTTATTTTTATACTTTTCTTGTAGCCGCCATTCCTTCTCTCCTTTGTTACTTGATATATATACATATATTGATAAACTTTGTTTTTTGATATTAAAGAGTATCTAAGGTAATTCTTGTCAAATGAAAAACAAAACTTTCATTTATTATCTTTCCATCCATCTAAACTTTCTCCTATGATCTAATATTCCTTAAACCTACCTAAATTTTAATTTTGTTTATGTTTAGTGATTTATTATTTTCAGAAATCTGTACATTTTTTCCTTCATGAGAAAAGTCATCCAACTTTTGCAGATAATGAAAGTTTGTAAAGAATGACTTTTTCCTTGATGGTTATGTGTCCTCATTTTCTGTTCATATGCATTCATTGCATTCTAGGTTGTTATATCAACTGTATTTTTAATTTTCATTTTCATTCTAAAGCTCTTTTAGCACAAAAAACAAAAAATAAAAATCAGAAATATTATTTTATATTTTTATTATTTAACAAGGAAAAAAAAGAAAAAATGACTATTATAAACGGGTATTCCAAACTATATTCGAGACTTATAAAGTAGAATTTGGGTCTACAAAATATATACCCACTAGGTTTACGTTTGAATTTAGATCCATGTTTTATTATATAAATTTGAGTCCATTTACAGTCTTAAAAACCTAACGTGCACACACATTTATATGTATAGTTTTACTCATGAAAATAAAATCAAATAAGAAATAATATGTCGACTTCTTAAACAAATTTTGAATACATTAATTTGAAGAAGTACAAATGAAAGAATACAATAAATAGTTAAGTAATGGGAACAAGAACAATTATTATCAAATCTCCTACCTCTTTTTTTGTTTTTTATTTTCGTTTTTTATATTTTATTATTTTTTGGGGGCGGAGGTGAGAAGGAGTTGGTGACCTCCTACTTCATCACTAAACCTAATGCTAGTTAATGAAATTAAAAATAATAAAAATAACTTTTAACTTAAAATGCAAAAAGAAAGAAATAAATAGGGAATAAGACTTTATCAAAATAATGAAGGTCTTCTATCCTATGGTCATCATCATCTTGACAAATTCATCATAGTTGACTTGACCATCACCATCCAAATCAGCCTCTCTGATCATCTGCTCCACTTCCTCATCCGTCAATTTTTCTCCAAGATTGATCATCACGTGCCTCAGCTGCACCAGATCAAAGAGAAAGAAAAATAATTTATAAAATATCTAAAATTAATTATCATGAAAATCGAGAAATTATGTCTCGATTTGGTTAAAGTTCATTGTACTTATTTGATAAATAAAATAATTATACATGCTAAGTAAAACAACTGTAGGAAAAATCATAAATTAATGACAGATCAATTACCATGTGAGCTACACGGCTGTATCATTTTAATGCTCTCATATGGAACAACATTTGTCAATATTGTAATAAAAAATTAAATTAAGATAAGGAAAAGAATTATTTATTTTTTATACATAGTCCACGCGACATTTGAAGTACAAATAGGTACATCATCGGCCTTCAATAGAGTGATGATGTCAAAATTACTCATAAATCCTTTTCTCTCTAGGTATTTTAATGAAATTTTGTTTTTATGTTCTATATCTATAAATTATTTTTGAGTCGTTCGAATTGATATATTTTCTTATACAAAATAAGGTCTGACATAGTCGTTACAAATGATGATACGTATAGAAACTTTATTCTTACCATCGAAACTTCGATGTAGATAAGAAAATTTATATGATTGAGTCACTAAAAAACAATTAGTGTGTAAAAATTAAAAGATAAAATAAAATTTTTAATTAAAATGCAAAAATGAATAAGTATGATCATGTATGAGTAATTATAGTGGATTTCTTACGGAAAAAAAAATCAATAAACTTCTATACGAATTTCCCAGCACAGAAACTGTTTTTGTAAAAGTGATAAAAAAAAATAAAAATAGAAAGTAAGTTATATGCATGAGAAGTAATTTAAGTTATTTTTTTCGCTTATGAAGAGTAAAGACCAGTATGGGAAAAATGGATGGAAAAAGGAAAAATGAAAAATAAACATGATTAGTTACATTATTTATTTACCTCACTGGCAGAGATGTAGCCGTTTTGGTCCTTGTCAAACACCTTAAAAGCCTCTTTTAGCTCTTCTTCTGCATCGGTTTCCTGATTTTAAAAAATCCCATTAATATAAAAATCAAACTCAACAGTTTTTTTCTTGGGCAAAACCTCATAAGCCAGAAGCATGGCTAAAGATATTTAAAACGGACTTAGTCCAATTTCAACTCAAAAGATAGCTCAAAAGGAAAAATATTCTAAATTTATGACGAGAAAATTAATATATGTCAATCAAACGATCGATGTAAGATTCTGTAACACAAGGATACTTAAAATTATTGTAAATGATTAATACATACCTTAATTTTCTTGGCCATGAGGTTCAAGAACTCAGCAAATTCAATGGTACCATTTCCATCAGCATCAACCTCACTAATCATATCCTGAAGTTCTTCCTCTGTTGGGTTTTGGTCAAGTGACCTTATTACTGTTGCCAGTTCTTCTATGGTTATACAACCTATATTTGTTTTTACAACGTTGTTAGTTCAGAATTACAAAAAAGAAAAAATAATAGACGATGACTTTTTAAGAAAAGATATTAGGAAAAACAATTATTACCATCTCCATCTTTGTCAAAGAGACTAAAGGCTTCTTGGAATTCAACAATCTGCTCTTCATTCAGAACTTCTGCCATGTTAGAGAGAATTGAGTATTCTTTCTGAGAGAGAGAGAGAGAGAGAGAGAGAGAGAGAGAGAGTTGAAGAGTTGAGTATAGCTCAATCCTCGCTGGGGTTTATGTAGGAAGAACTTCAAAGTCCAAAGCAGAGAATGAGCTAGCTAGTAGTTGCTCCACCATTTTCATTAAATTTCAAAAGAAAAAAAATAGTATTTTATAATTATTTTAACTAGTATTATTTTTTTATCTTTTGTTTTATTAATTTAAAAAGTCTTTTTTTCCCAAGAATTTATTTTAACAAGTCAAGAATTGGTTTAGGACAACAATATGGTTTAGTGGTTGACATGGCAAAGAGTAGGTCTATACACCACTCATCCAAAAAAAAAATGTAGTTTTCTTTAAAAAAAAAAAAAGAAAAATAGAGAGCAGTAGGTTTGTAATATATTAAATTCGTTTTCTGTTGAAAAATCTTTTCTTGCAATATTCTTTTCTTTTTCCTGGAAAAAGTTAGGAACCTTTTAATTTCAAGAATGCAACTTTGAAGTTTTATGTGACGAAACATGTATATCAGATGATATCTTTAATTCATCTTATAATGATATTTTCAAAAGAAAAAATATCCAAATTTATAAAGAGTTTATTTATTTTTTAATTAATTATTATAAAATTTCAACCGGTAAAATTAAAAATTTTGGTTTTATGACGAATCATAACCATTAATGTTGAATTGGGGGAAACCTTTTGGTCTCCAAGCAGAATGGGAATAGGGGACGCTCTGGTCTTTCTTTGTCTCTCTCCTCCTTCAATAGGTATTCTTTAGTCGTTCCCCAGATCAACAAGAAGAGACAATCCAAATCTCACTGGATTTTCCGCAGACTTCAAATCCCATATATGTTCATATTATGTTACCATGCATGTATGTGTATATACATTTCTTTTACAATAGAATTTGCATTTGACCATCCGAGAGTGTACATGCTTAGGTGTAAATTCATATTGTACAATACCTTATAAATACATCCTAGAAAAAAAACATAAATACATTATAAGAAGGTAAATTGTACGGGATGAAAATTGTGTTAAAAATTCAATGGATCATATTAAGTGGAAGATTAAAACTTCTGAAATCATGTTAAATCACATCATTAAATTAGTAATTAATGTCCCAAATTATAGAGAAAGTGGGTTTGAGATATTATTAATTAGAGAGTTGTATGACTTAACATAATTTAAGAGGCCGATATTTTCATTGTAAACTAAAGTTTAGAGTAGAATTTTTTGAGTTTGACTTATAAATTTATAGAGAATATAGCTAAAAATTCCTTCATTTTTATGTAAGGTCATTCTAAGGTTTATTTTTCTTTTGTTGTTATTTATACAACTCAGTTTTTTATAAATAGTTAAAAATTCCAAACTAGTTTCTTGTATTTTGATAGAAATAATTATGTGAATTACACATGATTTGTTCATAAAAGTATAACATTGTCCTTATTTGCTATTCAATGGTTTTGTCATACGCAAAAACATATATCATTCATGTATATATAATTTTTATTTACATGTTGCTTATATCATTTTATTATAACTCTATAAGGATAGTATTACATCTATTTTATCATTTTATCAATAAATTATTTACATTTACGTGATAATTTCTGTACAAAAATATGAGAAATCTCTTTTTATATTTTTTTTCCTTTCGTAAAAAATGGAATGATGTAAATGATGAAAAAAAGAATAAGCTACATCTTGTCAAAACGAAAAAATCTGAGGGATATTTTTTTGTCATACTCTCAAATTTACACTATATTCTCAAATTTACTACTATATTGTAACTTGTGTGAAACATATATACTAGTAGTAGTAGCAGTATGGTAGAGGGAATGCTAGACGACACAGCTGTAATGGTTGAATGTTTAGGGGACAAAGAGCATTGAGGGAGAGAGTATATGTAAATATATGACCGTATTGGAAGCTGTGTACTCTGTACTTTGCTTCCTTGAGCCCAAAGACCACGCTGCGTTGCTTACACGAGGATTATTATTTAATTTCCGCTATTTTCTTTAATTTATATTATTTATCAATGTAGTTATATTTTAAGTCCTTTAAAAGAAAGAGTATATTTTTAAGTATTATTTATTTTTTTATGAAAATAAAAGAAATCACTTTCTCCCTGGCTCTCCCTAGCTAGATCAGAATGAGTCTATACACCTCCATTTCACGTGATTTCCTACCAATTTTCATTGTTTTTCAAAAATCATTCTTTTTATTTTACCATATTATGTGACGTTTAAAACTTCTTTTTGCTAAATCAAACAATATGTTATAATAAACGAATACTCATATCATATAAATTTATTGCAGCCAATGGAATTATGGCATCTTTATATATATATATATGTATATTTTAGAAAATATAATTATTTACTTGTACAAATTAATTTATGCTGTACTACCTCGTCTCAAAATATAAAGAATTTTAGTCCTACTAAAATGATAAGAATATAAGAAATTTTATAACTTTGAATAAGTATTTATTAAACTTTTTCTATTTTTACCTATCTTTATATTAATTTATTTTACTTCTATTATTTATTTCTTTCTTCATTTAAAATGGTTAAAAAGAGTACGTAATTAAAAAATTATCTTGTTTTTAACACATTTAACTTTTATATCAAGATTCAAATATCTTATATTTTTTAGATATTATTTAAATTTTTTCCAATTTTAAAATACTTATGAAAACATGAAAACATGCCGTCAATGTTTTGAATCAGAAATGGCCATCGAGCTGTCCTCCTAGGGTTTCCCCATCTAAACATTCCAATCCAAGAAGTAATTACTACCTTCAAGAACTTCAACCTTTGGTTGAGTTCAAAATACAGCTAGAAATATAAGTTCTTTTATAGTGTTTAGAATAAATTATTTTAAACTTTTTATTAAGTATTTATTGTATTTTTTTATTCATCTTTTTATATATTTATTCAACTTTTTTATCTCTTTTTATTTATTAAGAATACATAAAATATTTTGATTAAAAAATTATTTTACTTTCAAAGTTCCAAAGTTTTTAATTCGTATGTACAACATAAGTTCAAAAGACTTATATTTTTATTTTTCGTAGATGTTTATTATACTATTTTTTTAAGAAAATTTTGAATTTGAAGCATTATATATATTTTTGGTAGAAATATTAAATATAGAATTATACATTAATTATAAAAACAAAGCATAAATGTGCTTGGCTGTCAACGCGCTTTTACTTGCCACTGGCTCAGCTGCCGAGGTACAAAACAACTCAATTCCAATTTTATGATGCCTCACTTTCAAAAAGAAAAATAAATCATTTTTTTTTTAAAACTACATGGAATTCCCTTAAATAAACTACATTGAATTTAAATTTAAAAAAAAAAGCTAGTGATAAGTTATCTAATGACTTCATTTAATTAAAAATATATAGGAAAATTATTAATGAAAATTCATATTTATAAACTAGTTCATCCAGTCAGAAATTTAAAGAGTTTTAGACTCATTGAATATGGTAAATAATATAAAAAATTTTATGACAGTCAATAATAAATATTTATTGACTTTTTTTATTTTTACACATCTTTTTATTTATTTATTGTACTCTCACCATCTCTTTTCTTATTTACGAGGGATAGCAAGAATATTGTAGTTAAAACATAACTTATATTTATGACCTTTAATATTTGTGCACAAATTCAAAATAATTTATATATTCGATTGGAGAGAGTAGTATTTATTTGTTTAAAATTCATAGTTTTTTTTTTTTTTTAAATTGTCTACTTTCAATTCATAAGTGAGCAATAGCTGATACATCATCAATGGGTACAATTGAAAGAAACGAAAGGATTCTAGTGTCCGAATAACAACCATTAGAAACACAAGTCAAAAACATCAACGGCCTTTCTGCCGAGCAATGGCTACAGCTTCAGGAACCACTTTTATTTACAAGTCATTAAAACATTAAGATAACTCAAGACAGAAGATGGAGGAAGGTTAACCACACTGTTAAAAAATTTCATAGTACTAAAAACTTATACTCTCTTAATTTTTTTTACTTTAGGTTGTGCAAATTTTTATTTATATATATATTTTTAATTTATCACATTGTAGTTTCAAAGTAAATAATATTTTTTTCCTATAATACCTTTCATTAATAGTAGTATCAAATTTCAACTTCTTTCTATTTTTCTAACGTAGAAACTATAGAATAACAATGAGGAGAGAGAAAACTATGAACAGCATTCTAGTTTACATAAAAAAATATTAAAAATTTTCATATTTTTTTTAAAAGTATAACGTTCAAATGTAAAAAAAGACTAAGTGAGTATATAATAGTATTTGTACATTTGTACATATTATACTATTAACTTTTAATAGATATTTGATAAAAAATAAACTTTTAGTTGGTATTATTGCATCGTAAAGAATTGGAAAGAGGATAAGAGTGTGTGATTCGATGATGCAACCCCCTTCACTTAAGATTCTTTACTTGACATTTCAAGTAAGAAATTTTAAGTTTGAATCACCTAAAAAGTATTTTAATACTGTTGTTTGAAGATCTTATACCCTCTTATGATTCGAACAAAAGAAAGAACACAGAATATGTTATGACTTTGATGTAATTTCGCATTCATAGAATTTAACTGATAAAAGATTCTTGGAATCCAGCTATTTTTATTCAAAGATTTATTTTAAATAATACGAAAATACAGCTAACCAACAATTTATTTTTATCCTCGAGCGAAAACCAAGTTGTTTTTATTTAAAGTTTTCAATACACAAAGATTAATAAGTGGTAAAAAGTGATGAACAAAAAACATTTATTGAACTCAAAATTTGTTATTACTATTTCCTCCGTTCTACAAAGATAGTCTCACTTCTATTTTTCTTCTGTCTCAAATTATAATCTTATTTCTTTTTATAAATAGTAATTAATTTCTTAACTTCCTTTTATACCTCTTATTATTCTACCTCCTCATTAGTTACTACTAAGTATCTTCACTTTTCAAGAAATATTAATAATTAAACCATACCATTCTACTACTGCTTATATTTGTAGTCTCAAAACAAAAGGTCAAATTCGTTACTACCTCCGTTATAATATAATTTTAAGTTATCATATTTGGGATTTTACAATATAAGGTTAACTTCCCTTTATAAACTTTTTTTCCCAAAGTACTATTATTCAATTAATGTATCACTATCTAATAATTTTCAAAATTTAAATTCATTCACATTGATAAAACTTTGAAACATGAAGAGAAGGAAGAGGGAAGAAAAGATAAAGTTTTAAAATATGAAGTTTATTAAAACTAATAAAGTGATATTGTAGGTATTTTTACTATAAAAAATACATTCATTTTATACTTTTTGAATTTGTGTAAAATACTAACTTAACTTTGTATTGTGAAATTAATGTAATATAATAGAGAACTCAAAATAAAATTTTAGTAATATAATTATAATTTCTATTAATTTACGTGACAATTTAAATAGGATTACTTTTATGGGTCAAGAGTGTACTATTTAATAGGAGTAGACAATACTCATAAGTAATTATGTTACTTACGATTAAGCATGGCTATAACTAGTCTATTCTCCAAGTCCAATTTCTTTTACTTGGTCGTGGTTCAACCATTAGAATAAAGATTGAATAAGTCAGGAAACTGGTCAATTGAATTGTTCATCTAATCCAAGTACTACTTACACTTAGGCAGTAAGTAACGCCTTGCATAATGTATAATGAATGCCTTATTCCAAAATAATATCGCTTTTCTATGCGATATTGCATGATGCTACGGTATTTGAAAAACTTTAAATATAAATAACTCTGTGATCGGATTTCCGTTTCACGCGTATGCCACTCGTTTTGATGGTTCTCATAAAGAGGAACGCAACGAAATCGTCGAAAAAATGATCTTAATGCGTTTCGAGGTAAAAAAATTATTTCGTATAGTCGAAAACTTTGACGGGGCATAACTTTACGTTCGGATGTCCGATTGAGGCGATTCTTATGGGCATTTCGGGTATTTTTTCGAGACCTACACATTGAAAACTGTTCTAATAGTTTCTCACTAACTGTTTCCACAAAAAACTTCCTATTTTCCTTTTAATTTACGTTTTTGTAATTTTTTAATACTTTCTCTCTTGTTAACTAAAAAATTACGCTGTCAATTTGAAAATTAAACAGAGGAGCAGTCTTCTTTTTGCTCTAATTAAAAATTTAAATGATTGAAGTTGGAAAAATATTGGAATACGTAAGTAAATTATTATTAAATATAATCCCATACACTTGTTGAATAAGATTCAATGGTAGTCTATTGGTGAGTCTTCTATATTATTTCTCATGAAGTTAAAGGTTCAAATCTTATTATAAGACTTTTTAAAAAAAAAAAATTACAAGACTTTAAAAAAAAAAGCGTTATCGTTGTGCGTTATGAAAAAATAGGCTTTTTAAAGGAAAAAGCCTGGTGCTACGGCGGCTTATGAAAGTAAGTTGTACCTTAGCATAGGTATTTTGAGCATCAGTATTTGTATTTATTGTTCAATTAATTATTTTTTAATGAAGTTACTTTAATAAATTTAATATTTACTTTAGTTGCTTAGTTAGTCTGATATATTTGTTAATGAATACGAGAGTTCATATAAAATTAAAATATAGTAAGAAAGAAATGTATTGCTCGCTCCCATTAATATCTTCTTTTTTATTTATAAGAAAAAATGGTGTTTGCTTTTGAAATCTTTGTATTATTATTAATTTTTTGAGTTTCATTAAAATCATTTATGAGAGAAAAATATATACCAAATGGATTCTAAAATCAAACAATGCAAAAATTTCACTTTGAATGTTATTTTACAAAAATCTCTACACAATCCAACAAATCGTCCTACAATTTGCCAATGTTTATCAAGAATGACTTCCCTTTGAGGGCAGTTGTCACAATTCTTGGAGGGATAGAAAGAGAATGGTGGAATTAGGGTTCTCCTGTCCATGGTTGGAAAAACTATCTTCTTCTGAATAGTTTTCATGACAATCCAGCTGGAAACATTGACCACTTCCTCTTCTTGACTCAAAAGTCATTCAAAGTTTGTTGGTTTGAGATCTACGAACTTTTCCCCTTTCCTTTCTTTTTAAGTAATTCAAATCTGTTTTTATTTGTAAAAGTCACACTCAATTAAAACCAAGGTTTTTTTTTTGGGTAATTGGCGAGGTTTTTAAAACTTCACTGAAATGACCACAATTTTTTTTTTTAACTTCTTAACAGGCTATAACACACTTAATATGTAATACACATTGAATATGCGTTATCTCTAAAAAAATAATTAAATTTCAAACTTAAACTTGATTAATGATGTGGATGATAATGCACCTATGTGTTATCTTCATGGATAACTCATATCGTATATGCATTATCAAAACCACAAAAATTTGTGTAGGTATTTAGAAAATTTGAAACACGAATAATTCTGCGATTGGAGGTCTGTTTAATGCATATGACCACTCATTTTGATGGTTCTCATATTGATAAACGCAACGGCATTTTTGCCAAAAAAGTGATCTGAATGCATTTCGGGACAAAAAATTGTCTCGTATAGTTGAAAACTTTGACGGAACATAACTTTGCGCTCGGACGTCTGGTTGAGGTAATTCTTGTGGGCATTTCGTATATCTTTTCGAGATCTATACGACTAAAACAGCCCATGGGTGGTTTATATCAGCCGTTTCTACAAAAACGCTCTATTTTTATTTTAATTTAGAGTTGTAGAATTTTCTGATACTTTTCTTTATTAACTAAAAAATTACGGTACCAATTTGAAAATCAAACAAATGAGCAGTTTTTTTTCTCTAATTAAAAATTTAAATAATTGAAGTTGGTGAATATTAGAATACATAAATACTTTATTATTAAATAAAATCGCACACACTTATTAATATGAAGTCTTATATTGGTCTCTTTCAAATCTCTTACTAAGTTTTTTTTTCTTTTTTTAAAATAAATGAATAAATGAAAAGATGATGTGACAAGTAACGCACAATTGAATTAGTGATAACGCACAATAAAGATGCATTATCATTAAAGATAATAAGATTAAAAAAATATTGTGACAATTTTAATAATTTTTTTTAAAAATATGGTCAATAATAGCAAAAAACCTAAAACCAACGATGAGAGAGGAGGGGTGACGGGCCTCTCTAAAGAACCACCGCCCTAACAATTTAGGAAGGGGCACATTGCTGACTTGCTTCATCCCAATATAAGGGCTGATTTCGATGGGTTGTGGTCGTCTTTCTAATTTGAATTTTGATTTTTTTAAGATCTTAAAATTTTAAAATTTTTTAATTTTTCATTCTTGGTTGTCAAATTTGTTTCCGTGATAGAATAAAAATATTATTTCCGTGATTTGGTTTCTTATTTCTTTGCGCCTAGGTGGCAATGCTCTGTTCTTGATTGCTCAATTTGTCGTATCGGTCTTGTTGGGTTTAACTTCACGGTGGCATTTATGGCTTTCAAAGAGTAGATGTCTATGTCGGGTTTTTGTGTTTGTCAATTTGTGAGATGTAGCGGCAATGTTGGTGGGAGTCAGTCTTCTTTTGATCACAATGGTTTTTTGATTCGTTGTCTGTGGTGGTGTTTGGCATCCCTTTGCTGGCTTCGGAGGTTGTGGGCGAGACGGCATTGACACAGATTCAACTTCGTACGGAAGTCTCTCTTCCAGATTGGGGTTTGTAATGGTTAGCGCTGGTGGTGAGGAGTGGCTTGGTTTGTCGAGTTTAAAGTTTAAAGCTTAGCTTTTTATTCTACGGAATTTTATTACTAAAGCTATATTTGCATAAGACTCCGCATTCTCTCTTAGAATCACTAATATCATTACCTTGTTGAGATTGAAAACATCTTCAGGCTGGCGAAAAAAAATCCAACCCAAGTCAATCCTGTTCAGAGATTCGAAGGCTGAGGTTGCTTGACATCTCAAATGTCGAATATCAATTTAAATATTCGCATCTCTTCTCATCAAGAATCCTAAAATCAAACTCTATTAAAGTAAAATCCGCTGGTAAAATTGTGAACACTCAATACATAAGAAAGTGCATAAAAGAAATAGCTGGGTTATCATAAAATCTGTAAACCTTCTTTAAGCTACATTATTCAGCAGAAAGATATAAAGAATCCCTAAAATGTTCCATGAATATCTTCCACTAAGTTTCATTATCTAACATGCTCAACGTCAACTACTTTGCCTTCAGTCAGATGAATCCGTACTGGAAATGCAGTTGTAACCTTGTCTAGCTATGGGATAATAGGCAACTATCTTTTTCCATTTCTTTCTTCTCTTTTTTTTTTCAATATATATTATATATATATATTATCTGATCTCATTAGATAGGCTTACCTTTGGGAACAATTTGATCCTTGATCCACATGTAAATGGGAACAAGTACATAGTAGGTTGCCGCGATTGCACCAATAAGGAAACGTAGAAGAAATACAAATGGATTTGTAGGCTTCTTTACATCTTCCACCTTTGGACCAAGCTGTAACAAGATATCTTTCAGAAATACAAACAAAAGAATATCGCTGAGAGAAAATTCATAAACGTCTCGGTTAATCCAATAGTTTCATGTTGCCTAACTTCATACATTTGGTAGTCAGTATATATGAATATCATAAATTTTAAACGAACAAGAAATAATTAGTCCAGTACCTTGAATCAAATAAGCAAATATTTTTTAGTTTTGCTAGACTTTCTACGACTTCACTGTACTAGTAAGTGAGAAATATATGATGCACATGATGTATCTTGTACATTATTACCCTACATACTAGATTCTTGTTTATAATACTTAATAATTTGAACTAAATGGATCAAGTCAAGTGACCTTGAGAATCCATTTCACTTAATGAAGTCAAACTGATATCAAAACACCGAGTTCAGTTGGGATATGGCTAGGATATCTTGGTTGAGCTTGAAGATAAAAGCATAGCTATTTGAGCGGCTTCAATAAATCACCACCCGTAAATAAGTTCCAAATACTTGTGGGAACAAGAAAGCACAAATATGCCAACCCATTAAGTTTACCTGATACAGGTTATTAAAGATGTAAATAGCATGACAGCCATTCATTTGTCCTCTGTTTTGATCTACTTTGGAATAATGTTGCAATTAGTTATTTATAGAATAGGTTTTCGAAAGTTAATAACAGAAGAAATTCATCTGGAGTTCTTAAGGGTAGAAACTACACCTTTAGGTGCTTCTCTATGCTATTACTGATTAAGACACAAGAATTCAAGAAATCCGAATTGCCACTCGCAGTGAAGAAGTAATGATACAAAAGTGCTATTTTTCTATCTAAGTTGAGTAACAACCACACTATTTTGGCCAAAATTGAGTTTTTCAAGCCATAACTCTTCTGGTGTATTTAACTTCTCAAATCAGTTTTTAGAATGTAGTAGGTCCGTCGAATTGTGTTTCTCTAAAGATTCTCTTCTTCAAAAATACCAAGAACAACAGAAAGTTCACATCTCGAAGAGAAAGTATGCCAACAAACTTTGGGATGGGGAATAGAGTAGAACATGATCAAGGAAGAAACAGGAAAAACCACAGATATAAAGAAGAAAGACTATTGATACCTGCAAAGGAGAGTCTCCTGACATTGGCTTTACGCCAGTCACAGAGCAACCCATAATCAAGCCATGCCGGCGGACTCCACGATACCATTTTGGACCAATTCTCTTTAGCTGCACATCTTTAAACCCAGCCTTTTCGAACCATTCTATGTATTCTTCTTCCTTTGGAAATAGCATCCACATATCTGCAAAAAAGCGAGATAACCAAAATGTTGGGTACACAGGGCCAATTATGCATGCTTTGCCCCCTATTCTCAGTACCCTGTATGCTTCCTTGATACCACGCTGTGGATCTGGCCAATACTCAATACTAGGAAAAATTGCAGATCATATATTAGACTAGTACCATTCAACAGGTCATAATAAGACAATACAGAAATAGAAAGTTAGATTGGGAATAGAGCTCAGCTGTACAAGTATGTGCATAGTAACCATGCTATATTTGAAAGGGAAAAAGAATGGACAAAGCAAGATTTACTTCAGAAGACAACATTAGCATAGAAGATAATTAGTTCTAGTTTTCACCAAGTAGTGTACACAAGTTTATAGTAAAAACATCAAAATGATAGCAATAAACCGTGAAACTAACTTGTAGCTTTAGCCCTGATCTTGCACTGCTGCTATTCATATGTCCATACCGAATGTCTTGTTTTAACTTATTCTAAAACACATTGCTTCTTCATAGAAGCAATACTTGATGCTGATGAAGTAAATGTACTCCGTAATACTTTAATTATGTATTACTCGTATATTTTTAATGTCCAAGGTGGAATAACCAAGTTAATATTTTCACTATCAAGTATTGATGTTACACTTCCAAACCAGAATAAATGAATTTAAAAATAATACAAGATGTTCAGCCAAAAAGAAAGACATATAGGGCAGCAATGTTGGGATAAGTAATCAATAAATCAACGAATTAACTCGAAGAAAGAAACAACAGATCGCGGGGAGAAATCACCTTCCAGCTGAAATGTATCTATCAGCATAATCAGTGGGGAAAGGAAGATCCTCAGCATCACCTTCAATAATCTTGCACTCTCTCAGTGCCTCTTTCTGCTTAGCCTTAGCAAGTTGGTGAGGTGATTGATCAAGAATGGTGACATTTTTGGCATCAACATGCTTAACTATGCCAAGAGTAGTGAATCCAGTCCCTCCACCAACATCAACTACAGTGAAATTCCTGCTATACAAATCAGCAGGCTCAAGTGCCTCATCCCTCATATCTTCAGTCCAATGACCAGGGTTTATCACATGATCATACACTATTGACAAGAACCTATAAAACCAAAAAGCCTCTTGTTTGTGTTGTATGAACCTCGGTTGACTCACTGGCCTCGAGGAAGATAAACTGCATTTTGGTGTCAAAGTAGAAATTTTTGAGCTTCTTTTAGAATAATTTACAAAACCCTTGTTCGGAAAATTCTTGAATTGAAGTTCTGAGCCAAGAAAATTTGATACAGTAACAAGTTTAAGATTTTCAGCTCCACTGAGTAGTGAAGAAGCCATGATATCACAAATACAAAGCAACTCAAAAAACTTCAAAACCTACCAAAAGAGAAGCTTATTTGGGGATAAATGAATCAAGATTCATGCTTGCACAATGTGGGCAGTGGAGATGGAAGAAAAGGGACCAGAAAATGAGCTGACATGAAGAAATGCCGATTGAATTTATTCAAGAAAACCAGAAGAAATAAACAAGGGATCCCAGATGAAATTGAAGGGGGTTGGTTTGGGGCTTTAGGCAGTACCACCACAAGTAAGGATCACTGAGGAGATTGAAAGATAGGATCCCGCAGAGCAGATACGACGTAGTTTACTAGGGGTCCATTCGTTTCCTTTTTTTTTTTCCTTCTATAGTCCGTAACGTAACTGCCTTGGCTGTTTTAAGCCGAATTCCATCGCTGTTTCTCACTTATATGGTTCAATTATAAATGCACTACTTGGTAAGTTTGTCATTAATAATCAAATAGTATTGGAGGTGAGGCGAGAGATGTCATTCCAAATACAGACACGTAACATGACAGCATTCTTGTGGAGAATTTTAAAGACACCAAATCTCAAAATATATACATACAATAATTCATAAACTCTCAAAGATAATGAAAGTTTCCAGTGGAGAAAACAATCTTATGTTTTCTATCTCATTAATGTGAGAATAGTGTACAATTTATAGATTTGTCCAAGTGACAAATCCTAAGCAGATTAGAACTAGGAAACACATTAGAAGTAAAAGTCCTAGCTAAATAGAACTAGGAAACACAACTTATACATAGTTTATGATTAATAGGAAGCCTATTTTGAATATATGTCTAACACTCCCCCTCAAGTTGGAGCATGAAGATCAGAAATGCCCAACTTGGAAGCTAATCGATGAAAATGGGTCGGATGAAGGGCTTTAGTAAGAATATCGGCAGGTTGCTCCTCACTTCGAATATAAGCAGGATAGATAAAACCGTCTTGAAAAGCATCACGAACAAAATGACAATCTATTTCAATGTGTTTAGTGTGTTCATGGAAAACAGGATTTTCAGCAATATGAAGAGCAGCCTGGTTATCACAATGTAATGGAATGGGGCGGGTGACAGGAACATGAAGATCGCGCAGAAGAATAGATAACCATTTAAGTTCACATAAAGTCATAGCCATAGAGCGATATTCGACTTTCGGCAGAAGAACGAGAAACAAGTATGTTGTTTCTTTGTCTTCCAAGAAATAGGGGACCCACCAAGAGAGATAAAATAACCAAAGTGAGAGAGCGGCGAGTTATCGGGCGGGTAGCCCAATCTGAGTCACAATATGCGATTAACGAAAGAGAAGAGGTAGAAGAAAGAAAAATGCCACGTCCCAGGACTCCCTTTCGGATAACTGACAACCTCGGATAGCAAAGATCCCAATGAGCATGACGAGGGTGTGCATAAATTGAGCAAGTGTATGTACAAAGCATATGCAAGTTCGGGCCGAGTAAGTGTGAGATATATTAGCTTGCCTATGAGTCTTCGATGAGCGATCCGGGTTGTCAAACAATGATCCGGATGCTTTTGCCGACTGATGATTAGGTTCCACAGGAGTAGATGCCGGCTTGGCACCTAATAAACCCATTTCAGAGAGAATTTCCAATGTGTATTTTCGTTGGGATAAAAATAATCCCGTGGAGTTTCTCGCAATTTCTATGCCCAAAAAATATTTGAGCGAGCCCAAATCCTTCATGTGAAAGCACTTGTGTAATGAAGCTTTGAATTTTTCGAGTGTGGATAGGGAATTTCCAGTAATGAGTAAATCATCCACATAAATAAGTACACATAGATAAATATTCCCTCGAGAATATGTGAAAAGAGAGTAATCTGCATAAGACTGAGAAAAAGCATACCTACGGAGAGAGGTGGTGAGTTTGGAAAACCAACATCGAGGGGCTTGGCGAAGACCATATAAAGACTTCTTTAAATGACAGACTTGTCCTTTGTAACAGGGACGAAATCCTGGAGGTGGTCTCATATATACCTCTTCTTATAAATCTCCATGCAAAAAGGCGTTGTGAACATCCATTTGATGGATAGGCCAGTTGCGAGTAGCGGCAACGGAAAGGAGAGTACGAACGGTGACCATTTTAGCAACGGGAGCAAAGGTGTCTGTGAAATCAATACCTGCCATTTGTGTATTTCCCAAAATTACCAAGCGGGCTTTATATCGCTCAATGGTGCCATCGGCTTTGTACTTTATCCGGTAGACCCATTTACTCCCCAGTGCACGTTTTCCAGGAGGTAAGGAGGTTAAAGTCCATGTACCATTTTGTTCAAGAGCATCAATCTCTTGACGCATAGCAGTGCGCGAGAGAGGATTAGAGACTGCCGCAGAGTAAGTGGTAGGCTCGGATTCTGTTGCCACAGATGCTAAAAATTGCCTGTGTGTATTAGAAAATTTACTATAGTTCACAAATTTAGTGATAGGATAAAGGGACGTACCTGAGAGATCCGAAGAGGGTGAGAGAGCAGAGGAGGAATGGGAGATAGAGGACTTCCATATGACATTGCAATCATAATCTTGGAGCCGAGTCGGAATATGTTTAAGTCGAGTGCTTCGTCTTGGGGCATTAATTTGCGGATTTTCTTGCGGCAAGCTGGCAGGAGTATTATTTGGACTAGTTTGGAGAGGGGCGGCTGGAGAGGTTGGTGGTGGGCCTTGCGGAACTGGGCTGCTGGGTTGTGGGTGTGGATCGTGGTCCCGAAAGTGGAGATGGGCTGTGGGTTAGTGGGCTGCTGGAAGGATTTGGTGGATCTGGGTTTGCAGGTGGGCTGTGGAAAGGATGTGTGTGATCTGGGCTTGGTGTGTTGTGTGTTAAACTCCCCCTCTTTGGGATACTTTGTTGTTTGGAGCCCAAAACTTGTTCCCCAAAATTGTAAGATTGTGTGAAGTCTATAGAAATGGAAGTACCTGATTGGTCATGGAATGGAAACTTTGTTTCATCAAAAATCACATCTCGGGACACAAAGAATTTTTCTGTTTGCAGGTCGTAAAATCTCCATCCTTTCTTATGAAGAGGGTAGCCAAGGAAGACACACGGTTTCGTTTGCGGGCTTGAAATTTATCTTTTGGGATATCATGGTTATTTACATAAGCTAAGCACCCAAAAGTTTTAATGTGAGAGTAGGATGGTTTTGCATGGTATAGTAATTCATAAGGAGTCTTACCTTGTAACAATTTTGAGGGAGTTCTATTAATGAGATAGCCAGCCGTCAAAATGCATTCTCCCCAAAACTTTACAGGTAAATTGGCTTGAAATCGTAATGCCCAAGCTACATTTAAGATATGACGATGCTTGCGTTCAACTCTTCCATTTTGTTGTGGTGTGCCAGGAATAGTAGTTTGGTGAATTATGCCATGGGTAGTAAGATACGACCTGAGGGGTGCAAATTCCGTCCCATTATCGGTACGGATTGTCTTGACAGTTTTGTGAAATTGGGTTTTGATCATGGTAAGGTAATCTTGAAGAATAGAGGCAACCTCACTTTTTTTCTAACAGTAAATATATCCAAATAGCCCTAGAATAATCATCTAAGATAGTAAGAAAATATGAAGCACCTATAGTGGATTTGGATCTATATGGGCCCCATAAATCACAATGAATTAGGTCAAAAATTGTAGATGCTTTATTGATGCTAAGAGGAAAACAATCACGAGTTTGTTTGGCACGTAGACAAATATTACAAGGTGATGTGCTAGTTGTAGAGTCTTTAGAATTACCCAAAAAATGATTGACTACATAATCTGAAGGATGTCCCAACCGTATATGCCATAGTGTGCTTGAATCAAGAACTATGCTAGAAAAAGTGTATAATTCCTTCAATTCCAAAGGTTTGTAGAAGAAGATCCCATTCCTCTGCTCACCCACTCCAATCGGCCTCATCGAGATACGGTCCTGTATAACACAAAATTTGTCAGAGAGTGTGATAAAGCATTGCAAATCTCTTGCCAATTGAGACAAAGAAATTAAATTGCAGGTTAGTTCAGGAATTAGCAACACTCGGTGGAGTTGTAATGTAGGACTTAAAGAGACCATTCCTTCGTGCATAGCAAAAGTTTTGGCACCGTTAGGTAATCTAATAATATGCGGACAGATAGGATGTAATTTTTGTAAAAAATATTTCCTACCAGTCATATGGTTAGAACACCCTGAATCTAAAATCCAAAAATTTTCCATACCAGATAGCTTTTCAGATTGCATATTATTTGAGTTTTGGAGTGTAGTCAACAGGGTTGACCACTGGTCAACGGTCAAAGCTGCTAAGGGGCCCGGGCCCGGCCCGGCCTGTCCTGGCCCGTTTATGCTGGAATTTGGCCCAAAGCCCGGCCCGGTACTGTAGATCGGCCCGCCCCCATCGTCTTCTCCAGCGCGCCGGCGAACAGGGGTTTCGGGAGCTGCGGCGGTTGTTGCAGAAAAGCCCCATGCCTCGGCCGTTCTTCCTCCATCGCGCGGTCTAGCCATCGCTTGGGGATGTCTGCCACCGCGCCCGGTCCCGGATCTGCCTCCGCGCCAGGAATTTCGGGTCACCGGTGAGGAGCCGCGGCCGCCTGTTTTTGGAGAAGTCCGAGGCCACCAATCTGGATAGCCAATGAGTTGGAAGCAGCCGGTGATGTCGTGGCCGGCGCGTCTGCAATGGGAGCAGAAAGATGAAGAAAAAAACTAGGATTTTTTTCTGTTCTGGCGGCGGCGGCAACTCCGGCGGCGGCGAAGGCGGCGCCATCTCCAGAATAATCTTCTTTCCGTGTCGAATTTTTGTGTTGTTCTTCTTTACAGATTTGAGCAAGAACGGTACGTAATTTGGGTATAGGTTCTTGTTGGATCATATGGGAACGGACAGTGCCATAAATTGCACTATTCAATCCCATTAAAAATTGGAAAACCTTCTCGTTTTCTCTTTCTTTTATAATAAAATTCAATAGATCTGTGTCTGTGCTGAGCGGAAGTTGAGTATAGTTTTCTAGTTCGTCCCATACCTTTTTTAGACGTGAAAAATACACGTGTACTGAATCACCGCCTTGCTTACAATTTGCCAAAGCTGCTTTTAATTCATATATTTGTGGGCCGGTGCCAACTAGAAATCGTTCTTTTAAGTCTATCCATAATTCATCAGCTCTCTCTGAATGATATATTGTGGATCGGAGAGAGGGTTCGATAGTATTGAGAATCCACGAGTTTACAAGATTATTGATCTCCCACCATTCTTCTTCTTTTTCTGGATCACCTTCAGGAATTGGAATTATTCCATCAATGAATCCCAATTTCTTCTTCGATCGCAAGGCTATGCGCATGGCCCTTGCCCATTCTGCATAATTATTATCTGTGTCTGTCTCTTTCAACTGGACTGTTGTTAGGATCAATCCAGGTCCATCAGTGGATGCCACATAATAAGCATCTTTCTTTATTTTGTTAACATGGCTTTCTTCCACCATGTCATTATCAACATTGCCAATATTGTCGTTACTCATTTTGAGAAATTTCAGACAATTGGCTCTGATACCATGAAAGTTTCCAGTGGGGAAAACAATCTTATGTTTTCTATCTCATTAATGTGAGAATAGTGTACAATTTATAGATTTGTCCAAGTGACAAATCCTAAGCAGATTAGAACTAGGAAACACATTAGAAGTAAAAGTCCTAGCTAAATAGAACTAGGAAACAGAACTTATACATAGTTTATGATTAATAGGAAGCCTATTTTGAATATATGTCTAACAGATAATATTCTTTTCAGTAATAAATATAAGAGGTTTTAAACTTTTGTACACAAATTAAGAGTTTTGAAAGTAAAACAATTTTTGGACTACAATACCCTTTCTACCCTTTATAAATGAGGAAAGAGATAGATAATGGGAGTGAAATAAATGGATGTAAAGATGGGTAAAGATGGAAAAATTAAATAAATACTAATTGAAAGTTATAAAACTCCTTATATTTTTAATTATCCTTAATAGGTCTAAAGTCCTTTATATTTCTGATTGAAGGGAGTAACAAACTAAATACCTCAAAGTTTTCATCAAAACAAAATGATTTAATTATAATTCCTACTCACAATCTTCATTGTCTCAATATTCTTTTTCGACTCATACCTCAAACTCATGTGCAAAATATGGAGAGGGGTGAGCTACACTAGCCCAGTAAGAACTATAAACCATTTGGGAATGAACAAGTTTAAAATGAATACTTTTACATAAAAAAGATTTGAAACTACTTAAATAGTGTTGAAACCTTTAGGGGTACGATTTAAATAAATAGAAAGTTCGCATGAATTTTAATGAAATTTAGGTACTAAATTCTGAGAAGTGCAGATTTCTTTAGGAAAATATCATATAATTTAGAACGATTCATGTAAAGTATCATAATCTATACGATTTATTTTAGTAACTAGGGGGTAATGCATTTCAAGCCTCACTTAAAGAGAGCAAAAATAGAAAGAGAAAGAAAGAAGAGAAAAGAATTACCATTAAACAAACTAAGTAATTGTATTAAATAACTTGACATTTTCTATTTGACTTTTGTAAGCTAACTCATGGGAAGGTCGATAGCAAGAAAAATAATTTTAACGATTTAAAATAAGTTGCAAAATAATATGAGCTTTTAAGTATCTAAAAACATTTATTTTATAGTTGCAAAAAACTCTTCAGAATATTATAAGAAAGTTTGTAAAACATTTTTCAATTTTTTTTTCAAATAATCAGAACTTTATATACTACTATTTTAACAAAAATCATATCTAAGCACCTCAAAAGCTTTTACCCAAAAAAAAAAAAAAACATTGTTTGAATAAACAATACACTTTTCCTGAAAAATAAATTTTCATAAAAGTAACACTTTCACAACCTTTACCTAAACAAATGGATACAATATAAAAGACTCAATGGTAGTCGATATTGGCTCCTAACTATTGTACCCGTTAGAAAAAGATCACACAGATACTAGTATAACACTCCTAGTCGGGATACAAGTTGGGACATATTCCTCACGAGCCTCACACACATGAGCACCACATCTAACTTATGCACTCTAAGAAACACCAGAGACAATACACAAAAACAGTTCTCACATACCTCAAAATTCACAATTTTTAAGAAACATTAAAACACTTCATGGACACTGAGTTTTCTTTACAAAAATATTCATTCATATGCTCATTCAAATTTTCAAACTAAATTCATTCACATAACTTGCAAAATCCAAAATAGTGGATACAATTTGCGTAATCTCAACCACAATTTTCATAAAACAGATTGCTTATATAAAAAAAATTCAGAAGGTTATCCCTTACCTCAAGACACCCACAAAAACTCAAACTATAGAGATGATTTGGATATACACCTAGAAACTAATAAAACGATCCTTAGATAAAAAAATCCCAAAAATTAACCGAATAAATTTAAACCCTTTATTCAATCTCTACACCGGAGTCAAAACTTTACACAATCAAAAGCTAAACAGGAAGTCCCGGATTATCAAAATATAAAACTCTTACCTTAATCTTAATATGTTATTTCGGAGCCTAGAGAATCAACCCTAAGTTGACAGAAGGTTCTGTCATTCCTCCTCTGTGTCCGCTCTCTAACTCTAAATGATTATTTTAGAAAGAATAAGCACACCTTAATTTAATTAACTAATTTCAAAAATTTTGTACATTTATCCTTAGACTTAATAAGTAACAAAAATTAAAACCTTATATTAAAAGTATTTCTTAAATACACCTCAAGACCTTTTCATAAATATCTTGAAATTACAAATAAGGGCCTATTGTTAATTGTTAGGTTTATTTTCTCAATAATCCTAGAATTAGGATTTCCTAATCCCACATTGGAAGATTAGGAAATTAGGAGGGAAGGAGATACCTATAAATAGTTATCATAGTTTAGATCTTTTGTACCAATTCTCTAAGTCTAATAAATTGGGGTTTAAAGCTGTGAAATATTTTTAGAGAATTTGTAATTTTATTCTATACAAAAATTACATAGTAGAGGTTTACCTTTTGGGGTCATAGATATAGGTCTTTGTTGAAACATTGAACCAGGTTACCGTTGCCTGTTTCTCAACAAGTGGTATTAGAGCTAAAATTTCATGTCTAAGGAGAGAAAAAAAATCTAGAATAATGAATTTGTTGAATGTCGTATCTTCGACAAAGTTTGATCCTCTGCTCTTTGATGGAAAGATTGACTTCACTATGTGGCAATGCACAATTCAAGATATTTTTTTACATCAAGATCTTGATTTTGTATGAGAGGATGAAAAGCTACAAGGTATGAAAGAGGCGGAGTGGATCTCTATTGAGAAAAAGGCGGTTAGTACAATTCGGTTGGCATTGGCCCCACCAATTAAGATCACGAAGTTGAAGGAAACATCACCAAAAAAGATGTGGGAGACTTTGGAGAGCAACCATGCCTCGAAGATGTTAACTGATCATTTAAAGATGAAGATGGATTTATATTCCCTGAAGATGGAAGAAGCAGGTAATATTATTGACCACTTAAATAATTTTAATGAGTTAGTATGTCGACTCACAAATGCAGGGGAAAGAGCATAAATCATATACATCATTGGTGCAGTCATTGCTAACGTGAAAGAGCACACTGCAATTAAATGAGGAGTCAAAAACTCTGACAGATAACCAACAAATGATGAATGAGGATCTCCCTGAAAATCAAATACTAGCTATAGAGGATTCTAGGAGAGGGAGGAGTCGAAGCAGAAAAGAGGTGACCAAGAAAGAGGAAGATTTCAGCATAGAGATGATATTGATTCCTATTATTGTGGAGAAATTGGTCATATGCAATTTCAATGCTTAAAGATGAGAGAAAATCTAAAAGCATTGAGAGAATAAATGAAAGACAAGATAAAAGTACATGATTCCTCTGCAAATGTGGACTGTTCTGGTGATGATTTGCTAATGATGAGATGTGTAGATGATAAAGTTGAGGAAAATTATTTAAACAATTAGATACTTGATTCTGCAGCTGACTTGCATATCTACAAGAATCCAGAACTGTTTGATGATTTTCAATTTGGAGATTTTGGCTTTGTTAGTATGGGAAACAACTCAAAGATTAATGTTGAAGGCATTGGACGAGTCTGCCTACAGCTCTACAATGATAAAGACAAAATACTTTCTGATATAAGGTATGTTCTTGATTCAAAACATAATTTCATTGAGTCAGTAGACATCAAAAGGTTTCAAGTATACTGGAGTTGGGAAGTTCTGTAAAGTATTCAAACGAGGTTGTTTGGTTATGAACGGGCGGAAGAAGACCAAGAATATTTACCATCTTGATGGTCATTCACGAAGAAAAATCTTGAAGGAAGTAAAGTTGAAGAAAGAATAGAGAAGAAGACCATAAAGACGAAGAAGAGAGTTAGGTTTTCTGATTCTGTTGTAATTCAGGAATTGGGAAAATAGAGGATTTGTTAGGTTTATTTTCTCGATAATCCTAGAATTTGGATTTCCTAATCCCACATTGGAAAATTAGGAAATTAGGAGGGGAGGAGATATCTATCAATAGGTTCTCATAGTTTAGGTCTTTTGTACAAGGTTCTCTAAATCTAATCAGTTGGAGTTTTAGGTTGTGAGATATTTTGAGACTTTTTGTAATTTTGTTCCATGCAAAAATTACATAGTGGAGGTTTATCTTTTTGGGTTGTGGATATAGGTTTTTGTTGAAAGACTGAACCACGTTAAATTTTTGGTATTATTCTTTATTTTTCTCTCTATATTTTATGTGTGATTCCGCTACCCATTTTCCAACTTTAATTACCTTAATTACTAAGTCCACTTAGGCTGGGGTCTTATAAGAGATCTTCTTTAAGGTTGTGTTTGGGGGTTTAGAATTGGATTGGAATTAGAATTGAATTCGATAGAATTCTAAGAATTGTAATTCTAATTCCTTTGTTTGGTGAAAGTATAGAATTGCTACGGGATTCATTTTCTAATTCTAATTCCTTTGTTTGGACGTACAAAAAAAATTATAAATTCTAATTATGAAATAACTCTATTGCAATTAAAAATCCTATATTCATCTAATTATACACAATATAAAGTAAAATATTCTTGAAAATAAAACATTACAATCCAAAGTTAAAATTAACAGAACATCTAAAATAAAATTAAAAAAAAGTTAAAATGTCCATAACATTCCCTTCAATATTAATAAATCATATAATTCTTATAAAATTGTCTCCAGATTTACAAACCTATAGTAAAATTTTGTACTAACCATTGTTAAACTAAATACTGTACAAAACTTAAATTGAAGTAATAATAGTTTTAATCAAATTTGGTTTCATGCAGCTAAATGCATCAAGATCTATTGCCTCTTCAAGTTATCTGAAGTCCTACAAAAGTCTCAAACTTCCTTTGGTCATTCATAAGAAGATCTAGAGCATTCAAAATTTGAAAATCATTCAAGTTAGCCACCTTATTCACTTCATCTAACACCATTTGAATTGTAGCTTTTGCAAGCTACGAATTCGAATACCTGTCCAATGAATAAGCCATACGACCCAAAACTTTATGTAGAGCTTGTGAACTTGTGAGCTTTCTCTTTTTACCTTTAGGATCAGAAGTAGAATTATTTCCTTTCAATCCTTCTTTCCGAGATAACAAGTTTATATAATCATCCTCTATAGGCTTTGAATTAACTTTTACAAATTCTTCTTCATCCAAATTAATGGATTCTTTAGGTTCTATCTCAACTTGATCTAACTCCATAGCTGTTCGAGCACCTTGACCATTTGCACGATCTTGAGAAAACAAGATGCTTATATCATCCCAATTCTCAATGATGATCTTGTTTCTATAAGAACAGACTTTTGGATGTGCTTACAAAATAGTAAAATACAAAATTAGCTATTGGTACTTAATTAGTTGCAGTTTCATCAATATATGTGGGACTCATAGAAGCAAGTAACAAACTAAACTAGCAAACTTACAATTTTCACATATGCTAGCAGTACTAGTGCCCAAGGCAAGAATAAACATTTAAAGGATGGGAGTAGAACTTATTCTCATGGGAGCTGAAATAAAGTTAAAATCCAGTGTTGGTTTCCTATTGCAATTGGACAAAGTAATATCAAATTTTACCTTGTACAGAGAAGATAAATATGTCACATTATCTAACAATGAATATGAGCAGGTAAATCGAACCAAAATGATCTCATAATGAAAACAAAGAAAAGGACAGAGTGAACAAAACTAGACTTTATAGAAGACATACCATCTCAGAAGCAAATGAAAAGAATATATCTAGGAAGAAATTTGGATAAAATAAATAGAAATTTGTATGATCACATATCACTAAAAGGTTCCAAAAATTAGGCACAACCTCAAAGAAACCAACAAACTCAATCACATAGGCTCTTCTTATATTCAGCAAGAATTGGACTATGCTGCCTTATCCTTACTAGCAGATGAGACTTTTCTGCAAAAGATCACATGCTTTTTTGGTTTACAACAGAAAACTTATTGATCTCTTAAGGCATTTTGTACTTCTAATTTATGTGCCCATATTTACCCTGTAATGGAAAAGACATTTTGACTTATTTTTCATTTGTCTAATGGGTTTTTAATGCACATCAAGCAAGAGTTGAATATGAATTTCTAGAGATTAGTCCTATCTTAACATCTAAATAAAGCCTCTAAGCTATTCCTTACAAACAGAAACCAACTTTGTCTTTACTAAAATATCATCATTCAAAATTAAATCTAAAAAGTCACTTTTAAATACATACCACCATTACCCCACAACGATAGAGGAAAATATCAAGCACACGGAACACTAATCCAAAAAGCAGCAGACATTATAGAATTCAAACTTTCAACTTCAACAATTATACAAGTTCTCATGCAAATAACCTATGCAAAAGAAAATCATGAAATTCTCAAGAAAATGAGCAATTCTCAAGAAGAAAGTATTTCTTGCATATAGCAAAAGAATTACTTGGACAGAAAATAGTTATATATTAAACCTTCTGAAATTATAAGGACATACAATTAGCATTACTTTAAATGAAAAACACCAAGCAAAAGTAGCATATAGTCAGTTTAAAAAACATTGCAATAACCACTATCAACTGAACTTACAACCTAAAGTAACACTAAAGCAATTATTTGCATGCATATATAATATATATTTGATCAAAACAGTAAAACATACCTCTATATATTCCTTCCAAGAACTCTCGTTATTCACTTGAATTCTTCCTTTAGAAGAATCCTAGGTAACAACTGAATCAGAATCTTTTGCTAGTAGAGGTTGTAAAGACTCTAATGCTTCTCCATATTTTTAGTCGAGACATGATATTGGTCTTCTTTATAGAAATGCCTAATTGGTCTCTCAATGCACCAATTGCAGCTGTCCAAGCTGCTAGTTTCCATGCACTTTTGCCATTTAACTTTTTCTCTTGATTCATTTGCTCAATCAAACAAGAACTCAAAACTCTATCCATGGGAGTTTTCTATGTAATATTAATTTTTCCTTTCCTTTGGAACTCTCTATTGAATGTGATTCAAATGTCATAACTAAAATATACAAAAAACAAATGCATAAGAAACTTCTGCATATATATTGAAAGAAATGCATAAAAAACTTAAGAGTGAGCTTGTAAAGACTAAAATTTCAGCAAATAAAGATATTTACAATATTTAATATAGTTTAGACTCGTGTATTCATGTACTCTACAAACATTTCTTGTGCTAGTGCATCCCTGAACTGTGTCCACTCATTAGTTATTCTAACAATCTTAATTCAACTGTCAAAATTTGTAAAGTTTACACATACAAGTTCTTCATTGTTTGCTTCATCTTCATCTTCTCTATCATCATTGCTTGGTTCAAGATTAATAATTGCCTGGAGTTCTGCATCAACTTCATCTAAATCTGGATCATCAGGGTGCTTAACTCTTATGTGGTAGTGAAGTATGGCAAATGCAATTATAATTTTTACATGGGTTTCTACCTAAAAAAAAAGATGCATCTTTCAAAGTTTTTCATTTCCTTTTTATCACCCCAAATACCCTTTCGATGACATTTCTAGCACTTGAATGTCGAAGATTAAATAACTCTTTATAAGTCTGCTGAGTATTACCGATCTTATTCCATTCATTAAGATGGTACTGAACACCTTTATATAGAGCTAGAAAACTAGGTACATTTGTATATCCCGCATCAACAAGAAAAAATTTACCTATAATATTTTAATATCAATTATTTTAACTAATAATTTTTACACATACTAATTATATTTATTCAGTTCAAAAAATAACAAAAAATGTACCATTTGGAACAACTAATGGGTTGATCTAACTAATACATCACGCAAGACCCTACTATCAGCAACAGATCCCTTCCATCCAGGCAATATATAAGTGAATTTCATGTCACAAGAACAAACTACCAGTACCTTAGTAGTTGTATCGTTCTTTCTATTCCGGTACCTACCTTGGTCTTTGATTGGAATATTTACTGGGACAAATGCACCATCTAATGCTCCAAGATAATCATATGAAAGAAGTATGTGTCTGTAAATAATAATGTATTACTATAATAGGTTATATTACTATTGCTTGTTGAATTTTATGAATATTTTAATTACCTGAAACCACAGCCATTTGTGGTCTTCAAATCCTTCAAGTTTTGTGTCTGGTTGGATAAGTTAATGCCTTCCTAGTTTGATAATAGCTCGCAACATAATATTAAAATGTCTGCTAATTGTTTCTGTGGACCTTATAAAGTCAATTTTACCTTACGATTCTTGAAGTAATGACCAAGAATATATAAAAATATTGCAAGGGCTTCTTCAACTATGATATTGATGGTATTTCCCAAACGCCATGATCTTTCAATATTCTACACAAGCTAGTGAAAGCATGCCTATTTAGATGTAGTTGCTCCTTACATACTATATCTGTCCCATAATAAAGACGATGCAAATACAACTCTATTGCTATTCAAAAATCTAAACTAGGCTCTTTTACCATATGTTTCTTATACCACATAATAGCACTTGAAGCCATTGATGTCCCACAGCTAACTTATGTTTTTTCACTCTTTTCTCATTTTCATTTTGAACTACTTCTATAGTATCCATCAACATATGTTCCATATTGTTAAAAAAAAAAAAAAGAAAAACAAATTGTACTGGTAAGTAGAATATTGGCAGAAAGACAAATAACACAAGGCAAACTTATGGCAAACCTAATATGTTATAGTAACCATTGAGACTATGATAATTGTACTAAATAGTTCTACCTATATGTATACTATGATTCTTTAAACTGTTGAGATTCTGTTGATGATTTTTGATAGAGTTGATTTTTAATACAAATAAACACCTTAAGTTTTAATTATTAGTCTTTGAAAATATTTTATTTATTTATTATTCATAATTATTATATTTAATTTATCTTTGTGCAGATTTCTAAAAAAGAATGGAAAATAAAGATTCCATATTAAATTTGGTAAAGGGAACCTGAAGTATTTGAATCCTTTAAGGATTAGAATTAGAACTTTAGTAGAATCCTTTAAGAATTAGGATTTTAGTTGAATCCTTTAAGGATTAGGATTTTGCTTCTCTTTTGTCTATATATAGAAGAGCCACATAAGAAAGGTAGGGGGAAGATCAAGAAAAAAAAAGGGAGAGTTGTGGGGGGCAGCTACTTTAAAAGGAGAGCAAGAGAGAGCCGAAAAAAGAAAGACACAAAAAAAAAAAAAAAAATAAAGAGAGAAAAGTATAGTGGGAGAGAATCGGGAGAGTTGAGGGGAGCTGAAACAGAAGAAGCAGCTGTGCAAGCTGCTTTGGTAAACAACCGAAGCAGCCGCATAAATCAGCCGTAGCGAATCCGAAGCAACTGCTGGGAGGAGCTGCAGAAATTTGAAGCTACAGCATCTGAGCAGAAGAATTTGGACAACAGCAGAAATTCATAGGAGCAGCTGAAGCAGGCAACAACAGAAAAATCTGCAGCAGAAAAATTAGCAGCCAAAAAATTCCAGAAAGCAGAAGCTGCAGAATTTCAACTTCAGTTGAAGGAAAAAAGCTATGATTTCTTACAATAAATTGGTTCCTTCTTTTCCTTTAGCTATGAACTAAATTTATTTTTAGAATTTTGATGAAACCCTAGCCATGTGACTTTGATTTATTTTATTTTGGGAGATTCATTATTTTATTTATGTGATTGCATATCTTGGAATGTTCTTGGTTTGATGCAATTAATTCTTTGTGATTGTTCTTGTAGAATAATTATTTAGTTTAATTGATATTTTTATCCATGCTTAATTCTTGTAGTCTTGAGTATGAGAGATATGTGATTTTTGCAAGTATATTGTGGGTTTAGAATTGAATAGTTCATGCTAATTTTAGATGATTTATGTCATAGGAATGAATAAGTCATGCTAATGGTTAGACGGATTATGTCTTGCATTTAAGCACAATATATTTCTCGAGTGAATCGAAGCTTGTAGCCTAGATCACCACATGAAGGCTTTATATTTTCTCCTAAATAAAATTAAATCATTGTTATATAGGTTAGTGGTGGATTCAAAGTTCTAAATCATTTCTTTGGTTAATCTTCCGTTAGTTTTATTTTATTTACATTATTCATTAGTTTTATTTTACATTAGGAATAATTCTTAGATAACAAAATTTGATTCTTCTTTATATAAAATTAATTTAGGAAGATAGTAATTTAAGTAGTTAACCCTTTCTTTGTGGTTCGATACCCTAATGCTTCTGTATTATATTGATCTTGTGCACTTGCAAGTATTGGGTTTAAAACTTAGTTAGAAAAATCCCGATCAAGTTTTTGGCGCCGTTGCCGGGGAGATGTTAAATCAATTGCTTGTATTATTGTCTCCTAAATTTGTTAATTTTTTATTTTATTTCTTTTATTTTTTTTGTTCTTGAAATTTTTTTTTAGTTGTCTTCAACATTTTTTATTGTTATTTTATTTCATTATTAGATAGTTTATTCTTCATTATTATTTGTAGTAATTTTTTTCTATTTCTTGAATTTATTAATGTATGGTTGTTGTTCGCTCTCTGTTGTTTAAAAAAATTTGATTCTGAGATAGAGCATACACTTAAGGCACTTAGAGCACAAGGAAAAATCACTAACACTTGCAAGGTTAAAATGACTGAAAATCCACGCGCATTAAGAGAGTATTTTACTCCAAACACTTATAACTCACCAATAGGTAATAGATTACCTGAAATTGAGGCTAATCACTTTGAAATCAAAGTTTCTACTATTCAAATGTTACCATATTTTTATGGCCTTGATTATGAAAATCCTTATAAGCATATTGATGAGTTTTTAGAAATTTGCTCTACTTTTAAACTGCCTAATGTAAGTGATCATGCTATTAGATTACACATTTTTCCTTTTTCTTTTAAGGATAAGGCTAAACATTGGTTGCATACACGTGAGAGAATAGGTACTTGGACTAAGATATCTAGGGAATTTCTAAAAAAAAACTTTCCTATGGGTAAACTTGCAAGGTTAAGGAGAGAAATCACTACTTTTTCCCAACAAAATAATGAACAATTTCATGAGAGTTGGGAGAGATTTAAGGAACATCTTTGTAGTTGCCCTCACCATGAAGTCCCTAAATGACAGCAAATACAAAGCTTTTATTCAGGATTAGATGAGAGAAATCGCCAAATGGTTGATTCCTCTTGTGGTGGTACTTTTCTTCATAAAACTGTAGATGAGGCGTAGGATTTATTTGAAAATTTGAGTGATAATTCACAACAACACGCCACATCCTCACGTGTAGGCGCATCTAGGCAAATAGGAAATAGATGAATGTATGAAGTTTCTCAAAATGTTGATCTTTCTATGAAAGTTAATGTATTATCTAAAAAATTTGATAAATTGTTAGCTTTAAATACATTGCCTACTAATTCTCCTAATGTTCAAGGTGTTTGTGCAATTTGCTCTAGTCCTTCTCATGTTATCTACGACTGTCCTAGTGCTTCACTATTTCCATAATTTGTGCAGGAACAAGTCAATCAGCCCAAGGATTTCACAGAGAGAACGACTCATATTCAAATACGTACAATCCAGGCTGAAGAAATCGTCCTAATTTCTCTTGGAGGTAACAAAGAAGGGAAGGTCAATTAGGCCAACAACAATATGAATAGAACAAACAATCTTGTATGACTGCTCCCTCTGGTTTTCAATCTCAAAGGTATGTACCCCTCACCCTCCTCAAAGTGGAAATTCTATGTTTGAAGAAAAAGTCTTATCTGCTTTGAAAGGTTTAGAAGCTATGACACAAATTGTAGACTCACATACTCAATCTATTGCTAGGTTAAAAACTCAAATAGGGCAACTAGCTAATGCAATAAGTAGAAGAGATGAGGGTAAGCTTCCTAGTCATCCAATAGAAAAACCTAGAGCTAATCATCATGAGCAAGTTAAAGCTGTAATTACTCTTAGAAATGGGAAGTTGGTAGATAATAAAGTAGGGGAACCTATTGAAATGGTAAGTTTAATGGAAACGAAACCGAGGGAATTGATATAGGGACTAAAATTGAAAGGAAAATAGAGAAGGAACTAGCCTCTTCCTCTAATTCTAAAACTCTAGAATCATCTCTTATGGCTTCATATAAACCAAAGGTTCCTTATCCATAAGCTTTATTGCCACCCCCATATGTTAGAAAGGATAATAAAAGGGAAGATATTTTAGAAACTCTCAAACAAGTTAAAATTAATCTTCCACTTTTAGAGGTTATTAAGCAAGTCCCATCCTATGCAAAATTTCTTAAAGACATGTGTACTTTTAAAAGAAAATCTAAAAGCAATGTTTCTAAGAAAATCTTCATAACTGAACAGGTGAGCTCTGTTCTACAATACAACACACCACCTAAATATAAAGATCCTGGTGTCCCTACTATCTCATGTCTTATTGGTAATCATAAAATAGACAGGGCGCTCCTAGATTTAGGTTCTAGTGTTAACTTGCTCCCATACTTTGTTTATGAATAGTTAGGATTAGGGGAATTGCAACTAGCTGATATAACTTTACAGTTAGCCGATAGATCAATCAAGGTACCTAGGGGGAGGATAGATGATGTTCTAGTTCAAATTGATAAAGGTGTCTTCCCTGTAGAATTTGTAGTCCTAGATATGGAACCTGGTAGATCTTCTCAGAATCATATCCCAATTATTCTAGGCCATCCTTTTTTAGCTACTGCTAACGCCACTATTAATTGTAGAACTGGGGTCATGGATGTCTCAGTAATGAATATGAGGGTTAGATTAAATATCTTTAAAACTTCTTCACAACCTTCTATAGAAGATAATTCTGATTGCTATTTGGTATATGTAAATGATGAATTAATTGAAGAAACTCTACCTTTAATCTATTTAAAAGATTATACTTTTATTGAGAAAGAAAACCTTATCTGCACTGGAAATGTTAATTCTAATATTGCCTGCATTTCTCCACCTAAAAACTCTTCTTGGATTGTGAATCATGAGCTTAATATGAGAGAAATAGATTCTGGCTAAATGCAAAAGAATTAGGGAATCTGGCTGAAGACTTTAAAATTAGGACTTTTGGGAGGCAACCCAAATTTTATTTTATTTATTTATTTTATCTTTATAATTTTATTTTATTTTATTTTTATTTATTTATTTTTTTATTCCACTTGATTGGTAGAAACGTATGGAATGTTTGTTTTGTAGGGTAATAAAACAACTTATCATTATCATGGAGATTACAGAGATTATTTACTACTCTTGCAGACAAGCATTAATAATGCCTGTTCTACCAGGTTGTGTTGCTCTTTTCTTTGTCTCTTCTCTACTCTTGGTATTCTTTTATCACATTGTGGACAATGTGTAGTCTAGGTGTGGGGGAGAAGATGTTTTTATTCTGGTGCCAATTATTTTTATTTATTTATTATTTTTTTTAGTTTTTCTCAATTTTTTTTTTATTTTTGCTGATTTTTTAATTATTTTATTATTTTTTACATTATTTTTGAAAAAAAAATCAAAAAATATGATTTCACTTAAAGAATGATTCTTTTTGAGTTCCTTTAAAAAGATCTTGAATAAGTTGAGAAAAGTACTTGTTTTCTTGTTTTTAATTAGAGTGACGAACTTATGTTCTAAATCTGTTATAACTCTTGCATGACTTACACTTGAGCACATGTCTTATTGTTAGTATTTAATAAATTCTTTACATTATTTTTGAGCAACATAAAGTTGATGAATCACTTCCGTACATTCTAGAACTTACTTGAGTATCTCTTGAGGCGAAATAGAAAGGTTTTCTTGATTTGACTCAGAGATGACGGTCATAGGCCTTCTTTGAATCATTTGTGCCTTTCAAGCTTACCAAATTTCATGATTTTTTTTTACCTCCGTAGCCTTTTGAACCTTACATGTTATTTTTTTTAAACTACTTAAATATTAACCCTTAATCTTGTAGAGAGCTTAATGTAAACTTCTAACTTGTGCTTCAATGATGGGTTATTGTTTTTTATGTTATGGAAAGAGCATAACTTATTTTGACAAAAGGGAGAAGAAAAAGAAAAAAATATGACTTGTTGTGCTGAAAAATATAAATGTATTGAGCTGAAAAAAAAAGGAAAAAAAAGAAAAAGAAAGAAAAGTTGATACATGATGGTTACAAGTCATAAAGTGCAAAAGAAAAAAAAATATTCAAGAGGCCAAAATTTATAAATGTAAAAAAAAAGAATAGCCTTAAATGATAAAATCCTGAGAAAAAGAAGATGGTAGTTGGTGAATGGATTAAAGAAAAAAAAAAAGAAAGCAAAAATAAAGTTAGAAAGTTTGTTGAAATTTTAGAGTATCCATATTCTTTGCAAGCTCTCTTTTCTTTGAATTTGAATTCCTTACCTTCGTTTGATAACCAACACCCTAACCTTACATTGCAAGCTTTAAAGTTCTCCCTGATCTGAGTTGAGTTGAGAATCTTTGATTAGTGGAGAGAAGGTACGAAGAGTTAACCTATGGAATGAACTCTTCTTGAGATTTGTTCTCTGTGTAACTTGGAAATTTTGTTTAGTAGTTATTTTATACTCTCTTATGACCACGATCACACATTACACAAGTTTCACTTAAAGAATGATTCTTTTTGAGTTCCTTTAAAAATATCCTGAATAAATAGAAAAAAGTACTTGTTTCTTGTTTTTAATTAGAGTGACGGACTTATGTTCTATATCTGTCATAACTCTTGCATGGCTTACAATTGAGCACATGGGTTGTTGTTAGTATTTAATAAATTCTTTACATTATTTTTGAACTACATAAAGTTAATGAATCTCTTCCGTACATATTGGAGCTTACTTGAGTACATCTTAAGGCAAAATATAAAGGTTTTCTTGATTTGACTCAGAGATGACGGTCATAGGCCTTCTTTGAATCGTTTATGCCTTTCAAGCTGACAAAATTTCATGAATTTTTTACCTTCGTATCCTTTTGAGCCTTACATGTTATTTTTTTTTAAACTCCTTAAATATTAACCCTTAATCTTGTAGAAAGCTTAATGTAAACTTGTAACTTGTGCTTCAATGATGGGTTATTATTCTTTATGCTATGGAAAGAGCAGAAGTTATTTTAACAAGAGGGAGAAGAAAAAGAAAAAAATATGACTTTTTGTGCTGAAAAATATAAATGTATTGAGCTGAAAAAAAAGAAAAAGAAAGAAAAGTTGATACATGATGGTTACAAGTCATAAAGTGCAAAAGAAAAAAAATTCAAGAGGCCCTAATTTATAAATGTAAGAAAAGAATGGCCTTAAATGATAAAATCATGAGAAAAAGAATATGATAGTTGGTGAATGGATTAAAGAAAAAAAGAAAGCAAAAACAAAGTTAGAAAGTTTGTGGAAATTTTAGAGTATCCATATTCTTTGCAAGCTCTCTTTTCTTTGAATTTGAATTCCTTACCTTCGTTTTGATAACCAACACCCTAACCTTACATTACAAGCTTTAAAGTTCTACCTGATCTGAGTTGAGTTGAGAATCCTTGATTAGTGGAGAGAAGGTACGAAGAGTGATCCTATGGAATGAACTATTCTTGAGATTTGTTCTCTGTGTAACTTGGAAATTTTGTTTAGTATTTATTTTATACTCTCTTATGACCACGATCACACATTACATAAGTTTCACTTAAAGAATGATTCTTTTTGAGTTCCTTTAAAAATATCTTGAATAAGTTGAGAAAAGTACTTGTTTTCTTGTTTTTAATTAGAGTGACAGACTTATGTCTATATCTGTCATAACTCTTGCATGGCTTACAGTTGAGCACATGGATTATTGTTAGTATTTAATAAATTCTTTACATTATTTTTGAGCAACATAAAGTTGATGAATCTCTTCCGTACATTCTAGAACTTACTGGAGTACCTCTTGAGGCGAAATAGAAAGGTGTTCTTGATTTGACTTGGAGATGACGGTCATAGGCCTTCTTTGAATCGTTTGTGCCTTTCAAGCTTACCAATTTCATGATGTTTCTACCTTAGTAACCTTTTGAGCCTTACATGTTATTTTTTTTTCTTTAAACTACTGAAAATATTTACCCTTAACCTTGTAGAAAGCTTAATGTAAACTTCTAACTTGTGCTTCAATGATGGGTTATTATTCTTTATGCTATGGAAAGAGCAGAAGTTATTTTGACAAAAGGGAGAAGAAAAAGAAAAAAATATGACTTGTTGTACTGAAAAATATAAATGTATTGAGCTGAAAAAAAAGAAAAAAAAAAGAAAAGAAAGAAAAGTTGATACATAATGGTTACAAGTCATAAAGTGCAAAAGAAAAAAAAAATCAAGAGGCCCGAATTTATAAATGTAAGAAAAAGAATGACCTTAAATGATAAAATCCTGAGAAAAAGAATATGGTAGTTGGCGAATGGATTAAAGAAAAAAAGAAAGCAAAAACAAAGTTAGAAAGTTTGTCGAAATTTTAGAGTATCCATATTCTTTGTAAGCTCTCTTTTCTTTGAATTTGAATTCCTTACCTTCGTTTGATAACCAACACCCTAACCTTACATTACAAGCTTTAAAGTCCTACCTGATCTGAGTTGAGTTGAGAATCCTTGATTAGTGGAGAGAAGGTTCGAAGAGTGAGCCTATGGAATGAACTCTTGTTGAGATTTGTTCTCTATGTGTAACTTGGAAATTTGGTTTATTATTTATTATTTATACTCTCTTATGACCACGATCACACATTACACAAGTTTTGCATTAGTTATGACAGATAATTGAATATTTGTTTGTTTACTTAAGTTTGAAAATAAGAGGAAGAGTACTTGTCTTGATAAGTTTGAGATATTGATGAATGATACTTAATTTGGATCATTCTTTATATTTTTTTTCTCCTAAAGTTTTGCTGTTTATTTGACTTTGTGGGTATGTCGTCTGCAAACCCTCACGAGACCATACTCGTCCACTAGGGATAACTTAGGGGTTTAAAGGGCTTGTTGCACATGCTAAGTGCAATCGTGAGTGCTACGAAAGTGGCTAGTTAGTTTTTCTTTTTATTCTTTATTTTTGCTTGAGGACTAGCAAAACTTAGGTGTGGGGGAGTTGATAGAGTCGATTTTTAATACAAATAAACACCTTAAGTTTTAATTATTAGTCTTTGAAAATATTTTATTTATTTATTAGTCATAATTATTATATTTAATTTATTTTATTTATCTTTGTACGAATTTCTAAAAAAGAATGGAAAATAAAGATTCCATATTAAATTTGGTAAAGGGAACCTGAAGTATTTTAATCCTTTAAGGATTGGGATTAGAACTTTAGTAGGATCCTTTAAGGATTAGGATTTTATTTGAATCCTTTAAAGATTAGGATTTTGCTTCTTTTTTTTCTATATATAGAAGAGCCACATAAGAAAGGTAGGGGGAAGATCAAGAAAAAAAAAAGGGAGAGCTGTGGGGGGTAGCTACTTTAAAAGGAGAGCAAGAGAGAGCTGAAAAAAGAAAGACAAAAAAAAAAACAATAGAGAGAAAAGTATAGAGGGAGAGAACCGGGAGAGTTGAAACAGAAGAAGCAGCTGTGCAAGCTGCTTTGGTAAACAACAGAAGCAGCCGCAGCGAATCCGACGCAGCTGCTGGGAGGAGCTGCAGAAATCTGAAGCAATCTGAGCAGAAGAATCTGGACAGCAGCAGAAATTCACAGTAGCAGTTGAAGCAGGCAGTAGTAGAAAAATCAGCAGCCGAAAATTTCCAGCAAGCAGAAGCTGCAGAATTTCAGTTTCAGTTGAAGGAAGAAAGATATGATTTCTTCCAATAAATTGGTTCCTTCTTTTCCTTTAGTTATGAGCTAAATTTATTTTTAGAATTTTGATGAAACCCTAGCCATGTGACTTTGATTTATTTTATTTTGGGAGATTCATTATTTTATTTATGTGATTGCATATCTTGGGATGTTCTTGGTTTGATGCAATTAATTCTTTGTGATTGTTCTTGTAGAATAATTATTTGGTTTAATTGATATTTTTATCCACGCTTAATTCTTGTAGTCTTGAGTATGAGAGATATGTGATTTTTGCAAGTATATTGTGGGTTTAGAATTGAATAGTTCATGCTAATTTTAGATGATTTATGTCATAGGAATGAATAAGTCATGCTAATGGTTAGATGGATTATGTCATGCATTTAAGCACAATATATTTCTCGAGTGAATCGAAGCTTGTAGCCAATATCACCACATGAAGGCTTTATATTTTCTCCTAAATAAAATTAAATCATTGTTATATAGGTTAGTGGTGGATTCAAAGTTCTAAATAATTTCTTTGGTTAATCTTCCGTTAGTTTTAGGTTATTTACGTTATTCATTAGTTTTATTTTACATTTGGAATAATTCTTAGATAACAAAATTTGATTCTTCTTTATATAAAATTAATTTAGGAAGATAGTAATTTAAGTAGTTAACCCTTTCTTTGTGGTTCGATACCCTAATGCTTCCGTATTATATTGATCTTGTGCACTTGCAAGTATTGGGTTTAAAACTTAGTTAGAAAAATCCCGATCAATTTTAAAGTTTCATACCATTTTAAAATCTAAATTGATCATGAATGTATGTCCAGTCAACTCATTTTAATTTATCAATCTTAACCACTTGTGGCATCAAGAGAGCAGGCTTTTGCTCTTTAGAAGGTTTCCAAGCATCAACATGTCATTTTCCTTCCAATCTAATCAGTTATCCTCTTAATTAGGCATGGATGATGCAGAAAAGTTGTAAGAACTTTTGAAAAGTTTAAGTCTTTGAAATCTTTCTCTTTCGCGCTTTGTTTTGTCATTTGTTCGCAAATTTGAAGAGACTAATGACATAACAGAGAGCTTAACATTAAGACATTTTAATCTAAGATGATCTTCCTCTCAAAGTTCATTATAATGATAGGTTATACATTTTTTACTATATTACTCTCATTAATAAAGGTCTTCATTGATGGAAAAAGTATTAGAGCAGATCATACAATTATATAGGCGGCAGAAATGGTACTATCTTTTGATATTTAAATAAGGTAATGGAATTCCATCTCTAAGTTGTTGTACTTTCGAAGAATTTTTTTCAAACCATATGGATCAAACACTTATAGGCAAAAGAAAAAAAAAAAAAAACACATGACAAACATTTTTCCTTGTCAGCTGATGATTAAATTACCAAGTCTTGTTCATCCTTCTTGTGTGTTGTTGCACTTACTTAAAGTGCTCCAAGATGATACAGCAAAAGACTCAATGAGCAGAAAAAGAAAGCCCATGGAAAAATCTAACAAAGGAAGATTAATACTGCTATGAAAAAAATTGAAATAGAAACTTTGTTTCTGCAGTTAGATATTAATATACCTACATATATTTCACTGTCCCAAAGACTGCATATGCTCTTATCATGGAAAAAATACATCGCATTAAAACCCCAAACTAACACAATCAAGATCTCAATACAAAAAGTGCATTATCATTGTAAAATTTCAGAAGAGGGCCAAAGATTAATAAGAGAGAAAAGAAACATGATTTGTATAGCTAAAAAAAACTGCAATGTTAAAATAAGTCTGGAAACCGAAAAGAAATTTGATTAAGTAATGAAAGAACCATATCAAAACTGAACAAAGGAGAAAAATCCATAGTTTAATTGGATAAAAGGAAATCAATGAATCATGGTGCTAGCAAGAGTGGAAGAGAGTGGAGAGGACTAGGGTTTAATTAGGAATGAAAAATAGAGCTTACCGGTAGTATGATTCTTAAAAAATCTACTCCCATGGAGTAGAGGAAGGAGAGCCAGAGAGAGAAACCAGTCTCGAAGACAGTCGAGAGAGGGGAGATGGAAGATGATCGTGAGGGAAGGTGGAAAAGAGCAGATGTAGTAGGATAGAATTCTTTAGAATTAGAATTGCAAATCTTTAGTTTTAAAATGGAATTGATTTTGCAGAATTTGGGTCTCAGAATTAGAATTCAATTTCAATTCTATGTTTTTTTTGGGGTTATCCAAATAGAAGAATTGGAATTGGGCCCCCAATTCTAATTCTATGGGCCCAATTCTAAGCCCCCAAACACAACCTAAGTGTTAAGAGTTGAGACTTGTCAATCATATGTTGGAAGTTTAACTCCGATATAGGCCCTATTATATATTGCTTATACTTTTTTTAAGCAGTTAAAAATTAGTGCTTATAAAAAATTGTTTTAAATAAATTAATATAACAAATTTATTTTTAATAATATCAATAAGTAGAAGCAGTTCTAAAAAGTACCCCCATAATAGTTTTTCAAAAATAGCTATTTTTAGCTTTTTTAAGCTAAAAGTAGATACAATAAATAGTCGAAAACAGTTCCAAAACATCTTATAGGTTAAAATAAGCTAAAAGCTACTGATTTTAAGTAATGAAAAACAAGACCATAATATGATATCTATTAAAGTACTTTTTTCCGGTTAAAGAGAGATCTTATTATAACGAATAATTAATACAAATATAGCTTTACCATCAAACGGTAAATTCCTCAAGACTTTCGTATTAAAGTCTTGTTTTTCATTACTTAAAATGAGCAGCTTTTAGGCTAATTTAAATCAGTGGCAAGGTAGTAGCTTAGTAGTAGTACTCCTTATCAGGTTAGCAGCTGGGATCGCCTAGTATATCCTCTAGTACACTTTTTAATACACACATTTTATATTTTTATTGATATAAATACTATAGAATAAAAGATAAATCCTAAACTCTAAAAGATAAACTGTAAGGGAAAGTAAACTACAAAAGATCATCGAAATACTAACGACAGGTATCCGTCGCTTTTGACTGGTTATCGACGGGACACCGATGGACAATGGTCTGTTGGCTAATTATCATTGGTAACCAGACTTTCCGATGATGATGCCTATTGGTAATGAACATCCAGACAGCTTAACGGCAAAAGTTTTCATGGGACGTCGGCTGAAATGAGGAAAATTATTTCTGTCGTTAAGTCCGTCAGTAAATTTCACTGACGAACTCAACAATGACACCGATTTCTATCGGTAATAGTTACCGACAACCCTACCGACGGATTTGAAGCAATTATTAAACAATAAAAAAGGGTTACCTAAGGAGTACCGTCGGTAAGTCCATCGCTAAGAAAAATAATTTTTTATATAATTTATAAACTGGATAAAAACTCCCTGAACAAAAACAAAATTTCCAACACAAACAATAATGGTAAACATTTAACATAATTAACAATGTTCATATAGATTACACTAAACATTCAATCAATAATATTAAACATATATATAACATTTAATAAACAAAGTAAGTAAACCGAAATCAAACATATTGATCAGTCCTAGGATCACTAGAGCGTAGGAGGGCATCATCAATGCCGGGGGCACGAATAGAGGGAAAAGAAGTAGAGGAAGATTGAACCGGCACATCAGGGATAGGGACTTCCGAGTCTACGGTAGGGGCAGGTAGTGAAGATGTCAAGGAGCGGTGCCCATAGTCACTCTGACGAGGTCTAACGTCGGCAGAGGAGGAGTGTATATTAAATTATTCTGTTTCGTAAACCGCCTCATATATTGGTTGAAAGCATGAGAGACGCTCGAAACGACAGCCTCCACCCTCTACAGCATATCCACACAACATGGCCCAATCGAAGCTAATCCTATTCAAGATGGGGCCCGACTACTTTCAGCTCTCAGATTTGTTGCCTCCGATCCAGCTCCATATACACATCCGCGGCTCACGCCTCCTGTTACTATAGCTATAAAGGCAAGATCATCGTGCATAGCTGTGCCCGTTGCTGCAACCACCTCCTCAACGTTCCTCTTTGCCTCGTGAAATATCTTTTGCAATATAGGTAGATAAGAATAACTTTTCAAATATTAATTAGATACACTTTAAAACATTAAAACATTATATAACTTAAATTTTTCACTAAATATACCCAGAACTCTTCTGAAGTAAAATCCACATACTCCTCCTGCTTCTTCCCATGCGATACTTGTGCAGCTCTTCTAATACCTTGCTCTTCGAGAATCTCTCAGTTAATATCACTTGCTGCAAAACAACAATATATACTAAACAAAATTACAATTAACTAACCGAAAAATGTACTATTAATGAAATTTAAGACTTGGTGAAGAAAATGGACCCATCGATGTGTTTTCCGGGTCGCCGTCCCGTCTCTCATTCCTATTCTTCTTATTTTGTTGCGATTGGGTTAGAAACCTCATGCTTTTCCAATAATGTAACATATTCTGCTAGTGTCTCTTCTTAATCCACGAGGGCAGCTTCCATCTTCCCGAATGTCTCCCATCATACCCCTCATCCGAATGCTTGCCCTGTCCTCTCAAGCATCCAGACATTTGACATGGATAAGGCCGGGTCCCATACACAGTTTCTCTATATTTAATGAAAATTCATAAGATTATTGATTTATTATTAGAAAAAACTAAACCTGTAAAAAAACTTTGAAATTTTATTCATTTACTTGGAACTCTCCCCACCAGAAATCTCGAACCTTCGGAAGGACTAGACTCCATGTACGGTATCCCCCCATGAATCTCTCGTAGAATATAGAAGCGATAGCAGTGGCAGCTCTCGAAGATGGACGTAATCTGTTGCATAGAGTGTGGTAGATGGCGGTAGCTCATCTTGGGATGTGCTAGCATCCTCAGCATACTTTCTCTTCTATCCATATGCCATGGGACCTAAGATATCTGCATATAATCATAATTGTAATCATATTTTATACATAAAATAAGTCAAAAGAATACGACATAATAAAATTTAATAAACTTTTTAATAAACTTCCATAAACTTTACTAAACTTTTTATCATTATGAATACGGCATAATAAACTTTAATAAACTCTTTAATAAACTTTCATAAAATTCACTAAACCTTTTATCATTATGAATACAACATAATAAACTTTAATAAACTTTCATAAGCTTTGCTAAACTTTTTATCATTATGAATACGACATTATAATGTTAAGATTCATTGTTTTATGTAAGTCATTACAAAAAATCTAAGTTTTTTTTATAAGTTTAGAAAAATTTTGGCATAGTTTCCCATGTATTCTGGATATTTTCTAGGCACACAAGCCAAACAAATAGGAAATAATGCAAATTCATATATGAAAGAGTCAGGCTCCCCTGTAAAACAAAAGTTAAACTAAAAGAGTCAGGGCTCCCCCTAAAAAAAATTTAAACTAAAAGAGCTTGGGCTTCGCCGTAAAGAAATATTTAAACTTAAAGAGTCATGGCTCCCTTATGAAGTAATATTTAAACTAAAACACGTACCTCAACCGTGTATATGATGAGAATATGCCCACCAAAGTCCTCATAAACAAAACTATAAGAAAAGAAGGGAATAACATCAAATTACACCACTTAAGTTTAACTTAGAGCCCTAAACTTAACTTAAAGTCCTCATTGGTGTGAGGATTTCATACAAATTTTAAACTAAAACACGTACCTCAACCGTGTCTAAGGAAGAGAATATGCCCACCAAAATCCTCACACGTAATACTGTAAGAAAAAAAGAGAATTCGATTAAGTAGAACGATTAACGTGTAATAACATAAGTATAATCATAAAAGTAAAATGCTTAAAGTGTAATAACATAGGTATAATCATAAAAATAAAATGCTTAAAGTGTAATAACATAAATATAAACATGACTTATTAATCATAAGTGTGGTAAAGAGGGACAAATTAAACTTTTCTAAAAAAATTAGTTTAGGTACTAATTTGAAGGAGAATGGTCTTTTCACACAAAAACTTAGAGAGTTGTTTAGGTACGGAAATGTAGGAAAGAAAAATATGTATTTTTATCTCTTAGTGTTGTATATACTCTCATAATATTATATGAAAAAATATTACAAATTAATTTGATTCGAGAAGAAAACTTATGTGGTGGCTAGTTATTCTATATGATCATTTTGTTGATGATTTACATATGATTATGTTATATAGTAAATTAGACATGACTAATATATCATGTTTATAAGATGATCTAAAATATGTATATATATACAATAATGTCAAATGAGTGAAATATATTAAAAAACCAAAAAAAAAAGCTCTTATATATATATATTAAAATAAAAAACTCAAAATAACTATTAATATTAAAATAAAAAAACTCAAAATAATTATTAAGTAGCAAAATTGCAGGAATACAAAACTAGAAATAACTATTAATTAGCAAAATAATTATATATATTGAATTTTGCTACTATCAAATAACTAAAACAAAGGAACTATCAAAATTATTGAAATTTTCATTGATTTTCATATTGAATTGCTCACCATTTACAGCCTTCCAGTGAGCAGCATTTGGGTCTGGTGAATAGCGGTGGCGTTTGGCGACAGCAAAGTTGCTCTGTTCCATTCAACAGTGAGAGAAAGAGAGAGAGAGAGAGAGAGAGAGAGAGAGAGAGAGAACAAGGCACTTACTGGCTTCTTGTTTAGGTGATGGTGATGCGATGAGATGCTCCAGTAGGTTGGGGACCATCGGCAGCGTCGGTGACAAGTGAGAGGGAGTAGAGGTTTTGGAGGGTTTTTCAAAAGAGGGAAATCGATTTTGGGAGAGGAGGAGGAGGGGATCCCAAATTTTGTTAATCTGGGTTGTCACCGATAGCCCACCGAAGGAAAGTAGTCGCTGCCAAAAATATTAAATACCTGTAGTAGGCTCGTCTGTAAATATTGTCGGTACTTAATTAGCATTTTTAGCTACTAACTCTTGTTGCTAAAGCCGTCGGTACCTAATAAGCAATACCGACGACCTAAGAACCGGGGGGTAGTCCGTCGGTACGTACATCACATTAACGACATTGTTTCGTCGATATTGCTCATCATTTCCTGGCACACATTCTCCTTCCAAATTTTTTGGCTAAATTGAATATTGATCTGTGACATGTGCCATATTATCATTACTTTTATGTGTTATTTTTGTCATTTCTATGATATTTTTAATAGATAAGATGAAGTTACACCATTTCCCTTTACTCTTATCTCAGGTGCTTCCTTATGAAGAACATGGAGAATACAAGTGAAAATGGGTGAAAACAGAGCGAAAATAGAGAAAACAGAAGTTGCGGCACAAAATTCAATAACCTACCATAGACGGTATGGTAACCTACTAGATGCAATAGGTCTAGAGCATTCAAGGAGATTTAGAACAGAAGCCTACCAGCAACAGTAGGCTACCCCTACTGTCGACAGTAGGTCCAAGCATTCAAGGAAGATTCTTAACAGAATCCTACTGTGGACGGTAGGGCTCAATCTACCGCATGTAATAGGTCTCGAAAACAACATAAGTCAATACGTTTTTCAACTTTATTTATGTAATTTTCCCCTTCTTTTGGGGTATTCTTGAGCTTAGGTTTAGAGAGAAGAAATTGGGGGCAAAAATTTGGCATCAAAATACTCTCAATTCCTCTTAAATAGGTAGTCTTTAATCAATTAAACATTGTATTATAGATTTTGGGTAGAGATTCAAGTCATTCTATGGAGAAATTTTGAGGTTCATCAAGCAATTCGATAGACAAGTTTGGGTGATCTTTGGAACCGTGGAAGTGACTCTTCTTGATCCTAAGCTTTCTTTTCCCTTTTTGTTTATGAATACTACTGTTAATTTGAGTTTTGTTAGGATGTTTAATGGCTAAATTATCATTGTTTGAATGAGGATTGAACCTTAGCTTTTGGATGATATGATTTTTGGCTGGATTTTATGAAATCGATGTTTGTTTTACTTTGGGTTGTTGTTCAATTATGTTTTTGTGATAATTGATTTGCGCGGAATTGATTTCATTGTAAGATTGGTTGGAATTGAAAGTTGGAAATTGGATGGATATGTTGGTATGATCCAGGATGCACAAGGAACCGTATGGCTATTGCAAGGTCCTGTAACAACAGCCATGGCTAGAAGAATGGAGGAGAAGCACCGAGGAAAGATAGTCATATTTAAAGAGATGATCCAAGACTTGGCTTGGTTAAGTAATAGGAGCTCAAGAAGGGGACTTTAGAAGATCCAAAACTTTCCTATTGTCTAGTGTGCAAGTGGAGGAACCCATGGAAGCAAACTTGGGAAGTTTGGAAGCCAGGAAAGATAGTCATATTTAGAGAGATGATCCAAGACTTGGCTTGATAAGTACTAAGATCTCAAGAAAAGGACTTTAGAAGATCCAAAACCTTCCTATTGTGTAGGGTCCAAGTGGAGGAATCCAAGGAAGCAAGCTTGGGAAGTTTGGAAGCTTAAAATCAAAATAGGAAGGATTTTTCTGTACCCTACCACCGACGGTAGGTCCACCTTACCGTCACTGATAAGGTTCTGGCCAAGAAGAGATTGGAAGCATTTGACCTACCGCGCACGGTAGGTCGAGACCTACAGCTGCTGGTAGGTCTCGGTTGGTGGAGAAATTGGGAAGTTTTTAACTTCCTTGACCCTTCAATTTGGTTATAAACTTACTTTAACTTATACTTTAGTGTTCTAAGCACCCCTTAAACTCTTTTAAGTTAGTCTAATACCTAAGGTTAGAAACTAATGTGAAGCACATTATAAATATTTTTGTTGGCAACCATTTTGGCCAAGTTTAGATATATGAAAATTTTATAGAGAGAAGAACTAGGGTTATTTAGATTTCTTCATCTTCCTTGTACAATTAAAAGTTTCCTTTGTATAATTCAAGGCAAGGAATTTCTTGAATCTTTAATTCAAGAATTCTAGTCTAATTTCCAAATCCTAATATACCCTTGAGGTGCCAACTCCATAGTTGGTGTTGCTTGGGTTTTAGGTCCTCTTTTGGAGTTTGAGAATAGTTGAGGCTTCCTATAGTCTTGTTGATTGTCCCTCAAATGTAAGGAGGTTAATTTTTTTCTCTTTTAGTTCGTTTATTGCAAATATTCTTTGTTCTTCAAATTTCTCCAAAAACATGCCTTCAAGGTGCCCTCTAGAGGAGAATTGATCTTGGGAGTAATTAATCCTCAAGGAAGGCTTAGGAGGATCATACTAGATGTTCTTTGCACTTTTGCGTTTTCGAGATCATCTAATCTAATTGCATTCGTAATTGGTTAAAGAGAGAAGAGATTATCCTCTAGAGGTTAATGAGTAGAGTGACCTTCGCCAAGCGATAGGATTCGCTCAATTAACATGTGATGACCCAACCTGTGTTTCTTAAACATTGTTTTCTGAGTTTTTCAATTAAAATAGCTGACAGAAGTTAGGAGGATTCCCCCATTTGAACTCTTTTACAATATTTCTACCTTTCAAGTAATTTGTTTTAATTTAATCTTTCTAATTAGGTTTCTTTTAGATATTTTCTAAAAAAAATCAGTTTTGTTAGACTAGACCTTAGATTAAACGGTTAGTATTTGAGCTTATTCGTTCCCTAAGTTAAAAAACCTGGGTGTGTTTCTTTTACAACAGTGTAAATACACTTGCCTGTTACGTATTTTTATGATATACCATATTTGAAACATCAAGTTTTTGGCACCGTTACCGAGGAACGACAACTTAAAGAAAACCATTTTTCTTTTGCTTTAGTCATTTTATTTTCTTGTTTTTGTTTTCTTTGTTTTTGGTTGTGCTTTATTCTTGCATCGATTGGATTAATCGTAGCTTATTTCTTTGAGAATTGTGTTTTTGTTTCTTGGGAATTTTGATTTAGGTTTATCTGTTTCAGGTTTTGGGTCAACTAGTTTATGCCCCGAATTCAACGGGGTGAATTAGTTTCATACGATCCTGAGCCCGAGCATACGCTACAAAGTGTCTACTGTGCCTTACAATTTGAGAAGGAGAACAATGCTATCATTGCCATTGATAAGACAGAAGAAGGTCAACAAGTTCCATCTTGATAAATCCTCCATTGGTACTACCTCCATTACCACAAATATTGGAGCTGACAATGGCATACTACACCCAGCCATCCATTACTAGGAGGTAGTCAAGCATGCCAAACCACCTCTACAGGCAACCAATTTCAAGAACAAGCTAAACGTGATTAAATGGTGCAGAGTAATGTATAGTTTGATGGACTCGCAGAGTAAGATCGAAATGCGCACATTGCTAACTTCTTGGAAGGTTGAGACACATTCAAGATAAACAGAGTTTCATAGGACGCTATCAGACTTCACCTCTTCCTATTATCTCTGAGGGGGAAGGCAAAGTCCCGGTTGAAGTTATTATCTTCCAGCTCAATTACATCAAGATTCCTTAGCCGAGAAGTTTCTAAGGAGGTACTTTCCTCCTGGTCGCACTGCCAAGCTTCAGAATGAGATCTTGCCATTCCAACAGATAGATGGAGAAAGCTTATATGAGGCTTGGGAGAGATGGAATGAGCTGCTCAGAAAGTGCCCACATCATGGTTTGGATTTGGGTATCCAGATTAAATCATTTTACAATGGAGTATCTTTTAGGCGAGACAGCTTATCGATGCTTCTGCTGGAGGTTCCAGAGATCACAAGACTCAGCAAGTATACGATATTATTGAACAAATAGCTATGAATAGCTATACTAGGGAAAGAAAGAGATCCAAGCCCAAGCCTATCGGAGTACACAATGTAGATGTTATCACTGCCACAAAGGCTAGATTGGCAGCCATGATAGAGTAGAAGATGGGGAACATGACTCTTACACTATGCAATACAAATTCTCGGCAAGTCATGTTTTGTGGTTTTTGTAGTGTGGGATATCCAATCATGAGTGCCCAAGCATGGGTGCATATAGCACGTAGACTTTATCCAAGGAAACCAACAGGAACAATCTCTACTCGAATACTTGCAATTCAGGTTGGCGGAATCATCCCAACTTTTCTTAGGGAGGGCAAGGATAGTAGAGACAATAACAACCTCCAGGATTTCAGAGTAGAGATCCCAATCAACCTCTACACTATGATGCTTCACTGACAAATCCACCACCTCTACACTATGACTTCAGTGGATGCTAGAATGCAAAGCATGGAAGCTACTCAGCGGAATCAAGAAGCCTCCATACATAATTTGGAAAATCAAATTGGGCAGCTGGTAAAGATGATCATGGAAAGGCCTCTTGGTGCTTTACCTAGCAACACTGATAAGAACCTAGAGCATACAAAAGCAGTCACTTTGGGAAATAGAAAGGAACTAGTAGAAACACCTCCTACGGTTGTGGATGAAGAGAAGGAAAATATTCAAGCACCAGAAGAGTCCACTTCTATTGGAGAAGATGAAGTTCAACAAAGCAAGTCAGAAGGGTAGAAATCATCTCCTCCACCCTACAAGCCCCCCATTCCCTTCCCACAGAGAGTTTTAAAGATGACGCAGAATGAACAATATGGTAAGTTTTTAGAATTTTCTAAACAAGTACATATTAAGTTACCTTTGGTTGATGTTTTTATGAAGATGTCTAAGTACGCAAAGTTCCTGAAGGAGGCTATTTCTGGAAAGATAAGGTTGGAAGACATCTTTTCAGTGATGATGAACGAGAAGTGCTTAGCCATTCTCAGCCCTAAGGAGAAGCTTCTAGAAAAACTAAAGGATCCAAGAATTTTCACTATTCCTTGTACTTTAGGTAGTTTAACTGTTTCTAGGGTTTTAGCTAATTTATGTGCTAGCATAAATCTAATGCCCTTTGATTTCTTTCACAATTTGGGAGTGGGGGAACCAAAACCAACTAACATGAGTATACAACTCACAGATAGATCTATTAAATATCCTAAGGGTGTGATAGAGGATGTGCTAGTACAAGTCGAGGATTTTGTTTTCCCTGTTGACTTTGTAGTTATGGATATGAGTGGAGACATTGAAGTCCCTTTCATTCTTGGTCGTCCTTTCCTCGCCATTGCTAAGGCTCTAATTGACATAGGAGAAGGGAAGTTGACCCTTAGGTTAGGAGACGAGAAGGTCGTCCTAAAAATTCCTAATGCTATGCGTAGATCATTAGATCATGATGATGGTTATTTTACGATACATGTTATTGATCCTTATATTTCTACTCATGTGCAGGAATTTGTTCAAGAAGATGTACAACTGGATGATCAAGGCAAAGTAGACTCTGGAGAGGTTTAAACAGTGTTGAACAAATTAGATGGACAAAAGGTGCAGAAGAAAACTCATGTGAAGAGGACTTAAAGGCACCTCCTCGCCCTTCACTTAAGTCCTCTCTTGAAGAACCTCCAGAGTTGGGGCTGAAACCATTACCGGACATTTGGAGTATGCATTCCTTGGAGAGAATTCAACACTCTCAGCCATCATTTCCTCCAAGCTGAGCCGACGCAAAAATGAGCCTTGCTAAAAGACTTTCCAGAAGTACAAGAAGGCTATCACGTAGAAGATAGCAGACATTCAAGGCATAAGTCCATCTTTCTGCACTCACAAGAATTTACTTGAGAAGGATTATAAGCCAGTGAGGTTGAATTCGAATATGTAAGAAGTAGTGAAGAAGGAGGTGATCAAACTCCTAGATACCAGGATTATCCATCCGATATCAGATAGCATCTGGGTAAGTCCGGTACAAGTGGTACCAAAGAAAGAGGGTATGATGGTTTTTTCAGATGAGAAGAACAAGCTAATCCCAACATGAGTAGTCACTAGATGAAGGGTATATATTGGCTACAGAAGTTTGAATAAGGCGACAAGAACCATTTTCCTTGCCCATTCATCGATTAGATGCTTGAGAGACTTGCGGGCCACTCTTTTTATTTCTTCCTAAATGCATTCTCAAGCTACTTCCAGATTCTCATTACTCCAAAAGATCAGGAGAAAATCACTTTCATTGTCCCATACGGTGCATTTCTTATAGGCGTATGCCTTCCAGTTTGTGCATTGCTCCGACTACTTTTCAACGTTGCAAGATTGTTATGTTTAAGGGTTTGGTGGGAGATATTATGGAGGTTTTCATTGATGATTTTTTTTTTTTTGGGAATTCTTTTGATGCTTGCTTGTCTAATCTGGAAAAAGTTTTAAGAAGATGTGAGGAAACTCACTTTGTTTTAAACTGGGAAAAGTGCCTTTTTATAGTCCAAGAGGGATAGTTTTGGGCCATAAGATTTCTGAAAATGGTATTGAGGTTGATAGGGCTAAGGTAGAGACAGTTGAAAGGTTACCTCTCCCTTCTTCTGTGAAGCTGGTGAGGAGATTCTTGGGGCATGCGGTGTTTTATAGGATATTCATAAAAGATTTTTCAAAGATTACTAAACCTCTTACTACTTTGCTTGAGAAAGATGCACCTTTTAATTTTGATGATAATTGTTTGTCTGCTTTTACTTTACTTAAGGAAAAGCTAACAAACTCTCCAATTTTAGTCTCTCCAGATTGGTCACTCTTTTTTAAACTTATGTGTGATGCTAGCGACTACGCAATAGGTGTTGTGTTAGGCAGAGGAAGGGTAAGTTCTTCTAACGAATATACTATGTGAGCAAGACTGTTGCAGGCAAATTACACAACAACTGAGGATGAGCTGCTTGCAACAGTTTTCGTGTTTGATAAATTTTGCCTTTACTTGATTCTTTCTAAAGTCATAGTTTACACTGACCACTCTGCTCTTAAGTACCTTCTTTATAAAAATGATGCTAAGCCTAGACTGATTGGATGGGTGTTTTTTTTGCAAAAATTCATTTTGAGATCAAAGATAAGAAGGGAGCTGAAATTCTAGTGGCCAATCACCTCTCTCGGTTAGAGAATCCTAACTTGGAATTGCTGTATGAGGAGCAAATGAATGACACATTTCCTGATGAACAACTTCTTTTCTGTCAAGCTGTTACATATAATTCACTTTGGTATGCTGATATAACTAACTATTTAGTTGCTAATGTTGTTCTTGTAGGTACCCCTCAGCAGAAGAAGAAGTTCTTTGTAGACCTCAAGTATTACTTTTGGGAAGTCCCCTATCTTTTTTGCCAATGCATCAATCAGATCATCCGGAGATACGTAGCGTATCCTGAAACAGAAGATATTCTACGCTATTACCACAAAGGTCCCGCTGCGGACTTTTCCAAGTAAACGGGACTGCTCAAAAGGTACTCGAGTCGGGGTTCTATTGGCTAACTCTGGTTAAGGATGCAAATAGGTATGTTTTGACTTGTGACAGTTGGCAGCGAACAGGTAACATCTCTAAACGTAATGCAAACCCTATGTCTACTTTTCAAGACTGTGAGGTGTATAACTATTGGGGTATAGACTTTATGGTCTCTTTCCCTAATTCCTTTGGCAAACAATATATCTTGGTCAATGTTGAGTATGAATCTAGGTGGGTTGAGGCTCAAGCTTTACCTAAAATTATGCTAGAGTTGTGGTTAAATTCTTAAAAATAATTGTTTACTCGCTTTGGTATTCCTAGAGCTATTATAAATGATAGGGGTACTCATGTTTGTAACAAACAATTTGAAAAAGTGTTTAGGCGGTTAGGAATAACTCATAAGATAGCTACTCCCTATTACCCTCAAACTAGTGGCCAAGTAGAGGTATTGAATAGGGAAATCAAGCGGATCCTAGAGAAAATCGTAGATAATACCGAAAGAATGTAGCATTAAGTTAGATGATGCTCTTTGGGCATATAGAATAGCTTACAAGACTTATATAGGCTTTACTCCGTTTCATCTTTTGTATAGGAAATATTGTCATTTACCTATCGAAGTTGAGCATAAAGCTCATCGGGCAATTCAATTAGTTAACTTTGATTATATTCGTACAGGTAAACAACGACTACTCCAACTCAATGAGCTTGACGAATGGCGATTGCAAACGTACGAGAACTTAAGCATTTTTGAGAAAAAATGAAGAGGTGGTACGAGAAGCACTTGATCAAGAAGGAGTTCAAGGAAGGAGATTCAATCCTCCTCTACAACTCCTTTCTTCCTCTTTTTCCTGGGAAGCTTAAATCTCGAAGGTCTGGGTTGTTTACAATAAGTAAGGTTTTCCCTTATGGTACAGTCGAGGTAACATACCCTACACAGAGTACTTTCAAGGTAAACGAACATCGTTTGAAGCCATACTTTGGAGAGAATATGGGAACCCTTCAAAAGGATTCCCACGTTCTCCAAAATGTGTGAGATTAGTACCTCTTTTTTTAATGTTGTATTATGTAATTGTATGCTTGTATGTTTTTCTATCTTTTTCCGTTTTAATCCTTTCGATTGTCTGTATTATTGCCAAGATCTTTTTGGGAGTTGAATGCATGCTAAACGAAGATTAATTGCTTCGAAAGAGTACAGGACCCTACCAGGTATGAAACAGGGCTTCAAAATCATCCAACATAAACAATTCAAAGTTCAGGCAGAACCCTACCGCAGACAGTAGGATAAAGGTTAAAATTTTTTTGGTGAAATATAACCCTACCACGGAGGGTAGGCTAGACCTACCCCACATGATAGGTCTACGGTAACATTTTCTTTGAAGAAATAGAAGCCTATTGCGGATGATAGGCGTCAACCTACCGCAAGGGGTAGGGTTCGACTAGTGCACGAGTCGGGTCAAATCACAGGTAACAGGTCTGGTTTGGTCCATTTTAACTCAATTTTCAGCAATTATCCCCCAAAAATTTTTGAAATTTTCTCACCTCTCTAAAATCCCGAATTCCTTAAATTTCTTCTCTTCTCTTCCTATTACTTTCCCCTATCTCTCGGTTTTCTCCCTCTCAAAACTCCCACCGGCAACCTTCCTCTCTTCTGGCAGCCTACCATTATGGCGCCTCCTTCACCACCACTCCCGGTGAGTTCCCTCTTCTCCCTTTTCCTCTCAGTTCTTCATCTTTCTTTCTCTCTTATCTTTTCTTCTTCTCTTTTTCTTTCTCCATTCTTTTTCCACCACCACATTCCCTCTTCTTTTTTTTTTTTTAACTCCACATGAGGTCCTCCTCTCCCTCTTCTGCCAGCCACCCCTCTTCCCAACCCCCTACTGTACGTCTTTTCTTTTCTTCATTTTCTCTTTCTTTTTACTTATTTTCTTTGTCTTTCTTTACTAACAACATATTTTTCTGCTTCTTCTTTGTTTCACTCATAAATTTTTGCAAAAAGTTCTGTAATAAAAATTTTTATAGCGAAGATTCTTTTGGAATTTTGGTAACTCAAAAGGACCTCCAGTGACATGTATTTAGGGACAATGGATGTGTTTAAATGGCATTGTTGCGATCAGCAATAGTTTGCTTGTTAAAGTAAACCAAGGCTAATTCTACATAACCCTTGCCTTAATTTTTTATTTTTTCATTAACTATGTCTTCTAATCGTTTTACTTTGTGCGTTTTGTTTTAGTGGTGTTTTCGTTTTTAATTGTCAAGTTGCGTCATTGTCCTCGTTTTATTTTTTCGCTTATTTCGTGTTACACTTTGTCACACACGGGCGAAGTCTAGAACACTTGAACACACACGGGCCACGTTCGTTTTTCCATATCTTTTTGTGTGTTTATTGCTTTAGTGATCATTTTGTGTTGTGTTGGGGTATTTGTGCTTTTTTTTTTTTTTTGTGTTTGTCCTGTCTCTCTCTTTCAAAATGGCACCTAAAAGTCCACTACTGATATAGTCAATTTTTAATACAAATAAACACCTTAAGTTTTAATTATTAGCTTTTGAAAATATTTTATTTATTTATTAGTCATAATTATTATATTTAATTTATTTTATTTATCTTTGTGCAGATTTCTAAAAAAGAATGGAAAATAATTGACTTTGTGGATTTCTAAAAAAATAATGGAAAATAAAGATTCCATATTAAATTTGGTAAAGGAAAGAAAGAGTGCGCATGGTCATTGGGAAAGAGAAGATAAAAATAATAATAATAACAATAAAGCATATTACCTGCTGCAATATTTGAATCCTTTAAGGATTATGATTAGAACTTTAGTCTAATGCTTTAAGGATTAGGATTTTGCTTCTCTTTTGTCTATATATAGAAGAGCCACACAAGAAGGGTGGGGGGAAGATCAAGAAAAAAAAGAAGAGAGCTGCGGGGAGAGACAATGGCAGCTACGCAAGCAACTGCCCGAGCTGCAACAAGAGAAAAAGAAAAGCAGCTGCAAGATGGCTACAATTTGAAGCAGCAAATCTAAGGAGCATCAGCGTAAAATTATTTGGAAGCAAAAGTCATGATCTACAAATTTGTTCCTTCTTGCCCTTTTAACCATGAACTAATTTTCTTTTTAGAATGTTAATAAAACTCTAGCCATGTAACTTTGGCTTATTTTATTTTTGGAGATTTATTATATTATTTATGTAATTACATATCTTGGGATATTTCTTGGTTTGATGCAATTAATTCTTTGTGATTGTTCTTGTAGAATAATTATTTAGGTTAATTGATATTTTTATCCATGCTTAATTCTTGTAGTCTTGAGTATGAGAGATATGTGATTTCTGCAAGTATATTGTGGGTTTAGAATTGAATAGTCCATGCTAATTTTAGATGATTTATGTCATATAATTGAATAGGTCATGCTAATGGGTAAATGGATTATGTCATGCATTTAAGCACAATATATTTCTTTAGTGAATCGAAGCTTGTAGCCTAGGTCACCACATAAAGATCTAATCTTTTCTCCTAAATAAATTTAAATTATTATATAGGTTAGTGGCGGATTCAAGATTCTAAATCATCTCTTTGGTTCAGCTCTCGTTATTTTAGTTATTTATTTATTAGTTTTATTTAATTTAGTAATAATTTTTAGATAATAAACTTTAATTCTTTTTATAGAATTAATTTAGGAAGATAGTAATTTAAATAATTAAGCCTTTCTCTGTGGTTCAATACCCTGATACTTCCATATTACATTGATCTTGTGCACTTACAAGTATTGGGTTTAAAATTTAGTTAGAAAAATCCCGACCAACTACCTCCTCCTTAAAAAGAACTAATACTTCCAAAAGGGCTCGGGTTGATGATTCCATCCGTAACCCCACCAACCCTGCCATTCCACCTTATCTGGACACCTCTCTGCGACTGCTCGAAAATGGTTAATAGATAGGGAACATCTTAAGCTCATCGTGGAAAAGCCTTTGATGCTCATGTCATAGATCACTAAGGCTTGAATACTCTCTTTGGTAGTTTAGGTTGGGGACCTCTTTTACACATTTCTGGCAATTATTATCTTGAACTTGTCTATGAGTTTTATGTAAACATGTTTCATAAAATCGACAAGGACCTTTCCACCATTATTTCCACGGCCAAGTCGGTGAGGATAAGTTTAGATAAAGAGCGTCTCGCTTCTCTTCTGGGGATTAGGGACAAGGGAAACACTATCACCACTGATTCTAAAAAAAAGTCCATGATTAGGACTCGGATTGGAACTATGAGGCGACTTGCAATCGCCTTGAGATCTGCTCGCGTCCGTTTGATAGGCTCATACTCTTCACAGGGGTGTTTTCCCTAAATTTTACCCCAAATCCTTACCTACTTCTTTGGTTACACATTGGTCTAAAAAGGGGTGGGTAGAGTGAGGTTAGGATTATAGATCTTTACATGATTAATAAATTGCATAAATAATCCTTTTTTTCCATAGTCCCTCATTATATACATAATGTGCAACACCATTTGTGATACCACTTATACACGTGTGTTCCGTTACCCTGTGATACTTTCACGTGTTTTTGTTGCCTTTAATGTTGATTTCACAGGTGAATGCAGGGGGACGACCGGGCAAGCACACATTATCAAGTGCACTACCTTCATCAATTGCAGCTATGCTGGGGAAGAAGCTTAAAAGATATGGATACCCCTATTAGAGGAGGATAGGATGAGAGAAAGAAACATTGCCGACTTCAGAAAAATAAAAAAACCACAAAAGCCGGAATTGGAGCATCCTCCTTCCAACTTGCTGATGATGAGGATGAGGACTCTCCAATGACAATTCGTCCTATAACCTCTCCACCGAGGATGCATCTCCCTGTCCCCATGAACGCTTCCCAAGTAGAGATGCAGGCTGATTTTGAGTAGCTTCGCATAACTCAAGATGCTCATGGCGCCTAGCTAGTAGAGATAGTAGCATCTTCTCGTCGATATGCAGACGAGTTAGCACATCAAAAGGTATTCATAGATTGACAGGAGGTGATGCTGGCCCGATTGTGAAGTTGATTATTACCCGATCGAGGCAGTAGTGGAGGTAGCGGCAAAGACTTTGGTTTGCAATGAGGGAGTTTTTCTTTTCTCTTCTTTTTGTATTTTTTCAATTTTTCTTATTTTTCCCTTTCATTTTTGTGCTTCTTTTTACTCTTTTTTTCTTTTTTTTTTATGTTTTAACTTTCTTGGGATTGCTTCCTGATATACTTTTATCTGTTTTATATCTGTGGGATAGCTTCCTGTGTCTGTGCTTTTTTGTGTTCACATTTTTGCCCCTGCCCCCACATTGAGGATAATGTGGTTTTAAGTGTGGGAGTATCTATGTCTTTTACACTTTTGTGTTTAGTTTTTTGTCTTCATTCATGAAGTCGTATTTCTCTTTTTCATATTTTATAAAATCCAAAAGAAATTAGATAATTTGAAAAAACCCAAAAGTTTTTCCTTCTTTTTCCTTTTTCAGTCTCTAAATATTTAGAAAAATCCAAAAAGATTTTTTTTTGGTCACAACCACTGGAGGTCTTGATTGCAAAACCTTTAGAATTTTTAAAAAGTCATTTGACTCGATCGAATTGAAAGTTGCACTAACTTATTATTCTTACATAATCAATGGTTTTCATGCACTTGTAACCGTCAGTTATTAGTAGAAGCTTTTGAATCTTAGTCGATTAGCATAATGAGTATTTTTCGAGTCTTGCCCTCACTCTTGTGTTTTCCTTGCTTTAAAGCGAAAAGGTCTAGTCTAGGTTGGTCCCGAAAATGATTGTCACAGGCCTTCATTGTATCGATTGTGCCTTTCTTGCCTATCCCTTTTAAAATCAATCCTCAGTTTCCCTTTTGTGCCTTCATGCCAAGGTTTCTTAATCCCTCCCGTTCTTTGCTTTTTAAACTCACACTTTATAAAACCTTAATTCGTTGAGCTAATGATTGATGACTTTTTAGTCATTTTGAGTGAGGAAACTAGATAAGTGTGGAGGTATTCGAGTGAAGAAAAAGATTTCTGCATAAAAGGGTATTCTGGGAAATCTTTGTAAGCAAGGTATATGCAGTTGTTGAAACAAAGAAAGTGATATTTTTTTTCCAAAAAAAAATTAAAAGAAGAAAAAAATTTCAGAGAAAACAAGAAAAAATTAAGTATTTGAAAATGTATTTAGCTTATCTCTAAAAAATATTGAGAGCTGCTCTCTCTCTCTCATGTATTTGGAAATACGTGATCAATGAGAAACAAAGAATGTTAGGGGGATTGTGCGAAATTGAATGAAGAAGGATGTTCAGGAGTATATGGGAATGAACAAAAGCGGCTAGAATGTTATTGATTATATTTGATTCCTTTCCTTTTGGTTGCATTAGCTCTATTTCATTTACTTTTGCTTTCCCCTTCCCTTTGTTTGACAAACTTTATATCCTGAGCCTAATATTACAAGCTGAAAAGTCCTACCTAATCTAAGAACAACTTAGAAAAGAACTTAGAGTGGAAGGGTTTTGGAAAATATGAGATGTGTTGTGCATTTTCCATAAAAGTATTTCACTATGTTAATAACTTGATATTCTCTATTTTCTTTGAAAGAAGACACGAGTGATTTTCACACACACACACACACACACACAAACACCCCCATTGATTATTAAGGATATTAGTAAGATAGCAGTGGAATTATCGATTTGTTGATTCTTCCTTTGAAATTTCCTTATGTGGTTGAGGAGTTATGTCCCCTATTAAAGTGACATTTTTATTTTTATTGTTTATGTTTTGCCTTTTTGTCCTTTCATTAGTAGAGCCTTGTGTTTCTTTGGCCGGTTGTGTTTTCCCTTCATGTGTCGTTTTTAATGAATAAAACCTTGTGCACATCTCTGATTATGTTTTCTAGTTTTTACCTAGTTTTGTGTTGCTTGACGGCAAGCAAAGATAAGTGTGTGGGGGGGGAGGGGGGGAGTAATTGATATGTGCTATATTGTCATTACTTTTATATGTTATTTTCATCGTTTCTACGATGTTTTTAATAAATAAGATGTATAAGTTATACCATTTCTTTACTCTTATCTCAGGTGCTTCCTGATGAAGAAGATGGAGAACACAAGTGAAAACGGGAAAAAACAGAGCCAAAAACAAAGCTGCCGGCACCAAAGTCAATAACCTACTGCAGACGGTAGGGTAACTTACCACATGCAGTAGGTTCGGAGCATTCAAGGAGAGTCGGAACAGAAGCCTACCGATGATGATAGGCTACCCCTACTGTCGATAGTAGGTCCAAAGCATTCAAGGAAGATTCTTAAAAGAACCAGGCTGCAGATGGTAGGGCTCAACCTTTCGCTCGCAGTAGGTCCTGACAATAACAAAAGTTAATGTGTTTTTCAGCTTTATTTATGTAATTTTTCCTCTCTTTTGGGGAATACTTTAGCTTAGGTTTAGAGAGGAGAAATTGGGGCAAAAAAACTAGCATAAAAACCCTCTCAATTCCTCTTAAATTAGGTAGTCTTTCTTCAATTAAACATTTAATTAGAGATAATGGTAGAGATCGAAGTCATTTTATGGAGAAAGTTTGAGATTCATCAAGCATTTGAGAGACAAGCTTGAGTGATCTTCGGAACCATGGAAGCGACTCTTCTTGATCCTAAAGCTTTCTTTCCCTTGTTCTTTATGAATACTACTTTTAATTTGAGTTTTGTTAGGATGTTTAGTAGCTAAATTATATTGTTTGAATGAGAGTTGAACCGTAGCTTTTGGATGATGTGATTTTTGGTTGGATTTTATGAAATTGATGTTTATTTTACTTTGGGCTGTTGTTCAATTACGTGTTTGTGATAATTGATTTGCATAGAATCGATTTTATCGTAAGATTGGTTGAAATTGAAAAAGGAAAATAGATCTAGGGTAACTAATTGAATAATAAAAGCTAGGAATTTAATAGAGATGTCCTTTGAGTTTTAGGTTTTTGAGGTCTCCTAATCTAATTGCGTTCATAATCGGTTAGAGAGAGAAGAGATTCTCCTCTAGAGGTTAGTGCGTAGAGTGGCATTTACCTAGAGATAGGGTTTGCCCGATTAACGTGTGATGACCCAACCCAGTGTTTCTTAAACATCATTTTATGAGTTTTCCAATTGAAATAGCTGATAGAAGTTAGGGTGATTCCACTATTCGAACTCTTTTCCAATATTTCTATCTCTCAAGCAATTTATTTGCATTTAATCTTTTCTTATTAGCTTTTTTAGATATTTTCTAAAAAAGAAATTAGTTTTGTTATACTAGACCTTAGATTTAACAGTTAGTATTTGAGCTTATTCATTCCTTGAGTTTGACAACTCAGGTGTGTTTCTTTTACTAAAGTGATAGGTTTCACTTGTTTATTGTGTATTTTAGGATATACCCCATTTGACACATCAATCTATCAAAATGATGAGCCGTTGATAATGCATCGGAATCTCTGACGGGCTTGGCTTCTGTTGGTAATTTTCATCAGTAAAATTCTTTATTTTTGTAGTGGTTACTACTAAGGAAGTGTACTAGAGGATGTATTAGACGATCCTAAGTGCGCAAATTATGTCGTACACTCTGGGGTGTACCTTGTACAGTATTCACTGGGGTAAAAGGATGCTATTCCACTTATAAGATGGGATAGGCGCAAATCACTAGGGTTTTTTAGTTTACGCGTATCTTTCTTTCTCGTTCTCTCATGTCCGCAGTGCCGCATCCCCTCCTTCTTTCTTTCTTTCTGCATTCCTTCCTCCTCTTCACCAATATTCTTCGAAATTCTCCAATCAAATCTTTGTTTTCATATTATTTGATGTTTGTTTTTTTATCTTATTTAGTGTATTGTATAAGGTAAATCTATGGAGAGTTATGGAAAAATCGTTACTGGAGAAGGTGAGGAGGAAGAATTGTTTTTCCTTGTGCAATTTTTTTTTTTTTGGGACTTAAAAGATATATGTCACCGGAGCTACGGAGTTCCATATTTCAATTGCTAATGTTCCATGATAATATAACTATAGTTTTATATTTCAATTGCTAATGTTTTAAATATATATTTATCTTATTTAGTGTATTGTGTATGGAGAAATATGGGAAAATTTTATCTAAAAGAGATGAAGAGGTAGAGTTTTCTGGTTATTAAAGTTAATTATACTTTGTTGTATCTGAAAAACTCATAGGAACACCCAGAAAATGTATGGATCATAATTTTTAGGGTTGATGCCAAAAGCTACCCTTAAATTTAATAGATTGTCAATCTAGTACCCTATCTTTCGCAATTGTGAATTGAGTGCAAAATCATACCACCAGCCAATTGGACTCACCAGTTCAAGGTTAATAACGTCATTTTCCTCCAATAGTATTCCTTTTTCTTTATTTCCTTCACTCATATCCTCACTTAACCGAGTCACGGAGATCTCTCTTTATTTCAAAAATAAATAAATAAAATATCTTCCTCCCTTTTTCTTCCACCTTTACCTATCTGTGATTTCCATTACTGACCCCTTTCTGTATCTTCCCCTACCCCGACATCTTCTTTTCTTCTTATTTACTGCTTTTTTTGATCATTCTATACATATGGACACCGAGTCGAAGGGACTCGGAAAGTAATTTGGAAGAAGGAGCTTTAGAGGATGAGCACTTACCGGCCCCTCTTCCCATCTCTGTCGCACTTCCCATCCCCCTTCTTTCCTTCTTTTCTCTTCCCCTCTTCTTCTCGCCACCAGATTGCACCTTCTATCCTGGCCTTGTGTTTCTTTCTTCCTCTCTTCTTATTTCCTGTATCGAAGCTAGGAGCTTGCGGGGTTGGTGATTTGGGGAGTTGGTCAAGAGGAACAAGAAAAAGATGAAGGCAGATGATAGAATTATCATCTAATTTTCTATATTAAATTTATCATGAACCCCATTTTAGTTTATACACTTTATGAAGTTTACTTTATCAATCATTTTAAGGAGAAAAAATGAGGGTAGGAAGAAAGAAGAAAGAATACTGTTAGGGTATTTCTTTTTCTATCTCTTTTGCCTGGTGGTGGGGGTTGATGCAGAAATTGTGCAGGAGTTTTAGATGGGGAAAGTGTAAGCCCTAAACGCACATTTATAATATTATGATTATGATTAATTTGTGCTTTGTAATAAGTAGAAATAGTTCTATATAGAAGAACAAAAGATGCACAAAAGAAATACCAAGGATAATCTACAAAGAAGTAAAAGATCACTCAAGACAACAAAAGTTTATGGAGATGAAGTGATCAAGTTAAACACCTTGAAGACAAGAAGATTAGTTAGGGTATCCTTAAGGTAACTTTGTAAAACTCCCTAACTCATCTCTTTGATTTTTGATCAAGTATGATAGCTCCTTGGAAGAAATATCTTTTACAAACTATACTTGGAAAACTAAGTATTCTTGATAAATTTTTTAATGTTTTTTAATGAATTACTTATTTTAAAGAGTATCAAGAATACATGTTTTTAAATGTGAAAGAAAGTCCACATTTTTTTTAAGGAAAACCGGTTGTCAAATTTTAGTATTATATTCAAAAAAGGGTCATCTGATTTTAAAATCTATCATCCGATTTTTTCAAGGGAATAAAAAAATCGGTCATCCTATTTTAAAATTGGCCTTCCGATTTTTCAAGGTTTAAAAAAAAATCGGTCGTGCGCTTTTAAAAAGGATCATCCGATTTTTAAGTAAATTAAAAATCGGTCTTCCTATTTGAAAAAGGGTCATCCGATTTTCTGTTTATAAGAAAATCAAACGTCGAATTTTGAGAACAGGTCATCCGGTTCTCACTTTTTACTATAAAAAATGACCGTTGCTCTGACAGTAACGGCTAGTTTTTACCTTCACATATATATTGGTATTTTGATCAGCCATAATTTTTCAATATGTTGGAAAACATTTATTACAAAATTGAAACGCATTAAAGAGCAATACTTTAAATTTATTCATCTTAAAATAAGAAAATCTCCTTGGAGTATTATTTTTTATCATCTTTCAAAGAAGGAGAAAAAGAGGAGCTTGTAGAAGTAGTAACATTGAGTTGTATCTTTCTCTTCTCAAGCTTATTTGGTAATATTATTCCATCCTTACTCTTCTTTATTATCTTGTGATCAAAGGTTTGTGAAAAATTCTTTGGGTGATCCTTTGAAAATTATTGTTGTGTTGAGTAAACATTGAGATTTGAGTGCAAAACCATTGAAGTGTGATCCTCATTGTGTTTTGAGTAAAAACTTGAAATTAGTGGATTTGTGAAATCCTTGAGTTGAGTCTCAAGGTAGTGGATGTAGCTCTATTGAGAGAGTGAACCACTATAAATTCTTTGTCTCTTTTCATTGTGATTTTCCTTTTACTTCTATGCTTGAAGTTCAATACTTGTTAATAGAAGAGATTTTATTTCGCTAGGAATTTTATTAAAAGGGTTATTAAATTATTCTTCAAACAAAATCGAAGGATTATATTAAACATTATTCAAAAAAATTTTTAAATTAGTCAAAATCCTTATTCACCTCTCCTTTCTGAAGATCAAATTGCGAACATTTTTAGAAAACCCCTTTTTGAAGAACACTTTTGTTATTTGAGAAAGTTACTTGGTATTGGTAAATTCCATGACTAATGTGTGTTTTTTTTAGTTATTCAGATTTCCTCTCCTTCTTTATTTTTAAGCCCAGAAATCAGACTATAAAATCAAACGAGTAATAAAAAAACCGGACGTCTGTTTTCATTGAAGAGTTTCAAAATTTTTCTTTACAAAAAATGCCGAGACTTTTGGATGACCAAATCGGACGCCTCCAAAAAATTGGACGTCCGATGTTAAAGAAAAACTGGACGACTGTTTTAAAAAATCAGTCGACCACTTTTCATTTAAATGTTGGGTTCTGCATCTTTAAAACTAGAAAACCCTCATTTTCTTTTCATTTCTTCCAACTCTCTCTCACTCTCTCTTCTGAAAACTCTCTCTCTAACAAAGCCGAATCGTTCGATTCTCCCTTTCCTTCTCAAAAATCTTCATTTATTCTCTTTCTCAGTCAAGATAACCGTTCGATTCTCCCTTTCCTTCTAAAAAATCTTCATTTATTCTCTTTCTCAGTCAAGATAACCATTCGATTCTCTCCCTCTCTCACTCTCTCTCAAATTCTCTATCAAAAACCGCCTTTCAAAGACCTCCGAAATGGTGAAAGTGAAGAATGACGATATTAGTAGAGGTGAGAATGTTGAAGAAGGAGGAAGCAGCAGAGGAAGGGTATGAAAAGGAAAAACAGTGCCATCTGGAGTAACTGCTCCAGAGAGGTTTATCTCTATGAAAGAAGCAGCAAATTTGAAGAATGGACAAGGAAGAGAAGGAAAATTGCTCCTTGTCACATGGTGGACTTGAATGACATGGAAGGTATAGAAATCATTCCTTATCTCTTTAATGAAATTGGTTGAGGATCCCTGCTCATGGTTAATGAACTGGTTTACCCTGAGATGATATATGAATTCTATGCTAACTTACATAAAGATTGAATTCAAAGAGTTAGAAATATAACCCATCAATGGGTACACTCTAGGGTGGGTGGAAGAGACATTTCATTTGATGATAGACTACTTAACACTATCTTAGAAACACCAGATGATGACATAAGATTTTAAACAAAGAATAAGAAGTGTTATGACCATAACCTCTATAGTGAAAGAATATTTGAAGAGTTATTCACAAAAGGAGAGGTACTTAAAAGTCATGATGATAGAAATGTAAATAAGCTTGATGCCTATGGAAGATTACTCCATCATATGATCTCAAACATCATCATCATCCCAATATTGGTCATAAGTCATCCATCACAAACATGCATTCCTTTGTCATGCTAGCACTTCATGAGCATAGAAGAATGAACTTTGGTTACGTGGCCATAGAACATATGCTAGCCACTCAATCATCTTCCACCAAATGTTTGCCATATGGTTGCTTCCTTACAAAGATCTTTCAATACTTTGTACTCAACTTGGTTGGAGTTGGTGATTCCATTGGAGCTGGAAAAATCTACAACAAGCATACATTCAAGAGGATGGGATTTGAGAGAAATGAGGAAGGAATATTAGTTAGAGGTGGACAAGATGCAAGTGATGAAGATAATGAAGATGATGATGAAAATGAGGGAAAAGAGGAAATGAATGTTAATGAAGAGAAAAGTGAAACAAAGCCAGAAGAAGAGACTCATAGAAGGGAAATAAGGCAAAAGAAAAAGCAAGAAAGAGTTGAAAAAGGTACATCATCCAGAAGCATGACTTAAATCATGGATAGCTACCTTGCAAGCCATTATGAACAGTCACTTCGATGCATTCGATGGGCGCTTTCATGCATTAGATGGTCACTTTGATGCATTAGATGGCAAGATAGTCGAAATTCAAGAAAGAGTCATAAGAATGGAAGTAAGGAATAGAGATGAAGGCCATTGAAGAGATGATGAAAAGGGAGTAACAAGCTAGCTTATGTTTTAATGACTTATGTTTTTAACATTGTTGAACTACTTTTGTTTTCTTTCTCTTTGAACTATATTTGCCTATGACTTTGGTGCTTATGAAGTTTTTTGCTTTTTGATTAGTTTCTATGATTTCTTTTCACTAGTTTGAAACTTTATGATGAAAACTTAATGATGAGAGTTCCCTTGATCTTTGTTTCAATGATCCTTGTGCTTTTTTATTTATGACAAAAGGGGGAGAAAATATAAGATGCACATATATGAGATTATGCTTTGTTGATGTGATTATGCTTTACACATATATGAGATTATGCTTTGTTAATGTGATTATGCTTTGTTGAAAATTTGTTGAGATACATAAGATACATATATGACGTATAAGATGCACATATATGAGATGCATATGCTTTGTTAAAAATTGTCTTCTTGAGTTGTGTTGCCTTGTTGTTTTGAATTGTTGCAACATGCTTTGAGTATTGCTTATATGGCCGTGAGTTCTCTTGATGATATTTTTGGTGCCATATTTGTTGTGAAGCATGCTTTTAGGGGGAGCTTTAACTTTCTAAACCATTTTTCAAACCTTGACTTGCTTTCAAAATGAAAGGAGAACTTCTTTCTCTCTCATTTTTATGTTTGGCTCTAAATGTTGATCTTTTGAAGCATTCTTTTGGCTAAAATTTGTTCGTTTGTTCTATATAATCACTATCTTGCATCTTTGTTTGTCATAATAAAAAAGGGGTAGATTGTAATCCCTAAGGGCACATTTATAATGTTTTGATTATGATTAGCTTGTGCTTTGTGATAAGTAGAAATAGTTCTATATAGAAGAACAAAAGATGCCCACGAGAAGTCTCAAGGATAATAAAAAAAGAAGCAAAAGATCACTCAAGACAACAAGAGTTTATGAAGATGAAGTGATCAAGTTAAACACCTTGAAGACAAGAAGATTAGTTAGGGGTATCCTTAAGGTAACTTTGTAGAACTCCCTAACTCATCTCTTTGATTTTTGATCAAGTATGATAGCTCCTTGGAAGAAATATCTTTTACAAACTAACCTTGAAAAAACTAAGTATTCTTGATAAAGTTTTGATGTTTTTAAATGGATTACTTATTTTAAAGAGTATCAAGAATACATGTTTTGAAATTTGAAGGAAAGTCCACATTTTTGTTAAGGTAAACCTGTTGACAAATTTTCTATCATATTCAAAAAAGGGTCATCCGATTTTTTCAAGGGAATAAAAAAATCGGTCATCCAATTTTTCAAGGTATAAAAAAAATCGGTCGTCCGCTTTTAAAAAAAGTCATCCGATTTTTTAAATAAATTAAAAATTGATCTTCCTATTTTAAAAAGGGTCATCTGATTTTCTGTTTATAACAAAATCGGACGTTCGATTTTGAAAACTGGTCATCCGACTTTCACTTTTTATTGTAAAAAATGACCATTGCTCTGACAGTAACGACTAGTTTTTACCTTCAAATATATATTGGTATTTTGATCAACCATAATTTTTCAAGTTGGAAAACATTTATTAAAAAATTGAAGAGCATTAAAGAGCAATATTTTTAACTTTATTCATCTTCCAAAAGAAAATCTCCTTGGAGCTATATTTTTTTATCATCTTTCAAAGAAGAAGAAAAAGAGGAGCTTGTAGGAGTAGTAAAATTGAGTTGTATCTTTCTCTTCTCAAGCTTATTTGGTAACATTGTTCCATCCTTACTCTTCTTTATTATCTTGTGATCAAAGGTTTGTGGAAAACCCTTTGGTGATCCTTTGAAAACTATTGTAAACATTGAGGTTTGAGTGCAAAACCTTTGAAGGGTGATCCTCATTGTGTAAAAACTTGAAATTAGTGGATTTGTGAAATCCTTGAGTTGAGTCTCAAGGTAGTGAATGTAGCTCTATTGAGAGAGTGAACCACTATAAATTCTTTGTCTCTTTTCCTTGTGGTTTTCCTTTTACTTCTATGTTTAAAGTTTAATACTTGCTTATAAAAGAGATTTTGTTTGGCTAGGAATTTTATTAAAAAGGGTCATTAGATTTTTCTTCAAACCAAATCGGAGGTTTATATAAAAAATTGTGCAAAAAGTTTTTTAAATTAGACAAAAACCTTATTCACCCCCCTCTCTCTCTCTCTCTCTCTCTCTCTCTCTCTCTCTAAGGTTTTTCAGAAAGAAATTCAAAAATGAAAAGGAGGGGTAGTTTCCTAATAGTGATTAGATCATGTTAGATTGGTTTTGAATTGAATTTAGGGAGTTGGTTGAGTGTTTTAGTTTTCTTATGTCAACTCCCAGGAAAAGAAAAAATCTTATTTGAGTACTTTTAGATGATTTTAGTTTAGGGGGATTATAAATTCCACGATAAAATTACGAAAATTCCACGAAAAATTTCATTCTAACCTAACAACTCTCTTTTTCTCTAGCTTCTCTCTAAATTAACTTGAGTATTTTTGAAGATTTCTAAAGGTTTTGACGTTGAAATAGATAGTTTTGAAGATGTCGTACTGAAAAACATCAATTTTGAGGCAAAAACGACCCCAAAAAATATTGAAAAATTGAATAGAAGCAAATGACACACCAAACTAGCTGGTGCACTAGCCACTGCCGTACGAAACATCTATGCTCGAGTGGCTGGAGCACCAGACCAGCTGGTCTGGTGCGCCAGCTGCTTCTATTCTTCATTTTCAGGTTTTTTTCTTATATGTGAAATTTAATTATGTGTTATATTAATTATTTTTCATATGATTAATTCTTTTTTTTATATTCATTTTACATATTTAATATGATTATGTTATTAATTATGTTTGTTATTTATGTTAAAGTTAATGTTTACCTTGTTTATGTTATAATTAATTTTTTAATTGTGATCATAATTAATATGTTTTAATTGTTTAATTTTATTATAATTAACAGGTTTAGTATCACATGATATTTATTTTTTATGTTATTAATTAACAAGTTACTATGTTAATGGAGTTATAAATATGTTGTTATGTTACTTAGTTTTATGTTTTTTTTAAATATGATTTCTTTATAATTTTTATCTTCTAATATTGTGTAAGAAGATAATGAATTAGATTCTTAACAATTTGAGGATATTTTACATACGGAGGATTTCATAGACCATAGTTATTTATTTCAAACGCATCGTGAATTTAATTCGAAAGACGATTTGATTGATTGGGTAAAAACCGAGCAAACATATTTAACACATATGTGACAACTACACATTGTTTTACTGAAAAGGGTTTAGGGGTTAGGCCATACGTTTATATTGGTTGCCATCGAGGGAAGGCAAAAAAAGTAAGGCAACACAGAACGATGAAAAAGCAAAAAAAGTTGCTGAAAAATGTGGGGTCTGTATAGAACAAAGAAATGTAATTGTCTATTTAAATTAAACGGCAAGGAAGATGTTAGTGGAGCACATTCGAAATTATATGTTAAAGATGGAAGGCACAATCATCAAATTGATGTCTATGATCAGGGTCACTCTCAGGCGACAAGACTTACAAAGGAGGAGTTCAAACTGACCGAGCAATTGAGTAGGTGTCAGGTGGCACCTTATTTTATAATGGTGAATCTGCAAGAGAATAATTCGGATACTGCTGCGAGGTATGCTATACTACGATAATGTTCCATAGTTTAACTTAATTTTCTTAGACTGAATATGATATTATACATTACATATGTTTTTTAAATTTGATAATAAAGTTATATAATTTTTGTAGTTCTCAAACAATATATAATGCTCGAGTGAAAATTAAAAAGGATAGGACAGGGACGTAACATAGTGGAAGAAGTGCTCCACGTGTTCCAATCTTGATACACGTACTTTTGGAAGAATTGTGATAAGACTATAATGCTTAGTGATATAGTTGTTGCACATCCGACATCCATTCAGACGTTGAAGACGTGGTCTTATGTACTTTTACTAGACACAACCTACAAAGCGAACAAGTAAGTTACTTTAATCATAAAATACATTTGTTGCTCCATTATTAATTCTACAAATATCCAAGATCTGTATGTTAGTTAATTTTCTATATGGATATATTATTTAAAATATATTGAGCATATGTTATATGTTATAAAAAAATTAATATGAATTAATTAAGTTTTATTATTTTTGTGAAGTTTAAAATTTATTATTTTACTTAGGTACAACATGCCATTACTTAAGGTAGTCGGGATGATACCTACTGGAAAGAATTTTTGTATAGCTACTGCATGCGTAATGAACAAGCTCCTACTCATCAATGGGTGCTACAACATCTTCAGAAATTATATTTCGATGTTCCCCAACCGACAGTGGTAATTATCAATAAGGAAATAGGTTTGATGCTAGTGATATCTATATTGTTCAATAAATCATACCATGTGCTATGCTAGAGACATATTGGAAGAACATTAAGGGGAAATTAATTTCGGCGGTTGGTAAGGAAGCAGCTAAAAAGTTTTTACAGACAACTTGGAGAAGATTAGTGAACTGCCAGGACCCAGATGATTATGCAAGGAGGTTGAAAAATTGAATACTAACTAGAGCAGCATGCAATGGTTCTTGACATATTTGTAAGATGAATGGTTGAGCACGCGGGCATTTAAATTTGTAAGATTGTAGACTAGAAAAATTTTACATTTCAGGTCCGAGACCATGAATGGGTTGAGTCTGGATACTTAGTATCGAAGATGTTCCTTCAAACATGTCACGGTGACTTAGATATCGTCTTCAGTAAGATACATTCAAAGATTAAGTCACAGATATCTGTCATTAAGACTACACTTGAATATTCCCGATTCAAGGAGAAAGATAACGCAAAGAGTAATTATGTGTTAACCAATACTTGTGGAAATGTAAGTCATTTACACTAAAGATTATAAAAGAAGAGTTAATTAAAGCCACGAAGGTCATGAGCGATCCAAAGAATTTTTGTGGTCATCGGCTCCGGAGTTCAAGAGTTAACTACCATGTTCATGCAAGTTGATTACTAGATACCGTAAGTACATTCCTTTAAAGGTTGACAGACTTCACCATTTCTAGTAATCTCTTGTGATAGACGAGGTATCGGGTATGGAGCATCAGGATTATCCAAACCATGTAAATCACATGGCTACTAGGTATGTTAAAAAATGTTATTTATGATTTTTTTAATTAAATTAATAAGTTAGACTAATTATGTATTTTGTATGTATTCTAATAGTTGATGGATTGGCGTCATGCGGCCTGAGACATTTACATCCTGTCTTGCCATCTAACCCTGAAAGGACTGTTAACTACTTCTCCGGACACGGTAATTACTAAGGATCGAAAAAAGATGAATTCGACGAGGCGGGAATAGTTACCCTGGGATCACATGCAGATTGCATATAGCTCGTTGAAGAATACTAGTAGATCTGAGTTAGGATCAAGTTCAGGTTCTGGTTCAGGATCGGGCTCTCGTGGGAAAAGACGCCCACCACATCCGGGTCACCCACCCCGTTTCGGGTCTAGGGGTAGGGGACACATTAGCGGTCGGAGTTCAGTGGAGTCATCTATTGTGCAACAGGCTGATGGAGGTCCACAGTGTGAGTTCCCTTATTTTAATGAATTCCCGCATTTTGTATATCCTTTAATTGACACTTATATGGATCCAAGAGGGGATGGTAACTACAGGTATAGAATGGTTTCATATTTCGTGAATGGTGATGTAGAGGAATAGACTATGGTACGTAAAAAAATATGGCATGAGATGATAAATAATCATGCTTTATATATAAGCATACTGCAAAAAGAGCGGTTCATACACATTCTAGATAGTTGTGTGCACTTCAAAGGTATAGCCCCTAGAGAATATTGGATGGAAGCACCTCTGCATGTTGTTGTGAATCTTTACTGAGTATGAGTAGTACTTATCGCCCGACATCCTGCAAGTACTACAATATTGTCGTATACATCTGTTGGTGGGCCATAGCAGAAGACGAAAGTATGCCTCACGACATATGATTTAGTTGAAGTTGGCCTACAGTGCTCGAATGGACTAATAATAGGAGCATGTGGAATTCCCTGAATCTGACCGAACTGTCAAACACATCTTTCGGGCATGTGCGGCTCTACGCAACAAAAGTAAGCTGACAAGCTATGGTATGTAGAAAAACGTACCCAATGTATCTATACTGGCCTGTAAGGTGTCCATCAAACCTAAGCCTCAGTCATCACATCTAACCTCATTCGATAGTCAGATAATGCAACCATACCAGATCTTTGTCCCATCATCACAAACTACTAGATATATGGAATCCCTGGAACTAAACATAGGCTCATCGGCTGTGCAAACATCGGAAAATATAGGTATATCCAAGCCCACAACAGATAAACGTGTGTATAAGAAAATAAGGTATATAAATTCAAATAATATAATAAATATTTACATAAGTTAATAGAATACCTCCATCAATGATGAAAAACCTCCTAACTTTCGGGCGTCTGAACGAGAGGCCTATCCAAGATTCTTATACAACCATGCCAACGCTACAGCACCCCAGACCATCTTCTTGCACCTCCATAGATTCCTCACTATAGGACATAATTCGTAGCTCGCCACAGGTAGGCCACTCTTGTCAGGGAAGAGAGAATTACCGAGAATAGAAAGTAACATGATGCCCTCATCTCCATGGACAAACGTGCACTATCACCGGCATGGATATAATTGACATAGGGATCTCAAGATGTGCATCACTACCCGTGGAAATGGAAAGCCTAACCCCAAATCATCATTAATCATCTGAATAATCTGATTCTGGGTAAAAACCTCGTCTAGTGGCTCACACATGCAGGTATCCCCAATATAAGCTCCACATCATGTAGTTTGATCGTAATCTCTCCAAACGGCATATAGAATGAGTTAGTGTTTGGCTGCCATTTCTCAACAAATACAGATAAAAGGGTATCGTTCCCGTACTGGAACATGCACGATTGTAGATAAATCAATTCTAATGTAGTAGTCACCTGTCTTATATCACCATCTGTCGGTGTGTACCCAATAAGTGCCGCATGATAACTACGAAATCTCAATAAAGGTCGATCCTGCATTAGAAAGATCGTATAAAAAACTCCATTATAGTATCATAAGAATATACTAAGATAAAATATAACAAAGGGACAGACATTTATAGTTCTTAAAAATCCAGAAATAATACATAATAGGATTGTAAAAAATACCTGTCCACGACAATAGCTACAGTAATGTGTCCACTGTATGATAGAATCATGTCCGACTCCTATAGACCTCCAGGGGCAGGTCCGATCTGCTTCCAAATAGTCTCGGACTTATTCAACCTCTTCTTTCCACTACCAACTCCCAAAGGCCCATTTCCCTGGAGTCCCAGCAGATAAATCCTCAGATGATTGGCTCTCTGGAATTTGTAGAGACTTGCCTCTCGTTGTCGATCGTCTCCAGCTCACAATCTTCACTGCTCTCTTCGTAGGCTTAAGAAGTCTACTTACTCTTCCTGTACTCCCTAAAGACGATACAGGTACAACTACTCTATCCTCAGAACCCTCATCCTTCTTATCCGCCTCCTCATCCTGATCCCTCTCCTCCTCCTCACCCTTAAAATCCCGGCCCTCACCGACATCCCCACCCTCACCATCTCCCCCTGCCTGAACTGTCGTCTCATCCCCATCACCACCTTCATATTGTCTAAAATGTTGCCCAGACCCAAGTGCACAAGAAGACATCTGCTATGATGTGTCATAATAACCCTGCTGATACAGTGGGGAATCTCCCGAAACTCCTACTAAAAAGTCATCTAAAACTAATGGGAAATATTGTGCACCCGGTGTGATAGATAACGTGCATGTAACTAGCGTTAAGGTGGAGTACCGTGGATGATGCTGCACCCGGGTTAGACTGGTGTAGTGCCACTGAGGAATACTTGAAGAGTACGAGATTATGCTGGTTGTGCGGCATCTGAACTTTAGTAGGAATAGGTGGAGGTAGAACTGATGACCTGGGTACATCCACCCCATGAAACATTCCGTGGGGAGGTGTGGTAGGTCAATAAGATGTGATGTGCCTACCTCTAAGCTTCCTAGAAGAGGTTGTCATTAGGCTGTAAATGAGGCAGGTCTTACCCATACCGTACGGGTCTATACTCATTTATAGTGGGTAAGGTTAAAATTTTGTACCCGCAAACCTGTACCCATACCCATACCCATATAGATTCTATTAAATGTGTCTGGGTTGGGTACGATGATACCGAGACCCGTATACCCATTATAATAAAATAATAATATATATTTATATACATTATATTATTTTTATATTTTTTATCAATACATAATTTATACATTTATGATATTGAGTGGTTTATTTTCTTAGTTTAGAGAAGAGAAGAGAAATTTTCTTCATAGTTTGGAGAAGAGAAATTTTTTTCAAGATTCCTTCTTCTTCGAGACATCATTACTACTGTTTTCTCCATTCGATGTTTCTTGTAGACTTGTTTCTCTGATTCAAAATTTTATACCAATGGTCGTTTGTTCCAAACGCGAATAACAGAGGCATGATTTTTTAAGGTTAGATTTTCTGAAGTTTTTTTTATATATATTGATTTTCTAAAATCTTTTTTATATATGTTTTTGTTTAACAGGAAAAAGAATAGAAAAATCTCAAACGAGTACGGGTATACCCATACCCTATCCTAGACACTGAAGGCTCAGGCCCATAAACTTTATACCCAGAAGGTCTGGGTCTGGGAGTACCCAGAGGGTCTGGACACATTTATACCCCTAGCTATCATCGTACGACTATGAGTCCAACCGCTCCTGTTTGCTACTGGATTTAATCCTGTATCTCCGCGTCTAGGCTGCTCCGGATCCATCTAAACGAAAATTTCAAAATTTTTTCTTTAAATTATTTTGTATATAGAAGTCTGAGAAGTTATTTATTAATTAAAATTTATTCAATTATGAAATTATTTTTATTAAATTTTAAAGTATTACACTAATTAATTATTATTTAATTAATTTTATTATAATATAATTATTGGATTCTTATTCTGTTATTTTTTATGAAATACCGAAATTGTTATCATTAAATCATTATGAAACGAATTATTTAAATATTTAAATTACACTATGATTAAATTAGAAAAATAATAATTATTAAACTAACTATTTTAATTCAAATTACTAATTAAAAACCCTTAAAATAATTATAATTATTTAAAATTAATACTTTCTTATAAACGACTTTAAATCTACTTATTTTTTAAATTAATACATATCCTAATGCATAAATTAACACATAATTATTAGGCATTAATGTTATTTAAAGACATCATAAATTAAATATACTACATGCAAAATTCACAATTCATAATTATGACATGAAAAAACATACTAATATATGCAAAAAATTCATAATTATGACATGAAAAAAGATACTAATCATGAAATTAACTAAAAAAACTAATATAATGGACTAATATATATTAAGAACAATTAATATAACAACATACACAATTTATTAAATTTTTTTCAAAATCAAAATCGCAAAAAAGGGACTGAGTGGCGCACCACTCTGGTTCATGCATCAGGGTTCCCACACCGCCCATGGTCGTGCGCCAGTAGGTTGCGTCATTTCCCGTTTTAGATCCGACAGTGTTTTTTTTTTTTTGGTTCAAAAAGTAAATAAACAAGTATAGAATAATGTATTAATCTTTTTTGGGTATTTCAATGGTTGGACTTTCATAAAAATCTTCCTTGGAAGTTAGAGAGGCTTTGAGAAAAAAAAAGAGTAGAGTGAGGAAGTATTTAGTTGAAATGAAATTTTTTGTGAAATTTTCATAATTTTATCGTGGATTTATATATCCTTTTAGTTATTAGGGGTCAAATATATTTTCATTATTCGTTAGAGGGGAAAATTAGACATTTTCATTTTTCAGGAAAAATGACTTGATCATAATAGGGAAATTGGACAAATTTGTCACTTAATTGATAATTGTAAAGGAAAGGATACTAAATTGATAATGTGTTAAAACTTAAGGATAGTCTTTTGGCATTAACCCAATATTTTATTCTCATGAAACATTAATATATAATCCACGTAACATTATTACACAAAGTAAATCTAGCACAAAACTCATGGAAACCCGTAAAGAACTGTTGGAATGTTAATTATATTCTCATGGAATATTAACACATAATTCATGAAACATTATCACGACAAAGCAAACCAAGTACAAAACTCATAGAAACTCGTTGAAACTGATGGAACATCAATTAGATTTCCATGGAACGTTAACACATAATCCATGGAACATTATCTATAGTAAAATAAACCTAACACAAAACTTATAGAAACCGATAGAGAATTGATGGAACATTAATTATATTTCCATAGAATATTAACACATAATCATTGGAACATTATTACAATAAAGCAAACATGCCTGCATGATACAAGGACCAATGTTCAAATCCTGGCAGTAGCAATGTGGAAATTTCAATATCTTCAATGTGCAGGATGTTCCTTGTGTGCACTAGGGTCTGGCCTCTAGTCTGCAGAACCGCTAACCTCTCCAATGTGGGGGGGTGGTTTCTTGTGCGCACCGGGATCTGACCTTCAGTCTGCAGGAATCATGGAAACCCGAAGGAAACTGATGAAACACATAATCCAAGGAACGTAACACATAACCATGGAACATCTTTTGTTTTTTTTTTTTTTTAATAAATTGGGGAAGGGGGTAGTATGAATCGAACCATGGAACGTCAATACTATGTTAATGGAATACATTAACATATAACTTATGGAACATCAATAGTATTTTAATGGAATCTACACATAGAAACTATGGAATATCAATATTATCTTTATGGAACCTGAATAAAAGAACCATGTAACATCAATAATATTTTTATGAGATATATACTTCATGGAGCATTAATAAAATTGTTATGAAACATCAATAGTATTTCGATGGAGCCTAGACACAAAAACCATGAAACATCAATATTATCTTTTTGTAACATATAAACATGAAACATCAATACTATTAAAATGGAATATATAATCTATGGAACATTAGTGGAATTTTCACGGAACCCAAACATACAGACGTAGATCTGTGCACACACGTGTTTGACTATGTGAGTGGTAACAAATGCAAAGTATACCCTGCAAGGGACTCAGGTGTACTATATAAGTACTGTCCTGAGTGATGCGTAAGAAGTCCAGGGTACAAACCACATTCCCCTCCCTTTAATGTATAAAAATAAGTTAAATAAATCTATTTTTGAAAAGCTACCTAGGGGTGCTTTTTTTAAACTACTTTTGCTTATTAATGTTATTAAAATTAAAAATGTTAGGTTAATTTTTTAAAGGGTTAATTGCAAAATACGTCCTCAAATGGAGAGTTAAAAGCACTATGGTTTGTTATAAAATAACCTCCTCAAGTTTGATATAAAATCATTTGAGTTCATAACCTAATTTATAATTATAGCTTATTAGAAAACACTTCCATAAAATTTGTAGTAAAATTTCTGTTTATAATACCTATTTTCCTTAAGGTTTATATTCTGCTGAAAAGGGGACAAATCACAGCAATACAAGCTTATCATTATTTGCATTATTGAATCTTTGAGCACTATTTTTATATCCCTTCTTTCAAAAGCCAAGTCTTTATCTATGCCTCTGTTACAAGCTTACAATACTGAACTTAGTTCCAGAACTTAGTTTCTATGACCATTCAGATGGCTTCTTAACTTCTCTGAGCTGAACTGAGTTATTAAAGCAATGGTAGAAACCATAATGTGGGAATTTCTCATACCAAGTTTCTTGCTCTACATGAGTGTCCCAATGTTCTCCACTGCTGCTCTTTCCATACTTGTGCACCCATCCAGTACCATTATGACCTTCACCCCAAGTACGATTCCACCGGTCTCCATATTTGCCTGCCCACCATGTCTCGCCTTGTTTTACACCACGACTGTTAGGATCAAAGTTCTCATCCCATTTGTCACCCCATTTTTCCCAGCCATCACCCTCAAAACGCTCAGCCCACTTGTCTGTGTATTTTATGCTGCCACCCTTCCCGTCATACTTCTCGCCCCACCTGCAAAATGTTGAGCATCCAATGTAACTATTGTAAACCATATTCTGTTCTCTCTGGAAAAGAATGTTTTCTACTAAAGTGCTCTTGTTTAAGAATTCATCGAAACATGAAAAGTTATGAGAAAACAAAGGAACAAAGGACTCTTGAATAAAATTCCTTTAATCAATTTGCAGAAACAGATTTGTAGCTTTACCAAAATTACAAGTGAAGAAAATAACCAAATGGTTCTTCAGTTGGGAAACAACAGATGAATTTTAGATGTTATTATCTTTTTTGAGCCAAGCTAAGACAGTGGAATATCTTAAATAATTATTTAGAAATAGATTTGAAAACTGAAGGATATAGGTATCAACAAATCATAACCTGAAGTTGAAACTTATATTTGTAGTGATTTTCAGAGTAATAAAAAATGGGCAAGAAAAAGGAGGTACCTTTCATGCCAAACATGAGCGTGACCAGCATCAAGGGGCCTGTATGGATCGATGCTGCACCATTTGTGGGCCCACTTTTCGGCTTGGCCAGAGGCACCGTAATGCTCCCACCATTGCTCCTGCCATTCATCACCTTTTCCATTCTTCCCCCATTTATCTGCAGTTTTCTCCAGATGCACAAGCCCACCATTCTGCGCACATGGAAAACAACAATATTGTCCACATTTACAAGAACTGAAAGTTTGTCAAACTCTCAAGATTCTCAGGTCCTAACTGGTGCTACTCTGGTCATAAAACTAGAGAACAAACTGGAAAGGCAAGAGAAGGAAGGATCACTATGTAACTTACATTTTATAAGTTAAATACTATAAAATTGAATAAATAAACTTTAGCAAACCTGAGACATCGATTCTCTCCAATATTCACGCCAGACATTTCCTGCAGCATCACGTCCAGATTTCTCTGAACCAAGTTCCTTATAACCTAACTCATTTGCAGCCTCCCAGTATTTTTCTTCCCACTCAAGAGTTTTGTCAGCACTTACACCCCTAGTCAATGTCCATTTGCAAACCACCCCATCAGATCGATGATCAAGTCCTGTTGCCTTCCACCATCTTGATCCATCTGGATTAACACCCTGTGATGATGCATCTTTCACATTGTTAAGAGCTTGCACTGCTTCCGCTGCATGAGCAGAAAACGCAATACCAAATTCACGCTCCTCCTCTAGATGAGTTGTCTCCTTACTAGAAACTTCCACTTCTTCCACCTCAACTAGTGATTGTAGGGGAGGGAGTGGAGGTTTTCCTTGGGGAAGTGCACTCTCAAATGGAATCGGAAGGAAGTCTACAGATCGTTCTTTCTCTATCACAGGGTTGATTTTAGCTGGATCTACAAAGGCCTGAGTCATTGGCTTCAACTCTGTTCCATTTGTACTACTATTATTATCCAAAGGAGGCGTCCAAGACCAGAAATTTGGACCGGGTGTCACAGAAATTTGGCCTCTAGTTGGAGATGCTAAAGAGTTGCCATTCTGTGTTCCTGGCGAAAGCCACAAATTAAGATTTGAACAATTGGACAAAGCACAAAATTGACAATGATCTATTAACAATTAATCTCTTTATTTCCTTGAACATGAAACCTAGTATTTTAGAAAACTATACACTCAAAATGAAATAAAAGGAAGGAAAGTACATCTGAGTTCCAGAAAAGAAATTGTAACTATTTGCTCCAGAATATATGGAAGTAACAATAAATTTATAAATGAACCATAAGGAGACATGACATGAACATCTATCTAATAGAGACAACAACAATGATGTCCTAATATAAACTAATAAAATTTTCACTAGTTCCGAGATCCATGTTCCATGGGAAGCAAAAATATGCTTTGGATCGAGACACCAAGAGAACTCTACTAGGAGATGGGAAAATCCGGGGTGAGTAAAAGAGAGAAGATCAACGAATTAATAATGATTGAGGCACAAACAAGGCAATGTCTTCACATGATTTATGTTCTGGTATTTCTAAGATCTAGCACATTATATATGAGCTTGAGTTAATAATTGATGAGAACAAGCAGGCTTCGGATAAAGACAGCAATACGTTCATGTAATCATCTTAGAGGATGATAGTTTCTATAAGATGTGTACAATCCAAAAAACACAGGTACATTCAGCTACCGTAGTACCAACACGGCATTTAAGTCAGCATATCAAAAGCGCAAAACCTAGTCTTCAGTAAGTACTATAGCAAATGGTCAACTAAAAATAAGTATGACTAAAAGGTAGTGCAACTTGAGAATTGACTTTCTTATAAAAGGAGAGGAAAGAGAATTTCCCCTTCTATCGCAAAGTTTCAGAACCTAGGTCCACAAAAGAAGATTATTCAAAAATCACAGAAGGCAATATTAGATATGAGATATTTTTAAACTGTATTCTGCCAACTCCGTATGACCCAACAACACATACTCTGAAAGACTGCCACCATTACTAGTCTATCTAAATACGAAAGGCTTGATTATTGCAAATTTCAGAATCTTGAATTAAGTTAACATGGTTTTCAACCTTTACTCAACTATCGTAAAGAAAACTTGCAAAAATATTAGGCCCTCAAATGAATGTTTCTACATTTCTTAAAACTATTGCCACACTGTCTAATCAAACTGCAAGAGCAAATAAGAGGATCCTACAGAAAGAACCATTTCCATTTTTTCTACCTAAAGATGACAAAATTGAACAATGGAATGGAAGGACTACCTCAGAGATACAAGTTAAAGTGTCCACCTTCCCAGGACCCCATTTGAACATAATGCATTTCTAAAGAATTACTAGCTACTAGTGCAAGGCCATCACGAGATCTCGAGCAAAGACATTCCCAAATTGACAGTTTGAAACTAGCCCTAGGGCAAGGAGTCCTATTAATTTTGTTATCAAAATTACTGGCAAAAATTAAATACCTTATACTCTGAGCATCATTCTATAACTCGATCAAGCATGATATAAAATAGAGAAAAAGTTCCAAGAAAGCAAAAATGAAGTCAAATTACCTCCTTGATCCAGTACAATTGGACTATCTTCAACTTCCACTTCAAGAGAAGTCTCCTGTCTCGGAAGCAAATCCTCCTTTAGAAGAGCTCTAGCAGCCGCAATAGCGGCAGCAGCACGATCGATCACTTGCATTCTTTGAATTCTATCTCTTTCTTCACTAGAAACTTCAAGAATCTTCTTAAACTCATCACTTTTTCTCTCCAACTCTTCTTGACTAAAACTTTCCCCTTCCTCCTGGCCCTCTTGACCACCATTACTAATTCCACCAGGGTTTTCAACAATCTTTTCAAACTGTTTTGATTTCCTCTCACGATCCACAGCGTTCTTCCACATATCCAAGTACGAATCTCCCCCGCCAGAGGAGACATTGATTCTTGAACTTGAACTCCTCCTCAATATTCTGAAGTTGCATTTCTTGGTTAATCTTGTAACATCCGGTGGTTCTTTGGGGAAAAGAAAATGTGGATTCGGAAGTTTGGGATTGTTGGACGACGGAATGGTGGCGCGTGGGTAAGTTGAATTGAAATTGGTGGCCATTTTAGGGAATTGGCCGCCGTGCCGTTGCCTGGAGAGTGAATTGTGGGCTGTGAGTTTTGAATGAATAGTATACTTGGAACTTGGAAGAGTGTGATTTCTTGAACTGGGTTTTTACGTTTTGTTATATTATTTATTTATAGATTTTTATTTTCTTCTTTTTTTCTCAAAAAGATTTTCTTGAAATTGAAGGAAACTAATATGCTGGCCTCTCTGTATTGGCCCGGAAGATGCCAGTTTTAACGGATTTAACTGTTTTACTTTTTGAATTTTTAAAAAAAGAACGAGAAGAGTGAAGTGGGATTCTGACACCTGGCATACGGAAACATAAAGAGTTCAGGCATCACATGGCGGTAGAGTATGGGTGGTAGGAAATTTTTTAAAGTTTTCTTCTTGTTTCTTTTTAATTTATTTTTATTTTCCGGCGATATTAAAAAATTTAAAAATGATCGGTGTTATACAAAGTTATTTGCATCGGTTTTTAGTTTAAAGGAATGAATTATATTATTATTAGATTAACCTAAGGACTCCTACAATGCATAGAGAAAATTTTATTTAAAAAATATTTTTTTATAAAAAGTCAAATGTATTATTAAAAGAAAATTAGTATTATTTAAAAAAAATGTTAGATGTAATAATGTGAAAATATTACAAACTTAAAAATTTAATAGAAAATCTAAACTAAATGTCTTCAATCTTGCTTTTTGAGAAAAACAAAAATATTATTAAATTAAAAATGATAAATATTATTTCACAAGTACGAATACTCTTTTTTTTGTACTCTTGAAAAATTCCTCAAAAAATGATCTAAATTTTTTTAAAAGTTATCCTTCTCACTTGTGATCCATCCACCCCGCCCCATGCAAAAAAAAGAAGAAAATAACCTTCTTCCCCATCCCTTATAGTTCTCATTTTCTACTCTTAAAAATTAAGTCAAATCTTATAATTAATTCTACCCATGACCCATTCTGTTCCACCCCACCCCCTTCACATCCCCCTCGCTGCCTCCAAAAAATCCAATGAGCAACTAAAAGATGATAATAATATACTTTAAAAAATATACATATGATAATGGAGATTAATTATATAAAATTATCATGAAAAAACTAAATGCAAAATTATAAGAATCTCCTAACCTAAAAATATATCATGCATAATTATAATCATTATAAAATGATATAATTCTCCTTTGGCTAATTGACTAAAAAAGACATGCATAATATCATCAAATTTGGCCTAATTAGGATACACTCTACCTTCTTTCTTTTTTTTTTTTTAAGAGAAAAACAATATATTCTACCTTATTGACATTGAAAATATAAATATTTATTTTTGAAAAGATTTTTCTAAAGGATGAAAATAGAAATATTGATTTGTATGAAACAATTATAACTAATTCTACTCATGACCCGCCCTCTTCCACCTCCATCCCCTTCATGTCCCCTCTCCCCTCCCCTTGCCCCTATTACCCGCAAAAAAATTCAAGAATCAACTAAAAGACGAAATATTCAAATTTATTTTTTTAAAAGAGACAGTAATGGAATGCTATTTCGATTCTCTTTTTCCATTGAGTGAAAAATTCTTATCCTAAAAAAATAAATATAAAATTATAAAAGTCTCCTAACTTAAAAATATATTATGGGTAATTAACATGATATAATTCTATCTTGGCTAATTTACTTAAAAAACAAACCTTTTCATAATATCACCAAATTTAGTCTAGTTAGTATGTATTCTACCTTAATGGGCTATGTAATGAATGTGAAAATAGAAATATTTACTTGTGATTTTTTTAAAAAAGTGAAAATCAAAATATTTGATTGGTATTAAACAGTTTTTGTATATTTTTCATAACTTCAGGTTTCAAGAACAGTAGAAGAAACAAATGAAATTTTTAAAAAAAAAAAAAAGATATAAAGGAAAAAGATAATTCCTTTTGTCTTGACTCCCACACACAAAAGTTACATTAATCAATTTTTCACTTCATATCCTTGTTCTCACAAACATGTTCATTAATGTCTAAATAATAGTTGTATTAATATATGTATATCTGAAAAAAAAAACAGTTATCACTTTTTACAAAAATATTCTCTTTCACACTAATACAAAATAAGAATGAAAAAGATACTAAAGTTAAAATTAATAAACACTCAAGAAAATGATTCTATAATAAAAGTACTATTTGTATCAATATTTATTTAGTTATTTTCTTCTTCATATAAATGATAGCTTTAGGGTATATGTAAAAGAAGAACCAAGAAAATAAGAAATTTTTAATAAAGAATAAGGAAATGATTTTTTCTCTTGTTTCCCCCCTCCCCCAACCCAAAAAATGAAGGTTAAAATAATTCTCAAAGTACAAATTTGTCAAACTTGATAAGATAAATGACCAAAAAAAAAAAAATGTCCACTTAAGTTTTGTATATTTTCTATATAGCTCCATTAATTGAACCCAATTATCAAGAAGAAGAGTATCATATACATATATATATATATTAATAATATGCTTAAGAATTTGATCATTTTCAAAAGAGTATATATGGTTATACATTTTATAAATTTTTTTATTTAACTTGATATGATAACTAAAAAGAACAAAAGTAAAAAAAAGTTATAAAGAAAAGCAATTTCAGAAAAGTATAAAATATCTCACCCTCCCCACTCATTATGAATTTAAAAAGACATAATATCTCGTTTTATATAATCATCCCTTCCAAGAAATAAAAAGAACCCCATCGAAAGTTTAACAAAAAAGAAGAACAAAGAAAATTAAAATGATAATTAATTTAGCAAAATAATAAAATATACAATAAATAAATTTTTAATATAGGCCCGCATAATTTTCTTGGTCTAACTTGATATGATAACAGTTAAAGGAACAAAAGTAAAAGAAAATTACATAAGAAAAAAAATAGCAAACTTGGAGAAAGAAAATAATATAGAATATCTTACTCTTTTTCTTTCCTTTCCTTACAAATCGAATTAAAAATATATATCTATGCCAATTCATTATTGAGGATTTATTAAGAATTGTAATCATAACGGGATTATTATTGTCTTAGTCTTCACATTCTCATATAATCCTAAACTATGTATATTTAGTTTTCCAATTATAAGTAGATTAAATTTCCTAGTTACAATTTACTTAGGACTTGTCATAAATATTGACAAGTATATAATGTAACATATCTTACAATAATGAAATAAGAAAATATTGGATTGTTTTCCTCACTGGAAACTTTCATGGTACCAGAGCTAATTGTTTAAACTCTGATAATGAGTAACGACAATACTAGTAATATTGATAATGACATGGTAGAAAAAAGTCATGTTCGTAGAACGAAGAAAGATGCATATTATGTTGCATCCTCAGATGGACCCGAACTAATCATAACAACAGTCCAGTTAAAATAAAGCGAAAAGGACAAATAATTATACGGAATAGCGAAAGCAATGTGCTTGGCCTTACGGTCAAAGAAGAAATTGGGTTTTATCGATGGAATAATTCCCATACCAGATAACGACCCAGACAAAGAAGAAGAATTGTGGAAAATTAACACTCTCGTAAATTCTTGGATTCTCAATTCCAATGAGCATTCTCTCCGTTCTTCTATAAATTACTTCGAGAGATCTGATGAATTATGGACAGATTTAAAGGAAAGATTCTTGGTTAGAAACAGACCAAGAAAATATGAATTGGAAGCGGCATTAGCAAATTGCAAACAAGGAAGAGACTCAATAAACATATATTATTCACGTTTGAAAAAATTATGGGATGAATTAGATAATTACTCGCAACTCCCATCCACCACAGATGCAGAAATGTTTATTGCTATCATAAATGAAAGAGAAGAAGAAAAAGTTTTTCAATTTTTAATGAGTTTAAACAGTGAAATTTACGGCACTATTCGTTCCATCTGATACAACAGGAACCCATGACAAAGGTGCGAACAGTCCTTGACCAAATATGTAAAGAAGAACAGTACCACAACCTAGCCCGAACAGCAGAACACGGCGGCGGCGACGCCTTGCCTTTGCCGTCACCGGAACGGATCGCTCAAGATTATTCTGCAGCCACTGTAATAGGAGTGGCCATGATATTGAAGGTTGTTTTCAGCTTATAAGGTACCCAGATTGGTGGCCAAGGAACCAACTTCCAATACCGGTAGCCGCGCAGCTCTGACTATTGCTGGATGTGGCCGTGGGACGACAACTGTTGCAGGTGGACGAGGCAAAAATCGACGCGTCTTTGTGGTAGAGCTATAGGAAACACGAAGACACAGCAGCAGCAGCAGATGAGAGGAAGAGACAGCGTTGACGGTTGGGCCAACATCGTCATCCAACGCAAAAGTAAAGTTGTAATGGAAGCCAGCAGCTTTGGAGCAGAAGATGTTTCAGGAAACAGGACCTTTGGAGAAGACAGCTGCAACGAAAATTTTGTGGGTCAAACAACTTTCCCAAGTTTCCAAACTTATCACAAGATCAATGGTCAAAATTGTTGACTATTACAAATAACACAAATGCCACTCAACCCGAAAAATTATCTGGTATAGAAAATTTTTAGATTTTGGATTCAAGATATTGTCATCATATGAGTGGTAGGAAAGATTTTTTGAGCAATTAAAATCTACCCATATACTAATGTTCTACCTAATAGTGCTAAGACAATTGCTCTGCAAGAAAGAACGCTCTCCTTAAATTCTAGACTAGAATTTCTCAGTGCATTTTTAATTCCTGAGCTTAAATGCAACCTAATTTGCTTGTCTCAATTGGCCCGAGACTCTCGATGTTTTATCACCCTTTCTGATAATTTTTGTATTATACAAGACCGTATTTCGATGAGGCCGATTGGAGTGGGTGAACAGAGTAATGGGATTTTCTTCTACAAACCTATGAAGTTGTCAGCATTGTATGCCTTTTCCAGCACTGTTCTTGATTCCAGCACATTGTGGCATATAAGGTTGGGATATCTTTCGAATTTTGTGGTGAATAATCTTTTAGGAATTTCTAAGAACTATAGAACTGGAACTGCTCCTTGCAATATTTGTCTGCATGCTAAACAAACTCGTAACTGTTTTCCTTTAAGTAGCAAAAAAGCTTCTGAAAATTTTGATTTAATTCATTGTGAATTGTGGGGACCATACAAAACTGTATTTGCTATAGGTGCCTCATATTTTCTTACCATACTAGATAATTACTCTAGGGCTATTTAGATAATTTCTGAGAAAAGTCAAGTCGCATCTATTATAAAAGATTACTTTGCCATGATCAAAACTTAATTTTCCGAAACCGTCAAAGTAGTCCGAAGTGAAAATGATACGGAATCTACATAGCTAAAGACATTTTTCAACCCATGGCATGCTTCATCAAACCACTATTGCTGGTACCTCACCACAAAATGGTAGAGTTGAACGCAAGCACCAACATATTTTGAACATCACTCGAGCTTTACGTTTTCAAGCTAATTTGCCCATAAAGTTCTGAGGAGAATGTGTTTTGACAGCAGGATGTCTTATCAATCGCACACCATCTTCATTGTTACATTGAAAAACTCCATATGAGTTGCTACATGGGAAAAAGCAATCAAATTCTCACATTAAAAGTTTTGAGTGTTTAGCTTATGTCCATGATCATGACTTACCTAAAGATAAATTCCGAGCCCAAACCAGATTGTGTATATTTCTTGGCTATCCTTTTGATAAGAAAAGTTGGCGATTTTATGATTTGCAATGGGAAAAGTTTATTTTGTCAAGAGATGTAATTTTTTATGAGACCAAGTTTCCTTACAAAAAAAAATTGGACACCCCAAAGTGTATTCTGGATTTGCACTCTCTTATAATTTGGGGAACAAATTTTGGGCTTACTAGAGAAGGGGAGTGAATTTTTCATGAAAATAGAACACCAACAAATTCAGCCCAGCAAATTCAGCCTAACAGCTCAGAAAACCAAGTTGGTCTTGAATCAGCAACAAAAGACCCAACCACCGCAGCCCAACAATACATCAGCCATACGACTAGGTCGGTTGCGTCTAACCTAGTTACTCACGCAGCCCAGCTCGGTGAAACAGCCACACCAGTCTAGCTTAACAGACTCGTAATAGCAGCCCAGCACGATCGGCCCAATCTAACAGACTCCTCTCCAGTAGCTCACGCGGCCCAACCACCCCAGCCTGATTGCGCGACCCAGTCCAGTCAAGTCACACTAGAAGCTCAAACACCCCAAATTGAACCCCCTGGCCCAGCTATTGCCATTCCTTCTCCAGCTAGCCAGGAAGCCTACCCCCAAGCCTCCAGTCCAGCAGAAATTCTCCCAGCAGCTGTAGCCGACACTATAGGCCCCGCAACTTCAAGCTATCCAACAGAAACAATTGGTACAAGGAAAAGTACTTATATTAAAAAGGTTCCTACTCGCCTCCGAAATTTTGACTGCAAATGAATATGGAGATCTTTTATATCCCATTCCTCTTCGGACTTCTCAGGTACGTCCCTTTATTCTATAACACTTTGCGGACTATGCAAAATTTTCCTCTTCCCACAAGCATTTTTTAGCGTCCGTTGTCACAGAATCAGAACCCACCACCTACTCTGAAGTAGTTTCTAATCCTAACTGTCGCGCCGCCACGAAATTTATGTACTGGGAAAAAATGGCACATGGTTCTTGACATCCTTGCCTCCAAGAAAACGTGTGCTTGGGAGTAAATAGATTTTTCGCATTGAGTATAAGGCAGATGGTATGATCGAAAGATATTAAGCCCGTTCAGTGATTTTGGGTAACACACAAACCGCAGGTATTCACTTTATAGATACTTTTGATCATGTTGCTAAAATGGTCACCGTTCGCACCTTAATTTTCGTCACTACAGCTCGAAATCGGTCTACACATCAAATGGATGTCAACAACGCTTTTCTTCATGGCGATTTGAAGGAAGAAGTTTATATGCGGCCCCTGCTTGGTTTTTACCCCACTTTCCATGGACATGTTTGTCTTTTAAAGAAATCTTTGTATGGTCTTCGGCAGGCTCCTAGGTGTTGATTCTTCAAACTTACTACCGCTCTTCGTAAGTGTGATTTTAATCAATCCTATGCAAATTACTCCATTTTTACCTATTCCAGAGATAATATATTTTTATGTGTTCTCATTTATGTGGACGATTTATTACTTACTAGGAAATTCACTACCCTCTATAATGCATTCAAAGCTTCCTTGAATGCATGTTTTCATATGAAGGACTTAGGTGCTCTAAAATACTTCTTGGGGATTGAAATTGCAAGAAATCTATCGGGTTTATTTTTGTACCAATATAAATACACTTTAGAGATTCTTTCTGAAACTGGTCTACTTGGAGCCAAACCGGCCTTTACTCCAATCAAACTGAATCATCAGTTGGCTAAAGCATCTGGCCCTTATTTTGATAAACCAGATCGCTATTGCAGACTTATTGGAAAATTAATATATCTTACTCTCACACGCCCTGAGCTCGCCTATACCGTCTACATCCTTGCTCAATTTATACACGCCCTCGGCTTGCACATTGGGATGCTGGACTACGATTGGTTCGAAATCTAAAAGGTACTCCTGGTCGTGGCATTTTTCTTCAATTTAAATGTCTTCTTTTACTGACTGCATATTGTGACTCTGATTGGACTACCTTTCCAATTACCCACCGCTCTATCATTGGCTACTTTACTTCTCTTGGGGCTCTCATATTTCTTGGAAAACTAAGAAACATCATATCGTTTCACGCTCTTCTTCTGAAGATGAATATTACTCCATGGCAATGACTCTGTGTGAATTAAAGTGGTTATCTTGCTTGCTTCGTGATCTTCATGTGCCTATTACTCATCCCATTCCGTTACATTGTGATAATCAGGCTGTTCTTCACATTGCCACCGATCCTGTTTTCCATTAATGTACTAAGCATATAGAGGTTGATTGTCATTTTTTTCGTGATGCTTTCTAGGATGGTTTCATCTTTCCTACTTATATTTGAAAAACCTTAGAGGGGGGTGAATAAGGTTTTTGGCTAATTTAAAAAAAATCTTTTGTGTGATTAGAAAGATAAAACTCCAATTTGTTTGTGAAAGAATTATAAAACTCTTTTTGATAAGAATCCACACCAAACAAAATCTTATAGTTTTGGCAATCAAGAAATGAGCATAGAATTAAACTTTAAAGAACATGCACAACAATTTATAGTGGTTCACTCTCTCAAAGAGCTACATCCACTACCTTGAGACTCAACCCAAGGGTTTCACAAATCCACTATCTTCAAAGTTGGATACACAACAACACAATTGGGTTTCACAAATCCACTATCTTCAAAGTTGGTTACACAACAACACAATGAGGATCACCCTCCAAGGGTTTTACACAAAAACCTCAAAGTTTACACAACAAAACAATACAACAAATTTATCAAAGGATCACCCAAAGGGTTTTCCACAAACCTTTGATCACAATAAAAGAATAAGAAGAGTAAGGAACAATGTTACCAAATGAGCTTGAGAAGAGGAAGATACAACTCAATGGAATACTTCTACAAGCACCTCTTTACTTCTTCTTTGATGGATGATCAACAATGAAGCTCCAAGAAGATTTTTCTATTTGTATGTATGAGATGAAGATCTTTGAAAGAATGTACTTTTAAAGCTCTTTAAATGTTCTAAAATAATCTCAATCAAGTTTCAATTCAACCTCCATTCATTTTGCAGCTGATCAAAGTTAATATATATATATGAAGGAGAAGAAAGTAGCCGTTACACTGTGTAACGGTAATATTTTTGCAGTAAAAGACTAAAACCGGAAGACCGGTTTTAGGAAACGGACGACCTATCTTTGAAACAGAAAGATTCGGACTCATCCTACAAAAATCGGATGATCCCTCTTAAAAATCGGACGACCTATTTTTCTAAAGCTAGAAAAATCGGACGACCGATTTTAAAATAGGATGTCCGATTTTAAAAATCGGTCATCCGATTTTTAAAATCGGATGACAAAATCGGATGACCAGTTTAAAATCGGATGACCCTTTTTTTTCAGCATGACTTAAAAGCCAGTTTTCCTTAAACAAGCCAATTTTCCTTAAACAAAAAGAACTTTCCTTCACATTTCAAAATATGTATTCTTGATACTCTTTTAGAGATAAGAAAACTTTTGAAGGCATCAAAAACTCTATCAAGAATACTTGAATTTTTCAAGAATAGTTTATAAAAAGAAATTCATCCAAGAAGCTTCACACTTGATCACCAAACAAAGATGAGAGTTAGGGAGTTTTACAAAATACCTTAGCATATCCCTAACTAATACATAAGTCTTCAAGGTCTTCAATGCCTTGATCTTGGAATGGCTTTATCTTTCCTTCTTCATTATGCTTTAATTCCAAGATCTTTTACTTCTTATGTAGTGTAGCCTTGAGCCTCCAAAAATGCTTCTTTTGTTCTATAGAGACTAAGCTCTACTCATCACACAAGCATATGTTAATCATAATAAAAAACATATACAATAATTCCCTTAGGGCTAACAATATTCGTAGCGATTTTCAACCGGCCGATATTCTCACTAAAGCCCTTCATCCCACTTAGTTTCATCGATTAGCTTGCAAGTTGAGCATCTCAGATCTTCATGCTCCAACTTGAGAGGGAGTATTGATGATTTATCAATAATTGTATATAATCTTAAACTATGTACATTAACTTTCCCAGTTGTAAATAGATTAAATTTCCTAGTTACAATTTACTTAGGACTTGTCACAAATATTGACAAGTATATAATGTAACATATCATACAATAATGAAATAAGAAAACATTGGATTATTTTCCCACTGAAAACTTTCACGTATAATCGAAAAAAGGAACATAATCAAAATGAGATAATTATTTTAGCAAAATAAAAAAAAAACATACAATGAATGAATCAATTATCACATTTTAATTTTCACATATTTTACAACCCATTTCTGTTATAACCTTCCGGCTACCAACAGTACCAAAAACCACAACCCTATTTTACTATTACAGAGGCTATTACTATTACAGATCTCGCCGAGATCAAAAGAAATAAAGACAGAAAATGATGAAAAACAGAGACTATGCTATTACAGAAATAGCCTTCTAGCTCCGGCGACCTTCCGTCTTCAGATCCAGCTTCAACAGTGAACAAATAGTAGTATAGAGGAAATAAGAGAGAAAAGGTACGAGCTTTCCTTACCACGAGACCATCCGGTCTCGGAAATGGACTCCGACGGTCAGTTGGCGAATGAGCGCCGCGAGTTCGGCAAGCCTCTACGTCCCGTCTGTCCTTGCGTCCTTCCGGTGAAGAAAGGGAGAATCCCTCAGTAGCCCGGTTGCCCTTAAAAAAACACTCACTCTCGGTCTCTCTCTCGGCAAGTAGTGCCGAAGGCCCCTTTCCCCTCTAACTGCGGTCTCACACTCGGCAACCCGAAGGGTTGGCCGGCACCGACTAACAGGAGAGGGTCCCAAAGGGTCACGCACAAGGAACGAGCAAGCAGGCTGCTCGAATGAAGAGAGAAGATAGAGGATCGAGAGAGGAGAGAGAAAGGCAGCGGCGGCACAAAGAGTGCAAAGAGAGGATTAGGGCAAGAGGCTGAGAAAGCGAGATATTTATAGCCGAGTCACCAGGGCGGGTCGGGTTGAACCGACCCGCCCGGCATCTCTTGCCAGCCCAGCTTCCAATTGCACTCAAGGCCCACCAGGGCTAACTTCATCATTGGGATAGAATTTTGGGCCAAAAATAAAAGAAAATATTAGTGAAACAATTTTGGGCCTTATGGACCAACAAACTCCACCTTGAACAATATTTTCATCTAATTTTGGCCAGCAATGACTCCAAGAGTCATCCTTCATCAATATGAAGGAGATCCCTGCACAAAGAAAATTTGTCAGTTGTCACAATCTTAGTACCAAAGTCAGCAGGATTATCATTAGTACTAATTTTCTTTATGTTAATTAAACCACTAGAAACCATTTCCCTAATGAAGTGATACTTAACATCTATGTGTTTGGTTCTTTCATGGTAAACCGGGTTTTTACATAAATGGAGACAACTCTGACTATCAGTAAAAATTACAGTCTTCGATTTTAAAACATGCAATTCGAACAACAAACCCTGAAGCCAAATGGCTTCCTTGATTGCCTCAGTGGCTGCAATATACTCAGCCTCTGTAGTCGACAAGGCGACTACAGGCTGCAGTTGTGACTTCCAGGATATGCAGTTTCCTGCCAAAGTAAAGAAATAAGAGCTGGTAGATTTTCTACCATATTTGTCACCTGCAAAATCAGAATCAACGTACCCAATTAGTTCAAAATCATTGGACCAATTATGATAGAGGAGACCCCTATCAATAGTCCCATTTATATAGCGCAACAACCACTTTAAAGCTGCCCAATGGTCCCTACCCGGATTAGACATAAAACGGCTAAGAAGGCTTATGGAATAAGCAACGTCGGGCCGAGTGGAAATCATGGAATACATGACCGATCCTATAGCCATCCTATAGGGAATATAGGCCATCTCATTCTTTTCCTTTTCGGTTTTGGGGCAGGATTTTTCCGAGAGTTTAAAGTGGCTTGCTAGAGGTGTACAAACTGGCTTGCATAAATGCATTGAAAATTTGGACACGATTTTCTGCAAAAAGGGTTTCTGGGATATGAATAGGGATCTATCAGCCCTATCCCTCCTAATATTCATCCCAAGGATTCTAGATGCTGTTCCTAAGTCCTTCATATCGAATTCGGACTTCAACAAGGATTTCAGATGGTTGATCTTATTCCTATGCTTACAGGCAATTAGCATATCATCAACATACAGCAACAAGTAAATAGCAGATTCAACATTATTGCCACAAAAATACAAACAGCTATCATAGTTGCTCTTAATAAAACCAGCTTTCAACATAAAAGAGTCGAAACGTTTATACCATTGACGAGGTGACTGCTTAAGTCCATACAAGGACTTCTTCAGCAGGCATGCCATGTTCTCTTTACCTTTCTCCTCAAAACCTGGTGGCTGACGCATGTAAATAGTTTCATCAAGTTCTCCATGCAAAAAGGCAGTTTTGACATCTAGTTGTTCCAACTCAAGATCATAAAATGCAACTATAGCAAGCATTATCCTGATTGTTTTGTACTTAACAACAGGAGAAAAGATTTCATTAAAATCAATGCCCTCAAATTGGGAAAAGCCTTTTGCAACCAGTCTAGCCTTGAACCTTGGGGGTTCATTGGAAGAATCTGGTTATTTGATTTTAAAAATCCATTTGCAGTTAATCAATTTTTGCTTAGAGGGTTTTGAAACAAGAATCCAGGTTTTGTTTTTATGCAGAGAGGACATCTCCTCTTCCATGGCACGCAACCACAAAGAACGGTTTGGACTCTTTAAAACATTAGAGAAACACAGCGGTTCCTTTTCTTCAATAAATGATGCAGCGGCACAAGCATATGAGACAATGTAGGAGTAACCGTACCTAGCGGGTTTCCTAGTCTCTCTCCTAGCCCTATCTCTTGACAGCTGGTAGTCCCTTAAGGCTTGGGCTTGTGCCTCGGGATGATCCTCATCATCCTCATCCGAATCTTCGATTCAGGGCGTGTTATTTTCAGTCGCTCATCGATCGGGATATCCGACGCTCTACTGGACTCGAGTTGGTCGTGTGGTTGTGAAGGCTCTGAGGTGTTCTCCACCTCCACGGGAATAATCCCATCAGTAGGGAGGGTCACTAGGGTTTTCGTGGGTTGGTTTCAGCCTTTTAGACAAGGCATATCCAGCTTCGTTAAAGACCACATCCCGACTCACAAGAACCCTCACTCCCGCTCACCTTTGAGCTAAACTTTATAACCCTTCACCCCACTAGGGTATCCTAAGAACACTCCCTTTCTCGACCTAGGGTCTAGCTTACCCTCTTTCTCGGTGTACAAAAGCAAAGACACCCAAATACTCTAAGGTTTGAGAGATTCGGTGGTTCACTGCACCACATCTCTAAGGGTGTTTTGAAGTTTATGGCGATTGAAGGTGATCTCGTTGATGAGGTAGACAAACTGTACTTTACAGACTTCTCCCCAAAAATGGTTTTGGCACACTCGAAGACACCATAAGGCACCTAACCTTATCCATTATAGTACTGGGGTTCATCCTCTCAAAGCAACTCCATTTTGCCGAGGGTTGCGCCTAACAGTCCTATGGTGAACTATGCCATGCAATGCACATAAATCAGAAAACTTTTTATTGCAAAATTCAAGACCATTGTCTGTCCTAATGGTTTTAAGTTTATTACCAGTTTGGTTTTCGGCAAGGCGTTTCCATTCGTAAAATTTTTTCAAAAGTTTGGTCTTTGGATTTTAACAGAAAAGACCCAAACATGCCTCGGAGAAATCATCAACAACTAATAAAAAATAAACATTCCCACCATAAGTTGGGACCTTTTCAGGTCCCCAAAGATCACAATGCACATAGTCAAGTACGGAAGTGGACTTGTGTGTGCCGACGTAAAAACCCGATTTTGTGTTGTTTTCCAAGTACACAGTGGTCACAAAAATCCAGAGATTCGATTTTGTCACCACCCAAAAGATTTTGTTTGTGAAGGCACTGTAGTCCTTTCTCACTGATGTGGCCAATCCTTCGGTGCCACTACAGAGTCTTTTCAGGGACAGTTTTCGAAATCAATGCAGATGCATCTAAAACAGTTTTTCCAATTAGATGGTAGAGACCATCTCTTTTAAAGCCTTTGAGCATGACCAATGCTCCTTTGCAAACTTTCATGATGCCATTTTCAGACTTATAAGAAAAACCATTTGTGTCAAAAGCACCAAGGGAGATTAGATTCCGACGGAGGTCGGGCACATATCTCACCTCAGTTAGTTTTCTGGTCACCCCATCATGCATTTTTATGAAAACATTTCCAATCCCTTTTATTTCACAAACATTATTGTTGCCCATAAAAACCTTTCCCTGATCAAGGGGTTTGAAGTCTGAAAGCCAATGTTTGTTGGGCGTCATATGAAAAGTGCAACCTGAATCAAGGATCCGAGCTTTTTGAAAACAGAGGAAAGGGAAGAAGACACACACAACACTTCAGAATACATAGAATTACCATCTGATTCAAAATCGTGTGGTTTGTTATTTTTATCACTCCCTTTACCTTGTTTACGTTGTTTTTCCTCTTTGATCCTTTTAAAACACTTGTTTTTCATGTGACCTTCCTTGCCGCAATAAAAACATTTCACTTTCTTATCACGAGATTTCGACCTCCCTTTACTTTTAGAGCGGTGACTAAAAGATTCTCTCCGGTCAGCCCTCCCTCGCACGTAAAGGTTTTCTCCGTTTGATTTATTTTCTTTTCGTAAATCAAGGTCCTTTGATTTCAAAGCATTTTTAACATCAGCAAGAGTCAAGTCATCTCTACCGTACTTAATAGCAGACTTGACATCGTTAAAAGATTCAGGTAAAGAGTTTAATAAAATCACGGCAACATTTTCGTCAGAAATCTTTTCACCGACGTTTTGGAGTTCTAAAACAATTTTGTTTAAATCGTCGATGTTTTCAGAAAGAGATTTTGACCCGCTCATTTTAAAACCAAAAAACTGTTCTTTTAGGTAAATCTTGTTGGATAAAGATTTTCCGAAGTAAAGTTTTTCAAGTTTGGTCCAAATTTCAAAAGCTCCTTTTCATCTATTTCTCTTAAAACATTGTCGGTTAAATGTAAGGTGAGGCAACTATGCGCATCACCTAGTTTTTCGGAAAGCACTTCGCCCTTCCAAGATTCCGGATACTTGTCAGGGCTACAAATAGCGGGTGCGATTTTATTTTGGACTAAAACCGCTTTCATTTTTCTACGCCACATTACGAAGTCCGATTTGCCATCAAACTTGTCAGTTTCAATCTTTTGAACAGACATGATTAAATGGCAAATGAGAGTAGTGCTGGCTAGACAAAATGAAAGGTTTGAAAAACTGGAAGTTTTGTCCCGAAAAATAAAATGCCCGGATTTTGCTTTTGATGAAAAACAGAGTCGTTCAGTACGTGGTACGCAAAAATAGTTTTGTAACCAAAACAGCGCAAATGTACTCACAGATTTAACCAAACTAGAAACAGCAGAAAGCACAAAAAAAACAACACAGCAGAATTCAGAACAGTTTATGCAATTAAAAGAAAACCACCAAGTCACAGATACTGGGTGTCTCTTGGACTCCCAGCCAGGCTTGGGTTTTGTGATTTTCCAAAAACAATTGCCGAAAATGTAACTCGAAAAAATATGTCTGCAGCTTTATGAAGCAGAAATTGACCGTAAACGGAAACTGGAAACAACTTGAATCAGGAGCTAAAACAGTAAAAGCTTTAGCAACGGATCCGCGTAAACAAATGAATGGCAAATAGGTTCGCATAGACAGTAAACAGATTAATCAGTAGTTTTAACAAACAAACGGATTCAAATCAGTTTAGCAATCGAACAGCCACAGATATAGCTAACAGTAATAGCAGAAAAATAAAGCAGAAACAGTAAATAAGGAGAGAGGGTTTAGAGATTGTCTCGTCTCGTCGATCCCGCCCTGGATCTGACACTGCGTGGTAGCCGGATAGTAAATCCGGCAACCTTGCTCTGATACCACTGTTATAACCTTCCGGCTACCAACAGTACCAAAAACCACAACCCTATTTTACTATTACAGAGGCTATTACTATTACAGATCTCGCCGAGATCAAAAGAAATAAAGACAGAAAATGATTAAAAACAGAGACTATGCTATTACAGAAATAGCCTTCTAGCTCCGGCGACCTTCCGTCTTCAGATCCAGTTTCAACAGTGAACAAACAGTAGTATAGAGGAAATAAGAGAGAAAAGGTACGAGCTTTCCTTACCACGAGACCATCCGGTCTCGGAAATGGACTCCGACGGTCAGTTGGCGAACGAGCTCCGCGAGTTCGGCAAGCCTCTACGTCCCGTCTGTCCTTGCGTCCTTCCGGTGAAGAAAGGGAGAATCCCTCAGTAGCCCGATTGCCCCTTAAAAAAAACACTCACTCTCGGTCTCTCTCTCGGCAAGTAGTGCCGAAGGCCCCTTTCCCCTCTAACTGCGGTCTCACACTCGGCAACCCGAAGGGTTGGCCGGCACCGACTAACAGGAGAGGGTCCCGAAGGGTCACGCACAAGGAACGAGCAAGCAGGCTGCTCGAATGAAGAGATAAGACAGAGGATCGAGAGAGGAGAGAGAAAGGCAGCGGCGGCACAAAGAGTGCAAAGAGAGGATTAGGGCAAGAGGCTGAGAAAGCGAGATATTTATAGCCGAGTCACCAGGGCGGGTCGGGTTGAACCGACCCGCCTGGCATCTCTTGCCAGCCCAGCTTCCAATTGCACTCAAGGCCCACCAGGGCTAACTTCATCATTGGGATAGAATTTTGGGCCAAAAATAAAAGAAAATATTAGTGAAACAATTTTGGGCCTTATGGACCAACAATTTCCAATATGCAAAAGGAGTTAGTAGCACAAAAGCAAAAACCCAAATGATATTCATCTTAATAGAAAATCATAAAAATATTACTTTAACCTTGCTCACCCTTTCTAAATTTTTTTTAAAAAAAAATAAATCTAAATATGAATAAATAAATACCTTCTCAATATTTTAGTTTCTCTCTTGTTATTAACAAGAGATACCCTCCTGATTGCAAACAAAAATCCGAATGTAGCATAATTTCAAGCCTAAAAAATAAAACCAACATTAACATGATGATCCCTTAATATATAAAATTAATTCAATTGATGTGACCATATAAAAAAACTACAATACAAAAAATAAATAATAATAATAAAAATTCTTTTTCTCCTTGGCTTCACCTTATAGCAAATTTAAAATTCATTGACATTGGCTTCACCCCCTTTCTCTTTTCATTACTTCTCCTTTTGCCAAAAAGATTGTCTCATGCATTGAATTCAGGGAAGTCAGAATACACCATCATATAAAAAGGTTGTAGCAAAAAGAATAAATTACAATTCCAAATAAAAAAATATATTATTTACCAAGAAAAAATAAAAGCATATATTAAAGAAGAAATCATGAGATGCAATTGTTTAAAAAAAAAAAAATGAGACACAAAGAGACAGAATAGAGAGCAGCAGAGAGAAGAAGAAGATTGCTTGGGATTACCTGTAATTCAATCCAAATGAAAGTGAGACGGAGAAATATAATAGATAAGTTGATGCGGTGAGAGAAACAGGAGAGAGTAGGGATCAAATGGTGGAGATGTGTATTAGTAGTTATTAGGTGAAGTTATCCAGTTGAGATGAGGAGGAAATATATACTCAAAATTCAAATAAGAAGCTAACTCTATTTTGTTTATTAAAAAATAAAAAGATTTAGAAAATTAATTAATTTAATTAGATAGAGGGATTTTAGTGATGGTAGAATTAATTGGTTAAAATGTGAAAATAATATTAAAATTTTTAATTAATTTTAATAGACAAAACTTCTTTTCAACCTAAAAAGATCCTCTTCAATATATATATTGTGTAAATTAAAAAATATTAGTGGAAGAAAATTTGAAACCCAAGTAATGAAAAGTAGAAAAAAATTAAGTTAATTATCTATCTAAATAGACCATGTTATGGTTTTAGAGGATTGTGGTATAATTTAATAATTAGGCTGTGCTTGGATATCTCTAATACAATTTTATTTAAAAAAAAAAAAAAACTTGTGATTTGATGGGAAGTCGGGAACAACCATCTTCCTTTCTCATTTTGTTAAATGGGCGGTTGGTGGATTTTTGAAAAGTATTTAAATAAACATGTAACCCATAGGTAAATATTTATTTATATCTTTAAGGACTAATGTATATAAATAGAAGTACTTAAATAGATAATAAATTTAAATAGGTCACTTATGATTATCCTAAACATCAATTTTATAGGGTGTTTATTGGGCGTTCTGTATAGGGCACCTAATGAATATCCTATTAACTATTTCAATTTATTAACAAATGGCTTTGTTTGAATTCATAAACTATTTTGTAAGTTTTTCATTAATAAATAGTTTTACATAAATCAATTAATTATTTATTTTTATTTTTACAAAATTTTCTTTCATTATAGAAAATCAAATATAATATATTCTAGAGAGAAAGTATATGTAAATTTTAGAGATAGAAAATGAAAGTAAATTTTAGAGAGATAAAATAAACATAAATTGTAAAGAAAAAATGTGCTTGATTTTAGAAAGTAAAAAATAAACGAATTTGTAATCTTATAAAATATTTTAAAGTATAGCAATCTTATTAAAAATTTTAAAAAAATTACGGTAGGTACCAATATACCATGTCGTCATTACCGTACGATATTTTAAATATCAGGTATCTTCATATACGTGAGCACAAAACTCTCATTTTTTTTAAAAAAATATTAAAAAGCTTACCGTAATATAACAGAGATTTCAGAAATTTTGATGAGAAAAAGAGAACGGGGTCATCATCAAGAGCAGAGAGAGAGAAAGACCGGACAATTAAAAAAAGAGAGAGAGAGAGAAAGAACAATTGTCTTCTATTAAATATCTTTTTGATTAACTCTTCTATTAAATATTAATGCCATACTGACTCGTGCTCATATTATAAATTATAAATACTATATTGATAATAAATTAGAATGGCTTACATAAATAGTGGCTATATAGCAAAATAAATATAATATTCACTACTAACTTATTAAAACATAAAATTGTCATTATATTTGTTATTCAAATTTAAAAAACTATACATATATCATGCAAAAATATATTTTTTAGTCTATTTCGTTATGATTCTCCTCTACAACAATATTTGTTATTTTTTCAAAAAAATTATTAATCTCTCCAATTAAAGAAGAAATATAAGAATAATATATTTTTATATGGTGAAATATTTGTAACATTCAAATATTTGTAAGTAACTTCATATACAAATTTTCATTAGGTGTAACTCAAAATTTTCATCACTGTTCTAATTTTTTTAATTAAAAAAATGCATAAGAGTAAATAAAATTCAATATAATGAAATATTTTCTAAATAATGTTTAAAATTTAAAATTTTATATATTTTGCACAATTTTTTTTAAGAGGTAACTCACTTACTGATCTTTTAAAAAAATTATTAATTTTAAAATAATAAATTTTTTTAGTAATATAATAAAAGGACATAGAATTTTTGTATTTTGGAAATATCTCATAGTAAGGAGAGTGAAATTTCTTCGACTTGATCAAATGTAGATCAACGATATAAAAAAGGGAAAAAAAAGAAGAAAAAAGGTTAGTTAGATTTATTTTGTGGCTTTAAATATATAGTGTGTAATATACTTTTATTTGTGTTTTCAATTTCATTATGCAAGCAAAATTATTTTTTGTTTTTAGTTGTAACCTTGTATTTGAAGTACGAGTCAGTATTTATAAATTATTGATGCTATATTAAAAAAATATAATATGTTTTTTGAATCTTTTGCATACTGTGATGTGATATCTGCTTACACCAATATTTTTTCTTTCAAAACTAATGATTGCTTATCCTATTGAAAAAAAATATATTAGAGTAAATTAATTGTTATACAATAAATATAGCATTGTGATATAAATTTTCTTAGAAGATAATTCAAAATTTTCATCACCTTATCCATTTAAAACAATGTATTTATTAATGTATAATGCATTGGAAAGGAAATAATATTATAGAAAATGTCACACCCCCTCCCTTAAATCTAACAATGTGATTCATAAATGAAAAACATTAGAGGGTGGAGGGGTGAATAAGGTTTTTGGCTAATTAAAAAACTTTTGCACAATTAAAATATAGAACCTTCGATTTTGTTTGAAGGAGAATTTAGTAACCCTTTTTAATAAAATTCCTAATCAAATAAAATCTCTTTTATAAAAAATGTTTAAACAATAAACATATAGGCAACAAGCAAAAACACAAAGAGAAAGACAAAGAATTTATAGTTGTTCACTCTCTCAATAAAGCTACATCCACTATCTTGAGATTTAACTCAAGGATTTCACAATTTCCACTAATCAAAAGCATTTTACAAAAACACCACAAATGAGGATCACCCTTCAAGTATTTTGCACATAAACCTCAAAGATCACATATCAATATAAGATAACAAAATATCAAAGGATCACCCAAAGGGTTTTTCACAAAACCTTTTATCATAATTTAAGATGAGAGAGTAGAGATGGAACAATATTACCAAAGAAGCTTGATAAGAAATTAATACAACTTTGTGAAATGCTTCTACAAGTTTCCTTTTCTCTTTCTTTAAAGAATGATCAATAAATACAACTCCAAGAAGTTTTTCTTTTTAATATGATAAAGAATAATGAAACTATACTCTTTAATGCTCTTAAAAATGTTCTTAAAACTTCTTCAATAACTCTCCATTTATGGCTGATCAATAGCCCTTTTATATGTGAATGTAAAAAAAAAAACTAGTCGTTACTGTCAGCAACAACAGTCATTTTTTTTAACAGTAAAAACAAAAATTGGACTACTGATATTGAAAGTGGATGTCCGATTTTCTTTAAGAATGGAAAATCGGATGACCGATTTCTTAAAAGTAAAAAATCGGATGATCGATTTTTATGATATTCAAAAATTTTAGATGTCCGATTTAAAAATCGGATGATCGGTTTTCCTATTTTCAATAACGATCAATTTTTTTTACAGTAAAAACAAAAACTGGACAACCGATTTTGAAAGTGGAAGTCCGATTTTCTTAAATAATAGAAAATCAGATGACCAGATTTTCTTAAAGAGTAAAAAATCAGATGTTATTAAAAATTTTTCGGATGTCCGATTTAAAAATCGAATGACCGGTTTTTCATGTTTTCCATAACTTATGAAATATTGTAAAACTCAGATTTTCCTTCTCTTTTAAAACATGTATTCTTGTTGCAAAAGCTTATAGAATATAATAACTTTAAATCCTCAAGGTTTTATCAAGAACACTTAGGTTTTCAAAGATAATCTTTAAAAAAAAGTTTCTTCTAAGATGCTAACATAAATGATCAAGACTTTAAAGAAACAAGTTAAGGAGTTTTACATATATACATTATAGAGCTATCCCTAACCATTCTTCTTGGCTTCAAGTTCTTTTACTTGATCACTTTATCTTCATAAAGTCTTGTAATCTTGAGTGATCTTTTGCTTCTTTTTATATCATCCTTGAGACTCATTTTGTGGATATTTTTTTCTTCTTACAAAACTATTTCCATTATCACAAAGTACAAGTTAATCATAATCAAAATACTTAAACAAATATGCCCTTAGGGCTTACAATCTCCCCCTTTTTTATTATGACAAACAAATATACAAGATGATAATCATATAGAACAAAAGAACATAATTAAGCCAAGAGAATGCTTCAAAAGATCAACATTAAGAACGAAGCATATCAAAAGCATGATAGAGAGAAAGAACTCTCCTTTTTATTTTGAAAACAAGCCAAGGTTTGAAAATAGTTTTTAAAAGAAAACTTAAAGCTCCCCCTTAAGACATGCTTCACAACAAATATGGCACCAAAACATCATCAATAAAACTCAAGACCATATAAGTAATAAGGCATAATGTATAAAGCTTTTTATACAACTCAAAGCATGTTGCTAACACAAAGTATCAAAACATCAAGGCAACACAACTCAAGTCATCAAGACAATATCAACAAAACAATATGCATCAATATGCATTTCATATATCTTCCCCTTAATGCATCAACATAATGCCATCAACAAGATAATACATCTTATATTCATCTTATATTTTTTATCTCTCCCTTTTTTGTAACTCAAAAAGCATAAGGAATATAAGAGATTATTGAAAAAGAACAATGGAACTTTCATCATTAAGATATCATCACCAAGTTCTAAAATAAGCAAAGAAGATAAAAATTTCAAAAACAAGACTTTATAAGCAATAAAATATAAGTTCAAAAAATAATCCATAACCAAAAAGAAACAAAAGCTATGAAACTTAAGAAGTTAAAACATAAGGAATGAAACATAAGCTAATAAACTTGAAACTCCCCTTTTGTTTTGCTTTCTTTATTCCTCTAGAGATCCATATTGCCTCATTTGTTTTCTTCTCTTCCTCTTGCTTCTAACCTCATCACCTTTCTTGAATATTCAATATTTTTCCATCTACGACATCAAACCGGTTATTCATTTGGGCTTGCATAGATGCCATCATTTCCATAAGTTGAGACATACCCCCAGATGATTGTCCTTCTTCAACCCTTTCTTGTCTCTTTTTCTATCTCATCTCTCTTCTAAAGGTTTTTCCTTCTTTTTCACTAACCTCTTCATCAATATTCATAGCATCTTACCCCTCATTTTTCTCTTCTTCTTCTTCTTCATCGTCACTTTCATCATTACCCTCTTGTCCTCCTCTCACCAATATACCTTCCTCGTTCCTTGAAAAACCTATTCTTCTATATCAAATAAATCAACTCTGTGCCTTGGAGCAATCTTTCTCATTTTTCTTTTCCATTCTTCAAAATTTGCAGCTGCTTTAACCGAAATGAACCTTTCTAGTAGCCTCACTTCACTCGCCACTTTCTTCTCTTTTCCTGTCGAGTTCTTCCGCCTCTACTACGTCTTCATTCTTTATAATTTTCTCCCCTTCCGACATTTACATTCTTGACTTTCACCATTTTAGAGATATTGGAGTAAAAGAATGGATTAATCTTTGAAAGAGATAAGATATGGGTGTCAGTTTTTAGGGGAGAGAGAGAGAGAGAGAGAGAGAGAGAGAGAGAGAGAGAGAGAGAGAGAGTTTAGTCAATGGAGAGGATTTCAGAGAGAGACTGTGTCGACGGTGAGGGTTTGAGAAAGAGTCGACGGTAGCTCTTGAGAGAAACCGATTTTGGGTGAGAGAGAGAGAGAGAGAGAGACAGACGATTGAGGATTTTTAGAGAGAGAGTAATGAAAGAATAATGAGAAAGCTTCTTCCCTTGTGTTTTAATTATAACATCTGTTGTTGGAAAGTAGAAAAATCGGTCGACCGGGTTTTTAAAAAAGGTCGTCCAAAATTTTGAAATCATAGGAAATCGAACGTCCGATTTTTTGGGTGCATCCGGTTTTGTAGTCTGAAACTCTCGACTTTTTTTTTGTGAAGAAAAAGAAAGAACTTAAAACTTTAAGGAAAAGTGGACGTCTGGTTTTTTTTGGACTCATCCAATTTTGTAGTCCAAAACTCTATGCTTAAAAAGTGAAGAAAAAATTTGAAACTCAAAATACATATTAATCATGGAGTTTACCAATGCAAAGTAATTTCCTTAAATAACAAAAGTGATTTCAGAACGGGCTTTGAAAAAATATCAGCAATTTAATTTTCTGTCCAAGTTTATTCTAAAAATACATATCTTTTTAAAACGTTATCTCTTATAAAATGATATTTGACTTTAATATGTTTTGTCTTTCAATGTTGCACAGGGTTTACAGAAAGATTTATAGCACTTGTGCTATCACACAAAATAGGTATGTTTTTTAAAACAAAACCAAAATCAAGTAATGCTTCATCCAAAGAATGAGCACAACAACAACTTGCTGCTATGTATTCCGCTTCGGCAGTTGATAAGGACACACATGATTGCTTCTTGCTATACAAAGATACTAAACATCCCCCTAAGAATTAGCAATTTCCGCTTGTACTTTTTCTTTCTACTTTGCGTCCGACATAATTCGCATCGGTGTAAGCAATAAGGTCAAAACAAGATTGTTTAGAGTATCATAAATCATAATCATAAGAATACATTAAATATCTTAAAATACACTTAACAACTATTAAATGAGATTCCTTAGTGCAAGCTTGGAATCTAGCATACAAACAAACAGAGGACATAATATCTAGCCTACTAGCCGTAAAATAAAGTAAGCTTTCGATCATACCTCTATAGCGTTTTTCATCCACCTTTATACCTTTTTCGCCTTTGTCGAGTTTTAACGATAAGCTCATTGGAGTTCCTATTCCTTTTTCATCATTCATCCCAAATCTTTTTAGAAGTTCCTTTGTGTACTTTTCTTGGTTGATGAAGATACCTTCTTTGGTTTGTTTAATTTGAAGTCCGAGAAAATAGGTCAACGCTCCGATCATGCTCATCTCAAAATCCGTTTGCATTATTGAGGCAAAAATCTTCACACAAGCAAACATTAGTGGCTCCAAAAATAATATCATCTACATAAATTTGGACAAGTAAAAGCTCATTGTTACAAGAGGTTTTCTTAAAAAGGATTGTGTCCACCACACCTCTTGAAAATCTTTTGAAAGTAAAAAACCACTTAGTTTTTTATACCAAGCTCTTGGAGCTTGTTTTAAATCATATAACGCTTTTGAAAGTTTATAAACATAGTTTGGAAAATTTTCATGTACGAAACCAGGAGGTTGTTCAACATAAACTTCCTCCTCAATAACACCATTTAAAAATGCACTTTTAGCATCCATTTTGAAAAAGCTTGAATCACTTAAAACAAGCAAAAGCTAAAAGCATTCTGTAGATTCAAAATCTAGTAATTGGAGTAAAATGTTTCATCAAAATCTATGCTCTCTTCTTGATTGAATCCTTGGGCAACAAGTCTAGCTTTGTTTCTTACAACTTCTCCCGATTCATTTAGTTTGTTTCTAAAATCCCATTTTGTACCAATAGAAGGGTGATCATGAGGTCTTGGGACTAAAGTCCAAACTTTATTTCTTTTAAATTGATTAAGTTCCTCTTGCATTGCAATAATCCAAAACTCATCACATAAAACATCATCTATAAACTTAGGTTCAATTTGAGATAATAAAGTAAAGTTATCAATGAAATATCTCCTTATTCTTATCCATTGTGATACATCACCAATGATTTCATCCTTGAAGTGTCCCTTTGGATATATCACATCTTGAAGAAGATTTTGAGTTTCTTGATCATTTTCTTGTTTCTCCTCAATCTTCTCTTACTTCTTTGCATGTCCCTCCACAGTTTGAGTGTGCAATGGTTGATTGCTCAAAGAATTGTCTATATCATCATCATCATCATCATCATCATCATCATCATCATATTTCTTTTAAAAAATGTTAGATTCATCAAAGTTCACATGAATCGACTCTTCAACATATAAGGTTCTTTTGTTATAAATCCTATAGCTTTCTTGTTTGAAGAGTAACAAAAAAAATTCCCTCATCGGATTTTCTATCAAACTTTCCAAGGTTGTCCTTGGTGTTTAAAATAAAACATCTACATCCAAAAACTTTGAAATAGCCAATTGAGGGAGTTTTGTTAAAAATAATTTCAAAAGGATTTTTCTTCAAAAATAGTCTCAAAAGAACACGATTCATCATGTAGCAAGCAGTGTTAACAGCCTTGGCCCAAAAGTATTTTGGTAGGAAATTTTCACAAAGCATTGATCTTGCCATTTCTTGTAAAGTGTGGTTTTTCCTCTCCACAAAACCATTTTGTTGTATGGTTTTAGCGGTTGAAAAATTGTGTGTAATACCAAAATCATCACATAGTTTTGCAAAATCTTGCTTGTTAAATTCTCTCCCATTATCACTTCTCATAGCAATCAATTTACAATCGAGAGAGGTTTGAACTCTTTTAAAAAGTTTGCCAAACTCTTGAAATGCCTCATCCTTTTGGCTTAAGAACAATGTCCAAGTGAATCCTGTAAAATCATCCACTGTGACAAAAGCATACCTCTTACCACCAACTAGTGATCCTAATTGGTCCAAATAAATCCACGTGAATAAGTTCTAAAGTTTTTGAAGTAGAAAATCATCTTCTTTAGTTTAAAATAGGTTCTAACTTGTTTTCCAAATTGATAAGCATCACAGAGTTTAGTTTTCTCAAAATGTAGTTTTGATAATCTTCTAACAAGCTCTTTTGAAGAAAGATGATTTAGTAAATCCATGCTAACATGGACAAGCTTTCTAGGCCACAAAAATGCATCATTATCATGAACCAGAGACATTTTAAGTTTTGAGAAATAAGATCTTCAACCTGAAAACATAGACATTTCTAACTCTTTTTGCCATAAAAATTGTTTTATTTTCAAGCTTATCAATGATAGAAGAAAAATCACTTTCAAAAACAACTTTGCAACCATCATCACAAAATTAATACTAAGGAAATTGAACTTTAAACCATCAATTAAGAGAACTTGCTTAATTAAAGAAGAAGAACTGTTACCGATGTTACCTATACTAATGATTTTTCCTTTCTTATTATCTCCAAAAGGGACAAAGCCACTTTCGGTTTCCTTAAGCTCATTCATAAGAGATGCATTGCCGATCACGTATCTTGAGCATTCACCAAGTACCACTTAGTTGAACTTGTTTTGTGTTCCTACAATAGAAGAAAGAGATTACTTTTAGTACGCTTATTCTTTTGAGTCCATAAATGTTAGTTGCCTTTTCTTTTACTTTCTAAATAGTTCTTACTCCCATTTCAATCTTTCTTTTTATAAAATATTTTGTAGCCTTATGACCATTCTTTTCACAATATGTGCAACAAAGACGTAAGAAAGATGAAGAACTTTTACAAGCGAGTTTGGTTTGAAAGAGTATTGGAGTGATTATAACCAATACTCTTTTTGTCAAATAGTGATCTTTGAGAAGCAAGAAGTTTTTCAAGGTTTTCTTTTCCTTTTGTAAATTTTTCAATACACATAGTGAGATCACTCATATTTTTCTTCAAATCATTGTAATCAACTATGTATTTTTCAAGAGAAAGAACTTTTTTCACAATGATTTTTGTTCTATAAGACAAGTTCTTGAAATTGTTTGTTTGAGGAATCCTTTTCATTTTTTAAAACTTCTAAATATTGAAGAAGAGTTTTGTTTTCACAAACAAATTTTGAATTTTCATTCAATAAATCATCAATCTTATTTTTTTAAATCTTTGTTTATTTTGAAAATCTTTTTGAGCTCATCATACATTTCAATAAGCATAGAGTTAGGATCATTATCATTATCAATAGAACAAGAAAAGTTGGTGAAGATTATACCTCACTTTCCAATGCCATGAAGAACATGTTTGCTTTCGGTTCTCCTTTCACTCTCACTTGAGTCTTGATCCCAAGCTCCTATTAGGCATTTACCTTTCTTCTTTTTCTTTATTGCAAGCCTTGCCTGTAATGCTCATTTTTCCTTTTCTATGACTTTTGGGCAATCGGCTACAAGATGATCGATGCTATTGCATTTAAAGCACCTAGATGAATAGTGAGGAACTTTGTCCTCCTTTTTTGAATGAAGGTTTCTTCCCTCTTTTGTTGAAACCTTTCTTGTAAAACTGTTTGAATTTTCGAACCACTAAAGCCATATCTCCATCTTCATTACTTTCATCCTCATTAATAGATAAATTTGCTTGCTCTTCCTCATTTACTTTAATCACCACACATTTTCTTCCCTTGCCTTCTTCTTCAATTTCAATAGGAAGAAGTCTCAAATCTTTGAATTTTTTCATGGCAAGAGTTTTTGGTTGACATGTCTTCGGAATTGCAGAACTTTTCTATTTACCTCTCCCTTTGTGATGTCACTAATGCTTTCATTTTGCTTCATCATGAATAATTCATAGTCTCTCACCAACATGACCAATTTTGATTCTTTTACTTAATTTGTGCCTTCATGAGTAAACTTCTACAAATTTTCACATCTCATGAGCCAAATCGCATCCGCTCACTCTGTTATACTCATTTGCATGCAAAGCACAACTTAATATATTCATGGCTTGAAAATTGAGAGTTATTTTTCTTGAGTCAAATTCATCGAATCTTCAACCTTCTTTGACTCTTCCATCTTTTTAGGGAAGAGAGGTCTTTTTTTTACAATACCCCAAAGATCAAAGTTAATAGAACAAATATAGATTTTAATCGCAATTGAAAAACCTTAGAGGGGATGGAGGTGAATAAGATTTTTGGCTAATTAAAAAACTTTTGCACAATTAAAATATAGAACCTCCAATTTTGTTTGAAGGAGAATTTAATAACTCTTTTTAATAAAATTTCTAACCAAAAGAATATATAGTGGTTCACTCTCTACATCCACTACCTTGAGACTTAACTCAAGGATTTCACAAATTACGCTAATCCCAAACTTATACAAAAACACCACATATGAGGATCACTCTTTAATGGTTTTGCACATAAACCTCAAAGATCACAAATCAATACAAGATAACTAAACATCAAAGGATCATCCAAAGGATTTTTCACAAAACCTTTTATCACAATTTAAGAGAGAGAGTAGAGATGGAACAATATTTGTGAAATGCTTATACAAGCTTCCTTTCCTCCTTTCTTGAAGAATGATCAATTAACACACTCTTCTACAAGCTTCCTTTCCTCATTATTTGAAGAATGATCAATAAACACAACTCCAAGAAGTTTTTCTTTATAATATGATAAAGAAGATTAAAAATGCTCTTAAAAGTATTCTTAAAACTTCTTTAACAACTCTCTATTTATTTTTATATGTGAAGGTAAAAAAAAAACTAGCCGATACTATCAGCAGGGAAAATAAAAATTGGACAACTGGGTTTGAAAGTGGACGTCCAATTTTATGTTCTTTTTTAAAGTGGATATCCGATTTTCTTAAAGAACAAAAAATCAAATGACCGATTTTGTTAAAGAGTAAAAAATCGAATGACCAATTTTCCTATTTTCAACAACGATCATTTTTTTTTAACAGTAAAAATAAAAACTGGAGGACGGGTTTCGAAAGTGGACGTCAGATTTTCTGATGAGCGATTTCCTTAAAGAGTAAAAAATCAGATGACCGATTTTTTTATGATATTCAAAATTTTTCAGACGTCCAATTTAAAAATCGGATGATGGGTTTCTTGTTTTCCAGAAATTGTGAAATACTATAAAATACATATTTTCCTTCACTTTTAAAACATATATTCTTGTTGCAAAAGCTTATAAAATATAATAACTTTAAATACTCAAGGCTTTATTAAGAACACTTAGTTTCTCAAAGATAATCTTTAAAAAAAAGGTTTCTTCTAAGATGCTAACCTAAATGATCAAAACTTTAAAGAAACAAGTTTTACATATATACCATATAGAACTATTTTTGTTCTTTTGAAAATAGCCATGAGCTTTTATTTTATCTTTTCTAACAATGAATTATTTTTGTTCTTCTAAAAATAGTCATGAAATATTTTTGACCTCTCAAATATGGCCATCATTGTATTGTCATCAAAAGATCTCTTGAAAGTTTTTTATTCCTTTATATAGTTGATTTCTCATTTATTTGAAGGGTTTGTCTATCAAGTATTGCTAATGTATACAATTAATTTGGATTAATTTTGCAAATTAAAGATATAATTAACTTTACTCTCTTATACCGAGTTATTAAAAAAAAGATATAATATTTTTAGGATTTAACCATTTCTATTCTTTATTTATTTTTGTTTTTTACATTTCATAAGATTTAACTATTACTTAAGAAATACACGGTTAGATACTAAATTAGGAAGATTGAATGAAAAATAGGTCTAAAAAACTTTTAAAGTGCGCTAAAAGCTAAATGTAATGTAAGAATAGATTAGTTAAGGAGGTATATCTCTTTGATTTGCCAATATTTTGCATATATTATCAAGAAATCAAATTCAAGAAAAAATATAATAAAAATAATATAGAAATAACCAAATCAGAACTGAAAAAAAAAAAGAAAAATCCTTGTTATTCCATAATATTTATATCTACCTACAAAAAGTTTTTAAAAAAAAAGGAAAAAAATAATATTTGGCTATTAAAACATCACATGAACAATTCATTTTAATAAAATTAAGGTACAAAACTCTAGATCAAATTCACAATCTAAAAGCAGTAATTGATAATGAGTAAAAATTCAAATAAAATTCATAAAAGTAAATTATCCTGTGCTTTCAATAAAATCCTACAAATAGCAAATATAGAGAAAAATTTAGACTGAAGCCTATTGAACATTAATTCGGGAGAAATCCCATACCTTCTACTGCCTCATACTTTTTTTTCTTTCTGAGATTTGGGTGCTTCACTTCTTCAGGCTTTTGTGAGCTCCTCTCCAAACCCATTCTTTGATTAAATTACATCAAAAGTATTGTGATTATACAAAATTTAAAATTAGTACGAAGAAAAATGTAATATTTATATTACATATATTTTTCTTCTTTTTTTTAATAGTCGCCTATATACTAACTTGAATACAATGCAAAAGAATTGTAAATCTATCTCCCTAGGTAGTCTTGCTTCTTGTCACAGTATAAATCGATACTAAATTCATAAAAGGATCATGCTAAAAGGAAAAAAATTACCTTCTAAACATCAATCAAGCCACTCCTGGATTAGTGAAACCTTGATATACAAATCCATCAAGCCACTCTTTAGAATTAAAAATTAAAATTCTTAAGACAATCTATTAGTAGTTATTGAGAGAAAAGAAAGAGAATGATCTTGCAATTTCAAAAAAATTTGGTTAAAAATATATAAACAGAAAGAAAAAAAGAAGTGCAATTCGAGGGAAAAAAAAAGATTACATGGAACCATAAGGAGAGAAAAGTGTAAAACTTCTATAATTAAAAAAAAAAAAAGAAATACTGTAATTAAAAATAAAAAGTGCATTTACCTTGGTTATGGATAAGAAAATGAACGAAAGAGAATTATGAATAACATCCTCATCTTGGAAAAAATAGAGAATCACAAGGAAAGATTGAGAGTCCAGTTTTATAAAGTTGAATTTGACTTCAAATCAAATTAGTAAAAGATAAGTGGTATAAAAGTAATAAGAAGTTTTATACTCTATAAAAATCTTAGGTTTGATAAGATTTTTCAAAACAAATATTAAATAATCAACTTATATAATAATCTTTAATAAACTAATTAAAAACAAATCTGGTTTATCGGGTGTATATCCAAATCGGTTAACCATTTTTAGGGAACAAAACCAATTACATATATTAGCTAATGTAATAGACAAAAACTCCTTTAAAAAAAAATTGAATCAATTAAATTTTTTTTAGCCAAAAAAAAAAAAATCAACATTTTCTTAAAACTAAACGGAACCGAAAAAGTTTCTTTTAAAAGACCTCTAAGGAACATAATCGGTGCCAACTGGTGATAAGATTGAAGATTTGAAAATTTAAAACGCCTGATTAGCACATAATAGTAGTTAATTTAATGTATATCGGAATTGTAATTCTTATCCGCTTAAACAAATTTTTTTAAACCTTATCTATCAAGAATTCCTCTTATTAATTATCTCGTATTTCTTAAATCATATAAAATATAAAAACCTAATAAAAATTGTTGAAACCTAAGAGAACTTATATGTTAAATTGAAAAGTAAATTCATTTTGCTATTAACAATTCGTTCAATTTAATATATATATATATCAATATTTCATAACTGGGAAGATTCAATGCCAGCCAGAATTGAATATTTCATTGATCATGAAACAACATATCAAGTCAAGAGATCAACATTGATAGAGTTCGGGTATAATAAATATAATTCGAAAATCTAAAGGATAGAGCGAAAAAATTTATTTTTTCTCACCAAATTTCTCTCTCTAATGTCAAATTCAAATCTTTTACAAAAAATTCTCTAAGGAATTTCGCTAACTTGGGCAATATTTGTTGAAGAATTCGCCCAGGTTGGCGAAATTCCTTAGAGAATTTCATCCACTTGGGAGAAACTCAGTGTCATTTGCTTTTTTTTTTTTTTAAGTTCTAAATATTATATTAGATGAATTATTAACTTGTTACATATTATATTAGTTTTTTGTTAGTTAAGTAGCTTCATTGTGATTTAGCAACTTGTAAGAAATTTGAACTCATGACCTCACGAAAAGTAATATAAAATATTTACCAAAAGACCCACATGTTAATGAATGCATGTGATTTTTAGGTACTGCTCCTCTATTTAATATTTAATTTTAAAATTGGTATTGCGTCATAATTTTTTAATTAATAAGAGATTAGAAAAATCTAAAAACGTAAATTAAAATGAAAATAAGAAGTTTTTGTAAAAACGGTCAATAGAAACTACCCACAAGAAGAGGAAGTCTCGAAACGCCTACAAAAATTACCTTCATCAGACGTCCAAGAGCATAAATTTTTTGCCTCGAAAAGTGTTTGGATCACATTTTTTACGATGTCGTTGTATTTATCTTTACAATAACCAACGTAATTTTAAATGTTTATAAACACAAAATTAAATAATATAACTAACATAAATTAAAAAAAAATCCGAAACTGTTGAATTTCGGCCCAGGCCAGGCTAAAGAATCCGAAACTGTTCGTAGATTTGAGATTTAATTAGTTTGAATAAGAGAGAATATGTTTAGAGAGGGAAAATTAATAATGAAAAATAAAATTTTTTCGCACTGATTTTATAAATTCCTAAATTATATTTATTATCCCCTACTTATTTTTCACTTTAAAGCTTAAAAGCAATTAATTCATATAAAGAAGATACATGGATGCGAAGAAATAAAAAGAAAAAAGAAAGGAGACAAAAACTAAACAATGATAAACATGTTCACATTTGAGGGGGAAAAAGAAAAAAAAAAAGCTTGTTCACATTTTTACCCAGAATTACTCCACTATAATAAAATAGTTCTGTCCTTCATACCCCATGAAATTGGCTTTAAGAGACCGATTAGCTTAAGTATTTTTTTCCCAAGAAAAGGAATGATTGATTAGTTTCGGTATTTAAGAGCCTAAAGACATAGGAAGACCAATGTAAATTGGAAACATTTTAAAGAGGTAAAGATAGTTAAGATACAAAAGGAAAGTGATATACATTAATTTAGTTCTCTCTCAAAATTCTTAAATACTAAATAATAAGATAAGGGTTTATTAAATCTTAAACAAGCATAAAAAGTTAGTTATTATTTATATATATTAGTATTTATAAAAAAATAATATGCAAATATGATTTCTCATGCATATTTTATCACATAATTCAAACAATTCAAATTACATTATCATAAATCAAATTGTAGTTCTGAGTGATTAAATAATTATTCTAAATTTAATTTATAAAATGATTAAAGAAATATGTCTTTATATATATTTGATTATTATTATTTTATTTAATTTCAGTGTAGCCCATCTTAAATGGAAGAAGATACATTATTGATTATATCATATATTATATTTTTTTCGAGTCAATAATTTATTTTTCTTAAAATATTAATTTGATTAATATTATTTTATTTAATTTTAATTTTAATGTAATTTATAAGAAGAAAATTATCATTATTAATTATGTCATTTATTATATATTTTTTATATTAAAAAGATATAAACTTCAAGTGGCGAAAGTGAATTGCAAAGTCCGATTAGGCCATTAACCATTTGACTTGGGTGGATGGAGAAAGGTTTATTAGGACTAAAGGTATATAAAAAGGTATGAACAGAATACAGTTCATACTATGTATTTTATCCTATTCTTATATATTCTTATTCTAAACCCGTCCAAGTAAATATTAACTCAAAGCATAAACCGAGCAATCATGTTCCATCATGATTGTCTAGAGTTTATTTTCATATTTTTCTTTTATTTTTTTTTTGACAAAAGTGAAATTACCCGTGAGTTGTGACACTATAAATGAAAACAAATGTAGCGAATTTGAATTATGTTTTGTAACTGAACCAATCAAAATATACACTTTGATAATAGGTGTGGTTTGATGGTGTGACTGCTTCACTTAAGTAGTTTCACATATTATGTTAAGTGAGAAGTTTCGAACTTGAGTCACTCATGGAGAAATTTAACGCATCATGCATACCAGTTTTGTGATGCTATTTGAAGGCTTTGTGCCATTCAATCCCTTATATATTACTCGATGACTCTCAGATATTGAGTTAAAAGAAATTAATAAACTTTTACATTTTAATTATTCTTCTCTAATTGAAAAGAGTAGTGTGAAAACAATATATTTTCTTCTTGAGTTTTATATGTATTTTTTCTTTTTGTGAAAATGGAAGTTGGAGGTTTTTTTCTTTATCCCGCCCATTTCATAAAATCGGTACTAAATCGGTCCAAGTTTTTTTTAATCTTGAAGTGACCATAACGCACAATGGTTGTGCGCTATCATTATTGATAACGCACGACCATTGTTTGTTATCATCTAATTATGCCTACACCCCTTAATCCGCCGATGTGGCGGATAATGCAAGACCAGTGTGCGTTATGACAAAGCAATAACACACACTAGTCGTGCGTTATCTGCCACGTCAGTTTTTTTTTTAAATGAAAATTTCTTTACATGTTTGTTAAAACTTATAATTGTATAATTTTTTTAAAAAGACTATATATAATATTTAACTTATTTTAAACGTATTTATTATGATAATATTTTTATCGTTTTCTTGAAAATTATATTTTACTTTTAACTATTTCATCTCAAGTTATTTGAATAAGTAATAGTAAAGATATTGTAAAGATTTAGATTGCAATGATGTAATAATTAGAAGAAATTGAAAGAAAATTTTCATTAATAGAAACTTGTTTTTATTACAACAATTTCAAGAAAATGGCAAACTTATACATTGCTCGGTCCAGGGTTATTACAATATTTTCTATTATGTTCCGGCATGCGATATCTGTCATATCTTGGGAGAGAATCCGGATTTCTATAATCCATTTCTCCTTGAAATCTCTTGCCATGTTTCCTACCCCATTCCATTTTCATGTTTGGAGGATAAATGTTAAATTAAATGGAACATACTTCGAAAAGTTCTCATTCAAGACCGGATGAAAATTCGCTTGGTAAGTTCTTCTGTATGTTTGTTGCGAATATATCTCCGGCACATAAGTATCTGTTCTTGACCCATTTTCTCTACACACTACAAGAACATGAGAACAAGACAATGTATATGTTTGCTATTTTCCGCAACTATATGATTTATTATTTATTTGCAATGTATAGACGTTGTTGCCTGATCAGGATTTATCTAACTAAGTTTTAAACCCAATACTTGCAAGTGCACAAGATCAATGTAATACGGAATTATCAGGTATCGAACCATAGAGAAAGGCTTAACTACTTAAATTATTATCTTCCTAAATTAATTTTATAAAAATAGGAATGAGATTTTATTATTATTCATAAATTAATTAAAACTAATGAATAAAATAAATAAATTGAAACTAACAGGAGATTAACCAAAGAAGATGATTTAGAACCTTGAATCCACCACTAACCTATATAACAATGATTTAATTTTATTTAGGAGAAAAGATTAAACATACATGTGGTGATCTAGGCTACAAGCTTCGATTCACTAGAGAAATATGTTGTGCTTAAATGCATGACATAATCCATCTAACCATTAGCATGACTTATTCATTCCTATGACATCAATCATCTAAATTAGCATGAACTATTCAATTCTAAAACCTACAATATACTTGCAAAATTACATATCTCTCATACTCAAGACTACAAGAATCAAGCGTGGATAAAAATATCAATTAAACCAAACAATTGTTCTACAAGAACAATCACAAAAAATTAATTGCATCAAATCAATAAATATCCCAAGATATGTAATCACATAAATAAAATAATAAATCTCCCAAAATAAAACAAATCAAAGTCACATGGCTAGGTTTCATCAATACTCTAAAAAGAAAATTAGTTCATAGTTAAAGGGAAAGAAGGAACTAATTTATTGGAGTAAATCATAGCTTTCTTCTTCTCCAATTGAAAAGTCGCCGCAGCTCTTCTCTTTTTTTCTTGATCTTCCCCCTATGTTTTTTTCTCCCTCTTTTCTCCCTTCTTGTGTGGCTCTTCTATATATAGACAAAAGAGAACCAAAATCCTAAACCTATAAGGATTCAACTAAAATCCTAATCCTTAAAGGATTCTATTAAAGTTTTAATCCTAATCCTTAAAGGATTCAAATAATGCAGGTTCCCTTTACCAAATTTAATATGAAATCTTTATTTTCCATTCTTTTTTTTGAAATCTGCACAAAGATAAATAAAATAAATTAAATATAATAATTATGACTAATAAATAAATAAAGTATTTTCAAAGACTAATAATTAAAACTTAAGGTGTTTATTTGTATTAAAAATCAACTCTATCATTGCCCGTACCAGAAACCCGGATCGGAGATTTGACCATGTATATTCCTTCTCGCGGATTATAAGTGATAACTCCGTGTTCTCTTGATTTTATTTCAATTCGCAAGAACTTGTCAAAAATTCTGGTTGGAAATGGATGCACACAATTTTCAGCCTCTTCACGGTATTGATGAAAGTACTTAACTAGTTTGTTGAAGATTAGTTCAACCAGGGCTTTTAAAGGTAGGACCCTAGCTCTCTTCAACATACTGTTAAGTGCTTCAGAAATATTGGTTGTCATGATACCGTGTCTGTCCCCGCCATCATGCAAAAGTGTCCATTTCTCTAGGTCCGACTTCATCAAGTAAATGTAAGCATCCACATTTCTTTTTTGAATTTCTTTCATTACAAGGTCAAATTTCAATTGTTTAGATTCTGTTCCGGTCTGCCACATCAAGCTTTTTAGATTTGTGTTCTTAAAAGTCTTGTTGAAATTCGCTCGAATGTGGCGTAAACAAAACCAGTGAACTGCAAATGGTGGTTGCCATAAAGGTTAACTTTGAATAGCATAGAAAATACCTTTGTGGCGATCAGAAATGAGGCATACGCGGCAATCTTTGACAATGCATTCTCGCAGGTTTTTAAGGAACCAATTCCAACTTTCGGAGGATTCCTTATCAACAATTGCAAAAGCAAGTGGGAAAAAGTGATTATTGATATCCCATGTATTTGCAATTAACACCACTCTCATGTATGGTCCCCTTAGGTAGGTTCCATCAACCGAAATCACCAGCTGACAATATGAAAATCCGTTTATACATGTGAGAAACACCAGAAAACAAATTTGAAAACATAATTAGGGGGATTGCTTTTTCTGTGATGCAAAAATTCGTATACAGTCCCTGAGTTTAAATCTTGTACAGCTTGTATATATTTCGATAAAATATTGAAGGTTGTCTCCCAGCTACCAAAAACCCTCTCTAAGGCAAATTTTCGAGCATACCATACCCGCTTGTAAGTACAACCCGTTTGAAACAATACCTACACTTCTTGAATGATGTTTGACACAGGTATCTCAGGATCGTTAGCAACTAGGTGTGATATTAACATTGAAATAAATTTTGAGGACAAGTTTCTGTGCTTGTTTTGTTCAATTTGGACAAGGCATGTGTGTTCTTTTACGAATCTGGTTATTTCTCATTGGGTGTGCGTTGCTTTCTTTTTATACGGATGTACCATGAACAGTAATTATCATCACTGTGATGGTATCATTTCGCGGCCCATGTATCATTTTCACTTTTCACAACTCTGTATTCACGTCCCACACTGATGGGGCACTTACGAATCGCACTTAGTGCCTACACTTTGTCAACGAATCTCATGCCTAATTGTATGTCAATCTTGGAATCGTTCCAATCGAGTAACCGTATGGTACCAGATTCTACAAGGTTATCTATAGGAGAACCCGAGTCCATATCTAGGAATGCACCAGAATGTGTGTAGTCATACCTAGCGCTGCTGAACCATTGGCTGCTCTCCCATTGGAAAACTATGTTTTCAGTTACCGAGTTTACAGGATTTATAGTGTTTATGGGAGTTTATAACTCTCCTTCTTCCGGGTCATTGTCATTATCTGATTCAGATTGAATAGGAACAACATCATCTCCGTCCGATTCGTCAACTTCATCGTCGTCGTTATTGACGGTAGTGTACAATATAGATGGTTAATCGGAAACCATATGCGTTACCGCTATAATATGTTCGGTCATGTTTGTTGTATTTCTGTCATGTGTAATTGGAATACATGCTGCTGGATCTACTCGAATTCAACGAGAATATGAATCCCTTCCTTCGTGTGGTGAGGTGGAATAGTTCATAGATAACGCATTTCTTCATCGTTGTTCATGCTATATAAATTAAAGTAAAACATACAATGCACTTTGTAGTATAAAGGCACCCTCATTGTCATTCAAACAATCCAGAGATTGAGATCCATATCTCGGTATTTCAATATTTTCCTTACCAGTTCGTTATGTGAAATCATTCGAGTCGTTGGCAATGTCCAACTTTTCTGCACTACTCTAGTAAAATAGAGACTATATGCATCCCTTGTAATTTTAGAATCCCAAAATAGCATCACTCTAATAGGGTGGATTGCTTCCATTTTAAATTGATTTAACTGGATGTGTTTAGGGTTTAAGGAGGATGAAATGTAAAGAAGTTAAGTACTTTGTGAATTGAAAAAGAATGAATTGGTTTTAGGGAGAAAGAATGTAAAGAAGGAAGTTGGTTAGGCTGAAGTAGAGTTTTGAAAGTGTGTGTATGTATTTATAAAGTTTTAATGGTGAATTGCCAATAGTGAATTATTGTCCTTGCAATTTCACATGGTATTGCTTATAGTGAATTATTGTCTTTGCAATTTCACATGGCATTGTGGGTTTAGGGTACAAAAGTAATGTGATGAAATGACAATACATTGCAGCTGAATTATTGAGCTGAATTATCCAAGATAACGCACAACTGAGTGATAACGCATAACAGTCATGCGTTATCATTCAAGATAACGCACAAATCAACAACTCAGCGCCACATCATTGCCACATCATCGACACGTCGTTAAACAAGCATGTTAATGCAGCTTAAACTGGTTATAACGCAAAATGACTGTGCGTTATGACCATTTCTGGATTAAAAAAAATTTGGGCCGATTTAGTACCCATTTTTTAAAAATGGATTCGATAAAAAAAAAAACCGAAGTTGGACCTAAACTTAAAAAAGCTTCATTTTTTCAAAGTTAAATTATTATCCATGCAAAGTCTTAATTATGTGTCTACCATTGAGATGTCAGATGTAGTCACTTGTCATTCGTATCATTGCTTTGGAGCGCCAATTCATGTTTAATTATGGTCGGCACTCTCGGAATATCTTCTTATTCGTCTAATTTGAATGGTGGTAGGAAGGATGGCGTTGCTTGGTTCGCGTGGTTTGGAGAGTAATACTTTGTTTTCATTACATCTTATGAATTCCTAACTTCAAATATTTCTGTTCTGAGTGCTCTTATAGATTATAGATGATACACGTTCGTTAGTTTCTATTTTTTATTTTTGCTCTCTGTCCTTTGTTAAACTGACACACAATGTTCCTGTCTATTTTTAGTCGCACAGTTAAGTCTTGTAGAGGGCTCTTATATTTGTAGTTTTCTCCACCTAATATACTTTTAACTTGCTAAGTTGCTATACTAATATACAATAAATTTCACCCGACAACGAATTTAAAAGGAAAAAAAAAAAAAGAAAGTCTTGGTTATACTTTAAAGTTTGTAAAAGTTTAACTGTTAGTGCTAAAAATGGAAATAAAAGTTATAATTTACATTTTGTAAAAATTAAATTGAGAAATTGATAGTGGAAGCACCAAACTAAGTATAATAATCAAGAACTTCGTTAACCATGAAATCTCTGTGAGAAATGGGCACTTTCATTATCATAAGAAAATCCATAAAAAACAAACATGACACACAATCCATTTGCAAACAACAGTACTTGAAATTTATTAATTAGCCAGGATAAACGACTATGCCGAAAAAACGAAAGCAAACTTCAAACAACAATGCCATGAGATCCCCCCAGAGAAACCATTTTTAAGCATTATAAGCATCTGGATTTTGAATAAGATAAGCCTCAACTGCTTTGTACATTCCCAAAACCCTTTCTTTTCCAGCCTTAATTTCATCTTCATTGAGTTTGAAATCTCCAACAGTATAGTAAGTGCTAGTCACCTTAGAAATTGCACCACCATCTGCTGCCTTCTCAAATTTCACTTCATAAGTTATTTTTTCAAGATTTTCCACCAATGCATCTCCTTCAATCAATGTGTATTTGTATGTTAATGTTCCTTCATTTAGTTCATCGATTCGGTATTTGATGGATTTGAAGTTGCTACCTACAAAGAAGGAAAGGGTTATTTTTGTAACAATTTTGTTAGATAGACTAACAGAATTAATAGAAATAAGGAAGTTAAATATCTTTATTACGTTACATTAACTAAATCACATAAATTCTTATGTATTCTTTATTTTCGGTTACTTTCGTCCTTTACTACCAATCCCACAACAACAAGAATTTAAGAAAAATTTCTTTTTTACTGAATAATTTGAGAAAATTTTCATGTTTCGATTTTGGAACTCAACCCTTCTCATAAACAAGTTATCTTGGAAAATTAATCAATAAATATAACAACACTTTTATACAATGATCCTTTAATTTTTTAATACACAACGAATTCAACTTATAATTCACTAGTACTTTCACTTTCTAAAATTCAAATTCTTTCGAATTCTCTATAATAATAAATTCACACCATTTTTATAAGATTTCTCTATCGATCCATGTGAAATAATTTGAAATTTTGATCTATAATAATTATTTAACATTTTATATAAATTTCTAATAATAACATAATTATTCTAACATTTTTTGTATTCCAATCCAAGCTTGAAAAGTTAAATTTTTATATTGAATGTTTAGAAAGGAAAGGAAAGTTTAGAGAGAGAATTTGTAAGTAAACTATAAGTGTTGAGTTCGGGTATATTTAATAAGATCATTGTTTATTGAAAACATGATTGTTATATTGATCAATTCCGTATATTTTTAAGGAATAAAAAAAATACACTTTTCAAACTAAATTCCTATACAAGTTGAACTTAGATTTCTCTCTATCCGTTAATATAAATCATATTAAAGAAATCACGTAAAATACTAATATGTTCTTTGTTTTCTTGTTACTTATGTTCTTACCGCGACTAATTCCGTAACGCTAAAATTTGAGACATTATTATTAACTTTCTTAGGAAAATGGGAATGGATTAATCTAATTACCTTCAGCAAAATTAATTTGTTTGACGCTTCCAGAACCTCCATCACCTTCAACAATCTCAATACTTTTAATGACTTGTGGCATGAGTTTAGGAATCAAGTTATGAGAGTCGAGAATTGAGGCCTTGAAGATTCTTGATGCTGAGACAGGGGAAGTGTGCTCATCACTATAGGCTGTGACAACCATGATTAATTATTATTCCTTGAAGAAAAAATGTAAGTCTTAGCAGATGAAGAAGAAGAAGAAGAAGATTAAGAGATTAATGGTGAAGAGTTTGATGAAGAAGAATGAGAAAAGGGATTGTTATTTATAGGTAAAGATTGGGAATTTTCTAATGTTCAAAATTGTTTTCATTTGTTTGTATAAGCCACATAAAAGCCGGCCATTGTTGTTCTAATGTTTGTCTAATTTTGCTTGTTTGTTGATCGAAATTATCATTCGAGAATGCTAGCTAATTAGAGAATACAAAAGAATGTATATAATACCTTCCCTGTGATTCTGAACTTCATCTCTTATGTGAATTTCTGTTTTATTTCTTTCCAAGGGCCAAATTCCTTAGAGAAAGAGACCTTGTGGCAAGGACGGAATCAAAAGAGGATAGGCGTATCACTCTCAATATTTGTATAATTTATTTATAGGTATTCATTTGTTTCAGGTTTTTTGGCATTTTATCTTTAAATTCATCTTTCCAATATTTTGAAAATTTTCTTTATATAAATTCTCACAATTTCAAAGTTAAAAATTTAGTTCATCTATACATTTTGGCACCTAGTGGCATGGCAAGAATGGAACTAAAAAGAGCGGGGCGTCACTCTCAACATTGTAAAAATCATTTATAGGTATCCATTTGTTTGAGGTTTTAAGGCTTTTTGTTTTTAAATTTACCTTTCTAATATTCTGAATATTTTCTTTACATAAAATCTTACTTAGTCAAAGTTAAAAGTTTATTTCTGTCTATGTATGCGGAATAATAAAGCTAATACACTAGATGGTAAGGACGAAACTAAAGAGGGCAGGAGCGTCACTCTCAACATTATAAAATCATATATATGTATCCATTTGTTTGCGGTTTTTAGGTATTTTAGTCTTTAAATTCACCTTTCCAGCATTTTGAAAATTTTCTTTATATAGATTCTCACCACTACAAAGTTAAAAGTTTGGTTCCATTTATGCTCGTTGGCTAATGAACCCAATGCATACAAAAGATAGTATGTTAAAGAAAGAGAAAATATCCTTGAACAATTTAAGTTTAGTCAACCATGTCCTATATCCTTTTAAGATACATTGTACTCTCAGTCATTTATGAAGTATTGTTTCTATTGATTTCTGAAGGTAGTTTAGCTAAGTAATTGACACGTGTTGGCATAAGTCATAGTTCTTAGGAAAAAAATAATCTATTTAATTAGTTTTTTCTAAGCACATACAAGTATAAATTAATCAACAAAAAATTTACCAAATTTTGAAAGTTAAAAGGTATAAACGATACTTCATGAATAATTTAGTAACAAAATATATCTTAGAAAATATGAATAAGTAAACGTAAATAGGAACCCCCAGCCCTATGTCCACCTCTCTATTTTGTCCCCATTCGCAACCCCCCACCTTTACTTGGGTATGAAAATTATTTCCATCCCCAACCAACTTCCCTAAATTAATATCCATCCCCAATCCATTCTCGTACTTGGAGATGAAATCTAACTACATCCCAGTCCAAATTCACTGGAGAATTGGGGACAAAAGTGGAGAATTTGTTTTTGAAGGGCTTAAGTGGGGAATTATATGTATTATTTTCAATAATTCTGTTAAACACAAAATAATAATATAAATACTACAAAAGTAAACGAATTAAAACTAAAAAAAATAATACAAGTAATAATCTTAAAAAAAAAGTTTAACTATATTAAAGTTATGAAAAATATATAAAAGAATGGGAATGGGTGGGGTAGGTGGGAATGGGAAGCTCCATCTCGACTTAGATTCCCAGTCAAACCGGTGTCAAACAGGTACAAATGGACTGGGCCAACTCACCGCAAAAGGTACCTCAGAATTTTCATGCTTGGGCCTAACTCACCCCAAAAGGTACATTAAGAAAAGAGGACTGCCCAATTCTTTATAAGTAGTAATTATTTTCTTTACTTAGCCAATGTGGGATTCTCAACATGTAGAATTCTTAACACACACCTCCTTATGTCCAGGGACAGGTATCTAAGCATGAAATTTACAGAATTGGACATCTATGAGTAGCCCAACACGAATTATGATAGCTTTGATACCATGTTAACATTTAGGTTTGGACCTAACTCATTCTAAAAAGTACTTCAAGAGAGTGGATCGCCAACGAGGATTAATTTTCTTGATAAATCTTTTCATGTTAAAGCCGATCACAAATCTCAATCCAAAAATATAAAGATGAGAATAAGAAGATCCTGAATCTGTCAAATTTCAATTTTTATATATATACATATATATATATATATATATATATTAGATTAGAGTTCTCATGGCTTAGCCAAGCTATTAAGTCCTCTGGATTATCTGAAGGTAAAAAACATTTTAGTTGAAAACAAAGTTTGTCTGTAATCTGACCAAGGACACATCAACCAAACAAGAACTCGAATATATTTTGTTGGTTTTATCTTCCAAAATTGGCATAATTTTCATCGCCAAATTCACTTGAAATCTTATCAAGAACAATTTTGAGAATATAAAATGTTTCTGTCTAGTGTTTAAGACATATATATTAGCCTATCCAACAAGAACCTTAAACAGGACAGCTCAAGATAATTAGTAACTTTCCGGTATCCTCATAACTGAATCATGTCTATAACAACTTTCAGCGATGAGTACACTTCTCCAATTTCCCCAGCAAGAATCTTTAAAGCCTCGATCGTTGATTCTCATAATTTGATCCCAAAACTAATGCCACAGGTTATTAAGAACATAGAAATCATTCAAGGCAATGGTGGAGCTGGAAGTGTCGAGCAAATCAAATTTGCAGAAGGTATAAAAAGTTTAATACCTTTTCCCTAACATAATACAAATATTAATATTGTAGGCAATATAATATTTGAATACAAGACCTTTCATTCAACTGTAAGTGCACCAATCATTACAATATATGCACTTTTGTAATAATTTCTCAACAAATTTTGTTTATATCATAGGCTAATAAACTAAAACTTAATTAGTTTGATTATTTATAATGTATTTATTTATATTACTCGTCTTTGCTGAATAATGAAAAATAAAATTTTTAAATAAACACTAAAATTCTTATATTATAGATATTTTCAGTAAAAACATATGCAAATTATATATATATATCTTATACTAATTATAAAGTGATGTTATATATTTCATAAATGTGGAAAATATTTTTGAAAAATTTACCACTAATTTAATTATTTCAAATCTTTTAATAATTTTGAGAGAGATCACGATAGCTAAAATACTACAAAATTATCATACTAAATTTAAGATGTATAATATGCACAATGTTACTATATTTTCTTCCTCTTTCATATCTAAAATATTTCTTTGTTATAAATTTGAAATAACATATGAACATTAGTCAATTTCTTTGTAATAAAACGTTAGTATTTATAAATAATAATTTAATTTCTTCAAAGCGTTTTTCTATTGGAATAAATGTTCTAACATAAACTTATAAAGTACATATTAAATGATAACTTCAATGTAGATTTAATTTATATATGTGTCTGCGCGTGCGTGCGCGCACACACGTGTCATAATTGGTGGTCTTTGAAAACTTGTGTTATATTTTTAAGGCATTATTTGTACCATTTAAGTTAGTGCTATATTCAAGTGGCATTATTTGTGGTGTTTCAATTTGTACCATATTTCGATGTCATTTTCTTATATTGCCATAATTTTGTGGCACAAGAGACTTTAAAAGTGCCACAAAATTTGTGGCCCTTATTAGAAAGTGCCATTAAAATATGACATTTTACAATACGTGTCACAGATTAGTGATGTTAGTACCTTTTTGGTTGACCATTTGATAATTTAGTACCATTTGTTTATTGATTTATATTTTAGTATCTTTTTATTTGGTCATTTGACGATTTAGTACCACTTGTTTGTTGATTGATAATTAAGTGACCAAATCAGAAGCAAATGGCACTAAATCATCAAATAGTCAAACAAAACGATACTAAAACGGAAATCAACAAACAAATGGTACTGAATTATCAAATGGCTAAACAAAAAGGTACTAAAATAGAATTATCCATAACAAGTGCCATAAGTTAATAAGCTAATTAATTGCCAAAATAGCCGTAGTGTTTTAAGGAAAATTCCTCTATTATTTTGACAAAAATAATTATATGTAAAAGGTTAATGGTTAGAAAAAGATAAAAGAAAAAAAAAAATGTTTACTGTTATAAACCGAAAAGCTAAAATTATTTATAGCTAATTTCTCTAATTTTACTACGAAGTAACGTTTAAGATGGTGTTTTCCAGGCAACCATTTTAGCTCTTGAAGTACCATATCGATGAGCTCAACGAAGAAACATACACCTACAAGTTCAAGTTAATTGAGGGTGATTCTTTAGTAGAAAAGCTCGAAAAAATTACTTACGAGATCAAGTTTGAACTAAATGCAGAAGGTGGATCGATTCCTAAGGTGACGAGTAAGTATTACACCAAGGGCGAATTCTTGCTCAAAGAAGAAGAAATCCAGGTAGGCAAGGCAAAGGTTCTAGGAATGTAAAAGCTTGTTGAAGCCTACCTTCTCTAGTTAATTCAACTCCTAATATTGTCGATTCCAATGTTTCTATTTTTATGCTTTGTAATAAAGGTCCAAAACATTTTGAATTTCTGTAGCAATGTATTCTTTCTGCATTGTGACAATTGAAAAGACCAGAAATATTCAGTTTGAAGTAACAATTGAACAGGAGCAGACGCAGGACTTTATTTTTGTTACCACTTCCGCCCTCTTATTTTTGTTCTCCCTCTTCGTCTGGCTTCTCCTTACTTTCTTTCTTCCTTCCCCTTCTTCACGGTCTCTGAGCAATAGAAGAAGCAGTGCAGCTATATTTATGGTAGGTTGAGCAACAGAGGAAGCTACGAACTATCACCATTACATCATATCCGGCGCCCTGGTCTATATGCTGTTACATGCGACTTCCAGAAGAATCGAAAATTAGAAGAGGCGATGGTGAGAAAAGAGAAAATGAAGAGCGCCCCGAGAGAAAAGAGATCTTGGAAGAATCTTACAAACAACTTCTCTATGGAGAACCCTTCATTGGAGCATTATTGGAATTCTGTTTTGATAATCTTTCATGAACGAACTCAAAGGTTGAGAAATATATTTCGGTTTTTTTCTTTATTTACACCATTTTTTAAATTTGGCTACTTTGCCTTTTTTTATCCTTATTGTGGCCATAACACACAATGGTGGTGCATTATCATTATTAATAACGCACAACAATTGTGTATTATCATCTAATTATAATTAGCCCCGGTAATCCGTTGATGTGGCGGATAACGCACAACCATTATGCGTTACCTACCACGTCAGTTATTTATTTATTTATTTTATTTGTTTAAAATTTTTTTAAGAAATGAAAATTTCTTTATATTTTTGTTAAAACTTATAATTGTATAATTTATATAAAAAGACTGTATATATAATATTTAACTTATTTTAGGCGTATTTGTTATGATAATATTTATATTGTTTTCTTGGAAAATATATTTAATTTTTAACTATTTCATCAGTGGCAGAACCACTTACGGACTTGAGTGGGAAAAAAACATTAGGAATTTTGATGTTTTTATATTCAAGCCCCTCCAATTTTGATTTTTTTCAATAGAGCACCACAACTTTTGGACTGAACTGCTAATTGAAAATTTTTATTTTTTTTAATGTTAATCAGCCCCTCCAAGTTTTCTTTCCTGGTTCCGCCACTGCATTTCATGTCAAGTTATTTGAAGAAGCAATACTAAAGATATTGTAAAAATTTAGAGCAATGAGGTAGTAATTAGAAGAAATTGAAAGAAAATTTTCATTAATAGAAATATGTTTTATTACAACAATTTCAAGAAAACAAACTTATATATTGCTTGGTCCGGGGTTATTACTATTTTTTCTGTTATGTCCCGGCATGCGACATCTGCCACATCTTGAGGGAGAATCCGGATTTCTATAATTTATTTCCCCCTGGAATCGCTTGCCCTGTTTCCTACCTCGTTCCTTTCTCATGTTTGAAGGATAAAATGTTAAATTAAAAGGAACATCCCTCAAAAAATTCTCACTCAAGACCGGATGAAAATTCGCTTGGTAAGTTTTTCTGTACGTTTGTCGCGAATATATCTTCGGCACATAAGTATCTGCTCTTGACCTATTTTCTCTACACACTGCAAGAACATGAGAACAAGGCAATGTACAACTACATGATTTATTATTTATTCGCAATGCATAAACGTTGTTGCCAATACCAGAAACCCGGATCGGAGAGATCTGACTGTGTATATTCTTTCTCGTGGATTGTAAGTTGTAACTTTGTGTTCTCTTGATTTCATTTCAATCCGCAAGAACTTGTCACAAATTCGGGTTGGAATTGGATGCACACAATTTTCAGCCTCTTCACGGTGTTGGTGAAAGTACCTAACTAGTTTGTTTAATATTAGTTCAGCTAGGGCTTTTAAAGGTAGGACCCTAGCTTTCTTCAACCCAATGTTAAGTAATTCAGAAATGTTGGTTGTCATGATACTGTCTGTGCCCGCCATCATGCAACAGTGTCCATTTCTCTAGGTCCAACTTCATCAAGTAAATGTAAGCATCCACATTTCTTTCTTGAATCTCTTTCATTACACGGTCAAATTTTCATTGTTTTGATTTTGTTCTGGCCTGCCACATCAAGCTTTTTAGGGTTGTGTTCTTAAAAGTCTTGTTGAAATTTGCTCGAATATGGCGTAAACAAAACCGGTGAACTGCAAATGGGGGTTTCCATAAAGGTTGACGTTGAATAGCAGAAAAAATACCTTTGTGGCGATTAGAAATGAGACATACGTGGCGATCTTTGACAATGTATTCTCCCAGGTTTTTAAGGAACCAATTCCAACTTTTGGAGGATTCCTTATAAAAAATTGCAAAAGCAAGTAGGAACAAGTGATTATTGGCATTCCACGTACTTGTAATTAATAATACGCCCTTGTATGGTCCCTTAGGTGTGTTCCATTCGCAGAAATCACCGGCCGACAATATGAAAATACGTCTATGCATGGCGAGAAACACCAGAAAACAAGTTTGAAAACTTATAATCCCTTTCTAACACAGAAATATGATTTCTGAATTCATCATTGAAATTAGGGAAAAACCACTTTCTAAATGGTTCCCATCTTGGTAAATAAAATTCTTTTTTAACTTTTTGCCTGGCTAAAGATCCAGGGCTAAAATCTATTTTAGTTTTATTCATAATGAAAAATTCATTTCAGATTCAGTTATTTCCGCATCTTTAGTGTTATAAACACCTTTAATAATATTCTCTTTGTTTTTAAATAATTTTTCTACATGATGATTATCCTCATCACGTTCACTTACTTGTGAAGCGGAAACTCTGTAGGGAATATTATCCCTTTCTTCTATTAGAGGAGAAATAAAAGAATGGTCAGAACAAGATCTAGCTAGATCTTGGGATATTACCCAATCTTGATGAAATATTATCCATCTGTATATAAACAATTCCTTCAGGAGTTTGTTCGATATGATCAATATTATGTTCGGTTTTAGATTGTATAGGACCAGATCTCTCAAGTTTCTATTCCTGAGGCATAGGGATTTCATCCCATTTAATGATTCTTCGAGTAGAAATTTTTGATCTATTAAAGTTAGTTTCAATAAAAACAGTTTCATTAATCTGTTTATCCATCAATTTACAATTAGGATTTAATGTAAATAATGGTTTATAATAAATTCTATAATATATACAAATTAATTCTGATCCAGAAGCATAGTTATATCCATGTGTTTTAACATTTAATGTTAATGCATCAAGTATATTAATATCACTTAAGGATAATGATAGATTAGGATAAACATTAAAGTAAACAGGTCCATGTGCCAAACTTGATTGATGACACCTATTAGTGATTGTTTCCAGTTTAAATTTCTAGCATCTCTTAGACATGCAATAAAACTTTCTGGTAGACCTTCTAATGTTAAAGGCTTGAATGCAATTTGAACTAATCCAATATGCATAAATTTATATAATTCTTTATAACGATTTATATCATGATGATGTAATAATTTTATTTCAGTTTCTTTATTATCTAATGAGACTGATTCCTCAGTAGTTTTAACTACTTGTTTTAAACCCAATTTCTCAAAAGTTCCTAACTGATATACAGTTTTTAATTCAATTTTAGGAACTGTCCACTTATTAAGTTCTTCTAAATTATCAGGAATATCCATTTCTTGTTTATGACTATTTTTAATTTTTCGCTTATCTTTTCTTAAAATATTCATTTCATTTAAATAAATTGATGTTAAACTATGAATCACACATATCATATACCCATATGGCTCTCATACCAAATTGGTCCGGTTATAGTGTCCATGTAAGAATCCAGATTAGAAGGTCCTTGATTTTACAGGGTATCCAAATCCGTCAACACAATTAAATAAAGATGAAACCGGGATCAACGCCTTAAGACACCTTTCAACGGCTTTGAACAGGCTAACCCTCATCTTTTTATTAATTGTGGCCAGTTCTAGATCTCCTAACCCAAACCTTTACATTAAGCTATGAAACCAGACAAATTAGGATCTTCACAATATAGTTATTATGATACATGTAATTTCATAGCTTAACATCAATGGATTTAGCCTACCATTAGGTTAAATCTAATAAAACAATATTAAAGAAAATTGAATAGGAAAACTTACAAGAATTGATGTTCTTGAAAACTTCAAGCTTTTATTTATTCTTGAGAATATACTACAAGAAGTAAAATTTTTACAATGGAGAAAGTGGAGATGGAGAGAGTTTTTTTCCTCCCCCTCTTGGATATTTTTCATCCTATTTATAGCCATCAGAGGGCTGGACTTATCAAACTTATCTATTCTAGTTTTCTTCGGATTTTAAGTCCGAATAATACTATAGCTATTACATTATTAAAGTGTACCCTTATCAGAGTAGTCTTTTCAGAAATTTGTCGTATTATACAATTGATTTCTGAAAAATTTCTTCCCTTGCTTGTTGTTCTATTTCTCTGGCCATTTGGTCAATATCTTCTTCTGATATTTCTTCCATATTAGGATCTTGAGATTCTCCTGCTAAATATTCTTCATTTGATGAACCCGTCATTGACACATCTGATTTATTATCTTCTACCAGATTCTTCACCAAGTCCTTCTTTAATTCTTCCATATATGATCTTACTAATTCTTCTTTGGTTATAACCTCTTTCTGAAATTTTAGTTTCGTTGCAATATTCTGAAAAGGACTAATTTCCTTTATTTCCCCTTTTTCCTTCATGGTCTGGTATTTATCATTTTTCATGTGGATTTCATCCAAAATATTTTGTCCATGAATTTGATTCGTTTCTAGATTAATCTTAATCAATCTGTCCCAAAACCTGCTATGAGTAAGTCTTTTGAGACAAGGTAAGTTTTGTGGAGTATAACTCACTTCTGGGGTCCATTTCCAAACCCATGGAATTGAAAATTCAATAAAGAATATCATTGAAGCTATTTCTTCTGTATATTGATTTGAAGCGATATAATCTGCTATTTTTGGTGAAATATTCACCCATTCACCATATAATGGTTTAAATCTGTCCGGAAGTATTTTCCCAGAGGTGCCATAAATATTCCACCATTGCATGAACCAATTTGGTATGGGATTGTTATAAACATCCCCACAAATCTTTATAAGCCATGTATGTTTCCTGTTAGGATTTTCATACAAAAAGGCTTTATGAAAGGCATCAATATAATCCCAATAATTATATTTAAAAGATATTTTAGATTCGGAAATTATAAATTCCTTTTCTTTAAGAGGAGATAATCCCCATTCTTCAACAGATATAATCCGTTTAATTATAATTTTACTAAAATTATAAATATTAGTCACCTTGGTATTAGGATAAAAATGTGCGATATCACATGAGTTTACTTTAAGTATACTCTCATAATATGGTCTTTGTTTATATGATGTAGCAGCATATAATGTTGTATCTAAATACCTGTTCATCAGTATCCATGGATCATTTTTCCATTGAAGATCTTTATTTTCTAAAAGAAATATAATTTCTTTGTGAGTGTTTGTATGATATGAGGCCATATTATCTTCTTCTGATATAATTTGGGAATATGATCCTGATGAGGAGGTTTCACCTTCCTGTTGCTTTTTATCCGAAATAAATTTTTTGAATTCCTCATATAATGAGGCATCTTTATTAGTAATGTTTTTAGCTATTAGCTTCTTATTTCCCATTTGGACAAGGATATTATTCCTTCCTTGGCTATAAGAGGTATTACCTCTTCCACCTCTTCCTCTGAAATGACTATCTCTTCCCCGAGGTATCATTCTATAAAAATTCACGAGTTAGGAAATCAGGAAGACTATTTTCTTCTCCTTTTTTATAGATTATTTCAAAATCAAATGGGGCTAAATGAGCTTGCCATCTTGCAAATATTTGTTTAGAAACATTATGCTTAAAATCCTTATTAAACATAAATTTTGTTGCCTTACAATCAGTTTTTACTATAAACTTTTGATTATATAAATCATCTTGAAATTTTATAATACATTTTACTATTGCAAGAATTTTTTTAGCAATTGTTGCATAATTTTTCTGACTATCAGTCCATTTTCTAGAGTGATATCTAATTAATCTTTCTTGGTTATCATCAGGACAAATTTGCTTTAAAATTCCTCCATATCCCATATCTGAGGCATCTGTTTCAATAATTTTCTCCCAATTAGGATTGGCTAATATTAAACAGGGCAATGTTTTTATTTTTTCTTTTATTTTCTGAACTGTTTTAGTATGTTTTTTTGCCCAAGGCTTAGGATTCATTTTTAATCTTTCATATAAAATAGCTTTATCATAAACTAAATTTTTATAGTATGGTAAAATATAATTTAAACTTCCCAAAAATCTTTGTAACTGAGTTTTTTCTAATATTTCATCTGGAAATTTTGACGCAAAATGTATGCTTCTATTAATAGGAATTATTTTTCATTTTTCAATATTATGACCTAAAAATCTTATATTAGTCTGGAATAAAATCATTTTTGGTTTGGAGAGTACTAAACCATTTTGTATTACTAACTTTTTAAATATTTCTAAATGTTCAAAATGTTGTTGAATATTTTTGGAAAATACTAAGATATCATCTATTTAGACTATTATAAATGCACTATAAGGAATAAAAATATCATTCATTATTTTCTGAAATTCTGAGGATGCATTTTTTAACCCAAAAGACATCGCTTTCCATTCAAAATGTCCTATTGGAACATTAAAAGCTGTTTTATATTGTTCACATTCAGCAATTTGAATTTGTCAATATCCTGATTTTAAATCAAATTTAGAAAACATTATCGCCTCATATAATCTATCTAATAAGTCTTTTTTATTAGGAATTGGATGTCTAATATATTTTAATACTTTATTTAAAGGTTTATAATTTATTACCAATCTTGGTACTCCTCTTTCTAGTTCACTGTGTTTATTAACATAAAAACATGTACATGACCAAGGAGAATTTGACTCTTTAATTAATTCTTTTCTTAATAAGGAAGTTATTTCTTCCTTACATAATTCTAGATATTGTGAATTCATTTGACAAGGTCTTGCCTTTGTTGGTATATTTCTTTCATCAAAATTATATATATCCAAAAAGCATTTGGATGATCATTACAAATTTCTATCGAAATATTATTTTGGATTTTCTTTATTTTATCTTGTAATTTAGAATTTTGTAAAGTTTCTTCAATATTAAAAGAATTTATTTCAAAATTAAGAAAATTAATTTGATTATGTTTTATAAGAATAAAATCTTTTATTTCATTAACAAATCTAGTATTTGGTTCGGTTATAAACTGAAAAGATACAGGAGTTTTCTCATATGTTCCTATGATTGAATCTCTACCAATATGAGTAATAGGAAAAAACTTTTTTATAAAAGGAGTTCCAAATATTACTTGGTTAGTTATATTTTTTGCTAATAAAAAACTTTCAGGAATGCAAACTTTGTTATTAAAACATATGCTCGTGGTAATTTAAAATTAATCTGTAATTTTTGACCACCCGCATGTCTTAAGCTATGAGTAATTTTCTCAAAATATTTAGTAGGAATTATTCCTTCTTGTATAACACTAATATCTGCTCCTGTGTCTATTAATGCAGTTAATTCCATTATTTCATCATGATTTATTAATAATGTTATTTTAATATAAAACTTAAAAGATGTTATCATATCCAAAACAGAGAGAAAAGTTTCTTCCCCAGTAGGTTGAACTATATTTGGTTTTATTAGAGTAGTTTCCCTATTTATTTCTAAGTTAGAAATTCTAATATCTAGAGTTTTATTAAATTGTTTTAGCAATTTAATTTCATTTTTAAGATTATTAATTTCTTCATATAAATCATTTGTTGTACTAGGTGATTTTTGTGAATTATTATTATTTTATTTCATCATTTTATAAACTTCTGACATTGTATAAGGATTATTATTTACTATTAATTCTAATTCCGCTTTATCATTACTAGAAGATGGAATATCATCTATTTGTTCAATTATTTTTTACCTTAATTCTTGGTCTTTTATTGATTTCAAGAATTCTAAAATGTTATTATTACTTAAAACATTTATATCTGATTCTCTAAATTGAGATATGATCTTATAATAATCATTTTCATTATTATCTTTATCCGAACTAAATTCCTTTTTGCAAGGAATACAACATGAATTATTATCAGAATCATCAGACTCATCATAAGTATTATTTATGTGATCTATTTCCGAGTCTGAACTAATACATTCAGAATCTTCCGATTCTAAAAATAATTTTTCTAAAGAGTCTTTTATCTCTTGACTAATATCTAAACTACTAATTTTCTTCTTAATTTTACACTTATTAGCATAATGTCCTATTTGCTTACATTTATAACACACAATATTTTTCTTATTTTTTCTTTTTTCTAGTCTATCAGTTTTTCTTTGTAATTTTTTATTTAATTTTTCTTGAGAATATTTTCTCTTTTTCTTTTTAAAATATTTAGCATCTTTTCTATAGCTTCTTATTAATTTTCTTTCTGATGGAAATTGACTACAAAATTGACTACAAAATTGACCTAGTTGTCTTCTTTCGGTTAGTCTTTGTCTTTTAATTTCTTGATTTAATTTTATTTCATTGCATAAGGCTATACCCTCTTGTACACAAGTGCCTATTAAATTCCCATAGGTATAATTTTCATAGGGAATGGCCATCCTATCTTTCCTAAGAGCTTTCTTTACTCTTTCTGCAAATAAATTAGGTAGTCCATCTATGAATTTTGACTTCCAATGGGTACTATTACTTTCTGGCAATTCCATTACTCTATTAAGAAAAGCATCTTTATACCATCTAAAATCAGATAGTGTCTTACATCTTAAATTTTGTAATAAAGTGCGAATATTTTCACTATTATCAGATATTCTTCCTGTAAAATGTTCTAATATGGTAACTATAAATGTATAAACTAAATTTTCAGTTATTTGATTTCCTTCTTATTTTATGTTTTTAAAAATTTCTTCTTTATTTTGTGGATATAAATAAATATCCCACCAACCTTTTAATTGTACAGTAAATCCTGCAACTATCATTTGCTATATTACTATCAGTATTACCAATAGTTTTACTTATAGTACTATACATCAACATTCTATGTGCCAAATTATAAATTTGTTTTTCTATATAACCATCTAAATTCCATTCATAAATGCATTTTCCATTATAACTATTATTACCTATATATTCCTGTTCTTCATGTAAAATATCTACAGGAGATGGTCTATTATAATAATCTATTTTTTGAGTTGGTCTATCTGCAAATTTATTTAATTTATTAATTTCATCATTTATAACTGATTTATAATCCTTATTTTCTAATTTTTCGAAAAATTCATTTTCTAGTGTATTAATTTTTAACTGTTTAAATTTATTGTCTATTAACATTTCTAGATCTGACATTGTCTTCAATTTATAATTTTTTATTTCAGGTGGAGGTTGAAGTGTTGGTTGCTATGAGTTCTATTTTTCCTGAGGCATTTATATCAGATTTTTCTGGTTTTTGTATTAATATATCAATTATCTTATGGAGAGATAAAATCTGTTCTCCTAGAACATTTAAATAAATATTTGTATAATTTTTTTGTTCTATTATTTTATTTATTTGTTTTACAGTAATGGTTAATGTATCATCTTCAAATAATTTTGAGAATGCTGTAAAGTTTACTATATTATTTTCGTTTCCATATAAAATGATTGTTGAGGGGGAAATATTCCTTTTATTATACTACCATTCAAAAGCTTATAATCCCTTTCTAACACAGAAATATAAGGTTTAATATAATTGGACATAAACCACATAACAAAAGGAAATAAAATATTATGATATGAAAAAAATCTATAAAATTCATCAGAAATATGATTTCTGAATTCATCATTGAAATTAGGGAAAAACCACTTTCTAAATGGTTCCCATCTTGGTAAATAAAATTCTTTTTTAACTTTTTGCCTGGCCAAAGATCCAGGACTAAAATCTATTTTAGTTTTATTCATAATGAAAAATTCATTTCAGATTCGGTTATTTCCGCATCTTTAGTGTTATGAACACCTTTAACAATATTCTCTTTATTTTTAAATAATTTTTCTACATGATGATTATCGTCATCACGTTCACTTACTTGTGAAGTGGAAATTCTGTAGGGAATATTATCCCTTTCTTCTATTAGAGGAGAAATAAAAGAATGATCAGTACAAGATCTAGTTACTAGATCTTGGGATATTACCCAATCTTGATGAAATATTATCCATCTATACATAAACAATTCCTTCAGGAGTTTGTTCAATATGATCAATATTATGTTCGGTTTTAGATTGTATAAGACCAGATCTCTCAAGTTTCCATTGCTGAGGCATAGGGATTTCATCCCATTTAATGATTCTTCGAGTAGAAACTTTTTATCTATTAAAGTTAGTTTCAATAAAAACAGTTTCATTAATCTGTTTATCCATCAATTTACAATTAGGATTTAATGTAAATAATGGTTTATAATAAATTCTATAACATATACAAATTAATTCTGATCCAGAAGCATAGTTATATCCATGTGTTTTAACATTTAATGTTAATGCATCAAGTATATTAATATCACTTAAGGATAATGATAGATTAGGATAAACATTAAAGTAAACAGGTCTATGTGCCAAACTTGATTGATGACACCTATTAGTATTGTTTCCAGTTTAAATTTCTAGCATCTCTTAGATATGCAATAAAACTTTCTGGTAGACCTTCTAATGTTAAAGGCTTGAATGCAATTTGAACTAATCCAATATTCGTAAATTTATATAATTCTTTATAACGATTTATATCATGATGATGTAATAATTTTATTTCAGTTTCTTCATTATCTAATGAGACTGATTCCTCAGTAGTTTTAACTACTTGTTTTAAACCCAATTTCTCAAAAGTTCCTAACTGATATGCAGTTTTTAATTCAATTTTAGGAATTATCCACTTATTAAGTTCTTCTAAATTATCGGGAATATCCATTTCTTGTTTATGACTATTTTTAATTTTTCGCTTATCTTTTCTTAACATATTCATTTCATTTAAATAAATTGATGTTAAACTATGAATCACACATATCATATACCCATATGGCTCTGATATACACTAGAGAGAGAAAGAGAGAGAGAGAGAGAGAGAGAGAGAGATAAAAAAAATATACATATATAATTTTTTTTTTAAATGATGAGTTGTTTCATATCATATAAGTATTTTTATTTTTTCAATACCTCATCTTTCTTTATCTCTTTGTTTTATTTATTTCTTTTTATTTAGTATAACTGTATAAAAGGTATTTTATTTTTAAGAAAACTTTTCTTATATTTTAGAAGCTTTGAAAGTGTTCAAATGCTTAATAAAACTCATATTTTGAAGCTTATGGGATATCAAATAATTCAAATCTAATCAAATTTTGACTAACTATTACTCAACAATAAGTAATGAAAATTAGGAATTTGTGTCGTCGTTCCCTCTTCAGCAACAATATCTTCTGTTGTTTCTGTGGCAGCAACGAGGGCTATCCCTATGTCCTAAAGGAGCAGCAAATGCCAGCAACTGCCCTCCACCCGCCTAGTTCCTTGGCTCTTAACTTTGTAGCAGTGCTTCAAGTTGTTACTGCACATGTTACAAATACTTCTATGTCAACCATAACATTTTCGCACCACCAACACAAGGATGCGCAACACCTTCCCCGTTATTTACCACATATAGTTTCTATAAATGCAATTACAATCACGTAATACTCCCCTTTGATGGTTAAAAATAAGGTGGATGTTGAGTTTTCAAAATGACTATCAATCTACCACCTTACCTTCTTCATCTACCAATAAGGACAATAGGGAAATTATGGAGCTCATCTGTAACATGCCTGACAAGGCCACCTTTTTTGCACACAAGAAATCAATAGCTTCTTTTCCAAAAAAACTCCCAATTATCCAAGCTTCCAAAGATCGGCATTCTTTATATAACAGTTTCAAGGAATATAGTCATACTATATCAACTAAACTTCCATCCCCAAGTGTTACAACAAGGGGTGATACGGATGAAACGTCTACTATATTGAAATCTCCGAAAATAATCCCAATTAAATAATAACATACGCCTGTCATTCCCATCTCGTATCACTAGGACCTCAGTGACTTTGCCTCTCAAGATGATTTCATACATGTCAAAACACAGAAAAAGAAAAAGAAACAGTTGCAAATAGAGCACACCATTTTAACTAGAAGATCAACAAAGGATCGAGCTAAATAGTTTCTTGGGTTTTATTTTAGTTTCTTACCCAGTTGCTTACTCATTTTCTTGTTTGTTTGCTAAGGCCTTTGGCCACTCTCCCCCATGTCTTTCTTCTCTTTCATGGAATAAAATTTGGAAGCTAGGCTATCTTTAAAAAAAGTAATAAAAATCATTTACAATGATTTGTATTAAATCTTTAGCAATTTAAACACTTTTAAATATATACAAATAAATTGTCAAATATAATAAATTCATCTTTTATCTTAGAGATAATTATAAAAATATCCTTAAGTATATTCCAACTACAAAACAACCATTATGTTTTCACTAAACTAGAAAATAAACCATCATGTCAAGAACTGTTAGTTTGTACAAAAGAAAATAAGAGAAATGATTTAGTTCTCTTATGATGATAATATAAAAAATAAACAATTAAATAATTTTTATCATCTATTAATAAACAAAACCCTAATTTCTAGCCCCCAACCGCTACCAACTAATCTCTTCTTTTCCTATCTTTCTTTTCTCCTCTACTTAGCCGTAGAAGCCATGGTTGAAGAACAAAATTTGTAAAGGTGTGGACATGAAAGAATTCAATGATTTCTTCAATCTCTATATTTCACCAGAAATAAGGAAACAAAGGAGATCCTAATTATCTTTGCTTCCTCAAGTTTCAGCAACAAAGGACTTCTTGCTAACTATCATCTTTTTTTTTCTATTTTGAAATAAACTATGTTACGAATATCTTGTGACCAAAAGCTGTATTTATTATTACAATTTCCTATTTACTATTACAAACCAGCTGAAAATAGAATAAAAAATAGATCTAATCTATTACAGAAAAATCGGAAGGCAAAGAGTGAGCATCGCAAAAATCGGTCCACCAAATTGGAAGAGCTTGGCGAAAATCAGTCGATCGATTTTCGCTAAGATAAAAGTTGCTCGGAAACCGAATGAACAAATCGGATCACCAAGGAAAAACCGGATGACTGGTCTTAGTTATAAAATGGGGGTTCTTCAAGAAGCAAACGACCAAAACGATTTATCACTCAAGAATCGGTCATTAGTTTGTAAGATGAATAGGGAGTCCCTCAGAACTTTGGACGAGCCACTCATACACAAGAAGATCTAAACTCTTAGTCTCGGTTCTCTCCTTCTCAAGCAACCAAGCACGTAGTCAGACTAGGTCTACTAGCGGCAGTAAGAAGCATAAAGGCACAAGAGAACTCATAGAGAACATCAGCAACAAGAAGAAGCTGCAGAGAAAGAAAAAGAGAGAAAAAGAGAGGCTGCTCCAAAATTAGGGCAGCAAGTGGGAGAAAGAGAGTATTTATAGAGGCTTCCCAAGTCATCTGGGGCGGGTCGGGTTGAACCGACCTGCCCAGCATCTTGGGCCAAGAAAAATAAACCCAATCCACTTAAGTGTGAGGCCCAGTCCATATCATCATAGGGTAAAAATGGGCTGAAAGAGAAAGATAAAAATGTGTGAAAATTGGGCCAAAATGGCCTACAAACTCCACCTTGAACACATTTTTAGTTAATTTCCCTGCCAAAACAGACTCAAATGAGTCAACCTTCATTAATATGAAGGAGATCCCTTCACAAAGAAAACTTGTCAGATGTCACAACCTTAGTACCAAAATCAGCAGGATTATCTTTAGTACTAATTTTAGCCACATGAACTAAACTATTCGTAACATTTTCTCTAATGAAATGATACTTCACGTCTATGTGTTTAGTTCTTTCATGATAGATAGGATTTTTACACTAATGAAGACAACTTTGACTATCAGTAAAGATGATTGCTTTGGAATGCAAAAGATGCAATTCAGATAAAAGTCCTTGAAGCCAAATACCTTCCTTGATTGCCTCCGTGGAAGCAATATACTCAGCCTCCATAGTCGAAAGACCAACTATGGGCTGTAACTGTAATTTCCATGAAATACAATTATCAGCAAAAGTAAAGAAATAAGAAGTAGTAGACTTTCTAAAATCTTTATTGCTAGCAAAATCAAAATCCACATAACCAACCAAATCAAACTTTTCAGTCCAGTTGTGATAATGTAAGTCTCTATTAATCGTCCTATTATTATATCTCAACAACTATTTAAGGGCAACCCAATGATCCCTCCCCGGGTTAGACATAAAACAGCTCAAAAGGCTTATGGAATAAGCAATGTCAGGACGTGTGGAAATCATGGAATACATGACTGATCCTATAGCCATTCTTTAAGGGATGTTGACCAAATCTTTCTTCTCGTTTTCAGTTTTAGGACAAGTTTTTGAAGAAAGCTAAAAATAACTTGCAAAGGGGTACAAACAGGTTTACACAAATGCATAGAAAATTTCAAAACAATTTTCTTCAAGAATGATTTCTCGGATATAAAACAAAGAGTGGTCAGCTCTATCTCCATCAATATTCATGCCGAGGATTCTAGATGCAGATTCTAAATCCTTCATCTCAAACTCTGATTTCAACAAAGATTTCAGATTTAAAATCTTATCTTTATGTTTGCAAACAATCAGCATATCATCAACGTAAAGCAGCAAATAAATGGCATTATCAACATCATCACCACAAAAATACAAGCAACTATCATAATTGCTCTTAACAAAACCATCTTTATGCATAAAAGAAACATACCTTTTATACCACTGTCTAGGTGATTGCTTAAGCCCATACAAGGGCTTCTCCAAAAGCCAAGCCATATTCTCCTTACCTTTCACCTCAAAACCAGGTGGTTGGTGCATCTAAATGGTTTCATCAAGTTCACTATGCAAATATGTAGTTTTTACATCTAACTTTTCAAGCTCAAGATCAAAGAAGGCAACAATAGCAAGTATAATCCTAATCGTTTTGTACTTAATAACGGGAGAAAAGATTTCGTTAAAATCAATACCTTCAACTTGAGAAAAATCTTTTGCAACCAATCTAGCCTTGAACCATAGAGTTTCATTATCAGATTTAGGTTCTTCGATTTTGAAATTCATTTATAGTCAATTAACTTTTGTTTAGGTGGTCTAGGAACAAGCACCCAAGTTTCATTCTTATGCAAGGAAGACATCTCTTCTTTCCTACATGCATCCACAAAGAGCGATTAGGACTCTTTAAGATATTAGAAAAACACATAGGTTCTTTTTCTTCCACAAAAGATGCAGCAACAAAAGCAAAAGATACAATGTATGAATAACCATACCGAACATGTTCCCTAGACACTCTCCTAGCCTTATCCCTAGTCAATTGGTAGTCTCTAAGGGCTTGTGCTCGTGCCTCAGGATGATCCTCATCATCATCAGAATTTTCTGATTCGGGCACTTCAGTTTCAGGTACACTACTCGAGTTATCCGACTCTTCATCGATTTCGGGTTCTAGTGTGTGCTCTTGTGAGGGTCCGGAGGTGTCCTCCACCTTCATAGGAATGTTCCCAGTTGTGGAGATTTTGGTAGAACTCACGGGATCGGTTTCAGCTTTAAGACAAGGCATGTCAGGCTCATTAAAGACCACGTCTCTACTCACGATTACCTTCACACCCGGCTCACCTTTGAGCCCAACTTTGTAACCCTTCACCCTACTTGGATAATCTTTAAACACTCCCTTCTTAGACCTAGGATCTAGCTTTCCTTCATTTTGATGTGTAAATGCAGCACACCGAAACACTCTTAGGTTAGACAGGTTTGGTGGTTGACGGACCACAACTCAATGGGTGTTTTGAAGTCAATGGCAGTGGAAGAAGACCTATTTATTAGGTATGCTGCTGTACTTACAACTTCTCCCCAAAAGGGCTTAGGAAGACCGGATGATACCATGAGGCACCTAACTTTGTCCATTATGGTTCTATTCATCCTCTCAGCAACAATGTTTTACTGAGGGTTATACCTAACGGTTTTATGATGCACAATACTATGCAAAGCACACAAGTCATTGAACTTTTTATTGCAAAATTCCAAAACTGTTATATGTTCTTATAACCTTTAGTTTATTTCCGATTTGATTTTTGGCAAAATGTTTCAATTCATTAAACTTTGTAAAAGTTTGGTTTTTAGTTTTCAAAAGAAAAACGCAAACATGCTGAGAAAAATCATCCACAACAGAAAGGAAGTATACAGTGCCACCATAAGTGGGTATCTTTTCAGGACCCCATAAATTACAATGCACATAATCAAGAATAGCAGTGGACTTATGTGTGCCAGTGGAAAAACTGAGTTTGTGCTATTTGCCAAGAACACAATGATCACAAAAATCTAAAGAATCAATTTTGTCACCATTCAAAATATTTTGTTTGTGTAAATAATGCTAACCTTTTTCACTAATGTAGCAAATCCTCTGATACCACAACATGGACTTTTCAGAAACAGTTTTTGAAAACAATGCACATGATTCACAAACGGTTTTTCCAAGCAAAGTATACAAGCCATTTTTCTTAAAACCTTAAAGTATAACTAGAGATCCTTTGCAAACACGTAAAATCCCATTTTCAGATTTATAAGAATAAACATTTGTATCAAAAACACCAAAGGAGATTAAGTTCCGCTTAAGATCAGGCACATATCTCACCTCTATCAATTTCTAGTCACACTCTCATGTATTTTATAAAAGCATTTCCAATTCCCTTGATATCACAAACCTCATTGTTTTCCATAAAAACTTTTCCATGATCAAGGGTTGCTAAAATTAGAAAACCAATGCTTGTTTGGAGTCATATGAAAAGTGCAACCAGGATCAAGAATCCATTGATCAGAAACATTAGAGGACGAAGAGGAAGGGGACACACATAAAACCTTAGAATACATAAAATTACCATCTGGTTCAAAATCGTGGGTTTTGTCGATTTTATCACTCCCATTACCTCGTTACGTTATTTCTCATCTTTGATCTGTGTAAAAACTTATTTTTCATATGACCGTCTTTGTCATAGTAAAAAATTTCACTTTGTTCTTATATCGAGATTTAGACCTCCTTTTACTTTTAGATCGGTGACTAAAAAGATTCTCTCCTGTCAACCCTCCCTTTACTTTTAAAGGTTCTCTCTTTTTTATTTGTTTTCTTTTCAGAAATCCAAATCCTTTGATTTCAAAGCGTTTTTCACATCAGAAAAAGTCAAGTCATCTCTGCCATACATGATAGCAAATTTCACATCATTAAAAGACTCAGGTAAAGAGTTCAACAAAATCATATCAATGTTTTCGTCAAAAATCTTTTCACCAACATTTTGGAGTTTTAAAACGATTTTGTTCAAATCATCAATGTTTTTAGAAAAAGATTTTGACCCGCTCATTTTAAAACAGAAAAGTTGTTCCTTCAAATAAATTTTGTATGACATAGACTTTTCCAAATAAAGTTTTTCAAGTTTTGTCCAAATTTCAAAAGCATTGTTTTTTTTCATCTATTTCTCTCAAAACGTTATCATTCAATGCAATGTAAGACAGCTATGTGCATCACTAAGTTTTTCAACAAGTATTTCACCCTTTCAAGATTCCGGATATTTGTCAGGGCTACAAATAGCGAGTGCAATTTTGTTTTGGACTAGAACAGCTTTTATTTTTCTACGCCATATTACAAAATCAGATTTGCCATCAAACTTATCTGTTTCAATTTTTCGAGTGGACATGATGTACATCGACAAATAAGAGTAATCAGCATCGCAAAAATAAAAGACAAAAAGTTTGTCACGCAAAAACAGCACCGATATTTTCTCAAAAACAATATAGCTAAAAAAAACAAGTGATATGCTGATAGAGAAAATAAAATATCACAACAGATAGCACCAACTGAGCAATAGCCACAAAACAGATAACCAACAGAGAAATAAATAAACACAGGCTGAGCAACAGCCACAAAACAGCTAACCAACAGAGAAATAAATAAACACAGGCTGAGCAATAGCCTAACAAATCTTAATGGTCACAAATGATAAAAAAAAAATATTTTGCAATCAACAAGAAAAAAAACACCAAGACATAGATACTTGAAGTCTCAATAGGACTCAAGTCAGGCTTGGGTTTTGGTTTTTCAAGGAAAGCAAAAAATCACAAAAATATTTTAGATCCGTAACCAGAGATACTAACAGTAATAATAGATCTGAACAAAAACTTTAAAAACAAAACAAAACGAGTAGGAAATAGTAGAGACTTACTTGAGTCACTTTCACAGAGTTCAACAGCTCTTGCAAAAGTGAAATGAAATTGAGTGGTTTCAGATCTGGAAAGAGCACGCCGACCACCGTCTCCAGAGCAACAACACTGCAAGTTGCCACTTTCACGGGTATGAAATCATAAGAGTCACTAGAAAGATTGAATCTTTCTAGCTCTGATACCACTGTTACAAAGATCTAGTGACCAAAAATCATATTTACTACTACAATCTCCTATTTACTATTACAAACCAGCTGAAAATATAATAAAAAAGAGATCTAATCTATTACAGAAAATTCAGATGGCGAAGAGTGAGTACCGCAAAAATTGGACCACAAAATCGGATGAGCTTGGCGAAAATCGTGACCGATTTTCGGCAAGATAAAGGTTCCTCAGAAACCGAACGAACAAATCGAATGACCAAGGCAAAACTGGACGACCGGTTTTAGTTATAAAATGTGGTTCTCCAACAAAGTAGACGACCAAAACGGTTTATCACTCAGGAATCGGTCGTTCGGTTTCTAAGATAAACAGGGAGTCCCTCGGAACTTTGGACGAGCCACTCACACACAAGATCTAAACTCTCACTCTCAGTTCTCTCCTTCTCAAGCAACCAAGCATGCAGTCAGACAAGGTCTACTAGAGGCGGTAACAAGCACAAAGGCACAAGAGAAGTCACAGAGAACAACAACAACAGGAAGAAGCTGCAGAGAAAGAAGAAGAGAGAAAAAGAGAGGCTGCTCCAAAATTAGGGTAGCAAGTGGGAGAAAGAAAGTATTTATAGAGACTTCCCAAGTCACCTGGGGTGGTTTGGTTCAACCTGATCCGCCCGGCATCTTGGGCAAAGAAAAATAAACCCAATCCACTTAAGTGTGAGGCCCAACTCATATCATCATAGGGAAAAATTGGTTGAAAGAGAAAAATAAAAATGTGTGAAAATTGGACAAAAATGGCCTACAAACTAACTATCATCTGATCTTCTTTGTCAAAGCCCATTATTGATATCTATTCAACTTATTAAGAAATAATGACCGATGGATCAAGAATTGGGAAATATATTCTTTTAGACAAAAATGATGACGCCTTTTTCTATGTTCAGGGCAGTGGTTAAGATGGCTCAGATGGAGGAACTAGACTCCTGTTAATCTACTACCAGAGCTATACCCATCGGAAGAAAATGAACATGAACTGATCTTTGATTAGTTTTTCAATTTAATTTTAATGGAAAATCAATCTCTCATCTCTCTTTTTCTGATCATGTCCCTTTCAAAAATTAGAGAATTAGAGTTTTAAGCTTGGATTTTTTTTAAGTTCTAATTTTAAAAATGTTAATTTGTTAGAAATTAAGTGAAACCTATAATTTCTTCGGATTTTGTTATTTAAAACTATGAATTTTGTTTTCTTTTCATGATAATTGATATAGTGATTTAAGTTACACTAAAAATGAAACTTGTAGGAAGTTAAGAAGATTAGTTAGTTTTATATATAAAAAAATAAATAATTTGCATAAAAGAAGTGCAAGGTTTCATGATTGAAAGTATTACAGAAAAGTGGAAAAAAATACATGTCATAAAAGGTTAATTTAGAAATCTAAATTGATTGTTATAAAAATCTGTTATTCAAGTAGCAGTTGATTAAAGGTAAGGATAAAATGTTATATTTCAATAGTTTTGAAGGGTTATCTTGTAGTTTAACTAAAACATGAGGTTGTTTTCTAGTTTGGACAAATTTTGAGGCTATTTATGTAATTATCTGTTTATCTTATTATTAAACAAATTGAAAAACATTTGAATCAAATATTTTTTCTTATAAAACTAAGTGAACATAATATATACTTGCCTTATGTAGTTATTTTATTTTCACACAAATACACACACATATATATACATATATACACATATATATACATATATATATATAAAGAGAGAGAGAGAGAGAGAGAGAGAGAGAGAAAGAAGTATTTTTGAATTAATTGCATCTTTTAATTTTAATAAGTCATTTTTAATTGTTGATCAATTACTTAACTTAATCCTTGAATAATAACATCAAATAGATATTCGAACCTATAATTTTGAATTACGAAAAGGAATTAGGCATCCATTAATTTATGAATAATGTCAAGAGTTCTTATCTTTAGAAAAGATGTAGGAAAAGGGAACGAAAACAAGGATTTTTTTTAATTTTTCTATTTCATTTTGTTCCTATTCTCCTTTCTCATATAAAGAGGTTTTAATCAAAATAAAAGATTACTTTATTCTTGATAATTATTTACTTAATCGGTGTATGAGAGCATACTATGGGCCAGAAACATGGGTAGTACATTTGATCATTTCTACCAACTTAAAGTTCCAATTTGAATTTCGTGTTTATATACATAAATATCTTCCTGAATAATTTATACAATATCCATTACGATTCCTTTGTGTATTTTGGTCTTTCTAACCATTCACTGAATTTTGTTCAACTTCTCGTTTAAATTCGGTTCAAGTGATGATAACTAACCGATCTTGGGGTAAACGGTCTCTACTACTTATATTTCTTTTTAATTAATTCTTGTAAATAGGAAATGAGACTTAATCTTTTTACTGCAAACTTATAAACTGTTTTCTTTCACTCAAATAACTGCCCACTTTTAGTTCATCAACAAAACTGAAGACTAAATATATATATATATATGGACCGACCCCTATTCTTAAAAATGAGAAAGAAAAGGACTAGGAAAAATCTTGTATTTTACTAAATCTCACGTAGAGATATTGACAATACACAATTTATTGAGGACCAACCCCTAAACCAAGTTTTTTTCTTTTTTTAGTCCATTTTTCTAAAATTAACACTAAAGTGGTCCAACTTTTTTGTTCTCCTAAAGGGGCCATAACGCACAGCCGTTGTGCGTTATCTTTTTTGATAACGCACAACTATTGTGTGTTATAAGTAATCAGCAGCTTAAGCCTCATTATAATCTTGTTTAGTGACGTGGCGAGTTTTTTGAGTGATGTGGTGTTGCATTGGCAATAACGCATACCGATTGTGCGTTATCTTTTTTAATAATGCACGGTCATTGTGCGTTATCAGTCTGATAACGCACAATGATTGTGCGTTATCATGTTATAAAAATCTTACCCTACCGCCCTCCTCTCTTTCTTTCTTTCTTCTCTTTCTTTCTTTCTTCCCCAAAATTTTCTTCTTCTCTTCTCTTCTTTCTTTCCACTGTTGCTTCCCGCCGCTGTGCTGTCACCTTCCGCCACTGATTTCATTTTTTGCCGCTGCTTCGCCTCCTTATTCTCTTTCTCCTTTTGTTTTCTTCCTATTCTTCTCTTCCTCTTCTACTTTTTTTTTATTTTGAAATTTACAGTCAAAATCTCGAAATATTTTGGTTCCAATTTTTAAATTCAAGTTTGAATTGTTGACACTTTCCTTGGAGTACATAGGTTTTTAGAGTTTTGGAGTAGAGAACAATGGATAAAGCTCAACGGTACGAAGGTTCATTTCAAAATTTCGGTAAGTTTTTATGTGTTTAAATTTTTGGTGTACTTTGTATTAATTTATATTATTGTTTATTTGGGCTTGTTTACTGTTGTTTGTGAATTATTTTTATGAATTTTATTTGGATTATTTGTCAATTTTTGTTAATTTATTTTTGTAAAAGTGGGTTTCGGATTTATGTTTAAACTTGTTGTTATTGATAAATTTGTGCAAATTTAATCATTTTATGTATATAATTGTGTTTTGTATTGCACATGGTAATTTAGTGTTTAGGATGAATTTGGATAATTATGTAATTTTTTTGTACTAAATTTTATGATTATTTGAATTTATTTATTTATTTGGATAATTATTTTCCATCATTCTTATAAGTTTTTTTAGTAGAAAAGATGAGGACTTAGAAATTGAGTTTTTTTTCTTGCTGTTCTAATTAGTAGAACCGAAGCTTGGAATTTTAGGGTTTAGTATGTTATTAATTGTATGCTAGCAATCTGAAGACTTTTATTTAAAAAAAAAGAAAAGAAAAATATGGACTAAACCCTAAAACCCTAATATTGAATTCACCAAATCATAAAACATTAAGCTATAAAATATAGCATTAACAACCCTAAAGCCCTAAAATTCTATTATTAAAATCCTAAACTGTAAATCATAAAAAACCTTAAAAACCCTAAACTTTATATTAAACATTAAACCGTAAATGACTAAACTTTTTAACAATAAACCCTAAACTGTAAATCCTATACTGTAAATCATAAAAACTTTAAAACCCTAAAAACCTTAAACTTGATATGTTAAACATTAAATCGTAAAACTCTAAACTTTTTAGGAGTAAACCCTAAAATCCCAAACAAAGAACATTAGAAATTATGTAAAAAAAAATTTACTTTAAATATTGTATTTGAAGTTCTAAAACCGTGAAGATTTAAACTTTGAAAGTGTTATAATACTTCAGTATAACATTGGAATTCTAAAAACCCTAAATTATGAGAATGCAAACCCTAAAATAATTTTACCATAAATAAAAAACCTTAGAAAGTTTGGAAAATTTTTTACTTTAAATTATAGATATGTACCATAACTCAAACTGTAAATAATGTAAATGGAAGAAGTCCCAGCATACGTGCATTTGGGTCCTACAGTCCCTAATGTTTTGACAAAGTAGCACGAGCATAGGTCTGGGTTGAGTGGGGACCATGAGACGTGTATTACTGATCTTCAGTGTAGACGTTTCAGTCACAATCTATTCCAGTCTTACAGTACACCTCTCCGTAGGTTGGTTGATATTATTGATAGTACTGGTTTTAGGGGACTTTCCAGATGTGGTTAAATTGGTCTCGACCACGCACTTATTACTGTGTTTGTTGAGCGTTGGAGGCTTGAGAATCACACATTTTACATGACTTGTGATGAAGCCACAGTCACTCTTTAGGATGTGCACGTATTGTGGGGTTTACAGATAGAGGGGTTACTTGTTACAGGTCCCAGTTGGAGCATTCATTTAAAGCAGTATTGGATTGATACGATTGAGATACTTATTGGTTTGCGGTTGTCCCTTACATACATCTCTAGATACAAGGTTAAGAAGGAACCTCTAGAGGCCTGGATCTTGAGAGAGTTTACCGGTTCAGAGAGACTGATGATGACCTAATTCTGCGTGCCTGTGGATTTATTTTCTTACTTCTTAGAGGACATATGCTCCCTGATTTCTCGGGCAGCGTTGTTCACATACGCTACCTCAATTTGTTGGAAGATTTTGAGGCCATCAGCACCTAAGTTAGGGTAGTTATGTTTTGGGTTTTTCTATATAGGCATTTGTGCACGGAAACTTTAGGGGGTGCACGACAGATAGGGGGAGCCCTTGTCCTCCTTCAAATTTTGGTTTGGTCACGTATTCCTGTATTGCGGCCTCAGATACTCTAGCATGTTCAGCAAGACCCTCTTGCTCCACTTGGTGAGATGTGGTGCACATCGTTTAACTGCAGCAAGCTGCCCACTCATGTCATTCTTAAGTACAGAGACCAGTTAGATTTTATGCCATCAGATTAGGTTTACCTTTAAAATCTTTTGTATATTTAAATTTGTTAAACAGTTTGTATGGCTATCCTATCATGACCGTGGTTTAGTTGAATCTGACATATGGCCGGCAGAGGTCCCACTCATATGCTATGAGATAGTAGAGTATCACCATCCCGAGCGTGTGATGCGTCAGTTTGCACGTGAGCAGCCCATACCGGCTTCATGTGATACTAGGCTTGATCTCCATAGAATACAATTGAGAGGAAATGATCACACCTATTGGGAGACACATCATGCTAGCCGTTTGGAGGTTTGGTATCAATGAAGACAGCATATTAGGGATGGCACTATGTTGCCTGTTGAGGAATTATCAAACCGTAGAGACGATTACATTAGATGGTATCGGAATATCACGCGAGTCTACATTGGCAATCCAGCAAATCATGATACTCATGCCGTTAGATACCAGCCTGCTGGGGTCGACAAACGGATGATGGTAAAAAAATATTTTCTTTGTATTTTATGCATTTCATTTACCTATGATTGACTCGTAACTATTTAATTTCTTTATTTTTTAAGACTTCTATACTGCAGGAGGTAGATGACATGGCTTCAGGGGTGATACAAGGACCACTTTCATCTCTGTCACAGATCACTAGTTTTGCAAAGAAAGTCCAGACTATGATTCGGAGGTGCATGGTTTCTATTGGCGGTACCTTGGGTTGCACTGCATCTCAGCACGATATTCAGCAGACATTTTTCCAGTGCAGCCATTACTTCGCTGTCCCCGAGACCCCGTACTGGACCGTAGTACTCATAGAGTTAAGAGGGGCGCTTATAGATTGCCTGGTAGCTGGACACGTGGAGGCTGGGCTCCTGTCCCTCCTGACATAGGTAGAGGAGGACATGTAGACTCGGACGTGGAGGAGAAAGGGGTGAGGGATCTAGAGGACATGGACGTGGAGATTTAGGCTCTTCTGATCATGGTGCCCGTTTGATAGCCCAGATCATGGTCAACCATCTTTTAGTTTGGGTTTGACGCCACCTACCCAGTCTCATCTACCTACATCGTACGTGCCTCCCCCTTCCCTTCGGGTTTAGGGTTTTCTTCGTTTCAGTCAGTTCACCCTTCGGGTTTAAGATTCTCTTCATTTCAGGCACCACCTCCTCTGGGCACTGGGAGTTCTTCATTTTAGGCACCTCCTTCTCCGGGTACGGTTGGTTCATCCACACCATATATGCCTATATGAGCATGATAATGAGCGGGCGGATGTGGTGACACTGGCACAACAGCTTGGATTTGGTCATCGTGTTGGGAAGAAGACTATCAGGTGCACGCCATCTAATTGGCCCTAGTATTTTTTTGAGTTTATTGTTTTTAGGGTTTTGCAAAATATATTTAACTTTAGAGTTTTTAATTTTTGTATTTAAGGTTTATTTTCTTTAAATTGTACTACCCTTTTATGTAATGAAATTATTTCTTCTACTTTAGTGTTTCATTTTATGTATTTATGATTTCATTTATTTAGCTTTAAAGCCCTTCATTTTATGTATTCATTGTTTTTTGTTGTAAACTGTACCTTCATTTCTTGAAATTAGGGTTTTCATTCTACTAATTAGGGTTTCATTTCTACATATTAGGGTTTTAGGGTTCTACTAATTAGGGTTTCATTTCTTGAAATTAGGGTTTTCATTTCTTGAAATTAGGGTTTAGGAAGTGACAACTTATAATTAATGACACCCGACATGGCCATGTGGGCGAAAGTGACAACTTATAATTAATGACACCCGAATTGGCCATGTGGGCAGAAGTGACAACTCATAGTTAATGACACCTGACATGGCCATGTGGGCGAAAGTGACAACTCATAATTAATGACACTTGACATGGCCATGTGGGTGGAAGTGACAACTCATAATTAATGACACCTGACATGGCCATGTGGGCTCTTTATCTCGGCAATAATTCAAGACGCATCCTCAAGAAGACCCCTATATATACATCCTAACCCAAATTTCAACCATCACAATTTCAACCCTTCTATTTTCATTCCTTTTCAATTTCTAAATTACTTAAATTCATAACTTCAAAACTTCACATCTAAATACACTTTTAGTCAATTTGACATGGACGCAATGCACCCAGTTAGAGTTTTATTATTTTTGGATTCAGAGATTGCAATAGATGCATATGGTCCCTATTTCACTGGAGTGGTGCAGAAAAGTTGGACATTGCCAATGAACCGAATGATATCACATGTCGAACTAGTAAAAAAAATATTAAAATATCGAGATATGGATGTAACGCCCTACCCCATAAGCACCTAGCATGACTTTAAAAGTACGGATGTTATGAAAATAGAGTTTGGATCTATATTGGTACGATATAGTGTTTTTGACACTTAGTTGTATTTTGGAGATATTTAAGAATGAGAGTAAAATTTTATTATATTGCGGTTTTATTATTAAGGTTTATAAGTGCCTTTAAGTGGATTTTATTTTTAATACCTAGTATGTGTATTTTAGAAATTTAAATACTTGACATTTCCATATAAAGATTTCAAAAAAAGAAAAAACTTCACAACTAAGAAAACATGCCGCCACCTCCCTAGCCACCCGTCACCCCACCAATTTCTTCTTCTTCTTTTTCTTTTTTTTTTCTCCCCCCACTAACTGCCATAATGTGTATATATATACATGTTTTGTGTGCCATATTTTTTTTTTTGGCAACGAAAAGAAAGAAAAAAGAAAGAGAAACCTCAGGTTAGTATTTTCTTTTTCTTTTGTTTTATTTTATTTCCACTCCCATTAACATTATATAAGTATATAGGTATATATATTTTTTTAAATTGGTTACTTATTTTAGGATTTAAATGTTTTAAATGAATTTTTAGTATATAGTATATAGTTAATTTTGGTTTCTTGGGAAAGTATATTTTTTTTAAGAGTATAGAATTTTCAATCTTTTAGATAATTACTATAAGTATATATATATATATATATATCATTACATAGGTATACATATATACATCCTAAAGTTCATTTCGTAGGATTTCAATATTATTTAGGGAATAGGAATATTTGATCGGTACCCAGGTATTAAGTATTTTGGTATTATTATTTTGTAGGATCTTACCACCAGATCTACATCCAGGTAAGTCCACAAACTCCATTTTATTATGTTATTTCATATATTACAAGACGTATAAAAATGTTTTTTTTTTTCAGAACCATCACAAAATATTGCTATTTTTGGAATGATATTTCTCAGCTTGTTTTTGGAGATATTCTCCACAATGTGCTACGTGTTCCCTAGAAAAATGCATATGAGTGGTGCTCCATATAGGTATTTATTTTAAAACAGACTATTATGGTGGTGAATAAGAAGTTTGATGTACGTAGGTATTTCAGAAAATATTTATATGTTGGAAAATGTTCTAGCTTGAAAAGTTACGTATTTTGACATGCATGAATATAGATCTGGCATTGACATAATTATGAAATTTGCATGAGCATGTGGTGACTGGCAGATGGGGATTTTTGCTAAAAATATTTATGACCTGATTCTGTTTTGACGGCCGAACAAATGGCCTTTCTGTTTACAAATACTTATGAAAAAAAAAAACCCCATTCCGACCAGGGTGTCAATTCTGGTTATGATCTTATGTTTAGAAGCGTCCGAGGAATACACTATACGTGGCTAGTCCCCCGTACGAAGGCCTCTTCCGATGGCGTGGACGATTCTGACTCGGGAGAGTGGATCCACTTAAAGAGGGGAGTAGACACAGAGGGTGTGGCCCAATTGGTCTACATGGACACCGCATCATGCAATACGGTGGGGTTCGGCCACCTAGTGGAGAGTCAGGAGGGGCACGAAACGGAAGTTGGTCCCAGGGCAAACCTAGTAGGTGCCCCAGGAGTCTGTAGCCTATTTTGACCAGTAATATGGGAATGCAGTTGTTTTGTAATCAAGCGCTCATATGGCATTTGGCTGGTATCGACTACGAGATGCCGGAACTTGGTTCTGATGGCCTCGTTTTGGGGATCCGGACTTTATCTGTGGAGCCCCACTGTTACCATACGTGTTCTTTTAAATTTGGGCATAGAAGCTGCGCTGATGTGTCTTGATTCACTCAGACTTCCCAGCTGCGCTCGAAACCCTCATGTAGGTTCAAGTGTTAGTTTTGTTAAAATAATAAAAGAAAATATTTTCTTATAACATTGCATGAACTGTTTTGTGAAACAACATTATTATTGTTTTAAAGAAATCACTACAGCACACATACACGTGGACTCATAGAGCGTTCACGCTCACGTTTTTCGATATCATGTTTTCTTCTTAGATTAGCTCGGGACTGTCAGAGGCCCAGCAAGCCACTGTAGTTTTAGGCTAGGAGTTTTTGGATCAAATCTCCTTAAAGGGGCATATGTTTTTGTATTAACTTTCCTACACTCGAACCGTTTGTAAAGTTTTTTTTCTTTTTATTTTGTCTTGTAAAGTTGTTGATGTAAGATACTTTTGTTTTTATATTGAAACGATCATAAGAAGTTCTTTTTAAAAATCAGCTGTTCTGAGCACACTAGTAGTATCTAGTTCACTTAAGTTTTCTGTGTACTTTGTGTGTACACCTATTAGTGTTGTTCTAGGGTTATATTTTATTGTGGAACTCATAAATTAGTGCCAAGAGGGACGTAGATGCCCTACTCAGCCGCAGTTGACCTAGTGGCAGGGTTAGGGGTATCACATGTGGTATCAAAGCATCTATGTTCGATACTAGGTTTGAAACGTTGGATTTTAGACAAGCTATAAGATTCAACTATTTGAACTTTAAAGTTAACCATATGATTTATTGGTTAGTACTGACCTGAGATTCTGTTTTGTAGGGACTAGATGGTACACCACCCCCACAGATAGATATATCAGGAGGGCACACTCGTAGATTAGCCTAGTAGGACTACGTCATCATCATCATCATCATCATATTCCCTTAGGGAGATCGTCCCAGAGAGGGAACCAATTTCGGTGATTGACCTTTCCGATGATGAGTCAGTAGAAGGACTAGAGATGGCAGCAGTGGCATCAGGAATAGGGCTTGGAACATCGATAAAAGAGGACCCTAGTGAGCCCACATCAGACTCAGAGAGGATACCCGAGCCGGAGAGAGTGGCACCGGCAGCGCTGGGGATATGGGTACCTTTGTAGCAGATAGTTTGCCAATAGTAGCATCCCCTACCCCTATTCTACTCGTGAAGTCTGTATCTTCTTTTCCAGTACTACCATCATTACTTTGGGGTGGGGTCAGGGAGCATGATATCTGTGGCTACTGTTTGTGGCGTGAGCAGCGGGTTGAGGCCGCTGGACAGCAGATTATAGAGCTGAGAGAGGAAATTTCTTGGGTAGATGCCCTATTCTATACGGCTCGCCAGGCAACAACGAGGGTCGTTATGCTAGAGGCGGAGCTAGTTCAGGCACGGGAGGCACACACAGCTCGAGAGAGAGATTATGGAGCTGATTGACGAGCTGGATTGGCTTAGGCGGTTTATCGCCCAGTTCCTTAGTACTACTAGAGATTCAGTGGATAGAGCACGTGATAAGTTAGAGTCTCGGCCAGGATGTTCTGGTAGCCAGTGTCATCAGGCAGAGTAGGTGTTGGATAGAGTATAGGTAGGTTTGTATATTTAGTCACTTGGATAGGTGCGGGTAGTATTTTTGTTGGTACTTGACACATTAGGCTTAGGATCGTAGATATGAGGTCCTCAGGTTTTGGACATGTATAGTAATCCGGCCATATATTTTTTGGTGGTAGGACCAGGATGATCTGACTGTATCTTGACATTACTTGTACTAAAAATCCTTATTTTGAGGTATATATGCGTTTATATGTACGTATTGATGTTGGTGCCTAGGATAAATTCATGTTTACTTGTTGTAAAGTATCTATAACCATAGAGGTTTATTATTGTTGGAACTTTTTGGTTTTAGAAACATGTCAGTTCACAATCTCCCAACCATGCGGACGAGGCTGTATCAGAAAGTTCTCAAAACAGACAGTTTGAACCTATAAGGGAGGCCACACCTCGTCCAGGACAAGCCATATACAAGGTAATTGAGAATTTTATGATCAAGATGACAGAATTGTTAGAAACTTCAATGGCCATAAGGAGGAACGAACGAGTACCGGCCACTGGAGCAGATGAAGCACTAGAACGAATTTTCAAGTTTCGACCCCTGGAGTTCTATAGAGAAGTTGAGCAAGAAATTAAAGTTGAACTGTTCCTTGAGCAGTTGAATGATATCTATGATACTCTTAAGTACGAGGATGCCTTGAGGGTAATGTTCGCAACTTTTTGACTTCGTGGAATGCAAAGGATTGGTGGCTTATAGCTTCCGAAGCTCGGACACTCAAAAACCAACCATGGACCTGGAACGATTTTCAAGAAGAATTAAAAAATGAATAGATACTTCGTTAGGTTCGTGAGCAACGATAGGATGAGTTTCAGCAATTGAGACAGGGTAACCTAACAGTTGCCCAGTATACGACAAAGTTCAATAGGTTGGCTAAATACTGCTTAAGATTGATGGATACTGATGAGAACAAGATGCGACAATTTGTAAAAAGATTAAGGGTTGAGCTGCAACAGGCATTGGCTCCCTTGCCACCGATGGGATTCGCGGCCGTAGTTGAAGCCGCCACGTGAACAGAGATGGCTGGTCAAGCGGTTATATAGAGGAAAACAGCCATTGGTTCAATGGCAACTCCATATAAATGTCCTAGACAAGGACCATGGAAGCCTAGAATTTCAAGAGCTCAAGTGGTGAGTAAAGTACTGGAAATGAAGGCTGACCAACCCTAACCCCTAGAGGAGCCCATAGAGTGTGTACATACTGTGGACGAAGTGGGCATGTTGCTGAAATGTGTTATCGGATGTTAAGGTTATGTTTCAAGTGTGGGAAACCAGGACATACTGAAGACCAATGCCCTGAGATGCAACAAGTACCTCCGGAGACGTCCAGAAGAGCAGGCCGACCCCCGGTTATGAGAGGAGAAACAGAAGAAAGGAATAATAAGACACAAGTAAAGGCTAAAGTTTATGCATTGGATGGATTGCCCGTAGATACTGAAGCAGAAGTAGTTGAAGGTATGATAGAAATCTTTTCTCAACTAGCAAGAGTACTCATTTACCCTGGAGCTACGCATTCTTTTGTGAGTTTCCATTTCATAAAACATATTCCTATACCTTCCATTAACATGCATTACCAATTGATAGTTAGCACTCCTATGGGCGTGAATAAGATAACTGAGGTAAAGTACCCTGATTGTGACATATGTGTCGAGAGTGTGGTTTTATCCGGAGATTTAATTATCTTACCATTGGAGGGATATAACGTGATACTTAGGATGGACTAGTTGCCTAAATATTATGCCCAAGTAGATTGTTGACGGAAGTTGGTTAAGTTTAGCCGACCGAGTATGCTAATCCTGGTGTTCCAAGGGAAGCGAACAAAACGAGAGAATCTCTTTTTATCTAGCATGAAAACCAGAAAGTTACTATGGAAAGGATGTCAAGGGTACCTAGCATATTTACTCAACAAGCCTAATGAGGAGGTAAAATTAGAAACAATATACGTAGTGAGGGAGTTTGTGGATGTTTTTCCTGAGGAGTTGACGACGCTACCCCCAGATCGAGAAATGGAGTTCGGTATATAATTGGTACCTGGTGATAAACCAATATCTCGAACTCCATATCGGATGGCACAGGAGGAACTAAAAGAGTTGAAAAAGCAACTACAAGAACTGTTGCAGCAAGGATACATTGGTCCAAGTACATCTCCTTGGGGTGCGCCAGTTTTATTTGTAAAGAAGAAGGATAGAACCCTCAGGATGTCTATAGATTACAGAGAATTGAATAGTGTGACAGTCAAGGACAAATATCCACTACCCCTCATTGATTATTTGACCAACTCTGAGGAGCGGGATGTTTTTCCAAATTGGACTTGAGACAGGGGTATTATCAAGTCAGGATAAGAGAAAAGGATATTCCGATGACGGCATTCTACACACGATACGGGCATTACAAGTTTGTGGTTATGCCGTTTGGATTAACTAATGCACCTGCGACATTTAAGGACTTGATGCATAGTCTTTAACCCTTACCTGGATAAGTTTGTGGTGATTTTTATTGATGATATTCTTGTTTATTCACCCAACCCTAAAACTCATGAATATCTTCGAAAAGTGTTGCAAACTCTACGGGAGCAAAAGTTGTATGCTAAATTTAGTAAATGTGACTTCTGGATGAGTCAAGTTACTTTCCTATGACATGTTATCACCCAGGAAGGAATCTCGGTGGATCTGACGAAAGTAGAAGCAGTGACCCATTGGACACAACCCAAAACACCAACCGAAGTACGTAGTTTCTTGGGTATGTCGGGATACTATCAGAGATTCATAAAAGACTTTTCAAGGATTGTTGGACCTCTAACACAATTAACCAGAAAAACAACCAAGTTTGAGTGGATCGAGAAGTCTGAGAGGAGTTTTCCAGAATTGAAGAACCGACTGACGTCAGCACCAGTGTTAACATTACCCGATCCGAACAAGGAATTTTCACTGTATACCAATGCTTCAGGGAAAGGTCTAGGAGCTATGTTGATGCAAGACAGGAAGGTTGTCGCATATATTTCAAGAAAGTTGAAGGATCATGAACGGAATTATCCGACACATGATTTAGAATTAGCAGCCATCATGTATGCACTTAAGAAGTGGCGACACCACTTGTATAGGGCTAAGTATGAGATATTCACTGATCATAGGAGCTTAAAGTATTTATTTTCTCAGAAAGACTTGAACATGAGATAATGTCGATGGATGGAACTGCTGGAAGAATATCGATGCCCGATTAACTATCATCCAGGAAAGGCAAATGTGGTCGCAGATGCATTGAGTACAAAAGCAAAGATATCAAGTCTTAGTTGGATACTCAGTTGGACTCACATATCCATATTGAGCCTGAACCTTTGACATAAGGACCAAGAAGGTCTGGTAGGATTTCTCAGATACCACAAAGATATGGATTTCTTGTGACTGAGGATCATAATATTGATCTTATTGATCAGGGTGAACCTAATTCCTACCAAGATGCTATTCATAGTCCTGAATCTAGCAAATGGCTAGAGGCTATGAAATCAGAAATGCAATCCATGTGTGATAATCAAGTTTAGACTTTGATTGATCCACTTGAAGGTTGCAAGACCATAGGGTGTAAATGGGTTTTCAAAAAGAAAACTGACATGGATGGCAATGTGCACACTTACAAAGCACGATTGGTAGCAAAAGGGTATAGACAAACTCATGGTATAGACTATGATGAAACCTTTTCTCCAGTTATAATGCTTAAGTCAATTAGAATTCTACTTGCCATTTCAGCATATTATGATTATGAAATATTGCAAATGGATGTTAAAATTGCTTTTCTTAATGGAAATCTACTGGAGGATGTGTATATGACACAACCTGAAGGTTTTATTCATCCTTCGAATTCTAGTAAAGTGTGTAAACTTCAAAGATCCATTTATGGCTTGAAGCAAGCATCTCAAAGTTGGAATCTTCGTTTTGATAAAGCAATTAAAGAATTCAATTTCATCAAGAATGATGATGAACCTTGTGTCTACAAAAGGGTTACAGAAAATGCAGTAGTCTTCTTGGTACTCTATGTCGATGACATCTTGTTAATTGGGAATGACGTCCCCACTTTGCAAAGTGTAAAAACTTGGTTGGGGAAGTGTTTTTCAATGAAAGATTTAGACGAAACAACCTATATTCTAGGCATTAGGATCTATCGAGATAGATCTAAAAACCTTATTGGCCTAAGTAAGAGTGGATATATTGACAAGGTACTGAAAAGGTTCAGTATGCAAGATTCTAAGAGAGGATTCTTGCCAATGTCATATGGCGTTAAACTCAGTAAGTCTCAAAGTCCTACCACAAGGGAGGATACAGAACGCATGAGTAAGATTCCTTACGCTTTCGCAATTGGATCTATCATATACGCCATGTTATGCACTCGCCCAGATGTCTCGTATGCATTAAGCATGACTAGCAAATTCCTGTCAAATCTTGGTGAACCACATTGGACTGCAGTAAAAAGCATTCTTAAGTACTTAAGAAGGATTAAAGAGATGTTTTTGATCTACGGAGGTCAGGAAGAAGAGCTTGTTGTAAATGGTTACACGGATGCTAGCTTTCAGACTGATGTAGATGATTTTAGATCGCAATCTGGATTTGTGTTTTGTTTGAATGGAGGTGCTGTGAGCTAGAAGAGTTCAAAGCAAGATACCGTGGCCGATTCTACTATAGAGGCTAAGTATGTGGCTGCCTCTGATGCAGCCAAGGAGGCAGTTTGGATCAGAAAGTTCATCACAGAACTAGGTGTAATTCCTAGCATTGTGAACCCAGTGGACTTATATTGTGATAATACAGGAGCCATTGCACAAGCTAAGGAACCTAGATCTCATCAACGATCCAAACATATTCTCAGGCGTTTCCATCTCATTCGAGAAATTATTGAGCGTGGAGATGTTAAAATTTGCAAAGTAGACACCAATGACAGTGTTGTAGATCCATTGACAAAGCCACTCCCACAACTTAAGCATGAGAGTCATACTAGGTCAATAGGTTTAAGAGTCATGTGAAATTGGTGGTAGGGCAAGTGGGAGATTGTTAGTATATGCCCCAAGACCAATTAACTCACATTTATGATTTATGAAGCATGTATTTTTTAATTGTATTTTATGCTCTTGGTCATCAAGTTTGTGACTTGATAGTAAAACCCTTAGAGCTAATAAAATACTATTCTTATTTGTCCCTAGTTTATTACATCTTGTAAACTAGTGTGAAGTTGATTGATGGTCAAGTTTTACTGATCATGAATATGAGATATAAAATCAATTCATAAATACATATTGAGAATATTGTATTGGACATGACCCAAAGTGAAGAAGAAATATTGCATGGGTTTAAGTTATAAGTATTTCTTCTCAGTTTTATATTTGGTGTCCTTTAACCTAATGTTTCTAATGTTTCTTGCATGGGGAGAAAATATGTTTTGACATAGTCAAATATCACTTTAATTAGGTGATCATTATGACTATTGATTGGCTTATTTTCTTGTCATGGCTTGAATATTGGAGATAGTGAAAGGGATTTGTCCCTCTCTTTTTAGAGAGAGATATCCATGGGCCCCTTGATAAGGAAGACTGGAAAATATGCATGGTCATGCTCAAATAAGTATTAATAAGGTGTTATTAATATTATTTGTTGGAACAGTCTGCCTGGTGATCAAGTAAATGGTTAATTAAGTTTTATAAGGATGACTTGGCCCATGCCTTATACTTAATTAGGATATCGTGTGACAAAAGGACTAAATATTAAATCTGATGCTAGGTTATTATTACATTTACTTAACTTGGGTAAGCATACTGTCTTGCTAGAGGCCGCTTATGTTTTGTGAATAAATGTCTAGGACATTTTTCATTCACTACCAACGTTAAGTGAACCTACAGGGTCACACTCATAGACGATCTTGTGAGCATAATGTCCACGTTCAATGAATCTAGATTGTGTCCAGATTCGTTGAACGTATACAAAAGGGGAATTAGATTCCATATTGTATTTTCTGGTAAGTTAATAAGTAATTAATTTTATTTAATCGAATAAATGAAATTAATTACTTAATATTACTCATCCAACCGTTGGATGATTATAGGAATAGAAGGATGAGATTAAACTGTCATTAGATGACAATTAGGGTTTTGATATTGACAGCTATAAAAGATTATGTTAACCTTTTCTTGGTGGCCGTCCTTTATCTGATTAAAGAAAAACAAAACCCTAAACCCTAGAACGGCGATATAGTATCTAGCCTCCTCTCTCCGAAATACGACCGATTACCAGATAGTCAGGATCAGTTCTGAACAGTTTTCAGAACACAGAAGGGGCTAGCATCCCGATCGCTTGCAAAGGAGTTCGTCACGTGGATACCAGTAGAGGGCGAAGCGTACAAAGCAGCGCCTCCACAACGAACAATCAAAACATTGAGGTAATTTCTATCCAATCGGTTTTTCTAGTATGTGCAGATCCTGTTGGTGGATTTTCGTAGTTTTATTTTATTTTGTTTTTTGCCTACGGAGTCCAACAGTATAAAGACTTAAAGCAAAAGTTTTGGTAGAATGGAATGAACAAAGAAATTGCGGAGTATATAGCAACCTGTCTTACATGTCAAATGGTTAAGGCGGAACATCAAAAGTCAGCAGGACCACTACAACCACTACCTCTTCCCGAATAGAAATGGGATCATGTGACAATGGACTTTATCACAGGATTTTCCCGGACCAAGGGATATAAGGATGCTATATGGGTTACCGTTGATCGTTTAACAAAAATGGCTCATTTTATTGCCATTAATATGACATACCCTTTGGACAAGTTGGCACAGATTTATGTAGATGAGATTGTCCAACTTCATGGGGTACCCGTTGATATTGTATCAGATAGAGACCCAAGGTTTACCTCAAGTTTTTGGCGTAAGCTCTAGGCAGCTATGGGGACCAATCTAAGCTATAGCACCACAGCACATCCCCAAACCGATGGACAGTCTAGAAGGACGATCAAACACTAGAGGATATGTTAAGAGCTTGTGCCTTAGACTTTGGAAACAAGTGGGGTGACAATCTTGCTTGTGCCGAATTTGCTTATAATAATAGCTACCATGCTTTGATAGGAATGGCACCGTTTGAAGCATTATATAGTAGGAGATGCAGAACACCTTTGTATTGGGATGAAGTCGAAGTTCGATCCCATTGGAGACAAAGAAACTTGATGCCAGAATTGGAGGAGATGCAGAAACAAGTTAGGATAATTCAAGATCGGCTTCAAATAGCTAAAAGTAGACAAAAGAGCTATGTCTACAATCGAAGAAGGGATCTGGAGTTTAGCGTAGGAGATCGAGTTTTCTTAAAGCTTATGCCACATCGCGGAAAGCTGAGATATCCGAAGAGAGGAAAGTTAAGCACCCGATATATCGGACCGTTTGAAATTATTGACAGGGTTGGTAAAGTGGCATATCGGCTCGCCTTGCCAAATGAATTGACGGGTATACATGACGTGTTCCATGTATCACAACTAAAGAAGTATCATCCTGCACCTGATCATGTTCTCAATGATGACAAACTGGAATTACAAGCCGAACTGTCATATGAGGAAAAACCAACTGAGATTATAGAACGAAGCATAAAAGAGTTACGCGGGAGACAAATTCCAATGCGTAAAGTGATATGGAGACATCATGGGATCAAAGAGGCAACCTGGGAAACTAAGGAGTACTTGAAGAAAAAGTATCCAGAGCTTATAGGTACGTAACTATTCAATTTCGAGGACAAAATTTCTTTTAAGGAGGGTAGAATGTAACGCACTACCCCATAAGCACCTAGCATGACTTTAAAAGTACGGATGTTATGAAAATAGAGTTTTGATCTATATTGGTAGGATATAGTGTTTTTGACACTTAGTGGTATTTTGGAGATATTTAAGAATGAGAGTAAAATTTTATGATATTGAGGTTTTATTATTAAGATTTATAAGTGCCTTTAAGTGGATTTTATTTTTAATATCTAGTATGTATATTTTAGAAATTCAAATACTTGACATTTTCATAAAAAGATTTCAAAAAAAAAAAACTTCACAACTAAGAAAACATGCCGCCACCTCCCTAGCCACCCGTCACCCCACCAATTTCTTCTTCTTCTTTTTCTTTTTTTTTTCTCCCCCCACTAACTGCCATAATGTGTATATATATATACATGTCTTGTATGCCATTTTTTTTTTTTTTTGGCAACGAAAGGAAAGAAAAAAGAAAGAGAAACCTCAGGTTAGTATTTTCTTTTTCTTTTGTTTTATTTTATTTCCACTCCCATTAAGATTATATAAGTATATAGGTATATATATTTTTAAATTGGTTACTTATTTTAGGATTTAAATGTTTTAAATGAATTTTTAGTATATAGTATATAGTTAATTATGGTTTCTTGGGAGAGTATATTTTTTTTTAGAGTATATGATTTTCGATCTTTTAAATAATTATTATAAGTATATATATCATTATATAAGTATATATATATCCGAAAGTTCATTTCGTAGGATTTCGATATTATTTAGGGAATAGGACTATTTGATCAGTACCCAAGTATTAAATATTTTCGTATTATTATTTTGTAGGATCTTACCACCAGATCTACATCCAGGTGAGTCCACAAACTCAATTTTATTATGTTATTTTATATATTACGAGACGCATAAAAATGTTTTTTTTTGAACCATCACAAAATATTGCTATTTTTGGAATGATATCTCTCAGCGTGTTTTTGGAGATGTTCTCCACAATGTATTACGTGTTCCCTAGAAAATGCATAGGAGCGGGGCTCCATATAGGTGTTTCTTTTAAAACAGACTATTATGGTGGTGAATAAGAAGTTTGTTGTAGGTAGGTTTTTCGAAAAATATTTATATGTTGGAAAATGTTCTAGCTTGAAAAGTTACATATTTTGACATGCATAAATATAGATCTGGCATTGACATAATTATGAAATTTGCATGAGCATGTGGTGACTGGCGGATGGGGATTTTAGCTAAAAATATTTATGACCTGATTCTGTTCTGACGGCCGGACAAATGACCTTTCTGTTTACGAATACATATGAAAAAAACCCCATTTAAACCAAGGTGTCAATTCTTGTTATGATCTTGTGTTCGGATGCATCAGAGGATTGCCCTATACGTGGCTAGTCCCCCGTATGAGGGCCTCTTCTGATGGCATGGACGATTCAGACTCGGAAGAGTGGATCCACTTGAAGAGAGGCGTAGACCGCGGAGGGTGTGACCCAATTAGTTTACGTGGACACCGCATCATGCTCTGCGGTGGGGTTCGGCCGCCTAGTGGAGAGTCAGGAGGGGCACGAAACTAAAGTTGGTCCTAGAGCAGACCTGGTAGGTGCCCCAGGAGTCTGTAGCCTATTTTGACCAGTGATATGGGCGTGCGGTTGTTTTGTAATCAAGCGCTTATATGGCGTTTGGCTGGTATCGACTACGATATGCAAGAACTTGGTTCCGATGGCCTCATTTTGGGGATCTGGACTTTGTCCGTGGAACCCCACTGTTGCATTAAATGTTTTTTTTAAATTTGGGCATAGAAGCTGCGCTGATGTGTCTTGATTCGCTCAGACTTCTCAGCTGCGCTCGAAACCCTCATGTAGGTTTAAGCATCAGTTTTGTTAAAATAATAAAAGAAAATGTTTTCTTATAACATTGCATGAATTGTTTTGTGAAACGACATCATCATTGTTTTAAATAAATCCCTATAGCACACACACACGTGGACTCACTGAGCGTTCGCGCTCACGTTTTCTATATCATGTTTTCTTCTCAGATTAGCTCGGGATGGTCAGGGGCCCAGTAAGCCACTGAAGTTTTAGGCCAGGAGTTTTTGGAACAAATATTCCCAAAGGGGCATACGTTTATGTATTATCTTTCCTAGACTCGAACCATTTGTAAAGTTTCTTTTTCTTTTTATTTTGTCTTGTAAAGTTGTTGATGTAAGATACTTTTGTTTTTATATTGAAATGATCATGAGAAATTTTTTTTTTATAATCCTGTGTTCTGAGTGCACTAGTAGTATCTAGTTTACTTACGTTTTCTGTGTAATTTGTATGTATACCTATTAGTGTTGTTCTACGGTTGTGTTTTATTATGGAACTTATAAATTAGTGCCGAGAGGCATGCAGATGCCCTACTCAGCTGCTGTTGACCTAGTGGCAGGGTTAGGGTATTATAATGGATCCCAATTTTCGGAGTATTCGAATGACGATGAGGGTGTCTTCATACTACGAAAGAGCATCTTATGTTTTACTTTAATTTATTCAGCATGAAAAACGATAACGAAATGCGTTTTCTTTGGACCATTGAACCCAACTTAGTAAAGGAAAGGATTCATATTCTCGTTGAATTCATTCAGATCCAACAACAGACTGTTTCAAGTACACAGGCCAAAAATACAATAAACATGATGGAACATGTAACAACAATAACACAGATGGTTTCTCATGAACCGTCAATGTGGTACACAACCGTTAATGACGATGACAATGAGATTGACCATTCGGATGAAGATTATGTCGCATCTAGTCAATCTGAATCGGACGATAACAATGTCACCGAGGAAGAAAAGTTATAAACTCCCATAATCCCTATCACTGAAAACACAGTGACTCAATTGGGAGAGCAGCCAGTGGTACAGCAGTTCCATGTATGACTACACACAGTCTGAAGCATTCCTAGATATGGGCTCGAGTTCTCCTATAGATGACCTTGCCGAATCTGGTACCCTACAGTTACTCGATTGGAACGATTCTATGACTGACATTCAGTTAGACATGAGATTCGTTGACAAGTGAAAGCAATAAGTGCAGTTCGGAAGTGCTCGATCTGTGTGGGCCGTGAATAGAGTTGTGAAAAGTAAAAATGATACATGGACCGCAAGATATTACCATCACAGTGATTCTAATTACTGTTCATGGCATATCCGTATAAAAAAGAAAGCAACGCATAGTCATTGGGAAATAACTAGATTCATGAAAGAACACACATGTCTTATACAAATTCAACAAAACAACCACCAAAATATGTCATCAAAATTTATTTCAATGTCAATATCACACCTAGTTGTCAACGATCATGAGATACCTATGTCAAACATCATCTAAGAAGTGAAGGTATTATTTCAAATGGGTTGTACGTACAAGCGGGCACGGTATGCTCAAAAGTTTGCGATAGAGAGGGTATTTGGCAGCTGAGAGACAACTTTCAATATTTTACCAAAATATTTACAAGATGTACAGGTTTCAAACCCGAGGACTGTCTACGAGTTTTTGCATCAGAGAGCAAGCAGTTCCCCAAATTATGTTTTCAAATTTCGTTTCTGGTGTTTCTCGCCATGTATAGACAGATTTCAATATTGTTAGCCGGTAATTTCTGTGGATGGAACACACCTACGGGGACCATTCAAGGGCGTACTGTTAATTGTAAGTACGTGGGAAGCCAATAATCATTTGTTCTCACTTGCTTTTGCAATTGTTGATAAGGAATCGTCCGAAAATTGGAATTGGTTCCTGAAACATTTGTGAGATTATGTTGTCAAAGATCGCCACATATGTATTATTTCCGATTGCCACAAAGGGATTTTATCTGCTATTCAAAATCAATCTTTGTGGCAACCTCCATTTGCAGTTCACCGGTCCTATTTACGCCACATTCGAGCAAATTTCAACAAGACTTTCAAGAACAAGAATTAAAAAGCTTGATGTGGTAGGCCGGAACAGAATCGAAGCAGTGGAAATTTGACCGTGTTATGAAAGAGATTCAAAACATAAATGTGGATGCTTACATTTACTTGGTGAAGATCGACCCAAAGAAATGGACACTGTTGCATGATGGCGGGCACAGACATGGAATTATGAAAACCAATATTTCTGAAGCACTTAACATTGTGTTGAAGAAAGCTATGGTCCTACCTTTAAAAGCGCTGGTTGAACTAATATTCAACAAACTAGTTAGGTACTTTCACTAACACCGTGAAGAGGCTCAAAATTGTGTGCATCCATTTCCGACCCGAATATTTGACAAGTTCTAGCAGATTGAAATGAAATTAAGAGAACACAAAATTACAACTTACAATCCGCGAGAAGGAATATACATGAATAGATCTCCAATCCGGGTTTCTAGTACTGCCAATAACGTCTATACATTGCGAATGAATAATAAATCATGTAGTTACGAAAAATGGCAAACATATGCATTGCCTTGTTCTTATGCTCTTTCAGTTTGTAGAGAAAATGGTACGAGAGCAGATACTTATGTGCCGGAGATATATTCGTGACAAACGTACAGAAGAACATACCAGGCGAATTTTCATCCGGTCTTGAGTGAGAACTTTGGGAGGGATGTTCCTTATAATTTAACATTTTATCTTCCAAACATGAACAAGGAGTGGGGTAGGCAACAGGGCACGCGATTTCAGGGGGAAATGGATTATAGAAACCTGGATTCTCCCCCAAGATGTGACAGAGGTCGCATGCCCGGACATAATAGGAAAAATTGTATAAGTTTGTTTTCTTAAAAGTGTTGTAATAAAAAATGTTTCTATTAATGAAAATTTTCTTTCAATTTCTTCTACTTACTACTTCATTGCTCTAAATTTTGATAGTAAGATTTACAATATCTTTATTATTACTTCTTTATATTTTTTTCATGAAATGGTTACAAGTTAAACATATTTTCTTTAAAAATGGTTATGAATATTATCATAAAAAACACACCAAAATTAGTTCAATAATATTATATAGTCTTTTTAAATAAATAAATTATATAACCATAAGTTTTGAAAAAAATATAAAGAAATTTTGAGTTTAAAAAAAAAAAAAAGCTGACGTGGCTGATAACACACAACTATTGTGCGTTATTACTGGGTTTATAATGCACAGTGGTTCTGCGTTATCCACCACTTTGGCGAATTAGACTGGAAAGTGGGATTAAGTGATAATGCACAGTGGCTGTGCGTTATCATTTGTAATAACGCACAACCACTGTGCGTTATGGCCAAAATCCATATAAAAAAAATTATACTACTTTAGTACCCTTTTTTTAGAACTAGTATAATAAAAGAAAAAAACCCCTAAACTACCTAAAAAGGAATATTTATTATTTGATGCATATTCCGACTTCTTATATATATATCATATTTGAATACCAATTTCACTCTCCCTTCTCTTAATGATTTGAAACCATGAATCTAATTATCCCAAATTCTTTATCTTTTTAATTACTTTGGAAATATTTCATTGGTTCAAAGGATTTTAGTTAATAAATAGAGCCAGTTTTCCCTAAAAAAAAAACAAAGAAAAGTAGAGCCAGTTAGTTTTCTCCACTTCCCCACATCATCTACCATTTTCCATTTTCAAAATTTTTAAAGTTTAAAAGGGTCTTAAGCATCATGGTTGGTGGTATTGTGATGAGAATACTTTTTTTTCTTCTTATTCATAAGAGTACTTTCAAGTAACCGAATATGTAATCACTTTAAATTAGTACTCCCAAAATTCTACCATTAATTTTGTTTAGATTCCTACCTGTTTGTCCCCTTTCCTTTCATAAATCATAACCCCAATTTTAACATCTAACTATTTTCCTTTATTACTGTATAATTCTTTCAAGAAATTGAATAATCAAATTAGCAAGAGATGTGTTAAATCGACTAAGAGATTGAATTGGTTAAAAATATTTGTTTGTCTTTGAAGATGTATCATGTCTATTGCAGATTGTCGTGTACATTTCGTTTATATAAAGGCTATTTACTTGATAGACATTGTAATAAAAAAAGATGGGAAATGAAACAATTGTAATATTCACAATAACTTACTTTGGTCAAATGTATATTTTGGAGGATGCTGGTGAGAATAGAGGAGTTGAAGAATTATGAGGAAGAAATGGTGGAGAGCGGTAGCCACCAATTGATAGGGAGGAGGGAGAGAGGAGAGGGAAGAAAGACGAGAGACCAGGAGAAGAAGGTAAATTTAAAAAAAAAAGTGTAAATAAAAATAAACTATAATTAGACATCAAATATCTTTTACGAAATTATTTTACTCTACTTCTACTTGTACAATTAGAAATTTTTTTTTTTAATTTTCAATTATCATATTTGTCACTTTTTTTAATAACAATAGTCTCCATATAAAGTCTTTCTTTAAATAGCACGAGTTGTTTAGACTAGTATGTATATATAACATATATATAAATACATATATATATATAAAGAGCTCCTTTTCATAAAGGCCTCCTTTCTCTAGAGTTCTTCACCTAGTTCTCTAGCGTTGATCATCTTCTGCATTTTCTCTCCTCTGATCAGTTGTCGATTCTTCTTTGCTCTTCTTCTTTCTTGTGTTTTCATAAACAATTCAAATACTCCAATATATATTATCTTTGTAGGCCTATTGGACCTTTGTCCACACTTTTTTTTTTTGCCCATGTTCTATGGCCCAATGATGAGTTGGACTGGGCCTCACAAATAAGATTGAGTATTTTTTTAACCTAAGATGCCAGGCGGGCCGGGTTGGTAAACAGCCCAATCTTTTACTATGTCTTCCTTAGGTGACTTGGCTAGTGGTATTTTGAATGAGTCTTCCAAGTATCTGGCTGTTCTGTTTTGAACGATTCTTCTAGGTGACTTATCTATTATTTACAGAGTCCACCTTTGGAGCTCTACAAATACTCTAATTCCTCAGTATTGCTCACTGATAAGGCATAAGTCTCTGTCAAGCTTTCTTACGTATCTTTTGTCTCTTCTTCTTCTTTGTAGTTTCTTCTTCCTCTTTTACTGCCTGTTTTCTGTGTATTCTTCAATTGTTGTCGCCGTTAGTTGCCATTCTTGGTTGACTGCGAGCTTGGATAGCTTGTGAAGGAGAGAACTGAGAGTGAGATATTAGTCTGCTATTTTGAGAGCCTCGTCCATTGTTCTGAGGGTTGGACCGAGATTCTGTACTCTTAGCAAAACTAGCTGTTTGGTTTTGCTCTCCTTCATCAATTTTTGGCACCTGAATATCTCTGTTCCCTTCTTGTCTACAGAAACCGGTGGTCCATTTTTCTATGTTGCTCGTCCGTACGATCAACCAGTTTTATAACTGGACGTCCGATTCTATCTATTATGGCTAAATCGAACATCTGATTTTCGCTAGCTTCATCCGGTTTTCTTTATATGTTTTGTAGGTATTTTAGATTGAAGAGATAGTCCATTTTTCGGACACCTCATCCGATTTTGAAGGGTCATTTTTAGAGTTGTTATCCGGTTCTATCATCCGATTATTGTAATAGATTAGATTATTTATATTATGTTTTCCGCTATTTTTGTAATAGTCAGTAGGATGTTTTGTTATATAACACAGCTGATCACCAGTTCATCATTCCGTAATAGTGGTATTAGAGCTAGAAGGAGATTTGATCATTTTGGTGTCTGTTACATTCCTCCATCGAGCCAGACTTCATCCGAAATCTCCCGGGTTGCTTTCCAGACTCACTGGAACTGTTGAGTTTCGTGAATCTAGCATGGGAAATTTTACTATTATTGCTCTTTCCTTTCCTTTCATTTAAAGTTTATTTCATTATCTGGATATATATATTCTGTTGTTTATATCTCTGATTACGGATCAAAATTTTTTTAATTTCTATTTTTCTTCGAAAAACCAAAAACCCAAGCCTGACTTGAGTCCTATTGAGATTTCAAGTATCTGTGTCTGGGTGTTTTTCTTGTTGATTGTGAAAATTTTTTTATTATCCGTGATCATCGAGATTGATTTATTGTCTGTTTGGGGGGTTGTTGCTCAGCCTGTGTTTATTCAATTTCTTTGTTAATCATTTATTTTGTGGCTATTACTCAGCCTTTATTATCTGTTGATCTATTGTGAGTTTATTAACTACATATTGCCTGTTTTTCTAGCTATATTGTTTTTTCGAAAAATATCCTGATTGTTTTTGTATGCGACAAATGTTTCCCTCTTTTATTTTTCATGCCTCTGATTACTCTCATTTGCCACTATATAACATGTCTGTTCCAAAACTTGAAACTGACAAGTTCGTTGGCAAATCTGATTTTGTAATGTGGCACAGAAAAATGAAAGTTGTAGTTCAAAAAAAAATTTCACCCGCTATTTGTACCTCTTGACAAGTATCCGGAATCTTGGACCAGGGAATACTAGTTGAAAAACTTAGTGATGCGAATAGATGTCTCACCTTGCATTTGAAAGATAATTCTTTAAGAGAAATAAATTAAACAGACAATGGTTATGAAATTTGGACAAAACTCGAAAAACTTTATTTAGGAAAGTCTTTATCAAACAAAATCTATTTAAGGGAACGACTTTTTGGTTTCCAAATGTGCGCTCAAAATCCCTTTATGAAAACATGGATGATTTAAACAAAATTGTTTTAGAACTCCAAAATGTTAGAGAAAACATTTCTAATGAAAACATTGTTGTTATATTTTTGAATGCTTTGCTTGAGTCATTTAATGATGTGAAATCTGCTATCAAGTATGGCATAGATAATTTGACTCTTTCTGATGTGAAAAATACTTTGAAATCAAAAGATTTAGATTTGCGGAAAGAAAATAAAACAAACGAAGAGAATCTTTTCATGCGAGTGAGGGTTGACCGGAGAGAACCTTCTAGTCACTGCTCTAAAAGTAAAGGGAAGTCTAAATCTCGAGATAAGAATAAAGTGTTTTTACTGTAGCAAAGATGGTTATATGGAAAACAAATGTTTTAAACGAATCAAATATGAAAATTACGTAAATAAGGTAATGGGAAGGATAAAACTGACAAAACACACGATTTTGAACTATATGGTAATTCTATGCTTTCTGAAGTTTTGTGTGTATCCCCTTCCCCATCTACCTCTAAAGTTTCTGATAAGTGGATTCTTGATTCTGGTTGTACTTTTCATATGACACCCAACAAGTATTCTAATTTTAAACCCCTTGCTCATTGAAAAGTTTTTATGGGAAACAATAAGGTTTCTGATGTCAAGGAAATTGGAAATGTTTTTTTATAAAAATGCATGATGGTAGGACTAGAAAATTGACCGAGGTGAGGTATGTGCCTAATCTTAGGCAAAATTTAATCTCCCTTGGTGTTTTTGACACAAATGGCTATTCTTATAAATCTAAAAATGGGATTTTACTTGTTTGTAAAGAATCTCTAGTCATGCTCAAAGGATTTAAGAAAAATGGTTTGTACACCTTATTTGGAAAAACTGTTTGTGAATCATCTGCATTATTTTCTAAAACTATTCCTGAAAAAAATCATGTTGTGGCATCGGCGGATTGGCCATATTAGTGAAAAGGGTTTGCATTATTTACACAAACAAAATCTTTTAAATGGTAATAAAATCACTTCTTTAGATTTTTGTGATCATTGTATTCTTGGCAAACACCACAAACTCAATTTTTCCACGGCCACACACAAATCCACTGCTGTTCTTGATTATGTGCACTATGATCTTTAAGGTCCTGAAAAGGTACCCATTTATAGTAGCAATGTTTATTTCCTTTCTATTGTTGATGATTTTTCTCGACATGTTTGGGTGTTTCTTTTGAAAACCAAATATCAAACTTTTGAAAAGTTTAATGAATGGAAACATTTTGCCGAAAATCGAACCGAAAATAAACTAAAGGTTATAAGAAAAGATAATGGTTTGGAATTTTTTAACAAGGAATTTCATGATTTGTGTGCTTTGCATGGTATTGTGCATCATATAACCGTTAGGCACGACCCACAACAAAATGGCGTAGTTGAGAGGATGAAATGAACCATTATGGATAAGGTTATGTGTCTTTTGGTATCTACTGGGGTTCCTAAACCTTTTTGGGGAGAGACTGTTAGTACAGCAGTGTACCTTGTAAATAGGTCTTCTTCTACTGCCATAAACTTCAAAACTCTCATAGAATTGTGGACTGGCCAACCACCAAACATGTCCAACCTTAAAGTGTTTGGGTGTGCTGCTTTTGCGCATTAAAGGGAAGGGAAGTTAGATCCTAGGTCTAAGAAGGGAGTATTTATAGGTTATCCCAGTGGGGTGAAGGGAGTGTGGCTCAAAGGTGAATCGAGTGTGAGGGTAGCCGTAAGTAGAGACGTAGTCTTTAATGACCAAACACACCCTGTCTTAGAATTGAAGCCAATCCTGAGAGTTCTACCAAAACACCCATAGTTGGGACCATTCCTGTGGAGGTGGAGGACACCTCCGAACCCTCTCATGAGCAAATATTAGAACCCGAAACACTAGAACCTAATGAGGAGTCTGGTGACCCAACTAATGTTCCTAAACCCGATGAGCCCAATGACGATGAGGATCATCCAGAAGCACAAGCACAAGCCCTTAGAGATTACCAACTATAGATAGATAGGGTTTGAAGAGTGACAAGGGAACCTTCTAGGTATGGTTTTTCATACATTGTTTCTTATGCTTTTATTGCTGTATCTTTTGTTGAAGAGAAAGAACCTATATTTTTTCTGATATTTTAAAGAGTCCTAATCGCTCTTTGTAGATGTATGCTATGAATAAGGAAATGTCTTCTTTGCATAAGAACAAAACCTGGGTGCTTGTTCCTAGACCACCAAAACAAAAACTAATTGATTGTAAATGGAATTTCAAAGTTAAAGAATCTGAATCTATTAATGAACCTCCAAAGTTCAAGGCTAGATTGGTTGGAAAAAGTTTTTCTCAAGTTGAAGATATTAATGTTATTATAGATAAAATTAGTAGTAAAGATAATCCTGTTGATTTTGATACTAAAATTGTTACAACTGACAAGTTTGCTCTGTGGAGGGACCTTCAACATATTGATGCAGGTTGATTTTCTTTGCTGGAAAGTTAACAAAAATGTATTCAAGGTGGAGTTTGTAGGCATGTTGGAGCTTTGTTCACACATTTTTTTTACTTTTTCAGCCCATGTTCTATGACCCTATGATGAGTTGGACTGGGCCTCACAAATGGGATTGAGTTTTTTTTTCTTTTTTATTTCAAGATACCGGGCAGGTCGGGCTGGTAAACAGCCCAATCTTTTACTGTGTCTTCCCCAGGTGACTTGGCTGTTGGTCTTTTGAATGAGTCTTCTAGGTATCTGGCTGTTCTATTTTGAGTGATTCCTCTAGGTGACTTATCTGTTGTTGATAGAGTATACCTTAGGAGCTCTATAAATACTCTTATCCTCACTATTGCTGACAGATAAGACATAACTCTGTGTGAAGCTTTCTTACGTATCTTTTCTCTCTTCTTCTTCTCTGCAATTTCTTCTTCCTCTGTTACTGCCTGTTCTCTGTGAATTCTTCTATTGCTGCTGCCGTTAGTCACAATTCTTGGTTAACTGCGAGCTTGGGTAGCTTGTGAAGGAGAGAACCGAGACTGAGAGATTAGTTTGCTATTTTGTGAGGTTCCTCCATTGTTTTGAGGGTTTGATCGAGATTCTGTATTTTTAGCAAAACCGGCTGTCCAGTTTTCTGTGTTGCTCGTCTGCTTTTTAAAAGCGATAGACCAGTTTTATAACCGGACGTTCGATTTTGTCTGTTGTGCCAAAAATCGAACGTCCGATTTTTGCCAACTTCATCGGGTTTTCTTTATCTGTTTTGCAAGTACTTTGGATGAAGAATCGGTAGTCCGTTTTTCAGACTCCTCATCCGATTTTGAAGAGCCACTTTTAGAGTTGTTATCCAGTTCTATCGTTCGATTATTGTAATAGATTAGATTATTTATATTATGTTATTCCGCTGTTTTTGTAATAGTCAGTAGGAGGTTTTGTTATGTAACATGGCTGATCACCAGTTCATCATTCCATAACAATCTCTTTGTGGCATTCTAGCAACACAACCATCCAACTTCCATGGCGTATGACATACTTGATATAATGGACTCTTTCTCCCTTAATGAGGATGAGACTGATTGTGTTGGATTATCCCAAACCGAAGTCAATGGCGGCACTGAAAATTGCAAATTTAGTGTTTTTATGGTCATCTATGGCTATGGCACTATTCATGCCCCTGGCTTCTGCATTGCCCTGTCAAAACCTTTGAAATGTGCACGTGAATCCTTCAAAATGCATGTTTTGAAAGATAATATCTTTCATTTAATCTTTTACACATCACAGACACGAGATCAGGTCTTATTTGCAGGCCTGTAGAACTTTGAAAGCCGGTTTCTCACAATCCATTGATGGAATCCTGTTACTCAAGAACCTCCTAAACATTTTGATTCCACTTATTTTAAATACTGAGTTTCAGGTCTACCTACTTGTGTTGTACGCCTAAAATTGGTTAGCGATTGACATTAGTGCTTGAAGATCCAATCGTTTTTTAAATCTGCGGCAGCAACATAAATGGAGTGGGCCAATTCTTTTGGATCTGCGCTCTTCTTAGAGTGCAAAAGTTGCTTCGAAGGTACATACTTGCTCACATCCCGAAATTGGGGAAAATAAAGGTTGATTTTTAGTATGAGCAGTTACTAAATTTGTGCTTTCTGTGAGAGAATCTGACATAATTTCAATGGACGCGATGTGCTCAGAAATGCCCCTCTGGTTAGTAATTTTTCATCCAAGTCAACCAACCATTTTTCGTATAGATAATTTTTGTCATGTAGTTGACAACATGCATGATTCTAATTGCACTGCTATAAATGTGACTGCTGCTAGATTACTGCTCACAAAACACCCCAACCTTCTCCTCCCCAGCCTCACTCTTCTATAAGTCTTTCTCCTCTTCTCTATGCTACAAATCCTCTCTCTACTAAAACTGGAAACCCCTACGCAGTTGGAAATCCCCCTCTCCTGCCATCCTTGAGCTGTCTGCTAGCTTACCAAAAAACTCCCAAACATCTCCTCCTCTTTACCCTAATACTATAATTCACTCTCTTTAAACTCCCAAATTACCTCTTCAAAAAGTCTCGCCCCTCTCCTCTCTTCCAGAAATCCACACTTAGACCGTCCCTATGCCGTTTGAATCCCTGCCAACCGACACTTCTCTGCCCATAGACTTGGTTATTCCACACCCTTCTTTTTCTCATCATTTTAGTCTCATAAAATTCCCATATAACCCCTTTCACTCTTGACCTAGATTTTGACTCCCATGAGTGACTTGGTGATGACTTGATTGAGACTGTGCCTCCCTTAGTCTTTGATAACTAGACCTACTCACTATGTCCAGTCCAAACCAAGGCCCATGTTCTACCTTAGCCTAATAATTCTATCTAGGATTTATATAATCTTTCTAGATCCCAATATCCCCCTCCTTCTACTTTAATGCACATATTCCCGTTCCCATGGATTTGAACTCCCTTATTACCCATTGTTCTAAAAATTCAAACGAAAAATCTTTATTTGCTTTCGATTTTTCTTTATTGTTTGATCCCCTTTCTCCCTCTGTTTTTATACTGATTTCCCTACCTATGATTCTTTTTATACTAACCTTTCCTCTGTGGAACAAAAGGTGCCCGTTACTCTCCAAGAAATAAAGACAATAAGGACTCTGGAGTGGATAAGCAGAATGTAGATGTGAACGGTGAGCCTTGAAAATAGGAAGGCTTCCACATTAAAAAAGTTAGTACGACAACCAAGTTCGGTTTCCTTAGAAACCACACATCTTATTGTTGTAGGAAACTCTAAATCTTTGATAGCTTATTTTTCTTTGAAACAGGCACTAGAGGATACCTTCTCTGAAGATGACAATATTATCGAGTCAGTGAAGAAGCTCAAAGCTCCAAGAACTGATACTCTTACTCTACAAACACTGGCAGCTGGTATCCAGGCCCCTCGTGAGCAATGAGTATTCTATATTGGAATTGCTGGGCCGTTAGCAGTCCTCGAGCAATTATAGCTCTTCGTAGTCTCACACAGTCTGAGAAACCTTTTCTTGTTTTTTTATCTGAGACTAAATGTTTTAAAAATAAAATGGAAAATATTACACTTGTTTTGGGTTTTGATTGCAAGTTTTATGTAGATTGAATTGGCCTTTGTGGAGGCCTTAATTAAACTTCTTTGGAATAATGATATTTGTGTTAATTTGTTGATTTATTCTTCTGGCCATATTGATGTTTCTATAGTTTTATCTAACTCCATTACTTTATCTTTCACTAGTTTGTATGTGAATCCCAAACTGCACTTAGGCATTTCTCTTTGGATTTATTACGTTGTTTACAGTCTTTTTTGGCTTGTTGCAGGGGATTTCAATGAAATTTTATCTTTTGATTAGAAAATAGGTAGATCAAGAAGCATTTGGCAAATGGACAGTTTTCGAGGCGCACTTTCTGATTCATGCCTTCAAGATTTAGATTTTGATGGCCTAAAATTCACATGGAAAGGGCCCAAATTCTCAAAGGATCACATCTGAACTCGACTAGATTAAGGGCTTGCATTTGTCTTCTTTTCTCAACTCTTTCCAAATTATATTGTAAAGCCAACTTCGCTAAATCATTCTGACCACCTTGCACTTTATATTCGCCTTTCCCATGTTTTTGTTTCTTCCGCGGGAAAAAAATCTAGACCAAAGTGCTTTGAGCCCTATTTGACGAAGGAGGATTGATGTAGATCCACTATGAATGTAATTTGGAGTCTACTCCTACCCAAAGATCACCTCCTTCTCTTGAAGAACATCTATTGAGGATTTTTAAATTCAAACACCTCAATAAGAAACCTATGAGAAATTAAGTCTCATAAACCTAACATTGAGAGGTTAAATTCTTTCCTACATTGATAATTAGAACCTTAAGGGAACAAAGACCTCAAAACCCAAATTGTACAATTAGAAGACCCAACGACAGTTGCTTCAAAGAAAGGAAACTCTATGAATCAACTAATAAAAAGAATTTGGATGATCAATTGGTTCCATAGATTCTACAATCTAAGGCAACAATTGTTCACAACACTAAGTATATTAACCCTTAGCAAGCTAGTCTAAGAAGTGAAGAAACCTAGAAGCAATTGGAGAATTCTCTCTCAAATTTCAGCAAATTCATCATTGTTGTTTTACAATGAGTTATAATGGGATATTTATAGAATAAGGTCTAACCCTAGCTAACCTATAGCTTAATGTCTTAAAATACCCATTAAACCCTTGATTAAAAACTAAAAAGACAAGTCAAATAACAAAAACTTCTCAATTAGATCGCATTAAGTAACCCTTCAGCCGAACCCTACCGTCGATGGTAAGGGAACCTACCGTCAACAGTAGGTATGAGAATTTCCCAGCTTCGCTCGACAGAAGCCTATTCGCGACAGTAGGGGCAGGGCTACTGTCGGCAGTAGGGTGCCTTTTCTACCATACTTAGCCATTTTCACCATCAAATTGTTCCTTTGAATGATCCTTGCTAATTGAGCAAATTATGAACAACTTAGATGCATTTCCTTGGCCTTCAAACTCTTCAAACTTGTTCTTTAAAGCTTCTTCCATCTAAGCTACTATGCCATTATCCTCATTTCTATTAGAAGCCTTGAGTTTCTTCATCCTAGCTCTAGTCATTGGTCCAAGCTTCAACCCATGGATGCTTGACTCTTCCGATTTACATCATCCACCTCTCCTTTGAAAAGATATGTCCCTGAATCTTTACCTACATCAAAAGGAGACAAATCAGAAACATTAAAGGTGACTCTAACATTGTATTCACTCAAAAGATCAATTCTATAAGCATTATCATGAAGATGCTCTATGACTTGAAAAGGTACATCGCCACGAGCATCAAGCTTGTTCTTACATTGAAAAGGAAACGCTCTTTCCGAAGATGAACCCAAAACCAATCACTGGGTTCAAACACCACTTTTTTCCTTCCAACACTCCGTGAAGTCACTAATTTCTTGTTCTTGGACTCAATAGCTTCATGCACCTTAGCGTGAATAGATTTGACAAACTCCGCCTTCCGTTTTCCATCCATATTCACAACATGATCTATAGGCAAAGGAACAAAATCAAATGAAGTTAAAGGATTGAAACCATAAACCACATCAAAAGGAGAATAAGAAGTAATAGAATGTCTAGCCCTATTATAAGCAAACTCAATATAAAGAATGAATTCTTCCCATTAGCACAAATTCTTCTTAAGGATGGCCCTAAGAAGTCGCCCAATGATCCTATTGACCACCTCCGTTCGGCCATTGGTTTGTGGATGGCAAGATGTATAATACAACAAGTTAGCACTAAGTCTCCTCCACAAAACATGCCAAAAATGTCTAAGAAATTTGGTGTCACGATCCGAAATAATGGTTCTAGGTATACCATGAAATCATACCACCCAAGTAAAGAACAAGTTTGCTACATGAATAGTATCATCGGTTTTCTTACAAGATATAAAATGAGCCATTTTAGAAAACCTATCTACTATAATAAAGATAGAATCCATACCCTTTGGTGATTTAGGCAAACCAAGAATAAAATCCATAAAAATGTTAACCCAAGAAACTTTAGGCACTTCCAAAGGAGCATAAAAACCATGAGGCAAAGAAGTAGATTTAGCCATTTTACATTCTAAGCAATTTTCATTGAATCTTTCAACATCTTTTCTTATGTGTGGCCAAAATAAATGCTCATGCAAGATATCATAAGTTTTAAGAATACCAAAATGCCCCATTAAGCTATCACAATGAATCTCTTTAACTAACAACATCCTAGTGGAACAAGATGGAATGCACAATCTACCATCATGATAAAGGAAACTATCGTGTATGAGATACTTATCATTAGGCACAAGCAAACAATCCTCAGATATATCTCTAAAACCTAAATCACTAGCATATAAATACTTAAGCATCTCAAAACCTGAATTTGAGCTTGCAAAATAGAGATAAGAGTGTACCTTCTAGACAATGCATCGGCCACAATGTTTTCTTTACCTTTCTTGTATCGGATGATGTATGGAAAGGTTTCAATAAACTCCATCCATCTTGCATGCCTCTTGTTTATTTTTTGTTGTCCTTTGAGAAACTTCAAGGACTCATGATCAACGTGCATCACAAACTCCTTAGGCCACAAATAATGTTGTCAATGCTTCAATGTCCTCACAAGTGCATAGAGCTCTTTATTGTATAGAGTGTAGTTCAATGCCGCATCGGTAAATTTCTTGCATCAAAACTCCTCCAATGCCCACACCCAAGGTATCACGTTCTATCTCAAACATCTTATCAAAGTTGGGTAGTGCATGTAAAGGTGCACTACTCAACCTTACCTTTAGCAACTCAAATGCTTTCTCTTGCTTCTCCTCCCTTTTGAAGCCATTCATCTCCTTAATCACATCCATCAAAGGACTAGCAATGGTGCTAAAATCCTTGACGAACCTTCTATAGAAACTTGCCAATCTGTGGAAGCTCCTCACTTCGGATGCATTCTCGGGAGTAGGTCATTCTTTGATTACTTTCACCTTCTCTTGATCAACTTGAAGACCTTGAGAGCTCACCACATAACCTAGAAAAGTCACATTTTCCATGCAAAACTCACATTTTCCAAGGAGAGCATATAACTCCTCACAAATTAATTAGACTAAACAAAGAACAAAAGAGTACTAAGAAAAATTTTTCCAGAAAACAAAGTATGACTACAACTTTTTACTAAAACAATGATATCTCAAAATCTACGCATCCAAATAAGATGAAACCAATTCAGAAAGATTTCTCACTCAATGAGGATGAATTTAAGAACAAATTTCATTCGAATTTAATCAATATACCATAAGATATAGCCAAATTAATCCACACTTTTTTTGTAGTCATGAATCCGAAACACATTTCACAAATCAATCCAATTGACCAATCAATTGATCACCAAATTGAGTAAAACTTATTTCAGTTGAATCCTGACTCAAAGCAGAACATCTCCACCACAAAAAAGTCAAGCAATTTTTCAATTAATCGGTCAAATTTTCAATGGATTTTTGGACCTATTTTCTGTACTTAGTTTTTGCATGATCTTCATAGGAATTTTATAGATCATCAAGTACTACTTTTTTTTTTTGAATTTAAAAAAATGCAAACAACTTACAACTCAAGTTGACCTTCAATTGGAGGTTGCTCTGATACCATTTTGATGTAGATCCACTTTGAATGTAATTTGGAGTCTACTCCTTCCCAAGGATCACCTCCTTCTCTTGAAAACCTCTATTGAGGATTTTTAAAATCAACCACTCCAAATAAGAAACCTATGAGAAACTAAGTCTCATAAACTTAGTATCCATAGGTTAAATTCTTTTCTAAATTGATAATTAGAATCTTGAGAGAACAAAGACTTCAAAACCCCCAATTACATATTTAGAAGACCCAACAATAATTGATTCAAAGAAAGAAAACTCTATGAATCAACTAATGAAATGAATTTGGATGATCAATTATTTCGAGAGATTCTATGGTCTAAGGCAACAATTGTTCACAATACTAAGGACATTAAACCTTAGCAAGTTGGTCTAAGAGAGTGAAGAAACCTAGAAACAATTGGAGAATTCTCTCTCAAATTTCAGCAAATTCATCATTGTTGTTTTACAATGAGTTATAATGAGATATTTATAGAGTAAAGTCTAACCCTAGATAACCTATAGCTTAATGGCTTAAAATACCCATTAAAACCTTTGATTAAAAACTGAAAAGATAAGTCAAATAACAAAAACTTCTCAATTAGATTGCATTAAGTAACCCTTCAACTGAACCCTACCATCGATGGCAGAGAGAAACTACCGTCGGCGGTAGGTATGATAATTTCCTAACTTGCACAACAGAAGCCTACCGATGACGGTAGAGGCAGGGCCACCACCAGCATAGGGTGCCTTTTCTCCCATACTTAGCCATTTTCTCTATCAAATTGTTCCCTTGAATAATCCTTGTTAATTAAGCAAACTGTGAACAACTTAGATGCCTTTCCTTGGCCTTCAACTCTTTAAACTTGTTCTTCAAAGCTTCTTCCATGTAAGATACCATGCCATTATCCTCATTTCCATTGGAATAATTGAGTTTCTTCATCCTAGCTCTAGTTATTGGTCCAAGCTTCAACTCCATGGATGCTTGACTCTTCCGATCTACACCAAGGATGAATGTTTTTCAGTTCTTTGATACACTTTAGTTCCTTGATCCCAACTCATTGTGGATTCTGTAAGAACTAATCTCGGATCTATACTAGATGACTTTCTTAACTGGAGTAAGTGGAAACATGGGAATATACCTCTTAAAATTAAACAGGTGAAACAAAAACTTGATAGCATCCGCTAACAAGTTTCGTTGTCCAAATTGAAAGAGGCAAAGCTAGAAATGGTATTTGAACGACTCGTATCCCTTAAAGAAGACTACTGGAAGACTTGAACAAGCAGTGAATGGCTTACGAAAGGAGATAGGAATACAACTTACTTCCACAGAATGGCTACTTAGAGACATAAGAGAAATTCTATCACCTGAATTATTGACTTGAGTGGTTCAGTCATTTCGGATCCTTCTGGGACTATTCTCCATTATTTTCAATCAATTTACTCTTCTAATAATTCTACTTGTGTGATGCAAGAAGGTATAATTGATAGAAGCTTATCAGATGATGATGCTTTTTCACTGGACTTTTTACCCTAGAAAAAGTTACTCAAGTCGTGAAGCAGATGAAAGGTAGGAACACGCCTGAACCAGATGGCCTTCAGGTTTGTTTCCTATAAAAATATTGGAATATCTTGGGAAACAAAGTCATTCACATATTCCTTGGCATCATGAATCATCAAGGTGATGCTACCCCTTTTAATGATACTAACATCTCTTTGATTCCAAAGATTAAGCATCCTGTCTCTATCAAAGATTATAGATTTATTGGCCTTTGTAATGCTATTTACAATTTAATGTCTAAAACTGTTGTCAATAGGCCAAAGCCTTACATGTCTTCCATTACTCGTGAAAGCCAGAGTTCTTTTGTTTAAAAATTAAAGGCTTATTACTTATAATTTCATTATTACTTTTAAAGCCTTCTATGCTATGAGTAATGGAAAAATTAATGGATCTAATCATTTTGCTCTTAAGTTGGATCTTAGTAAGACCTTTGACAATCAAATGGAACCACTTTGAATCTATTATACTTGCTATAAAGTTCCAAATTAATCTTATCTTTCTCATCATGAGATATTAATGGTATGCCCACCCTTGGCTTCACTCCTTCCAAAGTTGTCTACCGAGGTGATTCTCTTTCCCCTTATTAGTTTATTTTTTGTGTTGAAAGATTTTTTTTTTATGATCCATTATGCGGAGAGGCAAGCTCTTTTCTCTTGTTTACGTTTTAAGCCTAATTGCCCACCTATTTCTCACATATTTTTTGTTGATGACAGTATCATCTTTTGCAAAGCCAATCTTGAACAGGAAAAAGTTATTAACAACATTCTGCAAGACTTTGCTGCCATCTCTAGACCGAAAATTAACTTCAAAAAGTCAGCTTTATATTTGATAAACTTGTTCCTTCGTAGCTGTGGAACTCCATTTCTGAAGCCTTGAGGATTCATACTACAAGAGGATACGGGACATATTTGGGTTTGGAATACCTCATAGGCAGATTGAAAAACGAAATCTTCCAGTTCGTTAAATATAGAGTGTGGAAAAAGCTTAATGGATGGAAGAAAGAAATCCTCTCACAAGTAGATAAATTTTCTTATTAAGAATGTGGTTCAAGCCATTCTCACTTTTGCTACGCTTTGTTTTCTATTTCTTGTTAATTTATTAGATCTCTCAATTCTATGGTCTTGCAATTTTTTTGGGTCGGTCTGAAGGGAATAAAAAGGTTTGTGGCAATCTTGGGATGATTTTTGTAAACCAAAAAGTTTGGGTGGTATAGATTTAAGGGATTTTCAAGGTTTCAAATTTTCTTTATTCGCCAAATAATGTTGGCGCATTTTTCTATCTCCATCTTCTATCGTGGCAAAATATCTCTAGGCTAAGTATTATCCTATTGGGAACTTTTTGGGTACTTCGCGGGGTCATAGACCTTTTTTCTATGGCAAAATCTCCTGGATGGACGTAACTTCCTTTTCTTGGGCCTGCGATACCGCATAAGTAATGACCTATCCACCATCATTGAAACTTCCAAGTGATACCCTCTCTTAATGGATTTACTCCATCTTCCTTTTTTCTCACCCAAGATCCAGAAAGGAAAGTGGTCGAACTCATTGATTTCAATTAATGTTTTCGGAGAGAAGAGAGAGTTAGATTTCTTTTCTACACCATAGGGTAGAGGCTATCCTTCAAATTCCCCTTAACCCTTCTTGTCTTGAGACAAAATTATTTTATTTGAAATTTCCCCTCAAACGGAGTGTATACAGTAAAATCTGGTAATAAGATTGTCATGCAATTTACCAAGCACTCCACATCCACTGAAGGCCCTTCAAATATGCACCATGATACTACACTCTGGAATTACCACAATAAACTTCCAGTGCAACCCAAGATCAGAATCTTCCTATTGATAGCTAGGCTAAATATCCTTCCAATAGGAAAAAAATCTACTAAAAAGAGGCTTATATGAGAGTATAAATTGCATACACTGTGGCTTTCAGTTTAAAGATGATCGACATGCTCTCTTTGATTGTGTTTTGCAAAAGAAGTTAGGAAGCACTTGCCCACTAGGTAGGAAATAGACAAGGAATTCTGGCTTAAATTTCAAAGATCTTATGTGTTCACTCTCACTTCAGTATGAGAAAAAAGAGGTCTATATTTTTGCCACATGTGCCTGGCTAATTTCGTTCCCCAGGAACAAACTCCGGCATGGAGGTTCTATCATGAGGGAAAGTATGATTGTTTTTCAGGCTACGTATTCCTCAGATGTATTTCTAAAGCTTCATGAGAGATATCTATGGTAACCCCTCTAATTTCTTTCCCTTGATTTTGGTAGCCACCGGACCCTAGGATTCTAAAAATAAGCACGAATATAGCTTTTCCTAAAGGAAAGATTTGCAATGCCATAATTATTAGGAACCATCTTGGTGTCCCCTTTTTCGCTAAATGCATCATCCGTTTAGGCATTTTCTCTGTGGAATATGGTGAATTAATAGGTATTATTGAAGCTTATATAACTAGTTCCTCATCTATTGGATATATTATTATTGAAAGTGATTCACTTCTAGTTGTCTAAACCCTCTCTTTGCCCGACCCACCTTCTTGCTATAGTGTATGATTCCATCCTACTTTGGAATGGATTAGAAACATTCCTCCCAATATAGATCATGCTATTTCTTTAGATTTAATAATATATAATTTCGTTTGTCCTCAAAAACATATATTTTAATAAGAATTCTTTCTTCAAAATATTAGGAGGGGCCAAGACTCCTTAATCTCAATTTGTATCAAGCCCTAATTAAAGACCTATATACTAATCTTTTTTGTCAAAGAATGGGTGGGGCCACATATAGCCTAGGTCCGCCCCTGCAATTGAACATTGTTAGTGAAATATGTAATATAACATAAAGATTAATAACTTACAAATAAAGGAGGAATAATGGATAATGCATGATATCACAAGACTACAAGGCTTGGGCACGGATATGCTGCTCTTTTTAAGGAGATTCGAGCCCTCTTCAATAGATGAAACTCTCAATGCAACACATCTTTATGTCATAACAATATAGTGATGCACTAAAACCAACCTAGCAAGTATAGTAGTTCAATTGAATATATCAAGATGGATCCCATAAAGACTTGCACTCAATTATCAGTAATGCTATTCTTTCTTATCCACATCGATAAAACTTTAGTGTGATGAATACTCAAAACTAACAAAATATGAAGTAACAACTCATGGATGAAACTTAACCAAGACTAATGCTTCGACTAGTGTTCTACTAATGCAATAATGTATCTTTTATCACTAAACCGATTTTATTCTCACGATTGAAGGCGAAATTCCTTTAATTAGAAGACACAAAGATAATATCTTTAATTAATAACCTACTATATTTATATGTAGATTAGTTAACTAAAAATGCATTACACTTTGTGGAATTTCGAGTTTCACAATTTTTATAAATTAATTACTCACATGAATCCTACATTGAAATTGCCACAATTTCTTGCCAATTTTACTCAGTGTTCTTATAACCTAGTTCTTACTCAATTATCTCCATTAGGTCTCAAAACCAAGTATCAGTTCATGCGAGAGATGGCCAGTGATTCACAAGCATTAATATCAAGTAATAAGGATTAATCGTACGAAATATTGATAAAGCGAAAAAATCCATACAATCACATCAATAAAACACATCGTGTTTTCTATTAGCCATGGTCAAAGGGTTTTAGCCATTAAAATCCATAAAAGAATAAACTTCTCGAAGAACATCTTCAAATTACAAAATAAGAAAAAAAAAGTAACGAAAACAAGCCTTAAACTTTGGTTGTGTTCTTCGTCTTCTTCTCTTCCGTTGCTGTCTTAGAATTTTCGTAAAAGAATGATGTCCTAATGCCTAAAAACTAATATTTATAATAAATAAGATAAACCTAGGAGTCCTAGAGTTCAAAGCCCAATAGGAAAGCAGTGTTTAATTGACATTAAAATGTATAAATTATGGGAATTCCATCCAAGAATCCTTGAAAAATCGCCCAAATTCGGCCCTTTAAAATAAAGTTCGGTGTTTTCAGGTCTTTGGAATAACTAGCGTGGGTATTCTGTTGCAATAAGATCCTTCAGTAACTGCACAAAGTTTGGCACAAGTCTTTGAAATAACTAGCGTCGGTCTTCTGCTGTTTCAACTTCCTTCAATAGACACACGAAGTCTGGTGCTGGTCTTTGGAATAACCAACCCGAGTCTTCTTCTAGTTCACTTTTCTTCATTAAACGCTCAAGGTCCGACATTGGTCTTTAATTTGCATGTCTAGCTCCGGTATTCTTCTTTTCAGTCTTGATGCATTGTTTGTTCTATTTGTTGTGTAAAATGGCTATTATGCCCTTGCATTTAATACATCACAAAAAATAAGTTTCATCGTCCACATTAGGCCAAAAGATGTGCATATCTAACACAAAATCACAAATAAAATTGTAGAAAATATAAATAAATCTACAATTTATGAACAACTCTCCAATTAGACTTTGCTCGTCCATGAGCAAAACTCAAAGAACTATCAAGATCGAGAACTCTTAAAGAATGTGATAGCAAAATGAAGCTCCAAGACGTAAGAATCAAGAATTCTAGTCAGGATAATGTAATGACACGAAAGACACCATAGTGACAAATGAGACAAGAAAGGCGAAACAAAAAAGTTCTTCAACCATACTACAAACCACAAAGTATATCAATCTGTTTAATGTGGCTATCAAGAAAATCAATACATACATACGCAAGATAAAGTTTCAAAACACTAGGTTCTAGATTCAAGTAAACTCAAAAGCTCAATCAAAAAAAATCTTCACTTGACAAAGTCATTAGGAAACAATCATAAAGAATTAAACAAGCTAAGCACTCTTCATAAACAAAGAAGTTAAGCAAAATGCAGCCATAGGCTTGTAGCCGTGTGCTCTCTCAACTAATGAGGTTCGCTAATCAACTCATACATATATATGACATATATACATATATATCGAGACACATATATACATATATACATATTTACATATACATATGTGTGTGTGTACATATCTATACATATATACATATATACATATACATATATACATATATATGTATATATATACATATATACATATATACATATATACATATACATATATGTGTGTATATATATATGGATAGATATATATATACATACACACATACAAACATATATATACATATACATATATATATATATGTACATATATATACATATATAAACATATACATATATACACACACATATATATCTATACATATATACATAAATACGTGTATATAAATATATATATATATAAATATACATATATGCATATATACATATATATAAATATATATACATTTACATATATGTATATATATAGATATACATATACATATATCTATTGATTAGACGATGCCGATACCGATTCTGAATTTTATACCAATTACCGGTTTTGAACCGATTACCGATCGGTAACTTTTCTTGTTTCCAATACCAAAACCATTCGGTAAACAATAACCAAATAGCGATTAAAAAATAAAAGTTTTTATTCTTTATTATTTAAAAATAAAATGAACCTAAAAAATGCCCGAAAAATATAAAAAAAATTCCAAATTACATCTTATTGTTTAAACAACACAAAGAACAACAAAATATTAAAAAAAATTACATAAATAACTACAAAAAAGAACCAAAATTCGAATAAAAGTATATAAATTCTAGTAAAATGTCCACAAAATCTTCATAAAAGTACTAACTCCTCTATGATATCTTCACAAAATCACTTGAGAAAAAAAGAATATTGTTAATTGCATTAACTATTCACAAACCAACTACTATGCAAACATGTAAAAGAAAATAAAATATGTAAAAGAATCTTATATAACCAAAAAACAAGAACGATCATTATGCATTAAAATAAAAAACACATCCAAAACAACTGTATCTTGCAATAGAATACATAAAATAGACATATAGGTATTATATATAAAAGATATCAAATATTTACTTAGGATGAATTATAAAGATTAACCACGACAAAGAACAATTGCACAAACAAAAAACCTGAGAGGAGGAGAGGGAGAGGGAGGCGGAACTGAGCTGACGTTCGAGTGAGCAGTGTCGGATGATCGGACGGGGCAGAACGGCAATCAGCAGAGGACCAAGAGAACAGAGAAGAGAGGAGGGGTACGGCGGTTGTAGGCCCTCATAGTGAAATGAGTTAATAGAATTGTCAAAAATGTATTTTAGTTCGAATGAGCAGCGTCAGATAGTCGAATGGAGAGGAACGACAATCGGCAGAGGACCAAGAAAACAGAGAAGAAAGGAGAGGTATGGCGGCTGCGCCTGTCTAAAATGAGGTAATTGATGGAGAGAATATCTTCTAGTCTTAGGGTTTATTTGGTTAAAGTTTGGTGTATTTTGGTGTAGGTCCTTCATATTTTAAATACATTAGTCATGGGTCATTATTTTTGTTAAATCATAGTTTAGGATTTTTTATTTTTTATTAAATCATATATATATAATAATTGGTATCAGTATTTTCCATCGGTAAGACTCTTTTACCATAGTCGTTCGGTATCAGTATCGGTTGATCATAGTAATTACCAAATCCATTCGGAATTGTCGTCGGTCACGTAATCAGTTATATAATTAGTTGGTTACCATTCGGAATCGGAAAAAAACCATGCAGCTGCTATAAGAATATATAAATACACGTACACATATATATATGTATATATACATATATATATATATATGTATATATACATATATATATATGTATGTATATCTCTGTATGTATATATATACATATACATGCATACATACATACATACATACCTATATCTGTACACATTTCATTTCAATATCGCACAACCTAACGTGGTGATATTAGATATAAAAAAGGCCCTAATATACCAAAAGGAAGGATGATGTTAAAATTAGAAACATTATTAGATACAAAAAAAGTACTGATAAAACAATACCAAGACCAATTATAAAGGATAAAGTATAAAATTAGTCTTTGTTACTCTAAAAATCCATTAGAATTTTGGAAGAAAAATAGAGATGAAGCCAAGATAGAGTTAAAAGATAAAATCATAAGGGTTAGACCTATGAGATATAACCCTCAACCTCAGCCTAGCATGGTGATATCGGATATAACGAAGGCCCTAATATACCAAAAGAAATGATGATTTAAAATTAGAAACACTATTAGAAAGTAGTACTGATAAAACAATATCAAGACCAATTATAAATGATATAGCATAAAATTAGTCTTTGTTACTTTGAAAGTCCATTAGAATTTTTGGAGAAAAATATAGATGAAGCCAAGATAGAGTTTAAAGATAAAGTCATAAAGGTTAGACCTATGAGATATAACCCTCAGGATCAAGAGGAATTTAAGAAATAGATAAAAAAAAATTTAGATTTAAAATTAGTCTGGGATAGTAAATCTTCTCATTCTTCTCCAGCTTTCATGGTTAGAAACAACGCAAAACAAATTAGAGGAAAAGCAAGGTTGGTAGTAAATTATAAAGAATTAAATGATGCTACTATCTTTGACTGATACTTTACCACATAACGAAAGCTTGATAAACCAGATACATAATAAAAAGATATTCTTTAAATTCGATTGTAAAAGTGGATTTTGGCAAATTAAAATGCATAGATGTAATATTTCTTCAACAGCAAATTATACTATGGATCCGGGTACACCTAGCTAGATGTGTTCCCAATTAGTGAAACTATGTAATGTTGATCAAAATTCGGAATTGATCCAATTTAAAAGTTCTCTTCTCCCACGTGCCTTCATCATAAAAAATAGAAAACACGTACGGTAGAATTATCACCAAAACGAACAAATTATCAAAATTGTCAGTCAATTCAAATGCAAATCGGTTGTGATTGATGAAGATTGAGTTCGTGGTTTGCTCATTTGATTGAATCCTTTCTATGGTCATGAAACTTGTGATGAAGAATATTACTCTTCAGCCATAATTTCATGCAACTCTCATTAGAGATTTCCATGGAGCTTTACAGAAAGTAATGCAATCAATGGGGATGATGAGGAAATTGAAGACGAATGAGAGGAAAACGATGAAACATATCATATATATGGACTGAGACCTTATCTTTTGAGATAAATCAAGACCCAGATGATAAAAATATGGTTGAACAGTGAGGATTGTGAAGGATTCAGCTAGTTCAGTCATCTTCTTTCGGGATTATTTCTGATGGTGATCATGTGGATGAGATTCAAAGTTTTGATTTTGCAGCATAGTTAAAGAACAACGTATCAATGAAGGATCTTGTGGTGATGAACATGGATGTGTAAGGGACTGAATTTTACTTGATCCAAAAATTGTTTGAAACTGGTGCTATCTAAAGTTTTCCTTGAATATCATTACAATAGGTGGCAGAAATATTGCCCTGGCCAGAGGAGTGACAAGTGTGAGAAGGCATATGACCAATGCCAGAGTTGTTTACTTCGCTTAGAGAAAGTGGAGTCCTTGTTCATCAGTGGTGGGGACGGTAGAACTCCATTGTTATTTTCTTTTTCATCCTTTACTTGCACAGTTCAATAAATGGCTTTTAATTCTCTTCCCTGCTTGCTTTTACATTAAATCAAAGCGTTGCAATACCTTGTAGCTCTGTGATACCTTCCCCTTCATTTTGTGTTCCTGTATACACTTGTAATTATGTTCTAAAAAAGTGAAAAAAAGTAGAGTTAATTAGTTTATTGCTATTTAATTGTCTTTTGCAGTCCCTTTTTTCTCTATCTTTATCTATTATTTTTTCAAGCTTCAAATGGCTAGGTTACTTTTTTCTGTGGTACCTTGTTCTATGACTATAGATTCTAATTTTTATAACCAGGGGTGTTTATTTTTTATAACCAAGGGTGATTATCATATAAAACATGCAAAATGAGTGATTTTAAGTAGGTGTGCCTACTTTTATTACTTAGAGTGCCTACTTCTATAAATATTCACGACTATTTTTATAACTGTATGTGCTTACAATGTATAACATGCATGATGAGTTACATTTTGTAGTGGTGCCTCTTTTTATAACCAGTATGCCTATTTTTTATAACTAGGGGTGCTTATTTTTCATAACCAAGGTTGATTAAAATATAAAACATGCAAAATGGTGACTGTAAGTAGGTGTATCTATTTTTATAACTGTGTTGCCTATTCTTATATCTGTGTGTGCTTATAATGTATAACATGCATGATGTTTTACTTTTTGCAATTGTGCCTTTTTTTAATAACACTGATGCCTATTTTTATACCTATAGGTGCCTATTTTTCATAACTAAGGGTGATTATAATATAAAACATGCAAAATGGGTGACTGTAAGTAGGTGTGCCTACTTTTATAACTGTGTGTGCCTATTTTTATAACTGTGTGCTTAGAATGTATAACATGCATGATAAGTTACTTTTTGCAGTGATGCCTTTTTTTACAACTATGGATGCCTATTTTTACAATTATAAGTGCCTATTTTTCATAACCAAGAGTGATTATAATATTAAACAAGCAAAAAAGGTGATTGTAAGTAGGTGTGCCTATTTTTATAACTTGGAGTGACTACTTTTATAACATTGTGTCCCTATTTGTATAACTATGTGTGCCTATAATGTATAACATACATGATGGGTAGTAATCACTTAATACTCTCATGATTTGTTAAAGTGATATTATTTTTAATGGAAAAAGTATATATTCAGATGACAATAATATAAGCGTTTCTAAAAATATGTTCAAATGACGGATAATATCAACATTTCAAGAAACATAAGAATTATTGATTAGAATTGATACCAACTCTTTACAAGATTGTCAATAATAGTACATATAAGACTCAAATATATAAAGTTGCTAGGGACATTGATTGTTATTCCAAAATGATGGAAAATGCTTAATCTCTCATTATAATTCTTGGTAAGAAAAATCTACTGAATAGCCTAGAAAAAAACAAAAAGAACGATGAAGTAGAAAGTAGATTTTACCAGACTAATTGAAGTTTTCTTTTCTTCTCGTCATTATCATTTCCAGTTGTCTGCAACAATGTCAGTCAAATCAACAATTCTCTATGAATAACCTAATTCATTATCATACCAAGCAACAACCTTAACCATATCCTCTCCTATAACCATAGTTAGTGAAGAATCCACTGTCTAAGAAGTGTCAGAATATCAAAAATCTACTGAAACAAGTGGTTCATCACAGACTGATAATATAGTTCAAGAGAGAAGGAGATGCAGAAGAAGTAGTAGTAATCAAGGAGAGAAAAAAGCGCGTGGTTGTGGGGTAGAGTTATAGAGTTTCAAATTATAAAACATAATCAAAACTACGTAGTTCTACTAATTAGGTACATCTAGCTAGGTATACCCATCTTCAACAGCATTTTCTACTCCACAAAGTTAGTATGAATGCTTAGTAATGCCTTTTGGACTGAAAAATGCACCCAAAATATTTCAGAGATGAAATGAATAATATATTTAAACTCTATTCCTTTGGCTATGTATATGTAGATGATATATTAGTAGCTAGTAACTCGATAGTTGAACATCTAAAGTCTTCGAGATAAATTTGCAGAGCTTTGTCTATAATACGGATTATGTTTATCCTAGAAAAAGGAAAAAATTGGAACATCAGAAATAGAGTTTTTAGGATTGAAAATAAGTTCCCAAGGAATAGAATTACAAGCACATATTATAGAAAAGATTCATCAATTTCCTGATAAACTCCTCGATAAAAAACTGCTTCAAAGCTTTTTAGGTACATTAAACTATGCTTCTAATTTTCTTCCTCAACTAGTGGAAATTAGAAAACCATTTAAAAAATTATTAAAGAAAGATAAGATATTTACAAGTAAGAAATGTTAGAATACTATGTGAAAAACTTCCACTATTGTCTTTACCAAGTGATGAAGATAGTTTAATTTTTGAAACAGATGTCTCTGAAGAATGTTGGGGAGCCATTTTGAAAAAATCTTTTGACGTATCTTCTGAAAAGGTAGGTAGATATGCCTCAGGAACATTTTTCAACCCATAAACATGATATCATGTAAATGAAAAAGAATTATTTACTGTTGTTAAAGGTTGTAGTAAATTTTATTATTTTATATTACCTAAAACTTTTTACTACGTATTGACAATACGCAAGTCAAAACCTTTATTAAAAATAATCCACCATCAAAACCAAACTACAATTGATTGATTAGATGGTAGACGTATTTTACTGAATTTTCTTTCGATATGACTTTAATAAAATCTGACAAAAATGTTTCTGCGGATTTTTTAACCAAGGATAGAAAACCAAAGCCAAAAAGTTTATGATATCCTAGGACAAATGGGAGAAATAGTGGTAAGCTTCAGGTTTTCGCTGAAGAAATTATTGAAATAGCTAACTTTGGTTCAGTATCTAAAGAAGTGTCACAAATATTAATAACTCAAGCGATGTTTGGAAAGAAAATCATTCAAAAATATGGTTTTAGAAAATGAATTGGATGATATTTTGAAGCAGACTAAGATAATTGCATTTAGTCCATCAATTCTTGCATCCGAATATGAAGAAATAAGAGAGACTTCTAACACAACTTCTATTTTAGATAAATCCAAAACTTCATAGGAGGATATATCACCAAGAACACAAACGAATACATCCCAAAGATAGATATCATTAAATATACCAGAGTTGCCTGTTGCTGTGATGGAACAATATATGGTAATGTAGGAATTACATTCCTTGCAAAAAACTGATACTCTTTATATAGATTTTTCAGGAATTTATCCTAGATTAAACTTTCTTCAAGGGTCAACCCCAAAGAGATAAGAAAATTCTATAATTTTGGAGCCATCAATATGATTAAGATGACTACCAGAAATTTTGATGAGATAACGGAATTGCCTAAATGGATACAAAAAGTCAGGGATTGCGATCAATATAATCCCACCATCTCACTTAAAGATATATTATTAATAGATTTCTATGAAAGTGAAATGAAAAGTGATGTCAATTTTAATAAATAGGATAACCTACTAAACTAGAATAATTGGCAAGTGGACCTATCACTGTAGTAATCGAGCTACACCCGAGTTGTAGAATCTCAAGGAACGGTAAAAGCTTAAGTACTAATCGTTTCTTCTAATGTTTAGCCTAAAATGGATAGATTTAAAAAAAAATAAACTAATGCTAAAAATGCTGATCATCAACTAACATAGGTAAAACAAGAGATTAAAGTGTTTAAAACTATTAAAGCGAGAGTTTGGATGTTGGAATCCCTCTAATCCTTGTTACTAGTTCAATTAGAAAAACGTATAGAAAACGATGTTGAATTACAAAGTTGGGCCATCACAACTAGTCGGACAATCCTTATCTCTAGGCAAAAGCCACCCTACTCACTAACTCTTAGAGGAGAATCTCTTCTCTCCCTAACCAATTATGAGTGCAGTAATTAACAAGTGATTAAGAGATCTAAAAGTGAAATTTCATATCTATATTTATTGCCCCAAATAACCCCCAATTGGTTGCCCTAGACTGTTCTTCCTTTTTCAACTCCGAACAGCCTTGCGAGAATTTAACTTCGAGACAGTTAAATTACAACAAAACACAATTGGAAGACAACTAAAAAACAAACATCAATTTTTGTAAATTAATCCAAGATCATAATAATCAAGAATTAGGGTTCAACCCTCATACAAATATAAAAACCTACCACTAAATATTGTATTAAAACTAATGTTAATGATTGAAATTCAGTAAAAAGAAAGGAAAAGAAAGCTTAGGAGAATGTTAAAGCCAAAATCGCGATCTCGAACATCGCCTAAGCTCTTATCTTAAGTCGCCTAATTGAAGACCGAAATTACGCCTTTGAATCTTCAATTCTTGATCTCTAAACCCTCAACTACCATCTTCCTACTGATTTCCTACCTAATTGAGGCTAAATTTGGGGAAATTTTCTAACCTAGGTTCACCCCTAATCTCCTCTCTAAGCCCTGATAGCAGATCTCTCCATAACGAATAAAAGAATTACATTTAAAAGCTGAGAAATGCATTACTGTGCAACAATCGAGACCTATTGCGTACGTTAGGTCGAGCCCTACCTTCAGTAGTAGGGTTCTATGCTCTTTACTTTTCTTGTGGACGAGACCTACCGTCTACGGTAGAGGTAGCCTACATCGCTAGTAGGCTTCTATTTCTTCTTCATTTTGCCTCCAGGACTTACCGCTGACGGTAGGTTGGCCTATCTCAGGTCTTCTTCATTTATGCCACCGGCTTTGCTTTTGTTATTTTCACTCCTTTTTCGACCATTTTCGTTCTTTTTCGTCGTTTTCTCTATTAGGAAGCACCTAAGACAGCAATAAAGGGTATTAGTCTAAAATATGTATTTATACATTAAAAATATCATAAAATGATGCAAATAATACATAAATGTACTACAAAATAACGTATACCACATACCCCCACACTTATCTGTTGCTTTCCTTTAAGCAACACAAACTAAACAGATGAAACAAAGGAGTTTAAAGTTTTTATCTAAGAAAGACGATACACTGAAAAGGAGAAAACCGACCTAAGACAATTAAGATCATAGATTGGCCACATATCATGGTGGCAAAAATAACACAAACAAAACAAAATAAAAACTCAAAATAAGGCCACTTCAATAAAACACCTTACTACTCAACTCCAAAAGTAAATCAAAAGAGACAAATGACCATAATCACCAATTCTACCACATCTCGCCAATATACGTTATAGACCAACAGTGTGTGTGTGTGTGGATTGTTCATGCCGCGTTTCGTAGAAGATAAGACATATCAAGTAATTAGCATAGTGAAATACTTTAAGGGATGATGCACAACAAACTCATGTTTTCTATCACTTTTCCACTCTGAGTCCTATTCTAGGTCTTTCCCGGATTAGGTAGGACTTTTTGGCTTGTAATGTTAGGCTTGGGACATATACAGGATATCAAACGAAGGTAAAGGGATAACAAAAACAATTGAGACAGAGCTAATGCAATAAAAAAGAAATACAACAAACTCATAGAACAATTTTCTAGCCGTTTTTCACTCTTCTCACTGACCCTTGAATGTCCAACTTCGTTCCATTAATGCACACCCACACCTAACAACATTTTACTCCTTAAGGTTCATGAAGTCCCGAGTATGAGAGAGAGAGAGAGAGAGAGAGAGAGAGAGAGAGAGGCTTGCTAATTTTCAATACATATCTATATACAGAAATATAAGTACTAATCTTTTTCTTTGTTTCGGTGATTTTTTTTTTAAAACAACTCAATTTATTCTCTCTATTCCACAAGCACATGTATCAAACTAATGAAATACCCAAAATAACCTTTTCATATACAAAATTTTCTTTTTTCACTCATTTATCCCTACACTTATCTATTTTCCTCACTCAAAACGGCTAAAAAGATATTCTAAACATTGGCTACACAAATTGCGGTTTTATGTAGTGTGAATTTTAAAGAACAAAGAAAAGAAGGGATGGAAATCCTTGGCTTGAAGGCACTAAAAGGGAACTAGGGGTTGATTTCGCTTAAGAATTTGGCAAGAAAGGCACAAATGGTATAATGAAGGCCTAATACATTAGGACCACTCTAGACTAGAATTCTTTGCTTCCAAAGACAAAAAAACATAAGAATGCAGGCAAAGACCCAAAAAGGATTCTCACTATGCTGATCCCCTAGGACTCCTAGGTTTCTATTACTAATCAACACTTACAAGTGCATGAAAACCATTATTCGTGTAAGGATTTAGTAATTGTAGTTTTCAAAGTGATAAAGTAATATACCTTTTCGAAATTCCTAAAGGGCTTTATAATCATGTATCTTACTAAAGTGGCAAAACAGACATCTTTTTGGGGTTTTTTTTTAAAGTATAGTAAAAAGCTGAAAAGGGGATAGAAATAAAAGTTTTTGAATTTTTCAAGTTTTTTGGGATTTTTGATATTTTGGGATTTTTCAAATAAGATACAAAAGTTAAAAATCACAAGAAAGAAGGAAAATGAATGAAAAGACATAAATACCCCCCACACTTAAAACCACAATGTCTTCAATGTGGAGGCAAAAGGTGTATGAGGTAGCCTGGGTTTGTTTGAAAAACAAACTATTGTTGTGATTCCAGTAAAGCGCATTTTCTGCCTCGAAGGGTACACCACCAAAGTTGTGGAATTTTTTTGAGAATTTTTTTTAAAATTTTCTACAAAATTTTTGTTAGGAAACAACGCAAAAGACAGTAAAAAGTTAGTAAAGCAAGAATTAGCAAAAAGAAGGCGAAAAATAAAAGAAAATACAAGAAAAAGGGGTAGGGGAGTTGGGAAAAAAAACTGGTAAAAGGGAGGGCGGATGTGAAGGAAAGGAAGAAGAAAATGAGGGTGGTGGTCTGTATTTTGGGGGAGAATGAAAGAGAAAGAAGAATGGAAGAAGTAGGAGTAGAAGAGGAAGAAAATGAGTAGAAAAGATAGAGAGAGAGAGAGAGAGAGAGAGAGAGAGAGAGAGAGAGAGAGAGAGAGAGAGAGAAGTATACAAACCTATGAGATGGTCACCGGAGAGTTTGCCGGAGGGGAGAGCTACCGCTGGAGTTGAGGGCTGCCGCCAGTTGTGGAAGAGAAGAGAGCACTGAGAGAGAGAGAGAGAGAGAGAGAGAGAGAGAGAGAGAGAGAAGAAACGATAGGCAAGAAGAAAGGAAAAGAGAGAATGAAGTTAGGGATTTTTTAGGGGAATTTGAGGGAAAATTGTGCAGAAATTGGGGAATAAAAGTTGAAATTGAAGTTAAATCGGTAGACCCGACTCGTTTACGATGAAAAATGACCGAATCACAGCATTAAAATGACCATACCACATCCGGTAGGTCGAGGCCTACAGTCCGCGATAGGCTTCTGTCTGCCAAGTAGAAAAGACGTCGATGCCCCTACTGCGTGTGGTAGGTTTGACCTACCATCCACGGTAGGTTTCTGTTATGGGAATTTTTTGTGCCTTGACCCTACGCGTGTGGTAGGGTACTGTCTCGATGCTGATTTTTCTTCTTTCTGCGATTTTGAACCCCATTTCATGCCTGCTAACCTTATGGACTCATTTAAGCTCAAAATAAGTCTTAAGGCAAGCATCCATTCTCTCCGAAATTACCTTGTAATGACAAAAACAACAAATGATCAAAGTGAGAAAAAACAAGAATTCAAAATACAAGCGTACAATTATAACATTCAAAAGGTGTAAGGCGTACTCCCCTTTTAGGTGCCAAAAAAACATCCCAGAACACAAAAATCCAGGTGTTTCTTGGCTTTCTCTTCCTCAATTTGCTGAACCAGCAACCCATCACGCTAGTCTTCATTTTGGGGAAAAGATGCTTCCCCTTCTCCTTAGGCTTCTTCCATTTTTCCTCCCGTTTTGGGGAAGTTTCCTACATAGTCAAAGATACTTCTTTAGTTTTATGATCAATATGACACAGAGTATCTCGATCTTGAGAAGGGATAGGCGAATTTAATGGAAATTTAAATACTATATCATTATCCCCAATCTTGAGGATTAGCTTCCCTCTTTCCATATCTATTAACGCCCTTAATGTATGTAAAAATGGCCGTCCCAAGATTATAGGGAAGTCTACATCCTCCTCAATGTCTAAAATGATAAAATCAACAGGGAAGACAAGGCCCTTAACCTTTATTAGGACATCTTCTATGACTCCCCTAGGATGTCCAACACTCTTATCTATCAAATTGATGGACATCCTAACAGGTCTTGGTTTCCCTAGGCCTAGTTTTTGACACATAGCATATGACATTATGTTTATACTAGCGCCTAAATCTACCATTACCTAATCAACTTTACTACTACCAATAGTGCAAGGGAAAGAAAAACTCCCTGGGTCTTCTAACTTCTACGATAGTTTCTCCTTATTGATAAGGATAGCTGAACACTCTTCACTCAAGACATGTATGGATGCATCATGCAGTTTGCTCTTCTTGGTCAGCATCTCCCTCAAGTATTTGGCATACTTGAGTATCTGCGAAAGTAAATCACACATAGATAAGTTTGTTTTCAATTGTTTAAATATTTCTATGAACTTCCATATGTTGTCCTGACTACGATCTCGAACAAGTGCTTATGGGAATGGAACTTTTGGCTTGTACTCAGCACTTGTCCGCTTCCTTTTTCTTTTATCTTCCTTCAGCTCCACTCCTTTAGTTTCCATAATATTAGATGATCACTCTTCCTCTTCACTATAGTCCCTTTCTTGTACGATCATCACTTCCCTCTCCATAGAAATCTCCTCATCAACTTTCACCGAGATAGCCTTTACATGCTCTCTCAGGTTCACTTCTATGTTGCTTGGAGAGTCCCCAAAGTCCTTTCAAAAACAAGCTTAACCAACTGCCCGATCTGCTTTTCAAGGTTTCGGTTGGAGGCCTCTTGATTCCTTTGAGCCGCCTCTATGGTATTCATCTAGTTATCTATTTAATCTGGTTGTATATCTATTAAGGGGTCTCGTGATCCATAGACTCTCTAGCTGAGGCATCTATTAACTGTCTCGCCCGAATGAAACTCTGTTACAAAAGCTTTGAATCTAGATCCTTAGGTCTAATCCATGTGGGGATATTTCCAAAGAAACTCTTTCCATCTTTCCCAAGCCTCGTACAAGCTTTCTCTATCTATTTATTGGAATGATAGAATCTCGTTTCTAAGCTTTGTTGTCCAACCCGGAGAAAAGTACCTCCCCAAGAATTTTTCTGCCAACGAATCCCAGAACGTGACAAACCCAAAAGGCAACGACTTGAGTCATGATTTCACCTTCCCCCTCAGAGAGAATGGGAAAAGACGAAGTTGGATGGAATTTTCGGACACTCGATTTATTTAAAAAGTGTCGCACAATTCTAAGAAGTGGCCTACATAAGCATTTGGGTTTTCATCCAGAAGTCCATCGAACTGGATGTTGTTTTGCAGCATCTAAATGACATTCGACTTTATCTCGAAGTTATTCGCTTCTACCCTTGGCCTTGCTATGCTTGACTGGATCCCAGAGATGGACAGTCTAGCATAGTCGACCATTGTATGCTAAGCCATTGGTGGTGGTGGTTGCGGTATGAAGAGAGGATTAACAAATGGTAGAACCGCCTAATCTTTCTCCGTCTTCTCGACGGCCACTATTGCACTAATGCCTACCTTCCTGAATCGAAGGGCGCGGCGAGCACCCTACAGCGTACGTTCCGGCTCTAGATCAAATGGTACTAATTCACCATTTTCTTTAAGGGCATAAACTAGTACCAAAGAACCTGCAACAGAAGAAAAACTTAATCAATTTCACTAAAACAAATTACTCTCAAAGATGTACGCCAAAATAAATAAATACTTGCACCCAAAAAAAAATCCAAACAAGAACAAGAAAAACAAAAAAAAAAATGACTAAAGCACTATAAAATGATTTTCCTTAAGTTGTCGTTCCTTAGCAATGGCACCAAAAACTTGATATCGATTTTAATAAATGGGGTAAACTACTAAACTAGAGTAACATGCAAGGGGACCTATCACTATAGTAATTGAGCTATACTCGAGTTGTCGAATCTCAAGGAACGGAAAAAACTCAAGTACTACTCGTTTCTTCTAATGTTTAGCCTAAAATGGATCATTTTGAGAAAAAATAAACTAAATGCTAAAAATGCCGATTACCAACTAAAACATGCAAAACAATAGATTCAAGTGTTTAAAACTATTAAAGAGAGAGTTTGAATGTTGGAATCCCCCTAATCCTTGTCAATAGAAAACAATGTTGAATTACCGAGTTAGGTCATTACAACTAGTCAGCTAATCCTTATCTATAGGCGAAAGCCACCCTACTCACTAACTCTTAGAGGAGAATCTGTTCTCTCCCTAACCGATTGTGAGCACAGTAATTAACAGGTGATTAAGGACCTAAAAGTGCAATTTTCATACCTATATTTATTGCCCCAATTAACCCCCAATTGGTTGCTCTAGAGTGTTCTTCTTTTTTCAATTCCAAACACTCTTGCAATGAATTTAACCTCGTGACAATTAAATTTCAACAAAACACAATTGGAGGACAACTCAATTAAAAACAAACATCAATTTCTGTTAATTAATCCAAGATCATAATAATCAAGATTAGGGTTTAACTCTCATCCAAATATAAAAAACTAGCCACTAAAGATTGTATTAAAACTAAAATTAATGATTGAAATTCAGTAAAAGGAAAGGAAAAGAAAGCTTAGGAGAAGGTTGAAGCCAAAATCGCGATCCCGAACGTCGCCTGAGCTCGTCTCTCGAGTCTCCCCCAGTTAAAGCCTGAAATTATGCCTTTGAGTCTTTAATTCTTGATCTATAAACCCTCAATTACCATTTTTTCCTGATATCCTACCTAATTAAGGCTGAATTTTGGGGAATTGTTTAACCTAGGTTTGCCCCTAATGGCCTCCCTAAGCCCAAATGGTGGAACTCTCCATAACGAATGAAAAAATTACATTTAAAAGCTGAGAAAATGTATTACTCTGCTATAGCCGGGACCTACCTCGTACGATAGGTCGAGCCCTACCGTCCACAGTAAGGTTCTGTCCTCTTTATTTTTCTTGTGGCCGAGACCTACTGTTGATGGTAGGGGTAGCCTACTATCATCGATAGGCTTCTGTTTCTTCTTTGTTTTGCCCCCAGGACCTACCGCTGACGGTAGGTTGGCCTACCTCAGGCAGTAGGTCTTCTTCATTTATGCCGTCGGCTTCAATTTTCACCGTTTTCGCTCCGTTTTGACCATTTTCACTCCTTTTCATCGTTTTCTCTATTGGGAAGCACCTAAAACAAGAATAAAGGGTATTAGTCTAAAATATACATTTTGTATATTAAAAATGCCGTAAAATGATGCAATAACGGATATAAATGTACTGCAAAATAACTCATATAAAAAGGAATGATAAGATTCAACAAAAAAGATATTTATTATAGAAGAGCTATAGGTATGAGGGCGGTAATGTCTACCATGGAGGTCATCTAAAAGAAGGGATTTAGGACCTATATTGGAAACGGACTATGGGAAAAATACAAGTGATTGGTGCACTACCACCACTTCCAGATAAAAACAAAACACTGAGACTTCCAAGGCTGCAGACATCAAGATAAGATATGAAAGTTTCAAGGCAAGCCAAAAACCAAAAAAGGGAAGACCTAAAGGTCAAACAAATAGGCGGAGAAAACAAAGTGGTAAACGAGTGGACTCCAAAGCCGTTGAAGTCTACTATGAAGTATTAAATGAATCTAGAGATTAAATCCGAAATCTCTTATATACGACTATATAATAGATGTAGAAATTATCAGGAAAAAAGAGGAAAAAAGGAAAACTCTCATATGTACTCAGGCTAAGAACTTTAGATCTCTTATAGAAGCAAGAAATCTTACTGTAAAATATTTTCTTTCAATAAAATTCTTTTTCATATTTTCACTTTTTCACTCTATACACCCTAAGGTAGGAAATAAAATAGGGTTGTGCTGCTAATTACTAAAGGTGACTCCAGAGAAGTTATCTAGGATCACTAGGTTGGAGTTGGAATGCTCAATAAAAGTTTCGAGTAATATTCAGTGATTCTTCGATAAAACAGGAGGCTATTGAGGTATGCAAGTGTAGTTGGGTCTTTTAATTAAAAAGTATTTTATAAAGGATTATTGTTTCTATGAGAGATATCAACACTCATAATCTTCACCTCATCTTCAACCACTGTTTTTAATTATTTAAATACATGATAATAACCACATTTGTTTCAACAATTTATATTTTTAGTTTGAAAATGATAATATTCTGTAGCTATTTGATTATCTTCGATATGCTTTTAAAGATAACTAGTACCTCGCATATAGACTGAAGTATAAAGATAAGTACATAAAACTATTAGCAGGTATACATAAAACTACAACAGATAGGCCTCGAAATTTGGTATTAGAGCCACTCGGTAACGATAAAAAACGAGTGTAAAAGTCTGTCATAAGAAAAAGATTTTATGAAAACATTTAAAGTCTATTTAAAAATTTGTCATAAATAGCTGGTAGAAAATTTTATTTTAATAGATGATTCGGCATAAGGGTATTATGAAAATCACAAAAAAGATAATCCTTGAGAGAAGAAAAAAATAGACATGTACACTTATATGAAACAAAGATATACATTTAGACAAGGTATAAATACGGACAAAAATTTATGCTAAAGTCTGTACTTGTATGATATCGTAATTACAGGGTAAGCGTTATGTTTAAGCCAACGATTGTGGCTACAAAATTATGAGATAAAATGCAAGAAAGGTTGATGAAAAATGTGGTATGGACTCAGATAACTACGGATCCTAACTCTTGGGATTAAAAAAAATGTCACGAGCTCCTATTTTCTCCCTAAAGTTTAGGCTTTGACATGATATAATCCTCAAATTTTATTTTATGTCGTTTTGATCCCTAAACAATTTTTAAAAATTCAATAAGATCATTTTATCATCAAACATTTGATTTCTATAAAAGAAAAACTACGCGAGCAACTCCCACAAGGTAACTTGAAAGATAAAATAAGTATTATGCACCATTCCCTACCAACAAAACGCATCTTCTGATGCTTAGTTGGGGGAAATAAAAGTGTCACCTCCTCCTCTTAAAATCGCATTTCATGTGAGTAGATTACCCTTTAGATTTATAATAAAGCGATTTATAATATTTATTTTATCCTTTAGATTACCTTGTGTGATTAGCCTGTGTCATTTTTTTTGTGGAAATTAAGTGTTTGATGGCAAATGGATTTTACCAGATTGTTTAGAGACCATAACAGTTAAAAATAAACTTCAAGGACTATATTATGTTAAAATCTAAACCTTAGGGACTAAATAGAAACTCATGACATTTTTTTTTCAACTGAAGCTAGAGGTGTAATGGTAAAAGACTTTAATGGCTAATCATAAATAATTTAGAGATAATATTGACCCCAAAAAAACTTTGGGGACTATAACCTTTGATGCTAATAACCTGACCAAGGACATGCAGACAAAACAAGAACTCGAATATATTTCGTTGTTTTCATCTTCCAAAAATTGGCATAATTTTCAGCGCCAAATCTACTTGAAATCTTATCAAAAACAATTTTAAGAATAGATAATGTTTCTGTCTAGTGTTAATCAGAACATATATATAACCCTATCCAACCAAAACCTTAAACAGAACAGCTCAAGATCACATGTAACTTTCGCCTATCATCAGAACTGAATCATGTCTGTAACAACTTTCAGCTATGAGTACACTTCTCCAATCTTCCCACCAAGAATCCTTAAAGTCTCGATCGTGGATTCTCATAATTTGATCCCAAAACTAATGCCACAAGTTATTAAGAGCATAGAAATCACACAACGCAATGGTGGAGCAGAAGTATCAAGCAAATCAACTTTGCAGAAGGTAAAAAAACCTGCATACTTTTCCTCTACATGAAAGTTACTGGTTATAATGTGTTTTCTAGTCAGCCATTTTAGCTCTTTGAAGTACCAAATCAATGAGCTCAACGAGTAAACTTACAAGTACAAGTAGGTTGATTCAAGGCGATTCATTAACAGCAAAGCTCGAAAAAATCACTTATGAGGTCAAGTTTGAGCCAAATGGGTGGATCGTTCTCTAAGGTGACGAGTAAGTATTATACCAAGGGCGAATTCTTACTCAAGCAAGACAAAATCAAGACAGGCAAGGAAAAAGTGCTGGGAATGTACAAGGTTGTTGAAGCTTACCTTCTACAGAATCCTGAGGCCTATGCTTAACTCCTATTGCCATTTCCAGTGTTCTGTTACATTATGCCTATGGTTTGTAATAAGGACCTGAGTAATAGATTCTTGTTAAAGATTTGCGGAATTTCTATAGCATGGAAACTCAATTCCTTTCTGTATTATAATCACAGTGACAAATGAAAAAAGACTGGAAATTTCCATTTGAAGAAAACAAATCAACATTTCTTGGCCTCAAAAACATATAACAATGATGACAATTATTCAAAGTCAGTGGCAAAGGAAAGATCACAAGAATGAGTAAAATTACAAAATGAAACTTTTGATGAAGACAAAAGATAGGATTAGTTTATTCTTATAGAATCAATTGCTCTTTGGTTGTGTTGGTAGTGTTTGAAGTAAGTTAAATGGTAGTCTTTTAACTTGGCAAACCTTCTTGGTCTTTCTTCATTGATAAGTCCTTCTAAAGGTCCAATTTCTTTTCCCAATTCTGGTGCCCAAAACATTGCCACAGAGATTCTTTCCTTCTCCAAGTTTGTCACAGCTCTATGCATTGGACTCTTAAATATCCCATTACTCATAATCTGCATGTCATTCATCGCAGATAGCATAACTGTTATATATGCACTCTGAGAAATGTAAAAATCTGACTTTGTTAGGCTTATATCAGTTCTGATATCACTTGTTACATGTGCATCAGAAGCAACACACAAAATATAAAGAAAAGAGGGATAAAACAACAAAACATTTTAACATGCTTTGATCTCTCAAACAGACCTACGTCCAAAACCCAAGCAGAAAAAGCTTCCCACAATGTAATTATTTAACAAAAAAATCACAAACTCTAGCACCATGTAATGTTTGAACAGACAAAAAACCTACAAAGAAGTGGTATTTTTCACGTGGCTTTCGCTTTCTGTTCCAACAAGAGGTATTAGAGAAGTTTTGGACGTAACTAACAAATGGTATCACAGCAGAAAACTGCATTACCTCTAATTGATCGCCTGCATTAACGAGAAGAGCATGAGGCAAGAGATGAGCAACTTTATACCATTTATTGTCCTTTACCAATTGAAGGCCTTCAACTTCCTTGTCTGGAAGAAGAATGGTTAATCCTGAACCATCTGTATGAGGTTTTAGACCAAGAACTTGTTCTGGCCTTGGGCATGGAGGATACAAATTAAACCTACAAAACATTATTGGTTTCTCCCCACACTGGTTCAGAAAACTATTCTCAGGCAAATCCAACATCTTTGCTGCAGATTGAAGAAGAATCTTGATTATATTTGTCACCCCTAATGAATACTCATGTAAGATTCTTCTGCGGAACACAACTTTGATCAAATTTCAAGAATTATGAGAAAGTTGAATATAGTCTTTCTTCTGGAGAAAAAGAAAAGGGGGAAAATGACATTTAATCTTTAAAGTTTAGGCCGTGACTTCATATGACTCAAAATTTGTTTATGCTGTTATGATCCTTAAATAATTTATAGCAATTGAATAAGATTTTTTTGCCGTAAAAAACTTAACTTCAATAACAAATACAAATCACACGAATTGTTCACTTTTTGGTAGTATAAAAGACAAAATAAGTATTATAAATTATTTTTTAAAAAACAAACACATCTAAGGTACGATTTGAGAGAGGAGGTACAACTTTTATTTCCCTCAAACAATGCTTCAAATTTGTTTCGTTTAAAGGAAATGACTTATAATGCCTATTTTACCTGCTATTCACATTATTTTTCTTTTATGAATAAGTATTTGGCAGCAAAATTGACGTATTCATTTGACGCAATTTGTTTAGAAACTATATGAGCAAAAGATAAACTTTGAAAATTATATGATGGACCTAAACTTTTGGGACTAAGTGGATTATTTTTGCAAATAAAATTGGATGATTTTACCTGAAATCTTTGGGATTTTGAGGCCAAAATTGTAGCTTTCTTCCATCTTCTGGAATAACTAAAAGGTAAAGCCTGTCTGTCCAATCCAGAGTTTGACTCTCTGATAAGACTATATCTGTGCCATACCCTTCAATATCATCTGCGGGTCTGGCATACTTCTGCTTCTCCTCCTTAGGCAGGCGAAAGAATTCTCTAACAATTTCCTCCATTTCACCAAGATTACCAACTTCTATTCCATGATTTATAACCTGAAAATCTTTCTATTAATCATAGAACTTTTGAGATGATGAAAATATAGATGGAACTCTTTAAAAATGACCATATTGATTCCAAAGTTAGGCCAATTTCTTCAGTCTCAAAAGTTCTTTTAAGCTATTATAGAAAGTCCTTAAAGAAAATATATACAATCAAATTGATTCCAGGGGCTATAATAACTGAAAAAACTTATGGGCCGAAATTAGCTTTTAACTTTTGAAACTCAAAACGATTAATTTTTCAAGCAATGAAGAGTGACATAATTTTACAAATGTTTGGTTCTGTTCATGCTATCAATATTCAAGGAAAAAAGTTGATAAAAATGAAATCTAATCAAAACTAAAGAAAGGGAAACAGGGGACTGATGAGACTGAGAAGAACCTGAAAGCATCCCAAAGAGCTTAGAGCTGAGTGGAGCTTTTGGAGCTCTTCATCTGCGGCCAAACGACTCAAATCGATTACTGGAATATCTATGGATGGGAGAGAGGTCGAATTTGTGGATTCATCATATAGAGGATCTTTGCATATGTATCGATTTGGGAGCTGATGAACTCCATGGTTGACCATCTCCTGAACAGTCACAGAGCTGTGGTTTTCTTGGTCAACTTCTTCTGTAGCAAGAGGAGGAGAAGAACTTGCCATGGTCTTTTCCTTCTCCACCAGCTGCTGCTTCTTAACAATTCTTTGCTGAGAAGCTGTGGTGGACGCACCCTTGATTTGCAGCTAACGGGTTTGGCCAGTGACTGGTCAGCGGTTGGCTATGATTTATTATGAAGCGTTACGTGTAAAAGGACCCATAAAGGCAACTTAGAAATTTATAAAAATAATTCGAAAAATTTTAAAAAATTAAAGTTTTGTAGAGCTTTCGTCCAGATTTGGCGAAAGTCACAGTGACTTTTGCTCAATCTGGGCGAAAGTGTGCCCGAAAATGTGAAAAAATTTTTTTTTCTGTTTTTCGTTTTTTTAGGGTTTTCTTTTTGTAATATTAATTTTTCATTACACATTAACAGGGTGATGAAGATCCAAATACCTTTGAAGAATTTCTAGATCCGGAAGAATATATCGATCTCGGACATTTATTTACAACTGACCGAATATTTAGTTCGAAAGATGAGTTGGTGGAGTGGGCAAAACAAATTGCAATGAATGCGAAGACATATTTAATTATAACTCGGTATCAGAGAGGCAGAACATTTGACCGTCGACCGTATGTCACATTGGCTTGTGAACGCGGAGGTTCAGTAAAAAAATATAAAATACCAATAGTCGACGATGAGGAAGAAGAAATACTAAAAAAAAAACGTGGACCGTATGGGACGAAAAAATGTGGTTGTCCATTTAAGCTAAAGGGAGAGCAAATGGCAACAAGTGAAACTTGACAATTTACAACGGGAGACACAACTATAAAATAGCTGTTTACAGACACGGTCATGCTCAGTCTGCAAGACTTACGGAGGAGCAGTTGCAATAGACCGAGCAGTTCAGGAAGTGTCATGTTCCACCGTGCAATATATTATGATTTTTCCGAGAACAAGACGTTGGTTGTGCAATTAGGTAAGTTATAAGGGAATTATTAGATTATTTTTAATACTTTATTTAAATATTTTAGAGTTATTTTTATTCAAGTAATAAATATAAAATTTTGATGTATGTAGTTCCCAGAAAATTTACAATGTTGTTTCCAAGATTAAGAGGAACCGGATGCAGGGAAGAAATACGGTAGAGGAAGTTCTCCGCTTAAGTGTAGAAAAGGGCTACACGGTTTTACATCTGCTATGTCGAATGGTCAGGGTTCGGCTATTAATGAAGGAGAGTCTATAGTTGTTCTTACAGATAGGGAAAGTGGACTAATGCTGGTGATTGATGATGTGTTTAGCAATTCTTATCATATGTTATGTAGAAGACATATCGATCAGAATGTGTTGGCAAAGTTGACTAAGATGGTGAAAGATGAAGAGGTGGCTCAACGGTTCGTGAATGGCTCTTAGAGGAAATTAATTAATGAACTTGATGAGGTGGAATATCAAAGAAAGTTGGAAGTGTTGAAGACTAGGTGGCGAACCAGGCCCGACTTTCTACATTACCTGTTCAGCACATGGTTGAATCCATTTGCACATAAATTTTGCAGGGTTTGGACCTCTCAACTGTTGCATTTTGGGGTGGAGACGACGAACCGTGCTGAGAGTGAACATTCAGTGTTGAAGCTATGGCTATCAACGTGTCACGGTGATTTGGACACCGTATTTTTTAATATCGACTCTCTCATCCAAGGTCAAATCGCAGAAATTAAATACTCTTTAGAAATTTCATGATTTAAAGAGAAATATGGCGCCGAGAGTAATCTTATCGTGAAGAATTTATGTAATAAAATTAGTCATTTGGGATTGAAGAAGATAATGGATGAGTTAAAGAAGGTACGTCAAATGGTAGAAGAACCGGGCAGTAATTGTCTGCATTATTTAAGGAAGTCGCACGGTCACCATGTGCATGTGAACTTGTTAATCGGTGCCAACATTTAATGCCAATCCAAGAGGAAGATGTTGTTATCTTTTGAAGAAAACTAGAAATTGACTCTAATATTCCTAAAGAACACCGTAGAAATATGGAATCAGAAATGCGTGATCTCACTTCACTGTTACAGGAAATTAGTACTGGTCCAATTTCTAATGTCTGGAAAGTTAGGCGACTCATCAAAGGTGTTATACATCTGGTGTTGCCTGATGATCTTTGTCAGCCGTTGTCAACCCCCCCAGAGACCGCAGTCACGAAGGAACGACGAAAGACGAATTCCACCAAAAGGGATAAGCCTCACTGGGAATACGTCTCCATCACCCATAGGAAGATAGGAAAGTCCAGCGGTTCAGGTTTTGGGTCTGGTAGCGGTTCAGGTTCTGGGTCTAATCCTAGCCCTCGTGAAAGAGGTAGACCGCCTTGTAACGGTAGGAGTAGGGGCAGAGGACATAGCAGTGATAGGTCGAGTTTATCAACCGTTGTAAGTCCCGATTCACCGCCAGTGCTATCCCCTTTCAAAAATGCATTTCCAGGGTTTATGTATCAATTTATACAAACCTGGAAGAACGTTGTTGGAGATGGTAATTGTGGTTTCAGGGTTGTATCAAATTTCTTGTTCGGAGACGAAAATCATTGGGTTGAAATTCGTAGAAGAATGAGCTATGATTTACGGCACCGTATGCACGTATATGAGCAATTGTTCGGCTCAGTTGAACGTGTGACAGAGTTGATAATGCAAACAAATTGGGAAGAGGGTTCGGCGCCACGGGAGTATTGGATGAATACACCTGATCACCTTTATGTCATTGCTTCAATCTATGTGTTGTATTTCTTGCACAGTCACAGTCAACCACTGTCTTGCCTCTTGTTTCTAATATGGATAGACCTTCGGGAACGATATTCATCGGACTCATAGAGGAATTGCAGCATTTTATACAGGTATTTATTATTGATAACTTTTTATTATTATTAATATTAATTGAATTATTACAGACTGATATTTTATTAAATGTATGTGTTAATATTATTTTTTTCCAGTTACAGTTGGTAGGTGGATGCCCTTTGCCTCCATTACATGTGCAATGGGAATATCATCGAGATATGCGTGTTAGTGGATAGGTGGTCTCATATTGTAATCGGATGGCAGATTGGATTACGAGATACAGTGAAATGTATCCGCTACAGAGACATTTTATGTAATAATGTTGCAATTTGTAATTTATAATGCAATATTATTTTTTAAAAGTGTTAATAATATTTCATACAATTTGTCGTTCTGAGTTTTTTTTATTTACACTTTTCATGTAATTATATTAATATGCAATAATACACCAGAATATGCATGAGGGAATAAATATAATGAATATAACAACGAACATAAATAATACACAACGAACATAAATAATACACAACGAACATAAATTAAAAAAAAGGTACGACAATATAATTAAAAAATATCATAAAAATTTACCAAAGAGATTTGTAATGAACCCTCAGTAAATCTTGAACCCTGCGTCCTAACTCATCATCGGCAATATCCTGTCTGTGGCACTCACATGCAATCATATCTAAGTGTCTTTGGTGGCAGGGAGGCAACTATCGGGACATTATAGCCTCTGGGAATATTTCTGGGATTCTAAATCCTCAGGTGAGTGCGGAGGAGGTACCAGTTCAAATAATCTTCGGTACAGGAACTCGCTGGAATGGTCGGGATACTAGTCCATGTCTCTGTGAGTAAGTGCGAAGGTGCTTCGAGCCAGAGTGCCTCGACGAAAGTGTTCCTCAAGACATACATCCCGTTGTTCGGCGGTCGGTGTGCCTCCCAAGCTAGATAGGGTGGGCGGGAATATACTGTCTAAAACCGAACTGCCTCAGAACCCGGTCAGGCATGTACGGCTCCATGTAGTCAAAATATGCAATGAAGTTGTGCCATGTTGAAACCCAATAATCACGAACATCCTCAATCCTGTACGGCATCCACCGAACCTCCTCAGCTGTCATCATATCCAGCCTAAAGCGAATATCCAGCAGTTTACTCTCATTCTTATAACCAATCGTCAAAAACATCTGCATGTAGGGCTTGCATCCTTCGGGATAATGTCTAAACGGGGGAGCGAACATGGGAAAATACAAATATATCCACGCCTAAAATATAAAATATAAATTCAATAAAAATATAAAAAAAGAAATATAAATGAAATATTAAATAAATAAACCCTATACACTAAACCGTTTAAATATAAAAAATAACATAATTAACGTTAATTTTAAAACACATACCTCTAATAGTGACCAGCAACCTACAAGCTCCTTCGCATCAGCCCTGGAAGCCTGACCCAGATTCCGGTATATATATATATATATATATGCAAGACAGGCAGCACCCCATGCGAACCTCCCAACACGACTCACATCCCGCAGAAGTGGCCACAGTCTCCTGGGTACAATGTTGCCACTCTTATCGTTGAAGAGTGAGCTACCCACAATGTACTGTAGGTAGCATACAACTCTGACCTAATGTGACTGTGAGGTCTGTCTACTAATGGCAACGGCGTGAAACTCCAGTGCATTAAACCTTAAACCCCAGTGAGATCTAAATACAGATCCTGCTGAACAGCCCGTATCAACTGCTCCTTCGATAATTTGTGATCCACTACCGCACCACAAGCAGGCACCCCAAGAATAAGCTCCACATCGTGCAGTGTAATAGTCATCTCATCCCAGGGCATGTGCAAGCTGTTCGTGTCGGGCTGCCACCTCTCAACAAATGCCGACAACAATGCAGCATTGGCGTGCTGAAACATGCACGATCGTAGGTGCGTCAAAGCGGACTCGGAGGCCAGGGGCCTAGCCTGTGAATCGATAAGCTCCCAACTAGTGAGAGTCATATAACGAGATCGGCACATCAATAAACTACGATCCTGGAGATAAAACAGATAAATTAATACAGTTACATAACAATATATTTATTCCATCATTATTTTTTATATTTATCATAATAAATAATATTTGATAGATTAAAGAATAATAACAATAATAATAACATGTCAGTTTAACATAAAGATAAATACATGTCCACGACATCTCCGACCCGCCACATGTCCACTGTATAATGGGATGAGCTCCGGGTCAACAGGACCTCCCTCTGCTGCCTCTGTCTGCTCCAATCGGAAGCCTTCACTTCCTTCCTCTTCTACGTCAGTGCCGGAACATCACGTGCCACCTCGGGTCTTTTGTTACAAGACCTGACTAACTTACTCATCAACGACATAAGACTGCCAGTCAAACCCTTCCCTTTTCCGTAACGAGGACGCTCGTTCGATCCACTAGCTGGTACAATAGGTGCAACATATACGGGTTGCTCCTCATCTCCATCATCATCACCGTCATCGTGATCATCATCACCACCGTCACCATCATCATCGCCACCATTACCATCACTACCATTACCATCACCACCATCACCATTATCATCACCTCTCTCATCCGCCTCTCCCTGAATATGTAGGTATTGAACTCTTTCTTGCTCCTCCCCAAAAACCCTATCACCCTCAGAAATCCTATCTGCAGACCCAGGTACATAAGGATAAGAAAATGAAACACCATACTTAGTATGAGAATACTCGTGTGTGCTGCAAGAAGAATCCTGACGGGCAGCTCCAAGCATTTGATAAAAAAACTCAACCCCTATCTGCCTCGGCTGAGAACCATCGTATAATATAGGCTCCTGGATGGCAGATCTATACGGTATGCGAAGTCGCACAACGGTAGGAGCCTGTAAGTATGGATCATATATTGTGTCTGTGTGGTGTGAAGGTGGATGTGCAGATCCACATATCTCATAGGGCATAGGTGTGTGTGACAGATGGGGATGAGGGGAGGTCGAGATCTAACAGGTACGACAGGTGGTTGGGTAGAAGACCTGGCTTCATCTATACCATGATGGAAACCAGGTGCAAAAGGGGTAGGAGTAACAGGGATGTCAGAAGTACTATGTCGCCTCCTCACACCTCTAGACGAAGTTGTCACAAGGCGCCTCTCAACTCGACCTGTCCTGTCCGTGACAGGACCAAGATCAGCATCTCCTCTACGGCCGCTAGGTCGAATCATCTATTAGTTATTCAAACTCGTTAATACTTGTTTATCATATATTTCAATATTTACTTTATCGATTATTATTTTATCTTAAAAATTATCGATATCTATTATTTTATTTCTACTATTTCTTTCGTTCAATTATTATTCATCACTAATATTCTTCTTTAGTAATAGTTATTAATTTATAAATTATTCAATCTTAGAATTATATCCTAAAACTAACGCCAAGAATAACAATGATTTCAAATTAAAATACAAATAGTTTAGCAATTACATAATATATTTTCTTATTAAACATATAATCATAAGCAAATAATTTTAAGCTAGTTACATTACTCTAAGTAGACAAAATTAAATAACATTATCGGAGATATTTATTATTACTTTATTGTTCACTTTATCGATTATTATTTTTCTTAAGAATTATCAGTATCTGTTATTTCATTTCTACTATTTCTTTCGTTCAATTATTATTCATCATTAATATTCTTCTTTAGTAATAGTTATTAATTTATAAATTATTCAATCTTAGAATTATATTCTAAAACTAAGGCCAAGAATAACAACGATTTCAAATTAAAATATAAATAGTTTAGTAATTATATAACACATTTTCTTATTAAACACATAATCATAAGCAAACAATTTTAAGCTAGTTAAATTTACTCTAAATAGACAAAATAAAATAACATTATCAGATATATTTATTATTACTTTATTTTTCACTTTATCGATTTTTATCCTATTTCATTTCCGTTATTTTTTTCATTTCATAATGTTCACAAATCCATAATCATATTAACAATTAAAAATTATCACATAAAATATGTTAAACAACTAGTCACACACATTCTACATATACAAAATTAATTAAATAATCAAATATACTATGAACAAAAAATTAAAACGTTTAAATATTTAAAAAAAATTTAAAATTAAAAAAAAAAGGGCACTTTCACACATTGCCGTCGAAAGTGCTGTAGTCCTTTCGTTCACCGCCGGCAAAGAACTCCGACACTTTCATCGGTAACGGACGTAAATGTTTAAAAAAAATTTTAAAATTAAAAAAAAAAATTTTACACTTTCGCATGTCGCCGGCGAAAGTGCCAGAGTACTTCCGATCACCGGTGACGAAAGAACTCTGGCACTTTCGCCGGTAACGGACGAAAGTCCCCATTTTCGACCAGATTTTTTTTCTCAAAAAAATTCAGTTTTTTCCTTCTTTAACAAATATTTCAACGATCTAAAACGGTAACATTGTAAATAAAAGAGAATAGATTGAAGAACTAACATTTTTTTTCAATTTGGATAGTCAGATCTTCCAAGATATGAGATTGAAGTTTGTAGTCCTAGAGAGTGTTTAGGTGAAGAGAGAGAAAGTGTTTAGGTGAAAATGAATTTTTTGAAATTTTTTGAGTTATCCTTATAGATTCTCGAGTAGCCTTTATCGGTCCGCACGTGAAAATGAAGGATTAATAACAAAAAAGTATTTGAACTTTGTCATTTTCAAATTTTTCAAAATAATAATTAGAGGACAATTGTATTTTTTTTTTCAGTAAACTGTATTGAATGCAAACTGATCGAAAATGAGTAATGTCTGTTATGTTCCAATAAAATTTAGAGAATTAATTTTACCCTTTTATAGGAGGAAAGTTAGTCATTGAAAATATAATAAAAAATTGTGAAATTAAATAATCTGGCAATGTGCAAAGTTCATGGTACTTTTTTGTATTAATCTCTCACCAAAGTATCTTTTTGACAATTTCATAAATTTTGGAGGTTAGAACTTTGTAATCCCTATAATGTCTCTTACCCTTACAGTTGATTGCAAGCAAAATAAGGAATTTTTAACCCACAATAATGGTTTTATGAAGTTTTGGTGTATGGTTTTTTAGGGTTTGAGGAAGGAAGAGAAAGCTTCGGTATATAGTTTTTAAGGGTTTGAAGAAGGAAGAGAAAAAGACTCACACCATTTTTTTCTTTTGATGAGATTTGGTGGTAGTTGGGTGTTTTGGTAGTCTTGGGAAGAGAGGTTTTTTATCATATTTCTTCCTTCCATTTTGATGACAAGCTTCCCTCCTATAAAAGGGTAAAATTAGTTTTTCAAATTTTATTAAGGCATAACAGACATTACTCATTTCTGATCATTTTTCGTTCAATTTATTTGGTCGAAAAAGTAAAATTGTCCTTTAATTGTCATTTTCTTAATTAATATAATGGACAAAGTTTAGGTACTTTTCTTATATAAGCCCTAAAAAGAATTCAAATTTTAAGCTAAGGATGCATTTTGATTGAATTTTAAAACTAAAATTTTTTATTTTTTTAATTTAGGTCTTATTTTAATAGATAATTTATTTTTTACGTATTTCAAGTAAATATTTCTACTTTTTCATTTTTATTTTTAGTTTAAAATATTTTTAATTTTTTCTTAGCTTGTAAATTTTATAACATTTATTAGATTTAAAATTGTTATATTTAATATATTTTATTTGCACGCTTTTAAATAGATCCTATACAAGATTTATTATTTAGTTGATTTTTTTTAAGTATAATTTAGTTAGAGTCCTTGGCTAAAAAAAGAAAAATAAAAAGGAATTCATACCAATTTTTAATTATAGAAAAATTGTTTTTTTACCTTAAAATATTTTATTTAATTTTTTTCTCTTTTTCACTCTAAAGTAATGACATTACGTTTTAGAATAAAAATAAAGAAGAAATGAGGGACAACATGCCTCTCTCTCCAACAGGCAACAACTAGAAAGGGGTGCATCATTGACTTGCCCCCACCCGACTGGACTAGTTAGTGTATTGAATTCAGATCGTGTTTCTGATTTGAGCCACTACTTGTTAAAATTTTACTATTTTAAATTCGTTCAAGTTTTTTGGGTTTTACTTTTTTATTTTTTTTAGTTTTCCCTTGCTTGTAAATTGTACAAATATTTTTCTTTAATAATTTTATGGTTTTTTGTGGTGGTGTCTACGAAGTTACGGCTAGTTAGTGCCGCTGTTTAGGCTGTTTGGGTTCTTTTGTTGTGGGCATCAGTAAGGTCATTCCCAGGCAGTCATTTAGCTCTTTGAGGTACCATATCGATGAACTTAATGAGGAAACATATATATATAAAAATACATATTGATTGAAGGTGATTGTTTATAGATAAACTCGAAAAAATTACTTATGAAGTCAAGTTTGAGGCAAATATATAAGATAGATCGATCTCTAAGGTGAGGAGTGAGTACTATGACAGGGGTAAGTTTTTTCGCTCAAAGAAGAAGAATTTGAGGCAGGCAAAGAAAAAGTGTCGGAAATGTACAAGGTTGTTGAAGCTTACTAACTTCTTTAGAATCCTCGAGTCATGCTTAATTTAAATTCTTAATATTGTCGATTCTAATGATGTAAACTTCTAATAACATCTCCAACGGTTGCAAAAAACTTTTAAGTCAACTTTAATGTAATAGAGAATATTCTCAGCATTTTTGTATACTAAATTTTTCTGTACTCTAACAGTTTATACTAAATTTAATATAAATGTATCTTAAAAGAACATTTCATAATAATTATATATAAACTAAATTAATTTGTATTTATAAAATAACTTGTTATCATTTATCTACAAAGAAAAACTTAAAACCATTAATCTTAAAATATTTATAAATAAATTTATAACATTTATAAATAAGAAATAAAAAATAGGTATTAAAAAATAAATGAAATTTTATATTTAATATTGATCTTATTTTAAATTAAGGTCTTAGCAAGATCTTTATAATAATACTCAATCTATTTCAAAATAAGTGTCCTAAAAATTTTATTTCATTTCATAAGTGTATTTTTAGAATTTCAAATGATCATTTACCATACTTTTTCTAATTTTATCCTCTTCTCCCTCCTTATTTATTCTCCAATATCTCTTTCTTTATATCACTCTCTATATTTATGAAGGGTAAACAAGTTATATTTTTCTTAGTTTCAAAACTCTTATCTGTGCAAAAAATTATAACACTACTTATTTTAAAATGGAAAGAATGTATTTTATGTAAAATAATCAATAATCTAAATTTAATTATTTAATAATGTAAATAGATGGAAATGTGAAAAGATCTAAAAGTAACATATCAAAATGAGGGAGGGAAAAAGAGACATTTCCCACACGTGCGATGAATATAGTAATGAAATAAATTTGGTGTGTACTATTTATCCCACAAAAAGAGTGGGATGTTTTAGTGTACTCTTGGAGTGATTTTTTTAGGGAATTTATAAATTTCATGATAAAATGACGAAAAATTCATGAAAAATTTCGTCCCAACCAAACGCCTTTCTCTCTCTACTCTCTATCTCTCTAGCTTCTCTCTAGATTAACTTGAAAATTATCGAAGATTTCTGCAGGTTTTGATGTTGAAGATTTCGTACTGGAAAAAACATCAATTTTGAAGTAAAATCGACCCTAAAAAATACTGAAACATCGAATAGAAGTAGCTAGTACACCAAACCAACTGGTGAACCAGCCACTACCGCACCGAACAAATCAATACGCGAGTGCACCAGATGCACTCGCTTCCATTCATCATTTTTCAGGGTATTTTTAAATATGTAAAATTTAATTATGTGTAATATTAATGGTTTTTCATAAGATTAATTTTTTATATTCATTTTTCATATTTAATATGGTTATATTATTAATTATATTAGTTATTTATGTTAAAGTTAGTGTTTACCTTATTTATGTTATAAATAATTGTTTAATTGTGATTATAATTATTATGTTTTTAGTTGTTTAATTTTTATTATAATTAATATGTTTAATATCACATGATGTTTATTTTTTATATTATTACATTACATAGATACATTTTTTATTTGGAATATCAGTTGTTTATATCTTTTATCTTCTAATACTGTGTAGGAAGATAATGAAAGATTCTAAACAATTTGATGATATTTTACATACAGAGGATTTCGTAGACCATAGTTATTTATTTCAATCATATCGTGAATTTAATTCAAAAGACGATTTGGTTGATTGGGTAAAAAAATGAGTAAAGACTTAAAATATATATGACGACTACGCACAAAAAAGGGTTTGGGGGTTAGACCGTACATTTATATTGGTTGCCATGGGGGGAAGGGAAAAAAAAAAGGCAATACAGAACGATGAAGAACTAAAACAAATTGCTGTAAAACATAGGGGTCCATATGGAACAAAGAAATGTAACTGTCCATTTAAATTAAAAGGTGAGGAAGATGTTAGCGGAGCATATTGGAAATTATAAGTCAAAGATAGAAGGCACAATCATCAAATTGGTGTCTATCACAAGGTCATTCTCAGGCAGCAAGACTTACAGAGGAGTTCAAGCTGACCGAGCAATTGAGTAGGGTTAGGTGACAACTTGTTTTATAATGGAGAATTTGCGAGAGAATAATTTGTATACTGCTGCGAGGTATGTCATAGTACTGTATGTTGTGTAGATTAACTTAATTCTCTTAGACTAAATATGATATTATATATGTTTTTTTAATTTAATAATAAATTTATATTTTTTTGCAGTTCTCAAACTATATATAATGCTAGGCAAAGATTAAGAAGGGTAGGATGTAGGGACGCAACACAGTGGACGAAGTGCTCTACATATGTCCCAATATTAGATACACGTGCTTTTGGAGGAATTGTAATGAGATCACAGTGCTTAATGATATAGTTGTTTCACATCCAACATAAATTCAGATGTTGAAGACGTGGTCTTATGTACTTGTATTAAACACAACCTACAAAATGACTAAGTAAGTTTCTTTAAAAATAAAATACATTTGTTGCTCCATTCATTGATTCTATAAATATCTAAGATCTGCATGTTAGTTAATTTTCTATAGCGATACATTATTTAGAATATGTTGCGCTTATGTTACATGTTATTAAAAATTAAAATGAATTAATTAAATTTTATTATTTTTGTGAAGTGTAAAATTTATTATTTTACTTAGGTACAATATGAAATTACTTGAGGCAGTCGAAATGACACCTACTGGAAATAATTTATGTATAGCTACTGCATTCATGCATAATGAACAAGCTACTACTTATTAATGGGTACTACAACATGTTCAGAAATTATATTTCGATGTTCCTGAACTTGCAGTAGTAGTTACCGATAAGGAAACAAGTTTGATGTCAATGATATCTGTAGTGTTTAATAAATCATACCATATGCTGTGCTGGAGACATATTGAAAAGAATGTCGAGGGGAAATTAATTCCGGTGATTGGTGAGGAAGCAGCTTAAAAGTTTGTACAAACAACTTGGAGAAGATTAGTGAACTACCAGAACCGAGATGATTATACAAAGATATTGGAAAAATTGAATACCAACTGGAGCATGAAAATAATACATAATAGGATTGTAAAAAATACATGTACATGCCATATAGCTGCGGCAATGTATCCACTGTATGATGGAATTATGTCCGGTTCCTGTAGACCTCCAGAGACGGGTCCGGTCTGCTGCCAAACAGTCTCGGACTTCTTCAACCTCTTCTTTCCACCACCAACTCCCGAAGGCTTGGAGTCCAGCAGATACATTCTCAGATGGTCAGCTCTCTGGAATTTGTAATGACTTCCCTCCCGTCGTCGATCGTCTCTGGCTCACAATCTTCACTGCTCTCTTTGCACGCTCAATAAGCCCACCTATTCTCCATGTACGGCCTAAAGACGATACAGGTACATCTACTCTATCCTTAAAACCCTCCTCCTCCTCATCCGCCTCCTTATCTTGCTCCTCCCCCCCCACCCCCCTCCTCCTCACTCTCAACATCTCAGCCCTCACCAACATCCTCACCCTCACCATTTCTCCCTGCCTAAACTGTCGTCTCATCACCATCACCACTCTGATACTGTCTAAAATGTTGTCCAGACCTATGCAGAAGAAATCTGCTCTAATGTGTCATAATAACTCTGCTGATATAATGGGGAATCTCCCGAAACTACTACCAAAAAGTCATCTACAACCAATAGGGGATACTGCGCACCCAGTGACATAGGAAGATGACGCTGATGGATGTTATGCATGTAACTAGCGTCAGGTGGGGTGCCAAGGAAGATATGGACTCGGGTGAGACTGATGCAGTATCATTGAAGAATACTGGAAGCGTACGGTAGTATGTGGGTCGTGCGGTATCTAAACCCTAGTGGGAATAGGTGGAGGCAGAACCGACGCCGAGTGCATCCAACCCATGAAACATCCCATGGGAAGGTGTGGTAGGTACATCAGATGTGTTGTGCCTACCCGTAAGTCCCCTAGAAGATGTTGTCACTGTACGATCGTGAGTCCGACTGCGCTTCTCTGCTATCAGACTTAATCTTGTATCTCTGCATCTAGGCTACTCCGGATCCATCTAAACAAATTTCAAAATTCTTTTTCTTTAAATTATTTTGTATGTAGAAGTTTGAGTATTTATTTATTAATTAATGATTATTCAATTGTGAAATTAATTCTTATTTTTATTACATATTAAATTATTATACTAATTAATTATTATTTAATTAAATTTAATTATAATATAATTATTTAATTCTTATTCCTTTATTTTTTGTGAAATAAATTATTATCATTAAATCATTATGAAATAAATTATTTAAATATTTAAATTAAACTATGATTAAATTAAGAAAAAAGTAATTACTAAACTAAATTAATTCAAATTATTAATTAAAAACTTTTAAAATAATTATAATTATTTAATCTCTTTATTTGCCTATAAACAAATTTAAATCTACTTATTATTTAAGTTAATACATATCCTAATGCATAAATTAACGCATGATTAGGCATTAATTATTTTACAAATCATTATAACATTTAACTACATCATAAATTAAATATACTACATGAAAAATTCAAAATTCATAACTATGACATGAAAAAAGATACTAATGTATGCAAAAAATTCATAATTATGATATAAAAACATACTAATACATGAAATTAACTAAAAAGAACTAATATAATAGACTAATATATATTAAGAACAATTAATATAACAACATACACAATTTATTAATTTTAAAAAAAATCAAAATCGAAAAAAAGGGGTGAATGGCGCACCACTCTGGTTCATGAGCCAGGGGGGTCGCGCACCACCCAGGCTGTACAACCATTTGGGTGCACCACTCCTCCATTCATATCCGACCATTTTTTTTTTCCGTTCAAAATATAAATAAACGAATATAGAATAATGTACTAACTTTTATTCGACGTTTCAATAGTTGGATTTTTCTAAATATTCCTTGGAAGTTAAAGAGACTTAAAAAGAAAAAAATAGTAGAGTGAATGTTTAATTAAAATGAAATTTTTAGTAAAATTTTTGTAATTTTGTCGGAAAAATTTATAAATGCATGCCAATTGAGTACTATTGGAGATGCTCTTATTGTCAACTCCAATGGCGTATGTTATGTAATGCCTGTATTATTTTATGCTTATGGTTTGTAATAAAGTCTATTAAGAAAATTTATGGTGCACTGAAAATAAGTTGTAACACTGAAAGTTTTAATGTTTTTATATTTTGGGTCTTCTTTATTATCATGCACCATTTATAAAATATAATGAATCCTAACTATAATCCCCATGAATCAGGGATTGTATTTAAAGTAACGCCTTGTTTGATAAAATTGAAAATGAAGTTTTAAATTTGAATTGTTTAAGTTTTGAATTTTCAATTTTAAGTCTGACTATTGAATTTGAAAACTGAAGAATGAATTTGAATGGTGAATTAATTAATAAATGATTATTATATATAAAAAAGTGCAATAATTTTCTAAACGATATGTATATTCAGATTTCAGACTTCAAAGTTAAGTAAAAAAATTTCACTTAAAATTTATAACTTTAATTAAGTACATATTAAACAATTAAGTGTTTTGCTAAAATTGTTATCAAATATACTTAAATATTAAACACTTAATAATTTCAGTTATCAAACACACTTACTTCAATAAACAGTTAATTCATTAAAGAGGGTCTAAGACTTCTAATCAGAGTAAAAATAGGATACTTTGTAAAGGAAATCACAAATTGCATAAAATAACCATACTACCAATCCTAAAATAAAATATAGAATTTAGGATAATATGGCAAAACCCCATACTATAGGGGATAATCTCTAACAAAGTCCAAATTTTCTGAATTTTCTGTAGCATTGAAACACAATTTTTTTCTGCATTGTAATAATGAAAAATGAACATCTCTTGGCCTCAAATACAAATAAAAGTGATGAAAATTATTTTCAGTCAGTGGCAAAGGAAAGACAAGAATGAGGAAACTTACATAATGATACTTTTGATGCAGATAAAAGATAGAATTAACTTATTCTTACAACATCCATTGCTCTTTGGTTGTGTTGGTAGTACTTGAAGAAAGTAAAATGGTAGTCTTTTATCTTTATAAACCTTCTTGGTCTTTCTTCACTCATAAGCTCTTCGAGATATCACATCAGTATGTGATTCTCCTAGATTATGTTGGATTTTATGAGAGATTATTTGGTTAGAATCCTATATTGATTCTACATTAAGATACTTTGTATTATGCTTTTATTATAGCAGTATGGTTAGAATCCTATATTGATTAGAATTAGGATATTTTGTAATCTATAAATAGTATATCATAATGAATAAGAAACACAAAAAAAAAAAAAAATCAATTGAAGCATTCTACATTATTCTTCTCTACGCTCTAAATTTTTTAACATGGTATCAGAGCCAGAGCCAGGTTCGAAGAAGAAGAAGAAAAAAAAAAAAAAGAAGTTTTTCACATCTATGACTTTATTCTCTTTTCATTCCGCTTGAACAATTCTTTTCGTTCAGTTTAAACAAGTTTTCTTTTATATTTCTAATATTTCTTCTAATTTGCTTCAATAAATATTTAGGAAATTATATATTTTTTTATAAATCATATTTAAGTCAGGCAACTTCATCAAGAAAATTTTGAAGCGCCTAGATTTACAAATTGAAATTGGACATTGATGGATGCTTTATCGAGAAAACTCTAAAGCAATATCAAAGGAATTTTCGATGATAATGGAAGCAAGACCATAACGACTGGGACTGATGGAAGAAGATCACAACGACTGCAACTGATGGAAGAACCACAGCGACAGTGATTGATGAAAAAACCACAGCGACAGTGATTGATGAAAAAAACCATAGCGACAACCGGTGATGGTAAAGACCACAGCGACAGATGGTGGAAGACTACCATTATCGACAAGTTTTTATAAAAAAAAAAAAAAAAAAAATTGTTGGAAGGTTGGATGTGCAATTTGCACGTTAAAAAAAAAAAAAATTTGAAAAATTGTAGCAAGTTGGACATGCAATTTTGCACGTTTCAACTTGAGGGAGGGTGTTGGAGATATCACATAAGAATGTGATTCTCCTAGATTATCTTGGATTCTATAAGAGATTATTTGGTTAGAATCCTATATTGATTCTACATTAGGATACTTTGTATTATGCTATTATTATAGGCAGTATTCCTTATTAGTGATTGGTTAGAATCCTATATTGATTAGAATTAGGATACTTTGTAGCCTATAAATAGTATATCATAATGAATAAGAAACACAAAAAAAAAATCAATTGAAGCATTCTACATTATTCTTGTCTACGCCCTAAATTTCTTAACATAAGCCCTTCTAGTGGTTCAATTTCTTTTCCCAGTTCTGGTGCCCAAAACATTGTCACAGAGATTCTTTCCTTCTCCAAGTTTGTAACAGCTCTATGCGTTGGACTCTTAAACATCCCATTACTCATAATCTGTATTTCATGCATCAGATAGCATTACTATTATATACATTTCTTGATAAATGTAAAATTCTTAATTTATTAGGCCTAAAATTGTTCTCATACCACTTGTTTGAACCATTTGCTCTGATATCTCTGGTCATGACACACAATGGAAAAACACACAAAATATAAAAAAATGAATAAAACAACAATACAAGACTTATATGTGCTCCAATCTCTCAAATATACATATGTTCGCAAGTTAAGAGGACAAAATTTCTTACTAGTAATTTCTTGACAGTGAAAAGAATAAACACTAAACGTGCTAGCATGCGCAACAGAAGTAACACATAACATATAAAGAAAAGAGGGATAAAACAACAAGAAAACATTTAACGTACTTCAATATTTGAAATAGATCTATGCCCAAAATCTAAATAGAAAAATATGTCACCATGTAATCATCGAACATATAAAATTACAAACCTTATGTGTATAGTTTGAGTAAATAAAAGTTTTCGTGGCATTTTGTTTGTGGCTTGGACTTTCATTAAAAAATGATTTATCGACCCATGAGAATTGATTAGTAACTTTTTTTAGTTACTTGCCCATAACCTTTTGGTCTAATTTTTTTTAATTTTGACGATACATTTTTTAAAAAAATTTCACACATATATATATTTATATTTATATATTTATATATATATATATATATATATAAAGAAACTGGTTAAGAAGACAGACTGCAAATTTCTTTATAGTGTTTATGTTCCAACAAATGGTATAAGAACAGATAAATGCATTACCTCTAACTGATCACCTGCATTAACGAGAAGAGCGTGAGGCAAGAGAGGAGGAACTTATACCACTGGTTGTCTTTTACCAGTTGTAGCCCTTCAACTTCTTTGTCTTGAAGAAGAACGGTTAATACTGAAGCATCTGTATGAGGTTTTAGACCAAGAACTTGTTCAGGCCTTGGGCATGCAGGATAGAAATTAAACCTACAAAACATTAATGGTTTCTCCCCATATTGGTTCAGAAAACTTTCCTCAGGCAAATCCAACATCTTTGTTGCTGATTGAAGAAGAATCTTGATTATATTTACCATCTCTAATGAGTACTCGTGTAAGATTCTTCTGCTGGAATACAACTTTTGGTCAAATTTCAAGAATTATAAGAATTATAAGAAAGTTAAATATAGGAAAATTATTTATTTAATCCCTCTTAGATATAATATGATTCAATTTTAATGTTAAGATCTCTAAATAATTTACGACAATCCAATTAGATATTTTTACGGTCAAACACTTTACTTCAGTAAAAAATACACGAATGATTCATTTATGGTAGTCTAAAAAGAAAATTAGGTATTATAAGTCATTCTTTTCAAAAGAACACATGTGAGATAAAATTTTTGGAGGGGAAACTTATAATACCGATTCACCCCATCAATTTACTTAGAACACACTTTTATTTCTATTAAATGAGGTCTCAGATGTATTTCATTTGGAAAAAATAACTTATAATACCGATTTACCCATCAATTATCTCACAAGAAAGGTAAACTTTGACGGTAAAAATATGTTATTAGATTGACATAATTTGTTTAGAAATTATACCATCCGAAAATAAACTTCGAAAACTATAAACCTAAATATTTGGGGCTAAATAGATTATATTTGGCAAAAAATTGGATGATTTTACCTGAAATCTTTTGGATTTTGAGGCAAGAATTGTAGCTTTCTTCCATCTTCTGGATTAACTAAAAGGTAAAGTCGGTCTGTCCAATCCAGAGTTTGATTCTCTGATATGATTGTATCTGTGCCATACCTTTCAAGATCATCGGCTTGTCTAGTATACTTCTGCTTCTCCTCCTTAGGCAAATGAAAGAATTCTCTACTAATTTCCTCCATTTCACCAAGAATACCGACTTCTATTCCATGATTTATAACCTGAAAATCCATCTTTCTACTAGTCATGGATCGAATTAAAACTTTAAGATGATGAAATCCTACAAATAACTTTTAGAAAAAAGTATTAGAAGCACAAGTTGAAGAAAAAATGACCATTTTGATTTTAAACCTATGCCAATTTCAATGAATATTCTAAATTTTCTTTTAAGCTAACATAAGTAGAATCAGTTCTGGAAAGCACTCTTAGGCACTATTTGATAAAATTAAGATTGAAGTCCGAATTGTTTAAACCTTAGTTTGGTTGGGGTGAAATCAGAAAGGGAATAGGTCAGAAAGGGAATAGGATGAGATGTATATCAGAACCTAAATGTCTTATTTACCAAGTTTAGTTACAACAAGAAAGTAGAGGAGATGTAAATGAGGTGAAGGAACTAATTAGCCCCTTCCAAAATGGACGAATTGTAGCTTAAATAATGTTAAAAATCCATTTTATCCTTTTATAAATTAGTTTATTACAAATTTATTCTAAACTAAAGTGGTACCCCTTATATATAACAATTTTAACTTTATGCAATATATAACATTATATTATATATAATAAAAACTATTTACCTTCCAATTTTCACCCAAATCAAACGGAGGGGAGTAAATGTTATTTACTTCCCTCCCACCCCTACCAAACAATTTTGAAGTAAATGAATATACTTCTCCTAGTAGAAGTAAATGGTGTTACTCTCCCTCTCCCTTCAATTCCCCTAGCCTTCCTCATTCGCGAACCAAACTAGGGCTAAGTTTTGAATTCTGAATCACAAATCTGAAAATTGAAGTTTGAATTAGAATATTGAATTAATTAAATAAGTGATAACTATATGAAAAAAAAAATGTAATAATTTGACAAACAATATACATATTCAGATTTCAAACTTCAAAGTTAAGCAAAAAATTTTCACTTAAAATTTATAACTACAATTAAATACATCTTAATCAATTAAGTGATTTGCAAAAATTGTTATCAAACGCACTTAATATTAGCTGATTAACAATTTTAGTTATCAAACACTCTTAATTCAATAAGCTCTTAACTAATTAATTTTAAGAGTTAATTTAATTTAACAAACAACCCCTTAAATAACTACTCACAAATAAGTGTTTTTAGCTAATAAGTGGTCGAGATCCCTTAAAGCTAAAATTTCCTTAAGTAGGTCTATATGCAATCAAACTGGTTCCACCCTATGCTAAGAGGACTACAGTTTTATTTATATTTTTCAGTGACTATAGTAACTAAAAAACAAATTGGTTATATATATAGCTTTAAACTATTTTTTAGTTTTATGTTTATAATCTCATAAACTTTTATTTTATTGTTTGAGAATTTAACAATATTAGTCCTTAAATTATTTTTTTTATTTTAACTTAGTCCTTAATATTTGTTTTCAATTTTTAGTCCCAAACATTTATTTTAAAAAACTTTTAGCCCTTGCCACTAATTTCACCAGCAGAAACCAACAATATAGAACATGTGAGCCTCACTTGACTCATAAGCAACGTCAAAAAAGACATTTCACTTACTTATCTCAATCATTACCCTATTAAACAAACAGTGGGGTCTAATTGAAAACCTGAAATATTTTTGGGATTATTTGAATTCTCTAGATTGGGAGGAAAAATTAAGTTTAAACCCCATGAATATTTCAGGTATTCAATTAGATAAAATTTCTCTAAATTTGGAGGAAATTTTTAGGTATTTTGAGAAAATTTCACATAAACCTCAAGAATATTTTAGGAATTCAATTAGATCCCATTATTTTGTTTAATAGAGTGGTGGTGAGTTGAGTAAATGACATATCTTTTCTAACCTTGCTTATGAGTAATGCGAGACTCACATATTTTTTATTACCGAATTCTACCATGGAATGGAGGCAAGGACCAAAACTTTCTAGAAATAAATGTTCGAGAATTAAAAGATTGAAAACAAAGATTAACGACTAAGTTAAGACTAAAATAATAGTTCAAGGACTAAGCCACCATTGCAAGTATAACAATTTAAAGATTTCGTGATGAAATTCGACGCATTTTAACACATAGAATCAATAGAATGGTAAAATAAATAACTAAATCATTTAAGTTAGGTCAAAAAAATGCAAAAAGGCACTGAATGTTACTATGAAGTCATTAAACTATTATAAAATTACAATATTAAAAATAATTTATGACTAAAATAAGATAAAATAATTTTTTCTATAAACAACTAGAATAAAAATTTATAACTATAAACCGAAAAGTAAAAATAATTTAAGATTATATATAACTAATATCTCCGACTGAAAAGACTCTTAATTTTTAATTTTGCAGATCAAAATAACTATTTTTCAAGAGATAAAGACCGAGACTAAATGTTGATTTTGGTCCCAATATATTTACTTTGTTTAGGTTTTGTTTTAATAAACAATTTTATCTTTTTTTGGTCATCAGATAATTTATGAATAACATTTTTTGATTTTTTGGATGAATTCTAGCAATTTTGATTGATAGACAACCATTTCTCTCCGGCTATATTAAGATAACAAGGTTAGTAAAGAATCTTTTTTTAATTCTTTATTTTTACTTGAGTTGTGTGAATTTTAATTTTTACTTTTTTTTTAATATAATCAAAGAAAAATCATTCACCACCGATTAAAATTGCTGGAATTCTGATGCCAGAAGGATTCTTCTTACTTTATTGTGTTCTCGGATAGGCACTTCCTCATGCTCATTAAGATAACCAAACCTCCTTCTGGTCAGAGTGAGTTGGACGCCCCTAATTCTAGCCAAGCATCTTCCCTTTCAATGGAAAATGTTGCCAAATACTGATTGTTCCAATCTTGGACTCTCTGAGCAAAGTAGTGTATTTTTTCTTGTAGTCCCTCCGAGTGGTTTCATACTTCTTTTAGGTAATCTTTAAAGGCATGTAGCTAAGAACCTAAAAGACTTTGGAAGCTGGTCATGAATGTGTCGTCCCAACAAGGAGACCAAGAGTGGTGTATGGTCTGAGTGGGAGCGAAGTAAATGCTCCAGAGTAGCATGCTGAAACATTGAACTCCATCTTTTACTGCACAACCCTCTATCCAAACGTTCCATAAAATGTTAGCCTCACCAGATTAGGAGTTGGTCCATATGAACCCCAAACCTGCAAATCCTAAATCCAGTAGGTCAACATCCTCTAATAGTCTGTTGGGGAAAGAATCTAATTGAATCACCAATTAATAGCCATGGAGATGTGATGCATGCACCCAATTTTCTCATATACTCATGTAACTCTTCCCGGTATTTTCTCGTAGGAGAGGTATACACGGCCAATAACACGTAGTCAACAAAGCTATCATTTCTAATAGCCATAGTCACGATATGATGATTGCTGCTCAGCACTTCCAGTAAACACAATTAGTTCGCCCGAAGTACCACATACCCCCGCATATCCCTTAGCCTCAATCGCCGAAAAACCATCAAAGTTACCAATACCAAAATACGTGCTGCTCTCGAACTGGCACCTGAGTCTCCATCAGGATAAGTATACTCGGTTTATGCCTCTGAATTAAATTTATGAAGTTTCTGAAGAACTTTTGGAGTCAGCTCCTATACAATTCCAGACTAATATATCCATAGATAAGAATTAGGATTCCATAGCTTACTGGTAACCCAAGTTTGAAGACAGAATTTACATTTGAATTAACGTGACGAGATACCTCCAAATCAGTCATGTTGGCATCCTCAGAAGGAGCCACTATATGTTGGTTTTGGTGTAGGCCAGTGACCTCGACTTTTCGATCAGGTGGGTGAGCATTACTATCCCTCACATCCCCTTCTAGATTCTTCTCACTGCCAGAATATTGAGATGTCAACTCGGGTTGCCCCGCCTTCATGCTCTACTTAATGTCCTTTTCTAGTTGAATTGATGGGCAATTTGGAAAATTAGTTCTTTTAGGGGCTGATTTGGCTTGGTCCGCCTTAGTTATACATGGGCAGGTAAATGGCTCTAGGAGGGGGATCGGAATACATAGTATTTCCATGCCACTACTATTATTCGACAGAGGAAAAACAGAATTAGTCAGCTAAAAGATGACCAAGGTGAATGGATTGAGGACCATGAACAACTTAAACAGGTTGCAAGGAATTTCTACAATAATCTATACATGGAGAAAGGCTATAAGTTATGACCCTCAAGTAAATTGACTTTCTAGAAGTTAATGAACTCCAATCTCATTCTCTTGAACAGACCAGTGGCAACAGTGGAGATAAAGAATGAAATGATGCAGATGGGCCACTTGAAAGTCCCGGGACTGGATAGCCTACCCCCGTGTTTTTTCCAAAAAACTAGGAGGTGGTCGGGCAGGCGGTCACGAACTTTGTAACTCAAGCTTTTCAACATGGGGAGTTTATAACCAAAACGAATAAAACCTTGCTTACTTTAATTCTCAAGTAAGAAGATCTAGAATCCATGTCCCATTTTAGACCTATTGCATTGTGTAACGTTGTGGCTAAGCTAATCACCAAAATTCTGGCAAATAGGTTGAAGAATTTGATGCAGAAACTGGTAGGAGAGGGACAGGCAAGCTTCATACCTAGTAGACAAGCGGAGGACAACATGATCATGGTCCAAGAACTTATTCATAGTATGAAAAAGAAGACAGAAAAACAAGGTTGCCTATTAGTTAAGCTTGACTTGGAAAAAGTCTATGACCAGGTCAACTGAGGCTTCCTTTGGGAAGTATTGGCTACTATAGGATTTCAATATAATATCCTCAATTTAATAACGTTCTGCATTGAATCAATCGAAATATCTATCCTTTGGAATGGAGAGAGACTCCAGCCCTTTAAAACACAACTGGGACTCAGATAGGGTAGCCCTCTATCGCTGTATATGTTTGTCCTCTGTATAGAAGCACTAAGACAGAAAATAGAGTATGCTGTGAGTAGAAGGGAATGGAAAGGAATTAAAGCCTCTAGAAGTGGACCCGTCATCTGACATATATTTTTCGCAGATGACTTGCTTTCGTTCGAGGAAGCCTCTTTGGAGCAAGCCAAGGTTATGGCAACATCGTGCATATTTTTTGCTGTGAGAGTGGACAAAAAATCAATATCCTCAAGTCAAAATTGTTTGTGAGCAGTAGAACAAATCCGGAACTAGGAGATATATTAGAACAAGAGTTTGGTATCCCTCTGACGACAGACTTGGGCATGTAGCTCGGCATGCCATTAGTCAATCAGAAATCATCCAAATACTTATTGAGTTCATCAACAATAAAGTTAGAAGGAAACTCTTTGGCTGGAAAAAATGGAGGACTCTCTCTCGTGTGGCTAGGTGAATCTTGATTCAAGCGGTCACATTGGCGATCATCTACTATGCTATGCAAACCACTAAGTTGCCCACGAGTATCATTGAGGAGCTTGAACAGCTGAACCGTTAATTATATTGGGGTGACACAGAAGGGCATAGAAAAATGCATACGATTGCTTGGAAGCAAATTTGCAAAGATAAAGAGTTGGGTGTCTTAAGGATAAGAAACCTTTTAGTTATGAACCAAGCAATGCTGGCCAAACTTGTTCAAGCCCTTAAACAACTTGTCTTGGATGAAGACCTTCAACGTGGAAGCACTAGGATAAGTATTCACAGGAGGACAGAGCAAAATGGAAGAAAGTATGGAAATTCCAATGACTGTCTAGGCTCAATCATCTTATTTGGATGGCCTGTTGGGATAGAATCTCCACAACAAAACTATTATATGAATGACATAGTGTGCAAAGCCCATGGTGTATCAAATGCAGAAAAATGGAAGAGTCAACTTTGCATACACTTAGAGATTGTCATTTTGCAAGGAAAGTATACGTAGTTCCTTGGCAGCTTTAGGGAGGTAGCTTTAGCTTATAGTTTCGGGGAAAGAGAAAACTGCATCATTCAGAGGAAGCTGAAGCTCCAACATTTTGTATAGATTTAGAGAATTACATAGAGTCAATAGTAGCAAAGGAAATATAAATGCTTTAACTTACACAATTGTTGGCGCTACTAATAGTAGATGTAGTGACCTTGCGGTCTATTGATCCTTTTGTATATCTTTTTGACATATCACTATAATATATATATGATCCCTTTCATACCAAAATTACTGAAATTTGTTCAAAAGAACTAAAATAGTTGTCTATAAATTAGTTTAGAATAAAACAAGATAAAAATACTTGTTAGGGACTAAATCTGAATAAAACAAATATATTGTGGACTAAAAACAACATTTACTCAAAGATTGACATAGGTCTTTACAAATGTTTAAGGGGCTTTAGATTCAGTTCTTGGCTTCTTGCTATCTTTATTCAAGGAAAAGAGTTGATAAAAATGAAATCTAATCAATAAAGAAAGGGAAAACGGGACTGATGAGATTGAGAAGAACCTGAAAGCATCCAAAAGAGCTTAGAGCTGAGTGGAGTTTTTGGAGCTCTTCATCTGTGGTCAAACGACTCATATCAATAACTGGAATTTCTATGGATGGAAGAGAGGTGGGATTTTTGGATCCATCATATACAGGATCTTTGCATATGTATTTATTTGGGAGCTCATGAACTCTATGGTTGACCATCTCCTGAACAGAGCTATGCCTTTCTTGGTCAACTTCTCCAGCCATGGTTTTTTCCTCCTGCTGCTTCTTGCTAACAAAACAAAAGCAATTAGGCATAGCATATACGAGTTGTTCTATTTTAACTGGTGCCGAGATGGTGACGCATTAAAATGAATTAAAATTTTAATTAAGATTTAATAATTTTTTTAGTTCTAAATTTCATAAAAATTTTCGTATGAAAAAATTTATAAAAATTATTAATCTAAAATATTATATTTAATATATTTTATCTATATGCGTTAAATAGATTTAGTATATGTTACTGTTGAATCATTCCTTAAAAGAAATATTAATAGTAATCTAATGAACAAAATGATAGTGCAATATGTAATGAAACATATAGATTAAATTTATATGTAAAGAGGAATCATGGATAATGTACAAAAACAAAAGACTACAATATTGATGTACGGATATCTTGCTCTCTTTAAAAGTATTCGAGCCGTCTGCGATAAATATAAACTCTCTAACCGGTGCAGTAGAAAATAACTTACTTGCATATCCTCCAAAATACAACTGTCCAAAAATCTCGCTGTATAACTTGTAGTGATACTGCAAATTACTCAAACTCAAGCTCCACCAGAATAATACATTTTCTTCTACTAAAATACTCTCTCAATGTGTATGCATATATGAATATTATGATAAAACATATTATAACAATATTTTATATCCTTAAAAGAAGCCATCAGTACATATTTATAGGTATAATTAGACCTTTTAAAATGGTATGCAACTCTTAAGTTATATTCTATTTATTATTAAATTTACTATATAGACAAAATCACTAAATTAATATACATTCATCAAATGGTATATATGAATATACATTGAATATTAAAATGTGGAATACAAAATGTCTATGTTTAGCTTTCCTCACAAAAAAAAAGAAAAAAAACTTTCAATTTATGGGATAACAACAGCCATCATTTTGGAAAATGTTGCATTCTTTTAGGGCATTTTTCCATAGAAAAATCTATATTAGTTTTTTTTTATATATAAAAAATGATAGAGCAATTAACTGTTCATACCCAATAACTATTGTTACTTTTTTATGCATATATAAAATTTTTTTTTTCAAACATTAATATTAAAAACTATTTTTGAATTTGCAGGCATAATAAATTATACTGTATGTGAACTTTTTAAGCCAAATTTTAACACGCACTATTTACGTGATCTTTTAATAAAGGAAATAAATTGGCATATGTAGATATTTTAATCAGACAATGGATCTTTTAAATTGGTTTACGCATGTATTTTCAAGTTCTTTATGATTTAATAGAAATTCTGATCTAACAATTTAAAAATGAACAAAAATACAATTTATTAAATGGTTACATGTATTAAACGTGTTAAAATTTGATTGGACATCGCAACAAATGGCATAATTTGTTATGACTACAATTTTAAAAAAAAAGTTTTGGGTAGAAATATTTGAAAAATTTTTTTAACTATATATAAAAATGTAAAAAGACTTATTGAGAATGGATTGGTAATTTCTCAAAACTATATTAGTATTAAACATTTAAGTTGAGCATTTTTTAGTTATTACACTGTTTCTTGGATTGATCTTATCTTTTGGATAAAATAATGCTTTCATGTGGATAGACCATATCTAAATTGGATTAAATTTAAATTTTTATTAAAGTAACGTAATTTTAATAATGAGGCGTACTATGCTGCATGATATAAATTGCTCGTATTGGGTACTCATATACTTCTTTTTGGTCTTTGTTTTGGAAATTGGGTACTAATACGCTTATCATTAGGGCGAAATTATGTGTGTGCGAAGGGGCCATGGCCTCCTTAATTTTTTTTTTATTTTTTATACAAGCTATAAATTATGCTTATGTGTATAATATTTAGTATATTTTTTATTTTGAATCTTTAAATTAATAAAATTTAAATTATAAAGTATTAAAACTAATAGTTTAAGATTAAATGATACACAAAATTTTTATATTTATATTTTAACTCTTCATATTTAAGTATTTAGCATCCCCCTTCTTATCATGTAGTTCTAAATCATTCAAATTACAACCTTCATTTCTCATATTTATTTTTATTTCTTTGTAAAATATTTTCTTTTTTAAAATTATAATATTCTTATTACAGTGGCTTTTCATTACTTTTTATGATATGATATAATTCTAGTTATTTTATTAATCATTTAGTTTCATGGTACATCCCCTTGAAAAAAAATTTCACAGTACGTCTTACGTCTTATGCACTATGGTAAAACATAATTAAATCATATTCTTTTCTTTTTAGATAACAAAAGTTAAATTTCAACAAAAATTTCATAACATAATTAATTCATAAATCACTTTTTTCATAAATATTCAATTAAAAAGCAGTTGGATCAAACTATTTTTCTCTTTTTCACCTCAAGGGCTCGTTATCTATTACTTCCATTTTTCTAAAGCAACTTAAAAAAGAACTTTTAAAAAAATTATTTTAAAAATTATTTTAATAGCATCCCCAGCAGAAGCAGTCCAAAAAGTATCCAAACTTCTCAAAAATAACTTTTTTTTAATTTATTTTAAATTAAAAACAGATATAATAAGTGGGCATGTCATACATGATGCCGATTTGAAATAACTTTCGCAACACCCAAAAATACTTTTGAATTGTAAAAATTAGTTAATAATTATCTTTCTCAAAATAATAAAAATGTATTTTTATATTTTAGAATAAAAATAAGAGCAGTTATCATATTTAGCCTCCAAAAAATTTTATCTATTGACTTAAATCTCTCGTTATTTTTTTAATACTTTAAATTCCTCGAGAAATCTTTTAATGCAACTTATGGTCCTTTTATCAAGATTCCCTCAAATCTAACTATCAACCGTGAAAGGCATTTTTATTACAAATATTAGCGGTAAAAAAGGAAAAGCACAAAATGAAAAAAAAGAGATGAAATTTGGAAGAGAAAATCACCCCTCCTGCTCCTAAACTACTTTTACTTTACCATTCAAGCCTTAACTGTTTCTACTAACTTTTTCTTTCATCATAAAATTTATGCGCCACCATTTATACCACGACATTCATAATCCAGCAATTCAAGGTTGCCTGAGGTCACGTAACTTTAACCATTGTAGAGCCAAAATAATCTATCCATATATTAAAGTTAAAAATAAATAATAAATAAAATTTAGGACCTAAATAAAATGGGATTAATAAAAGTAACTCGAAAATCTAAAAAGATAACTCAAAACAATAAAAATTTTCATTTTTACCTGAAAATTTTCTCTCTCTAAAAATTTCCTAAACACTCTCTAGGACTCTTTACTTCAATATCAAATCTTGAAAGATTCGACCGTCAAAATTAAAATTAAAAAAAATGTTAGTTCTTCAATCTATTCTCATTTATTTACAATATTATCGAGTTAGATCATTAAAATATTCCTTTAATTTGAAAAAAATCGCAATTTTAGATTGACTTTTTTTCTGCCCAAACGTGCACTTTCGCCTAGGCTGGAGAAAGTCGCTGGTGACTTTCTCCCGGTCAAGCGAAAATGCACCTAGACCTTCTCTGGGGCTGGTGATTTTCTCCAGACTTGGTGAAAATCACCATTGACTTTCTCTAGGCTGAGCGAAAATCACCATTGAATTTCTCCAGCCTGGGCGAAAATGCATGCATTAAGTTTTTTTATTATATATTTCATTTTTTTTGTTCATAAATGTTTATCTGAATTGTTATTTAAATTTGCATATGTAGAATGGTGTAACTAGTTGTTTAAAATATTTTATGTTATAATTTTTATTATTAATATGATTATGAATTATGTTTTTGTGACAAAATATGAAATGAATTATTATTAGTGAGAAGAAATAAAATAACGGAAATGAAATAATAAATCCCGTTAAGGTCAATAATAAAGTAATAATAAATGTTATTTCAAATGTTATTTAATTTTGTCTATGTAGAGTAAATGTAACTAGTTTTAAATTGTTTGCTTATAATTATGTGTGTAATAAGAAAATATGTTATGTAATTGCTCAACTATTTGAATTTTAATTTGAATTCATCATTATTCTTAGCTTTAGATTTAGGGTTTAAAAGATAATATCAAATAATATTTAAGTTAATAACTATTACAAAGTAATATTAGTGGTGAATAATAATAGTATGAAAGAAATATTAGAAATGAAATAACAGATCTCGATAATAATAAATAATAAACTAATAATAGATGTTAAAGTAAATGTTCAAATATATGATAAACATCTATTAATGAGTTTGAATAAATAATATATGGTTCGGCCTAGCGGCCGTAGAGGAGATGATGATCTTGGTCCTGTCACATACAGGAAAGGCTAAGTTGAGGGACGCATTATCACAACTTCGTCTAGAGGCTTAAGGGGCGACATAGTACATCCGACCTCCCGTCTACCCCTAAACCTCTTCCTGTTGGTTTTCATTATGATACAAGTGCACCCGGGTCTTCCACCCAACTACCGCATGTACCTTTTAGATCTCGGCCTCTCATCCCATCACATCTATCTCACACTCCTGTACCATATGAGGCATATGGATCTGCACATTCACTTTCACACCCCCCAGACACAGTGTATGATCCCTACCTACATGCCTCACTATACGACCTCACATACTATATAGATCTGTAGCCCAAGAGCCTTTAAAGGAGTTTAATGGTCAGCCGAGCCAGATAGGGGTAGAGTTTTTTTATCAGACGGTAGGCGCCGGCCCTCAGGATTCTTCATACAATACACTTGGTTATACTGCTACAGCTTATGGTGTTTCATCTTCTGAGCCTTATATAGGGAGGCATTCTACAGATAGGGGTTTTGAGGGTGACAAGGGTTTAGACGAGGGGCATGACAAGGTCCGATCCCTACATATTTAGGGTGAGACGGATGAGAGAGTTGATGATGATGGTGATGGTGATGATCAGGATGATGATGAGGATGTTGGAGATGAGGAGCAGCCCGTGCCTATGGCACTTGCTAGCGGATCCGACGGGCGGCCTCGTCACGGGAAAGGGAAAGGGTTGACTGACAGTTTTATGTTAGTCATGAGTAAGATTTTAGGGTCTCGTAACAAAAAATCCAACGTGGTTCGTGAAGTTCCAGCTCCAAATCAGAGGAGGAAGAAAGTGAAGGCTTCAGATTGGGAGCAGACAGGCCCAGGAAAGAGAGGTCCTATTGAACTGGACTCATCCCATCATACGGTGGTCATATTGCGGGTCCGATATGGCATGGACATGGACATATCTTTATCCTAAAGTTAACTGTTGTTCTTATTAATTTATTTTTATGTAATTTCTCAAATATTTATATTTTTATAAATAGCTTATTTGATTTATCTCAAATGCAAAATTTATTTCTTTTATCTTCAGGATCGTGGTTTATTGAAGTGTCGATCGCGCTACATGGCACTCACCTGGTGGGACCTTATTGATGCATAGGTTCGTTCCTTGGCTTCTGGGACAGGTCTTATGCATTTACGATCGTGCATGTTCTAGCACCCTAATGCTGCATTGTTATCGGCCTTTGTTGAGAGGTGGCAGCCGGACACAAACAGCTTTCACATGCCATGGGATGAGATGACTGTTAGATTACACGATATGGAGCTGATACTCGGGGTTTCTGAATATGGTCGGGCCATGGATTCGAGTTTAACACGGGGATTAGTTGGTACGGAACGTCCAGGGTGATCGGGTTTGGCCTTCACTGCTGGAGGGATAAATGCATCAGAGCTTCACGGTGTAGCCATTAGCTCGTGAAGTACATCTAGTGATACAGCTGCCTGCTACATACAGTATTTGCTGGGTTACTCACTGTTCAGTGATAAGAGTGGCAACATAGTTCCTTCCAGTTTTTGGCCACTGCTGAAGGATGTGAGGTCTGTTGGGAAGTTCGCATGGGGTGCTGCCACGCTTGCGTATCTATATAGAAATCTGGGGCAGGCATCACGTGTTGATGCAAAGGAGCTCGCTAGATACTGGTCACTACAAGAGGTATGTGTTTTAAATATAATGTGTTTTATTTTATGTTTATATTTTTCATATTTCTTGTATTAGGGTTTTATTATTTATATTTTATATTTTTATTTTAGGGTTATTTTATATTTTATATGTAATATTTTTTATTATATTTTCATATTTTTTCATATTTATGATTTAGGCATGGATATACATGTACTTTCCCAAGTTTGCACCTGCAGTTAGACCGGGAACTCAAGCTTGCAAGCCCTACATCTAGCAGTATCCCATGTTGGGAATCCAGATTTACAATAGAAGATAAACTAGACTTCCCATTGTTATGTCCTCTGCCCCCTAACCTTACCGAAACAAGGCAGCCTACCTCTTCCACGTGGACTAGGACCAGACCCTAAGCCTGAACCGCTTGACTTTCCTATCTTCCTATATACAATGGACATGTGTTCTCAGTAAGACTTATCTCTTTTGGTTGAATTCGTCTCCCGTCGTCCCTTCGTGACCGCAGTTTCGGAGGAGGGGGAGGGGGTTGTCAACAGAGGGGAAGGATCTTCAGGCAACACCGGATATATAATACCTTTGATGAGACGACGCACTTCCCGGACCTTCGAAATTGGACCTGTACTAATTTCCTCTAACATTGAGGTGAGATCACGCATCTCGGAATCCTGTCACTCTCATGTACATTCGAGATATCAACACCTTTTCTAGTTTTCTCCAAAAAAATATAAACATCTTCCTTTTGGAGCGGAAGTAAACATTGGCACTTACCAACAAGTTCACATGCACATGGTAGACCGTGCAACTTCCTTAAATAATGCAAGCACTTATTTTCCAGATTTTCAACCATCTCGCGTGCTTTCTTTATCTCCAGCCATATCTTATTCAAAATCAAATTACTGATTTTATTACTTATATTAGTCAATATGACATTATTCTTCGCGGCATACTTCTCTTTAAGTTTACAAATTTCCAATGAGGTTTTTATTTTGGCAATTTGACCTTCGATGAGAGAGTCGATATTAAGAAATACGGTGTCTAAATCACCATGACACATTGAGAGCCATAGTTTCAACACCGAATGTTCGCTCTCAGCACATTTCATTATCTCAACCCCAAAATGTAGTACTTGAGATGTCCAAACCCTACAAAATTTATGCGCAAATGGATTCAACCATGTGCTAAACAGGTAATGTAGAAAGTCTGGCCTACTTTGCCACCTAGTCTTCAACACTTCTAACTTTCTCCAGTATTCCGCCTCATCAATTTCATTTATTAATTTGTGCCACGAGCCATTCACGAACCGTTGTGCCACTTCTTCGTCTTTAACCATCTCTGTCAATTTTGCCAACACATTCTGATCGCTGTATCTTCTACATAACATATGATATGAATTTCTAAACACATCATCAATCCCCGGCATAAGTCCGCTTTTCCTATCAGTAAGAATCATGATTGGCTCACCATCATTAAGAATTGAACCATGCCCAGTTGACATAGAAGAAGTAACATATAAGTACTTTATTTGTTGAAGAACTCATCTTTATATTGTAGCATGTTCATTGCACATAAAAGTTGTTGCCACTGTGAAGTTCTTTCCGGTTGGAGTCATCCCTACAGCTTCCAATAGTGGCATATTGTACCTTAATTAAAAAATAAAGGGAAAAATTAATGATTAACATGGCAACTGTTTTAAACGAACTTCAAAATATTTTTAACTATTTATTAAAAAAATGATAAGAAAAGCAATATGCATTTAAATTAATAAAGAGATTTAATAATACAATGATCCACTAGAGTACTTAATTGTTCGTTTTATACGTGGTATCCATTATCAGTACATATGACCACGTTCTAATCATTGCAATTGATGTTGGGTGTGCAACGACAATATCACTAAGTACGTTGCTCTTTTCAATGTTTCTATAGAAGACCGTGTAACCCCATTGTGCACTTAGGTAGAGAACTTCCTCTACCGTGTTTCTTCTCTGCATCCAATTCTTCTTAATCTTCGCAACAACATTGTAAATTTTCTGTGCACTTCATATATCATAAAATTCTTTTTATTAATGGAAGAAAAACAAATCTAAAATATTTTAATAAAGTATTAAAAATAATTCCCTTCTAACATACTTAACTGCACAACCAATGTTTTTTTCTCGAAAAAATCGTAGGATATTACGAGGCGGCACATGACTCTTCCTGAACTGTTCCATTTGTTGCAACTGCTCCTCCGTAAGTCTTGCAGCCTGAGCATGACTGTGATTGTAAGTAGCTATTTTATGGTTGTGCCTCCCGCTGTGTACGAACAATTGCCAATTTTCGCTTGTTGCCATTTGCTCTCCTTTTAGTTTAAATGGGTACCCATATTTTTTTGTCTAATAAGGTCCTCGTTTTTTTATTGGAATTTCTTCTTCCTCATTGTCAACTATTGGCTTCGTTTTTTTTAACTGCACCTCCATGCTCGCAAGCCAATGTGACATACAGTCGACAGTCAGTTGTTATTGATCTCTGATACCGATTGATGATTAAATATGTCTTGGCTTTCATCGCAGTTTGTTTTGCCCAGTCGACCAACTCATCTTTCGAACTAAAATTTCGGTCTGTTGTGAATAAATGTCCAAGATCAATATATTCTTCCGGTTCTAAAAATTCTTCAAACGTATTTGGATCTTCATCACTCTGTTAATGTAAAATAAAAATTTTAGCAATACAAAAAAATAAAAAAGAAATTCATAAACCAAAAAAAAAAATGTCCGAAACACTTTCGCCTAGGGGAACAACTTGCAAAGGAAATTTTGCCTGTCTGGGCAAAAATTTCGTTGAGGTTTCGCCCAGATGGGCGAAAGTTGCCCTGTATTTTCGCCCATCTGGGCGAAAGTGACCTAGAAATTGAATTAAAAAATTCAATCAATTTGCTTACCTCACAACCAACATTTTTTTGAAAAAATTCTTCAACAGAATCCATATTTTCTTCTAATTTCGTTTTAGTATTCAAAGTTGGAGTTTTTTTTAGAGAGAGGTTAGAGAGAAAGGTTTATATTTAAAATGAATTATTTTCGAGTTATTCTTATAGATTTTCGAGTTATCTTTATCGACTCCCAAATAAAAAATACCCTCCCTCCATTTTCTTGGTAGCAAAAGGCGAAATCCCTTGCCCACAGGGTCCTTACCAGACTGCCCGATGACCAGGTGGAAGATGTAAATCATGGTGACTCAGCAGCTCTACAGACTGGAGGCTAGGCATTGGTGTGCATAAGGAACCATCCCCACATTGGAGAGGTTGAAATTCTCACACTGCCGCTAGCAGCATTTGAACCTTAGACCTTGATACCAACTCTGCAACCTAAAAACTAACTGAGCTATGCCCGTACAGGCAACCCTCCCTCCCTTCTCTTCTTCTCCCTTGCGCCGACATTCCCATCTCCCCTCCCGTTTCTTCCTCTTTTCCTTCTTTATTTGTGAAGGTTCCCTTCCCCTCTTTCCCTTCTTCCTTGGGTCAGACGAATTCTTCTTCCTCTCCTCTCCTTCTTCCTTGGTGGCAAGAATAGCCGAATTAAACTAAGGAAGATTATGAGAGTTTGATAGCAGATGAAAAAGAATATCGATATCAGAGATTTTCGATGACTTTTTGGGTCAATCCCCGATCTAAGAAACTTCTTTATTAGGTCTGTTTCCAATAGATCTTGATTTCTTGAAAGCAGAGGAACCAAATTTCTGAACATTTTCTGGGTAAACTATGCCCAAAAAATTGTTCAGTGAAATATTCAAGAATTTAATGCCAGAGGAGGAAATCAGAAGGAAAATCACCATTCATATGGTTTAAGAAATGTCTAAATACTTCAAATTCTTCAAACTTGGAATGGGTTTTGGATAATTTCTTGATGAGAGATTGAGCTATATTATTGGATAATCTGAACAGTTGAACCATGAGATATTGAAGCCATTTGTATAGTTGAATGCCCTTTAGAGATTGGCTTGGTCGGTGCTGCTGTTGTTGCATATTGAATCTGCAAATGTTAAAAAGAAAAAATAAACAAGATATTGAGGAGAAATTTTATCTTCCACTAGAACCATCTCAAAAGTTTAATTCTTGTGATTCACTTTGCATCAAATTTTCTCAAGAGACCTCAACGACTCTCTTTTTTTCTTTTGTAAATTTGGCAGAGGGGATTAAAAACTGGGGGTCTACTACCAAGAGCTTGATCCTTGCTGTGGCAGTTGCAATTGCTTGTTTGATCTATTAATTATCGGATTGAAGTTATAATTTCCTAAAGTTTAGTTTTGATTGATTGATCTTTTGGGTTGAAATTTCTATTTTTTTTGGATATTTACTTTGTAATTCTTTAAATTTTGAGCTTTCCTTTAAGTGTTTGATTGATTTGTGAGGTTTTGTCATGATTTTACTCAAACCTGCACATCTTGGCAGAGGCCAATTTCTAGGAGGAGGGGAATGAGAAGAAGCGGAAGAGAGGGAAAAGGGGAAGAAGTATCCAATGAGAAGAGAAAGTCGTCGGTGGGAGGGAAGAGACTAAAGAGGGATACGAAAGGTTCATTTTCTATTTAGGTCCTAAATTTTTTATTATTTATTTTTTAATTCCAAAATATGAATGGACTATTTTACTCTTGTAATGCCAAGCCACTTTACCTCAGGTAAAAAGGATTAGTAAACACATTTAGGACACGAGTGGCAAAGTAAAAATAATTTAACAACGTGGGGTGATTTTCTCAATTTAGAAACCAACACCACCTCCTCTCTACCACCACTACCACCTCTATTAATACCACGCCACCACCAAAAATAGCCTCGTCCTAAAACTCAAACTTGATAACAAGAAAAAATACAACTACTCTGCCGTAGATTATGCAACCCAGAAACAGTAGCATTCTTATCTCCTAGTTTAGTTCTTGGACTATATATAGACAAAAACTCCTATAAATGGCATAGGCCCATAAATGGGTAATTAGCCCATAGCTAGACAAATGGCCCAAGGTCTAAATGTTTCTCTCATTTTAAAAAGTTTAACACAAACTTCTTTATATAGGAGTTATTACAAGAGTAGTTTTAGTAGACCATCAATGTAGAATTACGTCAGAACTCCTTTTAAGAAGTTTCTTAATCCTAATCAACATGAATCAGGAATCCAAGTAAATCTCTAATAGATCTTCCAACTTGAATTAGAAATATAAGTCAAATCTGAACATTAATTCCATCGTTGGCCTCCACAGAAGCAATATATGGCTTCTTCAAGCATATTCACAAAATCGATGTAAAGTTTCTCTTTGAATTACATAGAATGTATTAAAATTAAGGCTCAAATTATAAATAAATAAACGAGCTAGTTTGCAGACTGGAGTGCAAAAAACGCACTCAAAACGATTTGTTCTGGACTACATTTTTCGGGATCGATGTTCTTCTAATTCATATTCGTCCGTTTCACGGACAGTCCAGACCACTCTGTAGGCCTCAACCCATTTTAACAGTGTTAATTTTAATTATAATCACTATGAATCATGGATAATATTTAAAATAAGACTTCTAATCAAACTAATAATAGAATACTCTCAATCAAAAATTGAATAAAATAAGTATACTATTGATAGAGTTGATTTTTAATATAAATAAACACCTTAAGTTTTAATTATTAGCCTTTAAAAGTATTTTATTTATTTATTAAACATTATTATTTAATTTATTTTATTTTGGTGATAAAGAAAAAGAAGCCCAGAAGAAATAGAAAGGGGGAAGCCCATTGTCAAGAAGGCAGCCCACAAGAAGCAGTCCAAAAAGGAAATAAGGACGCGGATATAGAATTTTAAAAGAAAAAGTCGGCAGCTGCTTTAAAAGAAGAAGCAGTTGCGCGAGGGGAAGAGGAGAGCAACTGAGGACAAAAACAAAAGCAGCCGCAGAAAACTGAAGCAGCTGCAGAGAAACAGAAGAAATTGGATGCCTAAGAAGCAGAACCGGACGCTGCCAAGCAGAAATTCCTAAGCTGCAGTAAGAAAAATCAGCAACTTTAATTGGAAGAAAGCCATGATCTACTCCAAGAAATTAGTTCCTTCTTTCCCTTTAATTATGAGCTAATTTTCTTTTTAAAGTCTTGATGAAACCCTAGTCATGTGACTTTAATTTACTTTATTTTGGAAGATTTATTATATTATATATGTGATTACATATCTTGGGATGTTTTTGATTTGATGCAATTAATTCTTTGTAGTTGTTCTTGTAGAATAATTATTTGGGTTAATTGATATTTTTATCCATACTTGATTCTTGTAGTCTTGAGTATGAGAGATACGCGACCTTTGCAAGTATATTACGAGCTTTAGAATTGAATAATTCATACTAATTTTAGATGATTTATGTCATAGAATTAAATAGGTCATGCTAATGGTTAGATGGGTTATGTCATGCATTTAATCACAATATATTTCTTTAGTGAATCGAAGCTTGTAACCTAGATTACCACATAAAGGTTTAATATTGTTTCTTAAATAAAATTAAATCATTGTTATATAGGTTAGTAGTGGATTCAAGGTTCTAAATCATTTCTTTAGTGAAGTTCTTGTTATTTTTAATCTAGTTATTTTATTTAATATTTTTACTTAATTTATAAATAATTTCTAGATAATATGATTTGAATATTTTTTTTATAAAATTAGTTTAGGAAGATAATAATTTAAGTAGTTAAGTCTTTATCTGTGTTTCGATACTTTGATACTGCCATATTACATTGATCTTGTGCACTTATAAGTATTAGGTTTAAAGCTTTATTATAAAATTCCCAACCAAGTTTTTGGCACCTTTACCGAGGAAAAGGTAAATTAATTGCTTGTGTTATTGTCTCCTAAAATTGTTAGTATTTTTATTCTATTTTATTTTATTTTTACTATTCTTGAAAAAAAAGTTTAATTGTTCTCTTAGTTGTCTTTACTGTGTTTTTTTATTATTATTTTTATTATTTTTATAATATTTCTTCCATTTAGTAATTTATTTTTCATTAGTAATTGCAGTGATTTTTTTCTTTCTTTCTTTTTTGAATTTGTTTATTAATGAATGGTCGTCGTTCGCTCTCTATTGATTTAGAAGAATTTGACCCTGAGATAGAGCGTACACTTAAGGCACTTAGAGCACAAAGAAAAATCACTAACACTTGTGACATTAAAATGACTGAAAATTCACGAGGATTAAGGGAGTGTTTTGCTCCCAACACTTATAATTTACCAATAGGTAATAGACTACCTAAAATTGAGGCTAATCACTTCAAAATTAAGGCTTCTACTATTCAAATGTTACCATATTTTTATGGGCTTGACTCCGAAAATCCTTATAAGCATATTGATGAGTTTTTAGAAATTTGTTAAACTTTAAACTGCCTAATGTTACTGATGATGCTATTAGATTATGGCTTTTACGTTTCTCTGAAGGATAAGGCTAAACATTGGTTATATACATGTGAGAGAGTAGGTACATGGGCTAAGATGTCTAAGGAATTTCTTAAAAAGTATTTTCCTATGGGTAAGCTTATAAGGTTAAGGAGGGAAATAACTACTTTTTCTCAACAAAGTAATGAACAATTTCATAAGAGTTGGGAGAGATTTAAGGAACTTCTTTGTAGTTGCCCTCACATGAAGTCCTTAAATGGCAAGAAATACAAAGTTTTTTATTCAGGACTAGATGAGAGAAATTCCAAATGGTTGATTCCTATTGTGGTGGTACCTTTCTTCATAAAAATGCAGATGAGGCGTGGGATTTATTTGAAAATTTGAGTGATAATTCACAACAACACGCCACATCCTCACGTATAGACACATCTAGACAAATAGGAAATAGAGGAGGATTTTATGAAGTTACTCAAAATGTTGATCTCTCTTTGAAAGCTGATGCCTTATCTAAAAGGTTTGATCAATTGTTACCTTTGAATACATTGCCTACTAATTCTCATAACGTGCAAGGTGTTTGTGCAATTTTCTCTAGTCCTTCTCATGTTATCTACGACTGTCCTAGTGCTTCACTATTTCCAGAATTTGTGCAGGAACAATTTAATGCAGCCCAAGGATTTCATAGACAGAACAACCTATATCCAAACAAACACAATCTAAGCTGGAGAAATCATCCTAATTTCTCCTGGAGGCAACAAGGAGGGGAAGGTCAGTTAGGCCAGCAATAATATCAACAGATTAAACAACCTAGTATGACTACTCCCCCTAGTTTTCAATCTCAGGGTATGTACCTCCTCACCCTTCTCAAAGTGAAAACTCTATTTTTGAAGAAAGAGTCTTATCTTCTTTGAAAGGTTTAGAAGCTGTGATACAAATCTTAGATTCACACACTCAATCTATTGCTAAGTTAGAAACTCAAATATGGCAACTAGTTAATGCAATAAGTAGAAGAGATGAGGGTAAGCTTCCTAGTCATCCAATAGAGAACCCTAGAGCTAATTATCATGAGCTAGCTAAGGTTGTAATTACTCTTAGAAATGGGAAGTTGGTAGATAATAAAGTAAGGAAACCTATTAAAGATGGTAAGTTAAATGAAAATGAAACTGAGAGAATTTATATGGGGACTAAATTTGAAAGGAAGATAGAGAAGGAACTAGCTTCTTCCTCTAATTCTAAGATACTAGAATCATCTCCTACGGCTTCATATAAGCCAAAGGTTCCTTATCTGCAAGCTTTATTGCCACTCCCACATCTTAGACAGGATAATAAAAGGAAAGATATTTTAAAAACTCTCAAACAAGTTAAAATTAATCTTCCACTTCTAGAGGTTATTAAGCAAGTCCCATCTTATGCGAAATTTCTTAAAGATATGTGTACTTTTAAAAGAGAATCTAGAAGCAATGTTTCTAAGAAAATCTTCCTAACTGAAAAGGTGAACTCCGTTTTGCAATATAACACTCCACCTAAATATAAAGATCCCGGTGTCCCTACTATCTCATGTCTTATTTGTAATCATAAAATAGATAGGGCGCTCCAAGATTTAGGTTCTAGTTTTAATTTGATTCCTTACACTGTTTATGAAGAGTTAGGATTAGGGGAATTGCAACCAACTGATATAACCTCACAATTAGTGGATAGGTCTATCAAGGTACCTATGAGGAGGATAGATGATGTTCTAGTTCAAATTGATAAAGGTGTCTTCCCTGTAGACTTTGTAGTCCTAGATATGGAACCTGGTAGATCTTCTCAAAATCATATCCCCATTATTCTAGGCCGTCCTTTGTTGGCTAATACTAATGCCATTATTAATTATAGAACTAAGGTTATGGATGTCTCGGTGATGAATATAAGGGTTAGATTAAATATCTTTAAAAATTATTCACAATCTTCTATAGAAGATAATCCTGATTGTTATTTGGAAGATGCAATTGATGAATTAATTGAAGAAACTTTACCTCTAATGTGTTCAAAAAATATACTTCCATTGAGAAAGAAAATCTAATGTACACTGAGGATGTTAATTCTAACCTTGCTTGCATTGCTCCATTAGAAAATTCCTCTTGCATTGTGAATCATGAACCTAATATGAGAAAAATAGATCCTGGCTGAACGCAAAAGAATTAAGGAGTTTGGCTGAAACTTTAAATTTAGCGCTTTTGGGAGGCAACTCAAAGTGTGTTTTGTTTACTTTTTATACATTTTTATTTATTTATTTATTTGTTTTTATTCACTTGATTGGTAGGAAGGTATGAAGTGTTTGTTTTGTAGGATAATCAGAGAACATATCATGGAGGCTACAGAGATGGTCTACAAATCTACTGAACATGCACTAATATTGCTTCTTCTATCAGGTTGTGTTGCTCTTTTCTTCTCTTCTCTACTCTTGGTATTCTTTTGTCACATTGTGGACAATGTGTAGTCTAGGTGTGGGGGAGAAGATGCTTTTGTTCTGGTGTCAATTATTTTTTTTTTTCTTTTTTTTCTTTCTTTCTCGTCTTTCTTGTTCAATTTTTGTTGAATTTATTTTATTTTATTTTATTTATTTTTATAGATTATTTTGAGTAAAAAAAAAAACCAAAAGTATGATTTCACTTAAAGAATGATTCTTTTTCAATTCCTTTAAGAATGTCTTGAATAAGTTGAGAAAAGTACTTGTTTTCTTGTTTTTAATTAGGATGATGGACTTATGTTCTATATCTGTTATAACTCTTGCATGTCTTACACTTGAGCACATGGGTTATTGTTAGTGTTTAATAAATCATTTTACATTATTTTTGAGTTGCATAGAGTTGATGAATCTCTTCCCTACATTCTAGAACTTACTTGAGTACCTCTTGAGGCGAAATAGAAAGGTTTTCCTGATTTGACTCAGAGACGACGATCATAGGCCTTTTTTGAATCGTTTGTGCCTTTCAAACTTACCAAATTTCATGATTTTTTCCTTAGTACCCTTTTGAGCCTTAAATGTTATTTCTTTCTTTAAACTACTTAAATATCTTGTAGAGAGCTTAATGAAAACTTCTAACTTGTGCTTCCAATATGGGCTATTATTTTTTGTGTTATGGAAAGAGAATAAGTTATCTTGACAAAGGGGAGAAGAAAATATATATATATATATATGACTTGTTATGCTGGAAAAAAAAACAAATATATTGAGCTGAAAAAAAAAAGAAAGAAAAGTTGATACATGATTGTTACAAGTCATAAGGTGCAAACAAGAAAAAAATTCGAGAGGCCCGAATTTGTGAATGTAAGAAAAAGAATGGCCTTAATGATGAAATTTAGAGGAAAAAAAGGTGGTAATTGATGAATGTATTAATTGAAAAAAAAGTGGGAGAGGAAGAACAAAGTTAGAAAGTTTGTCGAAATGTTAAAATATCCATATTCTTTGTAAGTTCTATTTTCTTTGATTTTGAATTCCTTACCTTCGTTTGATAACCAACACCCTAACTTTACAGTACAAGCTTTAAAGTCCTACCTGATTTGAGTTGAGTTTGAGAATCCTTGATTAGTGGAGAGAAGGTACAAAGAGTGAGCCTATGGAATGAACTCTTGTTGAGATTTGTCTTCTATGTGTAGTTTGGAAATTTTATTTAGTATTTATTTTACACTCTCATATGACCAAGATCACACCTTACACAAGTTTTGCATTAGTTATGGGAGATAGTTGAATGTTTGTTTGTTAACTTCTGTTTGAAAATAAGAGTAAGAGTGCTTGTCTTGATAAGTTTTAGATATTGATGAAGGGTACTTAATTTGGAATTATTCTATATCTATTTTAAAGTTTGTTGTTATTTGCCGTTGTGGGTACGTCGTCTGCAATCCCTCACGAGACCATACTCGTCCACTAGGGGGAACTTAGGGGTTTAAAGGGCTTGTTGCACATGCTAAGTGCAATCGTGAGTCCTATGAAAGTGGTCAGTTAGTTTTTCTTTTTATTCTTTATCTTTGCTTGAGGACTAGCAAAACTTAGGTGTGGGGGAGTTGATAGAGTTTATTTTTAATATAAATAAATACCTTAAGTTTTAGTTATTAGCCTTTAAAAATATTTTATTTATTAATTAAACATAATTATTTAATTTACTTTATTTTGGTGATAAAGGAAAAGAAACCCAAAAGAAATAGAAAGGGCAAGCCCACAGTCAAGAAGTCAGCCCACAAAAAGCAGTCCAAAAAGGAAAATAGGAAATAAGGAGGCGGCTGTAGAATTTTAAACCAAAAAAATCGGCAGCTGCTTTAAAAAAAGAAGCAGCTGCGCGAGGGAGAGAGGAGAGCTGCTGAGGACGAAAGCAAAAGCAGCCGTAGAAAATTGAAGTAGCTGCTGAGAAGCAGAAGAAATTGGCTAAGAGGCAGAAATAATCGGACGCCGAAGAAGCAGAACCGGACGCGGCCGAGCAGAAATTCCTAAGCTGCAGCAAGAAAAATCAGCAACTTCAATTGGAAGAAAGCCATGATCTACTCTAAGAAATTGGTTCCTTCTTTCCCTTTATTTATGAGCTAATTTTCTTTCTAAAATCTTGATGAAACCCTAGTCATGTGACTTTAGTTTATTTTATTTTGGAAGATTTATTATATTATTTATGTGATTACATATCTTGGGATGTTTCTTGATTTGATGCAATTAATTCTTTGTGATTGTTCTTGTAGAATAATTATTTGGGTTAATTGATATTTTTATCCATACTTGATTCTTGTAGTCTTGAGTATGAGAAATATGTGATCTTTGCAAGTATATTGTGGGTTTTAGAATTGAATAGTTCATACTAATTTTAGATGATTTATGTCATAGAATTGAATAGGTCATATAATGGTTAGATGAGTTATGTCATGCATTTAAGCACAATATATTTCTTTAGTGAATCGAAGCTTGTAGCCTAGGTCACCATATAAAGGTTTAATCTTTTCTTCTAAATAAAATTAAATTATTGTTATATATGTTATTGGTGGAATAAGGTTTTAAATCATCTCTTTAGTGAAGCTCTTGTTATTTTTAATCTAGCTATTTTATTTAATATTTTTACTTAATTTAGAAATAATTTCTAGATAATATAATTTGATTCTTCTTTTTTATAAAATTAGTTTAGAAAGATAATAATTTAAGTAGTTAAGCATTTCTCTGTGGTTCGATACCCTAATACTGCCATATTACATTAATCTTGTGCACTTGCAAGTATTGAGTTTAAAGATTTGTTATAAAAATCCCGACCAACTACCAATCCTAAAAAAAGATATAAATTTCGGATATTCTAGAATAATATCATACTATATGGGATAATCTTCAACAAAGTCGTAAAAATTTTGAATTTTCTAGAGCAATGAAACACAATTTCTTTCTACATTGTAACGATGCAAAAAAGGAACATTTTTTGCCTCAAAATTTATAAAAGTGGCACAATTATTCAAAAGACAGTGGCAAAGGAAAGGCAAAATTACATAATGAAACTTTTGATGAAGACAAACGATGAAATTAGCTTATTCTTATAGAACTAATTGCTCTTTGGTTCTGCAGGTAGTACTTAAAGAAATTTAAGTGGTAGTCTTTTAACTTGATAAACCTTATTGGTCTTTCTTCAATGATAAGTCCTAAATGTTCAATTTCTTTTCCAGTGATGGTACCCAAAACATTACCACAGAGATCATTTCCTTTTGTAAGTTTGATACAGCTCTATACATTGGACTCTTAAAGATCTTATACCTCACAATCTGCATTTCATGCATCAAATAGCATTAATATTATATAAACTTCTTGATAAATGCAAAAAGAGAAATATAAAAACCTGATTTTATTAAGCTTAAACTAGTTCTGATATCAATTGTTAACATGCGCAACAGAAGCGATACACAAAATATAGAGAAAATAAAGATAAAACAAAAACACAAGTTTTTAATGTGATTTAATCTCTCAAATAGACCTACATCTAAAATAGTAGGAGAAAATACTTCTCATTGTGTAATTATTGAACACACAAAAATTACAAGCGCTCATACGCTGTAATGTTTGACAAGTGGTAATTTGTCTGTGGCTTTTGCTTTTGTTCCAAAAAATTAATGGTATTAGGGCTGCTTTGAACTAACAAGTTATATGAGAGCAGATAAATGCATTACCTCTACCTGATCGCCTACATTAACGAGAAGAGCATGAGGCAAGAGAAGGCGAACTTTATACCACTTATTCTTGAAACCCTTCAACTTCTTTGTCTAGAAGAAGAATGGTTAATACTGAACCATCTGAATGAACTTTTAACTAAGAATGGTTAGGCCTTGGGCATGGAGGATACAAATTAAACCTACAAACCATTAATGGTTTCTCCTCACATTAGTTCACAAAACTATTCTCCGGAAAATCCAACACAACATCTTTGCTGCAGATTGAAGAAGAATCTTGATTATATTTGTTACCCTTAATGAGTACTCATGTAAGATTCTTCTGCAGGAATACAACTTTTGATCAAATTTCAACAATTATGAGTATAAGCCGGATACTTTGGAATATTACCAAATCTTAGATATCCTTGTATTGATTGTATTAGGTGATTGATCATAGGTTTCCTTATTATTTGCACTTACCTAGCTTAGGTAGGATTACACTTGTATGTATTAATCAGTACTTTTGTGATTAATAAAACATAACAGAATGTTAAGTTTTCCCATTGAAAACTTTCATTGTATTAGAGCTTGTCTTCTCTCATAATTAGTAGAGACACAGAAAAAGACCAAGGGGTGAAAGCGGCACGTTAGACGTGGAAGAAGAACAATACGTCCGACACAACGCTTTCAAAAAGGACCCATATTATGTTGCATCGTTTGATGGGTTTAGCTTAATTATTACGCAAGTTCAATTGAAAGGAAACAACTATGTTGAATGGGAAAGGCCATACGACTAGCTTTGAGATCGAAAAAAAAAGCTAGGGTTTCTTAATGGATTAATTCCAAAATCGGAAGACTACCCGGACAAGGAAGAACAATGGTGAGGAATAAATACTTTAGTTGGTTCATGGATTCTTAACACCATTGAATCAACCGTAAGGTCCTCTATAACATACTCTGGAAAAGTAGATGAACTTCGGGCAGATAAAGGAAAAGTTCTTGGTCAGTAATGGACAAGAAGTATGAATTAAAAGCTGCATTGGCAAATTGCAAATAAGGAGGTGATTCTATTAGCGAGTATTATTCTTGTTTAAAGAATAAGATTTGGGATGAATTGGACGATTACACGCAGCTCTCCACATCTGATATTTCCACTATCATCAACCAAAAAAAGGACGAAGAAAAAGTGTTTCAATTCTTGATGGGGCTTAATGATGCAAACCTATATGACTGTTCATTCTAATAAAATCCAGAAGGAACAAGTGACCAAGGTGGAACAAGTTCTTGTTCAAATCTGTAAAGAAGAACAGAACAAGAACTTATCCAAAGCAGCTACTATGGAGGAAAGAGAGGCGGTGCAATTGCTTTTGCTGCCGTCAAACCTGCAGTTTCACCATTACAAGGAGCTCGTACGACTTGCAACTATTGCCACAAGACTAGCCATAACATGGAGAACTATTTTCAACTTGTAGAGTACCCTGATTGGTGCCCAAAAATAGCGGAACTCCTTCTGCTCCAGTCGGATGTGCTGGCCAAGCCAACACTGGTAACAGGGGTCATGGATGCGGTCGTCAACAACAAGGTCGCAATAGTAGTGTCTGTCTCACAGCCATAAGGAGGTCAGGCTTATGTCGTAGTCGTCGCAGGTAAGGAAGAAGGGGCTGTGACTTTCGAAAATTCATCCCTGCCTTTCCCGAGATTCATTGCAGAACAATGGTAATCTCTCATGATCGCTATCAATAATCAATCCTCAACCAACTCGGATAAACTCATTAGTATGAAAAATTCTTGGATTTCAGATTGGGGCTATTCACATCACATAACTGGTAGGAAGGATCTTTTATGACATTTACATTCTATTTATCCTTATACAATTAGACTTCCTAACGATATCAGGCAATGGCTATCCAACAAGGCAGTGTTACTTTACCACTGGACTTCAAAGTTCCTAATGTATTTTTTATTCTTGAGCTTAAATTTAAATTGATTTCATTGGCACAATTATGTAGGGTCCTAAAATGTTTTGTGACTTTATTGATGATATACGCCTTTTACAGGACTGTACTTCAATGAGGCCAATTAGAGTGGTGAGCAGAGGAATAGGATATTCTTCTACAAGCCGATGAACTTGTCATCTTGTTATGCTTTTGGTAGTGTTGTTTCTAGTTCATGAGAATTATGGCATATCGGTTTTGGTCACTTGTTGGATATTATGGTGAATAATTTTTTAATAATCTTATATACATGTTTCTGAGAATTTTTGTAATAGACCGTGCAATATTTATGTCTGTGCAAAACAGACACACGATAGCTTTCCTTTAAGTTTAAATAATGCCATTGATATTTTTGAATTGATTCACTATGATCTCTGAGGATCTTACAAAACCACGTCTACTAATGGTGCTTCCTATTTTCTTACAATTTTCGACGATTTTTCTAGAGCCGTTTGGATATATTTAATTGCTCAGAAAAGTGAGGTTGCATCTGTTGTGAAAGATTTTTTTTCGTTATGGTCAGGACCCAATTCTATGAGAACATTAAAATTTTTGGGAGTGATAATAGGACAAAATTCACATGCTTAAAATCATATTTTTTTGGAATATGGTACTCTTCATCAAACTACTATTTCGGGAACTCCATAACAAAATGCTCCATCTTTTTTAGAAAATTCGCCCAGTTCAAATAATGAGCAGCCTCCGCTCTTTTGTCAATACCATATTGGAAATGTGCCAATCACCTAAGGACCGATATGATGATTGGTTTAGGTAGGGTGGCCGGTTTTTTGTACAGCTTGCTCATAGCGCAGGTCCCACTTGTATATCGTATTTAGCCTAAATGGAGTTTTTTTTACCTTGATTGAAGGAAAGGAACGAACCGAGAAAGTACTATAGGAAGAGTTATGTTCAGATGCCCTTCATCCTAGAATCCTAAGAAGTCAGCTTCTAATAGTCTAAGGAGTCTTTTGAGACAAAAAGAGTCGAGCTTGCTGTGTAAATGAATAATCTAGATGTGTAGCCTTTTTTTTCAGTGGCAAGGGTAAGAAAGGGGGAAAGGAAGTTACTAAGGAGACTTTTGAGTCCATGGTAACTTAGAGTGGAGCACAAACTCGCTATATATTTAATATGGCCTGTGCTTTATGTCTCTAAGCAAATTTGCTTGTAAAATTAAGGGGTGAGTGTGTTTTAATAGTCAGTTATCTCATAACCAGAAACACTTCTTCAATCTTACACAACAAAACCTCATTTTAACTTCTTCATGGAAAGCTACCTTCTTATTTCCACTTGCGAAGTTTTGGTTGTTTAGCTTTTGTTCATGACCATAACTTACCTAAAGACAAATTTCTTGCCCGAAGACATCCGTATATTTCTCTTGGTTACCCATTTGGAAAGAAGGATTGGAGATTTTATGATTTGGAAAAGAAGAAATTCATTACCTCACGGGAAGTGAGTTTTGACAAAATAAAGTTTCCTTATGCTTCTAATTTGCATAATCCCTAAGTTGATTCGGTTGATTTTGCTACTTTGTATGATTCTAGTAAAAGTTATGTGGGCTTTCAAAACATTTCCTTGGATTTGGGCCCATCAGTAAGGGAGAGAGAATCCTCCACTGAAGCAGCCCGTCGGTCCACGATAGAAAACAAGACTAGCATCCCACCTCTTGTTGGCCCATGCTTCTGATTTGACTCCAGAAGAAGCCCTTGAGATGCACGACCCAACTACTGCCAACCCAACCGCAGGGCCTAGTCCACATGCAAGGCCAAGACGTGACATCTCCTCCCAGTGCAGACCTTTTAGCCCAAGATGAACTTTTGGATGCTCCAATCCAAATTCCCAGTAAGAACGACATTCATTCTACTTTGCAAATTAATCCTGCTATAGATTTTGCTCCTCAGCAAAGTACAAGAAATAAAAGAGCTTCGATTATGATTCATGATTGTGACTGTAATGCCACTTACACTACCTCAAGAATATCCCACTCTTCTTCAGCTCAACCTGCTTCTTTGGATCTGTCAGGTAAGTCTCTCTATCCTTTGTCACATTTTGTGGATTACAATAAATTTTCCTCGTCACAACAACATTTTTTAGCTTCAGTAACTATAGAACTTGAATCCACTAAATACTCTGATGCTATGTCCAACCCTAAATGGTGTCTTGCTATGAAGAAAGAAATAGATGCCTTGGAACAAAATGGTACATGGATTTTAACAACATTGTCTCCTGGAAAAAGAGCTCTTGGTAGTAAGTGGATGCATTAAATACAAAACAGATGGCTAAGTTGAAAGGTACAAATCCCGATTAGTGATTCTCGATAATACCCAAACAGAGGGAGTGGATTCTACAGATACTTTTTCACCGATTGCCAAAATGGTTACTGTGCGCACTTTACTGTCTGTTGCTTTTGTCCAAAATTGGCCTATCCATCAGATGGACGTGCACAATGCTTTCTTCCACGGTGATCTACTGGAGTAAGCCTCTTGGATTTCACACTACCTCTCCTGGTCAAGTGTGTCGAGTAGAAAAAATCACTCTATGGACTCCGACAGGCCCCCCATTGGTGGTTCTCCAAACTTACTGAGGTATTGCATAAGTGCGGCTTACTTAATCTTATGTTGATTACTCACTCTTCACCTATCAAAAAGATGTCTTTTTCCTATGTGTTCTTATTTATGTTGTGGACTTGTTAATTATTGGCAAATCTTTGTCTTCTTTCATTGCTTTTAAGAGCTATTTAAATTCTTGTTTTCATATGAAATCATAGCTAAGATTGGATTGTTGGGGGCCAAACTAGCTTCTACACCACTTGAGCCAATCATTAGTTGGCAATGTCTATCGCGCCTCTCTTTGCTCAGCCGGATCTGTATCTTTGCTAGATTGGGAAATTAATTTATTTGACTCTTACTCGACCGGAACTCTCCATGAGGTCCATATTTTGGCTCAATTTATGCATTCTCATCGAAAGGACCAATGCGAAGCTGCACTTCGTGTTGTTCGATATCTTAAGGGCCTCCTTGTTCAAGGTATTTTATTTAGTTCTGTCTCCCCTTTATTTTTGATTGCATACTGTGACTCAGATTAGGCCAACTGTCTTGTCACTAGATACTTTGTTTCTTTAGGAGGTTCTCCTGTCTCTCGGAAAACGAAGAAACAACACAGTTTCTCGATCTTCTACTGAAGCTAAGTATCATTCTATGGCTACGACTTTATGTGAACTAAAATTGCTTCGTCAATTACTTCATGATCTTTGGATTTCCATTACTCCGCCAATTCTCTTACACTGTGATAGTCAGACGACTCTTCATATTGCCGCCAATCCTGCCTTTCATGAAAGAATAAAGCACATTGAGATTGATTGCCACTTTATTTGTGATGCTGTTAAAGCTAGTTTTCTCTCTCCATGTTATCTTTGCAATGAGTTACAACCTGCAGATACTCTCACCAAAGCTATCCATCCTACACAGTTTCATTTCTTAGTTCGCAAGTTGCGCATTTGTGATCTACATGCTCCAACTTGAGGGGAAGTATTAACCGAATACTTTGGGATAGTACCAAATCTTAGATATCCTTGAATTGATTGTATTAGTTGATTGATTTGTATTAGGTGATTGATTATAGGTTTCCTTATTGTTTGTACTTACCTAGCTAGGTAGGATTACACTTTGATAAGTCTATTTTTACCCTCTTAAGCGTTGTCGTTTTATCAATTTTTGTGTTTAAATGTTTACATAATAGATTTATTTGATCTTATATTGATTATAGGTTCCTTTGATATAGATATATTGATTATAGGTTCCTTTAGAGTGAAAATGAAGCAAAAATAGAGGAGAAATAAAAAGCTGCCTAAAAACAGGGTCTATGGCAGAATAATGCAGCTTCTGGTGGATATTTTACCTCTTTAATGACTTTAATTAGAGTAGTATCCTACTTAGGGATTGTAGAAGACTCCCTGAGTTTTCTATAAAGCTAAATTTTGTCTCAATTGGAGTTCATTTGGTCATGCAAAGTATAGTGCAAAGAATCGCTTTCGTACATAACATTCTAGTTTGACACCTTTCGGTAAAATGATCATAACTAGAGATATACAACTCCAATCGATTTGATTCAAGATGTTTTTAAAAGATAAGGGATTTTCCACGTATCATATCAAGACTCCAATATCTGAATTGTCTATTAAATGGATCAAAAAGACTCAAGAAATACAATATATGTACATGATCCTAAAAACAAAACAAATAAAGAAATTTTTGGGCAGTAGCTTTCCGAAAAGCTGGCTTTTTTGATAGGAAAGTCACCAGAAGGGCATATTTTCAATTTCCTAAAATTTTCATTTTAGACTCCTAATTCCTTTCCTTTTGTAAGTTGATTCCAAACCTTTTTAGGAGAGGATTAGGGCGATTTTAGCAGTAAAACTCTCTATTTAAACTCTTCATTTTAAATTCTAGATATTAGGGAGCTTAGTTCTTAGTTTCAATTCTTTATTCTTGTAAGATGACCCAATTTGGGAGATTATTCAAGTAAATCGGAAGACAAGCTTGAGCAATTGCCGAGATCGGGGATCCTCAATCTTTTCTCCTAAGCTCCCTAAACTTATTCTTTTATATGAATTTGTTTGTGAGTTTATATGATAGAATAATATTTAGCGGCTAATTTTATTAGTGATTAAATGCGATGCACCCTAGAATTCTTGTTTGATGTTTTATTTGAATTTCGTTTTTAATTATCTAGTTATTGTTTGATTGTTATTCAAATGTTGTGTTTGCTTACCGATTTTCACCAGATTGGTAATTTTGCAAGGTTAATTGGACTTTGATAGGAGAAGGTTAACCTAGGGCTTTAGTAAATAATAGGAATTGGTAATTGAGTAGGAATACTAATTATGGTTTATAGATCAATAAAATCACTGTAATCCTTAATTCGTTCATAATCGGTTAGGGTGAAAAGGAATTCTTCTCTAAACGGTTAAGTGACTTGGAGGATCTTCCTTAGGACTAGGGTTTATCCGACGTTTGAGTGAGATTTAACCAACGAGTTTAAATAATTAATTACTACGATTTTCTAGGGGAATTCTACTATTTAAACACTCTTTTTCAAATTCGCTTTAAAAAATTTATTTGCTCCATCGATAGAGTTCGACAATCCCAGGACTTTCTTTACGTTATTACACCGATAAGTATGCTTACCTGAAAGTGGAATTTTATTTAGGAAAAGAAACCACACAACAAGGTTTTTTGTGCAGTTACCGGGGATGGTAACATTAGGAATGGTATTTATTTACTAATTTAATTGTATTTATTTCTCTATTGGATTGTGGCTTTTGTTTGGATTCTTTGCTCTTCTCTTAAAATTCACAAATTTTGTAATTGCTTAGTTGTAGGTTCTTTTCAACTAGTTTATGCCCCGTCGCCAATGAGGTGAATTAGTTGAGTACCATCTGGAAATTGAGAAAACGTTGTGGAAACCCGTCGTGCTATCAATTTCAATACGACGGACAAAATGGTTTTGGTAGTTCTAGACAAGGCGAAAGATGATGAGGGCCTAAGGATCCACCACCGCTACCACTAATGGCGAAATATACCATGGCAGACTATGCTAGACCGTCCATCACTGGGACAAGGCTGAGCATAACAAGACGGTGGTAGACGCCAATAATTTCAAAATCAAGCCAACATTATTCAGATGGTACAAAACAATGTGCAATTCGATGGGCTACAGGATGAAGATCCCAACGCACACATTGCTAACTTCTTGGAAGTGTATGATACTTTCAAAATCAACAGAGCATCGGAGAATGCAATTAAGCTTTGTCTATTCCCATTTTCCTTAAGGGATAAGGCAAAATCGTGGCTCAAATCATTACCTTCGGGTTCCATCACAACTTAGGAGAACACATCGCTAACTTCTTGGAAGTGTATGATACTTTCAAAATCAACAGAGCATCGGAGAATGCAATTAAGCTTTGTCTATTCCCATTTTCCTTAAGGGATAAGGCAAAATCATGGCTCAAATCATTACCTTCGGGTTCCATCACAACTTAGGAGTCTTTAGGAGAAAATTTTCTTGGAAGGTACTTTCTCCCAGGCCGTTCCGCAAAATTGAGGAATGAAATCCTCTCATTCCAACAAGTTGATGGGGAAAGTCTCTATGGAGCTTGGGAAAGGTGGAAGGAATTGATAAGGAAGTGCCCTCATCATGGTTTGGATTTGGGAATCCAAATCCAATCCTTTATTAACAGCGTTACCTTTGGAGTTAGACAACTCATTGGTACTTTCACCGATGGCTCCACTGATAGCAAGACATCCAAACAAGTATATGACTTGATCGAGCAAATCGTTTTAAATAGTTATACACTGGGGGACCCAGGACCAAGGGTGAAAATGGTGGGAGTACATAGCTTAGATACGCTAACACATTTGGAGTAAAGGTTGGCTGCCATGATAGAAAAAAAATTCAAAAAATTAAATATGGCATCAACGGGCCCACAACAAGCAATATTTTATAATTTTTGCAATCGAGGGCACCCTAATCATGAGTGCCCAAGTATGGATGCTTCCGTGGAGCAAGTTGGTTATATGAAAGAAAATAGGCAAGGTAATAATCCTTATTCCAATACCTATAACCCTAGGTGGCGAAACCACCCGAATTTCTCTTGGAGCAAACAAGGACAACAAAGATCTCAAAATCCTCCGAGATTTCAAAATCACGGACCGACAGGACCATTACCCTATAATGCACTTCCTTCGAATCAACCACCAAAGTTAAATCTCGAAAACATGATCATCAAATTCATGAATTCAACTGAGGCAAGAATGTAAAATCAAGATGCCTCTATTCGGAATTTGGAAATCCAAATTGGTCAAATCGCTAAGTTAGTCTTTGAAATACCTCAAGGAACTCTTCCGAGAAATAAGAAACTAAACTCGAGAGAGCATGTAAATGGTATCTCAGTAATTTATAATGAAGAAATTCCTAAAAAGCAGATAATGGTGGTGACTAAAATACAAACTCCAGGGAAGAAGATATGATGACACTCGTTATTACAACATCCCAAGAAGACCAAGAAAAGATTAATAAAGGACCAAAAATTGAAGCGTACAAGTCCAAGATCCCTTATCCGGAAGCTTTTAATCAGCATAGAAGCAAAGATGAGATGAGGAAGTTTGTTGATATCTTTAAGAAATTAAAAATTAACTTACCTCTTTGTTAATTACTTTTACAGATAACTAAATACGCAAAATATCTTAAGGAGATACTTTCAAAGAAAAGGAGAATAGAGAAAGCATCGACATACACTTTAGGTGAAGAATGTTCAGCGATATTAACTAACAGGAAAAGCTACCACAAAACTTAAACGATGACGGGATTTTTTCTTTCCCTTACATGATAGGCAATCTTCCTATTGATAAAGCATTAGCCGACCTAGGAGCTAGCATAAATGTTATGTCATATAACATGTGTAAAAAGCTAGGTCTAGGAAACCCTACACCCACTAGGATGTCCATAAGTTTAGCGGACAAAAGGGCAAGGCATCCTAGAGGCATTATCAAGGATGTTTTGAATAAAGTTAAATACCTTGTGTTTCCTGTAGCTTTGTGATCCTCGACATTGACGTCAGTTTCATTAACTGTGGATTTACACCTAAGAACTAGAGTAACAGGCAAGTGGACCTATCACTATGGTCATTGAGCTACACCCGAGGTGTCGAATCTCAAGGAACGGTAAAGGCTCAAGTACTAATTGTTTTCACTAATGTTTTGCCTAAAGATGGATCATTTTGAAGAAAACTAATCTAAAATGCTAAAAATGCCGATTATCAACTAAAATAGACAAAACAAGAAATTCCAGTGTTTAAAACTATAAAGTGAGAGTTTGGATGTTGGAATCCCCCTAATCCTTATTACTTGTTCAAATTGGAAAAACTTATAGAAAACGATGTTGATTTACCGAGTTGGGTTATTACAACTAATCGGGCAATCCCTATCTCTAGACAAAACCCACCCTATTCACTAACCCTTAGAAGAGAATCACTTCTCTCCTAACCAATTGTAATTTCTTACATAAGGATTCAGAAAATACCAAATCTCCACCTACAGAAGCAAATTGTTGATAAAACTCCTTATGAGTGCAGTAAAACAAGGTGATTAAATGACCTAAAAGGGCAATTTTATATCCCTAATCTATTGCCCCAATTAACCCAATTGGTTTCCCTAGAGTGTTCTTCCTTTTTCATTTCCGAACACTTCTTACGATGAATTTAACTTCGAGACAATTAAATTACAACAAAATACAATTGGAAAACAAATCAAATGAAAACAAACATCAATTACTGTAAATTAATCCAAAATCATAATAATCAAAGATTAGGGTTCAACCCTCATCCAAACATAAAAATCTAGCCACGAAACCTTGAATTAAAACTAAAATTAATGACAAAAGTTTAGTAAAAAGAAAGCATAGGAGAAGGTTGAAGCCAAAATTACAATCCCGAATGTCACCCGAGCTCGTCTCTCAAGTTGCCCAATTGAAACCCGAAATTACGCCTTTGAATCTTCAATTCTTGGTCCTAAACCCTCAGTTATAGTTTTTCTACTGATTTCCTACTTAATTAAGGCTGAATTTGGGGGGAATTTTCTAACCTATGTTCGCTCCTAATCACCCGTCTAAGCCTTAATTGCAGAACCCCCACTAATGAAAGAGAAAATTATATTGAAAAGGGTTAGAAACGCATTAACTCTGCTGCAGCCAAGACCTACCGCGTATGATAGGTTGAACCCTACTGTTTGCAGTAGGGTTTTTTCTTCTTTTTATTTTCTTCTAGCCGGGACTATCGTCAGCGTTAGGGAAAGCCTACCATCAATTATTTCTTTTTTCTTACCTCTAGGACCTACCGCATACGGTAAGTTGGCCTACTACAGGCGGTAAGTCTCCTTCCTTGGTGTTCTCATCTTCGCTTTCGTCATTTTCTCTCTGCTTTTGCCCGTTTTCGTTCCTTTTCATCGTTTTATGTATTTGGAAGACCTAAGACAAGAACAAAGGGTATTAGTAAAAAAAATATGCATTTTATAAATTAAAAACATCGTAAAACGATAAAAATAACATATAGAAATGTAGACAATGTAGTGCATATCAAATACCCCCACAATTACCCGTTGCTTGCGCTCAAGAAACACAAACTAAGCAGACAAAACGGAGGATTTTAAAACTTTATTCTAATAAAACCGAAACACTGAAAAATGAGAAAAGCCAACCAAGGACTACTAAAGTCACAGAACGGAAAAGAAACATGGCAAGCAAGGATAACACAAAAAGAATAAAACAAGAACAAAAAACAAAAAAGATAGGAAAAATGCCACTTCAACAGAACACGTCACTACTCGACTCATAAGGAGAATCAAAAGAGACGAACGACAAGAATCACTAATTCCACTGCAAGTTAGTAATAAACATTACAAATCAACGACAAGTGTGCGTGTGTGTATTGCTCATACCTTTTTCCACAGAAGTCAGGGAATGTCAAGTTATTAACATAGTGAAATACTTTTAAGTTTAATGAACAACAAAACTCATGTTTTCTATCACTCATTCACTCTAAATCCTATTCTAGGTCGTTCCCAGATTATGTAGGACTTTTTGGGTTGTAGTGTTAGGCTTGGGACATGTACATGGTATCAAACGAAGGCAAAAAGAGAATAAAGACAATTGAGATAGAGCTAACGCAACCGAAAGGAAAGATATCAAAATTACAGAGCAACTTTCTAGCCGCTTTTCATTCACCCTTGAATGTCCTACTTCATTCCATCAACGTGCACCCTACCAAACAACATTTCACTCCTTAAGGTTCATGAAGTCCCGATTATATAAGAGAGAGAGAGAGAGAGAGAGAGAGATGCTCGCTGTTTTCAAGAATTACCTAAAAAGATAAATAAATACTCATCTTTTTCTTTGTTTTCTGGTTTTTTTTTTTTTTGGAAAACAAACATCAATTCCACTCTCTCTTTTCAACAGCCACAAGTACCAAGCTTTACACAGTACTCATAATACCCTTTTATCCAAATACTTCTTTCTTCACTCATTTACCCCCACACTTATCTATTTTCCTCTCTCAAAATGGCTAAAATGATATTCTGAACATTAGCTCCACGAATTAAGTTTTTATGCAGTGTGAGTTTTAAAGAACAAAGAAAATTGAAACCCTTGGCATGAAGGCACAAAAATTGAAGTAGGGATTTATTTCTTTCAAGGATTTGGCAAGGAAGGAACAAACGGTACAATGAAGGCCTAAGGCCATCATTTTTAAAACCATCCTAGACTAAAACTCTTTGCTTACAAGGACAGAAAAACATAAGAATGCAGGCAAAGACCCAAAAAGGATTTTCACTATGCTAATCCCCTAACACTCCTAGGCTTCTATTACTAATCAACACTTATAAGTGCATGAAAACCATTGATCGTGTAAGGAATTTAGTAATTGTGGTTTTCAAAGTGATCAAGTAATATGCCTTTTCGAAATTCCTAAAGGGTTTTGCAATCATGTATCCTACTAAAGTTGCAATACAAACATCTTTTTGGGTTTTTTCTTTTAAGAAAAGCAAAAGGCTGAAAAAGGGAAAAGAAACAAAATTGATCTTTTGGGATTTTTCAAATAAGATATCAAAAGTAAAAAATCACAAGAAAGAAAGAAAAGGAATAAAAAGATGTAAATACACCCCGCCTCACAAACACACTTAAAACCACATTGTTCTCAATGTGGGGGCCAGACCAATAAAAAAAACAAAACACATACATGAGAAGCAATGTCGCAGATATAAAGCGAGTAAGCAAATTGGGCAATCCCCACCAATAGACAAGAAAATAAGGAAAGGAAACTAAAATTGTAAACAGAATATAAAGGAATAACTAAAAAGATACAGGAAGAAAAAGAAAGAAAATATAGAGAGAGGTTTAGGGGATTATCCTTTGGTTGCTTGACCAAATAATCCGTGCCGGATGTTGAAAGAGTAGGTTATTACCTTGAATGACGTATCGCTAGGGCTCTGCTGGGAAGTTTTACTTTAAAAATTTCCAGAATGCAACTGCCAGAGGACCTTACCGCGTGCGGTAGATGAAGCCTACCGTCCGCGGTAGGCTTCTGTTCCTTCCCAATTCCTAATATGTAAACCTACCGAGTGCGGTAAGTGAAGCCTACTGTCTACCTAGACAGATTTTCCCAATTGTGATCCTACCGAGTGTAATGGGGCACCATACCATCCATGGTAGGATTCTAATGGCTGCTGGAAATTACTCTGTAGGGTGCGATTCAGGCCCGTTTTACTCCCGACCGATAATATTATACTTTCAAGGCACAAAGTTTATCATAAGCAACCAAGTAACTCTCCCCTAGAACTTTTACAACACCACAAACAAACGATTAAAATTATTAAACTAAAACAAAGGAAGAAGAACAGGGTAATGCAATGATAAAATCACAAACTACATGTTATTAAGGTCTAGTCTCACTCATTTTGGAGAGCGAGGGACTCTTTCTGAAGGGTTCTCATTGTCCTCACCGAATTATGGTTTAAGGCAATGGTCATTGACCTAAAATGTACCTTGCGTAAGGTGTGTTACCTCGACAGTACCGTAAGGAAAAACCTTATTCACGGTAAACGGTCCAGGCCTCCGAGATTTAAGCTTCCCAAGAAAGAGGTGAAGACGGGAGTTGTAAAGGAGCACGGAATCTGTTTCTTTGAATTCCCTTTTGACTAAGTGCCTATCATGCCATCTTTTCGTCTTTTCCTTGTATAAACTCGAGCTCTTGTATGCTTGCAGTCGCTATTTGCCAAGTTCATTAAGCTGGAGTAACCATTGTTTACCTGCACGAACATAGTCAAAGTTAACTGGTTAAATTGCCCAATGAGCTTTATGCTCAACTTTGACAGGTAAATGACATGACTTCCCACATAACAGACAGAAGAGAGTACAACCGAGTGGGGTCTTGTAAGCTATTTTATAGGCCTAAAGAGCATCATCTAACTCAATGCTCCAATATTTACGAGTACTATCGACGATTTTCTCAAGGATGCATTTAATTTCCTTATTCACTACTTCTACTTCACCGCTAGTCTGAGGATGATAGGGAGTAGCTAGCTTATGAGTTACTCCCAATATCTTAAGCACTTTTTCGAGTTTTTAGTTAAAAAATGAGTACCCTTATCACTTATAATAGCTCTAGAGACACCAAAACGAGAAAATAACCTTTTTAAGAACTTAACCACAACTCTAGCATCGTTCGTGGGTAAGGCTTGAGCCTCATCCCTTCTAGATACGTACTCGACAGTGACCAAAACATACTGATTACCAAAAGAATTAGGGAAAGGACCCATGAAATCAACACCCTAACAATCAAACACCGCACAAACTTGGAAAGTAGACATAAGTATAACATTGCATTTTGAGATGTTACATGTGCGCTGGCAATTGTCACATTCTATAACGTATCTTTTTGAATCCTTAAACAAAGTTGGACAGTAAAAGCCCGACTTGAGTACCTTTTGAGCAATCCCGTTGGCTTAATAATGTCCGTCGAATGGACCCTTATGACAATGGTTTTGGATTTCATCTGTTTCAAGTCAAGCCACGCACCGTTGGGTAATTTGGTCAGCACACTGATGGAAGAGGTATGGATCCTCCCAAAAATAATACTTCAAGTCTGCAAAGAACTTCTTCTTCTTCTGGGTATTACCTGTAGGTACAAGATTGGAAACCAAAGAATTAGCTATATCGGCCGCCAGATTTTCAGCTCCCTTCTTTTCTTTAATCTATAAATCAAATTCTTGCAAAAGAAGCACCCATATAATGAATTTAGGTTTAGCATCGTTCTTCGAAAGGAGGTACTTCAAAGCAGAATGGTTAGTGTAAACTATGACTTTAGAAAGTATTAAATAAGGACGGAATTTATCGAACGCGAATACTATAGCAAGCAACTACATCTTTGTTGTTATATAATTTGCTTGGGCGTCCATTAGAGTCTTGGTTGCATAGTATATCGGTCGGAAAAACTTACCCTTCCTTTGGCCTAGAACAGCGCCTATAGCATAGTCACTAGCATTACACATAAGTTTAAAAGGAAGAGACCTAATCTGGAGAGACTAAAATTGGAGACTTTGTGACCTTTTCTTTAAGCTAAGTAAAAGCAACTAAGCAGTTATCTTGTAAATTAAAAGGCATATCTTTCTCAAGCAATGCCAATAAAAGGTTAGTAATTTTTGAAAAATCCTTTATAAATCTCCTATAAAACACTGCATGCCCTAAGAAACTCCTAATTGCCTTCACAGAGGAAGTTGAAAACAACCTTTCTTTTCTCTATTTTAGCTATATCAACCTCAATGCCATTCTCAGAAATTTTACGGCAAACCACTATCCCTTCTTGGACCATAAAATGGCATTTTTCCCAATAAAATGAGGTGAGTTTCCTCACATCTTTTCAACACTCTTTCAAGATTAGATAGGCAAGCATCAAATGAATTCCCAAAAACAACAATATCATCCAAAATAATTCCATAATATCCCCCACCAACCCCTCAAATATAGCAATCATGCAATGCTGAAATGTAGAAGGAGCATTATACAAACCGAAAGGCATACGTCTGTATACAAATGTACCGAATGAGTAGGTGAAGGTTGTTTTCTCGTGATCCTCTGGAGCGATAGGGATCTGGAAGTAGCCCGAGAATCTGTCGAGGAATCAATAAAATAGATGGCCTGCTAACCATTCTAATATTTGATCGATGAATGGAAGAGGGAAGTGATCTTTTTGGGTTGCCTCATTCAATCGTCTATAGTCAATGCATACCTTCCATCTGGTCCTATGTCAGGATAAGCTCGTTCTCCTCATTTGCCGCCACCGTCATTCCACCATTCTTTGGTACCACTTGTATTAGACTTACCCAGATACTGTCTGAGATGGGATATATGAATCCAGCATCTAGGAGTTTGATCATCTCCTTCTTCACCACTTCTTGCATATTTGGATTCAATCATCTTTGAGGTTAAAACACAGGCTTAGAATCCTCCTCCATCTGAATCTTGGGCATGCAGAAGGACAGACTTATTCCTTGAATGTCTGCTATTTTCCAAGCGATAGCATTTTTGTATTTTGGCAAAGCCCACAACAAAGATCGTTTTGAGGCTGACTTAACTTGGAAGAAATAATGACTGGGAGCATTGACCTTTCCCCAAGAGAAGTATACTCCAAGTGATCTGGCAATGGTTTCAGCTCTAGCTCCGGGGGTTCTTCATGCGGGAATTTAAGAGAAGACTTCAGGGGTGCCTTTAGATCCTCTTGTACAGTAGTGGTCTTCTCCACCCCTTCTTTATTAAATTTATCATTAAGCCCGAACCTCCTCAAAATCCACCTCGTCTTGGGCATCCTGTTGCAGAGCTATCACGAGAGAATCTCCTTGGACAAATTTCTGCACGTGAGTAGAAATATAAGGATCAATAAAATCTAACATGAAGCAAGTATCATCATGATCCTTAGATCTAGACATGGCATCGGGAAGTCTCAAAATAAGTTCCTCCTCTCCTAACCTAAGGGTCAATTTTCCCTCCCATACATCGATTAGAGCATTAGCAGTGGCGAGAAAAGGATGACCCAATATGAACGAGACTTCAATATGCGCACTCATATCCATTATTACAAAGTCAAACGAGAACGCCTAGTTCCCTACTTGCACTAACACATTCTCTATAATACCACTAGGATATTTAGTATACCTACTCGCGAGTTGAATATTCATCCAAGTAGGTTTAGTCTCTCCCACTCCAAAAGTTTAAAGAAATCATAGGGCATTAAATTTATACTAGCATCTAAATCAGCTAAAGCCCTAGGAACAATTATGCCACTTAAAATGCAAGGAATAGTAAAACTCTCTATATCCTTTAGTTTCTCTAGAAGCTTTTTCTTGGAGTTGAGAATTGCTGAGCACTGTTCGTTCATCATTACCGAAGAGATATCCTCCAACCTCTTCTTTCCAGAGATAGTTTCCTTCAGGAACTTCGCATACTTAGGCATTTGCATTAGAACATCAACCAAAGGTAAGTGATATACTTCGAAACAAGATCTTCTAGATTAGGCTAGGGGAGTGATGGATGTACCAGTGGATTATGATTATATGGAAAAGATTAAGTGAAACCTCCACTCTGAAAGCCTGAGGGCTGTTGCTGTCTCCTTTGACTTTGACCTCACCAAGGAATATTCGGTTGATTCCTGGCACCCGAACCGTACTTGTTAGGATATATGTTGTACCTCTGCTAGTTTTCTTGGAGATACTCTGTTCGCCCCACAAGAGTACCCACACTGGGGAACTCATGAACTTGATGACCTCTGTTACAAATGGCACAAAACATGGCCTGCTGAAAATGCGTATCTTGAGGTGTAACGGCTATGTTTTCTTTTGTTCTAGTATTGCTGTCAATCAGGCTTCCATGGCATCATTAGTATCCATATTTTATTCTCTAAAATCTAAAATCAATAATTGGATAAGCAATCAACACAAGTTCTAAAAGTAATAAGCTGAATTCCCAATATTTATACCATTAATACCCAAGCAAAAAAGGAGTAATGAACAAGCAGGATGAATCAAAACAATAAAAAAAATAACTAAAGCACTATAGAAACGATTTTCCTTAAGTTGTTGTACCTGGCAACGGCGGCAAAAGCTTGATGTCAGTTTTAATAACTGGGGATTTACATCTAAGAACTAGAGTAACAGGTAAGTGAACCTATCACTATAGTCATTGAGCTACATCCGAGTTGTCGAATATCAAAATGGTAAAGGCTCAAGTACTAATCATTTTCACTAACGTTTAGTCTAAAGATGGATCGTTTTGAAGAAAACTAAAATGCTAAAAATGTTGATTATCAACTAAAACAGACAAAAAAAGAAATTCAAGTGTTTAAAACTATTAAAGCGAGAGTTAGATGTTGGAATCCCCCTATCCTTGTTACTAGTTCAATTGCAAGAACTTATAGAAAACGATGTTATTTTACCAATTTGGGTCATCACAACTAATCGGGCAATCACTATCTCTAGGTGAAAGCCACCATACTCACTAACCCTTAGAGGAGAATCTCTTCTCTCCCTAACAAATTATGAGTGTAGTAAAAATAGGTGATTAAATGACCTAAAAGTACAAATTCATATCCCTAATATATTGCCCTAATTAACCCCCAATTGGTTGTCCTAGAGTGTTCTTTCTTTTTCAATTCCAAACACTCTTGCAATCTAAAATCATGACAATTAAATTGCAACAAAACACAATTGGAAGACAACTCAATTGAAAACAAACATCAATTACTGTAAATTAATCCAAAATCAAAATAATCAAAGATTTGGGTTCAACCCTCATCCAACATAAAAATATAGCCACTAAACATTGAATTAAAACTAAAATTAATGATTGAAATACTGTAAAAAGAAAGGAAAAGAACGCTTAGGAGGTGGTTGAAGCCGAAATCACGATCCCGAATCTCGCTCGAACTCGTCTCTCATGTCCTCCAATTGAAGCCCAAAATTACACCTTTAAATCTTCAATTCTTGATCTCTAAGCCCTCAATAACAGTTTTTCTGCTGATTTTCTACCTAATTGAGTTTGAATTTTGGGGAATTTTCTAACCTAGGTTTGCCTCTAATCACCCGTGTAAACCCTAATGGCGAAACTCCCTCTAATGAAAAAGAAATTACATTGAAAAGGGTTAAAAATGCATAAACTCTACTTCAGCTGGGACCTACCACGTAAGGTAGGTCGAGCCCTACCATCTGAAGTACGGTTCTGTCTTCTGTTTATCTTCTTCTAGCCAAGACCTACAGTCAGTGATATGTCTAGCCTGCCATTGTCGATAGGCTTCTGTTCCTTCTTTGTTCTTGCCTCCAGGACCTATCACGTACGGTAGGTTAGCCTACCATAGGTAGTAGGTCTCTTTTCTTGGTGTCGTCGGCTTTGTTTTTGTCACTTTCAATCCATTTTCGACTATTTTTATTCTTTTTTGTTGTTTTCTCTATTGGGAAGTACCTAAGACAAGAATAAAGGGTATTAGTAAAAGAATATTTATTTTTTATATTAATAGCTTTGTAAAACGATGAAAAAAACATATAGAAATGTAGACAATATAGCACATATCAGACACGGAAGAGGATATCGATTTCCTTTTAATTTTAGGACGACCTTTCTTGTACACATCGAAAGCATTAATTGATATAGACAAAGGAAAATTAAGTATGACGATTGGAGAGGATGAAGTAGTCTTTAAATTCCTTATAATTCCAATCATTTCTTCCACTAATAATAACATATTGTTTCTCATAGATCATATTAACCATATTGTGCTTTATATGTTGCAGGAAAACAAGTTTACACCTTCCGAAAACCCTAAGAACTCAAAAGGCAAGAAGAAGAATACTTCTTCTAAAGCAAAAAAGAAGAGTTTAATGATGTGGGTACCAATTCGATGTAAAGGAAAATGAAGATCCAAACGTCCCCAGATTCTCATGATCTGGGAGGTGAGTAACATTAAAACTTTTTTGTATATTTTTGTACTTTAATTGTAAGATAGTTCAGTTTTTTTTTTTTTTTTCTTTGTATTTTAATTTTTCGTTTTTGTTAAAGTCGTCAAAGTGAGTAGGAGAGTTATTCCCTAAAAGTACATTTACTAAGCTTTTTATTCTCTATGTAGGTCAAGAATGTCGATAACTCGGACGAAAACGGACAAAAAGTAGAGAATTGAAGCCAAGGATAAAGCTTTCTGAATCTAGAAAGCTCCTACCCTTATCCAGATCCAGAAAGAGGAGCAACCTTCAGGAATTTTCAAGCCAAGACTATCCGAATACAATAGTCTCACTATCCTGGTCCGAAAAGTCGAGAATCTGGCAGGTTGGGTCAATCTTCTATACGGACCGACCCTCTAGGGAGTTGTCTTTTCCCCTACTTGCTTGTCTTTATTTATTTTTTGTTTTGTATGTTTTCTTTTGTTTTGTTTGTTTGTTTCTCTTTTATTTTATCTCTTTGCTTTAGTTGTATTCTCCCTATATTGAGGATAATGTGATTCTAAGTGTGGGGAGTTTTAGTTGTTTTAAGTTTCTTTTTTATATATATTGTTTACGTTTTAAAGTGTTTGTTTTTGTATAAAACCAAAAACATCGAAAATTTTCAAAAACTCCAAAAACATTGAAAAATCCAAAAGAAAGTTTTGTTTTTTTTTAAAGTCAGTTTTGTTTTTGTCATTCTCAAGAAAAAAGCTAAAAGGATTTTCTTTTTTCTTTTTGTCACTAGAAAAGAATGAAAAGAGGTGTGACTAACTTGTTGGAACTTTGAATAGGCATAATACGTAGTTAACTTCTCATCCTTCTTTTGTTTACGCCTTGTGAATTTATAGTTTTATGCACAACGCTTTGTTATAAGAGTAAAAATATGCTTTAAGAATCTTGTGAAACTGTCTTATATGATTTATTTTAAAGCATCACTCTAGAACTTGTTTTTCCACACCTTGAAATGAAGAGTCTAATTTTTGTTAACTCCGATGATGATAGTCATAGGTCTTCTTTGATCCATTTTAGCCTTTCTTGCCTGCCTTTTTAATGCTAAATCCTTAGTACCCTTTTTGAAGTTTCATGCCAAGGGTTTCACTCCCTTCTTTTCTTTGACTTTAAACTGACATTTAAATAAAAAAAAAAAACCCTCAATAGATGGGCAAATGATTCAATACCTTTGAGTTGGCTTGAGTGAGCTTCACGAATAAGTGTGGGGAAAAAGTGAGAACATAAAATTTTGAGGGAAAAGGGGTACTTTGGGAGCTTTTGTGAGAAAGCAATCAAACACGAGAAAAGAAAGAAATGAGTGATTTGATGTTCACAACAACGTTTTGAAAAAAAAAAAAAAAGAAACCCTTTGTGAGAGCTTGTATTTTATTAATCACTTGTGGAAAAAGAGAAAAAAATGGAAGGTGGAAAAAAAATAGTGAAAAAGAGAAAACAGGATTAAAAGAAAGAAAAGAAAGAAAAAGAAAGAGAAAAAGAATGAGTTAAAAAGAAAGATTTTATTAGACTTTTATCTCTCAATATTTTATATTCCCTTCTTCTCACATATATACTTCCTTGATTTTGAGTGATTAATGAGAGTTGTATAGTTTTCTGGGGTTGTGAGTGTTGAATAAAGGGTAAAGATTGTTTGAAGAGATTGGAGTAAAAGCGGCCTAAAGGTTATAGATAACTTTGATTTTATTCCCCTTTTCGTTGCATTAGCTCGTGTTCTCATTCATTTTTTTCCTCTACGTTTGATAACCACTTATGTCCCTAATTAATGTTACAAGCTTGAAAGTCCTATCTAATCCAGGGATGACTTTAGCAAGAACTTGGAGTAGAAGGGTGTTGGAAAGTCAAGCATATATACTATAGCTTGATAAAGTGAAACATATGGTTAATTTTCTTGAAATTCTTTTAGCATATTTTTTAAACTAAACATAAAGTTTTCAAGCACACACACACCATTGATTCTTATGTGCTAAAGCGGAATGTTGGATGTGTTGGTTTATGAGTTGTGCCTTGATAAGTTTTAGCAGTTGTTGTAACCTTTGGTTATGTTTTGAAAGTGACTTTTCGTTTATGGTTTTAGTTTGTAAAGTTTGTTTGTTTGATAAAGTTTTTTTTAGTGTTATTTTTTGTGATTTTGTGGGTATATCCTATACAAATCCTCACGAGACCTTACTCATCCTCTTTGTAACTTAGGGGTTTAAAGGACTTGTTGCATGTGCTAAGTGCAATCTTAAGTCCTAAAAAAGTGGCTAGTTAGTTTTTTTTCATTTTCTTTTTTGCTTTTAGCCCTTTGCTCAAAGACGATCAAAGCTTAAGTGTGGGGGAGTTTGATAAGTCTATATTTTTACCCTCTTAAATATTGTCGTTTTTATCAATTTTTGCGTTTAAATGTTTATAAAATAGATATATTTGATCCACTTTCTTCTCTTATTGATTATAGGTGCTCCAGATGAAGATATGTTGAAAACAAGTCAAAACGAATGCCTTTGGAGCGAACAAGAGGAGAAGAAATAACTGTTGTCCAAGAACAAGGTCTTTGGCCAAGCAATTTAGATTCCGATGGATTTTTACCTCTCTAATGAACTTATTTAAAGAAGTATCCTTCTTAGAGATTGTAGAGGACTTCTTGAAGTTTCCACAAAGCTAACATTTGTCTCAATCGGAGTTCATTTGTTAATCCGAAGTATAGTGCAAATATTTGCTTTCTCTCTTGACATTCCAGTTTGATACTTTTCGGTAATAGAGATATGCAACTCCAATCGATATTATTTAAGATGTTTTGGAAAGCTTAAAGATTTTCCTACAAATCATATGAGACTCTAAGACTTGAATCGTCCATTAAAGGGCTCAAAAGGACTCAAGAAGCGCAATATATGTACTTAATCTGAAAAACAGAACAAATAAAGAAACTTTTGGCCAGAAGCTTTCCGGATCTAGAGAGCTGACTTTCTTAATCCGGAAAGTTGCTAGAAGGGCAGATTTGCGATTTTCTAAACTTTCTTTTTAGAGTCCTAATTCCTTTCCTTTTTTAATTTGATCCAAGACCATCTTAGGAAAAGATTAGGGTGATTTTAACAGCAAAACTCTCTACTCAAACTCTTCTTCAGCTAGATTATGGAGCTTAAGTCTTATTTTCAAGTTATACTCTTGTAAGAAGACCCAATTTGGGAGATTATCCAATTAAATTGGAAGACAATCTTGAGCAATTGTTGAGATCTTGGATCTTCAATCTTTTCTCCTACCCTCCGTAAATGTATTCTTTTATATGAATTTGTCTATGAGTTTATATGTTAGAAAAATATTTAGCGGCTAATTTTATTTGTGTTTAAATGGGGATGAACCCTAGAATTCTTGGTTGATGTTTTATTTGAATTTCTTGTTTTAATTATTTAATTCTTATTTTGTTGTTATTCAATTTTTGTGTTTGCTTACCAATTTTCGCAATATTGGTAATTTTTCAAGGTTAATTGGATTTTAGGAAGTTTAACCTAGGGCTTAATTGAATAATAGGAATTGGTAATTGAGTAGGAATACTAATTACGGTTTCTAGATCAATAAAATCACTATATTCCATAATTCGTTCATCATCGGGTTAAGGTGAAAAGGAATTCTTCTCAAACGTTTAAGTAAATCGGAGGATCTTTGCCTAGGAATAGGATTTATCCGACATTGGAGTGAGATCAACCAAAGAGTTTTAATAATTAATTACAACGATTTTCTAAATAAAATTTGACTTAAGGTTCTAGGGGGATTCTACCATTTAAACACTTTTTCAAATTCGTTTTGAACTTTTATTTTCTTTCTAGTTTAATTGTCTTTTAATTGTTATTTTATCGTTTAAAAATGTTTTCAAAAACTCTTTATTTAATTAAACAGTAGAGAGTAGTAAGTACTAGTGATTGGCTATCCCAATAGTTCGACAATTCGGGGAAGACTTTCCTCACCTTATTACACCGATAGGTACGCTTGCCTAAAAGTGGAATTTTGTTAGGATTAGAAGCCACACAACTCACTTGTAAATATTACTTCTTTTGTGATTAATAAAACATAACAGAATGTAAAGTTTTCCAATGAAAAGTTGAATATAGGAAATGACTTGTTTGTTCCCTAAAGTTTTGCCCTTAGACATGACAAAGATTATTTTTTACTCTTAAGATCTCTAAATAATGTATGACAACCTAATAAATATTTTTACCATCAAACACTTAAATTCAGTAAAAAAAAAAAATACACGAATTATTTGTGCTTGGTAGTCTGAAAGGCAAAATAGGTAATATAAGTCATTTCTCCAAAAGAACCACATGTGAGATATAATTTTGTGAGCGGTAACAACTTTTATTTCTCTCAAACCCAGTCTCAGATGTGTTTCATTTGGCGAGAATGACTTATACTACCTATTTTATCTATCAATTATCTCACGCAATAGTTAAGTGTTTGATGCTAAAATATCTAATTAGATGGACATAATTTATTTAAAAAAATCATACCAGCTGAAAATAAACTTTTAAAATAAGGAACTAAGTACATTATTTTTGGCAAAACAATTTGATGGTTTTACCTGAAATCTTTGGGATTTTGAGGCCAAAATTGGGAGATTTATAAATTCCACGATAAAATTATGAAAAATTCACGAAAAATCTCATTCCAATCAAACACCTCTCTCTCTCTCTCTCTCTCTCTCTCTCTCTCTCTCTCTCTCTCTATCTCTAGCTTCTCTCTAAATTAACTTGAAGATTATTGAATATTTCTAAAGGTTTCAACGTTAAAAATGAATAAAATTTTGAAGATTTTGTACTAGAAAACATCAATTTTGAGGTAAAAACTACCCCAAAAAGCAATAAAAAATTAAACAGAAGCCACTAGCACCCAGACCAGCTGGTGCACTAGCCACAGCACACGAATAACTCAATGAGCCAGCGGCTTCCATTCATCATTTTTCAGCTTTTTTTTAAAATATGTAAATGTTATTAATTTTTTTCATGTGATTAATTTTTTATATTCATTTTTTCATATTTAATATTATTAATTATGTTAGTTATTTATGTTAAAGCTAGTGTTTACCTTGTTTATGGTATAATTTTGATTATAATTAATATGTTTGAATTGTTTGATTTTTATTATAATTAATATGTTTAATTTCACATCATGTTTACTTTTTATGTTCTTAATTAATAAGTTACTATATTAATGAAGTTATAAATATGTTGTTACGTTACTTTATTTTATTTTTCTTTAAAATATGAGTTGTTTATAATTTTTATCTTCTAACATTGTGTAGGAAGATAATGAATTAGATTCTGAACAATTTTAGGAAATTTTACATACGGAAGATTTCGTAGACCATAGTTATTTATTTCAAACAGATCGTGAATTTAATTTGAAAAACAATTTGGTTGATTGGCTAAAAAAGTGAGTAAAGGCAGTAAATATATATGTGATGACTATGCATTGTTTTATAAAAAAGGGTTTAAGAGTTAGTTAGGCTGTACATTTATATTGGATGCCGTTGGGGGAAGGGAAAAAAAGTAAGGAATATAGAATGATTAAGAAGTAGCACAAGTTCCGGAAAAACGTAGAGGACCGTATGGAACAAAGAAATATAACTATCCATTTACATTAAAATGCGAGGAAGATGTTAGCGGAGCACATTGGAAATTATAAGTCAAAGATGGAAGGCACAATCATCAAATTGGTGTCTATCATCAAGGTCACTCTCAGGCGGCAATGCTTATGGAAGGAGGAGTTCAAGCTGACCGAGCAATTGAGTTAGTGTCAGGTGGCACCTCGCTTTATAATACTGTAATGTTGTGTAGTTGAACTTAATTTTCTTAGACTGAATATGAGATTATATATTATATTTTTTTAATTTAATAATAAATTTATATAATTTTTTGCAGTTCTTGAACTATACAATGCTCGAACAAAGATTAAGAAGGATATGATGCAGGGATGCAACACTATGGAAGAAGTGCTCCACATGTGTTTCAATCTTGGATACACATGCTTTTGGAGGAATTGTGATGAGACCACAGTGCTTAGCAATATAGTTATTGCGCATCCGACATCCATTCAAATGTTGAAGACGTAGCCTTATGTACTTGTACTAGACACAACCTACAAAACGAACAAGTAAGTTGCTTTAATAATAAAATATTTCGTTGCTCCATTTATTAATTGCTATAAATATCTAAGATCTCATGTTAGTTAATTTTCTATAGCGATATATTATTTAAAGTATGTTGAGCGTATGTTATATGTTATTTAAAATTAAAATGAATTAGTTAAGTTTTATTAGTATTTTAGTTAAGTTAAAGGAATTATCATATTCTGATCTATTTATTATTTTTGTTAAGTTTAAAATTTATTATTTTACTTTAGTACAACATGTCATTACTTGAGGCAGTCAGGATGACGACATCTACTGGAAAGAATTTTTGTATAAATTCTGTATTCATGCATAATTGATAAGTTACTACTTATCAATGGGTGCTACAGCAGCTTTAGAATTATATTTCAATATTCCCAAACCAACAGTGGTAATTACCAATAAGGAAACAGAGTTTGATGCTAGTGATATCTGTAGGGTTCAATAAATCATACCATATGTTGTACCGCAGACATATTGAAATGAATATCTAGGGAAAATTAATTCTAGTGATTGGTAAAGAAGTAGTTGAAAAGCTTATACATACAACTTGGAGAAGATTAGTTAACTGCCAAGGGTCAGATGATTATGTGAAGAGAGTGGAAAGTTTGAATACCAACTAGAGCAGCATGCAGTGGTTCTTGTCATATTTGTATGATGAATGGTCGGTTGAGCATGTGTGCATATAAACTTGTGAGATTGTGGACCGAAAAAATTTTACATATCGTGTTCGAGACCACGAATAGGGTTGAGTCTGAACATTAAGTATCGAAGATGTTCCTTCAAACAGGTCATAGTGACTTAGATACTGTCTTCAGTAAGATATATTCAAAGATTGCGTTGCAGATATCTGTCATTAAGACAACACTTGAATATTCCCGGTTGAAGGAGAAGGATAATGCAAAGAGTAGTCTTGTGTTAACCGATATTTGTGGAAATGTATATCATTTGCTGCTGAAGATTATTAAAGAAAAGTTAATTAGAGACACGAAGATCATGAGTGATCCAGAGAATCTTTGTGGACATTGACTCCGGAGTTCACATGGTCTAACATGTTCATATGAGTTGATTACTAGATGCTGTAAGTACATTCCCTTAAAGATTAATAGTCTCCACCATTTATGGTCAACTCTTGGGATAGACGGGGTATCAGGAATGGAGCATCATGATTATGCAAACCCCATGAATGATATGACGTATCAGGAGAATGATATCATCGACATTCTAGAGGAGTTTAGACAACGACCGCCATCATAGGTATGTTAAAAATATTATTATTGATTTATTTAATTTAATTTAATTTAATTAGTAAGTTAGACTAATTATATGTTTTGTCTATAATCTAACAGTTGATGGAGTGGCATCGTGCAGCTCGAGACATCTTACATCCTGTCTTGCCGTCAAACCTTGAGGGACCATTAACTTCTCCTCCGGACACGGTCATTACTAAGGGTCGGAAAAAGACAGACTCGACGAGGAGGAAAAAGTCACACTGGGAGCATATACAGATTGCATAAATCGTTCAAGAATAGTAGTTGATCCGGGTCAGGATCAGGTTCAGGTTCGAGTTCGGGTTCAGGATCAAGCTCCCGTAGGAGAGGATGCCTACCCCGCTGCGGGTCTAGTGGTAGAGGACGCAGTAGTGGTTGGAGTTCAGTGGTGTCATATGTTATGCTACCGATTGATGAGGTCCGGAGTGTAGTTCTGTTACTTAAATAAATTCCCACGTTTTATATATCCTTTAATTGATAACTATATGGATCCAAGAGGCGATGGTAACTTCAGGTTTAGGATGGTTTCATAGTTTGTGAATGATGATGTAGAGAAATGGGCTATTGTATGTAAACAAATATGGTGTGAGATGAGAAATAAGCATTCATTATATGTAAGCATACTAGGTGAAGAGCAGTTCATACGCGTTCTAGACAATTGTGTGCACTTTAAAGGTATAGCCTCGAAAGAAAATTGGATGGAAGCCCCTGAGCATCTGCATGTTGTTGCAAATCTTTACCAGGTATGCATAGTACTTATCACCCGACCTCCTGTAAGTACTACAATATTGTTGTATATATCTTTTGGTAGGCCTCCTGAAAGGATGTTGTCATAGGGCACTTGGTAGATCATGAACACTTTATTGGGGTAAGTGATTTATTTAATACATCCTTTAATTGACAACTATATTGTTTGAAGAAATTAATTATTTTTCTTGACAATTAAATTTGCAAGAAGACTTTATGATGCCCCCTATAATCTGTTGTGGGAGTGGCACGCTCATCAGGACGTACATGATTTTCTTTCTCCATATCAATCACGGTTTAGGGAGTGGGCTCATACGTGTACCCGAATGTATCCCCCTTCACGGCTGTGGATAGGGGTATTATCGAATGATTGTTACCTTTTTTAATTTATTCAGGATTATAATTAATATGTAATGTATTTGTATATTGTTACATTAATTTAAATTTATGGAGTTTTTTTTTCCATTCAGTAATTTTTTGGGAAAAATTGTGATAGTGGTTGACAGAAATAATAGGAGTAATAACTGTAATTAAAAAAAACACCATCATACGTATAGTATTATGACAAACAAGTACACTACAAATCCATAAACATAATGACATGAACTGACGGGAAACCTAGTCACTAAACAGATGCCATCTACGTACAAGACGACATCTCTCTGTACCGAATAATCTGGGTATCTAAATCATTCGGATCATTTGTACGAGGAATAGGCATTCCTAAATAATGCCCCAAATCATTTGTGCGAGGAATCCCCACTTTTGATGACAAACTATCCTTCAACATAACAGTCATATTATGAGAGAACAACTTGGATTTGGCCAAATTGACTCGTTGTCCCAAGATGTCATAGAAAGACCGAAGAACCGTTCCATCACCTCATCTTAATACTATGTGGCCTCTCCAAAAAGAAAAATATCATCGTCAAAACATAAGTGAGTGAGAGTTGGTGAGAGTCCTTGATTCCTTTCCAAGAACCTTCTTGAGCCGTGCTGAAGAGATATTTTGATTGAAAACTTTCATGCAAGGGCGAAAAGATAAGGTGAAAGAGGGTCACCTTGTTTAATACCCATTGATGGAGTAAAACCCTCCAATTATTTCCCATGAACCTCATTGTGTCACCAAAGAGATATTAACATATTTTATCTGCACACATTAAATAGATTTGGTGTATATTTTATATAGAATACTATGGAATGAAATCTTAAAAGAAATATAAATAATAGCAATCTAATGAATTATCTTCCAAATTTCTTTTGCTAAGTAATAAATAAAGAGATATTAGTTATTTATAACCATAAACTATTTTTTATTTTATCTTTATGGTCATAAACTTTGATATTATCTTTTCAAAACCATGAACTTTTTTGCTTCTCTCTTTATAGCCACGAACTTTGATTTTATCGTTTTCTAAGCATGAAATATTTTTGCTTTCCTTTTATAGCCATGAACTATTCTTTATCTCTCAAATATAGCTGTAAAATATTAAATTGCTATAACTGAAAGGTTAAAAATAGTTCATGACTATAAAGAGAAAAGCAAAAAAGTTTATGTCTAGAAAAAGATAAAACAAAGTTTGTGACTGTAAAGAGAAAAACAAAAATAGTTTATGACTAGAAAAAGATAGAAACCATAGTTTATGCCTCTAAAGAGAAAAGTAAAAATATATTTTATGGATATAAATAGCTAACATCTCAATGAATAAATGATCTATCTCTATCTTTCCTCCAAAAAAAAAAAGGGTTAGTTCAAAAAACACCCCCTTACTTTTAGTCAATTATCAAATGAGTATTTGAGTTTTTAATTTTTATAACACAAGCACCCAAATTAGCATTCCGCCCACAAACATAATGGTTGAACCCTAATTTAGGTGCTTGATTGTAGAAATTAAAAGTTTATTTTGTTAGAAAAACCCTAATTTGAGTACATGTGTTAGCAAAGCTCTAATTTGAGTACTTGATTGTCAAAATCAAAAGTTCAAGGTACTTTATTGACAATCAACTAAAAGTATAGAGGTGGTTTTAGAATTAACCTAAAATCAAATGTCGACCTTTAGTCTTCATATCAGATTCGTTTAAAAAAAAAAGACCTCTTCAGACCAACTAATAGGATAACTTCACATCATTTTGGAACATTTTCCCACATGGGCATAGCTCAATTGGTTTTGGGACTGCAGAATTAGTACCAATGGCTAATGTTCGAATCTTGATAGTGGTAGTGTGGGAATTTCAACCTCTCCAATGTGGTGGTTATTCCTTGTGCGCACAAGGTCTTGGGCCTCTAGTCTATAGGGTCATTGAGTTGCCATGATTAATATCCTCCAGCTACGCGTCGGGCAATCTGGTATGGGCCTTGAGAGCTAGGGATTTCGCCTTTTTTTGGCACCAGGAAAATGTTGCAAGTTTTTGAAGGGGTTTTCTATAGAAAAGAAAACTATTCCCTCCTCCGTTTCGAAATAAGTGTCTTTTAGCTTGTAGCATATATATTATGAGTTTTTAAATTAAGAACATATTTTATTTACATATCACTCATATATATGTGTGTGTATATATATATATATAGAGAGAGAGAGAGAGAGAATATAAAGGAAGAGAGATGGAGAAATAAATAAGGAGAGAAAAGAGGATAAAATTACAAAAAGTATAATAAATACTTTTTAAGAGTTGTAAAAACACAATTATTGTGAAACAAAATTTAATTTCTAAAAAGACATTTATCCCTGAACAGAGAGAGTATATTAGTATTTTCTTTTTTATAAAAAGAAAAACTATATTAGTATTATGTATTTAAGTTAAGCAATTTTTTTAGTTATTACAATGTTTCTTGGACTGATCTTGGGGGTCGATAAAGTACAAACGATAAAATAAAAGAGACGCACGAAAATTTTTAAAAAATTTCATTTCCCTTAATCGACTTTCTCTCTTTATAGTCATTTCTCTTTTACTTTTCTCTAAACTTTTTGAAGATTTTGAAGATAAACATGGATGATTTGGACAGTTGTAAAGGTTTTGTAGAGGAAAATTTTTGAGATAAAAATAGATAAAAAATGTAGAAAAATTGAACTTTTACGTCAAAAGCTGGGTCAGGCGTAGGGAAACCCTAGTCGCACCCAGCCAACGCAGGTTGCGATTGGCCAGGCATGCGTAAGGCTTCCTGTGCCTGGCCCTGCTTTTGACGATTTTTCTATTTTTTTAAAATCATAAATATGGTTTATGTTTTAATATTAATTGTTAGTTTTTTAGTTAATTTTGTATTATCATGTGAGTTATTTATGTGAATACATGTATATATGTTAGTGTTTAATTTGTTCAGTTCATAATTAATTGTTTAATTAATTTATTTATTTAATAATTAATTGTTTAATTTTTATTACTTAATTCATATTAGCATTATTGATTTTTATATATATAATATCATTATATAACACCCATATGTAGATCCAGGTACATTTGAGGTCTTTCCAAAGCCTGAAAATTATGTAGAGCATATTTATTTGTATAAAGCAGATAATTTTTATTACTTAATTCATGTTAGCATTATTGATTTTTATATATATATAATATTATTATATAACACCCATATGTAGATCTAGGTACATTTGAGGTCTTTCCAAAGCCTGAAAATTATGTAGAGTATATTTATTTGTATAAAACAGATAAAGTATTTGATTCAAAAGAGGATTTGGTAGAAAAATGGCAAAAGAAATAGAAAATACAGTTCATACATACATCATTATTACTTGGTATCAATAAAAAAAAATCTTGATCGTCGCCCGTATTGTACTCTTGGTTAAGAACATGGAAAGGGAAGAAAAAAAGCCAAGAGTTGTCGATGAATAAGAAGTTCCTATGAAACTTAAAGGCCCTTATGAAACTAAGAAGTGTGATTACCCCTTTCAATTAAAAAGCGAGCAATTGAGTACTAGAGAAGGCTGGAAATTAACCATACAAGATTGTAGGCACAACCATCAGATAGGTGTCTATCATCACGGGCACCCTCAGGCGGCAAGGATGATGGAGGAACTGCTAAAGCTGACTGAGGAATCCACTAGGGCTAATATGGCATCTCAGAATATATTGTGCATTTCTGGCAAAAAGATTGAGATTGTCCCATTAGGTACGCTTACTCTAATTATTTAAAATTGATATGATTTTATATCATTTATATGGTTGTTTTGCATTTTTATTATTCAATTTATATCATTTTTTGCAATTCTCAAACTGTTTATAATGCCCATGCCAAAATGAAGAAGGACCGGAAGAGTGGACGTAACACAATAGAAGAAGTACGGTATCTCTATTCGAAAAAAGGATATACGTACTACTCGAGAAACTATGATGTCACTAGTTAAATTGTTTTAATTTTTTTTATAGTTATCATTAAGAATCCATCAAAATACTCTTTACATATCTATCATTTTTTCTTACCAATAACTTAAAAAAAAATTCAAAAAAGTTAAATATTTATAAATTTTTTTTATATTTTTACACAATTTATAAATTTTTAGAAATTTCTCTCTTTTTCGTATCTCTCTCTCTTTGGCCTTATTATTTTCTAAAACACTAATATTTCTTCAAGATTTTAATTATTTTTTTATTAATTGATTATAGCAATCTTTCAATATATTTATACTTTGATTTGTAATGTTTTATTTTGAGATATGATATTTTAATAATTTTTTTTAAAAATAGTTGTTGTGTCATAAGAACTGAAAAGATATTAAAGTACTTTATACAATAATTTAAAAGAGTTAAACCACAAATCAAGTATCGGTTATCTAAATATAAAGTTTATTTACTTAATTAACAATAGTTTCAAATTTTTTGGGTCTTTTTATTTTAAAAAGTCTTAATAGTCCTAATTAATAATTGAGATGGCGCCTAAATATCACAATTAAAAGTTCAAACGTCTAATTGATACAATCCCTATAGTTCAGGTGTTTTTTTGGACTTAACCCTATTATTTTAAATGAATTAGTCTAGTTCTATTAGTTTTAATGTATTCTAAATTAGATTTAGTATCTTTAATCTCATTTATAATATGTATTTATTTTTTGTTATTAAATATTTATTATAATATGTCATTGCTTGAGGCTATCGGAATGACTGTACGGGCAAGAATTTCACCATAACTATTGCGTTCATGCAGAATGAACAAGTTGCAACTGAGTGGGTGTTTAAGTAGATTAAGAAATTATTTTTCGAAATAGAAGGACCTGTGCGTGTTATAACCGACAAGGAGAGCTTTGATGCTCATGATCTCTGCAGTGTTCAGTAATTCTTACCACATGCTATACAGTAGACACATTTCCCAAAATATCAGTGCAAAGTTAACTCTAATGACTAAATCGAAAGAAAAATCATAATTGTTCGTAAATACGAGTTGGCACAAATTAATTGACTCGTATACTCTTGAAGAGTTCAATAAGAAATTGAAACATTTGAAAACCTAGTGGTGTAAGCTGACGGCTTCCTTTGGATACTTGTTTGAGGAGTGGTTAAATACGTGTCCCGAAAAATTCGTGAGAGTTTGGACTGGCCATATTTTAAACTTCGGGTCAGAGAAAATGAATTGGGTTGAGAGCAAACACTCAGTATTGAAGACATAGATTTTAACATGCCATGGTGATTTAGATACAGTATTCTTGAAGATTGATCTTTGATTAAGGGACAGATTGCTGAGATTAAGACAATGTTGGAACATTTCCGAATGAAGAAGAAGGATGATGTAAAATCAAATCCAATGTTATCTAAGCTTTTTTGCTACAATGTGAATAATTTGACAATGATGATTATGACCACATAGATAAAATAGAGCCTGAAATATCAGTGCGGACCTTGAGAATTTGTGCGGACATTAGATTAGATATTCACACGACCTCCCTTGTGCATGCGAGTTCATTACACAGTACAACAGTTACATCCCTCTATAGTTGGATGATGTTCAATTTTTCTGGACGTCTCTCATAATAAATGGCATATCGGGATGCGCTAACTAGCAATTGTCTCAACCTTTTGATATAGAACATTAGATACGCGAGTTGATGACTATTCTAGAGAAGTACAACACTAGACCAGCATCATAGGTTTGTGAGTTGCTTTAATAATTATTTGATTAAAACTAAGGTAGTTTTTTTAGTTAGTATGTTAGTATGTTAGTTCATTTTTTATAAATTGTTTTCGTTCATAGTATTAAATATAAATATATTGTCTGTGTTGTATATTGTTGCAGTTAAATTGTGTATATTACAAATATTAAAATTTCTTTTTTTACGGATGATGGAGTGGCGACGGTGTGTGAAAGACATTTTACATCCTATTATTCCATTAGACCCTCCAGGGCCACAATCAATTGCTCTAGCCATAGTCATAACTAAAGGCCGATGGAAGACTGATATTACAAAGTGCGATAAGTCACACTGGGAGCACATTCCTATTGTCCATGAGAAAATAAGAAATCCAGTGGATCAGGTTCAGGATTAGGGAAAGGATCAAGGTCTCAAGGGAGAGGGAGGCCGCCACGTGCTCTCAGGAGTCAAGCTAAAGGCTGCGGTAGGGGACGAAGTTCTGGGCTCTCATCTATTGGCTCGATTGTAGATCGGTCGACCGTTGAGTTCCCTTACCCATATGCCTTCCACAGTTTTGTTTATCTCTCATTGAAAACTGGATGGATATAGTGGTGGGCAGTGGGCTTGGACCGCATGCCTAGGTCGGGCTGGACCGGACTACGGCTCACAGACCAGCCCGTGGTTCTGGTGGTCCCGTGTCGGTCCGGGCTGTGGTTCAAGTTTTGTCGTCCCGACTCAGACCACCTAAAGGGACCGATCCAGGCAGTCCAGTCCTGGGCTTCATAAAATTTATTTTTATTTTTTAAATAACTTAAGATAAACAAAACATGAATATAAGTAAATAAAATATAAATAAAATAAGTTACATAAATGATCAAATTAATTTAAATAACTTACATGAAAGAAAGTTACATAATATAATACTTACCAATACATGAAATGAAAATAAACGATACATAAAAATACAAACAAGTAACTACATAGAAAATAGATAAAAATAACATACATGCTAAACTTAACCATACTAAAGAGCTTAAAAGTTTAGCATGTATGCTATTTTTATCTATTTACTATCCATATAAAAGTTTAGTTGCTTGTGCAAAAGCTTTTAAAAAAGAACAAATAACTATAGCTTCATAAGAAAACATTTGAATCAAGTGGTGGTCCATCATTTGCTAGTCTAAATTCAATAAGTTGTTGTTTATAAGGAAAACAAGTTTATAACATATCTAAAGCTGAGTTCCATCTTGTAGTAACATTTGTATCAAAAACTCTATAAGGTACTTTTTATTCTCTACAAAGTGATTTAAAATGTTGTCATCTTGGACTGGAAGATCTAATGAACTTAATAACATCTCTAATCGTATTAGTAACATGTTCAATATGTAAATAACCGTCTTCTATGCACAAATTCAAAATATGACATGCACATCGAATATGAAATCACTTTCCCTCTAAAATTGGTCTCAAATTATTTTTCAAAATTGAAACTGAAGAATCATTATTTGAAGCGTCATCTAAAGAAATGGAAAAAATTCTACTATCAATTCTATAATCACGACATGTTTGAGTGATGTATCATGTTATATTTGCACAGTATGTAGGAATTCAAAATTTTTAAAACCAATGATTTTTTTTTTTTTTGTTTAAATGCCAATTTTTATAGACCCAATGACATGTAATGCACAAAAGATCTTCAAAAGTAACGGATGTCCAAGAATCACAGGCAAAATTTTACTAGGAATAGATTAAAAAATTGCAGCAAGTACGTTTTTATCTTCCTGAAAAGTCTTAAGAATTTCCCTCCTAAGTGAAGTTATAGGAAATCCCTTATAAGCCGATTGAAGTGCAGTTTGTACTAATCTCATAAATGGATGACTAGAAGGTAATGATAAAGGAAGTCTACCAACTACCACCCACCTAGCTATTTCTCTTTTCACTAACTCACTATCATATTTAAAAGTTGTCATTTCTTTACTTGAAGCACTAGCCGAAAAGTTGTGTTTGCCTAGTTAAATCTACAAAATGAGAATGGTGAACACGCTTTGTATGTCTGGTAAGTGTACCGGTGCCACCACCGGTCTTATATGAGAATTTCGTTTTACAAATTTTACATCTAACTTGATCATTTATCTTCTCAAAATACTCCAAACAATAGATATTTTTCTACTACTACCACCACTAGGTGCAATATCGGAAGGAGGAGGCAACTCATTTTCTTTATTTTCTTGTTCATTTTCACTATCAAAGTCCACGGTGTGGGAAGATGCATGTCTTGAAGATGAATCCATAATTATAATTAATAATAAAGTGAAAAATTTAATAACTAAATAAATCAAGTAAACAAATAATTATTTAAAACTAAATAAAGAAATTCAAATAAAGTAAACAAATAATTATTAAATAATTAAATAAATATATTATAGTAAATTAAGTAAACAAATAATTATTTAAAAATAAATAAAGAAATTCTCATTAATAAAGTAAACAAATAAGTATCAAAAAATTAAATAAATATATTATGGTGAATTAAGGTAAATAAAGCAAACTATCAATCATGAAGCCGGAAGTACGAAAAGAATTAAAGAAGCTTTGATTTTTACCGAATTTTCTTCAATTCCTTCCTTCCTCCGAATTGAACAAACGGAAAATCTCCAAAAAATATTTGATTCTTGAGAGTTGATGGAGTTTAGAGAGATATAAGGAGTTTAAGATAAGATAGAAGAGAGAATGAGTAATTTTTTGTATGAGGAATGAATTAGTTTAGGGGGTATTTATAGTAAAAAAAATTAAAAAATAAAAAAAATTTTGGTCGATTTTAAAAAAAAATGGACCATTGGATTTGAACGACCAGATGATCTAGACCGTTAGATCTCAAAGGTCAAATGGTGACCAACAGTGTCAAACCATTTGAGCCATTGAGATCAAACAGCCAAATCATCTGTATCGTTGATCTGCAACAGTCTCGAAGCAGGGGATAAAAACCCCCAATAGTTGGAATTTTTTTTTTTTTTTGCAGCAGGACCGCAGTTCTAGTACTGGGCTAGTTCAGGGCCGGTTCACAGGCTAGTCTGAATTTTTAATGGGTTGGCTCGGTCTTGTGCTTGACGTGGGTCCGTCCAAGCCTGGGTCGCGGTTCACAAAATCAAACCCCAGCACGGACCGCTACCCTTGGACCACTTTCTTGTGGGCAAAGCCGAGCTTGGTGGGTCCAGGCGTGGCCCGGGCTGAGACAAGTTGAGCCAGACGGGTTCCCGGGCCAACCCGGCCCACTGGCCACCCCTAATCTTAGGTTTGTTTGAAAGTGTAATTTTTCGGTTAAAGTTCTATTTTACCTCCTGTCCTTCGAGTTTCCATTATCTTCCTTCACCTACTTCCTTTTTATCTTTTTCTCCATTTTTTTCTTATCCTCTATAGGGGTGTTCACTACTTAGTTTTAATTGAATACGGAATTGAATTAAACTAATTTGTATATTTTGGTTTGGTTTTTTTGGTTTTTTAGTTCTATTTAATTCAATTTTTAAAAAGTGCCGATTATTCAATTTGGTTTTCGGTTCTTAATTTTCAAAAACCGAAAAAACTGGAAATACTTCCCAATTCCAAATGCAATTTTAATTTTACAAAACTCACCAATTCCGATTCCAATTTTAATTCTACAAATCTCACCAATTCCAATTCCAATTCTACAAAACTCACCAATTCCAATTCCAATTCCAATTCTATAAAACTCACCAATTCCAATTCTACAAAACCCACCAATTTCAATTCCAATCCTATAAAATCCACCAATTCTAATTCCAATTTATAAAACTCACCAATTCCAATTCCAATTTACAAACTATCAATTCAAATTCCGATTCTACAAAACCCACTGATAGTTGTTCTTTTGTCTATTATTTTATATGTTAATTTCATAGTTTTTTGATATTTTTAAGGTATAAAGTATACATTAAGTCTAATATCTCCCATTCTTGTCTTAGGTACTTGTCGGACGACGATACAACGAAGAAAGGATGAAACCGGCATAAAACGGGGAAAAAACAACGGAAAACGATGCTAAACGGTGACAATAAAGAGAACCTACGCCAAAGGTAGGCTACCCTACCACCTGTAGTAGGTACCTTGGCAACAAAGGAATCAAGACAGAAGCTTACCGCCAACAGTAGGCTCCCCTTACTGCCGACTGTAGGTTCAATGCACAAAAGAATAAACGGAAGACAGAAGCCTACTATCAGCGGTAGGCCCCAACCTACCATCGACGGTAGATCCCAATTTCACAATATTTAGGCAATTTTTAGACAGTTTTGAGAGAGAAATTAAACATTCATTCTTTTCTAGTTTTTAGACTTACGTTATTAAGGCTTTAGGAGGCGAATTTGGGACGATTTTTTGTGACAAATTTCCTCAATTCTCACCTCAATTAGTTAGAACTTATATTAGAGAATAAGAATTAAAGGTTTTCAAGAGGGTTCAAGGATCGAAAAGGCGAATTCGAGCTTCGGTGGAGCAACTTGAGAGACGAGCTCAGGTGCGGTTCGGGATCGAGATTCGGCCTTCGAATTCGCTCCTAAGCCTTTCTTTTCCATCTCTTGTAGTTTTTAATTAGTTTAATTTCAGTTTTACATTATGAATTGTGAGTAGTTTCATTGTTTGGATTAAGGGTTGAACCCTAATTTTGGTATTTATGAAATTCATTGAATTTTCCTAAAATTGAATATTGTTGTTAGTTGAATTGTTCTTCAATTGGTTATTTTCTGCAATTTAAGTTTCGCGAACTTAGATTACTCGTAAGGGTGTTTAGAATTGAGGAAGGAAGAACACCCTAGGGCAATCAATTTGGGGATTAATTGGGGCATTAGACTAGAGATAGTATAATGTACTTTTAGGCCTATTTATTGGCTGCACTTGTGGCGTTCATAACTTGTTAAGGAGAGGAGATTCTCGTGTAAGGGTTAGTGAATAGGGAAACTTCCACCTAGAGATAGGGATAGTTTGATTGCAAGTGTGATGACCCGATTCGTTAACACAACATCAAGTTCTATTAAAATTAGTTAACTGAAATAGTAACAAGATTAGGGGGATCTCGAGATCCAAACCTTTGCGTTATATTTCTTCCAATATTTCTTAGTTGGTTTTTATGATTATAGTTTTTGTTGGCATTTCGGTAGTTAATACTATTTTCAACGATGATTTTCAGACTAAATATTGAAATAACGGTAGAGTAGTTGAGCCTTATCTGTCCTCAAGAGATCTAACACTCGAGTTAAACTCACCCCTGCAGTGTTAGATCCGCTTGTCTTGCACTGTAGTGATTAGGAATCCCCCTTTCACTTTTTGAAACCATCACCCAACAACTCCAATTCCAAATCAAAACCTAAGAATTACAATTACATTTCCATTCTACAAGATTTTCGTATTCCATTATTAATTATAGAATTTTATAATCATATTTTCTTCACATGCACATCTTCTCTCTAAAATCAAGCACACTTTCTCTCTCTAAAATTCACGATAATTTCTCTCTCTAAAATTCACGATACTTTCCCTTTCTAAAATTCACATCACTTCCTCTCTATAGCTCACGACATTTTCTCTTTCTAAAATTCACACTCACTTTCTCTCTCTAGAATTCTTGCTCACTTTCTCTCTCTAAAATTTACAACATTCATATTAAAATGCCAATTGAACATTCATATCAAAAGAAATTGGATAAAAAAGAGAAACTAGACCCAATTGAAAAGTTGTTTAGTTTATTTCAAAATTTTGGTTGAAATCAAACCGAATTGAAAAAATTTAATCGGAAAATAAAAATCGGTTTATTTGGTTGAAACCGAATTGAATTGAATTAAACTAAAAAAATTGGATTGGTCTATTTGGTTTTCAACTAACGATAGTTCAATTTGGTTTCAATTAAAAAACAAAAAAATAATCAAATTTATAAACCAAAAACTAAATGCACACCCCTACTCCTCTGTTCCATTCTCCTTGCTCCTTTGTAATTTCTTTCTCTTTGGTCTCTTCCTCTCTTATCATGACTCAAGATGATGGCTTTATGGAGCTTAAAACCATATCTAACCCTCTTGGTAGTGTGGGCTCCCATTCGCTTGTTGCTAAGATTTTGAGTGACAAAATTTATACCATTAATGCAATTCGAACTGTCCTTGGGAATGCTTTAAAATTAGGGGATAGAATCTCATTCAAGCATCCAGGTGATAATTCCTTTATGTGTGCCTTTAATGATCTTAAAGACAAGAATAGGATCATAGAAAAAAAACCATGGACCATGAAAGGGGCACATGTTGTCCTCAAAGAATGGGAATCTTCCAAAATTCTTGGAGAAATAGATTTCTCTGCATCTAAGTTCTGGGTCCAAGCTCATCATAACCCGCCAAATAAAATGAGTATAGAAAGTGCACGAAGAATGGAACGACATATCAGTGGGTTCCTATGCGGAAACAGAAAAATATAAATTCAATCACAGGTTTATGAGAATAAAAGCAAGAGTATCTCTACTCTGGCATCTCCTTTTCGGACTAGGACCTTCATTAATAAAGAAGGTGGAGGATTCTCTTGGGTCCCTTTTTGGTATGAACGGATGGCAAAAATTTGTTACAAATGTGGTAGATTGGGTCACCAGGCACAGACTTGGTCTAGGGAACCGAAAGTCCCATTTAGACCCAGAGATCCACTGGAAGCTTAGGCTCTTAGATGCATATGGGATATGTTCTTGAAGTCTCTGAAGCATCGAAGGGACGAATTGTGGCACTGTCAGTCGACCATAGAGTTGAGGCGGAGAACCAAGCACCTGAGGATGGGGTGGGATGGTTGGTGCTAACCTAGGCAACTTGGAGCTTTTGAAATTTGATGGTGACCTAAGAAGTTGTTGTGTCGAGGTTGCAGTCGAAGGTACAATGACTGACGCACAAAATCTAGGGAAATCTAGGTTAAACTCAGACTCTTAATCTAATTTTCCTTCTATCTCTACTGCCTATTTACATGATAAGGGAAAGAATGTTGTGGGCCTTCCAAAGGTGGTTCTTGATCCAATTAATTCAAGAGGGTATTAATGGCCAAACAATAACCCTATATATTCATAAAATCAGGCCCAATTCCTATGGATTCCCACTCAACTTCTTATGATGGACTCTCAATTCCTATGATCTCACAACTGTCCAAGCCCTAAAACCCAAGAGCCAAACATCACTCTTACACTAGAACTCCTTGACCACCTTGACTCGTCCTCGAGCCTATCTTAAACTTATGAGCTAGCTATCCATCAGCCCTCCCCTCTGGACCTGGACCTAACATTTTACCATACTATATTGTTGCCCACACATGTCCTTGTATGGCAAGACCCAAAAGAACCTTGGACCTTAACCATGATCCAATCAAGAGAATTAAAATCTCCAACCCTCTTGCAGATAACCTCAACCCTATACCTAATCGATATTTATCCTTAACTGGTAATCAACTCCCTCTTGATATATCCTTCTCAAATTTATCCATCACCACTCCTCCTGATATACCACTGGACGTGTCCACCTTTGAAGAAGGTGTGCTGATGACGGAGGAAAGAATTGTGATGGTTCGTAGGAAGTTTATTCATGTCAAAAGGGAAGCTAGAAGGAAATTCCCATGCAGGGACTTCTCTTTCCTAATTATTTCTGAAATTGATTCTAATGTGGCTATAGATCTGGCTGAGGAAGCGAGTCCTTATCAAGCTCTCAAATTCCCCATGATTGCAATTTTTTGGAACTTTTGGAGACTCTCCAAGTCCTCGGCAGAAAACTCGTTGAGGATATATCTCAACAATCATCACATTTTCTACTTCTTCTCAGTGAATTAAAGACTTCTTCTGTTTCTAAAGCTTCTTCTCTCGCTAATGCTCTCTCCTTTCCTCTCACTCATTTTATTCCTTCAATTAGGTGTGCTGGTACTCTTTTACTTTGCTGGAAAACTTCTCTGGATCTTAGAATCATCATTTCAAATGACCATCTTATTCATGCTCTCATTATATCTGATCTGCACCATCAACTGTGGCAATTTACTGGTGTTTATGCCCCCTGCAAATTCCAAAAATCATATCTTTTTTGTTAGTCTTAAACAAATTGGGGGAAGTTGTGATGTCCCTTGGCTCATTACTGGGGACTTCAATTATTTCATTTCACAATTCGAAACGCTAGGAGGAAGGTCAACAGCTTCTTCTAGTTATAGTGGCTTCTAAAATTAGATTGATGATATGGAACTTATTCACATGGATTTTTCTGGTCACCCGTACACTTGGAACAATAATCGTGCAGGACAGGCAAATATTCAAATCCGTCTTGATAGGGGTTTGATTAATGCGGATTGGAGAACTCTCTTGTAAGGCTAGTATCACTCACCTCACGGCCTTAGTATTGATAAAGTTGATTTTTGGTACAAATAAGCACCTTAAGTTCTAATTATTAGCTTTTGAAAATATTTTATTTATTTATTAATCTTAATATTATGTTTAATTTATTATATTTAATTTATATGGAGGTAGGTGGTGGGCTCGGTGATAGAGGAATTGGAAGGAGCCCACAAGCAAGCCAACGGCAATAAGAAAAAAAAGGAAAGAAAGAATAGAGAGAATGAGGATTTGGAAAGGAAGGAGCCGAAAAATTGGAAAAAGAGAGAATAAGGAAGCAAGAGGAAATAAGGAAAGAGAGGCGGCTACAGGGCTTTAAAAGAAGGAGAAGCAGCTGCTGGCAAGCGGAGGACGGGCCGCAATTGAAGAGCAGCTGCGCAAGGAGACAAAAACTAGAAGAAAAAGAACCAGACGTGGTTGAGCACGAATTGGATGCTGCAAAAGACATATCGGAAGCAGCTGCAGCAAATTAGTTGGAACAAAACCATGATCTACTTCAAGAAATTGGTTCCTTCTTTCCCTTTAATTATGAACTAATTTTCTTTTTAGAATCTTGATGAAACCCTAGCCATGTAACTTTGGTTTATTTTATTTTGGGAAATTTATCATATTATTTATGTGATTACATATCTTTGGATGTTTCTTGGTTTGATGCAATCAATTCTTTGTGATTGTTCTTGTAGAATAATTATTTTAGGTTAATTGGTACTTTTATCCATGCTTGATTCTTGTAGTCTTGAGTATGAGAGATATATAATTTTTGCAAGTATATTGTGGGTTTTAGAATTGAATAGTTCATGCTAAATTTTAGATGATTTATGTCATAAAATTGAATAAGTCATGCTAATGGTTAGATGGGTTATGTCATGCATTTAAGCACAATATATTTCTTTAGTGAATCGAAGCTTGTAGCCTAGATCACCACATAAAGGTCTAATCTTTTCTCCTAAATAAAATTAAATCATTGTTATATAGATTAGTGGTGGATTCAAGGTTCTAAATCATCTTCTTGATTAAGCTCTCGCTAGTTTTATTTAATTGATTTTATTTATTAGTTTTACTTAATTTGGGAATAATTTTTAGATAATAAAATTTGATTCTTCGTTTTATAAAATTAATTTAGGAAGATAATAATTTAAGTAGTTAAGCCTTTCTCTGTGGTTCGATACCCTGATACTGTCATATTACATTGATCTTGTGTGCTTGCAAGTATTAGGTTTAAAGTTTAGTTAAAAAAATCCCGACCAAGTAATTACTTGTGTTATTGTCTCCTAAATTTGTTAGTATTTTTATTTTATCTTTTTTTTTTTTTTACTATGCTTGAAAAAAAAAAGGAAAAAGTTTGATTGTTCTCTTAGTTGTCTTCACTGTGTTTTTTTTATTATTTTTATTTTTATTTTTATTTTTTTATAATATTCTTCCATTTAGTAATTTATTTTTCATTATAAATCGCAGTGAATTATTTTTTTCTTTCTTGAATTTGTTTATTAATGCATGGTCATTGTTCTCTCTCTCTTGATTTAAAGAATTTGACCCTGAGATAGAGTGTACACTTAAGGCACATAGAGCACAAAGAAAAATCACTAACACTTGTGAGGTTAAGATAGCTGAAAATCCACGAGCATTAAGGGAGTATTTTATTCCCAACACTTATAACTCACCAATAGGTAATAGACTACCTAAAATTGAGGCTAATCACTTCGAAATTAAAGCTTCTACTATCCAAATGTTACCATCTTTTTATGGGCTTGATCTCGAAAATCCTTATAAGCATATTGACGAGTTTTTAGAAATTTGCTCAACTTTTAAACTGCCTAATGTTACTGATGATGCTATTAGATTGCGCCTTTTTCCTTTTTCCTTTGAAGGATAAGGCTAAACTGGTTACATACACGTGAGAGATTAGGTACATGGGCTGAGATGTCTAAGGAATTTCTAAAAAAATACGTTCCTATGGGTAAACTTACAAGGTTAAGGAGAGAAATCACTACTTTTTTCCCAACAAAATAATGAACAATTTCACGAGAGTTGGGAGAGATTTAAGGAACTTCTGCATAGTTGTCCTCACCATGAAGTCCCTAAATGGCAACAAATACAAAGCTTTTATTCAGGACTAGATGAGAGAAACCGCCAAATGGTTGATTCCTCTTGTGGAGGTACATTTCTTCATAAAACTGCAGATAAGGCGTGGGATTTATTTGAAAATTTGAGTAATAATTCACAACAACACGCCACATCCTCATGTATAGGCACATCTAGACAAATAGGAAATAGAGGAGGAATGTATGAAGTTACTCAAAATATTTATCTTTGTTTAAAAGTTGAGGCCTTATCTAAAAAGTTTGATCAATTGTTAGCTTTGAATATATTGCCTACTAATTCTCCTAACGTGCAAGGTGTTTGTGCAATTTTCTTTAGTCCTTCTCATGTTATCCATGACTGTCCTAGTGCTTCACTATTCCTAAAATTTGTGCAGGAAAAAGACAATGCAGCCCAAGGATTTCACAGACAGAACAACCCATATTCAAACACATACAATCTAGGCTGGAGAAATCATCCTAATTTCTCCTAGAGGCAACAAGGAGGGGAAGGTCAATTAGGCCAGCAACAATATCAATAGAACAAACAATCTGGTATGACTGCTCCCCCTAGTTTTCAATCTCAAAGATTTGTACCTCCTCACCCTTCTCAAAGTGGAAACTCAATTTTTTTAAGAAAAAGTTTTATCTGCTTTGAAAGGTTAGAAGCTATGATACAAATTATAGACTCACACACTCAATCTATTGCTAAGTTAGAAACTCAAATAGGGCAACTAGCTAATGCAATAAGTAGAAAAGTTACGGGTAAGCTTCCTAGTCATCCAATAGAGAACCCTAGAGCTAATTATCATGAGCAAGCTAAAGCTATAATTACTCTTAGAAATGGGAAGTTGCCAGATAATAAAGTAGGGGAACCTATTAAAGATGGTAAGTTAAAAGAAAACGAAACCAAGGGAATTGATATGGGGACTAAATTGAAAGGAAGATAGAGAAGGAACTAGCTTCTTCCTCTAATTCTAGGACTCTAGAATCATCTCCTAAGGCTTCATATAAGCCAAAGTTTCCTTAGCCGCAAGCTTTATTGCCACCTCCACATCTTAGAAAGGATAATAAAACGGAAGACATTTTAGAAACTCTCAAACAATTTAAAATTAATATTCCACTTTTGGAGATCATTAAGCATGTACCATCTTACGCAAAATTTCTTCAGGACATGTGCACTTTCAAAAGAAAATCTAAAAGTAATGTTTCTAAGAAAATCTTCTTAACTGAATAGGTGAGCTTTATTTTGCAACATAACACTCCACCTAAATATAAATATCCTGGTATCCCTACTATCTCATGTCTTATTGGTAATCATAAAATAGATAGGGTGCTCAGATTTATGTTCTAGTGTTAATCTAATTCCTTATATTGTTTATGAAGAGTTAGGATTAGGGGAATTGCAACCAACTAATATGACCTTACAATTAGCTGATAAGTCTATCAAGATACCTAGGGGGAGGATAGATGTTGTTCTAGTACAAATTGATAAAAGTGTCTTCCCTGTAGCCTTTGTAGTCCTAAATATGGAACCTGGTAGATCGTACAAGAATCATATCCCTGTTATTCTAGGTCATCCTTTCTTGGCTACTGCAAATACTACTAATAATTGTAAAATTGGGGTCGTGGATGTCTCTATGATGAATATGAGGATTAGATTGAATATTTTCAAAGCTTCTTTCTGATTGTTCTTTGGTAAATGTAATCGATGAATTAATTGAAGAAACTCTACCTCTAATGTGTTCAAAAGAATATACTTCTACTGAGAAAGAAAACCTAATGTACACTGAGGATGTTAATTCTAACTTTGCTTGCATTGCTCCATTAGAAAATTCTTCTTGGATTGTGAATCGTGAACCTAATATGAGAAAAATAGATCATGGCTGAACGCAAAAGAATTAGGGAGTCTGACTAAAGACTTTAAATTTAGTGCTTTTGGGAGGCAACCTAAATTTTATTTTGTTTATTTATTTATTTGTTTATTTATTTATTTTATTATTTCACTTGATTGGTCGAAAGGTATGAAGTGTTTGTTTTGTAGGATAATCAGATAACATATCATGAAGGCTACAGAGATGGCCTACTTCTCTTCTAAATATGCATTAAAATGCTTCTTCTACCAGGTTGTGTTGCTCTTTTCTTTGTCTCTTCTATACTCTTGGTATTCTTTTATTACATTATGGACAATGTATCGTCTAGGTGTGGGGGAGAAGATACTTTTGTTCTGATGTCAATTATTTTTTTATTTTCTTTTTTCTCTTCTTTCTTGTTCAATTTTTGCTGAATTTTTTTTTATTTTATTTATTTTTCTACGTTATTTTGTGAAAAAAAAAAAAAACCCAAAAATATGATTTCACTTAAAGAATGATTCTTCTTTAGTTCCTTTAAAATGTCTTGAATAAGTTCAGAAAAGTACTTGTTTTCTTGTTTTTAATTAGGGTGATGGACTTATGTTCTATATCTGTTATAACTTTTGCATGAATTGCACTTGAGCACATGGGTTATTGTTAGTGTTTAATAAATCCTTTACATTATTTTTGAGTTGCATAAAGTTGATGAATCTTTTTCCTATATTCTTGAACTTACTTGAGTACCTCTTGAGGATAGAAAGGTTTTCCTTATTTGACTCAAAGACGATGGTCATATGCCTTCTTTGAATCGTTTGTGCCTTTCAAGCTTACCAAATTTCATGATTTTTACTTAGTACCCTTTTCAGCCTTAAATGTTATTTTCTTTCTTTAAACTACTTAAATATTAATCATTAATCTTGTAGAGCGCTTAATGTTGTTGTTGTGTGTTATGGAAAGAGAATAAGTTATTTTGACAAAAGGGAGTAGAAAAAATATATATGACTTGTTGTGCTAAAAAAACAAATATATTGAACTAAAAAAAAAAAGATAAATAAAGTAAAGTTGATACATGATTGTTACAAGTCATAAGGTGCAAGCAAACCAATTTTTCAAGAGGCCCAAATTCGTGACTGTAAGAAAAAGAATAGCCTTAAATGAGGAAATTTTTGTAAAGAAAATGCTAGTTGGTGAATGTATTAATTGAAAAAAAAAAGGGGGGGGGGGAGGGGGGGGAGGAAAAACAAAGTTAGAAAGTTTGTCGAAATGTTAAAGTATCCATATTCTTTGTAAGCTCTATTTTCTTTTATTTTGAATTCCTTACCTTCATTTGATAGACAACATCCTAACCTTACATTACAAGCTTTAAAGTCCTACCTGATCTGAGTTGAGCTTGAGAATCCTTGATTAGTGGAGAGAAGGTACAAAGAGTGAGCCTATGGAATGAACTCTTGTTTAGATTTGTCATCTATGTGTAGTTTGGACATTTTGTTTAGTATTTATTTACACTCTCTTATGACCATGATTACACCTTACACAAGTCTTGTATTGGTTATGGGAGGTAATTGAATGTTTGCTTGTTAACTTGAGTTTGAAAATAAAAGGAAGAGTTCTTGTCTTGATAAGTTGAGATCTTGATTAAGGGTACTTTAATTTGGATTATTCTATATCTTTTCTAAAAATTTTTGCGTAATTTGACTATGTGGGTACGTCGTCTGCAAACCCTCACAAGACCATACTCATCCACTAGGGGGAACTTAGAGGTTTAAGGGGCTTGTTGCATATGCTAAGTGCAATTGTAAGTCCTACGAAAGTGGCTTGTTAGTTTTTCTTATTCTTTATTTTTTGCTTGAGGACTAGCAAAACTTAGGTGTGGGGGAGTTGATAAAGTTGATTTTTTGTACAAATAAACACCTTAAGTTTTAATTATTAACTTTTGAAAATATTTTATTTATTTATTAATCTTAATATTACATTTAATTTATTATATTTAATTTATATGGAGGTAGGTGGTGGGCTCGGTGATAGAGGAATTGGAAGGAGCCCACAAGCAAGCCAACAGCAATAAGAAAAAAAAGGAAAGAAAGAATAGAGAGAATGAGGATTTGGAAAGGAAGGAGCCGAAAAATTGGAAAAAGAGAGAATAAGGAAGCAAGAGGAAATAAGGAAAGGGAGGTGGCTACAGGACTTTAAAAGAAGGAGAAGCAGCTGATGGCAAGCGGAGGACGGGCCGCAATTGAAGAGCAGCTGCGCAAGGAGACAAAAACCAGAAGAGCAAGAACCGGACGCGACTAAGCACGAATTGGATGCTACAGAAGACAAATCGGAAGCAGCTGCAGCAAATTATTTGGAACAAAACCATGATCTACTTCAAGAAATTGGTTCCTTCTTTCCCTTTAATTATGAACTAATTTTCTTTTTAGAATCTTTATGAAACTCTAGCCATGAACTTTGGTATATTTTATTTTGGGAGATTTATTATATTATTTATGTGATTACATATCTTTGAATGTTTCTTGGTTTGATGCAATTAATTCTTTGTGATTGTTCTTGTAGAATAATTATTTTAGGTTAATTGATACTTTTATCCATGCTTGATTCTTGTAGTCTTGAGTATGAGATATATAATTTTTGCAAGTATATTGTGGGTTTTAGAATTGAATAGTTCATACTAATTTTAGATGATTTATGTCATAGAATTGAATAAGTCATGCTAATGGTTAGATGGGTCATGTATTGCATTTAAGCACAATATATTTCTTTAGTGAATCGAAACTTGTAGCCTAAATCACCACATAAAGGTCTAATCTTTTCTCCTAAATAAAATTAAATCATTGTTATATAGGTTAGTGGTGGATTCAAGGTTCTAAATCATCTTCTTGATTTAGCTCTCACTAGTCTTTATTTGATTGATTTTATTTATTAGTTTTACTTAGTTTAGGAATAATTTTTAGATAATAAAATCTGATTCTTCATTTTATAAAATTAATTTAGGAAGATAATATTTTAAATAGTTAAGTCTTTCTCTGTGGTTCAATACCCTAATACTGGCATATTACATTGATCTTATACGCTTACAAATATTAGGTTTAAAACTTTGTTATAAAAATCCCGACCAAGCATCTAATCATAAACCGTTGCTCCTCCAAACTAATCCTCTTGATCCTTCTAGACTGAGACCATTACACTTCTAAGTAATGCGGACTCGGGATTCTAAATCCTTTGATATTGTTCAAAAGGCCTAGAACTTGAACATCTGTGGTTCTTCCCTTTTTAGACTTTCCATGTCTTTGAAACAGATCAAAAATGATCTCAAAATCCGAAATAGGGTAAAACTAAAATAAATTCCTTGATCCAGGCTATTCATTGCTATCAATCTCTTCCCCAAACTTTGGAAAACCTTACTCGAGAAAAAAAAATGCCCAAGATAATCTGGATGAACTTTTGAAGAGGGAAAATCTATTATGGAGGGAAAAAGCTAAAGCCCACTAGCTTGAGGATGGTGATGAAAACACTCATTTTTTCCATATTTCTACTATCATCCATCAGAGGTTGAATTCTATTGACAATATCCTAACTAATGATAATGTTTGGATTGATGATTGGCAAGGCATTGGCGGACATTTTGAGCAATACTATATTTCTCTGTTTACTTCTTCAAATCCTGTCTATTCCCCCTTTTTGGATAACTTGATCACTCCTTCTATATCTGATGAGCTTAACTCTTCTATATGTAGTATCCCCTCAGCTAAACTCGTAAAGAACATTGTCTTTTCCATGAAAAATGGAAAAAGTCCGGGTCCGGACGGAATGGCCTGGGTTTCTTACAAAATCAAATGGCCATACATCGTCCCTAAAATTATCCATGTTGTCCAATATGTTTTTGAAACTGGTCATATGCTCAAATCTTTAAATCATACTTTTATTGCTCTTGTTCCAAAAATTGAGTCAGCACATAAAGTGGAGCATTTTAGAGCAATAGCCCTCTGCAATCTCTCTCACAAAATCATCACTAAAATCTTGGCCAGTAGACTTAAGCCTATCCTTGGAGACATTACCTGTCTATCTCAAGCGGCTTTTATTCCCAATAGGGGTATGACTGATAATGTTATTATTTCGCAAGAAATCATGCATCATCTTAATAGGAAAAGAGGGAAACTTTGTTTGATGGCACTAAAAATTGATATGGCCGAAGCATAGACTGCAATGAATGGAAATTCCTTCGTCATATCCTTCAGCGTCACGAGTTTTGTTAGAAAGTTACCTTATTTTTTTAATACATTTCTACTTCTTCTTTTTCTTTCTTGATTAATGATTCTTATTTTGGTTTTTTCTCTCCCGCTAGGCAAGGGAGGCTATATTCTCGGCCTTTTTTACTATTTATTTTGATGTCTTATCGAGGATGTTGTCTGTGGCTGAAACTCGAGGAGAATTTAGAGGAGTGAAGATTAGTAGACAAAGCCCCACAGTCTCACACCTCATGTTTGCCGACGGTCTCACAATTTTTTTGTCGAGCTAACCCCTCAGATGCTCCTACCATTAATTTGTGTTTACAATATTATTGCTCCTGGTCTGAACAAGAGATTAGCGTGGAAAAGTCACCCATTCACTATAGCAAAATACTAGGGATGGTATGAAAGTTGAGATTTGTAATATCCTACAAATAAGGGAATGCACTCATGATGGAAAATACCTTGGTATGCATTTTTGCAAAACAAAATCAAAGAAGAAAGACTCCCATGAAGTCATTGGAAAAAATGAAGGCAAAACTCTCAGGGTGGGAGATGTCATCCTTCTCCCAAGTTGGCAGGAGTATTTTAATCAGGTCTACTACTCAAGCTATTCCCATGTGTTACATGCAATGTTTCTCTCCACCAAAAACTATATATGAAAATTTATGTAGACTAATGAGGGATTTCTTTTGGGGCTTTAGACCTGATACTGGAAGACACCTCTATTTAAAGGCTTGGGACGAATTATGCAAACCCAAATGAGTAGGGGGTCTGGGATTCAGAAAGACAAAAGAAGTGAACAGGGCTTTTTTGGCTAAATTGGGGTGGCAATTGGAAACAGCCCATTAAAAGCCATGGGCCCAACTTATTAGAGCTACGCATTTGAGGGGCAGGTCCTTATTGATACGAGACCAGCCCTTATGGAACTTCTTGGATTTGTGGGAAACAAAAGACTTGGTCAAAAAAGGAGTCGTCTACTGGGCCGGGGCCAATTCACAGGTTGATATATGTAATGACCCATGGGTGCCATCTCTGGAGAACTTCAAACCACCGTTTGCAGTCTCTGTGGAGGGTTATTCAGAAGCGGTCCGTGATCTAATAGACCAAGACCTCAAGACTTGGGATATCTACAAGGTAAGCAATCTATTCCCTTCCCATGTGGCTTGGGAAATTCTGAAGATTAAAATTCCTCGTGATGAGGAACAAAATGAGTTGATGTGGCTTCGTCACGAAGATTTTCCATCAAATCAGCATATAGATTAGACAGTCCTTGGAGGTTTGAAAATCGCACACCGGAATTACAGAGGATATGGAAATTGCTATGGCAGGCTGGCATCCACAATCGGCATAAACAATTCCTTTGGAGAATTATCAACGAGGTTTGCCCACGAATTCTAGATTTAAATTTATAGGGAAAACTGATGACCTCTATCCATCTGTTCAGGAGGGGAGGAGACTCTAAACCATCTCTTTCTGGCTTGCCCCTTATCTGTTACTCTGGTTGAACTTGGACTGGCAGTTTCGGTCACAGAATTTCTATGAAAAGGAATTAACGGGTGGGTGGAATTCATTTTAGACCCAGATAATTGTTTGCCCCTTACTGTAGATGAAAAAGAAAGATTTTTAAATTTTGAGGTAGTGTGTATGGAGATGACTTGGCTTTTGAGGAATCGTTTGGTTCATGGAGAACAGCAGCAGGACTAGGAGGAATAGGCAATCTCAATCCGACGAACTGTGGATACTTACTAGAAAGCTTGTAGAAACAAAAAAAAAATATGAAGAGATCTTTGCAACAGAATACATGTTGGAGACCCCCCACCCCAAGAATGGTATAAATTTAATTTTGATGCAATATTTGATCAAGATAGCAAGACCTTTAGTTATGTCCTTATCAGAGATACAAAGGGGAATATTGAGGGGACATGGATGAAGAAAGATAGTGTCTTGGATGTTCTCTTTACGGAAGCCACAGCGGCAAAATTGGCACTTGCAATTGTTGAGGTCTAGGTTATAACAAAATTATTGTGGAAGGGGATGCCCTCCTTGTAATTCAAGCTCTCAATGGTGTAAAATATTCAAGTACTTGGCAAGGTGAACTTATTATTCCAACGTGTAAATCCACTCTTAGGAGCTGGCCAAATTGGAGATACGTATTTACTCCTTGACAAAAAATGTCGTGGGTTTTAGAGAGAGAATTTCGTGAATTTTACAAAGATAGAGTGTCTTGAATTTTAGAAAGAGAAAGTTTCGTGAATTTGAGAGAGAGAAAGTGTCGTTAATTCTAGTGAGGAAAAGTGTTGTGAATTTTATAGAAAGAAATTGTCGTGAATTCTAGAGAGATAAATTATCATAAATTCTAGAAAAAGAAAGTGTCGTAAATTTTAAAGAGATAAAGTGTCGTAAATTTAAAAGAAAAAAACTATCGTAAATTTTAGTGAGGGAAAATGTCGTAAATTTTAGAACGAGAAAGTGTGCGTGAGTGTGTGAAAAAATATGAATATAAAATTTTATAATTAATAATAGAAGTAGCATTACATTACCAAGTTACTTAATGATTGCTAATCAATTGGTAACTACACAAAGTTACCTACCGAATCTGACTAAATTGGTCAGTAATTCCAATCGAACAAGCTACCGACCAATTATTCGGTCGGTGCGAATTAAGTTTTTTTAAAAAAACGAATTAGGATCCCCTCTCCCCAAACCCTCTCTCTATCTGGTTAACCCCTCCCCTTCCCTTCTCCCATACCCTAGACAAAGCCCCTCGTTCCTCCCCTTTTCCCTCCGACCAGCGACCACCCCACTTCACGCCTGAAGTATTTTGACGTTAGAGGTACCCCTCTCTCTCTCTCTCTCTCTCTCTCTCTCTCTCTCTCTCTCTCTCTCTCTCCCTCTATTCTCTTAATCCTCTCCTCCCTTTTCAATTTTTTTAATTTTGCAAGTTATGTCTGCCCCATTGCCGCCTGGCACCATTGCCGTTCACGCTGTCGGCGCCGTTACATTTTGCCTGTAAGTTTTTTCAAAAAATTTTTTTGTCGTTTTTCCTTTTTTTTTTTTTTTTTTACAATGAAGGATTTCAAGTTCAAGTTCAAGGAAATATGAAAAACCAAAGTTTGACAAAATGAAGAAAAAAACTAAATATGTTTTTGAAGTGCATAGTTGACATAAAATATTTTTAATATTTGATTTGTTAAGGATACTTTAGAGAAAAATGAGAAAAAAAATGAAAAAAGACAATGTATATGAGTATAAAAAAATATGATAAATCATAATATTATTTCTCTAATATAAAATAAATATTAGTGGAATTTAATAATATAAAAATGTATATTCTTTGTTATGCCAATAAAAGCGTATATCGTTTTTGGAGGGTTAAATCCAAAAAAACTCCCAAATTTAGGGGTTTGTTCAAATAAGGTCACGAACTTTCTTTTTAAACACACCCTAAATTTTTATATTATTAAAAATTTATGAAAATAAGTGTGTAATTTCTAAAAATACCCTTTACTAAGATAAAAACTTCATAAATTTAAGTTTGACACTGAAATTGAAAGTATTGACAACTAGAATTTATATTGTTGAAGTTTTTCTCTCCATTGAAAGGTATTTTAGGAATTATATGTTTATTTCTATTAAAGTTTTAAATTTAAAGTAAGTTTAAGGGGTTACTTATCCAAAAATAAAATTTAAGACCTTAATAAACAAAATTTCTTTACTTCGGGAATTTTTGGACTTAACTCTTTTTATATATTTTTATTTTGATTCTTTTTTTATATAATTTCAAGTTATTTATTTTTTTATCAATAACAAAATTATATTTATATATATGGCACAAAAATTGCTTATTGAATAACAAAATTATATATATATGGCACAATAATTGAAGTTAATGATGAAAATTTAGAAAGAAAATATACTTATTCTGGTAACAATGAATATTGACTTTTTCTTTGAAGAAATAATATTCAGTTTCTAATAAACAAACAAGTGTGCTTTTTTAATGTAAAAAATGATAAGAAAATTAGTTAGAATTAGTTCTTCATCTCCTTATGAAATTTTGGCTTAAATTGCTGAGGAAGAAATTTTTGGGATCTATGTTTTTTCTCGGAATGAATGACTTATAGATATTGCTATATTGTTCTTTCTTCATCAAATTAGAAAGTTTTATTCCATCTTTAACTTGAAGCCCATAATGAATATAAAGAGAAGTTTGCCTTGTTCTCTTGTTGGATTCTCTTTTGTCCTATTAATTAATATCACGGTTTATCTTAAAATATACAAAAATGTACTTGAAATACATATTGAATAGTCTTTTATATATTGTGCATATTGTATATCTTGTATTTTTGTGTTTTTCTTATTTTACAGACGAAAGCATAATAAACAAGTGATATGCTGTGTTTTTTTGTATCTTTGTTTTAGGTATATTTGTAAGACTTAAAGCGTTGATTATTTCAATAAAGGTATGTATTATACAATTACATTTTCTTTCTTTATTGTGATTATGGGGGAGCCCAAACTCTTAAAACTTGGTTAGATTTGTTTTTTTTTTTTGTGTGGTTGGTGTAAGGCTTTTAGATTGGATTTTTCTTGTTGAAAATTTACATATTTTATGCATAGAAAGTCCATCTTTCTTTGTTCTTTTTACTCTTACGAGCGATATGGACAAACGGTCTTATGGAATAGTGAAATCCCTTCTTTTGTCATCTATTTGCACTTTTAATTATTAAAATCTAAGTATTACTGCATTGAATAGTTATGAATCTTAGTATTACTAGATATTAAAGGTATCTTTGATTAAACTTGAGGTTTCCTAAACTTGTAAAACATGTTCTTTTGGGTATATAAGGTCATATTATCTTATTAAGGTTTATAAAGTTTTCGAAGTATCGAAAGTAAATTTGAATTGTTTATGGGGGGAGCCCGGACTCTATAATTTGAATTGTTTATAAAGGAGTTCAAACTCTTTAATTTAAGTTGTTTATGGGGAGCCCAGACTCTTTAAATCATCTTAAATGTTGTTTTATAGGGAGCCCAAACTCTATCAAAAAATTTTAAAATCTTAGTCTATAAGTTTATATGTAAAACTCTTAAAATCCTAGTCTCTCAAAAATTTTGATGTATATGTAATACTCAAATGATTAGAGAAGTCTTTAAACTCTTAAACAACAAACTCTTAAACTCTAAATATTTTATAAAGCACATTTAAACACTTTAAATGCAAGGCTTAATGAGTAATGGATTCTAAATTTAAATGAATGTGTTTTGTTTAGTGAAGTTATGGAGGAGAATCGCAGTTGAATGTATAGAAGAACTGTGCTTGGGGTTATGGGGATTAGTAGTAAGTTTCAACCAGGGGTGAAGCGTTTTATAAATTGGTGTCTTAATTATTGTCTTGGTACAGTTAACGAGTTACGATGTCTGTGTGCAAAGTGCAAGAACAAAAGATATCTTAAAGAGGATGATGTGAAGTTGCATCTTTATAAATCAGGGATTTTACCTAATTATTATAATTGGATTGCATATAGAGAACCGTCATGGGATTACCGATTGATTATTGGAGAAGGTAGTGTTACAAGAAATGTTAAAAGCAACACTTACCGTGAGGGTATATTTGAGCGGCTGGTCCGGATTTTGAACCCTATGCAGCGTACTACAATTATGAGGAGGCACCTAATCCTGAGGCTCAATGGTTTTATGACATGTTGAAATCTGTTGATACACCATTGTATAAAGGGTATACAAAGTATTAACAGTTGTCCGCAATGACGAGGTTGTTGAACATCAAGTCAGAGAATAGCATGGCTGAAAAGTGCTATGATCAAATAGCACAATTCTTAAAGGATGTACTCCCCGAAGGCAATAAGGTGATGATTGGTACCAAATGAAAAAATTAGTTTTCAATTTGAATATGCTAGTGCAAAAGATTGATGTATGTGTTAATAGATGTATACGGTATTGAAAAGAGGATGCCCAAACATGTCAGTGTAATTTTTGTGGCAATGATCGTTACATGAGAAGAAAGAAAAATAAGAAGAAAATATCCAAAGACATTTCGTACAAGAAGATGTATTATTTTCCGCTAACTCCTAGATTACAGAGGTTGTATATTTCTCAAAGAATGACTGAGCATAGGAGATGGCACTCAGAAAGCGTACCTGAACAGGATATGATGAGTCACCCTAGGGATGGAGAAGCTTGGAAGCATTTCGATAGTATTGATCCTAAGTTTGCTTCCGAAGCAAAGAATGTAAGACTTGGATTGCATATTGATGATTTCTCACTGTTTGGGATGTCTAGAAAGTAGTATTCTTCTTGGCCATTAATGGTACGCAATACAACTTGCCTCCTTGGATCTGCTTAAAAGCTCCGGTAATATTCTTGACATGTATTATTCCGGTCCCTCAGAATCCGAAACATAATTTAGATGTTTACTTGCCACTGTTGATACAAGAATTGAATCAATTGTGGTTGCATGGAGTTACATGTAGGATATTTCGAAGAAACAGAACTTTAAAATGAGGGTTGCCTTGCTTTGTACTGTTAGTGACTTTCTAGCATTTACGGGATTTTGTCCGGTTGGAGTACTGTTGGCGCATTGGCTTGTCCTTATTGCATGAAAGAAAAAAATTCATATAGGCTACAAAGTGGGGGAAAAAATCTTGGATTGATTGTCATTGTTGTTTTCTGCCTTCGGATCATTCCTTTCAAAGTGATTCGAGGTCTTTCAAGAAGGGAGAAGAGAAGATCATTCAGGGTCTCCACCTCGTCTTACCAGAGATCAATTGTGGGAAAGGATTTATGACATACCAAATATTACAGAAAACGGAACGAAGATGGGTAAGGAAGATAGCAGAGGACAATCTCACAGTTGGACAAGGTGCACTATCTCTTGGGATCTTCCATATTGGTGCGCACTTCTAGTTCGCCACAATCTTGAAGTCATGCATAATGAGAATAATGTCTTTGATAATGTTTTTAACACAGTTATGAATGTAAAAGGAAAGACGGAGGATAATGTGAAGTCTAAATCTAAAAGGTTCTGCAAAACCAAAGACATGTTATTCTTTAACGAAAGAACAAAGGAAAGTCGTACTTGAGTAGGTGAAGGACTTGAAACTACCGGACGGATATGTCTCTAACTTTAGCAGATGTGTTGATTTGAAGGATTTGAGAATGTCCAGAGTCATGATTGCCACATGTTTTTGGAGGGATTGATTCAGATTGCTCTTAAAGAGATACTTCCCAACAAGGTCTGGAGTGCCTTGGTAGAATTGAGTATGTTCTATAGGGACTTGTACTCTCCTAAATTAAGTGTTGCGCCCATGTGAAATTGGAAAGTAATATTGTTGTGTTGTTGCAAGTTAGAAAAGATTTTTCCTCTTTCGTTCTTCGATGTCATGGAGCATTTAATGGTTCACTTGCCGTATGAGGCAAGAGTATGTGGTCCTGTTCAGTACAGATGGATGTATTCGTTCAAGAAGTACTTGAACCATCTAAAGAAGAAAATTAAGAATAAGTCTAGGGTTGAGGGATCGATGTGCAATGCTTATTTGGTTAAAGAAGCCGCCACATTTTATAGCTACTACTTTAAACCTCATATATCCACCAAGGCAAGGGATCTACCAAGAAATAATGAGGGTGATCAACCTAAAGTTCGAGAATCGGTGCTGTCAATTTGCAATGGACAAGGAAGAGCGTACGGTAAGATGAAGACAAGAATTTTGGATGATAGAGAATATAATTCAGCAACGAACTGCATTCTATTGAACTGCCATGAAGTGGCACAGTACATTAAGTAAATTAGTCTCATTACTTATTATATAACAAGATATTTACTTATTAATTAAATTGTGTGATTAATTATATGCTAAGTATATTAATTACTTGTAGGAAGTACACAATGGAATTGAGGATACATTTTCCAAGTTTAACAGAAGGTGACATACACACGAGAATCAGTTAGGGGTTTCTCTCAGTGTTTAGGGAAGAAGTGACTTGAAAGTTACGTTAATCTTTATAATATAAGTTTAATTGTGTATAAACTAAACAAATATTCATTCCTTTATTCAGATGATGAATCTCATGAATACAAGCAGTAGCGAATGCCTTAAGAATTTACCATGGGATCCGTCTAAACTAGTGAAATCATGTAATGGGTATTTCGTTAACGGGTTTAGGTTTCATACAAAAGAGCGAGGTTCTGGTAGTCTTACATATAAGTGTGGTGTACAGGTAAAAGGTGACTATCATGGGATTTTAAATGAGATCCTTGAGGTTGGATTCCCAGGAATACCAAGTCGAAAGGTCGTACTTTTATGTGTGATTGGTTTGATTTATCTTTACATTGAGGTCTCAAGGTTCATGATAAACATAAACTTATGGAGCTGTACATTAAAAGAAAATAAGCATGGGGTATGATCTTTTCCTTTTATCCCACAAGCCGAACAAATGACTTACGTCCCATACCCTACTACTAAACGACAAAAAAGTGATTGGTGGGCTGTAATAAAATCAAGACCTCGTATTTTAGAGGTATCTCTAGTAAACGTTCCATTCCAAGAAGATGTTGATATTTATGAGACTTCAAGGATAGACGTTGATGTTCAAGAGATTGGAACTCTCGTTCACGTGTCGGGCGAGTTAGAATCGGTAGAGATTCGTGGGAGGAATAGCCTTGGAGATGAAGATGAAAATAATGAAGATGAAGAAGAGGTTGAATGGGAGTCCAATGATGAAGAGGAAGAGGAAGAGGAAGAGTTTCAATCGGAGTCCGATTCCGAAATGTAGAATGTTTAATTGGTAACTTTTTTTTATTCAAAACTAACTTGTTTACGTAACTTGTTCATTTTTTTCTCTTAATATATGTTTAAGTAACTTAATTTTTAAATAGCATTGTTTGTTTCTTTGGTAATACATGTGGGGGGCCATGAGGAACGGTCGGTAACGGGCCAAAAAACGCGCACTTTTTTCTTTTACGTGAGTTTAAGTTACTTTATTTCTAAATGACTTGCTTGTTTCTTTTTTCCGTTATGTAATTTTAAATAACTTTCTTTTTAAGTAACTTTTTAAAATTATTTTATCTTTTATATTATAGATGGTACATGAGAGTAAGAAGAAGAGGGGTCACTTGGAGACGTCTACTCCGGCATCGGCTTCTATTCCTTCGGAGACATTTGCTTCTCTGGCTGGAATGTCTACACCTCCGACAAGCCTGACTCTATTTCCATAGTTGCCGACTCGAGTCTGGTGCCCATTTCTACTCCTTTTTCTTCATCATCTGCTGCAGGAACATCATCAATGCTGCCCTTTCATCATCAGCATGTCCACTGGTGCCACATTGTAGGGTGTTGTTGACTCTCGCATTCTTATCTTATCGACTGCTGACAGGTACATATCGTAGCCAAAATAGATCATATTATATAACCTGTATGCAAATAAGAGTTCAAATAGATCATTTATAGTATAAGTGGATGGCAGACGTTCCTTTATGAGTATGGAATTGTTGTCTTTAAACAGTTGTCTTTATGAAATTATTGTTTTATATATTGGTATTGCTTATGAAATTGTTGTCTTCAAACTTTATAGGGGAGTTCTGGCTCTTAAAACTTTGTTATATATTGAATTGCTTTGTGTTGTTGCTTTCTATGCCTAGGAATTGTTTGTTTAATGGGGGAAACTCTATTAAAATATTTTCAAAACTGAAATGTCACTATTTGAATGTTAAACTCTTAAGTTTTGTTTTGTGGTTTGATTAGATTGGTTAATTAAATGTCACATTTTTTTAACATTTTCACAACTTCAAAAAGTAATCGACGTGTGCAAAGTCAATTATTGAAATCATCAAGGAACACTTTGTTGAGGCTCATGCAAGTTTTGGGAAAATCCTAGACAGAATAAACAATATGTGATATACAGAGTTCGAGGTAAGTATTTAAATAACTGTCATTATAGGAACTTTTAAATATGTAAGCTTATATTCATTAACAAAGTATGTGTTGCAAAAAAATTATCGATAGGACCCATTGCATGAACATACCATATGGGAAGCTTGGGAGAAAAGGGCTCATGTACGAGGTTTGAACGAATAGGTATCATCCTGAATGGACTACTACAGCACAATACACGAGTCTCTGTGATATATGAGGCTCAGATGCTTTCAAGAAAAAGTAGGAGGCGGCACAGAGGAACCGTCTGCAAGGGTGTGGTGGCCAAGCGCCTGGCAAGCACACCGGTGTATCTAGGCCATTCATTGAGTGGATAAGTCAATTACATTGTCTCCATACTTAATTATTCTATCTTTTTTACTTACCACTATATTTTTTTTATAACTTATAGTTCTATTTAACTTTCTTGATATTTGAAATCTCATTTATCCTTTAAATGTTTGCAGCAAGGGACAATGGGGGAGGCATTTGCACAATCAAAGTTGTACGTCCTACTACATCAGCAAAAGGGACATTGGGTTGACATGAGATTCGACAAATTTTGGGTAAGGTTATTTAATAGTTTTAGTTTAATGTTATATAATCGTTTATTACTCTTTTGCATATTACTTAACAATAACTTGTTAATGTGTTTCTTGTAGGCGAGATATCATGAGCTGGTGACCGCGGAATGCCTTCATATTGAGACCGGCTCGCCCATGCCGACTGACGAGTAGCTAATGTTCGAGGCTGCCAGTGGCAGCAACAAGGGCCATATCTACAGTTTTGGCTCACAATCTGCAGCATCACCACTGAGTGAAGCTCGCCACCGGTTTTGTCAGCATCTTCTGCCGCTGCCCATGAGTCCTGCATCAAAAAGGAGAAGAGGTTGTAGGGATACATGCAGCAGGTATAGGACAAGTTTGCGGGGTTCATGATCTCGTTCGCCTCTCAGTGTTATGTGCAGCTGGATTCAGTATCCACTCTGTTCCCTCATTTCCCTCTGACGAATGACCTAACATCTCACATTATATTTTTGGTATAAATTTTTTTCTATACTATAAGGAATTTCTTGAAGTAATTACTACCGATACTGAACCCTCACGGTTCTTCGAGACTCTCCGTGTTCACATTAGCTTGATGCAATGTGAAGTAAAATTATTGCACTTGAACGCAATCAACTTGGGATCTCACCACCCTTCCTCTCGAAAAGAAGGCAGTAGGTTGCAAATGGGTTTATAAAATTAAATGAAAATATAATAGCAGTATTGAGAAATACTCAAGTCGAGGGGTTAGACTACAATGAAACTTTACTCCCATTGTCAGGATGGTCACCATTCGTACTTTATTATCCGTTGTTGTTGCGTGCATATGGAAATACATCAAATGGACGTTCATAATGCTTTCTTTCACGACAATCTGTAGGAGGAAGTCTGCATGAAACTACCATCGGGTTTTCCACCGGAAAGGATGGAAAGGTCTGTCGGCTCAGAAAATCTTTAAATGGGCTTAAACAAACTCCTTATTGTTGGTTTGCTAAGCTGGCTGGTGCACTTGAACAGTGTGGATTTCGTTAGCTTATTCGGATTATTCTCTATTCACTTATTCTTCCAGTACAACCTTTCTTTGCATCCTTGTCTATGTTGATGACCTAATTATAACCGACAATGATCTTCCTTCTCTTTAGAAGTTTAAAACTCACCTCAGCACATGTTTTCACATGAAGGACTTGGGCTCTCTGAAATACTTTCTCCGTATAGAAGTTGCTCAAAATAATCCGAGCATCTATCTATGCCAACGGAAGTATGCTATGGGTATTTTATCTGACATTGGTTTTTTTGGGTGCTAAGCCCCTTGGTTTCCCTATGGAACAAAATTATAAACTTGGAAAGGCTAAGGATCTTTTACTTTTCCAGCCTGACTCTTATTCTTGTCTTGTGAGTCGCCTTATTTATCTAATTGGGCAAGTTGTCCCGTTACCCGACGTTCTTTGATTGATTTCTTTGCTTCTTTAGGATATTCTCCCATTTCTTGGAAGTAAAAAAAACAACAAACCGTCTCCTGCTCTTCCACTAAAGCCGAATATCAATCCATGGTTGTCACTTACTACGAATTAAAATGGTTCTTCTCCGCAATCTTCGAGTTCCGCAGTCTCGTCCTACACTATTGTTCTATGATGATCTGTCAGCCCGTCACAATTTCTCCAATTATGTTTTTCATGAACGAACCAAATACATTGAGATTGATTGTCATTTCGTCTCTAATGAATTTCAGGCACAACGCATCTCTCTTGCCAGTATGCTTATAACATTACTAACGTAATGGTTGTAAACCACTCAAATTATAATAATCACTTCTCATATTTATTTTATTTTTTATAAAATATGTTATCTTTTTTAAATTATAATATTCTTATATTTAGTGGTTACAATTAGAGTTGTAAATAAGTTCAAGTTAATAAAATATGCCTTGTACTAGATTCAGAACCTCCGTTACCTTTCCAGTCCATATTATATAGACTCAGATCCTACTCTATAGGGTTTTGAATAGAATATGAGGATACCCATTTAAAATAATTTAATTTTTAAAATTTTCGATTTAAATAAAAGATATAAAACAACATTTTAAAATTTTTTAGCAAGAGAGCCCTAAAACAATTTTCATTACAATATACAAAATTAGTCTCATTGCAAAAGAAATCAAGAAATAATTTATTAGACCATTTCAAAATTCTTCAACAAGTAAAAGTTTTTAACATCTTTAAAATTAAAAGAATAAAACAACGATATTCTAACTAAAATTAAAAAAATTACAAGTATAATCTTCCCCAATGCATTAATCAAATCAAAACATAACCCCTAATTCAATAAATTAATCAAAATATATTTTCCAAGTGTATATATTATAATTTTAGAACGTTATGTTATAATATAATATAAAAATAAAAAATATATAAATAAATAAATAAATTTTAATTTATTCTATGGATAAATGGATATGGATATTAATATCCTACCCAAATTCATTTTAAATCTTACTCACGATAAATTGGTAAGGTATAAACAAGATCCAATCCGTTAAATCTTAAGCATTAAAGTAAAACATAATTAAATTATATTCTTTTCTTTTTAAATAATAGAAGTTAAAATCTTAACAAAATCTTCATAATCAATTCATAAATAACTTTTTAAAGCAAAAATCCACATATTAATACTATTCCTTAAACCAAAAAAAGGTTGATCAGTACTAAAACTATTTTTTTTTCTCTTTTTCACTCTAAGGTATACATACCCTATTATAAATAATTATCATTCTCAAAATATAATAAAAATATAATTTATAAAAATATAATTTTTCCAAATCAAAAATCAATTCAAGTACACTTGTTTTAGAATAAAATAAATAGTTGAGTTTTTCCCCTTTTTAAAGGAAATAGTACCTGTTATTTTGAAGACCAATCAAATGGGCCTACTATTACAGTACAGCCCAGCTAAAGAGTCAACGTAATTCTGCACTTAATACAAAGAACCCTATCTTTCTCGCCTTCTCTTGCGTTTCTTCTTCGTCGACTGAGGCTGCTAAAAGTTGAGTTTCCATTAATTGTAAGAACTGAATAAGAAGAAGAAGAAGAGAAGAGAAATTTACTTTACCCTACGTATAAACTACCCAATTCAGTGGATTTCAATTCTCAGTTGCCAGAATATATCGGAGCACTGCCAATAAGTTCTGCTGACTCGTTTTCTCCCTAGCCCATACATCAATTTTCTGAGGTACAAGTATTTGAATTACGGTTATTTTTGTTCATTTTTTCTTCCTTTTTCCTTTTTTTGGTGCATATACATGTATAAAGATCGTTTCTTGATTTGATTTTCCTTTTTTTAGGAAGAATTCTAATTGTTTCTGTTATTTTTCATTTTTCTCTGCTATGGTTCTCTCGGATTTTATTACTTTTATGTGAAATATATGCTTAGATCTCATAGTATGTGTATAAAAAATAAAACTTTATTTTTATTGTACTAGCAGCGCCTATGAGAATGTAGCCGTTCTGCTTAAAGGGCAATGGGAGTGATTCTAGCATTGTTGTTTTTTAATATTATGAGGTGATTTTAATTTAAGAAGTTTGATTTATTCTTGCAGGAGTCTTCTTTTCAGCTTCATATTGATTTGTTTATATGGCTGGTAAAGATAAAAAAGATTTGGCTGGTAAAGAAAAAAAAGATTCTGCTGCGGGTTCAAACACGAGTAAGTGTTCCTTTCCAGTTTAAAACCTTTCATTTGATTGCTTTGGGAGTGTATGGCATGCATTGTCCAACTGTTGTTTCAAATCTTTCTACTCTTATTTTTTAGAGGGGAAAAAGAAAGAAGTGAAAAAAGAGACTGGTCTTGGTCTCACCCACAAGAAGGATGAAAATTTTGGAGAATGGTACTCTGAGGTATCCCCAAACTCGAGATCTCACATTTTATTTTACTAACTTTCACCTATTATAATTTTTTTTATGCAATGATGTCTTTCTATTTTGCGATTGCAAGCTTCAAACCTTGCTCTAGTTGAACGGTATTGCTTCAAGCTCAATGCACTTAACTATTAACAAGTTTGTGTCTACTTTGCCTTTTCATTCTTTTCAACTTCAAAATTGAGATAGGGCAATATTAATAGAGTCTACACTTAATGCCCCTGGCTTTGCATTATCTCTATTAATTGTGAATAAAATTTTTTATAAAGAACAATGGAACTCTGAACCTAACACGTTGAACAGCATCTCAGTCCTTGCCTCTGACCATCTCCTTATCTTACAAAGTGTTAGCGGTTGGAATGGTTACTAATGAACAGAACTTTCATCCCTTTTACGGAATGCGTTTGTAAATTAATCCTGATCTATCCATGGTTGCAACCTTTTTAAACTGAAAGTGCCAGTGCCTTGGCTACAAAGTTGCATGATTAGAGCTTGGAGAATTTTCATTTGATTGCCTTGCTGTTGATGAGCCTCTGGTTGATTGTGTGTGTGTATGATATACAATGGAGGTTTAGGAGGGATAAGGTGCCTAGAAAAGTCAAATAGAGTATGCCCATCACTAATGGTAATTCATTCAAAGCCCCTTGTAATGCTTTTGGTGATTATTCTCTTGATTGGTTAAGAACATGCAAATGGCTTTAAGAATTTCATGTTGTAAAGTTGTATTTGTTGTCTCATATTATATTCATTTGAAAGTTTGTTGCCAGTTAGCAAATGTTAATGAGAATCTTCTTGTTTCTTGTACATTTTTTGCAGACATGTTTGTTATTTGGGGTCCTGAATCTTTTATTTCCTGAATCAATTTCTGTAGGTTGTTGTTAGTGGTGAAATGATCGAGTACTATGACATTTCTGGCTGTTATATTCTACGACCATGGGCAATGTCTATATGGGAGATCATGCAAGTAAGTTCAAAAGTTTGTTTTTCAATCATGTTATTAGTGTTTCTGGTGATTGTTTGGCCAGTCATTTGTGGCCACCATAGTACTTGCTGGTGATATCCATTGGTTGGTTCTAATTGTTCAGTAGGATGTAGAGTTGATGACTTCTGTTTAAGTTCTTTTACATATTTCATACTTGTGAATTTACTTATGTTGATTTTGTTTCAATTTTCAGGCCTTCTTTGATTCTGAGATTAAGAAAATGAACATCAAGAACTGTTATTTTCCTCTGTTTGTATCCCCTGCTGTGCTGCAAAAGGAGAAGGATCACATAGAAGGGTTTGCACCTGAGGTTAGATTTTCTATGCTTTTGATGTTGGATTTCTTTAAGCATTATATCATTCACATGTTAGGAATGTATGTAAAAAATTTAAATATCACAGATCTTGTTTCAAGTTCATTCTTTTTTTATTCCTGAAGTTCTCTTCTCACTTGAGGATGATAAAGAGTACTCTAGGTGTTTTTTGGACGTATCAAAGATAATAACTGCAATAACCCTCGAACATGAATACATTTTTGTTTATTTGGTTGTAACCTTAAACATGTAGTTCATAGGTGATGCTTTCATGCTTTGCTCGGATAATCCAGGAGAGAGGACCAAGTGTGAAACTAGATCTGTTATTCCACTACTTATTTGACTAATCTCCTTTTTTTGGTAATATTGTGGCATTAGTCTACTCTAGTTTAGATGATTGTTGTATTACGCCAGATCCCTGTTTAGTTTACTAAAAATAAGTACTGTCTAATCCATGTTTGTTGTTGACCTTGAGCTGCTTACAGGTTGCCTGGGTTACCAAATCAGGAGAATCAGATCTAGAAGTGCCTATTGCTATTCGGCCAACTAGTGAAACGGTCATGTATCCTTATTACTCTAAATGGATAAGAGGACACCGTGACTTGCCTCTGAGACTGAACCAGTGGTGCAATGTTGTTAGATGGGAGTTCAGCCATCCTACTCCATTTATAAGGTGTTTAACCATTGGTTCTTTTTACTTGGTTCTATTTTATTTATGGTTCTTGTTAATGTTTTAAACAGTTAAAAGAATTCCCTTGTCTGTATCTTGTCTTGCGGCTTGACGTCATGCTTATTTGTTTCTTTATGGTTATTGAATTGTTCTGTATTTTTCTTCAAGGGGGAAGGGAAGAGTATGAAGGTCGGCTGATTTGTATGCTTGTCTCCTTGAACATCATTATTTTAGATTTTTTTACTAATATTTCCTATTTGCTAATTACTTCATTTTTGTGTCATCTTAAAAATCTTGTTTTAATTCTGATGCTCAGCTCTGTTTTTTCAGGAGTCGCGAGTTTCTTTGGCAAGAAGGCCATACTGCTTTTGCTACAAAGGAAGAGGCTGATCAAGAGGTATTATTATAAACTTTTGTGGGCATGCAGTGTTAGTGTTATAATCTCAGTCAAACAGGACTTTTGAATTTTGAGATCATCTCCGTTTGCAGTGATGCATATTCTTGAAATTTAGGCTTCTTTGATTCTGGTATTTTGGGCTACAATCAGGTTAAAGACTGCACCACCTCGGCATAGCACTAGCACTATTAACTTATCATAAATCTTGCATTGTTGATAAATTATGCGGTATTTATTGTTTCTTTTTTGTTGCCTCATTCATTATATTATCCTTTTCTCTGCAACGGTTTTCCTGTGCCTGCCCCTTTCCTTTTTCCTTTCTTCCAAAGTTTTTGTGCTATATATAAATTATTATACATCATTATGAAGATTATGTGTTTGTAGACTTCAAGATATGATCATTCTTTTTTAGGTGCTTGACATTCTGGAACTGTATAGACGCATATACGAAGAATTCCTGGCGGTTCCTGTCACTAAGGGAAAGAAAAGTGAGCTTGAAAAGTTTGCTGGTGGCCTTTATACAACTACTGTCGAGGTACTAAAATGTATACTGATATTACACAATAGTTCTTCCCATTCCTTCAATAAAAGCAGCTTATCATTCTGTCCTGTTCGGTTCTTATTTACAGTATTTTATTATAAACAGTTTTTACCATTCTGTTTAGTGGTTACGTGATTGGTTCTTTCTTTACTAGGCCTTTATTCCAAACACTGGCCGCGGAATACAAGGTGCAACTTCTCACTGCCTGGGACAGAACTTTGCTAAAATGTTTGAAATAAACTTTGAAAATGATAAAGGAGAAAAGGGTATGGTTTGGCAAAACTCCTGGGCTTACACTACAAGAACTGTAAGGCCACATTTTTATGACATTTTCTTTGTAAATAACCTCATTGATTAGAGTTTTCCCTCTGGTTTCCAATTCTTGAATTTAGTTTTTGGTGCTCCGTGATAGATCGGTGTGATGATTATGACCCATGGGGATGATAAAGGTCTGGTGCTGCCACCAAAAGTTGCAGCTATCCAAGTTGTTGTTATCCCTGTTCCTTATAAGGATGCTGATACTCAAGGAATTCTCGACGCATGTTCTGCCACTGTAAAGACCTTGAATGAATCAGGTTTTCGTGCAGAAGCAGACTTGAGGGACAACTATTCTCCCGGATGGAAGTACTCAAATTGGGAAATGAAGGGTGTTCCTCTAAGGATTGAAATAGGTCCAAGAGACCTTGCTAATAAGCAGGTAGACAGTTAGATCTGTGCTATTAGTCTTGCCGTTTTCATTGAGTTTCCAGGCTGTTCTTCATGTTCTTCCTTCACTTAATGGGTTAGTGTTATGTGTTTAAAAGGAGATTTAATGTTTTATTATCTTCTTAGGTACGTGCTGTTCGACGTGACAATGGAGCTAAAATTGACATTCCAATGGATAATTTAGTTGAAGAAGTCAAAAATTTACTGGACACCATCCAACAAAATCTGTTTGATGTTGCAAAGCAAAAGAAAGACGCCTGCATTCAGGTTGTGAAAACCTGGGAAGAGTTTGTGGAAGCACTAGGACAAAAGAAATTGATTTTAGCTCCATGGTGTGATGAAGAGGTACGTCGAGTGTCAAATATCTACTGCTGCTTTTGAATAAATGAATTTTGTATGCATGCATGAACATTCAAAATTCTGGAAACTCCAATAACTCAACTTGCATATGTTGTTTTACTTTGGCCCGGAAGTTCCACTTGTTAATAACTATTAGTAACTTTTTGCTTCATTGCTTACGTGGCTTCATTGCTCTTGAATAAATGAATTTTGTATGCATGCATGAGCATTCAAAATTTTGGAAACTTGAATACCTCAACTTGCATATGTTGTTTTACTTTAGCCCGGAAGTTCCACTTATTAATAACTATTAGTAACTTTTTGCTTCATTGCTTATGTTGATTCCGTCTTTCCCTGCATCTAGGAGGTGGAGAAAGATGTTAAAACTCGGACAAAGGGTGAAATGGGTGCAGCCAAAACCTTATGTTCTCCATTTGTGCAGCCAGAGCTGCCTGAAGGTTGGTTTCCCTCTAATTTTAGTTTGAAGTTATGCATTGAAAATTGAGGAAAATTGGTTATGCACATTTTCCAGCACTTTTTTTCTTCTCCCCTGATAGATAAATGTAAACCCGACTTGATCAAATATCACTCAAGATCGTCTAGTACATCTTCAAAAATATTCGCCAGTACATTTATAATAGTCACTTATCTCTTGAGGGGTTTATCTTTTTAGAGTTTAGGGTTTATCTCTTATTCTATAGGATTTATTAATAAATCTCTCTCTACTATTATAAAAGTACCAAAGAGGGTCATGGATTATTTATACTTCTTTGGTTTCCTACTTTTTTGAACTACCTAAAATAACCATTAGTTAATTGAATTACTAATTTAGAGTTTAATCTTATACTGTCATTTTGATAGCTTTTGGCATGCTTAGATTAATAAGAATAGTCACTAGTTAAATGCATAGTTAAAAACTAAAGAAGAGGATAATAATGAGAGATTAATACATGAAGTAGTTAGAGGGTATTTGGAAATTGATAGTTATTTCATGAATATATCATATTTACATAGTACATAACTCATGAAACAACTCAAAATATTAAATAGGCAAATGAGTTACTAGAAAGAGTTCCAAATTAAAGAGATAAATGAGTTACTAGGGAAAATATTCTAAATATCAAAGAGAAAAATGAAAATCTTTTTAAAATAAAGAGAAAGTATGAGACAACTCTAGTGGTTAACATGTGAGAAACTTCTAGTTACATAATTGTGAATAACAGTTTCCAATTATTGTTTCCTCATATAATTACCATTGGAATCATTTAAACTATGGAAGTAACCACTAAAACAACTCCATAATTGACATAATAAGTATTAAATAGACAAATAAGTTAGTAAAAAGAGAATTTCAAATTAAAAGAGAAAAATGAAAATTCTTGAAAACAAACTAAATATAACTATGTTGGAAAAATACTATTAAAAAGAAATTAGATAAAATAGATAATAATATTATCAAAATTTTATCACGTGCAGTTGCACATAAGCATATTACTAGTTACTGTAATAGGAGTGTTACACAGGAAATGTATTTGAAGATGTACTAACGATCCTGGCCAATCAAATATCCATCTGCGTTATCCACCAACCAATCCAAATCACCAGTAAACAATGTAGTGCCTTTAAAAGGGTTTTTTCTTTGGCTAGGTTTTTACTGCTATTTGTATTTGCAGGTACTTTGTGCTTTGCTTCAGGCAAACCAGCCAAGAAATGGACTTACTGGGGTAGGAGTTATTAACTTTTATCATTTGCCAATTTCTATTTTATTGATGTTGTAAGTGCCAAATTTGATATCTTGTTCTACTGAGGTACGTGATTTTCAGCACTTGGAAAGAGAAATGACATCAAATTATTCTTCAGAAATTGAATAGAAAATATAGTTTTCAGTTTCCTGCAGAAAAGATCTGTTGGTTTTATGATAGAAATGAACTATATATGGATATATATATTTTGTGATCTCAAAATGCTATTTTACCGCTAGCAATAATCAAGAAACTCGGATACTTTTCCATAGTCATTCAGGAAATGTTTGGCCATTGATGGAACTGTGGCAAAGATACTAGCCATAGCGCAATTGATCCATTTGAAAATGGTGCGCAAATATCTGCCATTGCTTGAAACAGTTGCATTTGGTAAAGGCTTTGTGAGGGCAGAGGTACCTAGGTTACCATTATGATTAATCTTAAGCTATGAGGTACGTAAATATACTACAATTATTTGATTAATTGTGTATGGTAAGCGGAATTAAATGATATAGAAAAATATGTTATGAATTCTGGTCCCAACAGATATCTGGTTCGTACTTCGTCCTTGATATAAATACATGAAATTATATTCATGATTAATTTGAAATATTTATTTTAATGTAACGAAAGCAATTATCGAATAGCAAGTCGTAAGTGGTGTCAGACTCATAAATTGAAATAGCTTGACACCACTACAACATCTCATGATTAGTTTACATTGTTTTAAAGTTGGGAACATATTTTGATAGTTAATTAATGGTGTTTTTGCTGGTAGCCATTTTAGCTCCCTGAAGTACCAGATAGATGAACTCAATGAGGAAACATGTACATACAAATACACACTAATTTGAAGGTGATTCTTTAAAATGAAAAGCTTGAAAAGATGATATATGAGGTTAGCGAATCAGTAAACTTCCTTCCCAGTCAGGCATTCCCTCTCTTCTTCTTCCTTACTTTCAGCAGGGGTGACGTAAAATTGTTCAGCTAGAAGTAGGAAATCAATCTCGGCACGACCAATGATTTACTCTCTTTTTCCGCTTCGACTTAACCACTTAACTTCTTAGAAAAGATTCTATAGATAGCAGCTACTGCTCCATGGGGTTTGAACTATCCAATTGAAGGTCCCTCTTCAAGCTCTGTCGTGTTTAAACCTTTTGATTCTCTCTCGGTCTCAAATGAGGATGTAAATCCCAGCACCACTCCTTCGTGTGCCTCAAGTTTGAAGCAGGTGGAAATGGCGGATCAATCTCTAAGGTGACTAGCAAATACTATACTAAGGATGATTTTCAACTCAAAGAATGTGAAACTAAGGCTGACAAAGAAAAAAGTTTTGGGAATGTACAAAGTTGTGGAAGCTTACCTTGTTCAAAATCCAGATGCTTATGTTTGATTTCTGTCTTAAAACTCATTTTCCAATGTTCTTTGTTGGCTTTGTTTGAATTGAAATAAGGATCCCGATGAAAAGTTGATGTTCAGGTCCAGAATTTTATGATGTTTGATATTTTTTCCCTCATTGTAAACATTGATGAATGTGGTCTTTGGGTGTTTGTTTTCCTGCCACTCAAATTCTGTGTACCATTTTGTGTACAGCTTATTAATTTTGGCATATTTATTGATAACACTTATTAAATAAAAAATAAAATCTTAAGGAAAAAAGATAAATCCTAAGAAAAATATATATTATAAATAAAAATAATACATAGGGCGATATACAAAAGTGGCATAGACGATTTTGGACCGTTTCCTTGTATGTGATGGTTTAATGCCCTAAATGAATTTCTGTTTTTGTTCTAAAATTGTCCTAGTTGGTAAGACTATTCCAAACACGATTCGAGCTGCATGTACTCATAAAAATTTAACTTTTACTAAGGAGAAGGCTTAGTTCAACTTTTTCAACATGACGACATATAAATATCAAATATATGACATTATATGACAGTCTGCTTACTGTCTCACACTGCTAGAAACTTCTACTTATGAGAAAGTTTAATACCGCTATTCTAACATTACACTAAAATTATTAGTTTGCTTATGGTAGCACTGTCAATATGGGCCTGAGCCCGCGGGCTGGCCCGGACCGCCCGTTATATGGATGGATATGGATTTATATTTTTAGGCTCGTAAAAAATGAGTGTGGACCGAATCGGACTGTTTTAGGTGCAGGTTTTTACAGTCCGGTCTAGTCTAATTCGCGGGCTGGCCCCTTTTTTTATAATAATTATTTTAGGGTTTAACATTTATCTCTTTCTCATTCATTTCTTTCATAGTCACTCTCATAGTCTCTCTCTCTCTCTCTCTCTCTCTCTCTCTCTCTCTCTCTCTCTCTCTCTCGGCGCCGCCGTTTCTTCTTCCTCTTCTTCTTCTCCTCTTCTTCTCTCCTGCCTGCTTCCCCATCTTCCTCTTCTTCGCTCCCTTTTCTTTACCCCCACTTCTTCTAATCTTCTTCTTCTCACGCCGCCGCTGCCCCCTGTATTTTCTTCTTTTCCTCTTCTTCTCACGGCTTGCACCCACTCACCGGCCGCTAGTCTCTATGACAATCGACTCCTCCACACCACTGCGCTCTTCTGCAGCTAGCAACAAGTCAGATCTGGTAAGACTTCTTCTTCTCAACAAGTCAGCCAACTCCTCCACTACAACAATTCACTTTGCGGGCTACCAGTATTAACAAACCCATGGGACGCTGCGAAAGTAGCCTCTAGTTTCTTGTCCTTTAGTTTGTGTAGAATTTTTGTAGAATTTGCGTTTGTAGAATTTTTCTGTAGAATAGTTTGTAGAATTTTTCTATCTTTGAAATTTCTGTAAAATTTGAGTTTGAGTAGAATTTTGAGTATGTAGAATTTCTGTAGAATTTTAATTTTTAAAATTTCTGTAGAATTTTGGGTTTGTGTAGAATTGGATTTGAGTTTTGGAATTTTTGTTTGTGTAGAACTGGATTTGTTTGAATTTTTGTTTTAGAATTGGACATTTGAGTTTCTGTCTTTGTTTTTTAATTTTTTGGCAAAGCCCGTGGGTTGGCCCGTTTATCCGCGGGTTAGTTATGGACGGATATGGATTTACATTTTTTAGCTTGTAAAAAATGAGCACGGACCAGACCAGATCGGTTTGATGTAGGCTTGACGCGGTCCGGCGCAACTCGTTTGATAGTGCTAGCTTACAACTGTTCTTATTCACTCAAGATCATCAATAATATTTCTTATAACATATTTTCTATCATTCTTTTTTATAATATTCTTTACTCTAAGTTTCCTCGCAGGTTTACCTTTTTCGCACAGGGTTTTCTTTTATTTGGTAGATTTTATTAATAAAATATATTATTTTAGGAACATTACAGAGAGTGTTATAGAGAATGTAAACGATCTGAACTCGTCCTTATTGCGAAATAATACGTAAAGCATACCTCGCCTAAACTTCTGATGTGTTGTTTCTATCATAACAAAATTCTACTTTTAGGCAAGCGTACCTATCAGTGTAAATGGCAAGGAAACTCTCTGAATTGTCAAACTCTCTGGATAGCCAAGCACTAGTACTAACTGCATTTCTTCTGTTTAATTGAATAAAATGATTTTGAAAAGATGATCTAAGAATAAATAAACAATTAAAAACAATTAAAAAGGTTTTTAAAATAAGTTTGTAAAAAATGTTTTTAAATGGTAGAATCCCCCTAAAATCTTAAGTTAATTTATTAAGAAAATCGTTGTAATTAATTATTAAAACTCATTGGTTGGATCTCACTCAAACATCGGATAGACCCTATTCCTAGGCGAAAACCCTCCTATTCAACTTAACTGTTTAGAGAAGAATTCCTTCTAACCCTATCCTGATTATGAAAGAATTATAAATTATAGTGATTAATTAATGATCTAATAACCGTAATTAGTATTCTTACTCAATTATCAATTCCTATTATTCAATTTATGCCCTAGGCTAACTTTCCTTTTTCCAATTCCAATTAACCTTGCAAAATTACCAGTTTTTGGAAAATCGATAAACAATCACAACAATTGAATAACAATTAAACAAGAATCAAATAATCAGAACAAGAAATTCATATAAAACATTAACCAAGAATTTTAGGGTTCATCATATTCAAACACAAGAAGGATGAGTCGCTAAACATAATTCCAAAACATAAACTCATATACAGATTTATGAAATAGAAAGAGTTTAGGGGAGCTTAGTTGAAAGTCTTGAAGATTCTTCGGTTCCGATGAATGTCCGAACTCGTCTCTCGATTCGCCTAAAGAACTCCCGAAATTCGAGTCTTCAAAGTCTTGTTAGAAAATATGGAATTGAATATAAAACCCTAGCTATTTGAATTAATGTGTTTAATGGGGTTTATATAGGAGAAAAGTCTCTAAATCCTACTCTAAAATTACTCTACCTTTCTAAAAAGGTTTAGAATCAAATTACGAAAGAGAAATAAAATCAAAGTACAAAAAGGAAAAGTTACAAAAATTACATAAAAAACCATGCATGACTCTTCGGATCAGGAAATCTGAGCTTTTCAAAATCGGAAGCTCTCTAGAATAATCTCTTGAAATATCACCACACATTTTGGATCCGAAAAGTGCCTATCCGAATTCAGATAGTGCTCTTTTCAACATTTGCTGATTTTGTGTTTCTTCTCCGTTTTTCTTCATTTTCGCTCCGAAGTCCTTCGTTTCGGCTTGTTTTCAACACATCTTCATTCGAAGGCACCTATAATCAATAAAAGAAGAATCAAGATCAAATCATTCTATTTTATAAACAGTTAAGCACAAAAACTGATAAAAATGACAACGCTTAAGGGGTAAAAATTGACTTATCAAACTCCCTCACACTTAAGCTTTGATCGTCCTCAAGCAAAGGGCTAAAAGCACACAAGAAAAAGAAAACAAAAACTAACTAGCCAGTTTTGTAGGACTCATGATTGTACTTAGGACGTGTAACGAGCCCTTTAAACCCAAAATTACCAAAGAGGACTAGTAAGGTCTCGTAAGGGTTTGCAGATGATATATCTACAAAATCACACACAAAAAAAAAAAAACACTAAAAACTTTATAAAACAAAAAAGAACTTTACAAAAACTAAACTTTACAAGAACAAAGATACGCCACTTTCAAAAAACATAACCAATTGTTACAACAACTGCTAATACTCATCAAGACACAATTCAAAAGCTAACTAACACATCAAACATTCCGTTTTAGCACATGAGAATCAATTGTGTGTGCGTGTGTGTATACTTTATGTTTAGTTTCAAGAATATTCAAGAAGAATCTCAAGAAATCAACCATATGATTCACTTTATTAAGATATACCCTATATGCTTGACTTTTCCAACATACTTCTACTCCAAGTACTAGCTAAAGTCATTCCCGAATTAGGTAGGACTTTCAAGTTTGTAACATTAGGCTAGAGATATATGTGGTTATCAAACGAAGGTAAAGGCGAAACAAAAAAAAAAAAAAAAGAAAATATGAGCTAGTGCAATAAAAATGAAACAACTCAAAGTTATCTTAACTTTTAAGTTGCTTTCACTCCAATCTCTTGAAACAATGTCTGCCTTTCTTTCAACACCCACAACCCCATAAAAGTATGTAACTCATCAATCACTCAAGAATCAAGGAAGTATATAAGTGAGAAGAAGGGAATATAAGATATCAAGAAATAGAATGCTAATAAATCTTCTTTTCAACTCATACTTTTTCTCTCTTTTTCTTTTCTTTCTTTCTTTTCATTCTCTTTTCTCTTTTCACGGTTTGTTTTCCTTCTTCCTCAATTTTTTTTTTCTTTTTCCACAAGTGATGGATAGAATAACAACTTTCTTACAATTGGGTTTCTCATTAAAACATCTCATTCCCTTGATACTTTTTTCTCTTGTTTGATTTCTTTCTCACATACATTTCCCTACAATACCCTTTTACTCATATTTTTCTTTTCTTACTTTTTTCCCCACACTTATTTATGAAGCTCGCTCAAATCAACTCAAAGTTATAGAATCATAGCTCATCGATTCGGGGTTTATATTTAAATGTGAGTTTAAAGACAAAGAAAAGAAGCGAGCGAATCCCTTGGAATGAAACTTCAAAGAGGGTACTAAGGATTTATCGTTAAATGGGTAGGTAAGAAAAGACTCAAAAGGATCAATGAAGACCTATGATCATCATCTCCGAGGTTATAAAAAACTAGACTCTTTGTTTCAAGGTTTAGAAAAACAAGTTCTAGGATGATGCTTTGAAAAGTAAATCATATAAGACAATTTCACAAGATTCTTAAAGTATATTTATACTCCTAAAACAAAGCATTGTGCATATAAACTATCAATTCACAAGGCATAAACAAAAGAAAGATGAGAAGTTAACTACGTATTATGCCTATTCCAAATTTTAACAAGTTAAATGCACTTCTTTTCATGCTTTTCTAGTGACAAAAAGAAAAAGGAAAATATTTTTGGTTCTTTAAAAAAAAAACTATTTACGAAAACTAAACAATAAACAAAAGAAAAAAAACAATTTTTTTGAGAATTTTCAAAATTTTTCCATGTTTTTGGAGTTTTTGGGAATTTTCAATGTTCTTGGTATTTTTGGAAAGATAAACAATGAAACCAAAACAACGTGAATAAAAATAAACTAAAAGAACTATAATAAACAATTAAACTTCCTCCACACTTAGAACTACATTATCCTCAATGTGAGAGTAAACAAAACTCAGATAATGGAATAAAAACTATAAGTATAAAGAATCACAAGGAATCAATGAGAGCAACAAGAAACGGATCCAAGAATTACTCCATAGGACAACTAGTACCACTAAAAAAATAGAGACAAACTAACAAGCCAAATAGAAAAAAATGTGCAACATAAAAATAGCGAACACAACTAAACATAGCTTGAGGGTGAGTTGTGACAAAAGAAAAATAAAGATTAAAAGCACAAACTTAACAACCAAAGACAAAATCACACAATTATCAATGAAGAAATAAATTAACTACATAGCTTGTGTGTGAAACTGTGTGATGTAACAATATAAACACTAGCAATCAACAATTAATAGTATAATTTTTAGCTAATTCTCCAAATAATGATTAACTCCAAGTAAAAACCGAAACTAAACAAAAAATTTGACTGAGAAAATTTATACCTGGTTTGTTGTTGGAACGAACCACCATTACTTTGGGATGCTAGAAATCAACGCTAATGTGGTTGCTGTGAGCTTGTTACTGGAGTTGTTACCGCGTGAAATTTCAACTTTTTAGCTTTGGAAAGTTCTGTTTGTTGCTGAAATTCGCCAATTTCGTCCGTTTTGTCTGTTTTTCCAACTTTTAGCCCTTCAAACAACATATACGGCTCGTTAAAATGGTTTTATGACTGTCAAAAACTTTTCTACTCAACTTAATGACCAAATAAGAACAAAAATAACAAGACGAAAAATGAAATAAAATAACAAAAACTAAAGCCATACCATAAAAATGAAACAAGCATGCGCTAATGTTCAACAAATTATGCAATTTCTAACTCCATTCTTACTTTAAAGACTCAAACAAAATGAAAATACAAGACGAGAAATCATAAAAAAATAAAATAAAAAAAGACAAAAAAAAAAAACTGAAACAAAAACAAAGGTCAAATTATAAATCGAAATAAGATGCATTAAAAATACAACAAGTTATATAACAAAGGTATAAACAAATTAAGAAAAAAAATGGGAAAACGATTAAAACAGTAAATAAATAGCATTCCTAATGTTACGGTCATAACACCTTTCCCTATAAGCACCTTAAAAATGATCCGATGATATAAAAATTACAAACGTAATATTAAGAATACTTGAAGGTGTATACTAGAAAAAAGTAATAGAAATATTTATGGAGGTTAGAATTTATTTTTAATTAGGGATATAATTTTAGGTGTATTTGTATTTGATGTCTTTTTTAGATAAGTTTGATGATTGGATACATTTATATGATTGTATTAGACTTTAAAAATATTTGGAGAATATTCCTAAGGATGTTATATAATTTTGTGATAATATATATACTTGAAGAAGCTACAATAATAGTTTCTTTGAAGAGAAAATTAAATAAAATTTGTAGCAATAATAATACATGATTTTAAAGTAGAAATAGGTATTAGCTTTACTTTCATTCTTCTAACCGAGTTAACTAGGATAGGTGTGTGAAATTGTTTCCTTTTACACCTAGCACTAATGCCACTAAGTATTCTTTCCTTAATCCACCTTCTTTCCTTAAGCCATGCATCCCTTACCCTTACTTCTTTTTTTCCTAAGCCTTCTCACTACCTCAGTCATGCACTCCTAAATCCACCGCCACTAACTCCTTTTTCTATATATATATATATAAATATATGTATATATGTATATATATGTATCACGGGCCCATAATTATTTTTATGGGACAATTTCCTCAAGTTACTCTTTCTTTCCTCTTTGCCATCCACGACCACATATATAGTAACAATAGGTATGTTTTTTATTCTTTACTTTGGTCAAGTTCTTATAATTGTTAGGTGTGAATTTTAGGATTTTGAGGTTGTTAAGATGAATTATTTCCTTAGGAGCTTATTTGGTTTAGAATTTTTATTTGATTAATGTTAGGGCATATCGAGGAAGATTTTAGATTTCATACTTCAAGCTAATTTCGAGTTTTTCGTTATTTTAAGGATCAACTCATAGTTCGTGAATCAGCAATTCGGTTCACAGATGAGTCTACCAATCCAACCTAATTATTTTAATGAGGTTAACGGTGTTTTTTAAATAACTATACTTTGTGAAAATCTTCTAAATATTTGACATTACTATGTTTGGAAATAAATTAATGTTTTTAGAATATCCTTTAAATTGGAGATGTTCTCCAAAATGTTTTCCGCTTGTGCATTAGAGATGTATAGAAGTGCTCTGTGTAGGTCTTTTGTGTTGGAAAGATTTCACTATCTCTCGCAAGTTCCTGGGAAATATATATGATTTGAAAGTGACTTGTTATATGAAAATTATAAGATTTGATCAGATACATGTTCATATACATGACATACTTGTAAAATTTGGATATACATGATCTAGACTGGCGGACGGGTGATTTTATTATTCTAATTTAGATATGACTCAGAAATGTCTGAATGATCATTTGAGTGGTCTTTTGATTCTAGAATATGGATATATGCTGAACTTGTTTAGATGGCTAGTTATGGACCTCTGGATTTGAAATATACTTGAAAACCCGTTCCGACCAAATTTGATATGAACATGCTTTTGTTGCCAGAAGCATAAAAGGATTGCACTTTGTGTGGCTAGTCCATGGTATTAGGGTCTCTTCCGATGGTGCAGATGGTCTAGACTCTTGATGTAGCTCTACTCAGCCCAACCAATATTGCGTTGGTTTGACACCGAAAGGTGTGGTGGTCCTACTAGTAGAGACTTGGGAGGGGCTCGTAACTAGGGTGGTCACTAGGTATGGACCGGTAGGTACCCAGGTTTTGGTGTACCCTGGTTCTTTTTAGAGAGTGCGGTATTTGTGAAATAGAACGTTCATTCAGGTGGTGATTGGGATGTTACTGACTACGATATGCCGAAACTTAGTTATTATAACCCCGTTATGGGTTCTGGATATGCTTCTGTCGAGCCCGACTTTTGGCATGCTTTGAAACTTGCTTTTGGAGGCTGCACTGATGTGTCTTGATTCGCTCAGATTTCCTTGTTACGCTCTAAACCTGCATACCTGTTCGTGCATTTGTTCTTCTGAGATTACTAAAGAAATGAATATTTTACTTTGCATGAAACCTTTCATGTTGCATCATCTATTTTGAGAAATGCACATTTGCATATACCCACGTGGATTCACTAAGCTTTCTAGCTCATACTTTTTACATGACATATTTTCTCAGATGATTTAGACCAAGAGGTGGAACATTAAGCTTCTGGAAGCTGGACTTGCAAATTTTGTGGGACTTTTACATTATGTGTAGATTTGACTTGAGAAATGAGATCTGTAGTGACTCAGTACAATTTAAGAATAGTTTCAGTTGTAATATCTTTTGGGTGATTTTGTTTTGAAGCTTTTGTATCCTTAGATATAGATCTACTTACGTATATAAGTTTCTGCTGCTTCATATGTATTAAGTTTCCCAAACAAGTTTTTTATGATTGGTATGTTTTAGTGCTGAGAGGCATGTTGATATCTTACTTAGGCGCAGTTAATCTAGGGAAGAGTTTGGGTGTCACAGTTGGTATCAGAGCCCTAGATTTGTTATTAGGTTTGAATAAGTAGATTCTGAACGAATTGTGTGAGCTATCTACTCAGCTCTTTATCATCTAAAGACTTTATGCTTTCATGAATCGACTTTAGGCTAGTAGAGATAATAATAGTAGATTGTAATGATTTATACGTTAGAGGTTAATTTATTTAGGATAAGAAATGAACATGCTGCTTAAGACAAAGAGATGGACGATTTGATCTTAGAGTTAGATTAGATAATAGTATAGTTCATGATTTGTGTGTGCCTAAACTAAGGGATTTTATTGAGGGATATAACGTTGAGACTGGAAGTTAGGCCAGGATGTTTCCCATAAAGCTTAGGGTATTCTTGAGTTCCAAAAGACTGTTATGTGTAATGTACTAGTTATTTGTTTTACATAGGTAGGTTCCGATGGCTTTTCATGTTAGCGTTTGCAGAGATGTTATTTTATGTAATTAAACCATTTTGACTTGTAACTTCATTAGTTTTGGGATTTCCAACCCTTATTAGGATGGCGTCTGAAACAAAATCTCCTTATCATGCGCATGAGACAATGATTGAAAATCCCCAGGAGAGACAACCAAATCAAGTAAGAGAGAAGAATCCACGCTTATATCGAGTTAATAGTGGAATACTTGAGAAATTTTTGGCTAAGATGACGGAGTTCTTTGAGACATCTATGGGAACTCGAAGGGCCGAACGAGTGCTTGCAACTGGGGCTGATGAAGCATTGACGATTTCTGAAGTTTCGACCTCTAGAATTCTATGGAGAGGCGAGAAAGAGGTTAGAACTGAATTATTCCTTGAGCAGCTGAATGATATCTATGATACCCTTAGGTATGATGATGCTATAAAAGTAAGATTTATAGTTTTTAGGCTTAAGGGAGTAGCCAAAGACTGGTGGCTTAGAGCTTTTGAAGCCTGTGCATTAAAGGGTGCACCATGGACTTGGAATGTCTTTCTTGAGGATTTCAAAAGGGAGTATATTCCCCGTATGGATTTGATAAGGAGGAGGAGTTTCAACAATTAAAGTAGGGTAATTTGACAGTTGCATAATTTACTGCCAAGTTCAATAGGTTGGCCAAGTTATGCCTAAGGCTAATAAACACAGAAGAAAATAAAACGCAGTAGTTTGTAAAGGTTCTAAAGTTGAGCTACAACGTACCTTGGTCCTCTTGGAACCAATGGGGTTTGCAGCTGCAATAGAAGCAGCCACACGAATAGAGATGGCAGATCAGGTAGTTATATAAAAGAAAATGGTTGCTATTCTAGCTAGTCAATCCTTTAAGCACTTATCAAAGAATCATAGAGGCCCAAAGATACCAAGAGGCCTTGAAATGAACTCAAAATAGAAAGTGGTAGCCGTTTGAATCCTATGTTTGGAGGAATTCGCAAAGTATGTACCTATTGTAGAAGTAGTGGACATGTTGCAGAGACGTGTTTTCGGAAGCTTGGACTGTGTTACCTGTGCGGGAAGCTAGGACATCATTAAGATCAATGCCCGCTACTGCCACAAGACTCTTGTAGAAATATTGACGAGAGCTGGACGACCCTTGCTACAAGAGCAGTTCTGGACCAAAAGAACAACAAGCCACAAGTAAAAGTGAAAGTTTATGCACCGGACAAACAACTTATCGATACTGAGGTGAATGTAGTGGAAGGTGTAATTTTGATACTATCAAGTGAGGATCAAGTAGAAAGATGTTATGTTGATTGCTTTTAACGCACGATATGAGCATTACGAGTTTGTAGTTATGACGTTCAGTTTAACTAATGTCCCTGCAACTTTCATGGATTTGATCCATAGAACTTTCTTCTTTTATTTGGATAAGTTTGCGGTAATCTTCATTGACGACATTCTTGTGTTCTCACTTGACCCTAAGACACATGAAAACCATCCTAGAAAAGTATTACAGACCTTGCAGGAATATAAATTATATGCTAAATTCAAGAAATGTGAATTTTGGACGGGGAAAAGTAACTTTCTTAGGGCATGTGATTACTCGAGAAGGGATATCAGTGGATCCATAAAAAATGGAGGTAGCAGTTTATTGGAAACAAACCAAAACACCGGCAGAGGTACATAGCTTCTTGGGTCTGGCAGGTTATTATCAGAGATTCATCAAGGATTTTTCTAGGATTGCTTGGCTTTTAACACAACTGACCCAAAAAGTAACAGAATTCGAGTGGAGAGAAAAGTGTGAGCGGAGTTTTCAAGAGTTAAAGCAACAGCTCACCTTGGCACTAGTTTTGGTATTACCTGATCCAAGTAAATAATACTCTTTGTATACAGATGCCTCAATAGAAGGTCTAGGAGCAGCATTGATGCAGGATGGTAAAGTCGTGGCTTACATATCAAGAAAATTGAAGGATCATAAGCGAAACTATTCAACACATGATTTGGAGCTAGCGGCTAGAGTGCTTGCATTGAAGAAGTGGAGACAATATTTGTATGGGGAAAAACATGAGATTTTTACTGACCATAAGAGCTTGAAATATTTGTTTTGACAAAAAGACTAGAATATGAAACAACATCGATGGATGGAACTACTAGAAGAATACAGATGCCCACTTAACTATCATCCAAGAAAAGCTAATGTAGTGGTGGACGTTCTTAGTAGAAAGGTGAAGATATCAAGTCTTAATTAACATCTACATTGCGGCATGCTATTAAAAATGCCCAGAAGAATAGCATGTGATTCCGGGAATTTAAGAACTAGGTAGAAGCTAGAAGTTATTAGATTTTTGGGTAATGGGAACTGATGAAAGCCTTTTCTTTCGGGATTGGTTGTCTGTACCTAATGAAGCAGAGGTTAAGCATAAAGTGTTGGAAGAGGCACAGAAAAGTAAGTATACTATGTATCCTGACTAGAATAATATGTACGGGACTTAAAGAAAAAGTTTTGGTGGAATGGGATGAAAATGGATATTGTTGAGTATGTTACAGCTTGTCTTACATGTCAAAGGGTTAAAGCTAAGCACCAGAAGTCAACAGGATTACTACAGTCGTTGCTTGTCCCAGACTGGAAATAGGATCATGTTACTATGGATTTCGTCACGGGGTTGCCTCGGACAAAAGGACATAAGGATACTATATGTGTGATAGTTGATCGACTGACTAAAGTTGCACACTTCTTTATTATTAGTATGTCATACCCTTTGGAGAAGTTAGTATAGATCTATGTAGATGAAATTGTGAGACTTCATGGAGTACCTGTTGATATTGTATCAGACCGAGACCCAAGATTCACATCAAGGTTTTAGCCTAAATGACAAGCAGCAATGGGAACAAGTTTGAGCCATAGCACCGCAATGCATCCCCAAACAGATGGACAGTTTGAGAGAACAATTCAAACACTGGAGGACATGTTGCGAGCTTGTGCTTTAGATTTTGGAAACAAGTGGGTTGCCAATCTTGCTTGTGCGGAGTTTGCTTATAATAATAGTTATCACTCATCTACAAGATGACACTATTTGAAGCATTATATGGTAGGAAGTTTAGAACACCACTATATTGGGATGAAGTTGGAGTTCGACTTCAATGGAAACATAGAGATTTGATGCCAAAATTGGAAGAAATGAAGAAAACAGTGAAAATTATTCAAGATCGACTTCGAGCGGCTAAGAGTAGATAGAAAAGTTATGCTGATAATCGAAGGAGAGATTTAGAGTTCGACGTAGGCGATAAAGTGTTTCTGAAACTAATACCTCATGGAGGTGATAAATTGAGTTCGAGATATATTCACTACAAAAAAATTAACTTTTGGTGACGAACATTTCGTCACTAAAAGTCTATATTTTGTGCTAAAGGTCTTTTGTGACAAAATATATTCGTCCTGAGATTTGTCTCGTTTAAGTTATCGCGAGAAGTTTGGGTGACGAATAAGCAACTTCTTCATGAGAAGTTTTAGTGACAAAGCATTCTTCACGCCTAAAATATCTGTAGTGACGAAATATTCGTGAATAAATATCTTATTTTATAACAAAAGTTTCTTGCCATTTTTGAAAAAAATTAATTCTCAATAATATACTCTTTAGTGACGAATTTCTTTGTTGCGAAAGCTACCATAATTTTTTTTATATAATTATATTTTTGGCTTTCTAAAGTTTGTTATATTTTTTCAAGAACTTGGATCCTAAATTATAATCAAACACCAAAAATCAATTTACATACACAATAAGCACATTATAACATCAATGATAAAGCTATCCAATATAATGTATTTAAAGCAACATCATAGACAAAATATAATAGCTTGAGGCCTAATAAAAGTGCACTTAAACAATAAAAGAGATGATTAATACTTGGCTGTTGTTCCTAGACAAAAATACTTGGCTTTGACAAGTTAATAGTATATAATATGAAACAAAATTACCATTCCACCAACCTAACCAAAAGCTCTTAGCCATTTTTTGCAAAAGAGACATGGCTGTCTAGTTGCTTCATCATTCAAAATAATCTCCACATGTGAAGCTTTATGGTTACAAAAAACCGACAACTCTAACAACCTACGAAAAAAATAAGAATATAAAATTGAAACTACCATAACTATCATAAATAACTTTTAAGAATAATAAACCAAGCATAAGTTGAAGAATGGAGACTAAAATTCTTCAAAAGGAACCAATACTTGAAAGGGAAAATCTGCCAAGTGTCTGTACTCAATAGCCAAAAAATAGACAGGAAAATTTACCTTAGTCATGCAATTAGTAGGACTACTAGCAAAGTAACTTTCATTTCATCAACAATTAATAGACTATCTTGGAAGCATGTGACTCTAACACCACACTTTTCCCACTTTGATAAGAAGACATCTCAAACAAACTATCAAGTAGCTGTAGAATCTTTCAATACACAGGCCACAAGATGGAACAAAGAAAAGTATAAACATATTTAAGGACAAATAATTAAAAGAACAAGTTAGGAAAAAACCTTTGTAACTTATGTTATGGGAAAATACTTTTAACAGTAGCAACAACTTTTAACAATGACTATAGCATGTCACCGTAGTAAGAATGAGTATAATATTTCATCCATATTTAATGAACAATTGCCCTGCCCTTTACAACATACAAGGACACACATAAGAAGATGAAATCATCATTCATCATTATTATTTGAGCTATCAAGTTGCATTAAGAAACATAAAACAGTCAAGATAAGGCAAGAACAAAAGCTACAAAAAGACACATAAAACGGTCCAAAATAGAACATAAAACAGTCCAAAATAGAACATAAAATAGTCAAGAAAAGGCACCAAAAAGCTACAAAAAAAAAAAAAAACATAAAGTAATCCAAAATAGAACATAAAACAGTCAAGAAAAGACACCAATACTAAAGCTACAAAAAGATATATAAAACAGTCCAAAACAAAACATAAAATAGTCAAGAAAAGGCAAGCAAAAAAAAAAAAAAGCTACAAAAAGAAACGAACAAAGAGAACAATAAGAAACAGAAGTCAGTTGAGCTCTCCCAATACTAAATATAACTACGAAAGCTACAAACTCAGTTTTTGTAAGGGCATCTTTTTCCCAAGAAAACTATAACATTATAACATTATAACCATACCATTAAATGCAACTTTCAATTTTCCTTTCTAACAGCAACCCACAACCAAGCCCACAATTATAACCATATCTATCAACAAGTACAACAATATGCAACATGAAAAACCAAAAAATTCATAAAGTAGCTTGAAAGAAAACTGCCTCAGCAAATATCACAAGTTTTTTCATCCTTTATAAGTCCTTAACTGGACAAAAATAGAAACATTCACAAAAAATGCAGAACAAGGACAACATAAAAACCACGTAATGATCTGGGTGGCTTGAAGAGAATTGTTTCTATGGTCAAATCTGAATTATATTGTACATGAGAAGGCTTCATAAAATCTAGTATAATAAATGAAATAGATAAAATGAAAGATACTGTAAGCCAATTGGGCTAGTATTCACACATTTTCTCTTCTCAGCTCATGTTCTCTAATCCCTGTGAAGAATTGGACTGAGCCTCACAACCCAATAGGATAAGTTTATATCTGATCCAAGATGCCGGGCAGGCTGGGCTGGTAAACAACCCAATCCCCTTGAGTCTTTTCTAAGTGAATTGGCTGTGGTTTCTTTGAAAGGGTCTTCCAGGTAACAAAATGTTCTGTTGTTGAACGATCCTTCTAGATGACCATTCTCTTGTTTAAATATGTCTACCACAGAAACTCTATAAATACTCTTATCCTTTTTTGTTGCTAACAGATGAGACATGATTGTTTATTCTGTGTGAAGCCTTTTTCTTTTCTCTTCTTTTTCTCTGCAGGTTCTTGTTTCTGTTTGTTCTCTGTGAATTCTTCTGTTACTACCGACATTAGTCATCATTGTTGGTTGACCATGTGATTGGGTAGTTAGGAAAGAACCAAAAGTGAGAGATTAGATTGTTGTTTGAGGCTCATCCACTGCTGATGGTTTGATCGCGATTCTGACATATAGAGAAAAATCGATTGTTCGGTTTTTCCCTTTCTCATTCGTTTTGATCGTCTGAATATCTCTGTTCGCTTCTTTCACAGAAATCAGTCGTCTGTTTTCTTTTGTATTGGCATTCGTTTTTCATAATCGGACGTCTGGTTTTGGTTTCGGTCGTCCGGTTTTGTCTTGTGGCAAAAATCGGACGTCCGATTTTTGCCAGGGTCATCCAATTTTATTTATCTGTTTTGCAGGTACTTAAAGAAGAAACTTTGATTAAGAGCTTTGATTAAGAGTTGTTATCCGATTCCATCATCCAGTTTTTTTATTAGTAATTTCTTGTTCTTCCCTCTTTTGCTGTTGTAATAGTTTTCTGTAGAGGTTTTATGTTAATATAATAGGGATGATCACTAGAGCAAGTATTCTTAACAGTGGTATCAGAGCTTAGACTCTTCCCAACAAGTTGTATCAGAGCCAGAGAGAAATTCGATCTTTATAGTGTCTGGTGTCTATTACATTCCACCAGCAACGCAGACGTCATCCGAAACCTCTCAGTTACTTTCTAGACTCACGGGAACTATTGAGTTCCATGAATCTGGCACAGGTCACTATTACTCTTTTTGCTCTTCTTTCATTTAAAGTTTATTGTCCTGATATATACATATTCTACTGCTTTTATCTCTGATTACAGACCAAATTTTTGTGATTTCAGTTTTTCTTTGAAAAAAACAAAACCCAAGCCTGGCTTAAGTCCTATTGAGACTTCAAGTATCTGTGTCTTGGTGTTTTTCTTATTCGTTTGCGAATTTTTTTCATTGTTCATGATCGTTGAGATTGTTTTATTATCTGTTTGGGGGCTGTTGCTCAGTCTGCGATTATCTATACTATTTCTTTGTTGATCATCTATTTCGTGGTTGTTGCTCAACCTTTATTATCTGATTGATCTATTGTGAGTTTATTATTTGCTTATTGCTTGTTTTTCTAGCTATATTATTTTTCTGGGCTGTGTTTGTCACAAAAATTTTTCTTAAATCTTTCATTTTTTGCACATTACTCTTCTTTGCCACTGTTGAATATGTCTGTTCCAAAACTTGAAACAGAAAAGTCGATGGAAAATCTAATTTTGTAATGTGGCGCAGAAAAATGAAAGCTATTTTAGTCCAAAATAAGATTGCACCTGCTATTTCCACTTCTAACAAGTATCCGGAATCTTAGACAGGAGAAATACTAGCTGAAAGACTTGGTGATGCACATAGCTGTCTCACCTTGCATTTGAAAGATAATTTTTTAAGAGAAATAAATGAAACAGACAATGCTTATGAAATCTGGACAAAACTTGAAAAACTTTACTTGGGAAAGTTTTTATCAAATAAGATCTATTTAAAGGAACAACTCTTTAGCTTGAAAATGTGCGGGTTGAAATCCCTTTCTGAAAACATAGATGATTTAAGCAAAATTGTTTTAGGGCTCCAAAATGTTGGAGAAAATATTTCTGATGAAAACATTGCTGTTATTTTGTTGAATGCTTTGCTTGAATCTTATAATGTTGTGAAATCTGCTATCAAGTGTAGTAAAGATAACTTGACTCTTTCTGATGTGAAAAACGCTTTGAAATCAAAAGATTTAGATTTGCAAAAAGAAAATAAACAAACAGAGAGAATCTTTTCGTGCGAGAGAGGGTTGACCGGAGAGAACCTTCTAGTCACCGTTCTAAAAGTAAAGGGAGGTCTAAATCTCGAGTTAAGAATAGAGTGAAGTGTTTTTATTGTGAAAAAGATGGTCATATGAAAAATAAATGTTTTAAATGAATCTGAGATGAAAAATTATGTAAACAAGGTAATGGGAAGGGTAAAACTGACAGAACACACGATTTTGAACTAGATGGTAATTCTATGCTTTCTGAAGTTTTATGTGTTTCCCCTTCCCCATCTACCTCTGATAAGTGGATTCTTGATTTTGGTTGCACATGACACCCAACAAACATTGGTTTTCTGATTTTAAACCCCTTGATCATGGAAAAGTTTTTATGGGAAACAATCAGGTTTGCAATGTCAAGGGAATTGGAAATGTTTTTATAAAAATGCATGATGGTATGATTAGAAAGCTGACTGAGGGTAAGGTATGTACCTGACCTTAGACGGAATTTAATCTCCCTTGGTTTTCTTGACTCAAAAGGATATTCTTCTAAATCTAAAAATGGGATTTTATGAGTTTGTAAAGGATCTCTAGTCATGCTTAAAGGTTTTAAGAAAGATAGTTTGTACACCTTACTTGGTGAAACTTTTTGTGAATCATCTGCATTATTTGTAAAACTGTTTATGATAAAACATGTTGTGGCATCGTCGGATTGGCCTCATTAGTGAAAAAGGTTTGCATTACTTACACAGACAAAATCTTTTATACGGTGATGAAATCACTTCTTTAGATTTTTTGCGATCATTGTGTTCTTGGCAAACAACATAAACTCAATTTTTCTGCTGGCACACACAAATCTATTGTTGTTCTTGATTATGTGCACTATGATCTTTGGGGTCCTGAAAAGGTACCCACTTTTGGTGGCAATATTTATTTCCTTTCTATTGTTGATGATTTTTCTAGGTATGTTTGGGTGTTTCTTTTGAAAACCAAAGATCAAACTTTTCAAAAGATTAATGAATGGAAACGTTTTGCCGAAAATCGAACCGGAAATAAACTAAAGATTTTAAGAACAGATAACAGTTTGGAATTTTGTAACAAAAAATTTCATGATTTGTGTGCTTTGCATGGTGTTGTTCATCATAGAACTGTTAGGCACAACCAACAACAAAACAGTGTAGCTGAAAGGATGAATCGAATCATTATGGATAAAGTTAGGTGTCTTTTGGTATCATCTGGGATTCCTAAACCTTTTTGGGGAGAGGTTGTTAGTACATCAGTCTACCTTATTAATAGGTCTCCTTCCCCAGCTATAAACTTTAAGACTCCCATAGAATTGTGGTCAGGCCAACCACCAAACCTTTCCAACCTTAGAATATTTGGGTGTGTTGCTTTTGCACATCAGAGGGAAGGGAAGTTAGACCCTAGGTGTAAGTAGGGAGTGTTTATAGGCTATCCTAGTGGGGTGAAGGGTTACAAAATGTGGCTTAGAGGTGAACCAGGTTTAAGGGTAGTCGTGAATAGAGACGTAGTCTTTAACGAGCTAGACATGCCTTGGCTTAGAAATTAAACCAAACCCGAGAGTTCTTCTGGTACACTCGTAGTTGAGAATATTCCCGTGGAGTCGGAGGTCACCTCCGAACCTTCTCATGAGCACATACTAGAACCCGAGCTAGAACCAGAAACCAATGAGGAGTCTAGTGTTCCTGAACCCGATGAGCCAATTTTAGATAATTCTAATGATGATGAGGATTATCCAGAAGCACAAGCACAAGCCCTCACTATCGAGTGATAGGGGTAGAAGAGAGATAAGGAAACCTCTTAAGTATAGTTATTCATACATTGTTTCTTATGCTTTTGCTGCTGCATCTTTTGTTGAAGAGAAAGAACCTGCTTGTTTTTCTAATGTTTTAAAAAGTCCTAATTGCTCTTTGTGGATGCATGCTATGGATGAAGAAATATCTTCTTTGCATAAAAACAAAACTTAGGTGCTTGTGCCTAAACAACCTAAACAAAAATTGATTGATTATAAATGGATTTTCAAAGTTAAAGAACCTAAATCTGTTAATGAACCTCCAAGGTTCAAGGCTAGATTGGTTGCAAAAGGTTTTTCTCAAGTTGAAGGTATTAATTTCATTGAGATATTTTCTCCTGTTGTTAAGTATAAAACTAACAGAATTATGCTTGCTGTTGTTACCTTCTTTGATCTTAAGCTTGAACAGTTGGATGTTAAAACTGCCTTTTTGCATGGTGAACTTGATGAAACCATTTACATATGCCAACCACCTGGTTTGAGGTGACAGGTAAGGAGCATATGGTTTGTCTATTGAAGAAGTCCTTGTATGGGCTTAAACAATCACCTACACAGTGGTATAAAATGTTTGACTCTTTTATGCTTAAAGCTGGTTTTCTTAAAAGTAATTATGATAATTGCTTATATTTTTCTGGTGATACTGTTTATAATGCCATCTATTTGTTTCTTTATGTTGCTGATATGCTTATTGCCTGCAAGCATATAGATAAGATTTTGCATTTGAAATATTTGTTGAAATTAGAGTTTGAGATGAAGGATCTTGGATCTGCCTCTAGAATTTTAGGCATGAACATTAATAGGGTTAGAACTAACCGTTCTTTGTTTATATCCCAGAAGTCCTTCTTGCAGAAAATTGTTTGAAAATTTTCTAAGAATTTGTGTAAGCCTATTTGTACCCCTCTTGCAAGCCATTGTCAGCCTTCTTCTTAAACCTGTCCCAAAACTTAAAATGAGAAGAAAGATATGGCCAACATCCCTTATAGAATGGCTTTAGGATCAGTCATGCATTCCATGATTTCCACTCGTCCTGATATTGCTTATTCCATAAGTTTTCTAAGCCGTTTTATGTCTAATCAAGGTAGGGATCATTGGGCCGCTCTTAAATGGTTATTGAAGTACATTAATGGGACGCTTGATAGAGGCTTGCATTATCATAACTGGTTTGAACATTTTGAGTTGGTTGGTTATGTTGACTCTGATTTTGCAAGTGATAGAGAAGGTTGAAAGTCTACCACTTTTGATTTCTTTACTCTTACAGGTAACTGTGTTTCTTGGAAATCACAGCTGTAGCTTGTAGTCACCCTTTTGACTACGAAGGCTGAATATATTGCTACCACATAGGCAATTAAAGAAGCCATCTGGCTTCAGGGCTTTTATCTGAACTGCATCTTTTACATTCTAAAGCTGTCATATTTACTGATAGTCAACGTTGTCCATATTTGTTTAAAAATCCTTTTTATCATGAAAGGACTAAACATATAGATGTTAAGTATAATTTCATTCGTGAAAAGGTTTCAAATGGTATCGTTAATATAGACAAAATTAGCACTAAAGATAATACTACTGATTTTGGTACTAAAGTAGTGACAACTGACAAGTTTGTTTTGTGTAGAGACCTTCTACATATTGATGCAGGTTGATTGTCGTAGCTGAGAAGTTCACTAAAATATGTTTAAGGTGGAGCTTGTAGGCCAATTGGGTCAGTTTTCACACATTTTCTCTTCTCAGCCCATGTTCTTTAATCCCTGTGATGCGTTGGACTGAGCCTCACAACCCAATAGGATAAGTTTATGTCTGATCTAGGATACCAGGTAAGCCGGGCTGGTAAACAGCCCAATCCCCTTGAGTCTTCCCCAGGTGACTTGGCTGTGGTCTCTTTGAAATGGTCTTCCAGCTAACAGGATGTTCTGTTGTTGAACGATCCTTCCAGCTGACCGTTCTCTTGTTTGAATATGTCTGCCAGAAAAATTCTATAAATACTCTTATCCTTTTTTGTTGCTAACAGATGAGACGTGACTGTTTATTCTGTGTGAAGCCTTCTTATTTTCTGCAGATTCTTGTTTCTGTTTGTTCTCTGTGAATTCATCTGTTACTGCGGCCGTTAGTCACCATTGTTGGTTGTCCACGTGCTTAGTTTGTGAAGGAGAGAACTGAAAGTGAGAGATTAGATTGTTGTTTGAGGCTCATCCATTGCTGAGGCTTTGATCGCGATTCTGAAATACAGAGAAAAACTGATCGTCCGATTTTTCCCTTTCTCATCCGTTTTAATTGTCCGAATATCTATGTTACCTTCTTTCACAGAAATCGATTGTCCGTTTTCTTCTGTGTTGGCATTCTTTTTTATAACCGGAAGACCGAAACCAAAAATCGTAAAAAATTGGACGTCCGATTTTTTACCAGGCTCATCTTATTTTGTTTATTTGCTTTGCAGGTATTTAAAGAAGAAACGGAAGTCTGTTTTTCAGAGTTCTCATCCAATTTTGAAGTGCTTTGATTAAGAGTTGTTATCCGGTTTCATCATCCAGTTTTTATAATAGATTAGTAATTTATTGTTCTTCCGCTCTTTTGCTGTTGTAATAGTTTTCTGTAGAGGTTTTATGTTAATGTCACAGGGCTTATCACTAGAGCAAGTATTCTTAATAGTTGTATCAGAGCTTAAGCTCTTCCCAACAGATACTATATAGTGTATTTATCTCACTTACGATTTAATAGACTTAGATTTCATGGTATAGAAATGCATTCAGTTCCTCCACATTGGCATGATCATAATACTATTAGAGTGAAATGGGGGATCAAAAGAAGAACAGGGGCTAGACTATATTAGTAACAAGTAACCCTTTTGTGGGTATCTTCATATATTTGGGGAATAAATACCATCCGGAAGGTCTGAGATGATCTAGAAAGCACTTGATCATATCTTTGTAAGCCTACTTGGGTGTTGAGTATTTACTTCTAAGAACTGAACTCTTAGGAATCGATGTTTGCAACCAATAAACATTAATGATATTGTGCCATAGCAATAAGCCTCTCCATCATACTCTATAGCATCTTTTGGCTTTCAACAAGAGTTTGAATGTATTTATCTTGCTTCTGAATTCGTTCTTCATAACTTTACAACTGATTTTTTGAGCAGCCAACTCCACTTGTTGAGATTGTAGAGTTTCATTTGCAATATCTAGTTGCTCAGTAAGTCTAGTTGCATTGTTTGAAGATGAGCCACTGAACTAGCATCTTCAGTAGTCTTCGGTGGTAAAACCCCATAGCCCATTCTAGTTATATATCCAGGTCTTTTGCTAAGTGTTTCTGCTAAAATTTCGTCCTCTGCGACAAGCTCTCTATTTTCAACGTGTTGCCTCTTCTTTTCTTGCAACTCTTCCTACAAAGAATTGGAAGTTGTAAGAAAAATGCTCTAGTTGATGGATAAATTCCATATGATGACTTCTCATAAAGAATAATTGTTAGACCTTATTATAATTTACATGTGTTGATTTAACATTTTCATTCACATATTCACCGTTAATCTTTTGGTGAGTGACGCCAAAGTGTTGGATATGACTTGGATTCTCCTATAAACAATGTAGATTATATAAGCACAAATATTCCTTTTTAATGGTTAACAAGATTCAATAAATCTGATTAACAACAATAATAATGCTTACCATTTCAGCAAAGTGAGCATGATTTGATTTTGAGCTTGATGTATAGCTATAGGGCAGCTTTTTACGATTCTCAATATTGACAAGAGATCGTTTCTATGATAATAAAAGTAGCTAAGTAACATGCTTTCCTCAATATATTTTATGAAAAGAAGGAAAGAAAGTACAACTGCATTTAGCTTAAACTCTGGACTTTCAATCCGATCACACAGAGATTCCCAAGCATCTTGCTTTATGAAATTGTAAGGACAATTAGTTCTTGGATTCTTTGCAGCATCTACTAACTCTTTGTAGACTTCATGCAATTTGTTTCCCCAACATCTATCTCTAATCAGTAACATATTCTTGCACATTTTTATTTGCATACTAATTTTTGAACTTAAGCCATGCCTAGCAAATAAAAGTTCAAAAGATATGTCATTATATGCACATATACATAATTGGGTTTAAATAGATAACACATAACATATACAAAAGTGGGTTAAAATACAACATTAAACCACTATAAAGTTTGTCCTTTTCACTTTGAGGAAGATCATTATAATTGTGCACGTCCTTCAGTGGAGCATGGTGTTTGATAATAACTCCAACTCCAGTAGCAAGTAGAGACCCATATAAAGCTGTCTACTATAACCTTTTGGAAAGACAATCTCCAATGGTTTCCCTTCTTAAATAATTCATTAATTGCATATTTGAGTTAGAAAATAATCTTTAGTTAAAAATTGGAATAATAAAATTATACTTACATTTTCTAAAACTCTTTTTTCGATAGCTTTTCCTAAACTCTTTCCACGTCCTTTTCTTTTTTGGTTCGGAGCTATAAAGATCATAAGAAATGATAGTGAATAAATTCCAAATAGACTTTTATATATAATTGATGATGATTATAAACATAATAAATATAGTAATACAGTATAACCATAATAAATACTTCCTTACTAGCATTCAAGTTTGCATTTGATACATTTCCTGATGTATCAAGAGGAGATATGTCTTCCAACTGTGAAGGTGATGATGCCTCTAAGCTTGCATTCAATGTTGGCATCAAAGTTGTATTGGAGCCTTTTTTTTTACGTTCCACCATGTGTTAATCTTCTTCCACCCAGTGCCATCTGAATAAAAATATTAAAAAGAGATCAAAATATAAACAAAATAAGAAGAGAGGTACTTGTTAAGTAAAATAAATAACATGGCATAACTTTAAAAAATAAGACAAACTATACGAGCACCATGTTGAATATGGTAATGTTGTAACATAATTAACTTAGATACAAAAAGCTCTATCTATTGTCTAAACTCTTATATGACACTTTAATCACTATCAATATCTATGTCCATCCTATACTATTTGCAACATCAGAATATTGAAAAAGGCATTTCATCTCCTTCATCACTGTCATCTTTAGCTCTAGACTCGATTTTATCTTCAACATCTATAACCAAGCGAGCATGTGTCCTCATTTCACCATCTTCTGCACCTAATAAAAATCTCCCTTGATTCGTGTTGTTGAAATGCATAATCCAAACAGTCACTTCATTATCTTTCTTTGCTAGGACTTCAGAATTTTCTTCTAACTCTAGAAGATTCCACAAATGCCTATGTTGAACACGTTGCACGATTTGCTAATTAGCTCCATGTAGCATATCGGGAATATAAAATAGTTGTTGAACAAGATTCAGTAGGATAAATGGTTCTTCTTGACACCAACGAGAGATGACATCAATGCTTTCAAAAAACTTATCACATTTCATCGTACTTCTACTACCAGAGTTATACCATTCACATTGAAACAACATCCCGATCCATCTGAAAATGCTAACTCAACAACTTGTTTTATGAGGCAAAAAGAAAAAAAATCAATTGTTTGGCCTTTATGATCACTCTCTAACACTAGCCCACTATTTTGTGTTGTTCGATTCTGTTCACGATCCTTCGTATGAAACCGAACCTTATTTACTATACACCCTGAATAAAACTTAGTCATGATAGGTATCGGTCTATTTGCCAATGCCCACAAATCTTTGGCTAACTCTTGGGAACCATCATTGTAGATTTGATTTATCTACAAAGATGTAGAAGTGTAAAGATTAATCACATTTATTTGATATGAAAAACTTCTTCACTAAATCCTTATGATAACGTGAAAATAATTGAGAAAATGAAAAACTAACTACTCGCATGCTTGTTAAACTACGAAGGGAATTCCTCCTGATGTCTAAGATCAACATGTTCACAATTCGCTTTACGTAACTCCTCCTTATGCGCACTACAATGTAATGTGAATTTTCGATGTAAAAACACTTAACAAAAGAATTCATAAGTTTAATTTCTAATATATTCATTCATACCTTTTATATGACTCAAGTTCATCGCAGTTTTTTAAAATAAATCTATAAGCAGCATCTAGCTCTTTTGTAGATAATTCCGGACGAGGAGTAATAAGTCTAAATGGACGAACACGAAAGGAGAAAATCAACATCCCTTTTTCCAAATCTTGACAGTTGTCATGATTTCATGCTTTTTGGTTGAATTTTGTTTGAACTCCATTATGGTACTTGGACATGAATGTTAAATATTCATTTACAACATGGCCTTCTGCAATTGAACTTTCGGGGTGAGCCTTATTGCAGATAAACTTCTTCAAAGATCCTAAATGCCTTAGTAATAGAAATAAAGACACCACGTAATTTTGTTGGAACAAGATTTTTTAATTTAATTATGAAATATTAATTATAGTGATAATAAAAATTAGACTAACAGTACCTTTCAAATGGATACATCTACCTTGGATTTACGGGTCCTCCAAGCTTTGCTTCATGTGGCAAATGGACTGCTAAATGAATCATTATATCAAAAAAAGCTGGAGGGAAAAATATTTTCTAGCTTGGACAAGATTAAAGGAATGTTCTGCTCTAATTTGTTTAGATCTTTCATTCTAAGAGTTTTAGAATGTAAGTCCTGAAGAAAGTTACTTAATTCATATATTGCTTCATTAACCTCTTTGCACAATAACACTCGAACAACTACTGGAAGAAGGCATTGGAGAAGGACGTGGTAGTCATGAAATTTAAGCCCAAATACTCTTCCATCATTAACACACCAAGAAATATTTGAAGCATAACGATCTGGGAATTTACTGATTTCAAAAACTCACAAAAAGATTTCCTTTCATTTGATGAGAATGTATAAGATGCTTGTAACATTTTATCATCATCTTGTAAGTGTAGTTCACTTCTTATTCCCATATCAAACAAATCTTCACGAGCTTTTCTAGTATCTTTTTTTTTTTTCCATCAATGCTCATCAATATTCCTAGCAAACTTTCACCTGCATTTTTCTCCAAGGACATCACATCAATATTATTTCTTAGCTTGAGGAATGGCTAACAAGGCAAATAAAAAATGACACTCTTTTTTCTCGAGTTGCATTGATCATGATGGTGCCTTTTCTTCTGCATATTTGGAATTTTTTCCTGGTTTCATCAAAAAGATGCTCAAGGCTCTCTAGGTTTTACAGTATTTCTTCCCCAATCCATTCCTTAGGTTTTAAGCACCTCTCAATTGTCCTATAAAAAAAAAAAAACTTTTTTTCCGCCAAGGATGATTTAGATGTAAGAAACAGCAATGGCCTATGAAACCGATCTTATCCTTGAGTTTAACAGAAGAAGTATTATCCAAGCTATATGGCCATGCTTTATACCCTGCAGTGCTCCAGCCACATAAATAACCATATGCAGAAAAGTCATTTATTGTCCACAAGACTGCAACATGCATCTTAAAAGTTTCTCTAGTATGTGCATCATATGTCTCGATGCCCTTGCCCTTCAAATCTTTCAAGCCGTCTATGAGTGGTCTCAAGTAAACATCTACGTCTTTCCTAGGAGAACGTAGACCTAGTATGAGCAAAGACATCATGAGATACTCTTCCTTCATAAATTCATATGCTAGCAAGTTATAAGGAACTAGTAGCACTGGCTATATGCTGTATGAACTGCTCATGTTCCCATATGGATTAAAATCGCATCATGAGAAAATGCAGGTTACCTCATATCAAAATCCTTCCAAGCAAGAGAATCAGCTGGATATCTCATAACACCTTCATTTACAGGCTTCAATTCATGCCATCTCATATTCGAAGCTGTTTTAGATGATAGAAAAAGCCTTTGCAGCATCAGTATTAACGGGAAATACCATAACCTTTTGAGGAACTTTTTTTTCCCTTTCTATCATCAGTTTCCATCGTGGCTCTTTATATATCAGACAATCCACTCTTTCTTGATGTTCTTTCTAGAAAAGTGCACAATTATATCTGTAAACCTCTATTTTTTTTAACCCATTCCTATCCCCACAAGAATTTTTATTGCACTATAGAAAGATGAAAGTACTATCTCAACTCTGGTAGTACATCCTTAAAAAATTCAAGCACCATATTGAATGACTTGTTACTCTAGTAGTTCATTACCTTAATATGCAGAAGTAGGACAATAAAGCACAATAAACTACATTTTTTGCAACTTGGATACACTTGTCTTTGAGCATCTCTCAATAGTTTCTCAAAACTTGCCCAATCCCAACTGCCACTACTTTCAGATTGCCTGCATCCCAAATTTCTTCCAATTAAATCAGGCAACTCATTGGTTTCTTCAGTATTATATTCCTCCATCTCATCCCATTGTGATGCACTTTAACTTTCATTAGTGTTGCCACTAGAAGCATCTAAAGGCATTTAATGATTCTCCATGAAATCCTTTAATATGCGAATCTTGTTTCACTTCGGGAATAATCTTTCAGCTTGTATTTTTGCATGATCGACATGGACAAAATATTTTATTATCGGATCTCAGGACATTAACCTTCACAAATTCAAGGAATGATTGAACTCCAATTCTATAAACCTCACCAAAAATGCCTTTCTCACTAATCCAAATTTATCCATTTTACATACCTGAAAATTAATGAATAAGTTTCATTTCTTCAATAATACTATGAATAAAGTGCAAGAGAATCTCAAAATAGCAATGAAGCAAATTTGTAATACTATGGAAATAATAGATTTCTGCGACAACAGTCTAATGAAGGTAATGGTTTAGTGGGGTAGCGATTCAAACAAACAACATTACAATGGGATTTTGGGCCAGATTCCGGGGCTGAATAAAAGTGAGTTTCATGGCCTGAATCAACTGAAACAGGGGCAGCAGACTGGATTGATTTAGCCGCCAAGTGGCCTGAATAAAGTGCAGCTTGATCAAATTTTGGGGCTGAATTAGTAGCAAAAAAATGTACTGCATTAGCGTGGAAAACCTGCTCTGAATCAGGGCCAGAATATGTAAAATGCAGGCCTGAATCATCGACAGAACATTGCAGTTACTGACCAGCATCAAGGGCAAAATTTTGTTCATATTCATGTGTAGAATGAAGGCACTTTAGCGTCGCAAAATAGTTGGGTTGTTGGGCAGTTTCCAGGCTTGATTCAGGCTCTAAATATTGCTCCTACTGCTAGTATGGTCACAGAGAAAGAAGGGCAGTTGGTTGTTATTTCTAAGCAAACAGAGAAGAAGGTCGAAACCAGCAACATCAACATTGAAAAAGAGATCTAACTTTCCCAATACATAAGAAACAGTGATCCACAGATTCTTCACCATGAATGAGCTGTTAATACTAGGTGCTAACCCCATGAAGAAACAACCTAAATTGAGAAATTCAAAGGACTAACTTCACAAGCAGTAAGTATTAATATCTATAGAAAAGGTTTTCTAAAGATATTAATCATCTACACATTCATTATATGAAGTCTCCAGACTTTCCAAGGACTAACATAATAGAAAATTATATTAATTTTGAAAAATATATAAAATAAGAATAAACAAGAAAATCTCAAACTCAGTGAAGTTTACATAAAAAAATTAAATCGATTTGATTAAACATTTCACAAAAATTAGGAGCTAGCAATATAAATTCTATACATTTTTCTATCGAAAGCCAGAATCAACAAAAATTCCCCAAACCTGACACTGCTATTCTTGAGGAGAATCTTTTATGCTAGACCATTTCAAATCTGTGAAAATTTTAGAGTTAAGAGTTTGGAAAAAAAATCAATAAGGTTCTTTAAGTATCACTTTCCCATAACTAACTCATGTTCCAGAAAATATTTCACAATAAACTATAGTTTCCCATAAAATTTTAATCCAATGAACATCAAATCACATAAAAGAAACCAAATCAGAAAAATCCCCAAACTATAGTAACCACAAATTTCCGTAAAATACTAACTAATGAAGCAAAAAGTCTTAAAACTATAAAAAAATTGATACTCAATAGGACATATTTTTCAAAACTAAGTACGAATATCTGACAATAAACTATAACCTCCCATCAAATACTAATTCAATGAACGTGAAATGCACAACGAGACTAATAGTTTGGTGGGGCAGCAAGGTTTAAATTCAAACAACCAACATTACAACGAGACATTGGGGTTGAATAAAAGTGAGCTTGACGGCTTGAATCAACTGAAACAGGAGCAGCAACATGGGCTGATTCAGGCGCTAAGTGCGGGCCTCAATTAAGTGTAGGTTGATCAAATTTCGGGGTTGAATCAGTAGCAAAAAAACTACTGAATCAGGGTGGCAACCCTGCTCTGAATCAGGTCATTATAAACTATAGTAATAGTTGGACTAGATAGGACATATTTTCCTATCTAGGAAAATAGGAACAAGTACTCAAAATAACTCAATAGGACATATTTTCCCAAACAAAGTACAAATATATAACAATAAACTATAATCTCCCATTAAATACTAATCCAATGAACATCAAATGTACAACAGAAATTTTCCCAAAGTAAGTACGAATATATAACAATAAACTATAATCTCCCATCAAATACTAATCCAATGAGCATCAAATGCACAATGGAACTAATAATTTGGTGGGGGGGGCAGTGAGGTTTAAATTCAAACAACCAGCGTTACAACAGACTTTGGGGCAGTTTTCCAGGCTTAAAAAGAGTGAGTTTGACGGCCTGAATCAACTGAAACAAGGGGAGCAGCCTGTACTGATTCAGGCGCTAATTGCTGACCTGAATCAAGTACAACTTGATCAAATTTCGTGGTTGAATAGCAGCAAAAAAACTACTGGATGGTGAATCAGGTTATTGTAAACTATAGTAATAGTCGGACTAAAAAAATTGATACTCCAAAGAACTCAATAGGACTTATTTTACCAAACAAAGTACGTCTAGCTTACAATAAACTATAATCTCCCATCAAATACTAATCCAATGGACATCAAATGCACAGAAAAAAAGCCAAACCAGAAAAAGCCCTACACTAATAACAAATTTCAGAAAAATACTAACCAATGAAGCAAAACCTGTGGAATAGAACTCACTTTCAAATCTAAGTAAAGGAGAATCTAGCACTTGTTAGGTCTAAACTAGTTGAAATCAAGACTTGGAGAATTGGGTCGGTTCGATTTCCAACAACATGAAATGCGAACAATGACAAGAATTATACCCAAACAATGAATATAGGATATGAAAAGATTTTAAAGTGAGAAAATTGCAAATTTAGTACCCTCTAATCAGCCCTCTAAACAACTTATAAACCCAAAACACTTGCACAAATTAACAAGAACAAACTCTCTTCTTAAAACCATAAATAAAAAATTCTGGGATGAACAATAAAACCAAGAAATTCGTAATATCCCAAAAGTAAACATCTATTTTTGAAACACAGACGACCAGAAATAAAAAGAAACCAACACACATTTTCGATTTTTAAAACAAAGAAAATCAGAAATCAAATAAAATTGAACAAAAGAGAGGTAATAAACAAATTGTGCAAATACTTTGTTTACATAAGATTTTCTTCCAAGTGTACATCTAAATGAAAATTGATCAACTAAAAATTAACTGCTGTTTGGTTCATAGAGATTCTTTTTGACAGATGATGACTGAATTATTATTTTTTTACTGTTTCAAATTATCTGCATCACATTCCTCTGTTTTCCAATTATTTTTCCTCTTAATTTACAAGTCATGCAAAATACTATACACAGAAAATATAGTTTCATAACATAATAAAAAGGGTACTTATAATTTGAAGAAAAATCTCCAAAGTCAGTGGAAAAGAATTCAAGAAACCAAAAAGGGTATTTCAAGGAAGGGAACAACATCAGTTAAGCAGAGGACATAGATGACAGTATAGTACTTGAAAATGCGCATATAATTCAAAAACTACCTAATCAAAACAACATCAGTTTGTGTACTATATTGTCATCTATGTCCTCTACTTAACTGGTACTAAATGTTGAAGTTCGGTGTCGAGATGGCGTAAATCTTGAAGATCCCAACAACTTCTTGAAGAACCCAGAAACTCAGAACCCCATCAGACACTTTTTTTTGTGCGCAACCCGGCCCGAACCTGACCTGATAGCTCAGCCCAAATTCGTGGTTAACTTAGGGAAACAACAGATTTTGAAGCATTGAGACGCATGAAAAAAGAAAATTTTGGAAGAGATCTGGTGTTCTTGAAAGAAGAAATCTGGTGTGCAGTTGAGTTCTCTGATTCAAATCGGAGTTGAGTTTGATCGCCTGAGCGGAGCTCTCTTGAGCAGAAAAGTAGTTCTCTTGAAGTGAGATGGAATTTGGTAAAGTGAGAAGAGCTTGGTAGCTGTAATAGACCTTGGAGAATTGGCTGAATTTTGTATCCCGCGATTTTTTTTTTTCACACCCTGCCATTACTCTCGCGATGAATTGAGATGATTTTAAGTAGCTCAATTGTCTCCGGTGACCAGGCAAAAAAATCGTCCCCAGATATTGATCTGTGGGGACGAAATATGGCTTTGTCACCAAATTTTGTCTTAATTTTTTCTTTTGTAGCAATTGAACTCTTGGTAAGGTTAGTAAGGTGACATATCCACTAGCTTTACCAGAGGAGCTAGCAGGATACATGACGTATTGCATGTATCACAATTAAAGAAATATTATTTAGTGTCTAATTATGTCTTGAATGATGTTTAGTTAGAATTAAGGGCTGACTTAACATACGAAAAAAGTCAACGTAAATCGTCGAACGTAGTGTCAAGGAGTTGCGAGAAAAGAAAATCCCGATGTGCAAAATGGTATGAGGCATCACAATTGAGGAAGCAACTTAGTAAACTGAAGACTACATGAAAGGAAAGTATCCTGAACTTATAGGTATGTGAATACGAATTTCGAGGACGAAATTCTTTTTAAGTAGGGTAGAATGTAACATCTTGCCCTATAAACACCTTAAAAATGATCCAATGATATAAGGTACAAACGTGATATTAAGAATACTTGAAGGTTTATGCTAGGAAAAAAATAATAGACATATTTATGGAGTTTAGGATTTATTTTTAATTAGGAATAAAAATTTTAGGTGTATTTTTATTTAACGTCCTTTTCAGATAAGTTTAATGATTGGATAATTTTATATGATAGTATTAGACTTCCACGAGCCCATAATTATTTTCATGGGACAACTTCCTCAAGTTACTCTTGCTTTCCTCTTTGCCATCCACGACCACATATATACAAACTATAGTTAAGTTTTTCGGTCTTCTCTTTATTTAAGTTCTTATAATTGTTAGGTGTGAATTTTAGGATTTTGAGATTGTTAAGATGAAATTATTTGCTTAAGGTCTTATTTGGTTTAGAATTTTTATTTGGTTAATATTAGGACATATAGAGGAAAATTCTAGATTTCATACTTCGAGCTAATTTCAAGTATTTCTTCATTTTAAGCATCAACTCATAGTTCGAAGTGAGCAATTTAGTTCACAAGTGAATCCACCAACCCAACCTAATTATTTTAATGGGGTTAAAAATATTTTTCTAAATAACTTTACTTTATGAAAATCTTCAAAATATTTGACATTACTATGTTTGGAAATAAATTAATATTTTTGTAAGTTCATTTAAATTGGAGATGTTCTCCAAAATGTTTTCTACTCGTGCGTTAGAGGTACATAGGAGAAGTGCTCCATGTAGGTCTTTTCTGTTAGAAAGATTTCATTATCTCTCACAGGTTCCTGGGAAATATATATGATTTAAAAATGATTTATTACATGAAAATTATAAGATTTGATCTGATACATTTGCATGTACATGACATATTTATAAAATCTGCATATGCATGATTTGGACTGGCAGATGGGTGATTTTGTTATTCTAATTTGGTTATGACTTGTAAATGTCTGAATGAGCGTTTGAGTAGTCTTTTGGTTCTGGAATACAGATATATACTGAACTTGTTTAGACGACCAGTTATGGGCTTTTGGATATGAAATATGCATGGCGTGGCTAGTCCCCCGTACTAGGGGTCTCTTCCAATGACGTGGATGGTCTAAACTTTTGATGTGGATCCACTAAACAAGGGGCAGGGCATCATTGAGGATTTGGCCCAACCGGTGCTGCATTGGTTTGACCCCGAAAGGTATGGTGGGCAAACTAGTAGAGAGTTGGGAGGGGCTCTAAACTAGGGTGATCACAAGGTACAGACTGGTAAGTGCCCCAGTTTTGGTGTAACCTTATTTTGTTTGGAGAGTGCAGTATCTTTTGAAATCGATTGTTCGTACAGGTGGTGCTTGGGCTGGTGCTAACTACTTAATGTGGAAACTTAGTTCTGATGACCTCGTTATGGGTTCCGGATATATGTCGGTTGAGCCTAAATTTTGGCATGATTTGAAACTTGGTTTTAGAGGCTGTACTGAATTGTCTTGATTAGCTCAGACTTTTCAGTTGCGCTCTAAATTTGCATACGTGTTCGTGCATTTGTTCTTTTGAGATTACCAAAGAAATGAATATTTTACTTTGCATGAAACTTTGCATGTTGCATCACCTATTTTGAGAAATGCATATCTGCACACACCCACGTGGACTCGCTGAGCTTTCTAGCTCATACTTTTTGGCATGACGTGTTTCCTCAGATGATTTGGACCAGGAGGTGGAATCTAAGCTTTTAGAAGCTTGACTTGAAAATTTTACTGGACTTCTATATTACGTGTAGATTTGACTTGAGAAATGGATCTGTAGTGAGTCAATACAGTTTAAGAATTTCATTTGTAAAATCTTTTGGGTGATGTTGTTTTGAAGCTTTTGTATCCTAAGTTATAGATCTACTTATGCATATAAGTTTCCGCATATGTATTAAGTTTCCCAAACAGGTTTTCTGTGATTGGTATGTTTTAGCGTCGAGAGGAACGTTGATACCTTACTCAGGCGCAGTTAACTTAGCAGAGGAGTTTGGAAGTCACAACCATCCTAGGCAATGGCACCAAAAAATATGATGTGTGGTTTTTAATCTAATAAAATTCCACTTTTACGCAGGCGTACCTATCGTTGTAATATGGCAAAGAAAGTTCCCGGATTGTCGAACTCTCAGGACGGCCAAAGACTATTATTAGCTACGTCTCTACTATTTAATCGAATAAAACGATTTTCATAAGATATTTTAGAATAAATAAACAATTAATAAAAGAAAAACAATTAAAAAACGTGTTTAAATGGTAGAATCCCCATAGAACCTTAAGTTAGTTTTATTAAGAAAATCGTTGTAATTTATTAGTAAAACTCATTGGTTGGATCTCAATCTTATATCTGATAGACACTATTCCTAAGTGAAAATCCTCCTATTCAACTTAACCGTTTAGAGAAGAATTTCTTCTAACCCTAACCCAATTATGAACGAATTATAGATTATAGTGATTAATTCATGATCTAAGAGCCATAATTAGTATTTCTACTCAATTACCAATTCCTATTATTCAATTTATGCCCTAGGATAACCTTTATTTTTCAATTCCAATTAACCTTGCGAAATTACCAATTCCTGAAAAATTGATAAACAATCACAACAATTGAATAATAACCAAACAAGAATTAAATAATCAAAACGAGACATTCATATAAAACATTAACAAACAATTCTAGGGTTCATCCCCATTCAAACAAAAGAAGAATTAGCCGCTAAACATAATTCTAAAATATAAACTTTAGATAGATTTATGAAATAGAAAGAGTTTAGGGGAGCTTAGATGAAGTCTTGAAGATTCCGCAGTTTTGGTGAATGTTCGAGATCGTCTCTCAAGTCGCCCGAAGAACTCCCGAAATTCAGGTCTTCAAAGTCTTCTTACAAAATATGGAATAGAATCTAAAACCTTTAACTATTGAATTAATGTGTTTAATGGGGTTTATATAGGAGAAAAATCTCCAAATCCTACTCTAAAATTACTCTAATACCTTTCTAAAAAGGTTTAAAATCAAATTACAAAAGACAAATAAAATCAAAGTACAAGAAGGAAAAGTTACAAAATTTGCATAAAAGCCCCTGCACGACTTTCCAGATTAGCTTTCCGAATCTGGAAGATCTCTGGAATAATCTCTTGAAACATAGCCACACTTTCCGGATCCGGATAGTGCTCTTTTCCAGCATTTATTGATTTTGTGATTCTTCTTCATTTTTTATTATTTTTGCTCCTAAGTCCTTCGTTTTGGCTTGTTTTCAATATGTGGTCATCCGAAGGCACCTATAATCAATAAGAGAATAAACAAGATCAATTATTCTATTTTGTAAAAATTTAAGCACAAAAAATTATAAAAAGATAATGTTTAAGAGGGCAAAAATAGACTTATCAACTTCTCAGAACTCATACTTTTCTATAGCTATGGAGCTGGCTTTTTTACCTGCGCGCCGTTGTTCAAGCCTCCGACATATAGAATAGAAGATTTGCCCATTACTTAGTTCTATTTTAGAACTTCGTAGGCGACAGAGCTTTCTTGAATCGAGGAATCTTCACCATATACTCTTCCACGAACAGAGTATAGACAGGAGTTTTAGTTCCTACCTTGCACGTCTATTCAATCCCTGCCTTTTTGTCTGTTCGGGGTCATGTCGGCTATCCGGTGCTGAGGATTACCCCAATGTACTAACCTCTTTTAGCTATTGAGTCCTTATCCATCTTTGAAATTAGTTTCAGGATCATGGGTTAATTGTTCTTTAAAAAAATGGTCTACTTAGTTTCTAAAGCTCAACTTCACATGATATAACGTTCGAAGTCTATTTTCAGACCATTATTATCCATAAATAACCCAAATATGGACCATAAAATAACTGATCATAGTAATAGGATGTTATTTTTAGTAATAAGATAATTAGTATTGAGTTTTGGGTTTTGGTTTTTGGTCTGCAATAAGTTATCCTATCTAATAAATATTCACAGCTGTACATGACCTTCAATACTCTCCCTCAAGTTGATGCATGAAGATTTTGAATGCCCAACTTGTGAAGAAAAAAATGTAAAGGTTTATTACCAAGAGTTTAGGTAAAAATGTCAACTAATTGAAATTTGGTAAGAACATAATAAAGAGAACTTCGAGAAGCCAGGAATTCATCTCGAATAAAATAACAATCAACCTCAATGTGTTTAGTTCAGTCATGAAAGACAAGATTGACAGTGATGTGTATGGCAGCCTGACTATAGTAAAATAAGTTAATGGAAGATTGATGTAGCGAATGAAGATCTTTGAGAAGTTGGCGAAGTCACGTCAATTCACAACAAGTGAGAAAAATAGACCGATATTTAGACTCAACAAAAGAACATACCACGTAGGTTGTTTTCTTAGTTTTCCAAGAGATGGGAGAATCTCCGAAAAAGATGAAATAGCTAGTAAGAGAACACCGAATCAATAGGCAACTGGCCCAATCTGCATCACAAATACGATCAAATGAAGAGAGTTGGATGAACTAAGAAAAATTCCTTGGCTCGGACTAGACTTAAGATATAAACGACTTGTAAGGCAACAACCCAGTGTTCTTGTCTAGACTGGTGCATGAATTGAGTTAAAACATGCACGCAATAAGCTAATTCGGGTATGACAATAGTCAAGTAGATGAGTCGCCACACTAATTGACGATATCGATCAAGAAAAATAAAAAACCGACCTTTAGTGGTAGCAAGTTGATGATTTTGCTCAATGGTAGTAACTGCCAATTTAATTATCCCCAGATAACCCAGTTTCTCGTTTATATACAATGCATATTTTTGCTAATTTAGATACGTACTAGAGGAGTTTCTTACAACTTCAATACCCAAGAAATATTTAAGAATTTCAAGATACTTCATGTGAAAACAGGAATTTAAATAACTTTTAAAATCATTCATTGCAAAAGTCTAAAGATGTGTATGTGGTTTCAATAATTAGAGACACGTAGAGATACGATCAATTTATTAGAGAAATTAGGAGCTTTTTTTCAAGAGATTGGCTCTAGCTTATATTTGAGAATTCCACCATTAACCATATCAAGAATTTAATTAATAGTAAATCAATCATAGGCATAAAGAGTAGTGTGGATTAAAGGTGCCTTAGTCCATCTTTAGCCATAAACTTTTTCAAAAAAATTCTACATTCTTTATTTTTGTTTATTATTTTTAGTTTTCAGTTTTAATCAAACAATTTTAATTTTTGTTTAATTTGGGTTATAAGTAGGCGATTTTGTCAGTTAGATAACAATGCTCGTAAGATAATTTTATTCATTACTTTATTACTTATTAGATATTTGTGCACTTACAAATTTCACATTAAATTTTTTGCGTCGTTGCGGGGGATTGTTTTTATCTAGTGTAGAATTTAAAATACTAAAGTTGAGTTTAAACCGTTTTATTTTTTCTTAAGAAAAACTAAAAATATTTTATTTTATTTTTTCATTAATTTTTTGTTCTCATTTTTTATTATTTTTATTTTATTTATTAATTTTCTTTTTTAATTTTATTTTTTAAAAAAATTATTTTTTACATATTTAAAAAAAAAAAATTTAATTTTAGTTAGTTGTTTTTGTTTTTTTATGTTTTTTTCTTTTATCTATTTTAGTATTTGGAGTTCATGCATACAAGTAGTGTTATAAAAGAGACATTACCCTTTATGCCTGAAATTGAGGCGTTTGCTCGTTCTCACATGAAACGAAAGAATAAGGAGATATATTTAGTTTCTGAGTCATCAGAGAAGGATTGTCGTTCAGACCTAAAGATTAATACTCCAATAGTGGCACATACATTAAAGGATTATACAATGCCAAAGATGGAGGGTTCAAACCCTGCAATAAACTGCCTAGGTCACGGCTACAGCATTCAAAATTAAGCCTGCCTTTATTCAAATGGTAATGACCTTTCCATTCCATGGGATATCGTAAGAAGATCTACAAGCACACATCTCAAACTTTTTAGCAATCTGCGTCACCTTTTAGATCAATGGAGTCTGTGAGGATGCCAAGAGACTAAAGCTTTTCGATATGTTCGTTTTTACCATTTTGAACGTTATTGTTTTCATTCTTTTTTTAGCATAATTGTCTATAAAATGAATTATTTGAACCCCATTTCTTCTCTTATTGATATAGGTACTTTCGAAATGAAGTAATGTTTCATACAAGTCAAAATGAAGGCCTACGAAGCGGGGAAAATGAGACAAAAATAGAGAACACACAAAAAGCAAAAGCTGCTGGAAATTGTTCACTATCTGGATCTGAACAGTGACTTTCCAGGTCTGGATAGTGCTTTGGCAAAAAGAGTAAATTTATCCAGAAGCTTTTTGGATTCGGAAAGTTCGGCTTTCCTGATTCGAAAAGTCGCGAGGGCCTCTTTGCAATTTTCTATAACTTTTCCTATTTGAACTCCAAATTTCTTTTTTTTTTTTGTAATTTGGATCTCAACTCTTTTTAGGTAAGGTTTAAGGCGATTTTAGGAGGGGAATTCACTATGAATACCCCATTAGCGAGATCAAAAGATAGCTTAGGTATTTAGATTCAATTATTCATGTTCGTAAAAAAGTTCGTGAAGACCCGATTCGGAGGCAATTTCGAGATTTATCGGGTGACTCGAGAGACGAGCTCGGGCATTCACCGGAACTGTAGAGTCTTCGATTTCTTATCCTAAGCTTCTAATCTATTTCTATTATATGAATTTGTCTATGAATTTATGTTTTAGAAATATGTTTGGCAAAAATTTCTTTGTGTTTGAAAGGGGATCAACCCTAAAATACTTGGTTTTTTGTTTTAATTGAATTTCATATTTTTATTATTAATTCTTGTTTGATTATTATTTAATTGATGTGCTAGTTTACCGATTTTTGGGAGATTGGTAGTCGCAAGGTTATTTGGAATTGAGAAAGAAAGGATAACCTAGGGCTTTAATTGTGTAATATGAATTAGTAATTGAGTAGAGATACTAATTACAATTTTTAGATCACTTATATCACTCCGAATCCATAATTCGTTCATAATTGAGTTAAGGAGAGAAGAGATTCTTCTCTAGATGGTTAAGTGAATAGGAGGGTTTTTGCCTAGAGATAGGGATTATCCGATGCTTGAGTGAGATCCAACCAACGAGTTTTAATAATTAATTACAATGATTTTCTAAATAAAACTAGCTAACGGTTCTTGGGGAATTCTACCATTTAAACACTTTTTTTGGATTTGATTTAAAACTCTTTTAATTGCTTTCTTAGTTGTTAATTTTCTTTTAGTTGTTTCTTTACTTTCAAAAATCTCTTTGACCATTTTATTTAATTAAACAGTAGAGACATAGTTAGTACTAGTGCTTTGTCGTTCTGAGAGTTCGGCAATCCAGAGACTTTCCTCTCCTTATTACACATAACAGGTACGCTTGCCTAAAAGTGGAATTTTGTTAGCATAGAAACCATACAATAACTTTTTAATGCTGTTGCCGGGACGGTAACATTAGGAATGCTATTTATTTATTTCTTTAATTTTTTTCCTATTTTATTTTTGTTTATTTGTTTTTATTATTTTTTATCCCTATTTGGATTGTGGCGTGTATTTGGATTCTTTGTTCCTTTTCCTCTATTTGCTAAAATTCACTTATTTCATAATTCGTCTGTTTCAGGTTCCTTTGACTTCTTTATGCCCCGTAGCCAATAAGGTGAATTGGTTGAATTTCACTTGGAAATCGAGAGAACGCTGGGAAAGTCCGATGTGCCACCAAGTTCGAGACGGCGAATCAATAGAGCATCGGAGGATGTGATAGTCGTTATTTTGTCTAGTATTTTATATGTTAATTTCATCATTTTCGGTGATTTTAAGGTATAAATATACATTTGAGTCTAACATCTCTCATCCTTGTCTTAGTTTGCCGAAGGGAGTACAACGAATAACGGATGAAAACGGCTTGAAATGGAGCAAAAAAGATGGAAAATGATGCCGAACGACAACCACAAGAGAGCCTCCCGCTAACAATAGGCCACCCTACCGCTAGCGTTAGGTACATTGGCAACAAAAGAAGTCTAGACAGAAAGCTACCAATGATGGTAGGCTCCCCCTACCGCTGACGGTAGGTTCAAGACACAAACGGCAAAGGAAGACAGAGACCTACCGCCGACGGTAGGTCCCAAACTATCGTTGACGGTAGGTCCCGATTTCAACAATTACTTAGGAAATTTTTGGGCAGTTTCGAAAACATTCATTCATTCTATTTTTCCCAGTTCTTAGACTACCAATAGGGCTTTAGGAGGTGAATTGGGGTAACTTTCTGTGACAAAGTTCTCCCAATTCTCACCTCAATTAGCTAGGATCTAGATTAGAGAACAAGAATTGAAGACTTAGAAGGAATCAAGGATCGAAACGACGAATTGGGGCTTCGGTGGAACAACTCGAGAGACGAGCTTGGGCGAGGCCCGGGATCGAAATTTGGTCTTTAATTCCACTCCTAAGCCTTTCTTTTTCCTCTCTTGTATTTTTTAATTAGTTTAATTTCAGTTTTACCCTATGAATTGTGAGTAGTTTAATTGTTTTGATCAAGGGTTGAGCCTTGATTTTGGTATTTATGAAATTTGTTAGAATTGCTGAAATTGATTGTTGTCATTCTTGAATTGTTCTTCAATTGTTTAATTCTTTGTAATTTAAGTGTCATGAGCTTGAATTAATCGCAAGGGTGTTTGAAATTTAAAAATGAAGAACACCATAGGGCAATCGATTTGGGGATTAATAGGGCATTGAACTAGAGATAGGTTGATGCACTTTTAGGTCCGCTATCACCTGCGTTTCTTGCATTCATAACTTGTTAGGGAGAGAAAAGATTCTCGTCTGAGAGTTATAGTGAATAGAGTGGCTTTCGCCTAGAGATAGGGATCGCCCAATCATGAGTATGATGACCCAATTCGTAATACAATATCATTTTTCTATTAATTTCAGTTAATTGAAATGGTAACCAAAATTAGAGGGATCCCATAGGTCCAAACTTTCGTTTTATATAATTTTTTAGAGTTTTGTTCGATTTGCTTTTGATAATAGTCTTTGTTAGCATCTTGTTAGTTCATAGCTTTTCAATGACATTTTTGAAGACTAAACATTAAAGTAATGGTAAAGTAGTTGAAGTTTGTCTCTCCTCAAGAGAATTGACACTCGGGTTAAACTCATTTCTATAGTGTTAGGTCCACTTGCCCTACACTGTAGCATTAAGAATACCCATTTCATTTTACCAAAAAAAAAAAAAAAAATTTAGGCCGTTGCCGGGCACAACAAGTTTAAAGAAATATGTTGTGTGGTGTTTTAGTCAATTTTCGTTTTTTGTTTAGTTTTATTATTAATCTTGTTTTCTTTTATTTTGTTGTGTGAGGGTTTTTATAAGTTGAGTTAGGCTTATTCTAGCAATATTCAATTATTTTCTATTTCATTATTTAAGGGTATTTATTAAGTGGAACTAAGGACGTTATTTTCCTTGTTATACGTTGGGTGGTTCTAGTTTATGTTGGAATCTGTAGGCAAAAACAAAGTAAAATAAAACTACGAAAAACCACCAACAGGATCTGCACATACTAGAAAAACTGATTGGATAGAAATTACCTCTGTGTTTTATTGTTCGTTGCGGAGGCGCTGCTTTGTACGCTTCGCCCTCTACTGGTATCCACGTGACGAACTCCTCTACAAGCGATCGGGATGCTAGCCCCTTCTGTGTTCTGAAAACTGTTCAGAACTGATCCTGACTATCTGGTAATCGGTCGTATTTCGAAGAGAGGAGGCTAGATACTATATCGCCGTTCTAGAGTTTAGGGTTTTGTTTTTCTTTAATAAAAAAAGGACGGCTCCCAAGAAAAGGTTAACATAACCTTTTATAGCTGTCAATATAAAAATCCTAACTGTCATCTATGACAGTTTAATCTCGTCCGCCTATTCCTATAATCATCCAACGGTTGGATGAGTAATATTAAGTAATTAATTTCATTTATTCGATTAAATAAAATTAATTACTTATTAACCTACCAGAAAATACAATATGGAATCTGATTCCCCTTTTGTATACGTTCAACGAATCTGGACACAATCTAGATTCATTGAACGTGGACATTATGCTCACAAGATCGTCTATGCGTGTGACCCTGTAGGTTCACTTAACGTTGGCAGTGAATGAAAAAAATGTCCTAGACATTTATTCACAAAACATAAGCGGCCTCTAGCAAGACATTATGCTTACCTAAGTTAAGTAAATGTAATAATAACCTAGCATCATATTTAATATTTAGTCCTTTTGTCACACGATATCCTAATTAAGTATAAGGCATGGATCAAGTCATCCTTATAAAACTTAATTAACCATTTACTTGATCACCAGGCAGACTATTCCAACAAATCATATTAATAACACCTTATTAATACTTATTTGAGCATGGCCATACATATTTTCCAGTCTTCCTTATCAAGGGGCCCATGGATATCTCTTTCTAAAAAGAGAGGGACAAATCCCTTTCACTATCTCCAATATTCAAGCCATGATGAGAAAATAAGCCAACCAATAATCATAATGATCACCTAATTAAAAGTGATGTTTGACTATGTCAAAACATATTTTTCTCCCCTTGCAAGAAACATTAGAAACATCAGGTCGAAGGACACCAAATATAAAACTGAGAAGAAATATTTATAACTTAAACCCATGCAATATTTCTTCTTCACTTTGGGTCATGTCCAATACAATATTCTCAATATGTATTTATGAATTGATTTTATATCTCATATTCATGATCAGTAAAACTTGACCATCAATCAACTTCACACTAGTTTACAAGATGTAATGAACTAGGGACAAATAAGAATAGTATTTTATTAGCTATAAGGGTTTTACTATCAAGTCACATACTTGATAACCAAGAGCATAAAATACAATTCAAAAATACATGCTTCATAAATCATAAATGTGAGTCAATTGGTCTTAGGGCATATACTAATAGTTTATACCCTGGCAAAAATGGGGAGAGCTAGTACCGTTTGATCTAGAACCAAAATGAACGCTGTGGGGTGCCTGCCTTCGGTTCAACACGGCAACAGTAAGAAAAGTACCATACGTTGAGAGGGTGGAAGACGGACAACAAGTTCTATCGATCGAGAATTTACTCTTCGAGCTGCATCCCCCACCACTAATCACGGAGCGAACAATAGATGACTATGTCCATCTCTGGAAGCAATCAACCATAGCACGACCAAGGATCGAAGCCAACAATTTCGAAATCAAATCGAATATTATACAAATGTTGCAGAATAACATCCAGTTTGACGGTTTTTCGGAAGAGGATCCTAACGCACACAGGGAATTTCTTAGAGGTATACGACACCTTCAAGATCAACGGGGTCTCGAAATACGCCATTCGGCTTCGCCTCTTTCTATTTTCTTTAAGGGGGAAGGTGAAGTCTTGGCTGAAGTCACTGCCATTTGGATCTATTACATCTTAGGATTTGCTGGTAGAGAAATTTTTAGGGAGGTATTTTCCTCCGGAATGGACGGTAAAGCCAAGGAACGAGATATTGTCATTCCAAAAAATTAACGGCGAAAGCTTATATGAAGCATGTGAGCAGTGGAAAGAACTGCTCAAAAAATTTCCTCATCATGGGCTAGATTTGAGGATACAAATCCAGATTTTTTGAAATAGAGTAAATTTTGAGGCGACACAACTATTAGACACCTAGATCGGAGGGTCTATTAATAACAAGACCTCTCAGTAGGTATACGACCTCATCAAGCAAAACGCAATGAATAGTTATGCCTGGGGAGGACAAAGAACAAAGCCGAAGGCAAGTGGAATGCACAATGTAGAAGCTATATCAGTCATGGAAGCTAGACTAATAGCTATGATCGAACAAAATATGGGGAATTTGACAACTAGATCTTTAAATAAATCTACTCAGATGGTCATGTTCTTTGACTTCTGGAACGGGAGGCATCGAATCATGAATGACCTAGTATGGGAGGCCCACCAGAACAAGTTGATTTTGTCCAGGGGAACCGACCTGGGAACAACCCATACTGCAACATGTATAACCTGGGATGGAGGAATTATCCCAACTTCTCTTGGGGTGGCTAGGGACAATAGAGACCACAAAATCCCCCGGAATTCTAGAATAGGGGACCTCTTCCACCATTGCCCTATAAAGCAACTCCACATAATCAGCCCCCACCCGTCAAGGTAAATGTAGAAGAGTTGATGTTGAAGTTCATGAGTGTAATGGACAATAGAATGAACACATCGAAGGCTCTCAAAGGAACCAGGAAACTTCCGTTCAGAATTTGGAGAAGCAGATTGGGCAGTTGTTGAAGTTTGTATCAGAAAGAACTCCAGGAGCTTTACCTAGCAACATCGAGGTGAACCTGAGAGAGTATGTAAATGCTATCTCGGTGACAGTGGAGGAGAGAAATTAGCCAAAGAAGAAGGGGTGATCGTCCACGAAGAAAGTTATACCAAAGAGAGAAGGCGATCATATGGTGAAAGTGATGAGGACGATGTAGGTGCAACAGAAGATATTGGAAAGAAGAAGTTGACAAGTGCTCCGTGTAAATAGAAAGTTCCCTTTCTTGAGGCACTTGTACGAGACCGAAAACATGATGAGGTGATGGAGTTTATAAAATTTACCTCTTTGTGATTCTTGTTGCAGGTACCCCAGTATGCAAGGCACTTAAGGGATATATCACGAAGGTAAGCCTCATGAAGCTTCCACGCATATACTTGGAGAAGAGTGTTCGCCCCTTCTAACAAAGAAATCCATGCTACCACAGAAGCTTGAAAATATAAGGAGTTTCTCTTTTCCCTGTACTATTGGTAGCTTACATGTTGATAGGGCTCTAGCAGACTCAGGCACCAGTATAAATGTCGTTTCCTCTACTTTTTGTGAGCGTTTAGGTCTAGGTACCCCAAGACCGATAAGGATGTCAATTAATCTGGAGATAGGAGTGTTAGATGCCCGAAACGGGTAGTTGATGATGTGTTGGTAAAAGTCAAGGATTTGCTCTTTTCTGTGGACTTTGTAGTTTTAGATATGGATGGGGATGTGGATTTCCCCATTATTTTGGGTCGCCCTCTTCTTTGTACTTCAAGGGAGCTAATTGATATGGAGAAAAGAAAGTTAGCGCTTAGGGTTGGGAGGAATGAGATAGTGTTTAAATTCCCTTTACTCTAGAGTACCTCATCCAAAGTGCGAAATACTGTGTGTGTGATAAGTCATGAAAATAATGAAGTGTCTGTGAATACACAGGAAAATGTACCAAGGAAGGACAAGGAACAGCAAAAGGACGACGAGGAACGAAGGCAATTGTCTTCTAAAGTAAAGGCAAGAATCATGAAGTAGGTGTCGGTTCGGCATGCTAAAGAGGCTAAGGCCAAGAAGCACCCGAATAATCGTGTTTGGGAGGAGCTCTTAGCACCTAAAAAGGGAGTATTCCTTGCATTTTGTGTTGTAAGTTTATTGCTTGATGTATTTGTTTTAGTGTATTTTAATTGGTGCCATTATCTAATTATAAGGTATTTTGGAGAAGTGACTGCTTGTTAAAAACCTTTTTAAGTGGAGAATGAATAGTAAAGAATAACTGACAAAGAATTGGGGCACAAATGTGCCAAGGAGAAGAAAAATGGCAAGATGGGTAGCCGTGGACGGTCGGGTAACCTATCGCCAGCAGTAGATGCTAGGCAATTCTCGGAACCTCAAGGCAGAGACCTACTGTAGACAGTAGGTCTCGACCTACCATCGATTGTAGGGACCCAGATAGGCAGCGGGTAGGTTGTTTCCAAAGGGAATCAGGTCAGTTTGACCCTATTTGGACCAAAATTTTAGATTTTATTTGAATTTTTCAGCAATTTCCCCCTCTTTCTCCTCCAAAATCCGTAAGTCTTTCTCTCTCTCTCTCTCTCTCTCTCTCTCTCTCTGTCACTCTCTCTCTCTTTCTCTTCTCCTCCAACCTCCCGTAGCTCCTCCACATTTCCTCTCGGCAATCTCCCTTTATACTCCTCCATAACTTCCGACGACTACCAACTTCTGGCGTCACATTCCCGCAGCAGTTCCTTCTCCTCCTTCTGGTTTTTTTCCTTCTCTCTAGTTCGTTTTCTTCTTTTTCTCTTCTACTTCTACTTCCTGTATTTCTTAAAGTTTTCTTTCCTTCCATTTTTCTTCCCATATGCCAAAATGTGCCAAGTTCCTAAAGGACATTCTTTCCAAGAAAAAAAAGCTTGGAGATATTTCAGCGGTGATTTTGAATGAGGAGTTGATATAACCATGGACATGTATGAATTCTTGGAAGATTCAAATTCAAGAGTTAAAACTAGAAGAATGGTCGAAATGGAGATAAATTGGAATTTCTTGAATTTCTAGACTAGTTTCGAAAGAACTCCATTTAGGAGCTTTTAATGATTTCAAATGAACAAGTAAACTTTATGAAGATTGTAGAAAACTTCTTGTGGTTTCCTTAATTGTATAGCTTATTCCTAGAAGATTTCATATGGATATCCTATGACCAAACTTATACTGGACATTCTACCTTCAATTGCGAAGATGACATATTCTGGTAAAATGGCGATAAATTGTATTATAGAAGTCTGATTGATTTGATTCAAGATGTATTGGAAAGATAAGAGACGGCTTTAAAACATTACTGAAGACACCAAGAATAGTTTGAAGGTTTTGAAGGTCAAACAAGGGCAAAAACTAAGGAGTTGCAAAATTACACAAGTATGGGCAACTAAAACAGAGCCTATCGTTTGGAAGGTGGGGTGACCTACCATCCACGGTAGCTCTCTGCCCAAAATCGATAGCAACACTATTAATTGGTCAATTTTGTTATTTTTAGACTAATTGGTTTCCCATTTCCTTGTCTTGTAATTGACTTTATTAAGGATTAATTAGGCATTTTAAACATTTACTAAGGTTAGGAGAGTAATTAATTTCATTAAAGGTTAATTATGTCTTTTAAACATTAATTAGGTTTAGGAAGAGGAGTAGCGTTTTTGTATAAATATCCTATTATGCCTCATTTGTAATTACTGAGTGAAATATGATGAATTGATTTGAGAGAGTTTTCTCTATAGTGTTCTTGGGGTTCTTCAACTGACTTAACTAGTTCCTAAGGGTTCCATTCCTTAGTAGGTTGATTAATTGTTATTCTTAGATTGAAGGTCTAAGGATTCTAATTGATCATCTTTCAATTTCTTCTTTGATTAATTCTAGGATTTCTTGTTTCTAAAGTTGATTAATCTAGGTCTTCTATTTTGTGTAGCCTTGGTTTTATGGCCATATTTTCCCTAAGGTTCTTGTTGCTAAGTTGAGAAAAAGTTCTTCCCCTCACTATTGGGTTTATGTTGCTTTGCACTCCATAGGTTCTTTAGTAGAGTGTTTGAATTATAAAATCTTCAATAGAAGTTCTTTAACAAGGAGGTGATCTTTGGATCGTGATGGATTCGATTTGTAATCAAATTGAGAATTCACATCAAATTGGTATCAGAGAAACCTACAATTGATGGTCCATTTATGTCTTATTTGTGTTAAATTCGCTGAAAAAAAGATATATATGATGATCCTTGAAATCTTAAAGTATAGAAATCTTGTAAATGACACGTATTGACAACATATTCCATAATATCCTTGAAAGGCTGGTGAAATTGGAAACTCAAAATGCTTTCAAAACCAAGAACATGAAGTTTGGTAGCAATTCAAGTTTTCAAATAAGAGATGTTCCTTCAAAAATATTTGAAATGAAGCTAGTTAGGAACAATTTCTTTGAAAAATTCTCCAAAGAAAGGATTAATACCAACATCTTTAAAAAGTAAATGAAAATAGAAACTTTCTCCAAACTCAAAAGGTAACATAAGAAAACTAAGATTTGGAAATGTGTTTTTCCCAAAAGAATAATGGTAAGCAAAAGCTACTTTCCAAAGAAACACCAAATCATTTGAAAATGAAGGATAAACTTTATATTTCACAAATGCTAACACTTCAAGATTGAAATGAGGAAAAGTAGGCACAAAATTTTCAAAACTTCTAAATTCTCTACCTTTCTCTTTTAAAACCATTCTTTCTAAAAAGTTTTTAAAAGGAAGGTGGTGGAACAAAGTTCCATCAGCTACATAGTTTAGAAATGAAGCACAAGAATAATTCTTTTGAAAACCACAAAATGAAGTGGCCCACTTCCAAAACCACTCCTTAAAGGGTAGATGGTAGCAAAAATGTTTATCTACAAAAGCTTTTCAAGATTGTCCAAAGGAAACCGTTTTCAATTTAGCTTTCAAGAGCACATAAAGATTAATTTTAAACATTTCAAAACTTGCTCTTATTTGACTTTTGAAACCCTTTGTAAATAAGAACTCCTAAAAATGCAAGTAATAGAATTTTAAAACAAATGTGTTTCAAACAAGGTGTTCAAGAATTCAACCATATTTAAAAGCTCTTGTTTTTGGCAACGAAAATATATTTGATCAACCAAAAGGTAAAAGGTTTGGTTTAAGGAAATAGTTCCAACAAAGTCCTCCATAAAAATCTTATAGAAAGATAAGAAATCATTACAATACTCAACAAACTTTCCTTGAAATTTAGCATGAAGAACATCAAATAAAGTACAATCTAAACCCAAACCAACAACCTTAGATTCAACAAAGGAAGCACTATCTAACATTCCAAGATTATTGCAAGAATGATGAAATTTAGCACCACTAGACTTCAATGGTCCTCAAGAGAAGCATGGGAAGAAATGCCTTTAGAAGTACAAGGCACAACAAGAAAGGCACCATCACACAGAGAGATAGCACATATATCTCCTCACAGAGAGATATAAGATTCTAGAAACAACTTTAAGTACACATAAAAAACTTCATGAGATAAAAGAGAAGGGTTAAGAAAGGGGCTCATTGATGAGTTTTCATGGCCTAGAATTAGCTCTTTTCCAATACTCGCTTCTTGGTCTTCAAGCTCCATAATGTGGTTCCTTCCAAGCATTAATGTCAAAGTGCAAGGATGTTTAAGAGAATCCTAAAAAAAAAAGTGCAAAAGAATTCAATTTAATTTCCTTGAGAAAGTGATCAATACTTAAGTAAGAAGTAGGAGTAAAGAAGCTTATTGTCTTGTAGATGTTGTAGTCTAGGTTCTTCTCATTTTCCATGTTTTGTATAAAAAAATTTCTGCAAACATGAAGAATTGCTAGCAAGAAAACCACTCATTACCTCACTCTTTTCAAGAGCAACTACTTGATTAGCAAAACCAGTCATTACCTCACTCTTTTCAAGTGCAACTACTTCTTTTTCTTTTTCACACTCATCTTTTTCACAGTTTTCAAATAAAGTAGACATGGAATCAAAGAGACATAATCTTTCAATTAATCTCTCTTTTTCTTCCACTCTATCTTCTTCTTCAATCTCAATGCTCTCTTTTACAATGTTCTTTTTTCTCATGAGACCACAATGTTCCACGTTAGATATCTCTTCCTTAACATGTAGTACAACACTTTCTTCAACTTCAATTGTAGCTTTTGGAAGCTCATTTACTTTTGAAAATTCTTCAATCATTGATAGTTTCATGATTTCTACCTTTGCAACTCTTTGAGATGGCATGGAAAGTTGTTTTTCTCCAGACCTTTTAGCCTTTATAATGCTCTTTTCCTTTTTTTTCATTCTCAAACATTCTTACCCTTTCTTTCAACTTCTTTTGCTCTTCATAAATTTTGTGAGGCACCAAATAAGAGATAAAATCAATACAAAACAAATCCTATCTAATAGATATTCGCAGATGTACAAGGTCTTCAATAGAAACTTGATATTTAAGGCTGCAACGAAATCGGTATTAAGACGTTAAAAAAATATGTCCACCGATGATGATTCTAATTTAACAGTAGAGATTGTTTAGTTTGTTTGAAATAGTTGAAGAATGGATCAACGGGCATTTGCTTGTCTTGCTCCCATGTATTTCATGGGAATTTCATTTTACAGTGGTTTCAACTAAGTAATATGTGTCCTTTGTGTAGGTATATCTTGTCTTTCTCACTAACTGACTAGCTCAGTATATGTTGTCTTTCTCATTATCTGACTTGCTCAAGTAGAGCTCAAGTGTTTAATCGAATTGGGAAGTATTCCTCTTTTTTACCCTTTCTCATTCATTATTCTATATAATTTCATTATTTTCTTAGTTATTCTTTTGTTTTATTGTCCGTCAACATTTAAAATGTTGCTTAATACTTAGTCACATCTTTTAACAACCTCATATATTGCTTGTTAATACTTTCTGAATAGTAGTTTTAATACTTTATGAGAAGTAATGAAACCAGAATTCAAATGCAAGAAGGATTTAATGATATGTCTATTTTTACTTTTTTTAGCGTTATTATTTTTATCAGTTTTTAGTTTAATTTCTTATAAAATGGACTAATCGAACCCCGTTTCTTCTCTTCTTGTTATAGGTACCTTCAGAATGAAGATAAGTTGAAAGTCAAAAGAAAGGCCTTTTCGAAGATAAATGAAGCCAAAAAAAAAGAGAAGAAATAACAAGCGGCCCAAAATAGTGTCCAGGGCCAAGTAATGTAGTTACAAGTGGATTTTTTACCTCCTTAATGACCTTAATTGAAGATGTATCCTTCTTGAAGACATTAGAGAACTTCATGAGGTTTGCAAAAAGCTAATGTTTGTCTTAATCGAAGTTCATTTGACCATCCAAAGTATAGTGCAAAGATTTGCTTTCTCACATGACGTTCCAGTTAGATAAATTTCGGAAAAACGATAACTACTAGAGACATACAACTCCAATCTATATTATTAAAGATGTTTTTTGAAAGCTAAGAGATTTATATACAAATCATATGAAGATACCAAGGCCTGAATTGTCCATTACATGGCTAAAAAAGACTCAAGAAGCGCAACATACGTACCTGATCCAAAAAAAATAACAAATAAAGAAAATTTTGGACAGAAGCTTTCCGGATCTAGAAAGTCGCCAGAAGGGCATATTTGCAATTTTCTAAAATTTTCCTTTTGGACTCCTAATTTATTTCTTTTTGTAATCTGATTCTATACCTTTTTAAGAAAGGAATAAGGCGATTATAGCAGCAAAACTCTCTATTTAAACATCTCATTAGCAACATTAATCTTAATTAGGATTTTAGATTCAATTCCATATTTTGTAAGAAGACTTTGAAGACCTGAATTTCAGGAGTTCTTTGGGCGACTTGAGAGACGAGATCGAACGTTCACTGGAACCGTGAAATCTTCAAGACTTTTCCTAAGGTCCCCTAAACTCTTCCTATTTCATAAATTTGTCTATGAGTTTATGTTTTAGAATTACGTTTAGTGCTTTAGAATTATGTTTAGTGGCTATTTCTTCTTGTGTCTCAATGGGGATGAACCCTAGAATTCTTGGATGATGTTTTATTTGATTCTTGTTTTAATTATTTAATTCTTGTTTGGTTATTATTCAATTATTATGTTTGCTTACCGGTTTTTGCAAGATTGGTAATTTCTCAAGGTTAATTTTGACTTTGACAGAGGAAGGTTAACCTAGTGCTTAATTGAATAATAGAATTGGTAATTGAGTAGGAATACTAATTACAGTTCTTAGATCATTAACTAATCACCATAATCGGGTTAAAGTAAGAATGAATTCTTCTCTAAATGGTTAAGTTGAATAGGAGGGTCTTCGCATAAGAATAGGGTTCATCCAACGTTTGAGTGAGATCCAACCAACAAATTTTAATAATTAATTACAACGATTTTTTAGCTAAGTTTAACATAAGGTTCTAGAGGGATTCTACCATTTAAACACTCCTTTTTCCAAACATGTTTTTGAAAACCTTTAATTGTTTTCTTAGTTTAATAGTCTTTTAATTGTTTATTTACTTTATAAAAATCATTTCAATCATTTTATTTAATTAAATAGTAGAAACATAGTTAGTACCATTTCTTGGTCGTCTCGAGAGTTCTACAATCCAGGGGCTTTCCTCACCTTATCACACTGATAGGTACATTTGCCTAAAAGTAGAATTTTGTTAGGATTAGAAACGACACATCAAGTTTTTGGTGCCGTTGTCGAGGACAGTAACATTAGAAACGGTATTTATTTATTGTTTTAATCGTTTTCCTAGTTTGACCTTAGTTTTTGTTTTTGTTTTTGTGTTTCCCTTTTGGTTTTATATATATATATATATATTTTTATCACGATGTTCTCGTCTTGATTTTCATTTTGTTTGAATTTTTAAAGTAATTATGGGAGTTAGAAATTGTATAATTTGTTGAAATATTAGTGCATACTTGTTTCATCTTTATTATTAGGTTTTAGTTTTTGTTACTTTATGTCATTTCGTCTTGTAATTTTTTCATTTTTGTTTAAGTTGTAGAAGTGAGTAGGAGAGTTATTATCCTAAACTACATTTATTAATCTCTATATATTCCGTGTGCAGGACAAAAAGGTGAAAAATAGACGAAACCGAAAAAATCCAGCACAAAATAGGCTTTTCGGATCCGAATCCAGAAAGAAGCACAATATTCAGTGATTTCATCCGAAGACTATCTGTATCAAGATAGTTTCACTATCCCGATCCGGATAGTCGAGAAACAAGCAGCATAAGCATCTACATTTGAGACAAGGCAGTGACGGAAATTCCAGCTCCAAACTCCAGCGGCGGCAGTTCATTTCCACAACGACCCGGGCTTAGTTTCTCTAATTTTCTTAGTTCGGTTTTTGTTTTCATTTTCTTACATTGTTGAGGGTGTAGCCTAGAGCATTTACTGTCAATTGTGTTTGTTATTTTGCTTAAATTATGTGTTTTGGTGGACAATGTATTCCTTATATTACATCAACTGTACACTAAAGCACACACAGGCTACGTTTTTTTTCGTTATTCTCATTGCATTTTTTGTCTAATATTTGTTGTTGTTTCAAGCTTTCGGAGAATTTTGTTAGGCCTTTTTTTTTTGTTCTCCAATTGCTCATTTTGTCTTTCATTCTTGTTTTCGTTGTGTCTGTGGTTGTTCAGTGTTGTTGTTGATTGGTTGTGCTATTGCACCACTTTTCCTTGTTGCCTTACCTTTATCCCTTCCATTCATCATTATGCCTCATGGGACGAGCAATGAAAGAGGTGGAGAGAGTAGATCGGCCCTCTAGGAAGTTGTCTTTTCCCCTACTCACTTGTTTTTATTTATTTTCTGTTTTGTGTGTTTTCTTTTCTTTTTGTTTGTTTGTTTTTCTTTACTTTTGTCTCTTTGCTTTTTTTTTGTTCTTCCCACATTGAGGATAATGTGATTCTAAGTGTGGGGGGAGTTTTAGTTATTCTAAGGTTTTTTTTTTTTTTTATATTGCTTACATTTTAGAGTGTTTGTTTTTTATAAAAACCAAACACATAGAAATATCCCAAAAACCTCAAAAACATTGAAAATTTTTGAAAAAATCTCAAAAAGTTCGTTTTTTGTGTATAATTGTTTTTGTCATTCTTAAGAAAAAAAGCCAAAAAGATTTTCCTTTTTCTTTTTGTCACTAGAGAAGCATAAAATGATGTGCATTTATCTTGTTGGAATTTTGAATAGGCATAATACGTAGTTAACTTCTCATCCTCTTTTGTTTATGCCTTGTGGATTGATTTTTTTATGCACAATGCCTTGTTTGAGGAGTAGAAAATGTACTTTAAGAACATTGTAAATTGTCTTATATAGTTTATTTTAAAGCATCATTCTAGAATTTGTTTTTTCACACCTTGAAATGAGGAGTCGTTTTTGTTAACCCCGGAGATGATGGTATAGGCCTTCTTGGATCCATTTAAGCCTTTCTTGCCTAACCCCTTAACGCTAAGCCATTAGTACCTTGTTTGAAGTTTCATGCCGATTCACTCCCTTATTTTCTTTTTCTTTAAATTCACATTTAAATATATACCCTCAATCGATGAGCTAATGTTCTATACCTTTGAGTCGTTTTGATTGACCTTCACAAATAAGTGTGGGGGAAAAAGTGAGAAGAAAATTTTGAGAGAAAAAGGTATTTTGAGAAATTTATGTGAGAAAGAAATCAAACGGGAGGAAAAAAGTATAAAGGGAATGAGATGTTTAAATATGCGAACCCCTTTTGTGAGAAAGCTTGTAGTCTATTAATCATCTGTGAAAAAAGAAAAAAATGAAGAAGATAAAAAGTATTGAAAAGAGAAAAGAGAATGAAAATAAAGAAAGAAAAGAAAAGGAGAGAAAAAGAATGAATTTAAAAGAAAGTACTTTTAACCTTTTATCTCTTGATACCTTTTTTATTCCCTTCTTCTCACATATATACTTATTTGACTTTGAGTGATTGATAAGAGTTATATAGTTTTATAGGGTTGTGAGCGTTGAACGAAAGGTAGAGATTGTTTCGAGAGATTGGAGTGAAAACGGCTTAAAGTTATAATCACTTTGAGTTTATTTCCTTTTTCGTTGTATTAGCTTGCATTCTAATTCATTTCGTTTCCTCTTTGCCTTTGTTTGATAACCACTCATGTCCATAACCTAACGTTACAAGCTTAAAAATCTTAGCTAATCCGGGGATGACTTTAGCTAGAACTTAGAGTAGAAGGGTGTTGGAAAAGTCAAGCACATAGAGAGTATAGATTGATAAAGTGAATCATATGGTTGATTTCTTGAAATTATTTTTGCATATTTTTTAAACTAAAAATGAGTAATGCAAACACTCATGCCATTGATTCCCATGCTAAAACAGAATGTTGGATGTGTTAGTTAACTTTTGAATTGTGTTTCGATGAGTTTTAACGGTTTTTTTTTTTTTTTAACTCTTGGTTGTGTTTTGAAAGTGGTATGTCTTTGTTCTTTTGTAGTTATAGTTTTTGTGAAGTTTGTTTTATAAATATTTTTAGTTGCTTTATGTGATTTTGTGGGTATATCATCTGCAAACCCTCACGAGACCTTACTCATCCTCTTTGGTAACTTAGGGATTTACAGGGCTTGTTGCACGTGCTAAGTACAATCGTGAGTCCTACGAAAGTGGCTAGTTAATTATTATTATTATTTTTTTCTATTTTACCTTTGTTACTTTTAGCCCTTTGCTCAAGGACGACCAAATTTTAAGTTGGGTAGTAGGGGGGGGGAGGGGGTTTGATATGTCTATTTTTACTCTTTTTGAACGTTATTATTTTTATCGGTTTTTTAGTTTAATTTCTTATAAAATGGACTAATTGAACCCTGTTTCTTCTCTTATTGTTATAGGTATCTTCGGAATAAATATATTTTGAAAACAAGTCAAAATGAAGACCTTCAGAGCCAAAAAAAAAAAAAAAGAAAAAAAGAGAAGAAATAACAAGATGCCCAAAACAGTGTCCATGGCCAAGCAATGCAGCATCCGGTGGATTTTTTACCTCTTTAATGACCTTAATTGAAGACGTATCCTTCTTAACAAATTTTAGACGACTTGAGGTTCCCGAAAGCTAAAGTTTGTCTCATTCGGATTTCATTTGGTTATCCAAAGTATAGTACATAGATTTGCTTTCTCACATAACGTTCTAGTTTGACACCTTTCGATAAAACGATCATAACTAGAGATATACAATTGTAATAGATATGATTCAAAATGTTTTGGAAAGCTATGAAATTTATCTACAAAGAAAATGAAAAATCTAAGACCTAAATCGTCTATTAAAGGGCTAAAAAAGACTCAAGAAGCATAACATATGTACTTGATCCGAAAAAATAGAATAACTAAAGAAACTTTTGTGCAGAAGCTTTCTAAATCCGTAAAGCTAGCCTTTTTCATCCAGAAATTCGCCAGAAGGGCATATTTGCAATCTGCACATTTCCTTTTAAACTCCGAATTCCTTTCTTTTTGTAATTTGATTCCAAATCTTTTTAGGAATTAGGAAAGGATTAGGGCGATTTTAGCAGCAAAACTCTCTGTTTAAATATCTCATTAGTAACATTAATCTTCAACTAAGGTTTTAGATTCAATTCCATATTTGTAAGAAGACTTTGAAGACCCAAATTTTGGGAGTTCTTTGGTTGACTCGAGAGACGACCTCGGACGTTCACCGGAATCGCGGAATCTTCAAGACTTACCCTAACTCTTTCTATTTCATAAATTTCTCTATGAGATTTTGTTTTAGAATTATGTTTAGTGGCTATTTCTTGTGTTTGAATGGGGATGGATTCTTGGTTGATGTTTTATTTGAATTTCTTGTTTTAATTATTTAATTCTTGTTTGATTGTTTTGAATTTATTGTTTTAATTATTTAATTCTTGTTTGGTTATTATTCCATTTTTGTGTTTGTTTATCGGTTTTCGCGAGATTGGTAATTTCACAAGTTACTTTGACAAAGGAAAGTTACCCTGGGGCTTAATTGAATAATAGGAATTGATAATTGAGTAGGAATACTAATTACAGTTCTTAGATTATTAATTAATCACTAGAATCCATAACTCGTTCATAATCGGGTTAGGCTGAGAAGGAATTCTTCTCTAAATGGTTAAGTTGAATAGGAGGGTCTTTGCCTAAAATAGGGTTTATCCAATGTTTGAGTGAGATCCAACCAATAGGTTTTAATAATTAATTACAACGATTTTCTAGTTAAATTTAACTTAAGGTTCTAGGGAGATTCTACTATTTAAACACTTCTTTTCAAACTTGCTTTTAAAAACCTTTAATTGTTTTCTTAGTTTAATAGTCTCTTAATTGTTTCTTTACTTTACAAAACTCTTTTCAACCATTTTATTTAATTAAATAGTAGAAACATAGTTAGTACTAGTGTTTGACAGTCCCGAGAGTTCGACAATCTGGTAGCTTTCCTCACCTTATTACATTGATAGGTACGCTTGCCTAAAAGTGGATTTTTGTTAGGATTAGAAACTACACATCACTTAACTAGACCCTGCACCGGAGATTAAATTGAAAACATGCAAGGAGACATTTGTTTAAAAAACTTTTACAAAATTTTAAAATGTTTTAAAAAAATTAAAAATGAGAAAGATTTAAAACATTTAAAAACTTTTTAAAAAAGTAAAAAGTCTCCCACCCTCTCTCATTCTCTTCAGCCTTTTTTTGTTTTAAAATAATTGATTTAATATGGATTGTTAATGATAGTTAGAGAACTTTTTTAAGAAAAATTTAATTAGTAACACCCATTATTAGTGAAACTATTTAAATACGATCTTCTAACAATTTTCTTTAAAAAATAGTTATTATAATGTTATAGGGATCTAAATGATATTGTAAATAATTGAAAAGAGTTCAACCATAAATTCAATATTAAAATTTTCAAAATTATTATAACTCCAAACTTAAGGATACTTTTATATTAACAAATTCCTAATTATCCTAATAAAACTTGAGGGTTTGACTGACCCTCTCGATACTTCAGGTATTTTTTATACTAAACCATATTTTTTAAAAACTTAAAGCAAAAGCAAGGTCGTTTTTACTCTTAGTTTAAAAAAAAAATATTACAAGGGTTACCGGTATCCTAACCCATTGTTTTTTAGTCTCAAGAGAATTTAATTTTGCATTGTTCATTTCTCTAGTAGACGAGTAAATATTCTCCCATGTTATTAATTCGGATTATATACTGAAATAGAAATTGTAGCTAGCGAATAATTCTTATATAATCCTAAATTTGACTTTAAGTGAATAGAGTATGAGATGGAGTGTAAAATGCACTCACCTAAAGAAAAAGAATTTTCATGAAATGGAACATAAAAAGCACCCATTGAAAGAAGGAAAAAAAGTTGAGATGGAGCATAAAACGCACTCAACTAAAAAAAGAGTTGAGGCAGAGCGTAAACCACACTCAACCAAAGAAAAAAAGGTGAGATTGAGAGTAAATATCATCCACCCAAAGAAAGGAAAAAAGGGTGGTGAGATGAAGCGTCACTTAACCCAACGAAAGAAAAAAAATATTTCCTAGTTCGCTACCTATTTGTAGTAGTAAGATTGAAATACAATTTATATTAATTGTTATACATTTATATGAATTATATAATTCTTATTTCTTGATCAAGGGAGATTGTGAATCAAATTGAACAGGGAATAAACATTTTCACATTGGATTCGAGTAATTTGGTTGTATTTAAGTTAATGTGCATGGTTGATATGGAATTTGATGTTCAATGGATAAAATCTTCAATATCTTCACCTAAAGATCTTGTCTTCCATAGGAATTGATTATCACCCCAAATCAAGCACCCTTAGCTCACCCCAAACTAAGAATTCATAAATTATGATTAGTAATCTTTTCCCTATATACCAATTAAAAATGGGGTTAATTACTCGCTACCCAATTGGGCTCTATAGAAAAGACCTAATATATAAAACTACAAGAATGTAAAAACCACACAAAAAGGAATTAGGATCAATTGTAGAACTCTTGGATCATCCCAATCCAATTTATTCAAATAAAATCTAATTAAGGAAGATCAAACCTTAGATAGAAGTTAGGAAAAGGCTCTAAGAACTCAAGAATCCTAATTCAAACACTCTCAATTTCATATGTAATCCAACTTAATACAAATTAGCTTAATAAGGAGCATTTGTAGTGTGTAGGACTAAATCCTACTTTGACCTTGGTCTTAGGTCACTAAAAGACCATTAAGGACCTTAATTAAAAGCTAAAAATATGTTTAAAACACTTAAATCCGTTCAAAACTTTGCATTAGGCAAATTGGAACCTACCGTCAACGGTAGGGTGGGCCTACAGTTGCAGTAGGTTAGTTGCTCACTTGTGGAATTTGGCAGAAGCCCACCGGAAATGGTAGCTACAAGGCCTACTCCCTGCGGTAGGCTTTGTTTCTAGCTCTTTATCAACCTTTGCATCTCTATTTGGCTCCATTGGTTGCTCCCTGCTTAAAGTGTGAATCATGACCAACTTGGGAGGTTTACAACCCTCTTCAATTCTAATGGATTCTTCAATAAATGCCATCATTCCTTTAGCTAGGCCACCTTCATTTTTCTTGATCTTCCTTGCCCTTGCTCTAATGATTGGTCCTTGAATTGGCTCCTTATCCTCTCGATCATTCCAGTTCATATTATCCGCCCCTCCTTTGAAAAGATTCGTACTTGATTCACCTATATAACAAAGATAAATCAGAAACATTGAAGGTATACCTAACATTATAATCACCCGGAAGATCAATCTTTTAAGCATTATATTAACGAGTTCAAGCACTTGAAAGGGACCATTGCCATGAGTATCTAACTTTTTTTTCTTTTTAGGAAAATGAACCCACGCCAATCACTGAGTTCATATACACACATTTCCTTCCCACATTTCTCTTGGCTAGAAGCTTCTTGTTATTAGTTTCAATGGCCTCACGAACTTTGGAATGAATAGCCTGAACGAACTTCGCCTTTTTCTTTCCATCCGCATTTTATTTATAAGTAAAGGCAAAAAATCAAATGGAGTTAGAGGATTAAAACAATAGACAACCTCAAAAGGAGAATAAGAAGTAGTAGAGTGACAAACTCTATTGTAAACAAATTCAATATGTGGTAAGCATTCTTTCCATTGGCGCAAATTCTTCTTAAAGATGGCCCTAAGAAGTTGTCCAATGGCTATTAACCATCTCCATTTGTCCATCGGTTTGTGGATGGCAAGCTATATAATACAACAATTTAGTTCCAAGTTTCCTCCACAAAAAAGACAAAAATTACTAAGAAACCTAGTGTTATGATCCGAAACAATAGTTTTAGGTATACCATGGAATCGCATAACCTAAATAAAGAAGATATATGTATGATAACTAGAATCATCAATTTTCTTGCAAGCTATAAAGTGAGCTATCCTAGAAAACCTATCTACTATCACAAATATGGAATCCATGCCTTTTGAGAATTAGGAAAACTAGAATAACATCCATAGATATATTAGCCCAACTTTCCTTAGGCACTTTCAAAGGAGTATAAAGACATGTGGCAAAGATGTAGATTTAGCTCTTTTACATTCTAAACAATTACTAGTGAACTTTTCAACATCTTTTCTCATATGAGGCCAAAAGAAATGCTCATGCAATATGTCATATGTTTTAGCAATATCAAAATGATCCATACCACCACAATGAGCTTCTTTTACCAACAAAAATCTAGTAGAACATGAAGGAATGCATAATCTACCCTCATGATAAAGAAAACCATCATGTATAAGATACTTGTCACTAGGCACAATCAAACTATCCTCAAATATGTCCTTGAAATCATGATCACTAACATACAATTCCTTAAGCGTTTCAAAGCTAAGTAGTTGAGCTTGCAAAATAGAGAGAAGAGTGTACCTCCTAGAAAAAGCATCAGTGACAATGTTTTCTTTACCTTTCTTGTAACGTATGAAATATAGGAATGTTTCAATAAACTCCATCCAATGTGCGTGCCTCCTATTAAGCTTTTGTTATCCTTTGAGATACTTCAAGGACTTATGGTCAGTATGAATAACAAACTCCTTGGGCCACAAGTAGTGTTGCCAATGCTTCAAGGTCCTTACTAGTGCATACAACTCCTTGTTATATATAGCATAGTTTAAGGCCGCATCGGTCAACTTTTCACCAAAATATGCCAAAGGTCACTTGTCTTGCATCAAGACTCCACCTATTCCAACTCCCGAAGCATCACACTTAATCTCAAATGTCTTTTTAAAGTTAGCTAGTGCAAGTAGAGGTGCACTACTCAACCTTTCCTCCAACAACTTGAATGCTTTTTCTTACTTATCTTCCCACTTGAAGCTATTCATCTTTTTAATTACATCCATCAAAAGGCTAGCAATAGTGCTAAAATCCTTGATGAATCTCCTATAGAGGCCTGCTAAACCATGGAAACTTCTAACTTTGAATGCACTCTTTGAAGTAGGCCATTCCTTGATAGCTTTCACCTTGTCTTTATCAACTTGTAGGCCTTGAGAACTTACCACATAACCTAGAAAAGCAAACATTTCCAAACAAAACTTACATTTTCCAAGGCTAGCATAGAGTTTCTCACTTCTCAAAACCAACAAAACTTACTTAAGATGATGCAAATGATCTTCATAAGTTTTTCTATAAATCAAGACGTCATTAAAATAAACTACAACAAATTTTCTAATGAAATCTCTCAAAACATGATGCATGAATCTCATGAATGTGCTAGGTGCATTAGTTAAACAAAATACATGACTAACTATTCATATAGACCAAAATTAGTTTTGAAAGCTATTTTTCATTAATCTCCTTCCCTCATGCAAATTCGATGATAACCCAATTTTAAATCTATATTTGCAGATATTTGGAATCAATCAACTTATCAAGCAAATCATCTAATCTAGGAGTGGGATGCTTATACTTGATGTTAATGTTGTTAATGGCTCTACAATCCAAACACATGCATCATATACCATCTTTTTTAGGAACTAACAAAACAGGAACGGCACAAGGTCTTGAGCTTCCTCTTATAGCCTTTGGAGAGCAACTTTTCAATTTTTCTTCTTAACTTCTTAGTCTCTTCGGGTGGACTCCTATACGTTGGCTTATTCGGTAGCACCGCATTTGGGCACCAAATAAATTTGATGTTCAATTCCTCTCAAAGGATGAAGTCCACTGGGATCTCATCGGGGAAGACATGCTTGAACTCTTTAATGATTTTCACCAAGCATTAGAAAAAGAACATAAATGATTATTAGTAGAAACAAATGTACCCTTGCAATATAGAAGACCAATTCCTCTTTTTCAATGGCCTCTATGATCTCACTTTCTTTTGCATAGAAACATCTTTTTTCTTTCATAGCACTCTCTTTCTTTTGATCACTCATTTGCTTGTAGTGACTTTTTCCTCTCTTGATGTTTCTTCACTCATATCTTGTTTCTCTATTCTTTTGCCCTCACTTATGCTCTTTTTCCTCATTTCATTTTCAATTCTCTCTTTTTCTCTCATTATATTTGCATTTCATGAACTTGTTGAGGGTATAAAGGATTCATGGTGTAGGATTTTCCATCATTTAAAAAGGTGTAAGTGTTCTCCTCTCCATGGCGAATAGCTTTTCTATCAAATTACCAAGGACGACCAAGCAACAAGTGGCCCGCTTGCATAGGAACAACATCACACACCACTTCATCATTGTATGATCCCATAGAGATAGGGACTTTCACTTGTCTCCACACCCTAACCTCCCTACTATCATTCAACCAATGCAATTCGTAAGGGTTAAGATGCTTACAGGTAGGCAAATTCAATTTTTCCAGAAGATAAGTGCTAGCCACATTGGTACAACTACCACTATCTATTATGAGATTAGCAAGTCTACCTTCCACCTTGCATTTGGTATGAAATATATTCTCCCTTTGATTACTTGTTTCTTCTTCAATAGCTTGTGTGGTCAAAACCCTTATAGTCACCAAACTCAAGGCATCTTCTTTGGCTTCTAGAGAAGTGTATCTAATGATTTATCGTCATGGTTATCCTTTTCATCAACAGGATCTTCAAGATAATACTCTTCATCCTTTTCAATCCAACCATTCAAGTCTTCACAAAAGATCAAAATCCTCTTGGTAAGACAATTGATAGCTATATGTCCCACACTATTACATTTGAAACATGGCGTTGGATTAGTAATCAATCTACCTTTCTCCTCCACCTTAGGCTTAGAATTATCCTTGAAAGGCACCTTAGGTATATCATCCTTCTTTGGTCACCCCTAGTAAGTAGATACTTGAGGTTTAGAAGACACACCTCTTGAAGAATGGAGAGAGGTTTTCGTGAATCCACTCCTTTTCCTTTGACTTTCATTCTTAATCACTAGATGGAATTGTTGGAATCCGTAGGCAAAAACAAAATAAAATAAAACTACGGAAATCCACCAACAGGATCTGCACATACTAGAAAAACCGATTGGATAGAAATTACCTCAATGTTTTGATTGTTCGTTGTGGAGGAGCTGCTTTGTACGCTTCGCCCTCTACTGGTATCCACGCGACAAACTCCTCTGCAAGCGATCGGGATGCTAGCCCCTTATGTGTTCTGAAAACTGTTCAGAACTGATCCTGACTATCTGGTAATCGGTTGTATTTCGGAGAGAGGAGGCTAGATACTATATCGCCGTTCTAGGATTTTGGGGTTTTATTTTTCTTTAATCAGATAAAGGACGGCCACCAAGAAAAGGTTAACATAACCTTTTAAAGCTGTCAATATTAAAACCCTAACTGTCATCTAATGACAGTTTAATCTCATCCGTCTATTCCTATAATCATCCAACGGTTGGATGAGTAATATTAAGTAATTAATTTCATTTATTCGATTAAATAAAATTAATTATTTATTAACTTACCAGAAAATACAATATGGAATCTGATTCCCCTTTTGTATACGTTCAATGAATCTGGACACAATCTAAATTCATTAAACGTGGACATTATGCTCACAAGATTGTCTATGCGTGTGACCCTCTAGGTTCACTTAACGTTGGCAGTGAATGAAAAATATCCTAGACATTTATTCACAAAACATAAGCGGCCTCTAGCAAGACATTATGCTTACCCAAGTTAAGTAAATGTAATAATAACCTAGCATTAGATTTAATATTTAGTCCTTTTGTCACACGATATCCTAATTAAGTATAAGGCATGGATCAAGTCATCCTTATAAAACTTAATTAACCATTTACTTGATCACCAGGCAGACTGTTCCAACAAATAATATTAATAACACCTTATTAATACTTATTTGAGCATGGCCATGCATATTTTCCAATCTTCCTTATCAAGGAGCCCATGGATATCTCTCTCTAAAAAGAGAGGACAAATCCCTTTCACTATCTCCAATATTCAAGCCATGACGAGAAAATAAGCCAACCAATAGTTATAATGATCACCTAATTAAAAGTGATGTTTGACTATGTCAAAACGTATTTTCTCCCCTTGCAAGAAACATTAGAAACATTAGGTCAAAGGACACCAAATATAAAACTGAGAAGAAATACTTATAACTAAAACCCATGCAATATTTCTTCTTCACTTTGGGTCATGTCCAATACAATATTCTCAATATGTATTTATGAATTGATTTTATATCTCATATTCATGATCAGTAAAACTTGACCATCAATCAACTTCACACTAGTTTACAATGTGTAATAAACTAGGGATAAATAAGAATAGTATTTTATTAGCTATAAGGGTTTTACTATCAAGTCACGTACTTGATGACCAAGAGCATAAAATACAATTCAAAAAATACATGCTTCATAAATCATAAATGTGAGTCAATTGGTCTTAGGGCATATACTAACAGGAATATCTCCTCATAAGTAGAAAAAAGGTACAACTCAAGTTGATTAGCTATGTCCCTATTGAGTCCACTTAGAAAACTAGCCATGGATGCATCTTTTGTCTTCTTCAATGCTCAATCTCAAAAGATATAGCTCCAACTCTTGTCTATACTCTTAATACTTTTGGTTTCTTTCTTGAGAGTTATCAACTTGTAATGAAGTTCTCTATGGAAATGTTCTGGAATAAACCTTTGTCTCGTGAGTATCTTCACTTTGGTCCATGTCCATAAGAGCTCCAATTCGAGCTCTATGAATTGTAGTCTTATCACACCAATGAAGTGCATAACCTAAAAATTCGACAGTGGCCAACTTAGCCTTGACATGCTCACTATAATTTTTCACATTGAATAGGTTCTCCATTTTTTATTCCCAATCAAGAAATAAATTTGGGTCACTATCACCATAGATGCTACGCACCTTCCATTTGATCTTTTCTAGAGCCTTGTCTTCTTGTTGTCCACTATAATAACCACCAAAGTATTATTGACCAACATTTGGATATCCATCTTCTTCAACACCAAGGTTATCTTCATGACTTGCTTCACCCCTTTGAAATTCCACATGAGGTCTTTGATAACCTCTTCCATCTAATCCTCCATGTCTTCCACCTCTAGGAGTGGTGTGTCTACCACCATCATAGAATTGGTGAGTGCTTTGAACCATCTCATATGGAACATGAGGATTGTAGCTTCTATAACCCTTTTGAGTATGAGGAGTGACATGCCCTCCAGTGTTTCTTTGACCTCTATGCTACATAGAAAGATTGGTCATGTTCCTTCTCATATCTCTCATTTCCTTTCTCATTTGTTGAAGCTCGTACATGATAACCTTCATTAGATCCAAATTGGAATGAGGACTTTCACTAGTTCCTTCATTATGAGGGGTAGTAATTGGGCTTCTGTAGATATGATTAAACCAGCAAATTAAAAATAAACAATAACAAAAGGACCTCACAATCACTTTCCAAGTGTATACTCTCTTGTGAGGAACACTCTTTTCACTCGTGTATACTCTCTATATGGCTTTTATAAAGATCAGCTCACCTTCTTGCCTTTTTAAAACTCTCACCTCACAAGGATCTTTTAAGACTTCAAACTCCTTCCATCACAATTATCAAGGTAATCAACCAAAGAATATATTTAATCAAAACACTTAGTTGAGGTAGGTAAAAGGAATTCAAAGAGTATTTTTCATCAAATCCTTGAAGTGCAATAGTTTCAAAAAATAATCCAAGGGTAATTAGAGCCAATCAAAGACAATTGATCACCACAAAGACTTAGAACACTGAAAGAAAGTAATTAGAGTTCAAAAACAATGAAACAAAATCAATTTTAGCTAAATAAGGAATTAAGAGTACTAAAACAAATTTTCACAGAACATAGAGGTCACTAACACTCTGTCACCAAATAGGCAATAACTCTGCAAGTATAGATCCAAATCAAGTCACAAAATCTTTGATCGATTCCTTACTCGATGAGGATGAACTTAGACATAAATTTTGTCCAATTTTAACCGTGTAACATGAGTTATGATCAACTAGATCCATAATTTTAAAACAGATATGGTTTCTGGACATTTTCAAACTTTTGATTAAATTGATCTATCAATTGAACTCCAAATTGAGTAAAACTTACTCCAAACAATCCCTAAATCATAGGAGTTTAGATCCATAAAAATTATTCGCACATAAAATCATATTTAACAGTCTTTTCAATCAATTTTTCTAATATGAATATTGTTGTCCGAGATTTTGCTTGATCAATATGCATTTTTCTATTTGATCATCATATAGTTTTTTTTAAATTTTTTTGATTATGCACAAATTAATCTTATTATGCACAAATTAATCTTACTTTGAAGGTAGCTCTTATACCAAATGATATGGAATTTGATGTGTAATGGATCAAATCTTCACCGAAGGATCTTGCCTTTAATAGGACTTGATTATCACCTCAAATAAAGCACCCTTAGATCATCCCAAACTAAGAATTCATGAATGGTGATAAGTGATCTTTCTCCTGTATAACAATCAAACAATGGGGCTGATTTCTCACCACCTAATAGGGATCTATATAGAAGACCTAATCTAGACAACTACAAGATTGTAGAAATCATAAAAAAAGAAATTAGGATCAATTGTCGAACTCTTGGATCATCCCAATCCAAGTAATTCAAATAAAATCTTACTAAGGAAGATCAAACCCTAGATAGAAGTTAGGAAAAGGCTTGAAGAACTCAAGAGCTCTAATTCAAACACTCTTAATTTAATATATAATCCAACTTAATACAAGTAAGCTTAATAAGGAGTATTTATAGTGTATAGGACTAAACCTACTTTAACCTCGATTTTAAGTCACTAAAAGACCATTAAGGACCTTAATTAAAAGGTGTAAACATGTTTAAAACACTTAAAACCATTCAAACATCACATTAGGCAAACAGGACCCTACCGTCGACGATATGGTGGACCTACCATTGGTAGTAGGTTAGTTGCTCACTTGTGAAATTTATACAGAAGCCTACAGAAGACGGTAGGTACAGGGCTTAACGCCTGCGTAGGTTCCTTATCAATCTTTGCACCTTCATCTTGCTCCATTAGTTGCTCCTTGCTTAAAGTGTGAATCATGATCAACTTAGGAGGTTTACAACACTCTTAAAGTCTTCAATCTTGAATTTTAATCCTTCCTTCATGGATTCTTCAATAAATGCCATCATTCCTTTAGCTAGGCCTTCTTCATTTTCCTTGATCTTCCTTGCCCTTACTCCAGTGATTGGTCCTTGAATTGACTCCTAATCCTCTTGATCATTTTGATTCATATCAATGGTCGTTAAAATTTGCTTGGATAAATTTGTATTACTCTAGATTCTAAAGTAAGATTTGTAATTTATCGGCGAAAAGATATTTTTGGAATCTATATTTTTACAAGGTGCATGAGGATTTATTAATGCATTTCTGGAGTACACTAATTTTAAGTTATGTGTTTGCAAACATTTCTTTAAACCTAGGAAGATGAAGCAGGAAAATGGTTAGTGGGGAGTGAATGAACTACATTGTTCTAATATTCATAGAACAAACAATATGTAATTTGAAACATAAATGAGATTCTCAAGGTTTCTGGATTTTTTTGTTCTATATATGATTCACTAGGAATAATGTTTTGAGAAATTAGTTATAAATAATCATAAACTATTTTAAATTTTCTATTTATAGCAATAAACTTTTATTTTATCTTTTTCTATAACCATGAACTACTTTTGTTCTTCTATTTATAACCATTAACTTTTATTTTATCATGTCTTTTTCTTAAATGAAATTTTATCATTTTCTAACCATGAACTATTTTGTTCTTTTGAAAATAGCCATGAACTATTTTCAACCTTTCAAATATAGTCATGAATTCATGGCTACATTTGAGAGGTCGAAATTATTTCATAGCTATTTTCAGAAGAACAGAAATAGTTCATGGTTAGAAAAAGATAAATAAATATTTATAGCTATAAACAAAAGATATAAAATAGTTCCTGGTTAGAAAAAAGATAAAATTAAAATACATGGTTAAAGACAAAAAAGTTAAAATAGCTCATGATTATTCATAGCAATTTCTCTAATATTTTCATTCAGCTATTCCAGTTTTGTTTCATCTTGATCTGTTGAGAAAGGAGAATGAAGATGCAAAGAAGGGAAAGGAGAAGAATGTTGATGTATAGGTAATAGAAGTAAGTTTTTGTTAGTTTTTTGGAGTTAGTTTTTGTTAGTTTTTATAGGAGTTGGCTATTGTTAGTTTTTCTTTTTATAGTTTTGTTTTTACAGAATTTTGTGTATAATATATGAGTTAAAGGCTCATTGTTGACTAAATGAAAAACCACAGAAAATTTTCACTTGGTTGTTTCAGTTTCTGTTCTTAAATTTATCTGTAAACTGGTTCTTTTCTTCAAGTCTTAAACGTCCTTTTTCATCATGGTTTCAGTGCAGTAATTGCTGCGATTTATTTTCTCTGATTACATATTCAGATTCGTGATTGAATTTTGAATAAATTGTTCGGTTTTAGTTTTCCTTTTGGATCTTCTTTTCTCTTCAAAGAAAATATATATTTGTTGATGTTCTATTGATGTGTTGATTGTTGAGTTCTTGAGAGCTTACAACAATGGCCATTGAACATCAACAAATATATATTGGAATGCACATCATCTTTTCTATATTCATCTGAATGAAAGTACAAATCTGATGCTTGCAAAGTTATTTTGGATGGGGTAACTATCATACTTGGTCTAAAGAAGTTAGAAGAACTTTAGGCTCTGAAAAGAAATTGTGTTTCATTGATGATCAAATTTATGTTGAAATTCCTAAACCTGGGGATGAACTCTATGATGCATGGAATCAAGCTAAGGACATGGTTATTACCTAAGCTGCATAAGTCTATGAATCAACCTATTAAAGAAAGTTTTATGTGGATAAATTCTGCTAGAGAGATTTGGAAAGACTAGGAGAAGAGATATGACAGAGGGGACGCATACAGATTGTCTGATTTGCTTGAAGCTTTTCATGCTCAAAAATAAGTAAATCTTTCCATTGATGATTAAAGTATGGTATGAAATACTTATGCTTAGGCCTTTTCCTGTTTGTAAGTGTAATCCTAAACCTCCTTGTACCTGTGAGGTTGTTAATATTGTTAGGGGAAATGTGAATGCTGAGAATGTTTTGAAATTTGTGAAATACCTAAATGATTCTTTCGAATCTGTATGATCCAGAGTTCTAATAATGGTGTCATTACCTGACATAACTATTGCTTTCAACATGGCCATTACACATGAAGACAACAAGCTTGTGGAAATTCTATTCCTCAAGTAATTTTAGTACAAAACTATGGGAAACAAGATGTTAGTGGTGTTAATATTCAAAGTGGAGTAGTTCAAAAGGAAAGTGTGATGCCTCAGATAAATGTTGTTGGTTATCAGAATGTTAGACAGACTTATGGAGGTAAAATATTTAATAGACAGAAGAAGGTTTAATTGTTGCACTTTCTGCAACAGCACATGGCATATAGTGGATAGATGTTATGAAAAACATGGCTATCCATCTAATTATAAGTCCAAAGGGAAGTTGGGATCAGGTAACAATAGCACTGTAAATCCAAATGGTAATGGTGCATTTGCTAGTATGTGTTGTATGATTACTGGAGAATAGCTTAGTGATGGAAAACAATTTGGATGTCAGACTCAACAATCTATGCACATTGTGCCTCAGTATTCATGTTCTACTAATGGGAGCAACGATGGCTTAGTATCTAATCTAAGTTCAGATCAGTTTGAGAAGCTTATGTATCTTCTCAACAATACTCAGTTGAATAATGGTGGAGCTGCTGGGAATTCAGCAAACCTTAATCTTTTGGTAAATCAAACTATGGCACTTCAGACTGCTTCTAATAATGTGGTAGGTAAATCTGTACACCCCTCCCCCCTCCCCCTTTCTAAGCTTTGGATATTGGATTTAGGGGCATCTGATCATATTACTTGCTCTACATCTTTTTTTACTTCTTGCATACCAGTTGTTGATTTCTTTGTTCAATTACCTAATCAGTTGAAAGTACATGTTTCCCATAGGCGTACCATACAACTAAATTCTATCTTGATATTGAAAGATGTTTATTATGTACCTGTGTGTACGTTTAATCTTGTTCCTCTTAGTACCTCACCTTACAGAATTCTTGTAGGGTGATTAGTGATTCATCTACTTGTATTATTCAGGATCTTGCTGCCAAAAGGAAGATTGGGTCAGCTAATCGGGAAAAAAGGTTATATGTTTTAGATTGTTCACCTTCTATTTTTACACTAAGGGATTAGTTTTTGCTTCTACCATTTCTGCTACTCCAACATGTAATAGAACTAGGTATATACAGTTTGATCCCTAAGAAGTGTCAAAAATGATTTGGCACTATAGATTAGGACATCTTTCTATTCCTAGACTAAAATTGTTGAACAATACTCATTCTGATATTGTTGTTAATAAAGAAACTCATTTTACTATTTACCATATAGCAAAACAACACCAATTGTCCTTTCCTACTCATCTTTCTACCACACAGAAATATTTTCAATTGTTGCATGTTTACATTTGAGAAACAAGTAGAGTTCCTACTCTTGATGGAGAAAGATATTTCCTCACCATTGTTGATGATCAGTAGATTCACATAGCTGTTTTTATTAAAAGACAAAAGTCCAGCCAAATAAAAATTACAACACTTTTGTGCATATGTTGAAACACAATTTGAGAACAAAGTTAAAATCATCAGAACAGATAATGGCCTGAAATTTAATAAGCCATAGTACACCAAAAGGTTGTACTTATACTCCACGACAAAATGGCATAGTGGAGAGAAAACATCAACATATTCTTAATGTGGAGCGAGCTTTATTCTTCCATACCTTTAAGATTTTAAGGATTTTGTGTTCAACATGCAACTTTATTGATAAACATTAGCCCTTCACATCTCTTACACAATAAAACCCCTTATGAGATCTTACATTCTTCCAAAACTTCTCATACTTCTTAGGTTTTTTTTGTTGTTTGGCCTATGCTTGCACCATTGATCATGGCAGATCAAAATTCGATCCTAGGGACAAACAATGTGTATATTTAGGACATTCTTTTACAACAAAAGTTTATATTCTCTTTGATCTGTATACACAAAGTCTATTCATATTTAGAGATGTACTTTTTGTTGACCACATTTTTCCTTATAAACAACCAACTAATATAAGTGAATCTTCAAGTTGTGATGATGATCTAGAACATGTAATTCCTTTTATACCTAAAGTTGATTCATCTATTTCACAAGATCCTAATAATGTTAATGTTAGTGAATATTTACATTCATCATACAATAATGTTTTCTCCTGATTTCGTTACTTTACCTATTATTTTTTATTTTTCTCAATCTCTTTTTCCTTCTATCTTGAGAAGGTCCACTATAGAAGAGTGTTTGCCATCATATTTGTCAGATGATGAATGTCAGCTATATGCTTCTTCTTCACATGCATCATCACATACTTTAGCTAATGTTATCTCTTATCATAAGTTATCCCCATAATACAAGTCTTTTACTATGAATGTAGGGTCTATGAATGTAGGGTCTGTGGATGAACTCACACATTATTTAGAAGTTGTTAAGCATCCTGAGGGGCAAAAGGCTATGAGAGTTGAGATTGAGCTCTAGAAGCTAACAACACTTAAGACTTTTACTTCATTGCCTACGGGCAACATCGCTATACGCTGCAAATGGGATTTTTAAAATCAAATACAAATATAATGGTTTTATTGGAAGATATAAGGCAAGGTTAGTAGCCAAGGAGTATAATCAACAATTCGGAATTTATTAGATGGAAACTTTTACTCCTGTGACTGAGATGACTTCTATTTGGTTGGTTTTAATTGTTGCAGCTGCCGAGGATGGTTAGTACATCAATTGGATATCAATAATGCATTTCTTCATGGGGATTTGAATGCAAAGGTTTATATGTATTCTCCCCTTGCATATAAAGTGCCTAATGGATCAATTTGTAGGTTGAATAGATCTCTTTATGATTTGAAACAAGTTTATATGCAGTGGAATGGTAAACTTACTAAGACTTTGTTCACATTGAGGTTCAAACGAAGCTAGCATGATGATAGCTTGTTTGCTAAAGATTATCAAGGAAGGTTGCTTGTTTTATTTGTGTATGTAGATCATATATTGGTCATAAATAGTGAGCAGAATTTGATTTCTCATATCAAGCAAACTCTTCATGATTTGTTTAAGATAAAAGATTTAGGGGAGACAATATATTTTCTTGATATGGAAATCTCCATGGATAATCATCGAATACGGTTATGTCAAAGGAAGTATACTTTAGATCTTTTGAAAGAGTCTGACTTCCTAATAAACAAGCCTACTGTAACTCTTTTGGAGACAAATGTTAAGTCATGGACATTCTGATTTGCTTTCAGATAACACTGGGTACACAGGAGCTACATTGAGAAATTATTGTACTTTAACAATTACTAGATTTGACTTGACTTGCGTTCCGCAGTTCAGCAGTTGTGTCAATTTCTTGAGCATCCAATTCATTTCCATTATAGAGCATTACAAAGGAGTTTGAGATACATCAAGGCAGAACCAAATTAAGATCTTTTTTTCCTGTAGAAAATAACTTGCAACTAACAACTTTTTCAAGCTCAGATTGAGCAAGTTGTGGTGAGTCAAGAAAGTCTATTACTGACTTTTGCATATTTTTGACCCAGTTTTGGTGTCTTGGAAGTCAAAGAAATGGTCTATCACGAAACTCTTTTGTAATAGCAGAATACCTCACACATTGCTAAAAATCCAATATTTCATGATAGAACTTAGAACATAGAAATAAATTGTCATGTAATAAAAAAAAAATTTATGATAAGAGTTCTAAACGCGCTGTCTATTTCATCTCATAAGCAGTTTACTATGTGTTTAGACACTCAACACATCTAGATTTAAATCTTCGATTAATCAGCTTGGGGTTGTGTATTTATTCCGAGTACCATTGTGAGGGAGCCTTGAAATAGAAAAATAAAGATGCAAAGAAGGAAAAGGAGAAGAAGGTTAATATATAGACAGTAGGAGTAACTTTTTTTTTTTTTTTAATTTTTCTTTTTACATTTTTGTTTTAACAGGATTTTGTATATATATATATATATATATATATGATTTAAAGGCTCGTTGTTGAATGAATAAAAACCGAAGAAATCTTCACTTGGTTGCTTAAATTTCTGTTCTTAAATTTATCTGTAAACGGATTTTTTTCTCAAATCTTAGACATCTTTTTTCATCATAATTATATTAAAAAAGTCAATTTAACTGGGATGAAAAGAAGCCACGGTCCAAGTTTGAGAATGCCTATCAATTGCACCAAATACCCCTATAGTACATATAGGATAAAAGTAAATGCCTAAAACATTACATCATTGAAGCCCTTTCAAATCATTGAAGTACCAAATTGATAAGCTCAATGAAGAAACATTAACATACAAAATAATATACATTGATTGAAGGAGCTAATTCTTTGACTGAAAATCTTGAAATGATTACCTATGTAGTTAAGTATGAACCAAGTCAAGATGGAGGTTCCATCTTTAAGGTGACAAGCAAGTACTGTATATACACAGGAAAAGACTTCAAACTTAATGAAGATGAAATCAAAACAGGCAAAGAAAAGGTTTGGGGAATGTACAATGTTGGTGAAACTATGCTACTCCTTCAGCTTTCTTCATGTTTCTTGGTTTCTTTTGTCAACAAGGAATTTTCCTATATTTTCCTTTGCTTGTCATCCAAATCTTCTAGAAAACTTCATTGTGCAAATGATTTTATTTATTCCTTGTTTTGCTCCAGAAATGGTACAAATTTTTCCATCCTAAATCATGGGAGAACAATGTAATTGTCAAAACATATAACATAGACAAGAGATATAAATTCAACGGACAAATTACCAATATAGTCATTAGTTTGTAACGATCTCACTTATTTCCTCAAAGATAGTTTAGCCACTGAAATATTTTGATCAAGTCCAATAAAACTCCCAAAGGAGGTTTAGTCAACTAAAATTCTGAATTTTTTTTTTTTTTTGGGAACACCCTACCATTAAAAAGTAGATGAAAATAAGTCTATACTTCCTAAAATAAAGGAATCAATATTGAGTTCATTAAAATGGCTTAATAGCATAAGGAGAGCCACTTCCCAGCACAAGTACTTGTACTAGTAAGGAAGCAAAAATATATTTTTTTCTTATTTTTATCAATTTTACTCTCATTAAGCCACTATAATTGACTCAATGTTGATCCGACAATAATTATTCTTCTTTAAATACTTTTAATAAAGAGAAAAACTTCAATGATTCAGTGAGCCTCCTTGAATAATAATTATGACTTTGATAACTACGACGCAATTATGACGGTGATTGACATTTCAAATTTAAATTTTCAAAATTTTTCTCTCAATCTAAGGAGAAATTATATATGCTTACTTTCATCCACTTTTTAATGCTAAGAAAAGGTTAGAGTTTACATGCCTAACACATATTCAGGACCTTAATTGTTCAAAACTTTGGGAGATCTTTTTACTTACTCCGAAATATTTTAAATGCTTTAAAAATAATTCCATCAGGGTCTTTTATCTTAACAAAATTTTCATCCAAAAATATAATATATCTCCATAATCTACAACACTTATTAAGTTATGTATGTCTCCCAAATGAGACTGATAAAAGAAAAACTTTTAAAGACTAATATAATAATTTCCCCCATTTTAAAATGAGATTGATCAAAGGAAAACTACATTAATTATCAATTTCCCCAATATTAACATGAGTTTTTTCATTGACTCAATAACCCACACTAATGTAAATTAACGGTCTAATTTTAAATAAAAGTTTTCTTGGAGTTCGTTCTATTAAATTTTAACTTTTGTATAAGTTATTAGAGTTTTAAATTATCATCTATACCATATTTTAGACTAGGTTACTTACTTCTCTAATTTTAACATGATTTTTTCCTTTAACTCGGTAATGTTAATATGAATTAAATTTTAAAACTCTATTAAAGATTTAAAATTTCATATATATCCGTATCAACCTATTCCTTAGAACACAATTTACACTTTCAACCTACCTTCCTATCCTAGAAAACACACAAGTTTATCAATTTAGACTAATGCGTACATGCCCCTGACTACACGTTCTATTAAATTTTTAAATTTTAAAAAATATATATTGTTATTGTTTTCCAGAACTTTTTATCAATAAATATAATTAGTAAATATAACTAGTGTGCTTGCAGAACAATTTTATATACATATATATATATAATAAAAACATTATCACCAACATTGTTATCATTACATATTATTATCATCTCTTATATAAACAATAATCCGAATAAAATATTTTTAATCTCAATAAAGAAAAGTCTAACCAATACCTCTTTTTTTACCCCTTTTTTTTTTTACTGATTAATCATTGCATATTATTCGAGACTTTCAACGAGTAACTCAACTCTAAAAGTTTTGCTAACTTCCCTTGAATCGACTTTGTCGAGTAGAAGCACAATTCTATTCCAGTTACTTACCTTACATAACATAGTGAGAGGCTGAAAATATGAAATACCTCTTTTGTTGTAATGAAAATATTTTAAAAATGAGTCTCTTGATTCTATGAGGCATTTTAGAAATGGGTTCTTGATTCTATAAGAGGCAAAATGATTTAGTCTAAATACATATTCTTAGAGAGGCTGGAGGCTTTCGATGCCTCGTTTAACCATTTTACATGATATTTACAACAATTTCCAAACATAAATTTGGTATTTCTTACACAATTTATATGGACTTGAGAGATTCTTAAATTGACATTCTTATTTTCATTGAATTCTCTTTATCTTCATTTATAGCTTCTCAAAAATCTTGAATTGAGACAATCTTGTCTTTTATCTCTTAAATAGTAGTGATGATCCCTTCAACTGTCTTTTCAATCTACTTTCCTCTGAAACAGGCAGGACAGATACCTTTTTTCTATGTTTGCGAAACTAATAGAATTTTTACAAAGCTGTAAGGTTTGATTTTATTTTTTCAATTTCAATTAATTTTATATTCCATTTAATAAAATTTAAAGTCGTATATGACGTGACTTTTGTAGCGAGATCATTACGGGAAAAAAAGTTCTGCTTCCGTATAAGTTTTAAACCCTCACCGTTCTCGTACCAATAAATCTTCTGAATTTCTTTTTTCAGTAAATCTTATCATCTCTTCACTTACGGTAGGAATCCTCATCTTATTTGATCAATACTACTTTCTAGTTTTACCAATTGATAAAATGATGTCATCATATCTTTCATCTTTATAAAAATCTGGTTCGGCTGATATGAATTTTGGCAGTAGAATATTTTTAGGTGAGATGGGTGGAATTTTTCTGATAACAATCCTTTACCCCATCCTATGACTATATATCTATTTTGGCAATTCGGTTATTTTACTAAAATTTTCAATTGTCATGTAGCTAGAATTAATGACTACAAAATTATATTATTTTCTCATCTCTTTCAGGTCTGCATTGAATAAAATTTCATCTTGAATAGATTCAGGGAAGTCTATATATACATAACAAGTATCATATGTTGCCGATGTGCTGATTACATCAGCTTACCTTTTCGTATATTAGCTTTACACAACATCAGCTAATCATTTGATACTTGTTAAGTAGATTTTCTTGGAATCTATTTAGATTAAATTTTCTTCAAGGCGCAAACCAAAAGAGAGAAAGAAATGGTACAATTTTAGAACTATTAATTCCATCTACATGACAATTTGAAGATTCTGTGAAAAATACCAAAATGGTTACAAGACCGTAAAATATTGCTATCAGAACAATCTCAGGTCTCACCTAAGGATATTCTAGGTCTAAAATTCATACCGGACAAAAGTTCCTGTCTATTTCACAAATATACAAAAGATATCTGTCCTAACTATTCCAAGTTGAAAGAAGATTGAAAAAGACAAAATTGAAGGGACCCTGCTACCATGTAAGAGATAAAAACATGATTATTGTAATTCAAGATTCTCGAAAAACTATACATCATGAAGGTAATTAAAGAGAATCCGATGAAGATAAGGTTGACTCAAGGACCTCTAAGTTAAGTCGTTTATATATCTATTTCAATAACAGAGGCCTTTCATAGTTCCACTCTCACTGTCCGTACACTAAAGTAGGAAACGAAATTCTACTAAATAGAGAATTGTACTGCTAATTGCTGAAGACTCAAACCAAGTTAACCTAGTTCTCCTGAATCAGAAAGAACTAAATTAGAATTGAAATGCTTGTTAAAAGTCCCGAGTAACTAGTTAATTGAAATGCTTGTTAAAAATAAATAATCTCGAGTAACATTCAGTGACTAATTACTCGAAAAAGAAGTGATTGAGATGTAGAATTAGTTAGACCTTCCGTAATTGAAACTTAAGAATATTTTATTGAAGATTATTTTTTCCATTGATTGAAAATTTTATTAAAGATTATTATTTTTGTAAAAGATAATAATAATTGTAAAGATTGAAAAACCTAACATTTCCGAACTTTCTCGAATTTTAATTTTGAATGAACTTTCTCGAATTTTAATTTTAAATTCAAAGTCAGAAAATAAGATTAGAAATTCACTTACCAAATTTTCTTTTTAACAAAATTTAATCAAGTTTTATTTTTAATTATTAACTCCTTTAAAAATCTAATATTAATTTATAAAAATTATAATCTATAACTTTTATATTCTTCATCAAGCTCCTCCACATCTTTCACCCCACATCTTCCACAAACTACCGCCATCAGTGCCCCTGACCCTTTCGCGGGAAAGACGCTGAAATGCTGCCCCCGAACTTCTCCTCCTCCTGCTTCTTCCTCCTCCCCTCTTTTCCTCCTCCTCCTCCTCCCCCTCCCACTGATTATTCCTCTGCTCAAATTCTTCCAAAGTCCCAAAAATCAAAATCCTGGCAAAATTTTGCCGTCTCCAGTGACTCTAGACTGGAGGGGAAGATTCCTTGACTTCTGGGCAGCCAATTTCTCGTAGCCGTCGACTGAAATTCTTTCCAGAAAGAGGAGTCTTTTGGTTTGACAATTATACCCCTCAAACAGTTGCAGGTTTGAACGTGTTTATCTTTCTTCTTAGTGCTCTTCGGCTGTGACTTGGGATTATTTTGAACAATTTAGGGCCCTATTTTCTGTTAAAAATTTGTTATGGAGGATACATGTGACTGAAATTTCTGGAATATAGTCGGTTAATATTGGAGAAGTTCGGCAGCTGCCATCCGGGACACTGATGACGGTATTGTGTGGAGGTTGAAGAAGAAATAAAAGATATAAATTAAAATTTTTATAAATTAAAATTAAATTTTTAAGAGTTAATAATTTAAAACAATCTAATTGAATCTTGTTAGATTATAAAAGATTGTTAGATTCTAAAAGATTAAAAGAAAGGGAAAAATTTTATATACACCTTTTGACTTATCTAATGATCGAATGAGATGGTCCAAAATTTAACATTTAAAAGTTTAAAATTCAAAACTAAAATTCGAGAAAGTCCATAAGCACGGGAACTTTTTACCCTAATCATAATCTTACCTGTTATCTTTGTTTACTATCGTTTAAAATACACGATGTAAATATGTTGATAATATTTTATATCATATTATATGAGGATGATATTATTCTGGAAGTAGTGCAAAACACATTGTATTCACTGACAAAAAATTTTGCAAAACAATAATAAATAAATATATATATATATATAACCATGGCACGATTGTGAACAGATTCGTTTTTATTTAAAAAAGAATGTTGTTAAATCATTTAGCATTCTGGGATTATTAATCTTTTTTATATAATTAGCACTTGTTAATTAATTCAATATTCATTTTCATACTTTAATTTTATCAAAAGAGACTTTAAAAACACCTGAATTAAATTGAGAAGATAATTCATTTAATCCCTGATATGTTCACTATTTGCCTTTGACAGTCTCATTCATAACTCTTGCTTTCAATATTAAGAATTCTTAACAAATTAATCTTTTTTTCATTTTTCCTTCTTTTGTATTTCTGAAAATAGAAGTTTAGGATTGAGTCCGTTAATTAAAAATACTAAAACAAAAATTAAAGATTAAATCTAAGAAAGGCAAATAAATCAAGGGCCAAACAGGTTTTTTTTTCTTTTATATGAATAGGTTATTTTCTCAAGTAAATTTTAGTTTGGAAAACAAAAGAATTGTTTTTCTTTTATTTTGTAAAAGATAGATTAATTTTGTCATATGCAGTGAAATCCAAAGCAAAAAAAATTAAAATTGCTTTTTGTGGAGCGAATAAGCGATCAAAATGGTATTTTTGTTTTAACTAAAAACCAAATCCACCCTTAATAATTAAACTCACAATGGGGTGGGTGAATCGCCCGGTGACTTGGGTGGTGTCCATGGATCAGCAGCAGCTCCTTCTATGGGAATTATTGAATCAAATTCTGGATCAATACTTATCATCCTCCTAGGCAGCCCCAACGGAGTCCCTGCTTTATGCATCCGCGGAGCCGTAGGGACTTCCGGTGGAGATTTGGCCGGCAAATCAGATGGGTCACCACCGATAATTCCAACAGAAAAACCATGTTTGAATTTCTCTTGATGATCAAATTTCTTGAATGAAATCGTATTTAAAGTTTGTAACAGAGAAATGCCTCTTGCTAGAACTACCGATTTCTTGAGAAATATGGTTGAAATTGAATAAAAATTTGGCATTTTTTCTGCTGTTCAAATTGAATGCAAATTGGGAATTCGGATTTAATGGGTTTTGATGGATTTGGATTGAAATTTTGAAGATTTTCTTTTTTTTTTTTTTTTTTGGTGATTTTGCAGAGTAAGATAATAAATGTTACGTGGAGGGTGGACACACATGGACTGGCATTTTTAGCCACTTGTGCAGCATGCAATGTTATGTAATTTATTACTTGGCTTACTAAAGACTGAAGTATATCCTCCTATTCAGCAAAAAGAAAAAAAAAAAAAACGGAAACAAAAAGTATATCCTCTTAGAGGTGAAATTTAGGATGGTAAATGAATAAATTTTTCATGAAACATTGGCGAAAAGCTTGAATAACGCTTAATTTGAATTTGGGTTGGCTAAACTTAACTTGAGTTCGAAAGAAATTCATAAAACTCAATTTAATTAAGTTAAAATTCGCTTCAACTCGACCTATTTACCTTCACTAGGGGATCTAGCACAAATAATTAATGGGTTTATAAGATATGTTTGGGTAGAATTTGAATTTGAATTTAAATTTATTATAAAATTTTGAATTGAAATTTATATTTTTAATATATCTCAAACAATTCATATTACTTCCTTCCGTTCAATAAAAATTTAAGAAATTTTATACTCATTATGAATGATTAAGAATATAAGAGATTTTATAACTTTCAACAAACATTTATTAATTTTTTTTATCTTTACCATCTTTTTTAAATTATTTCGCTCACTATGTATCTTTTTTTTTTTTTTTTAATGAAGGATAAAAAGGGTATTGAAATTATGAAAAATGTCTTATTTTCAAGACCCTTAATGTATGTGAAACGTCAAAAACTCACTATATTAAGTTATTTCGCTCACTATGTATCTCTTTATAATGAAGAATAAAAAGGGTATTGAAATTAAGAAAAATATCTTATTTTCAAGACCCTTAATGTACGTGAAAAGTAAAAAACTCACTATATTATCACCGGAGGGATTATTAATTTTTCATGAAACTCAACAGTCCTATCATTAAATAATATATAAGATTTTTTAAAGTACACATATACTCCCACTAATTTATAATAAGAATATATTTTTGAAGTTATGTTTTATTTCATAATAAATTTACTACTTTCAAAGAGCATTTATTATAAGATAAGGGGCGTGTGATCTAACGCGTGACCCCTCTCTTGAATTCGAGTCACCCAAGGTGCGATTTAATCCCGTATGACAGCCTTGTACTTTCCGATCCCTTTCGGATTAATCGATAACTCTCAGATGCTGGGTTAAAAAAAAATATCCATTATAATTTTTTTAATTTTATCCTCTTTTGTCTCACTGTTATTTCTCTCATCTCTATTTCTTATATTTCTCTCTTTATATATTTATGAAGGACATATAAGATAACTTGTGTAAAATACTCAATATTTGTGTAACATACTAGAATGATACTTATTTTTAATCGAGGGTGTATTAAATATTCTTATTTAATTGAAACAAAATTTATGTTACACCTTTAATTAGTAGGGGAGAGATAATATTTTAAGAATTAAAAATAAATTTATTTATTTAAGTTATAACATAGATTAACAAATTTTAAAAAAATATACACAATTTTATAATTTGAAAGTAAATTTATAAAAAAAATTTGAAATATACTATATATTTATAGGATTTGGGCGGGATCAGTGGGAATGGGGTACATGCTCGCGGTGCCCTCACTCTAGATCCGTTTATGTTTGCACCGCAAGTGAAATTACCGATTTTTTCAAGAATTTGAATGAAATTGAATAAAAACTACGCTTTTATGTATTTATTTATTTCATTATATATATATATATTACAATTCTTGGGAATTTGGTTCATGGTTTTGGGAGTTGATATATCATATAACCTACGCAAACTATGTATAATATTTCTTATGCTAAAATTACATAGTTTTATTTAGTCGCAAAAATAAGTCAAAAACAAGCTTCATTTTCACCCATTTGAGACTGAAACACATACACTCTCTCTCTAACAAAACGTAGGCAATCGAACCTATTTTCTCCGATCAACAATGAATTTCTTCTGTTTTTCTTCCTCTATTCTTCGATTCTCTCATATTTATAAATAGAATTTGAAACTACATTTAAGGACTCTGCAGATACTGTTAAAAAGGTTTCCTCTGAAGGGAAATACTCTGTAAATGCTATATTAAGAAATTTGATGAAAAATTCAAAATTTTCGAACAAAAAATCCTCCAAGTTTATGATTACTTATCATATTAAAAAGTTAAGGGTCATTCTTCCATTGTTCAGATTGGAATATTGCAAATTTATTGATTTATGTACTCACCTTGGTTATGTTGCCATATGAAGCTTTTGTGGTCCAATGAGAAGGTCGGAACTTTTTTTTTTTTTTCTCTAAAGGCAAATGATCTTGTTCACCTCTATATCAATCTATAGCATGAATTTCATACATGGATGCAGGATGCACATGTTAATATGAGTACAATTTAATATTCTAATTTATATTTTTTTTTGTAAGATCACTTAGAACACATCAATAAAGATAAAATCTACTTATATGATTATGAGTTTCTCCGTTCCAATTGGAACCAAGTACTTTCCTTAATCAGTATGTATTTTTTATGATTTGTTGTCCATTAAGGCACCAACAGTTATAAAAGTAGGTGCACCTACTTACAGTCATCCATTTTACAATATAGGCAACCACAATTATAAAAGTAGGCAGTCACGGTTATAAAAATAAATATCCCAAGTTATAAAACTAGGTACAACTACTTACAGTCACCTATTTGCATATTTTATATCGTAATCACTATTGGTTATGAAAAATAGGCACCCTTAGTTGTAAAAATGAGCATCCATAGTTATTTTAAAAAAAAACAAGAAGCGTCACTATAAAAAGTAACCCGTCATGCATGTTTTATAGTATAGGTACCTACAGTTATAAAAGTAGGTACTCGTAATTATAAAAAAAGGCACTCCAAGTTATAAAAGTAGGCGCATCTATTTACAGTCACCTAGTTTGCATGTTTTATATTATAAGCATTCTTGGTTATGAACAATAAGCACCCCTAGTTGTAAAAAGAGATAATCCATAGTTATGAAAGACACACCAATGCATAAGTAACACAACTTGAATGTTATACATTATAGGCAACCATACTTGTAAAAGTAAGCACTCACAGTTATAAAAGTAGGCACTCCAAGTTATAAAAGTAGACGCCCCTACTTATGGTCATGTTTTATATCATAGGCACCCTTAGTTATGAATAATAGGCACCCCTAGTTGTAAAAACAGAGAATCCAAATTTATAAAAAGAGGCACCATTTGCATGAAGTAACAAAACTTGTATGTTATACATTATAGGCATCCATAGTTGTAAAAGTAGGCATTAAGAGTTATAAAAGTATAAACTCTAAGATGTAAAAGTAGGTACTTTTGCTCACAGTAAGTTATATAAAATAGGCACCAATAGTTATAAAGATAAGCACCCTTAATTGCAAAAATAGGCGCCATTAGTTATAAAAATAGGCACCCATACTTACAGTAACTCATCTTGTATGTTATATAGAATAAGCACCCCTAGTTATAAAAATAGACACTCATAATTATAAAAAGACACATTAACTAATAAAAATAGGCATCCTATTTATAATTCAATCTAAATACACTTCGAATAAAAAAAATGAAAAAAATTAAATTAAATGCTAATCCAAATAGAGCCTATATTTTCTAGAAAAATTAAAATGTTTGAAGAGAACTACAGTAACTCAATTGGAATTCTTCCATTTTTTCTTCTTCTATTACAACTATGACTTCGGCTCACAACCAACTTTCACTACCTTTTCCTTAATGGTAAGATTCAAACCATTTAATAGTATCATTCAACACTCATCAACTACATAATAATTTTAGACATCTCGTTCTTTATCCTTAAGTCGGCGGCTATATTAACAATCCGTTTTGCAATCGTGGCATCCAAACCAATCTCGGCCTTTTCAGCATCTTGGCAAACTATTATTGGCACCATTTTCATTGTTATTGATGTTATTATTATTATTTCTAGCAATGGCCAAGGAATCAATGATAGGACCAGGGCCCACAGTTACGAGAGCGTGACTAATGGGCCTGGCAACACCCACAGGCCCAACTTGGCAAGCGTCTTCGCTATCCCCAAAATAGATATCTCAAGGTGATCACGAGTACTTAGGCCCATACTTATATAGCATATACACTTTTTATACTCTCCTCCTTAAGACCCTAGTGTCCTCGTCAAATGCCTTGACTTAGCCCAGGAGCAGACAGAGGTGCGGGATTATAGAAGTGGCTCCCACCAGTATAGTACTTAGCTCCACATGGGACTCTAGAGGTGGCTTCCACTAGTGTAACACTTAGTTCCCGCACATCTGACTGGTAACCATGTTCTGATACCATACGTCACGTACTAAACTCGTGAGTTCGAGAGTGCGACTCATAGGTCACGCAGCATCCATTGTCCTACTTGGTAACCGTCCTAGTTATGCCAAAATGGATATCCTAAAGTGACCATGAGTATTTAGGCAATACTTATATAGCATACACACTTTTCATATTCTATGTGGGATTGGAGTTTCAACATCAGTATTCTCAATAGCTCCACCTTCATTGATTCCACGAGTCTTACGCGAATTGGTTCCTTCCTCGAAAGTTACAGTAGTTCCAATTAACGAATTTTCATTACAGATTTCTATAACAGTTGCACTAAGCAGATAAATAATGGTTAAAACAAATAAAAACAACAAATGAAATCCAACAAAAAGCATCCACATTATCAAACAAAATAGAAAAGTAAAACATCCTCTTAGTTGTAAACATAGGTACTGCTAGTTATAAAAGTAGACACTCACAGTTATAAAGTAGACACTTCTATTGTAAAATAGACACCCCTATCAACATAAGTTTTACGACATATTAAATTATCATGAAACACTCTCCCACTATATTAAACAGAAATATGAGGGTTTAAACACATAAAACAACACATTAAAATTTAACAAGAAACATCACATATCGAACAAAACAGAAAATTTAAAGGTTCCACATAACGTTAAACATAGGGACTCCTAGTTATAAAAGCAGACACTCATAGTTCTAAAAATAGACACTCTTATCTAAAGAAGTTCCATGATATCCTAAATTATTATGAAACACTTCCCAATTATATTCAAAAACATCTGAGGTTTAAAATACATACGAAATATGTACATTAAAAAAAAATCTACTCAGAATCGAATATGTTCTTTTGAAGGTCCCCTTATTTGTAAATATAGGCATTTATAGTTATAAAAATAGAGGCTATAAGAGTAGGCAGTCTATGTTATAAAATAAGGCACCCATACTTATAAAAACACAAAAAGCTAGAAATAACCAAAAAAAAAAAAAAAATAATATCATTATTAGAAACTTCTTCCTCCATCCATTCTGAAAGTATCAAAACACCATGATAACGTATATAAGAGCTGAAAACAATAGAATGTACATTGTCTACATCAACACAGTTTACTGTTTGTTTGATGATGCAACAAAATTTTTTTACAATTTTCCATAAAAAATAATTGCAAATGGTAAAAAAAATGACCGGAAAGGTGAGCTCAACTCGGAAAGATCACGGTGATTAAAAAAGATGATGGTAACTCGAAGAAATTGCGGGAAGGAGAAATTACAGAGATCTCAAGAGGCACAGGAGATATAGAAGAAGATGATGATTTTTTTTTAATTCTATAAAAGGCCCGTGAGGAGGGATATTAAGGAAGTAATTTTAATCGAAATCAAATTATAAATCTTGATAAAAATTATATAGTTTTACTAATTAGACAGATTTTGGTGGATTTTGGATTGGAATTTCGAAATCTTTTTGTGTTTGATATGATTTCTTGAGTAGGATAATAAATGTTACTGGTTGAGGGTGGACGACAAATGGACTGGCATTTTTAGCCACTTGTGCAGCATGCAATGTAATGTATTTATTACTTTGCTTACTAATGACTGAAGTATGTCCACAGTGTTCCTAATTTATTTATTTATTTATTTATATATATAGTTATTGTTCTTTTATCTTTTTGCCTTTTTTTCCTTATTTTCTTCAAAAAATTCTCAATAATAAAAATTTTTATTATGAATCTAATTTATTGATTCATAAATTAATTAAGATATGCATTATATTAAATCGTTAGGTTAATTATATTTTGAAAGATTATCTTATTTAATCACTAAATAAATTAAATTTTTCTATTTTGATCATTTAATTTTAATCTTAATAATTTTGATTCTTAAATAATTTATTTTCGTCTTTTTTAATTCTTTTGGACAATTAAAATGATCAAAATTTAAATTTTTTTCTCAAAAAATCACGAGAAAATAATTCTATAATTTCAAATATATAATATTAAAAAAATCACTATTTTCTTCCCTCTTCTTTATTGTGTATGTAAAATTACAGAATTATCCTTATGATCTTTTGAGGAAAAATCTGAACTTTTTAATAGGAATAAATTTCTTCAAAATGACCAAAAAGGGCGAAAGTAAATTATTTGGAGATCAAAAGTTGAAATTAAAATTTAATGATTAAAATGGAGAAATTTAATTTTTTGGAACTAAGTAGGATATCTTCCTTACATTTTTTTCTCTTGAAGTTTGTCCAAACTACAATTTCACTTCTCTATTTTATATAAATTACGTATACATTCATATTTTTATATTTTCATAACTAATTAATTCTACTACTAATTTCAATTAAAAAATTTTTCAGAAAACAAAATTTCTGATATAAGAAGTTTAAAATCTTTATAAAATATTATACACTAAGACAATAATATCGTTAATTATGAAAATTAGACTAATAAAAATTGTTAGTAAGAGGATTGTCTTAGTATAGAATAGTTATAAGAATTAGATACGAGAAATGATACTTTAAAAGAAGTTTAAATTTTTTACTATCAAATCATTATTTTATGATAAATTTTTACTAGTAATAAGGATTAATTAGTTATAAACATATAAACGATAAAAATATATTTATAATGTATACAAATGGAGATGAGATAGTATTTTAGATAAATTTGGGGAAGGAAAATGTAATTAACCATAAATCATATTAACCATATTATCAATATTCAAAATATTTTAGATTCTTGTGCTTCAAAAAAATGCTATAACCTCCTCAAAAGGTCGAAGTATTAATTATATTAGTAATAAAATTTAATATGACTTTAAGAGGTATATATACATATATATTTGAATTAAAAGTGGGATCTCTAGATACTACTCAATGTAATCAAGCTTCCAACATTTACTTGTTCAAAAAGCTTCCAACATTTACAAGTGTCTTGAATCAAAAAGGAGTAAAATACCTCAAACTATCAAAAAAATTAGAAGTTTTATATCTTTACTCATTAATGAAATGCATGACAATTTTTTGTTAAGAGCTACTAATTTTAATAAAAATTTTTATTTCAGAATCTTTGTAATATTTTTATAATATTATAATATTTATTATAAACTATATTAAAAATTTATAAATCAACAAATAATTTCATTATAATAAAGATTTATAAATATCTATATAAACGGTGAATGTTACATGATTTTTTTATGAAAGGGAAATGTTATACGATCTTAAAATGCCAAATTTTGGCATAGAAGTAGGTAAAGAAAATAAGGTATTTTTTGCTTTAAAAAAGACTTATAATTCTTTTATCATTTTCAGGGTGAATGTTTATTGTATATGTACACAGTAAAATTTCACATTTGTAAATAAAAAGACAAGAAAAATAATGATAAAGTGATTTATTTGATTTTTGGTGTAATTACAACAATATCTAGAGAAATTTCTAATTTGTAGGAGAATCATCTAATTCTTCTCTTCAACAAAATGTTGATTCGATGATTAAAAGCTTAATATCGAATTGAATGAACTTCAATTGTGAATTCGATGACTTAGAAGCTTGAATCGAGTTAGATGAACTTGAATTTTGAACTCAGCGGCTTGGAAGTTTGATGTCGAGTCAGACGAACTCTGATGATGGACTTGATGAGGACTTGAAAACTTGATCTCAGATCATAGAGATGTTGAAGGTTTCTTCACTCGTTCGAATGAAGAACCTTCGATACTATAAAAAAAATCAAAATAGCGACAGACATGTTGATCGCAACGCCATCGATATTCAGTAATTCGCGACCGCTAGTAGCGGTCGCTAAATCCTAATCGCAAATGGAAAGTTTGCAACCAATGAGGTCGCGAACTTTTAGTTGAAAGAAGTTTGCAACCAAAGGGCGATCGAAGAGGTCGGTTGCATAGTTTTGGCACCAAACAAGATTCCTGCTGATAATTGCAACAACCTTTCAGTCACAACATGTTTTCTAAAAATTTTCTGTTTACGACTGCCAGTCGCTCGCCAACGGTCACAATTTTATTTATTTTTTATAATAATTCTAAAAATACAGAAAGCCCCCTAAAAATAAGAAAAACCAAACAAACATTAATATAGAACCATAAAAATCCCACCACATTCACAAAAACAAACTGTAATATACAACAGTCATAATAAAAAACCATATAGGAACATATACACAAGTACAACAGTGAAATGTAAAATAAAACTATCTAACTAGGAGGAGCATCATCACCGTCCTCCACGTCATCCCGTGCATCCTCATAGCTCAGCTTATCGGGCATCGACCATTTTGTAGGTGACTGGAGATCGATAGGTGGCATGTCCTCAAGCTAATAGCCAAAATCTGCAAACTGACGGGTGGCCCACTCACTAATGACATACGCTCTATACGCAATCTTATGCTCCGACTCTCGACTTGCTTATTGCATCTTCTCAGAGATGACGTAGCCAGTGACCTTCGCAATCTGTGACTTGATATTGTCTGGAAGGAGAGGCTGAACTCCAACTACACCTCGGGCCTCAACCCTCATACTGGTTGACCCTACAATCCCCAACCCATAGGCTTACTCCTTCATCCCCCGTCTCGACCTCAAGTATCAGCTCTGCGTCAGTGGAGATAGGGGTGCCAGTCCGAGAATGCTCCTACTCCTTTTTCATGTCCATGTACTTTTGTTGAGAATTAAGAAAATATGTTAAATCGATATTTGTTAAGTAAATGACAAGTTTATTTATGATATTCACAATAATTGAAATGAAAAACTTACCAAAAACTCAATAAAATGCTCGTCAACAAACTGGTCAGCCTTCTCGTGATCGTCTCAATGTTATGAAGCTTTTGGTAAACCTTATCTTTCGAATAAGAATCACCAAGCTTCTTAAGCTACAACATTATATAAAGTTAATTACAAATTTTATAATTCTTAAAGAAAACATAAAATACATAAAATATGTTAATTCATACTACCTTGTGAGCATTCCATTCAATAATCGGTCGGGAACAGCCTGTGTGCTTCCTGGGACCTCGGCCACCTCACCCCTCTTTGCTGTTCCTCTGTACTGCCCAAATTTAGGCCAGGCAGATTATAGGCCCAGATTTGTTCATTCCGAGGCCAGCATCCAATAACGACACTATGAGAATTGCTTCAGCCTCATAGGAATTAAAGTGCTGCAAAATGGCTTCATGTTTCCATATCCCTCTCTCAAAGTCAATGAGATGAGAGACTATCAAGATACAGTCAAAAGCTGACAGGATAGTCGGAGGAGAGAGTTTAAAGGCATGAGAAATAGTAAGCCACTTATCCTCCCAAACTCTAACCGTACGCCCATTTCCAACACGCTACCGCATTCCTTGCAAGAGGTAGGGACGACCGCGAGAATACTTCTCCAAATATAGAAGGGGTGTTAACCAATAGACGTTAAGGAAAACTCATCTAACAAATAATACTTTGACTGCATAACCGAGAAAATAAAGAGAAAGGATTCTTCATAATTCCCCAACCCTGCTTACAGAGCAGGGCTAAATTAAACGACTCCAGATCCCGAAACCCTATTCCTCCTTCGCTTTTCAGTCAACAAAGGTCCTCGTAAGCTTTCCAACAAATCTTTCTATGCTTGTCATCCCCTTCTCCCCCCTCCCTCACCAAAAATTGTGAATAAGGCATGTTATGGAATATGTGATGGCCGAGGGAACATGAAAAACATACATAGCATATTTTGGAATAACCTGTACTACCGACTTGATCAATACTTCTTTCGCTGCTTGAGACAAGCTTTTCTCCTTCCAGTTGTTCAGCTTTTTTAAACTCTGTCATGAAGATAACTGAAAATTTCCTTCTTTGATTTGCCCTTCATGAAGGGGAGCCCCTATTATCTTATTATTTCCCTCATTTCCAGAATTTGGAGAAAAGAACTGATGTCCTGCCGTAAGACATCGGGGGCCCCTTTACTAAAAAACAAGATAGATTTGTCATAATTGATGGTTTGACCAGAATAGTCCTCATAAATGGTAAAATCTCCTTGAGCTTCGCTACCTGCTAAATATGTGCCCATGCGAAAAGCAGCGAATCATCTGCAAAAAGAAAGTGAGAAATGGTTGTCCCAGTGCCGAAATAAAGACTCTCGAGAACCCTAGTTTCTTTTGGCGAACACAAAAGGACCAAGAACCCCTCTAAACATAGAATAATGAGATAGGGTTGTTTCCGATTGACCGGATCTTACCTCTTTGAAAAGCGGGTCCCCTTGCCGAATACCTCGAGAAGGCATAAAACTCCTAGTAGGAACTCCATTAAGGAGAATCAAGTAGGAGACGGTAGTGACACAGCTCATAATAAAGCGCCAAAATGGCTAGGAAATCCCATCTCCATTCAACACGATCAAAGGCCTTACTCATATCAAGTTTCAAAGCCATGTGAGGGTCACACTTTGACGAAATGATGTGATGCTATGAAAGACTTCAAAAGCTATGATCGTATTATCAGTGATTAGTCTACCCTGTAGAAAAGCACTTTGAGCTTCATCAATAACCGAATTCATAACTCTCTGCAACCGGTTAGACAACAACTTTGGGATGATTTTGTAAAGGAGATTACAAAGGCTAATCGGACAGTAATGAGAAATCATTGTCGGACTCTTTATCTTTAGGACGAGAGAGATATGAGTGTGATTGATGACTGAAAGATCCAGGCTCTTATTAAGTACATTTAATGCAAAAAATACAACATCCTCCCCAATAATCTGCCAGTACTTCTGAAAAAAAAAAAAGGCATGCATACCATCTGGACCAGGCACTTTTTGCGGATACATGTGCATAAGAGCAGTGACAATTTCCTCCCGGGAAAAAGGCATACCCAAGAACTGTATATCCTCCTCAGAAAGTTTGTCTAGTTGATCGGAATTTTTCTAACTAAGTTTTAAACCCAATACTTGCAAGTGCACTAGATCAATATAATATGAAAGTATTAGGGTATCGAACCACAGAGAAAGGCTTAATTACTTAAATTACTATCTTCTTAATTAATTGTATAAAAAGAAGAATCAATTTATATTATCTAAAAATTATTCCTAAATTAATTAAATGAATAAATAAAATAACTAAATTAAAACTAACAGGAGATTAACCAAAGAAGATGATTTAGAACATTGAATCCACCACTAACCTATATAACAATAATTTAATTTTACTTTAGGAGAAAAGATTAGACCTTTATATGGGGTGATCTAGGCTACAAGCTTCAATTCACTAAAGAAATATATTGTATTTAAATGCATGACATAATCCATCTAACTATTAGCATGACTTATTCATTCCTATGTCATAAATCATCTAAAATTGGCATGAACTATTCAATTCTAAAACCCACAATATACTTGCAAAAATTACATATCACTCATACTCAAGACTACAAGAATCAAGAATGGATAAAAATATCAGTTAAACCAAACAATTATTTTGTAAGAACAATTACAAGAATTAATTACATCAAACCAAGAAATTCCAAAGATATGCAATCACATAAATAATATAATAAATCTCCAAAAATAAAATAAATCAAACTCACATAGCTAGGGTTTCACAAGATTTTAAAAAAAATTAGTTCATGGTTAAAGGGAAAGGAGGAACCAATTTATTGAAGAAAATCATGGCTTTTTCTTTCAACTGAAGCTGAAATTCTGTAGCTTTTCTTGTAAATTTCTGCTTCAGAGTTCTATCGCCACGTCCTGCTGCTTCAGCTCCTTCAAATGTTCTGCTCGGCTGCTTCTGTTGCTGATTTCGCAGCTGCTATTTTCTTCAAATTGCTGTATCTTCTCAATGATTCTGCGGCTGCTGCTTGGATTTCTACACCTGCTTGTACTGCGTCTGGTTTTTGCTTCTTCGGCCCTGCAGCTGCTTCGCCTTTATTCTTTTTTTTTTTTTTGCAGCCGCCTTTTCTTCCTTAAAGATGCTGATTTTTCCTGTTTTCTGCTGCCTGCGCAACTCCTCCTTCCCGCAGCTGCTCTTTGCTTCCCTCTTTATTCTTTTTCTTTTCTTCCCTTTCCTTTTCGGTTGCGGCAGCTTCCTATTCCTTTTCTTCTTTCTTTCTTAAAGCAGCTACTGCTCTTCCTTATTTTCTTTTTTTTCCCTTTGGCAGCCTTTCTATTTCTTCTTTCTTTCTTTTTTAAATGTAGTCAGCTTGCTCCACTTTGCTCGTGGACTTCTTTCCCTTTATCACTAAAATAAAATAAATTAAATAATTATGTTTAATAATATATTTTTAAAGGCTAATAATGAAAACATAAGCTATTTATTTGTACTAAAAATGGACTTTATCACTAGTACTAAGTATCTCATCTATCAAAGAAAGTTGTGTTAGTTTGGAAAATCTGGGAAAAGTATTCAACAACTACATTCTCAATTTCAACTTCATCATCAACCCTTTAGCCCATAGCATCAGTGATAGCCGTAATGGTATTTTTCCACCTCCTCTAAGAAACCTTGTGATGGAAATAGTCGGTATTGCAATCCCCATCTTCTAACTAGGAAATGCAAATTCGTGTTTTCCAATAAGCATCTTTAAGATCCTGTAGCCTCTCCATCTCCTTGATTAGAGAGAGCTCTTGTATGCTTGAATAACTATGAAACCCTTTTTGCTTCTGGATGACTTCTAAAGCTTTGGGCTTATTTGAAATAAGCTTTTGGAAATCTCCTAGGATTTATTTGCTCCACTCATGCAGTCACAAGTAGACAGCACTTAGGCTGTCAAAAAAATCAAGACTCGTAAGGGGATAACGCAATTGCCAGAATTGTCTAACAGTCTCTATAGACTGGGGCTCTTGTAACCAAAGAGGCTCAAACCACCTTTGTCTATTATGCTGTCTCCGACGTCTAGACTTTCTAACTTGACTAGCACAGTTGGAAAGCATGATCGGCACATGGTCTGAAATAGGACTATAAAGGCTATGAGTTATCATAAAGGGAAACAAAGATATCCAAGATGGGGAAGCGACAAATCAGTCCAGTCTCTTAAGAACAAGATGAGCATCATCCTTATTGTTACTCTAAGTGTAGGGGTTTCCTTTAAACCCTAGGTATTGTAGGCCACAATCCAAGAGAGTATCCCAGCATATAGTAATTTGGCCATTAGAGTGTTGATTTGGACCAGTTTTTTCCTTGTGGGATAGAATCTCATTAAAATCACCCCCACAGAGTCAAGGAAGGGATTGCAAAGTGCTTAGCCAATGCAAAAGAGTCTAAGAGTGAGCTCTTGTATCAGCAACAGGATTATCATAAAATCTAGTAAATCGCCACATAGGCGTAGAATTTGCAGGAACAATTTTAGCATCAATATGACCAGTCGTGGAGGATAAAATGTGAACATTAACCAAGCCATCATAACAGAACAAAGCGAGCCCCTCACTTAGTCCGTTTCTTTCAACAACAAAACATGCAGAAAATCCTAAAGCAACACGAAGAGGCTAAATTAAGCGCTTATTACAAATAGTTTCATACAAAAATAAAATATGGGGATTATTATGAGCATGCAACAGATTTTTTAGGAATTGGATAGTCCGAGAGTTCCCAAAACCCGGCAATTCCAATAGAGGATATTCATGATTCCAAGCGGGGTTGCTTAGCAACCTCCACCTTCGATACATAGGGAATAGAAATAGCTCAAGTAATAGAATCATTAAAAAGCTATTGTTTTTTTTCTTGCTCGACTCTTCCTGCCGCTTGAAGCTGCTTGCCTCGCCACATCCATCAAATTTCAGTTTCCGCTTCAAGAGCTTTCTTCCTTGATTCTTCTTCCGGAAAGAAAAGATGGTACACACGTTCTTGGAACTTTGCAATATTGAGGTCCAAACAACCCCAGACCTGTCACACTACAAATCGATAACTCTTGACATTCATCGGCTTCTCTCAAAGAAAATGCCCAACATAACAGAGGTTATATTCTGCCATCCCAACTGTGAAATCAGTTTCAGCCATTTTGACAGATAGCTTTTCAAAGCCGTGAAAAGAAAAAGATTGGAATTTAGCCATGAGAGAATAATCCATCCCAATTCAATCATAGAAAAACCGTCGCTGAGACAACCAGAAGAGGAATGGAAACCAAGTAGGAGATGGATATATGGTGAATCAAAAAGCCAGAATAGTAGCGTTTAGGGGAGAAAAGATCAGAGGACTACGCACAAAAGACCCAAAACCCTAGCGCCCCAACATAGCATTGTATATACATTCAGCAAGCGTGCAACAATGTTTGAACAAAGAAGATAGCAGCAAATCAAACTCATCGGTAGGATCACAACAAAGCAATTAGGAGAAAGATTTGATCAGAGACCCCTACTGCAACGGGACTCTGAGAAAGAATCCTCCATGCAAAGGAGATATTTTAGAAAATATTAGGTATATATTATTTAGTTTATATTTATATATCATTTTTAAATTATTTAGTTTATATTTATATTGTTAAATTATAAATATTTATATTAGGGTATTAATTGTTAATTTTTTAGTTAATTTTATTTTTAGTTAATTTCGTATTATAAAGTGAGTTATTAATGTGAATGTTAGTGTTTATAACTTGTTTTTCTAATTATATATATTTTTATTTAGTTTATATTTATATTACTATTGTTAAATTATTTAGTTTATAGTTACATTGTTAAATTATAAAATTTATATTAATTGTTAGTTTTTTAATTGTTTTAGTTAATTTCGTATTATAATATGAGTTATTAGTGTGAATATGGCGTTTAGTTTATTTAGTTTATAATTAATTGTTTAATTTATTTATTTCATAAGTAATTTTTTAATTTACTTAATTTATTGGCATTATTGATTTTTTAGATATATATTATTGTATAACAGCTAGATGTAGATCCGAGTACATTTGAGAAATTTTCACAACCTGAAGATTATGTAGAGCATCGTTATTTGTATGAAACAGATAAAGTATTTCAATAAAAAAAAAGATTTGGTAAGATGGGAAAAAGCAACAACAATAAAAGTTTATACATACATCATTATTACCCGATTTTAATCAAAAAGTACTGTTGATCGTCGCATGTATTTTACTCTTGGTTACGAATGTGGAAAAGGAAGAAAAAAAAATCAATAGTTGACGAAGAAGAAGAAGAAGAAGAAGAAGAAGAAGAAGAAGAAGAGGAAGAAAAAGTTCCTATAGAGCGTAGAGCCTCTTATAGAAAAAAGAAGTGTAACTACCCCTTTAACTAAAAGGAGAGCAATTGGCTACTGGAGAAGGCTGAAAATTAACCGTACAAGATGGTAGGCACAACTATCAGATAGGTGCCTATCATCACGGGTACGCTCAGATTGTGAGGATGACGGAGGAACATTTAAAGTTGACTGCAGAATAACCCTGGGCTAACATGGCACCTTTGAATATATTGGTCCATTTTCTAAAAAAAGGATCAGAATTGTCCCGTTAGGTATATTTGTTTTAATTATTTAAGATTGATATGATTTCATATCATTTATACGATTTCTTAGCATTTTAATTATTCAATTGATATCATTTTTTTGCAGTTCTCAGACTATTTATAATGCACATGCCACAATGAAGAGGGAAAAGATGAGTGGACGTAACACAGTAGAAGAAGTACGATATTGCTGTTGGGAAAAAAGGATATATGTGCTATTGGAAAAACTGTAATGACACAAACGTCTTAAGTGATATTGTTGTTGTGCATCCACTATCCATTGCTATGATAAGGACATGGCATTATGTACTTATAATGGACTTAACGTACAAAACAAATAAGTGAGTTGCTTTGAGAAATATGTTGTTTATAATTATACGTATACTGTTATGTTTTTTTTTTTTTTGCTTATTATATTATTATGTTTGTTGATTTTTTAGATATTGTTTTAGTTGATTTCGTAGTTAAGATGCTAATATTATTTTAAATGAATCATTATAATTTTATTTGTTTTGAGGTATACCAAATTAGATGTAGTTTCTTTAATCTCATTTATATATGTATTTATTTTTTTATTGTTAAATATTTATTATATTAATTCAATACAATATGTCATTACTTTAGGTTATCGGAATAACTCCTACGGGGAAGAATTTCACCATAGCTAATGTGTTCATGTGGAATGAACAGGTTGCACCTTATTAGTGGGTGCTTGAACAAATTAAGAAATTATATTTCAAAATCGAAGGACCCCTATTTGTTATAACGGGCAAGGAGACAGGTTTGATGCCTGTGATCTCTGTAGTGTTGGATAATTCTTATCACATGTTGTGCAAGAGACACATTGCCCAAAATATCAAAGGAACGTTAAATAGGATGTTTAAATGGAGAAAAAAAGCCAAGTTGCTCATAAATACTACTTGGCGAAGATTAATTGACTCAGATACTATTGAGGAGTTCAATGACAAATTGGAATATTTGAAGACCAAGTGACATAAGCTACTTGCATTTTGGGATACTTGTTTGATGAGTGGTTAAATACGTATCCCCAAAAATTCGTGAGGGTTTGGACAGGCCAGATTTTTCACTTCAGGTCGGATCCAACGAATAAGCTAAGAGCGGACACAATGTATTGAAGACATGGCTTTCCACATGCCATAGTGATTTAGATACAGTATTCTTGAAGATTGACTCTTTGATTGAGGGATAGATTGCTTAGATTAAGACCACGTTGGAACATTCATGAACGAAGGAGAAGAATAATGTAAAATCAAATCCAGTGTTATCGAAGCTTTGCTATAATGTGAGTCATTTAGCACTGATGGTTATGACCATAGAGATAAATAGATCCCCGAAGACCATAGTTGACCCTGATAATTTGTGCAGGCATTAGATTAGACATTCACACGGCCTTCCTTGTATATGCGAGTTTATTAAACAGTACCAGGGTTACATCCCTCTACAGTTGGATGATGTTCACCCTTTCTAGAAGTCTATTGTATTAAATGGCATATCGAGAAGCGCTAACCAGTAATAGTCTCAATGTTTGATATGTAATATTAGATCCATGAGCTGACGAATATTCTAGAGGAGTTCAGCACTAGATCTCCATCACAGGTTTGTGAGAGTTTTTTGGTTATTATGTTAGTAATGTTAGTATGTTAGTTCATTTTTAATTTATTTTTTTCGTTCATTGAATCAAATGAAAATATATTTTTTATATTGTATACTTTTGCAGTTAAATTTTTTATATTATTTTTCTACAGATTATGGAGTTGCGACAGTGTGCGAAAAACATATTACATCCTATTATTCTATCAAACCCTGTCGGGCCACAATCAATTGCTACAGCCACAGTCATAACTAAGGGGCGACGAAAGACAGATTCTACAAAGCGGGATAAATCACAATGGGAGCACATCTCTATTGTCATTGAGAAAATGAAGAAATCCAGCAAATCAGATTTTAGATCGGGTTCTGAATCAAGGAGAGGACTGGGATCTAGATCTTGGGGAAAAGATAGGTAGCCACATGCTCTCGGTAGCCGAGGTAAAGACCATAGTAGGGTATGGAGTTCTGGATTATCATCTATTGCAAATTCGTCGATCCCTGAGTTCCGTATTGATCAGGACTAAAACAAAATGAATTACGTTTCGCTTAGAGTTTAGTGCGAGGACAACACCCTTCTTTCAGGCTAGTTCAGCTCTAGATAAGAAACCGCCCTAAAAGCATTGCAATAGACGCAACAGCAACCTGCATCCACCGACTTTAAAGAAAAGAGTTGTGTCTTGCCTACTCTAGCTCGGGCTCGGATTCTCTAATCAGAGTAAGACCGACCTTGATTCACTAAATGTGTCCTTATAGGAAGCTCCGGCAGCATAATGGCTCTTTCGTCTCTGTGCAAATCCATAAGCTTTTTGATTGATTTAGGGCACTGCCTCCCTTCAACAAATTAGAACCCCTTGAGGGGAGCCTCAGCCCGGGAAGGGGAGAGTGGCTGACTGGTAAAATGAGACAGACTGTAAATCTGTTGAAGTTTTTCTACGTAGGTTCAAATCCTACCTCTTCCACTTGTTTGTTGTAGACTTCAGAGAAGAGAAAATAGGCATTTATCAGCGTAGGAAGACCGGTCACTCCCCTGAAGATTGCAAGTTCGAATCCTACTTGGGGAGATTTGATTCATTCTGAGGAAAGACTCAGGCAGGTATAAAGGGAATCAACGACAAAAAAAAAAGGAGAGTATTTGTGTAAAATTCTTCTCTATACTATTGAACCTCTTTAGGGAAATAACAACAGGAAAAATCATGGAAAGCAGCCCCTAGTAAAGATGTCATCAGGTGCTAGACTGGAGAATGTGTCTTCAGCAAGAAGTGGAAAATATCCTGCTGTTAACCAGACTCACTCCCTCTAATGGGCCTAGCAACTGCAGTTTCCCCTTCAAGCAGCTGGAGACGAGACATACATCCGTTCTGTTTACCCGATATCATTCCTTTCTACCTTCTCAAAGCCTCAGAACTCCAAATCTCATAAATAAATACCCCATTAAGTAGAGGAGTCAAAGGCACACACACGCAGGAAAGGCGGTCTTTCGGTTTATTGGTCTGGTTTTTCGCTTGTACGTACATCGGCTTGTTGGTGCTCAGAATAAGAACCTACCCTAGGCCCTCAATTTGTACCTTGGTTAAGTTCTTTTTTTAGGTGAATGAGGAGTTACAAGCGGACATGGAACATGCGGTATATCAATCAATTGTTGGGGCTCTAGTAGCGCACGCGGTACATGTAGCTCTTTGAATAAAAGCTGTTGGTATACTGGCTGGCTAATGGAACAATATGGGAAAGAGAGATATGGGGGCTGGTTATCTTTTGTACGAAGGAAGTTCATAAGTACTAGTTCTATTGGCAAGAGCCGGATCTCCTTATTCTTTAGAGGCGGGAAGGTGCTCAGCTACTCGACGCAGAAGGGGGAGAGTAGCTGCTTTTCTTCAAAGAGGGCGAACTTCCCACCTCATTCACCGATACTATCTCTTCGCCTCACTCTCACGACTCAGTTGGGCCGGTTGCTAGCCTGCTTTCTTCTCTGTGAGAATGTGAAGGAGAAGTCTTTGACTCTTTCTTCTTTGCTGCCTAAGGTGAAGTGGAAAAGATCAATCAATTCCTAGTCAACTCTATAAAAAGAAAAGCGGGGGCAGAAAATAAAAAATAAATAATATAATAATATGAGGAGAGATAAATTTAGTAACTAGGAGCTTATGATCCTTTTATTGGGACTTGAGAATGTAGTCTATTGTATAAAATTGATTAGGTGGCTACACATCTATCACCAGAACCATGATACCATAACTGAACGTCGACAAATCGACTTCAGGCATGTACCATGTCTGGATGTAGATAGGTGGATTAGAAGTAATTTGATCTATGGTTACACAAGGGTCAAGAACAACATGACAATACCACTTTAGGTAAATAAGACATTGGTTCATCCATGAACGGTATATAGAATACTCGTTAAAGTCTCTCATACCTTCATACGAAAAGACCTCATTGGAAGCTACTTGTTTCTATTCTTGTTGGGATTGGATATAGATGGGGAATTTATAGATCGTAGGAGATAGATTGATTTACCTTGAGGATAGTCTTTCTTCTGCAAGCGAGAAACTGGAAGTTAAGATATTTAAAAAAGTGAAGATATTGAAAAGCATATCCAACTGCAAAGAAATATTACCTTAGCACATTCGGGAGAGTTCTTTTCTCCACCTTTCTTTCTTCCTTGCTTGCCCAGATAGAATCTTAGAAGGAAAGAAATCGAAAGTCGACGAGAAAGTTTTAAGCCTAGAGTCCTGAAGACCAAGGGTGAAAAAACTCCCACTGTCTCTCTTTGAGATGACCCCTTTCTTTTCCTCAGACAACTACAGATCTAGAAAGAAGGGAGGGTATACCAACTAATTAGACCAAGCAACCAATGTTACAAAACCAAGGCAAGCCTATCTGCGGTAGACATGAAAATGAAATTCGCAAAGGTATAATGGGCGCCATGTTGTCCTCGATTTGAAGAGGAAGCGGGCCACTCAGAGCGATACATCTTTTACAGGAGCTGCTGATGTGGAGTTACCATTTCCCTCCATGAGTTCTCCAATCCACAAGCTTGGCAAGCGGAGGAAATTGGATTATATCAGGAAGCTTGTGTTAACTCTATCCAGTATCGACTTTTGCAGAAGGCCCCCTTTCCCTCTACGGAAATTATCGAAATGGCATGAATTCAAGTTGAAGACCTATTCGAGGTCGAAAAAATACTTTTTCGAGCTAGGAATCCGTATCTAATGAATTCTAGGGTTCCAATAGAAATGAAAGAAAAGGGGATGGCATCATAACACAAGGAAATCCTAATCTTAAAACACCTCGCGAAGCTTTAACGAAAAGAGGTAGTCTTTTGTGTAAGCATAGCATTTTTGGTCGAACACCCCCAACCCAACTAAGAAGAGACGAACCTGACAGACACATCTTTTTCCTTTTGGATTAACCTTTACCTGTGAACAGAACCTTTTCTGCGATTTGCCCGAAGGATCCGAATCAGTTTGGGATGGTTTTAGCGAGGCCTAGAACACGGGCCAGAATTTGGTGTGCATATGGGTGGTCCAGCTGGTTGTGCTTGCTTTAGTGTAGGCGAGATCGTAGCACCACTGGTAAGAGAAGAAACCTCAGGATGATGTGTCGCAGGCGAGTCCGTCCGATCAAGCCTACTAGCATATTTTCAATAGGAGTTGGCAGGAAAGGACTGAGGAAGAGTTGACACCATGGGCCCTGAAGTCTCAATGCGCCATGTTTTTCGGGAACCCTATCCTTTTTCAACTAGTTGGCCTTTTCAACTTCAGTGCGAGAATCAACTGCTTCCTCAGCCTATGTATAAGATCATCGGTTGAATAAAGAAAATAAAGAAAGAACCAATGCCGCTACTGGCTACAGACCTGGAAGGGATCTTGCACAAGACGGTGATTGATAACTTATTGATGGTGCAGTCTCGCCCAGAAGATAACAAACTTGACCTATTGATCTTGCCCTATAACCTTACACCAGATATACTAAGTGAGAACATAGTAGGGATTCCTTTTTACTGGGACTCCACCTAGGTTGAAAAAGACTATGCCAACAACCCCGGATCTAATGGCTATGTGCGGATTTAACTCTCTTTCTTTCTTTATTATTACAAGTTCGGGATCTTCAAATCTATGTCGTAAGTAATGTTTGAAATCGGAGGAGTTTTCTTCTCTTTCAAAACTCCCTTAAAGGTGCGAAGCGAAAGCCTTTTAACCATAGTAATACAAAGATTTCTAAACTCGATTTCAGATCGAAGTACAATATTTCATTTTTCATTAAAATATCTTGTATAATACTCTTTCCTTAGACCCACATTTTCTATTTTACTCCTGTTCCTATTATTAATATTCATTTATTGAACCTGAGCCTCGCATATGTTGAATTTATTTCTCTTTTCTCCCTTAGTGAAATTTTCAATTTTAAAAAGGGAAAAAAGAGAAAAGAGGGGAAGGGGTTAGTCACAGATATTTGATTGTATCTTTAATCTTCTCCATTCCTTCCCATGTCAATATCTAGAATGAAAAAAGGGGAATGTCAATGCATCTGGAAAAAAACGATTAATCTCTATCAATAGACCTGCTAAAGCCCCAAACCATAGCGTACTTACTACTGGTACTACGGAGAGATATGTTTTTAAATCTCGCATTGAAAACCCTCCTTTTTTATTTTTATTGTAATACATAAATCTGTAGTTAAGGACCACTTTGAGTTGTACATGTAATCCCTAATTTAAATTAAATTCTCCTCTATTATTTTATTAATATATAACTCTCGAATTTTAATGGCCCTCTATGCTTCCTACAGCTTTGAGTGGGTACGTGAATCAAGTCTCTTATAATACTGAATTCAAGTTATAAATCCGACTGAATCCACAACCATAAAAATAAGCAGAAATACAAAATTTTTTTAATATTTACAATATCTTAACCAGATGATTCTGCAAAGGTAAATAATTATTTATTGCCAGAATTGACATTAAATAATGCTAGCATGCAATAGCTGGCATGGTTATTGGCTGCGCTCTTTTATCGATATGTAAGGGGATTTAGGTTCTGTGATGGTATGACCCCTGTAGCTGCTATATCGCTACTTGCATTTGCTCGGAAGCCATTTATTGGAACAAAAGTACCATTCGCTTCGACAAATCTTGGGAGACTATCTAGGACTGTGCTACGCCCGTAGCGAGTATTCCATCCTCTCTTTGTATGAATTACTTTCATGGGTACCACCGGGAATATTTTGTTAGTGTGAAGCTTATGGGAGGCCTCCCCTGAAGATTGCAGGTTCGAATCCTACTTGGGGAGATTGGATTCATTCTGAGGAAAGACTTAGGCAGGGGTAAAGGGAATCAACGGCGAAGAAAAAAGGAGAGTATTTGTGTAAAAATATTCTCTATACCATTGAATCTCTTTAGGGAAATAATAACAGGAAAAATCATGGAAAGCAGCTCCTAGTAAAGATGGCATCAGGTGCTAGATTTGAGAATGTGTCTTTAGCAAGAAGTGGAAAAGATCCTGCTGTTAACGAGAAAATTCATTGGCGAGACCATCACCCTTTTTACAGTCAATTCAAGGATGGGTAGGAACATAAACTGAAACATTCTGGAGCTACAAAGATAGTTATGAAATCGTTAGTACCGCATAAAAATATTCCTCCTAGAGTAGTTAATACGAATAAGAGAAACTCTGTTAGAGCCATTTCTGTACATTCAATGTACTCTACGGATAGAGGAATACATAGAGTTGAACATAGTAAAATAAGAAATTGAAAGATTTCATTAAAATTGTTCATTTGGAAATTTCCCAAAAAGCGTTCGTGGTGGTGCTTCAGGATTCCAATGTACTACGTCCAAGATCAGAACAAGCTTGCCCGCGGACCACTGCCGTCCCATTCTTGAGTGGAGCTAGAGCGCAACCATCTTATCTACTGAATTAGCTAGAAGCTATCGTTGGATTTTCTTGCGTGGTTGTGCCTTCCTCTTTGGTTAATCTATGGCACTAGGGGCTTGGTCATCTGTTTCGTGATCGTTTGAGTACTTTAGTTCGTAGTGGTGTCGTAGGTAGTGTCCCTGTGTCGAAGTTGTCTCCATGGCCAGTGAACTGGTTTCCCAGTTGGCCCTACCTTATCCCTCTAGTACGTCTGTTTCTGCTTCTCTTTTTGATTTAGTGCACTCTTCTCTTATGTTTGGGATCCTGCTTTATAGTGGAAACCTTATGTGACATGGTTGAATATAAATATAAAGAAGTCTTGGATGCTCTCCGTTTGTACTTGGATGTCAATTGGGGTTAGTGGATGTTAATGTTGCCTGGCAACTTATTCCTCATTACTTTCCCTTCTAGGGATCTTGCTTGACGAGCTTTCTCTCAGGAGTTCATGCTTGGAAAGAGTTTCTTGGTAGCTGGGCATTAACGCAAAAGTCTAAAATCTTGGCTCTCCTAGCTACACATTTATCCTAGTTCCTTAATCAAAATAGCCATAGGATAAGCTAAGCTAGCTAACCTAAGTCCATAGCTAAAGTTCTCAAACAAGAGTTCCATTCCCCTTACTCCTATTGCAGGCAAATCCCATTAGTACGTTACTAGTAGTTCTGGTTAGCCCATTTGCCCGATTACACTCTCAACTTGTAGATTCACTAATCCCCATGAGAACAGAAAATCCAAGAGACCACGAACACTAGTACGCATGAAAACAGCCTTTTTGAAAGCATACCCAATGAGCAGGCATCTATCCACTTATAGACATCAAATGGCCTTCGTTAACTACTTATAAAGAGGCCTACCTCGGCGGAATGTTGGGACAAAAAACAATGACCGTACTTATCCTTCTAATATGATAAAGAAAAAACTAAACCTTACCTAACCTAAGAAACCAATTCACCCACTACTGCTACTACTAGTATAGAAGAAGATTTATTAACACGCATGGCTACCTATATATATATATATATAACAACTCTTAGTGCACTCGGAACAGAACTTCAAGTATTTATGGAACATCTCTATAGCTTGGGCTAGTTTGGCCACCTCTCTTGGTTCCTTAGAAAGAAAGCTTCAAAGAGCACCATTGGCTATATCCTATATCCATTGTTTGGGATTTCCCCTACGAGCATTCCTTCATTGCATAGAAAATCGAAATAACACTAAAAAGCCATCCACTGGCCAAGGTCAGTGCACAATATATCATCATAAAGGAACTTTCTCAATTAAATTATCAGCCACAGGCGGAATGGCAAGATACGAGACTTATCATTCAGAGAAAATCCCAACTATGACACTTATCACGAGATATTGGTTCCACAAATCATACTTTGAAAAGTTTGTAATGCTAGAAGTACCCCATGTTGGTGCTGACTGTAGCTAACAAGATGTCGCATTCTATATGCAACCTCTTCTTGCAGAGGATATGCGATGGCAGAGAAGGGAATCGCTATCGTGTTTTTAATATTTCTAAAGGAAGGACGGGATATTCCTTCGAATGGAAAGCCTTTATTCTTAGGTACGAGCACCTTGCCACTTTTAACTAATCCACGAATCATGGGTCTTCTTGGTCCTCCCTTTGGTTTACTCTTATATCTGTACCCGTGCACCTGTATCCTTTGCATATATCTTTTATTAATCTTACCTTTGAAATAGGAGAGTAAGGGTATCCCTTTGTTACTATCGGTGATAAAGACCGATCTTTCCACTTGACAGAACAAAAGGAAGTGGATTTAGGTTCAATCAGAGATAGATATAGATTCAAGTCATCTGCACTTTCTAGAATATGTTGGTCTTCCGTCTACCGCACCCTTTGAGCTAGATTTATCTAAATAAGGCCACTATGAGCCATACATTTATACAAAACTTCTATCCCGAGCACAAACATTGGAACTGTAGACAATCAAGTGAAATCCAATCCATGAAATAATTTGATCTATGGACAACATCGTTATAAGAAAGGTTGTAATGCTAGAGGAATCATTACTGCAGGGCATAAAGGGAGAGGTCATAAGCGTCTATACCGTAAAATCGATTTTCGACGAAATGAGAAAGACATATATGGTAGAATCATAACCATAGAATACGACCCTAATAAAAAATACCCGCTGCTAGAGTACTCGTAGGAACTGATGTCTCCATTACCGGTCTTCTTCTTTGGCTAATTGTTCAATCAAGCGGTGTTTTAGATGCCATTGTTTCTGGTTCTTGGATAAGAAAAACAATCCAATAGTGCTTTTTACGTAGAAGTGTTTTAAGTCATTCGATTAGGGGCACTAGCTACCATTTTCTTGATTTTAGACGGTGCTCGGCTGAAGTAATCAAATGCTAACACCACGGATGAAGACACTCAATGGTATCATTAACTTTGATAGTATCCTACTGGACGAGGCGAACCCTAACGAAGGGAACACTCACCTTAGGACCCCTACTGTGAAAACAGCTACTATGCATCCTATATCAGAAAATGCTATCGACGAAACAAACCTTTATCAAGTATATCACCATGGCCTGGTACAGAAACTAATCCAATTCGAAGTTGTCGATGTTTATACCAATCAATCATAGAAGAAAAATTCTGATTCATTTCGATAAGCTTCCTTCCTATTAATCTGGAAGTTCTTCTCAGATACAAGGAAATGATTTAGTTCTAGAGCTAAAGATCGTAGTTTTCAAATGAGCAATTGAAAAGTTTCTTGAGCATCCTTGGGATTTGGTATTGTTCCTCCAACGATCTTAGTCCCAAGTATTTCCTGGCGAGCTCTAATATGATCAGATTTATAAGTAAGCATTTCTTATAAAATATGAGTAACAGCAAATCCCAACTTTCGCACACAGATATAGAGTATACTACTTACTTCACTCACCTTATTTTCGGATGGAATGAAGGGTGCACGAACACAAAGAGATCGATGTAGGAATCGGGATAAAAGAAAAAGTTGTTAGCGTATCTGTTTTCGCCGAAGCTCCACCTTTAAAAACTAATAATATATACTACTTTGAATGTTTTGTTTTTAAAGGTCTTCTTCGATGGATTTCTTCTTAACTCCCTTTCCCGTTTAGATTACTTTCAAAGGCTTTTGCCCTTTAGCGTGCCACAAGCTCCTTTCTGACTTTCACTAAGGAAAGCAAAGAAGTCGAATGTATCTATAATTTCATAAAAAAGATGGAATGTTAGGACTTTACCTTAGATCCAAGAATACCATCAATGAAAAGTGCGTTGAAGTGAAAAAAAGGGCAGTTTTTAACGGAGCATCGATGACTGGACTTCTACAGATGTTCCTCCGCAGGCTTTTTTCTCAGACTTGCACTTCGATCAGCCTATGAACTCAGCTAGGGATAAGACTCATTAATTCAACTTCAGGTGGTAAGAAAGAAATTGCTAGCTCTTTGAACGAGCCCGGTGCTATTGAATCTATTTCCAAAAGAGGACTAGTCTAAAGGTCTTGCCTTATAAAAGAAAGGAAGGATAAGAGGAGGGGAGGAGTTAGTCTTTATGTCATCGGCAAAGCATTTTGTGAGCATATATATATCTGGTCATCCCTCTCGGGCAAGGGGATGGACGGATACAAAATATTGTCATAATGGAGGAGAATCAAGTAAGCTGGTTAGAGAACGCTCCTAAGGAAGTCCCGAAAGGGTTGCCGTCCGATGCTATCGATAGGACTATCCAAAACAAACTTGGTTTTCTTTTAGACTTCTTTCCCTGATCAAGAGTTCGACTTGCATGTGAAAATGCTTTTGCTTGACAATGGTTACCTTACGCCAGACGATTCAATAGAGTCTGTTGAGACTCCAGGGGAAAAGGACCCCCCTTGGAAGTCTCTAGTCTAGCAGGTTTTTTCCTATTCTATTTTTGTATCAGCATCTCTTTTATCAGCAGAGAATTCTTTGCCCCTTTTTCCACTTCCCTCTATTCGCGCTATTGCTTTTTTTCTCCTCTAGATATATATGCTAGTTGGTGGTGCTACCTTCCTAGGATCAAAGGTCTCTTACTTGCTTGGCTAGCTTGCTTCGAAAGCTGTCATGTCATATTACATAGAGGACTGTTACCGTAACTGCTTGAATAAGTCCTCGATAAAACTCTTCCTTTCCACTTCAAATATCCCTTTCGAGAAGACAGCAAAAGTAGAATCCCAATCAGACTTTCGGATGTTTGGGTCTTAGCAGAAGGAGAAGATATCTTGGTTATATTAAGAAGTAGGGCTTTCGAGCCTTAGACTAACAACTCCGAATTGCTTTCATAGGCATTTATGCTACCCAGATCTTGATCATTCTCTCCAAATTGAAGCAAGAATAGTCAGAGAAGCCATTTTATGTGTTTAAAAACCTGCCATAGTAGGCATATACTTCCGGGGCAGATGCATAGCAAGCACCCCTTTTTTTAGTCTACTAGTCATAAAAGACTATCCGCTTTGACATGAGACAGTCTAGCTCACTTCCGTATCGACTGGCTGAAATACTACCATGGAGTTAACGGAATTTGGATTTGATTCTACACGCTTGTGGTGCTAACTAAATGTATTCCATCAGGATTTAAGATAACAGTCTCGCTAAAGGTCGCTGTGTCTTCCACATTCGGCTGTGGGCCAGAAGGAATTGCCTTTAAAGAAGCATCATCATTAGCAATCTGAGGAGCAGTCGATGGGCGCAGCTCGGATGGCGTCGTGGTATCTCCAATGTTTGATGCATTCGCTGGAAGATTATCTGACAGTCCACTCGTGCTGTCGGATCCTGTGTTTATTGGTTTTGTCTCCCAGAGCTTTATCAAATGCCAATCCCAAACCTTATCTGTAATGCAATAAGGCATCCTTCCGGTATCGATGTAGGTAGATTCATCTATCAATGCTGCTACAGGAATTCAGGAATTTGACTTGGGTAGCGTGAGAGGGCACCCAATAGGCACCCGCATAGGCCAGGTTACTATCCTGACGGGTGACTGCGGCGGACGTCAATGCCTAGTGGGCAGCTGACTGTTCTTATACACGTCATTTTTGGTAGTTTAGCATCTTACGTTACGAAACAACTCCAAAACCTAGTCTCTCGGGGGTTCAGGCTATATTTGCCTGCGCTTATGGTAAAAGCCCTATTTTAAGAAAAAATCACATACCGATTGCGAAAATATACAAGTACAAACTTGGTGCTTGTTTTCTCAAATGACTGGCAGAACAGGCATCGACTCGGTATGTGTGAAGTTTCTTTGGGACTGACTACCATTGAACATTGACAATTTGAGTTGGCGAGGATTATTTCTAAGGATACCTCTTTTGCGCTTGGAGCCAACTGGAACTATATTCGCTCTCAAATACTACTGAAGTTGACGATCCGCCAATGTGACATCCAAATTATGGGAACTTTTGCAGTTACATCGATATTGACTGAGCCATTCAAAGAACCTCTTCTTCGATAGCGTGAACAGAGCTTCTAGCTAAAGAAATATGGAAACCGGGAAATAAATACTGATAGCCAGGACTAATCCGTAAGAGAGGATATAGCATATATAGAAGAGAGGGTATCCAAGAGTAAATCGATTAAAGCGTAAGTCTAGCTTCTCTTTGGCTGACTGATCCCATAAACCATCTTTCTTTTCTTTCTTTGAAGAAGGATCAGACTTATTGATGTGAGAAAGACGAAGATGCTTAAAACGATTACCGATTTACTTAATAGTACCAGCAGCGTACATCCGTCTAATCGATTTATGTCTAACGCCATTTGCTGCTACAAGTAGGGGGCAAAGCAAAGCTTCACTCTCACTCTCAGACGTTCTTTCGCAAAGTGACTTGACTCCAGTAAAAAGCAAAAAATGGAATTACCTGGCTGAGCTTCTCCCAGTTCAAATGGTTTACCCGGAACCAGAGGAGAGATTATTGGTTCCCGGTCCAGGTTTGTTCTGATCCACAAGTAAGGGGAGAGGAAGGCGAAAGCAGTGCATCAAGTTCAGAATTCGAGATATGCATTTCTACAATGCAGCTAGAACTCTTTTCCCGGATACAGAGTCTTGAGTCGAAGATAGCTTATGGGCTTCCACCTAAGCTCAACCCCGGTGAGTATGAGCAATTGGTCAGGGAAAATCTTAATACTTCAATGAATCCAAGGCACTATCATTCATACCTAAGTAGAGAGATTTTCGAAGTACACATAATGCGACTAAAAATCTCTCTACAACATTCCTTATTTGATCTAATGATCAATGAACAAAGCATTAGTGACATCCTTTTTATTTCCCCCTATAAAGATTTTCGAAAGGGGGCTTTTGATTTCTTTGAGCATGAAATCTCATCTATTGGTTATAGTAATACAGAACCTGTCGAAAGTAAAAGAGATCTTAGATCAAATGTACAAAAACAAGGGAATACCCGATCTGTTCCTTCAACAAACCACAAAAAAGATATGGAAGATCCTTATACAAAATCGAAGAGAAAGGGGGGTAAAAAATACAAAAGTAATACAGGAGCAGAACTGGATTTCTTCCTAAAACGTTATTTACTTTTTCAATTGAGATGGGGCAATGCTTTGAATCAAAGAATGATGAATAATATCAAAATATATTGCCTGCTACTTAGGCTGATAAATCCACGAAAAATTACTATATCCTCGATTCAAAGAAGAGAAATGAGTTGGATATAATGTTGATTCAGAAGAATTTAAGTCTTGTAGAATTAATAAAAAAAGGGTCTTTATTATCCAAACTAGTGTCTTCTGTAAAATGTCCATATCCGGTTCATCCTTCAGAACCATATCACATCTCGAATCTGATGAAATAGGATGAATTGAGATGGTATTTTGTAAAAACATAATTATCTTGAATATATTAATCATTTCTTTATTTTCCGATCGCCTGGAAGGGACAAAAGAAAGATCTTGTTCTTTATTCAGCAATTTTGGATCTCTAGTGGACCTCTCAGTAGGATTCGAACTCAGATGAAGTTCTGACCATCTATCAGAGAAAAAAGAATGAACGGATCTTGTAGGATTCCAAGAAATTATTCGATTTCTTTCGGAAGCAGATGATTAACGTTCTGTGAATATTGAGAAATAGGTAGATGGAATATGACTTTTCTTCCCCTGAGTCCTCTTCATAGTCTGGAGAACTAGAAGGTTAATATTTTTTTATTCTCACTCGCTCTTCTTCCTGGAAAAAAACTCTCCACTCTTGATTACATAGAGCCCTATCAAGCCTTTCCAAACCATTCATCCTTCCATTCTTCAGATTATTCCATGTAAATGCCGGGCCAGTCTGGCCCAACTTATATTCATTGATGCAAATAATAATGTTTCTGCATTTTGATTGTCTTACTGGGGTTCCTCCTCTTTTCTCCTCTCCTGAAATCACTTCATTTATGTCTCCCGAAAGCAGCCAAAGAAGAACAAAGGGAAAAAGGCAGAACCCGGTGGGAATGGAGAAGTAGCGATTGGAACAAGAAAATTGGGATGGGTTGGAGCCCTTTCCATATATTCACGACATTCTGATTGGTATTTATTCCCCAAATATTTGGAGATACCCACAAAAGGTTTACTTGTTACTAATATAGTCTAGCCCCTGTTCTTCTTTAGATCTCCCATTTCACTCCAATAGTATTATTGGTCATGCCAATGCAGAGGAAATGAATGCATTTCTATATTATGAAATCTTAAGTCAATTAAATCGTAAGTAAGTGAAATAAATAAACTATATATTATCTTTTATTTTATCTATTTCATTTATTATTCCAGATTTTACGGAGCTTGCTCATGTACAACATGATTCGGATATGATCATAGAAACGATTCTCTTCAAGCAACCCAGTCTATCCTCTGTATAGGACTTACACGGTGGTTGGAACAAAGACACATTGAATTCCAATCCCAACGTGGCCAGCATATAGCTACACAGACTAATCAATAGTTTAAGTCACACACTCTCATAATCCATTTTCTCTTCATAGAATTCCCTTCAACTACCTAATATTATTCATTTGACAGGAATAGTTGAAGGGAAATATCTAAATACATGTCTTATTATTTTTAATAATCCATATTTATAGCAATGAAATACTATTATTCCTTCTCCAAGTGATAAATGATTGATTCCAAATGTCGATGAAATATCTTCTCTATAAAGGACCAGAAATACCCTGTTTACGTATCTACGACTCAGTGGGGCCGGTTGCTAACCTGCCTTTCTTCTCTATAAGAATGTGAAGGGGAAGTCTTTGACTTCGAAGCGATAGGAGTCTAACTCTCACCGAGCGATGATTCGCCTTTTTCTATGCTTTAGGCTATCTATTAGCTACATAAAACTTTTCATATATTGAAAAATCCCTATCCGCTGGGCAAAACTCGTAGCCATGCAAATGTGACTTTGGAATGTAAGTTTTGAAACACATTACCGGGTATAAAATAGGTTATGCCAATATGCGTGTCAAAAATTATGATAAATATTTTTCGAAAGGAAATTATTAATACTTCCAAGATTTAAAGTAAGAATAAAACCGTAGAGAAATTCTTTAAACATAACTAATAAACATTTTTCGAAATCATACTTTAAGTATATTTAAAGTAAAAGTATTATGAAAATATTCTCTTAACTCAAGAAAACCTTTTTAAGAATATTTAAAAAATACGTAAAGTATTATTTTCAAAAAGAAATAATAAATATGTTAAAGATAATTTTAAATCTCAAACCCTATAAAAATATTTAAAATATTATTTCCAATGGAAGTAATAAATAATAACTATTTAAAGAATAACTTTTCCAAATAAATAATAGATCTCAAAATCCTTTTAAGGAAACTTAAAATATTTATATATAGAGAAAAAAAAACATTATTCCCAAGAAGAAATAATAAATATGTTAAAAAAATAATCTCCCAAATTAATTTTAAAACTCAAAACTTTTTTTTTCGAAAATATAAAATATGTAGAAATATTCTTTCTAAAAAGAGATAATAAATATTTTAAAAATAATTTCTCAAGATAATCTTGAAACTCAAAAACTTTTAATAAAATAAAAAATATTATTTCTTAAAAAAAATAGTTATATTTTGAAAATAATTTCTCCAAGTTATTTTTAAACTTAAAATCTTAAGAGAATTTAAAATATTTAAATATATTACTTCCCAAAAAGAAATAACACTTATTCTGAAAATGTTTTCTTCAAAATAATTTTAAAACTCAAAATTCAAAATAAAAAGATTGTTAAAAGAAACGTTTCTAGTAAAAGAAATAATAAGAATATGACACTAACCTTTAAAATATGTTTTTTTTAGTGCCATAAACGAATATTTAAAAAATAAATACGTTAATTGCTTATCACATTTTAACACAACCCGTAATATAACATCGATAATTATTTTGCGCATTTTGTTAAGATTCGATAACAAAGTAATATGCTCTATAAGAACAATATTTAAATTTCTTTTAACAGAAAAGGGATCAGTGAACTCACCTTGTACTGCAAAATGAGTTAAACCTACAAATAATATCATTCCAAACTTAATCAAATAGCTCCAAAAACAATATAACTATGACCCCATGATAATCTTAGGGTGTACCTACAATTATTTCAAACCCAAAGAAATTCTAAAACCATCTCCAAAATAATTTTATAATAATTCCTTAAGAAAAATCATGGGTTCCCAAAATAAATTCATAACTATTAAACCTTAATATTATCTAATAATATAAAAAAAATAGAACAAAACTCCCAAAGAAATAAAGAAAAGAAAAAAATAAAAATAAAAAAATATATATACCTGGAGAGAAGGAGAGCCGAGAGAAGAAAAAAAAGAAAAAAATAAGAAAGAAAAACAAAGAGAAAAGTGGGAGAGAAAGAGAGAGAGAGAGAGAGAGAGGGAGAGAAAAAAAGAAAATAAAATAAAAGGGCCGGTGTAGTGTTGACCGAGAGGGAGAGGGGAGAGAGAAAAACATGAGAGAGAAAGAGCGAAGAAAGGAAAAAGAAGGCTGTATTTTTTTTCAGAATTTTGGACCCCCTTAAATAGCCATTCATGCATGGTTTGGCTTCCATGCATGAGACACATGGCACTAACCAGCCATGTGTCACCCACTCCTTTATCCACATGTTCATACCAGTCATGTCATTACCACCTCTCCAAGTAAGCAGTTCCTGAACTTTCTAAAACTTCTACGTTGGCCACAAATATTAAAAATGACTAAAAACTCATCTTAAACTTAAAATTCCATTTCTACTTTAAAGCGTTAAAACCCAAATAATTCTAAAACATGTTCGAAAAGTTTTTCCCCGGAAAAATTCTTCCCTTAATTTTTCTAAAAATTACTAAATGACCACAAAACTTACTATTCTTTATAAACTAACCCCAAAACTTTTATTCGAACTTACCACGACCAAAGCTAACTTTGAGGTGCTTAGTCGGGATGTTACAGGCGTTAAGTTCAGTTCGAAAGGCATGGTTTTCAATATGTCTCCAACCTCTATGATCACTGACCCTAGAATAGAAATAAAGAGTTAATCCTTACCAACTCGATCTTGTTGCTCCAGGCAACAAACATGCATGAACCATTTCACGAAGTATATGTTCGGATAGCCTAAAGTCTCGATAATCAGCTCTGGGCTGTCCGGTCGGAAAAACAACGTCGATGAAGGCGTGTAGCTGCACTATTCTAAGGTGGGGATTGTAACTTTCTATAAATTTCCCATTTCTCACTCAATGACAGAACTTTGCTTATCCTGTTCCTGAAAGCGAATTTGTGTCTTTTGATTAGCTGTCACATTCAGTTAAATGACACATTCAGAAGGTGTGAAATGGGCCAATGTGAAGTTTTGTTTTGTAATAAGGTTTCACATAATAGCAAATTGCAGAAGGAGCAGTAGACAGAAGAAAGACGGTCCTCTCTGCTTATTCTATAGAAACTTGAATTGACATAAGAGAAGAAAAGAAAGTCAAGTAGTACGCCTGGTTCACGAGGTTTTGCCACTTTATGACGACCACGACGATGCGATAATCAATACTCGAAAAGGAGAAGGGCTGGCGGTGGGATTTGGGATAGTCGGGCCGATTGGATGTCTTCATTCAAACGAAGATACAGAAGAAGAACGAAAGGAAGTGAGAGGCCGGGGGCAGGGAAAAGAGTCGAGTCGATCAGGCTCAACAATCGGGAGAAACAAAACGAAATCACGATTTGGCCGAAAAAGAAGCAACGCTATGGATACCATGACCGATCACCACCGATAAAGAAAAATATTTCTAAAGCACTTCGGGTCAGCGGGGCCTTCAAGCATCCGAAATACACCGGGAAAATGACGACTCCTTAAAAAAAACTAAGTTATTCAAGTTCTTTGGGTGGGAAGCGAAGCAACTACTCAACAGTGTGAGCCGGCTTTTTCGTTTGCTGTCGAAGGGATGGGGAATAGAATCAATAGTTTGGATAGGCTGCTACTTACTTCCTTTCTTTACCTTTGGGGTAGCGGGAGCTAGATCAGTGACTCAACCTCCTTGGTAGCTGGGTTAGGATTCGCCTCGAGGGTATAGTTCTCTCTTTCACGACGCAATTCAACCAGAAGACATTCAGTCAATCCCTCTTAGTGCAATCGATTGAAGTTCCTTTCCAGGTCTAGTTCCATTTCCCTATCTTGTTTCCCTATTTCTTCCTTCTAATCTCTTTCTTCAAGGTCAGGATTGAACTTAATTTCAATCGCCGTCTTGCTTGGGAATTTCCTCATTGATTTATTCACTGGCATTGATAGGTACCAAAAGATGATTTGCAGCTGTGCTTACTAGTTTGGACGTGCACGGAGATATAGGTGGATGGTGATGCCTGACCATCTATGGATTATTGCAAACACATTTAATTAATATATTATGTTTATTGCCAGTCGAGAGTGTTGCACCGTATTACTGTTATATTCAGCAGAGGATCGAGTTAGAAGAACAATTGTCATTGGCTATTGGTATCGGACGGACACTTTATCGTGGTAATATTTTTTCATTTTACGAATGTTCTTTTAGTTTCATTGTCTTTTTATTTTAATTTAATTTTTGTAATGTCTTTATACCTTTTTTTTTTTCACCAGCTGCACTTAAAATATGATTTCTCATAAGGCCATGTGAGGAATTGGATTGACTCTTTACTGACTCGATTTATAGAGAGGAGGAATTGGTATTTTTTTAATTTCCTCCTTCAACAGATCCTCCCCCAATAATAGTTATCAATTGATCATAACTTAGGTATTTCATTTGGATTTTATACGTTGTGAACATTTTTATTCATATTTTATTATTTTGAAACGTAATATGTTTTCAGTTTTACTTATTATCTCGAATTACGAAATGATAGGGAATTAAAACGAACAAAAAAAAAAGCCACAATAACAAAATAAGTGTACTGAAAGATACATGACATAAAAGAAAATACAAATAACGTTAATAAAGTCTAAATATGCATCTGATGATACTGTCTCAAAATCTGACACATCTTGAAGTACCTCCTCACCGCAAGGGCTACATTATCAGTATTCTCATTGGGAACAAATGGATCTAACATGTCCATCACAATGGAAAGATGTGGCTGAGCTAGTAATGAGAAGTCAACGTTGTTAGGTAATCTCTCGGGATTTTGTGTCCGAGGGTGAGTGCGTCGATTCCATGCCATATAATGCATAATGCAGGCACTCGGTGGCATAGCAATGATCTTCATAATATCAACATCTACACAATGGTTTATCGCCAGTATACTGCTACAAAGGTATGCGTCACAACATAACCCTTGCCCATAGCTGGGCGATAAGAAGTGATCGACCTAATGACATTGCTGACTGGAATATCCTGTCGCCGCCCGAACTACCATAAAACTCTCTCTAGCATGTGAGGCTCAACAACATCGAAGAAGGATAGAAGGTTGTGATATATGTAAATTGTACACCATTTATTTCCTGAGGTAGATACAGTGTCCAAGATACCTCAGAACTAGACATGACATTCAACCGCATTTGATAGTCCTATAATGAAATACCTCCAGCTTTGGGATCAATCATATCAAACAACTGGATATACGGTCTGCGGAAATTACTCCAGGTCCCAACTGCTGGGGCAAGCATGGGAAAATATAGATATGCCTAGAACATAATTAAATAAAATTTCTAATAATAAGACATAAATATAAAAGGAAGAGAAAATAAAAGTGTAATTAATTAAATATTCTAATTAAATAGATTATAACAAATGGAATAAGACATAAATATCTCCAACGATAAGCAACAACCTCCTAACTCCCTCAATGTCGATTGTGATGCCTGACCTAGACTCCTGTATAGCTACGCCGACATTGCAGCTCCCCACACTATCCTATGACGCCATGGCGATTCTTCACAATCGATCATAGCCTCCTATAATCTACTATGTTCACACCGCTCTTGTCGATGAATAGTGAGTTCCCGATAACAGAAAGGTTATATGCTTCTAATCTAATCTCCGTGCTAAGTTGATTATTGTCACCAACAGTTGAAATTCCTGCCGTGGAATCTCACTCAAAGCATCACTTTTAGAGATACCAAAGTCCTTGCTCAGCATCTGGACGATCTCCTCCTTATTGAACTCCGTGAAAACAACATCCTCATACGTTGGTATGTCGAGTATCAAATCAATGCAATGAAGTGTAACAGTCATCTTCTCTAATGATATATGAAAGGGATTGGTGTCCGGCTGCCACCTCTCGATAAATGCACTCAAAAGCAATGAATGGAGTGTTGGAACATGCAGGACTACAAATGTTTAAGTCCTGATGTAGCTGCCATCTGCCTCACAACTGCGCTACTCGGTGTTCACGATGTAAATGAGATGTGGCGTGAATGAATCTTCAACATAGACCGCTCTTAAATATATATTAATACAAAACCATAGATAGAAAATTTTTTACATGAGTACAAAAAAATTACAAAATACAGTTATTGATTCATAAGAAATTAAATTATATGTATTAAAAATATAATATTTACCAGTCTGCTCATATAGTTGTGGCAACGTATCCACTGTGTGATCGAAGGATATCAAGATCCTGTGGACCTTCGGGGGTGGGTACTTTTTGCTTCCAAGCATCACCATGCATCTAGACCTTCACCTTCTTCTTTCAACTCCCTCAAGGGCTCAGCAGGTCCAATTGATGGAACATACTTTCTGGTTGTTGTAGACTGGGATCCCTAACAATTCTTGCCGCATTTATCATGGCCGTCATAACACCAGCCATTGGCCTTTTCCCTTTGGTTGATGACCTGATGCTGATGTAGGAACCTCACTCTCAGCCATCACCTCATTTCACTCCACTTCATCTCTCTCCTCTACCTCTACCTGAATATTCACTGCATCACCCTAAAAGTCCCCTACATCACTCCCTACCTGAACTGAAGCCTCCCAACCCTCATCTCCTCCTAATTGAACTGAAGCATCATCATGAGTACATGAAAAAAAATAAACTCCTGCAGATATGCCATAATAGCTTTGGTGGATGTATTAGATGGGTGACGAGAACCCACTCATAAGATTATCTATGAATGAAGGCTCCAACTGTGTATTTGTACCCTCATGACTTATCAGTGGGTGCTGGTAGATGGAGTAAACAAAACCAGGCCAAGTAGAAGATGAGGATGGCTGGTAAGGTAGAGGCTGTGAAGATGAAATGGTTGATATGGTAATGGTGTGTAAGGATCATAGGGCATACGCATTCTAATAGGAATTAGAAGAGGCCATGTTGAAGATCCCAGTACATCATAATACATCCCAGGACCAACAAGGGCTAGAGTGGTAGGTATGTTTGAAATATTATGCCTACCCTTCAATGCTCGGGATGAAGTTGTGGCAGTACGACCGTGAGTATGACCGCTCGTGTCTGCAATAAGCCCTAAATCATCATCTCTCCAACCTTTCTGTTGCTCACGATAAATCTAAACGGATTTCAAAATAATTGTAAATAATTATGTATATATCTTACTAACATTCAATTATTATCATTATTACTAACTATATATTTAATCTCTAATTATTATTAACTTTAATTATTGTTTAATCTATAATTTTTATTTAATCTCTACTTTTCATATATTTCAAATGTCTAAATATTTAATTATTGTTTAATCTCTAAATTTTATTTAATCTTTATTTCTAATCATTCAAATGTCTAAATGTTTAACTTAATTAAATCTCTAAATCTTTATTTATATTAAGAATCTCTAAATGTTAATTGAATATCTAAAGGGATGTTAATTAATATTTTAAATCATAAGTTAAACATAAATACTAATAACGTAATAAGTAACACTTAATAACACGTTTAAATTAAATTAAATAAACCAATCCATAATTATTGTAAACATTAACTTTGATTATTATATCAATTAAATGCTAATATATATACACATATAAATAAATAACTTATATTATAATATGAAAATAACAAAAAAATTAACTTAATTGTATAAAATCTAATATTAAAAACAACAAAAATAATTAAAACAATAAATATACAATATAAATAACATTTATAAAAAATAAAAAAAATTGGACAAAAGTTAGGCCACACTCAAACCCAGCCTGTTTTCTGCACCCAGCCTAACTGTAGTCCCGTTAGGGTTTGTGCTAGGCTAGGCACGTCTATGTCTGGCCCAACTTCTGCCCTAAAGTCATTTTTATTACGTAAATATACGTGCTAACCCTTTTTTTGAAATCTAACAGTCGAATTTGAGAGAAATATTTTACTAGGTGTTTTTTATGAATACATTTATTTTAATGGGTTTGAATATTATATAAATAATTTCAAATCCAACAATTCTAGATGATTCAAACACTTCTTTTAATTGAAATTTTATCGTATAGATAACTAGATTAGAGAATTACAAAAATGATATAAATAATTGTGTATATATATACATATATATTAGCTAGTCAAAAGACCCATGCTATGTACGAAAATAAAATTTTTATAATAAAAAATTATTATTAATTTTTAACATTTAAAAATTTTATAATGTTTATATACAACTAAGAATTCAAAATATAAATAAATTTCAAACTCATGTTTTGCACACATATATAATATTCTACTATACATTCTACTTCTTACAAAAATTAAAATATTCTTTAATTAAACCTACTAAATATATTATATAAAAACAAACACCAACAACTCTTCTTTCCTTTCTTTTTTTTAAAGGAACAACTCTTCTTTCGTTATCTTTAAAATGTTTCTCATAAATGATCAAAGTTTTAAAAAAAAAAAATCATTATCCACAGAGACTAAAAGCACGTGTAGAACCATTAAGCTTTTTTTTCTTTTATATGTAGTCCATAATTAATATGCTCATTTTTTATACTTTAAGGAAAGAAGACGTGTTTTGAACTCAAAAACTCTATCCTGCACATATTGTTTTTATCAATATGTTGTTATACATATAAGGTGTTCTTTTTTATACAACATATGAGGTATTCAAGTAGACTAATGTAAATAAAGAAAAAAATAAGACTAAAATAATATTAAAGAAAAAAGAATAAAACTAAAATGAAAAAAGTGAACATTAAAGGAAAAAAAGATATATGAATTCATAAGTATTCAATTTTCATACTCTTAAAAATTAAAGTAAGATGTAACTAATATCCCTTCCTGATAACATGCTCCTTTCATCCTCCCTCCCTCCTTGATTTGGATCGTCTATTATAAAATGAAATAATATAGGAAATGTTACAAACGATCATTTGGTACTTCCTCCCCACCAAAAGAAAACTCCTCTTTCCGTAACCCAACCCCCATCCCCCCCCCCAAAAAAAAAAAAAAAGGAAAAAAAAAACTCATCTTCTCATCACAACCCCTCCTACATAAAGGAAAAAAACCAAGAAACCACTAAAAAGATTGAATGGGGTAGAAAAGTTTTAAAAATTTCTCTCCTTTATTTCATTTTTAGACAAATTACCCTTGTAAAAATTGAGACTTTTTCCTTCAAAGAGTATAGGATCATCCAATTAAAAAATACTTCATGCTCATGCATATTCCCATAAAAAATCTTACCATCTTCATTTAAAAGAAAACTTACTCAAATCTATGGAATAAAGTCATAACTTTTCCATTACTCAATCTATGCAAACTAGATTAGTGTAGATTGGTAACGATTTGACAATTTCAAATTTTACTAAGCACTCCCTCCCAATAATTATTTCTATGTTTATAATCAAATCAGTGAAGGCATTAATTTGCAAGGTATACTTAGAAATCATTTATATCTCGGAAGTTAGGTCAAAAAATCTACTTTACATAATTAAACACTTAATAGGTCACACAAAAATAAATAAATAAAATCTAATGAAAATCAACATGAAAAAGCTTAACTAAATTGTCAAGACGAATAAACATGGGACTTTCAATTTAGTAGAAGTACAACAAATGAATTTAGTATCTAACAAATTAATTAATAAAAGTTAGATATTTTACATAGGTCGATAAAAATGAATAAGAAAAATCAAGCACCCAATCAATAATTTCATATCTACATTACATTGAAAGCTTGCATCCTTTTTTTCTTTTTGGTTGATTTCTATCGCAATGGTGGAACTGACTTTAGATTTAATATTGATGCAGAAAAGAAGTATTAATTGAGCATCACGGCTGTAGAAAAAATACTTCTTTTGATCATCTGATGATGGCTAATACAGTTTTAGGAGCACAAAATGAAGATGATTGCAATCTATCGATTTATTTTTTGGGAAAAATACTTTCATTCATTCTACTTGTAAAATATACACTGATACTACTATAAATAGGCAACAAATTGATGGTAGAAGAATTTGAATTTAAGTAAAAGCTAATTAATATGGAGAATTAGTGAAGAACTAGGAGTTTTAATTAGCGGAGAATGTTTTAAGGATTAGATTTTTTAAAATTTGAAATTGGAAAAAGGATATCATCAAAGTTCAACCAATAAAATTAATCTATTATTTTCAAAGTTTTAAAAAAAATTAAAAAAAGAAACAAAATTTATGGTAGGAGCTTATCCATAGCACACAATTTTTTGAATTCAAAATAAAAATATTTTTAATTAATTTAGTAAAATAAAAATCTTCTTAACCAATCATTTAATTAAAAATTAATTAAAAGGTAAAAAAATTGAGAAACTTAGATTGGAGTTTTAGGAGGATAAGAGGAGTTCTCACCCATTCGTCATTATATACTAGTTGTTATCCCATGCTTGAAGCACGGGTATATTGTATAAATAATAAATGATTATTAATAATAGAATTAAAACATTATATTTATAAATAGTCGTAATACAACAAAATAGATATGATACATCCATTAACTTATTTATAAAAAAAATATTTAATGTAATAACATTTGTGAATTCAAACATGAGGAACTTTTAATAAATATACATATTGTGATGCAGAAAGATATGTATGTATGTGTGTTTTTTCAATCTATTTCACGCAATGATTCTCCTCTCCTTCAATATTTTTCTTTTTAAAACAAATTATAGATAATTTTGTTAAATAAAAATATAAAAAAATAATAAATTCTTATATGATGACATTTATAAATAATATTCAAATTTTAAATTTATATATTCTAACACAAATTTTCTTGTGATATAACTCGAAATTTTCATTACCGTTATAATTGCTCTTCCACATTAAATAAAAATGCATAAGAGTAAATAATTTTCAGTATGATGAAATATTTTATAAATAACATTCACAATTTAAATTTATACCTCTGATCACAATTTTCTTATGAGTTCTTCTTTCTCTTCCACAACTAAGAACTCTCTCTCTCTCTAATCTACCGACTTCTCTTTCATTTTCTCCTTCACCCCTTCGTTTCTCCCTCTTTTTGCTATTTCTTTCCTAATTCCCGTCGTCATTGTTGAATGTAATCTCTTATCTCTTTCTTCTTTTTTCCTTCCCCCGCTACCACCCACCTGTTCACCTTCCCACTGCCATGGCTAGCAATGATCTCATGCTTCAAGCACGCTTGAACATATTTATAAATTATTAATGTTATATTAATAATAATTGTAATATTATATAACCGTTTTGAAGATCCTCTCAAATCGTCGTTATTCCTAGGTCTAAGGATGTGCAATGATTTCTATTTGGGATTCTTTTTTAGCATACTCATATTCCTTCCATCATCTTAGAAAAATCTATGTAGACAACCTTTTTCTCTTGAATATAAGCATTGGAAACCGTCCCACTCTCAACCACTTATCCAAATATTAGGTTATCAAAATTGAACTATACTGGTTGGTCGGACCAGTTCGACAATGAATCGAACAATGATTTCGGTCCGATCTAATGCGAAAAATCGGGGTGAGGTTATCCTCAAAGCCGGTCAAGACCCGATTGAATTGGTAGCTTGATCAGTCAAAATCGGACAATTAAACCAGTTGACCCAATTTTTTTATTTTTTAAAGTAAAATTTATATTTTTGCATATATATATATGTATTAAGTTAAAAAATTTATAATGTTATTCTTTTAAATTTTTTATTATATTTAATGTTAATTATTGTATAATTGATATATTGAAAAATTATAAATAAACTCTAAACCCTAAACCATAATTCTTATAAGAAGAAATATAATAGAAGATATTATTAATTAAAATTATTTAGAATCAAATAAATTTTTTATAAATGAAATTTAATTAGGGAAGAAAATGTGATAATTAAATAATTGTATTAATTTAAGTCTTCATAATATTAATAAATTTAAAGATAAATAAAGTAAATTTCGATTACTTAAAAAAATTAGATATTGTCATAAATAAATGCTATTTGTACTAAATCATTGAATTTTATCATTAAATCCCACAGGGTTTAGGATTCGACAATATATCACAAACATCATTAATTTCTATAAATATCTAATTCTTAAAGTAATAAAAATTTACTTTATTTACTACATTAGAAGATTTATCAACACTATCTAACTTCTTTAACAAATAGTTCGTTATCAATTTATGGTTTTCAAAGATTCAAAAGTATAACATAAACATCATTAATTTCTAATGGTAGTTAACAATATCTAATTTTTTTAAGTAATAAAAATATACTTTATTGCTTCTAAATGATTCATTAACAACATCAAATTTCTTTGATAAAAGCAATTCATTATCTACTAAATGATTAATCATCTATTTTAAACATTAATATCTAAACTTGAGAACTAAATAATAATAATACAAAAAGATCAATTAAACAACTATTACCCTTTTTCGGATAGACGATATGAAAGAAATAATTTCTTTGAAGGACGTAATTGGGAGTTAGAATGTTGGAAGGGAGCGGATAGGCCAATTGGATGTCTGATTAGATGAAGAGCCAGAAGAACGGGAGAATGACTGCTTTGATGAGATCAGCAGCAAAAGAAAGAAGAGGAATTGGATGCTCCAGAGCAGCAGCCCCGCAGCCAAAATATGCCGGCTGAGGTAAAATGGCAGCATGCGAAGAAGCCGTTCATTTCCAATACTAATCGTGAAACACCATGAGCAGCAGGAATGAGCTATAACTAAGCCTTAGGTAATCTTGAGTTCACCCCGGAGACGAGCATTCTTGCCATACCATTCAACAAGTCCAGTCAAGTTCGTCAGTTTTCTTCATCGAATAGCACATTTGCAAAATAGAAGTGGAAAAAAATTAAAATCTAAAGGATGGAGATTAAAGATTTGGAGTTTTATTCTCTGTCTCTATTCATTAGAGGGTAGACTATGCTAATTTTTTTTTTTAAAAAACAAAATTGAATTAGAAACAAAAGAATCATATGAAGGAATTGAGGAAACTTCATATAAAAACTGAATCTCCTCCAGATAAGATATATAAAGGACTAACTTATATGAACAGTTTATACGAAATGTCTTTTCTTTAAAAAAATACTTAATATGAGCATCTAAGAACTCATTTTAAACCTTAAATCGAGCTTTTAATTAAAATGTTTACTTACTATCCCTATTTTATTGAAACTAAACTATACATTTTCATTAAATAGATCATTTTCTTTTAAATCTAGACAATCCAATGATATATCTTAAGATGACAGTTGATATGGAATAGATGTAGTATAATCTTACAACATTTATTTTAGCACAACGTGGCTTTGCTTCATACTTAAAAAAAACATCATTTATCAAAATTTTCCTTTGAATCTTGATTTAATCTTGGAATTTTTGCATCACCAGTCAGAGATAATAATTCCAATTCACAACTATGAAACCTTCAAAGATGGTGTAAATTAAAGTTTTAGCACCTTTAATTGCTTAAAGGAATTAGAAACTCATTATAATGTTAGCTCCTCACAGAGAAGTTTGCAGGCTTGATTAAGTCTCTAAGTTTCTTCACATTTTTAATAACATCAAGAAATTTTGATGATGGAAAGAATAATAGGCCTTTGATTCTTGGATCCTAAGCACATGATGCCCGCTTGAAGTAATAGTGGTTCATATTTTTTCGACAAAGTCTTCACCCAAAAAATGTCGCATTATCATTAATCATCACAAATATATATATATATATATATATTTAAAAAATGTTAGACATATATTTAAAATAGGATTACTATTAATCATAAACTGTGTATAGTTGTGTTTCCTAGTTGTATTTAGCTAGGACTTCTACTTCTAATGTGTTTCCTAGTTGTATTTAGCTAGGACTTCTACTTCTAATCTGCTTAGGATTTGTCACTTGGACAAATCTATAAATTGTACACTATTCTCACATTAATGAGACAGAAAACATAAGATTGTTTTCCCTACTGGAAACTTTCATGGTATCAGAGCCAATTGTCTGAAATTTCTCAAAATGAGTAATGACAATATTGGCAATGTTGATAATGACATGGTGGAAGAAAGCCATGTTCACAAAATAAAGAAAGATGCTTATTATGTGGCATCCACTGATGGACCTGGATTGATCCTAACAACAGTCCAGTTGAAAGAGACAGAAACAGATAATAATTATGCAGAATGGGCAAGGGCCATGCGCATGGCCTTGAGATCGAAGAAGAAATTGGGATTCATTGATGGAATAATTCCAATTCCTGAAGGTGATCCAGAAAAAGAAGAAGAATGGTGGGAGATCAATAATCTTGTAAATTCTTGGATTCTCAATACAATCGAACCCTCTCTCCGATCCACCATATATCATTCAGAGAGAGCTGATGAATTATGGATAGACTTGAAGGAACGATTTCTAGTTGGCACCGGCACGAATATACGAATTAAAAGCAGCATTGGCAAACTGTAAGCAAGGCAGTGATTCAGTACACGTATATTTTTCACGTCTAAAAAAGGTATGGGACGAACTAGAAAACTATACTCAACTTCCGCCCAGCACAGACACAGATCTGTTGAATTTTATTATAAAAGAAAGAGAAAACGAGAAGGTTTTCCAATTTTTAATGGGATTAAATAGTGCAATTTATGGCACTGTTCGTTCCCATATGATCCAACAAGAACCTATATCAAAATTACGTACCGTACTTGCTCAAATCTGTAAAGAATAATAGCACAAAAATTCGACACGAAAAGAAGATTATTCTGGAGATGGCGCCGCCTTCGCCACCGCCGGAGACGCCGCCGTAGCCGCCGCCGGAGACGCCGCCGGAGTTGTCGCCGCCGCCAGAACAGAAAAAAATTCCAGAAATTTCTCCTCATCTTTCTGCTCCCACTGCAGATGCGCCGGCCACGATGTCTCCGGATGCTTCCAGCTTCTTGGCTATCCGGATTGGTGGCCTCGGCATCCTCCCAAACCCGCCGGCCGCGGCTTCTCACCGGTGACTCATGGTTCTTGGCGCGGAGACAGATCCGGCCCTGGGCGAGGCGGCAGACACTCCCCGGCGATGGCCAGACCGCGCAATGGAGGAAGATCGACCGAGGCGTGGGCCTGCTCTGCAACAACCCGGCGGCAGCAAATCCCAACAGTCGCCGGCGCGCTGGAGAAGAAGGAGATCGCGGGCCGATCTACAGTACCGGGCCGGGCTTCGGGCCGAGTTCCAGCAGAAACGGGCCGGGCTCTGGCCCCTTACCAGCTTTGGCTGTTGACCAGTGGTCAACCCTGTTGACTGCCCTCCAAACCTCAAATAATATGCAATCTGAAAAGCTATCTGGTATGGAAAATTTTTGGATTTTAGATTCAGGGTGTTCTAACCATATGACTGGTAGGAAATTTTTTTTACAAAATTTACATCCTATCTGTGCACATATTATTGGATTACCTAACGGTGCCAAAACTTTTGCTGTGCACGAAGGAATGGTCTCTTTAAGTCCTACATTACAACTCCACAGAGTGTTGCTAATTCCCGAACTGACCTGCAATTTAATTTCTTTGTCTCAATTGGCAAGAGATTTGCAATGCTTTATCACACTCTCTGACAAATTTTGTGTTATACAGGACCGTATCTCGATGAGGTCGATTGGAGTGGGTGAGCAGAGGAATGGGATCTTCTTCTACAAACCTATTGAATTGAAGGAATTATACACATTTTCTAGCACAGTCCTTGATTCAAGCACACTATGGCATAAACGGTTGGGACATCCTTCAGATTATGTAGCCAATCATTTTTTGGGTAATTCTAAAGACTCTACAACTAGAACATCACCTTGTAATATTTGTCTACGTGTCAAACAAACTCGTGATTGTTTTCCTCTTAGCATTAATAAAGCATCTACAATTTTTGACCTAATTCATTGTGATTTATGGGGCCCATATAAATCCAAATCCACTATAGGTGCTTCATATTTTCTTACTATCTTAGATGATTATTCTAGGGCTATTTGGATATATTTACTGTCAGAGAAAAGTGAGGTTGCCTCTATTCTTCAAGATTACCTTACCATGATCAAAACCCAATTTCACAAAACTGTCAAGACAATCCGTAGCGATAATGGGACAGAATTTGCACCCCTAAAGTCGTATCTTACTACCTATGGCATAATCCACCAAACTACTATTGCTGCCACACCACAACAAAATGGAAGAGTTGAACGCAAGCATCGCCATATCTTAAATGTAGCTCGGGCATTACGATTTCAAGCAAATTTACCTATAAAATTTTGGGGAGAATGCATTTTGACGGCTGGCTATCTCATCAATCGAACTCCCTCAAAATTGTTACAAGGTAAGACTCCTTATGAATTGCTATACGATAAGAAACCATCCTACTCTCACATCAAAACTTTTGGGTGCTTAGCTTATGTGCATAACCACGATATCCCAAAAGATAAATTTCGAGCCCACAGCAAACCGTGTGTCTTCCTTGGCTACCCTCTACATAAGAAAGGATGGAGATTTTATGACCTGCAAACAGAAAAATTCTTTGTGTCCCGAGATGTGATTTTTGATGAAACAAAGTTTCCATTCCATGACAAATCAGGTACTTCCATTTCTACAGACTTCACACAATCTTACAATTTTGGGGAACAAGTTTTGGGCTCCAAGCAACAAAGTATGCAAAAGAGGGGGAGTTTAGCACATAACACACCTAGCCCAGATCAAATAAATCCTTCCCACAGCCCACCTGCAAACCCAGATCCACCAACCCCTTCCAGCAGCCCACTAACCCACGGCCCAGCTCCACTATACCCGCCCCACAGCCCAGTTCAGCAAAGCCCACCACCAACCTCTCCAGCCGCCCCTCTCCAAACTAGTCCAAATAGAAATCCACATCCGCCTTCTTGTGACGAATCCACTTATAATCCAATTCCGGATGATACTCCTGTCAGATTGCCGCAAGACAATCCGCAAATTAATGCCCCAAGACGAAGCACTCGAATTAAACATATTCCGACTCGGCTCCAAGATTATGATTGCAATGCCATATGGAAGTCCTCTATATCCCATTCCTCCTCTGCTCTCTCACCCTCTTCGGATCTCTCAGGTACGTCCCTTTATCCTATCTCAAAATTTGCAGACTATAGTAAATTCTCTAATACACACAGGCAATTTTTAGCCTCTGTAGCAACAGAATCCGAGCCTACCACTTATTCCGAGGCAGTCTCTAATCCTCTCTGGCGCACTGCTATGCGTCAAGAGATTGATTCTCTTGAACAAAATGGTACATGGACTTTAACCTCCTTGCCTCCTGGAAAACGTGCACTGGGGAGTAAATGGGTCTACCGGATAAAGTACAAAGCCGATGGCACCATCGAACGATATAAAGCCCGCTTGGTAATTGTGGGAAATACACAAATAGCAGGTATTGATTTCACAGACACTTTTGCTCCCGTTGCTAAAATGGTCACCGTTCGTACTCTCCTTTCTGTTGCCACTGCTCGCAACTGGCCTATCCATCAAATGGATGTTCACAACGCTTTTTTGCATGGAGATTTACAAGAAGAAGTATATATGCGACCACCTCCAGGATTTCGTACCTGTTACAAAGGCCAAGTCTGTCGTTTAAAGAAGTCTTTATATGGTCTTCGCCAAGCCCTTCGATGTTGGTTTTCCAAACTCACCACCGCTCTCCGTAAGTATGGTTTTTCTCAGTCTTATGCAGATTACTCTCTTTTCACATATTCTCGAGGGACTATTTATCTATGTGTTCTTATTTATGTAGATGATTTACTCATTACTGGAAATTCCCTATCCACACTTAAAAAATTCAAAGCTTCATTACACAAGTGCTTTCACATGAAGGATTTGGGGTCGTTCAAATATTTTTTGGGCATAGAAATTGCGAGAAACTCCACGGGATTATTTTTATCCCAATGAAAATATACATTGGAAATTCTCTCTGAAATGGGTTTATTAGGTGCCAAGCCGGCATCTACTCCTGTGGAACCTAATCATCAGCTGGCAAAAGCATCTGGATCATTGTTTGACAACCCAGATCGCTACCGAAGACTCATAGGCAAGCTAATATATCTCACACTTACTCGGCCCGAACTTGCATATGCTGTACATACACTTGCTCAATTTATGCACGCTCCTCGTCATGCTCATTGGGATGCTGCTATCCAAGTTGTATGTTATCTGAAAGGGAGTCCTGGATGTGGCATTTTTCTTTCCTCTAACTCTCCTCTTTCGTTAACTGCATATTGTGACTCCGATTGGGCCACCTGCCCGATAACTCGCCGCTCTCTCACTGGTTATTTTATCTCTCTTGGTGGGTCTCCTATTTCTTGGAAGACAAAGAAACAACATACTGTTTCTCGTTCATCTGCCGAGGCTGAATATCGCTCTATGGCTATGACTTTATGTGAACTTAAATGGTTATCTATTCTTCTGCGAGATCTTCATGTTCCTATCACTCGCCCCATTCCATTGCATTGTGATAACCAGGCTGCTCTTCATATCGCTGAAAATCCTGTTTTCCATGAACGCACTAAACACATTGAAATAGATTGTCATTTTGTTCGTGATACTTTTCAAGACGGTTTTATCTATCCTGCCTATATTCGAAAGTGAAGAGCAACCTGCCGATATTCTTACTAAAGCACTTCATCCGACACATTTTCATCGATTAGCTTCCAAGTTGAGCATTTCTGACCTTCATGCTCCAACTTGAGGGGGAGTGTTAGACATATATTTAAAATAGGATTACTATTAATCATAAACTGTGTATAGTTGTGTTTCCTAGTTGTATTTAGCTAGGACTTCTACTTCTAATCTGCTTAGGATTTGTCACTTGGACAAATCTATAAATTGTACACTATTCTCACATTAATGAGACAGAAAACATAAGATTGTTTTCCCCACTAGAAACTTTCAAAAGATATTATAGTTTTCTGACTTAAATTAAATTTCTTAAAAATTAAACTTTTTAAATTTATTTTATTAGATTATCAGTTCAATTATCACTGAATAATATTTTATTATAAATTTTTCGGATGAGTAAATTTTCTGTACAATTATAATTATCAATACTATTCAGTTTTAAATTTCTCAAATGGATAATAATAGTGTTTTTATTTTCGCATTTTTTTTAAATTTTAAAAATTAAATTTTCAAATTTATTTTTTATATTTTATTATTTTCTAAATTTTGAAATTAAATTGTTTTATTTTATTTTTGTAATTTTTTCTACATTTCAAAATTAAATTTTCAGATTTACCTTGTAATGTATTTAGAAATATTATAATTTTCCCAATAAATTAATTTTTTTAAAAATTAATATTTCAAATTTCTATTAAATTAATTTTATATTAAATTAACTTATTTATAAAATTCATAATTACTATTGAATTACCAAATAATAAAATTTTATTATCAAATTAAAAATTTTCAAATTATTATCTATATTAAAAAAAAGTGAATGTATCCGCTTAAGGTAAAGAAAGTGCGCGAACTTCTTTGTTTCTATTCATATATATATATATATATACATATTTTTTCATCTATCAAAATTTTTTTACTATTATTCTTATGGTCCTTCCATTTAATTAAGTACTTGAAAATAAAAGGAATAGTTTTGCCACAACTCTTTGGATATATACCATTTTTACCATTTTATTTCCCTTAAAATTTATCATTTCAAAGTCACGGATTTTCCATTATTATAAAGAAATGACGAGATAAGTAACAACATGAGAATTTATCCAAATTTCTTCCGTTTTTTTTTTGATTTTTTCTTAAAACCGCTACATAAACATAACGGGAGTTGGAATATCAGGTTGGGTCGGATGCGGTCCTCCGGGCTCCGGCGGCTCTGGAGGATTTACATCTGGCCCTCCTGGCGGAAATATTTCCGGCTGTCCATGTGGGGAAGGTAACGGTGGCTGAGGAGCTTCTGGCTTCGGTGGCGACGGATTTGGTGGACCAGGAAATTCAGGGCCAGGCTGACCCGGAATTGGACCTGGTGACATTGGTGGTGGATCAGCTGGTTTTTCTGGCGGTATCGGGTCGAAGTCCGGTACATTGGGCGTCCGAGGAACCTCGGAGGGAACGCTGGGTGTTTGCATCGGCGGAGCCGTGGGGATTTCTGGTGGAGAATTTGCGGGTAGATCAGATGGGTCAGTACCCACCATCATCGTCATCATCATTTTAATTGAAGAACAAGTGGACTTGTTTTTTTCTTCATTATTGGTAGTTTTGTTGAGAGAAATTGCGTTAAAGGTTTGGAAATTTTGAGTTCTTGAGGAAATTAGATAAAATGGGAATGATTTCTTTGCAAAGATGGATGAAATTGCATAAACTGCAGACATTTCTTGTTTCTTTAAAGACAAACAAAGATGTGAAATGGGGATTCTGGTGCAAATTGAATGGAACTTAAAAGGGTAGAAGAGAAATAACAACCAGAGTAGCCAAGAGCACGACACATGGATGGTCATGCCACGAGAGGCCACTTGTCTAACATGCAAAGCTGCATATGTATATTCTTAAAAAAAAGAAAAATAATAAGCAATTAAAAGTTAGAATCATTGTTTTAGTGGATTTCTCGAGTATATTATTGTTTCTGTTTATAATTATTTTAGTTATATTTTATGACATAGTATACAATTAATCAAAATAAGTCCCTTGATAATTATTTATGAATATAAGAGGTTGAAATATAATTTAAAAAAAGTGTAAATTATTTATAAACATTTACCCTATGTTTTCATATGTTTAAGTACATTAAACATTTACAATACGTTTAGTACTTTATTTAATTTTGAATTTTATTTGTACACAAGAGAATTTGAATTCTTGATTTCATGGAAAATAATATAGAAGACTTATCAATATCATTACAATTATTGTAGGAGATTTTATTTAATAGTAAAGTATTTATGTATTCAAATATTTATTAACTTCAATTATTTGAATTTTTAATTAGAGCAAAAAGAAGATTAGAAGATTGTCTTCTGTTTAATTTTCAAATTGGTGCCGTAATTTTTTAGTTAATAAGAGAAAAAATATTAAAAAATTACAAAAACATAAATTAAAACGAAAATATGACGTTTTTGTGGGAACGGTTAGTGGTTACCTTCAACTGTTTTTTACGCGTAGATCTCGAAAAAATACATGAAATGCCCACAAAAATCGCCTCAATCAGACGTACGAGCGCAAAGTTATGTCCCGTCAAAGTTTTCGACTATACGAGACAAATTTTTTTCCTTGAGACGCGTCTAAATCACTTTTTCGACGATGACATTACGTTTATCTTTACGAGAACCATCAAAACGACTGGTCATACACATTAAACGGACATCTGATCGCAGAGTTATGGATGTTTCAAAAAAACTGATGTGGATGATAACGAACAATGGTTATGCGTTATCTACCACATCAGCGAATTAATGCTGAAAATTGGGATTAAGTGATAACGCACAACCATTGTGCGTTATGGTCATATTAAGAATAAAAAAAAAAAATTAGAAGCCACTTTAGTGGCATTTTTGAAAAAGGGATTAAACCAAGAAAAAAAACCTAATTCCTTCTTTCAAACAATAAAATGAAAAAAAAAAATTTGAACTCACCCATGATGAAAAATAATTTTAGATACGATTCCATTGTAATAATAATAAACCTGTCGTCTTAGTCAATTTATACTACATTCTATCACATCCAAACGAAAATACGACGCTATAAATGTGTGCAATCATGATAAAATGAACAAAATCAAGTTTTCTTGATTCATAATTGCCTTGATTGTAAGAAATTCTCATATTTCTAAGACATGACTAGTAAATTTAAAATAGAATTGAAATAACTTGAAGAAGAAAAGAAGAAATTATAGATGCTTAATTATGATATTATTATAAATAGACCAAAACAATTTGAGGTACAAAATTATATAATTAAACAGTACCAGCAACTGTAATATACAAAATAATTAGAAGAATTGGTTGATGGAAAAAATAGCCAGAAATCAGGAGGAACAATGATGATAAACGGTGACTTTTCTTACCGGAGGAGGTGTGCAAACTATGAAGAAAACCATTGCAATTACAATGGCAGCAACAAACATGAGCAGCGATTGATTATCATCTGAATCGCAGCACACTTTTCCCATTGATCAATTAATTCTGTGAAGTTTATAACATATATAAATCACTCACAATTCTGTGGGAAAATGTTAAAGCAATGTTTTCTCTATCTATAAGGATATGGCTGCTTCCATTGGGCATTGGACACGTTGATTAACTCTGTTGGGTTCTTTCGCTTTCTCTTAGCTAATGCTATTTGGCTGCATACCTAAACCACTCAACTCAAAAATGCTAGTGGGATGGGTAGTAACCATAATTCCAAAGTAATGCTTATTGTTTGTATATTACGTCCTGCGTCCGTTTTTCATTTTTTTATTGTCATATTTTATTAATTTTTATATTTTTTACTTATTACATTATAAAAATAATACAATATTAATTAATGAGTTTTTTTTTCATTATATCCTCTTATTAAAAACAAATATCAATCTCTTTAACTTCTTTCACATGAAAACTTCTACAAATAATAATGACGAAAAAAAATATTAAAGGACATTTTAATTCACATAAAAAAATAAAATCTATATTTTTTTCCTTAAAAGCGGAGAAAGTATCATTTTTTTTGTATGAAAAGGGGATAATAGAAAATGGGGGGAGTATTATTAGAGCATCACTAGAAAAGGAAACAAAAATATCTCAGCCACAAAAGATACTTTCTTGTCAAGAATCAATCAAGATTAATACATAAGTTATTTTGTAGCATTGTATATTGAAATCCCAAGATTTATGTTGTATCTTTATTAATTAACATGATTCTAACTACTTACTGCAGTTAGTTTAGGAATAATGTATAAATTTAGAATACGTGCATATGATCAAATCAATGAAAAACAGAAAGTTTTCTCTAAAATCAATTCTTTCCTTCTAAACTCTAAACTTCTACATGGTATCATGGCAAGCCAATTAAGGTTTGAGATTATTCATTCTCTCCCTTTTCTTTTCCACAATTCATTTTCTTCTATTCTGTTTTTTTTCCAGCCCTCATTACTAAACAAGCTCAAATTGATTCTAGCAGTCCCTATCATTTGCATTTGAATGAAAATTCTTCTTTGGTGCTTGTAAGCTCGGTCTTGAGTGCTCACAACTATCATTCTTAGGCCAAATCCATGAAAATGACCCTTCTTTCAAAGAATAAGTTTGGCTTCATAGATGAAGCCTACCTAGCCAATCCAAAGAAGAATAACAAGAACTTCGATGCATGGAACCAATGTAACAATATGATTCTTTCATGGTTTATTCGTGTTGTCTTGCCATAATTTTCCAAAGCGTCATTTGGATGAACACTGCCAAGGAGTTATGGGATGATTTAAAGCTAGATTCTCCAAAAGTGACAATATTCATCTCTTAGAATTACTTGAAGAGTTTCACTCTTCCAAGCAAGGTAATCTAGATATAATAATTTATTACACTAATGAGAACTCTGGAAGAAATGATGGTTCTTTGTCCCTTACCCTCTTGTTCCTGTGGTGCTATTGAATCACATAAGAAATTCATAGATTCTGATCATGTAATCAGATTTTTAAAGGGATTAAATGAGGGATATGTGGGTGTTCGTTCACAAATTTTGCTAATGGATCCCCTTCCTCAAATTAATCAAGTTTTTCTATGGATATTCAACATGAACGCCAAATGTAATATGTTTTAATTAATCCCTCATTTGATTTAGTTTCTTTGAGTAATAATCCACCAGTTCAGACTCCTTGGTACTTCAAGCGGCGATAGTCCAAAATCACAACTTTGGTAATGGAAATAAGTCATCTTTGTTTTACAATTTTGTGGAAAGCAAGGGCATATTAAAGCTACATACTACAAAAAGAAAGAAAAAAATGGATTCCCTCCTAAGAACAAGACAGCCTATCAGCTCATGGCCAATTATGCATCTCATGGAGATGGAATCCTTCCTGTTCCAACCGCTCTTTCTAAGGCTTATGTTGTGACTAAACCAAATCAGACTCCAGGATTCAACATGGCACAATGTCAGCAGATTCTTAGCCTTCTCCAAAGGCAGCAAATATCACAGGCTACCTATCCAAATGTTTTTGTTAGCCCTAATGGCATTATTACTTATGATTTTGATTATGATTAACATATGTTTGTGTGAGTATTAAGCTAACCTTTCATAGAACAAAAGAAGCACTTTTGGAGTCTCAAGTCTATATTTTCAAAAAGCAAAAGATCTTGGTGATGAAGTCAAAATAAAGGAGAAAAGACCAAGCTATTCCATGATCAAGTCATTGAAGACATTGAATACTTATGTCTAAGTTAGGGTGCGCTAAGGTATTTCTTTGTAAAACTCCCTAACCTTAATCTTTGATTATTGATCATATGTGAAGCTCTTTTAATGATTTTCTCAATATAAACTTTTCTTAAAATCTAAGTATTCCTGATAGAATTTTTTATGCTTTTGAAAGTTTTTCTGTCTCTAAAAAGAGTACTAAGAATACATGTCTTTGAAAATAGAAAGGAAAGCTCTTGTATTAAAAAACTGGCTGTAGAAACTCTAAAATATCGGCCATCCGGTTTTAAAACCAGTCGTCTGATTTTTTCTAGTTCTAGAAAAAATCTGTCGTCTGATTTTCTGTTGATGAGTCCGAATCTTTCTGTCAAAACCGATCGTCCGGTTTTCATGTTTATTGTAAAAAATATTACCGTTGCACTCAGCAACGGTCATTTTTCTCAAAACATATATATAGAACTTTTTGATCAGCCAAAAAGTAAGAAGTACTCAGCAACGGTCATTTTTCTCAAAACATATATATAGAACTTTTTGATCAGCCAGAAAGTAAGAAGTTTAGTGAAATATTTATTGAGATCATTTAAGACTTTTAAAGAGCTTTAAAGAACATTTATTTCAAACACTTTCAATCTCAAAAACATATTCTTGAGCTTCATTGTTGATCTTCATTAAAGAAGAAGTAAAGAGGAGCTTGTAGAAACATTTCATTGAGTTGTATCTTCAATTTCTCAAGCTCACATTGGTAACATTGTTCTTAAACTTATCTCTTTCTCTATTGATATCAAATGTTTGTATTGAAAAACTCCTTGGGTAATCCTTTAATTTATATTGTGTTGTGAACTGAGGTTGTATGCCAAACCCTTGTAGGGTGATCCTCAAATTTGTACTTTGTGTATATTGTGTTTGTACTAGATTTGGAAAACCCTTGGGTGTTGGCTCCAGGTAGTGAATGTAACTCTTTGAGAGAGTGAACCACTATAAATCTTTGTGCATTTGTTTCTAAACTTTTTACTTAATTGTCTTAACCACAAGATTTTGTTTGGTTTGGAATTTTATTAAAAAGGGTTTTAGAATTCTTTCTCAAACAAAATTGGAGGTTTATCTTTTAATTTACAAAAGATTTTCAAAAGTTAGCCAAAAACCTTATCCACCCCCTCCCCCTCCTCCTCTAAAGTTTTTCAATTGGTATCGGAGCAGGGCGTCTCCCAAAAAAAAAAGGACTAACACCCTTGAAGCAAAAGATCTTTATTTTACTATGGCTAATGTTTCTAGTTTACCATATGTAGAAGGCTCTTCTACAAATAGACCTACTCTTTTCAATGGAACAAACTATACTTTTTGAAAATCTAAAATTAAAATATATGTTTGTTCTATTAACTTTGGTTTGTGGAGCATTGTAGAGAAAGGTCCTTACATTCCCAAAAAGGATGGAATAGTCAAGAAGATTGAAGAATTTGATGAGCTCGACTCAAGGAAGATGACTCTAAACTTTCAAGCTATTTATATTCTTAGTTGTGCCTTGGATGCGAATGAATATAATAGAATGAGCGGATGTGATTCGGCTCATGAAATGTGGAAGTTACTTGAAGTAACTCATGAAAGCACCAATCAAGTAGAGTAGTCAAAGTTGGCCATATTAGTGAGAGACTATGAGCTATTCATGATGAAACAAAATGAGAGCATTAGTGACATGTTCACAAGGTTTACCAACATCACAAATGGCCTAAAGGCATATGGGAAAGAGTACTCAAGAGGGGAAGTGAATAGAAAGATTCTTGATGCATTCCAAAAGCATGGCAACAAAAAACACTTGCTATTGAGGAATCAAAAGATTTGAGACTACTTCCTATTGAAAAACTCATAGGATCACTACTCACCTATGAAATAAAAATAAAAATGTTGAATGAAATGGAAGATGAAGACAAAGGAAGAAAAAGCATTGCACTAAAGCAAATGAGGATGATCAAACATACTCATCAAACAATGAAGATGAGATTGATGATGATGGAGGAAATGACCTTGGTAATGAGGAAATTTAAAAGATTCTACAAGAAAGGCTTCAACAATAGAGGAAAGAAACCTCCATTCAAGAAAGGAGGTCAAAGTTCATCACTCTTGAAGGCTAGGTGCTTTGAATGCAATAGCACCGATCATCTTGTAACCGATTGTCCCAAAGCCATTGAAAAAGAAAAAGGAGCTTTAAAAGCTAAGCTTGAGGCATTAAAGAAGAAGAAGAAGAAAGGCAAGGTCCTAATAGGAACTTGGGATCAAGACTCAAGCGAAAGTGAAGGAGAAGAAAAGACCAACCTATACTTCATGGCATTAGAAAATGAGGTACAATCTTCACCCTCTAACTCTTCTAGTCTCTTTGATGATATTTGTGATGATGATCCTTGTACTATGTTTATTGAAATGTATGGTGAATGCGAAAAGGTTTCTAAAAAGAAAAAAGAATTGAAAAACAAAAATCAATTTTTGCTTGATGAAAACTCAAAACTTATTTGTGAAAACAAATATCTCCTTGAGTCTTTAAAAATCTTGAAATATGAAAAAGAGTGTTCAAACAATGATTTTCAAAAATATGTTTTAGAAAATAAGAAACTTTGTGAAAAAGTTCATTCACTTGAAAAAGCATGGTAGATTATGTTGTTTTGAAGAAAAAGGTGAGTGATCTCACTATATGTGTTGAAAAGTTCACAAAAGGAAAAGAAAAATTCGAAAAACTTCTTGGCTCTCAAAGATCACCTTTTGATAAAAATGGTATTGGATATAATCATTCCAATATTTTTTCTAAACAAACACCGTTTGTAAAGGCTTCATCATCTCACTCACACATTTGTTGCACCTATTGTGAAAAGAGTGGTCATAAAGCCACAAAGTGTTTTATAAAGAAAAAGATTGAAAGGGGAGTGAAAACCATTTGGAAGGTAAAAGAAAATCTAACTAACATCCATGGACCCAAAAAGATGCGGATACCAAAAGTCATCTCTACTTCTTCTTTTGTAGGAACACAAATCAAGGTCATCTAAGTAGTACTTGGATAGCGGTTGTTCAAGGCACATGACCGGGAACTCATCGCTTATGAGTGAACTCAAAGAAACCGAAAGTAGATTTGTCATCTTTGGAGATAAGAACAAAGGAAAAATCATTGGTATAGGCAATATTAGTAATAATTCTTCTTCTCTTATTAAGGATGTTCTTCTAATTGAAAGTTTAAAATTCAATTTTCTTAGTATTAGTGAATTATGTGATAGTGGAAAAAAGGTTGTTTTTGAAAGTGATTCTTCTTCTATCATTGATAAGCATGAAAACAAAACTATTTTTGTTGCTAAAAGAGTTGGAAATGTCTATGTCTTTCATCTTGAAGATCTTCTTTCTCAAAACTTAAAGTGTCTCTCGGTTCATGATGATGATGCATTTTTGTGGCATAGAAGACTTGGTCATGTTAGTATGGATTTATTGAACCAAATCTCTTCAAAAGAAGTTGTTAGAGGCTTACCAAAACTTCACTTTGAGAAAACTAAACTTTGTGATGCTTGCCAGTTTGGAAACCAAATTAAGACCTCTTTTAAATCAAAGAACATGATTTCAACTTTAAAACCTTTGGAACTTATTCACATGGACTTATTTGGACCAATGAGGACCACTAGTCTTGGTGGTAAGAGGTACACTTTTCTTATAGAGGATGACTACTCTAGATTTACTTGGACTTTGTTTTTGAGCCAAAAGGATGAGGCATTTCTAGAATTTGTAAAACTTTTCAAAAAGGTTCAAAACTCCCTTGATTGCAAATTGATTTCTATAAGAAGTGATAATGGGAGAGAATTCAACAACCAAAATTTTACAAAACTTTGTGGTGATTTTGGTATTTCATACAACTTTTTCGGCTGCTAAAACCCTACAACAAAATGGTGTTGTGGAAAGGAAAAACCACACTTTACAAGAAATGGCAAGATCAATGCTTTGTGAAAACTCCCTTCCTAAATACTTTTGGGCTGAGGCCGTTAACACCACATGCTACGTTATGAATCATGTTATCTTGAGACCTTCTTTAAAGAAAACTCCTTTTGAACTCATTTTTAACAAAACCCCCTCAATTGGCTATTTTAAAGTTTTTGGATGCAAATGCTTTATTTTAAACACCAAAGACAATCTTGGGAAGTTTGATCGAAAATCCGATGAGAGAATTTTTCTTGGTTATTCTTAAAAAAAAAAAAAAGGCTTTTAGAATTTCAACAAAAGAACCTTATGTGTTGAAGAGTCTATTCATGTTAATTTTGATGAAACTAACATTTTTTACAAGAAAGTTGATGATGATGACATAGATAACACTCTAAGTAACCAACCATTGTACACTCAAGCAATGGAAGAACATGCTATGGAGGAAGAAGAGATTCAAGAAAAACAAGGAAACGATCAAGAAGCTCAAAATCTTCCTCAAGATGTGATATATCCAAAGGGACACTCCAAGGATGAAATTATTGGTGATGTATAACAAGGGGTAAGAACAAGAAGGTATTTTATTGACAACTTTGCCCTATTATCTCAAATTGAGCCTAAGTTTATTGATGATGCTTTATGTGATGAGTTTTGGATTATTACTATGCAAGAGGAGGTAAATCAATTTAAAAGAAACAAAGTTTGGACTTTAGTCCCTAGACCATGTAATCACCCCACTATTGGCACAAAATGAGTTTTCTGAAATAAACTAAATGAATCCGGAGAAGTCATTAGAAACAAAGCTAGACTTGTTGCTCAAGGATTCAATAGGGCATAGATTTTGATGAAACCTTTGCTCCGGTTGCTAGACTTGAATCCATTAGGATGCTTTTAGCTTTTGCTTGTTTTAAAGGATTCAAGCTTTTTCAAATGGATGTTAAGAGTGCCTTTCTAAATGGTGTTATTGAGGAAGAAGTTTATGTTGAGCAACCTTCCGGTTTTGTGTATGAAAAATTTCCAAATTATGTTTATAAACTTTCAAAAGCACTCTATGGTTTAAAACAAGCTCCAAGAGTTGGTATGAAAAGTTAATTTGTTTTCTTCTTCCAAATAACTTTTCAAGGGGTGTGGTGGATACTATTCTTTTTACAAAAACCTCTTGTAACAATGATCTTCTTCTTGTCAAAATTCATGTTGATGATATTATTTTTGGTGCTACTAATGTCTCTTTATGTGAAGAAGTTGCCTCCCTTATGCAAAAAGAATTTGAAATGAGCATGATGGGAGAATTGACATACTTCCTCGGACTACAAATAAAGCAAACAAAAGAAGGAATCTTCATCAACCAAGAGAAGTACACTAAGGAACTTCTCAAGAGATTCGGGATGAGCAATGAAAATGGTATTGGTACTCCAATGAGCTCATCATTAAAGCTTGACAAAGATGAAAAAAGTAAAATGGTTGATGAAAAGACATATAGAGGTATGATTGGTAGTTTACTGTATTTAATGGCTAGTAGGCCGGATATTATGTTTGTCGTATGCTTGTGTGCTAGATTTCAAGCTTGCCCCAAAGAATCTCATTTAATAGCGTAAAACGTATTTTGAGATACTTAATTTCATCATATGATTATGGCTTGTGGTACTCTAAACAATCTTGTTCTGATCTTATTGCTTACACCGATGCGGATTATGCCAGATGTAAAGTAGGAAGGAAGAGTACTTTTGATGAAACACACATTGATTGATTTTGGTGTTTCTTTTAAGTATATACCTATTATGTGTGATAAAAATAGTACCATAAACATTTCCATAAACCCTGTGCAAAACATATTGAAATCAAACATCACTTCATTAGAGATCATGTTGCTAAAGGTGATGTATTTTAGAATATATTTGCACAGAGGATCAAATTGCCGATATTTTTACAAAACCACTTTTGAAAGATCGCTTTTGCTATTTAAGAAAACTGCTTGGTATCAGCAAATATAATGAGTAATGTGTATTGTTTGTGTTATCTGTTTTTCATCTTACATTTTTTTGTTCTTGCTGACATTTTTCATAAAATCGGACGTCCGGTTTCAAAAACAGACGTCCAGTTCCAAAACCAGACTCAAGGATTTTTCCTCTCAAAAATTTCCAGAGATATTCGAAAGACAAAACCGGACAACTTCAATAAAATAGGAAATCCGATTTCTTCAATTTACAAAAACTAGACGATCGACTTTGAAAATCGGTCGACCGATTTGTTAAAAAAACCGTCGGGTCTGCGCTTTTAAAATCAGATTTTTTTTCCAACTTTTCACACTTTTCTCTCAATTCTCTCAACTGAGAACTTCCTCCCTCACAAGACCCATCCGATTTCTTGCTCCGATTTTCACTCTTCTTCTCTTTTTCTTCAAATCTATCTCTTAACATAGCAAAGAAACGGTTCTTATCTCTATTTTTGTGTCAAAATCTGCTCCATTTGAAACCCTTCATCTCCTCTCAAACCCTAGCCGAGTTTCTCTAAAAAAAATGGTAAAAACCAAGAATGCAAATGTTGGTCAAGGCCAAAATCTTGAAGGAGGAGGTACAAGTAGAGGAAAAGGAAAGGCAAAAAGGGTACCCTTTGGAGTTAGGGCTCCTGAAGTTAGGGTTCCAGATAGATTCATTTCGGTAAAGGAGGCTGCAAACTTTGAGAAATGGACTAGAAATTGAAGAAAAATAGCTTCGGGTCATCGAGTAGATTTAAACGACATACAAGGTATGGAGGCTATCCCTCATGTCTTTGAACTGATTGGTTAGATACCATTGTTAATTATGAATGAACTTTATTATGTTGAGATAATATATGAGTTTTATGCAAATCTCCATAAGGGAAGAATTGAAAGAGTGGATAATATTCCTCACCAATGGGTATTGACTAGGATTGGGGATGGAGATTTTGCATTTGATGATAGATTGTTAAATCACATTTTGGAAACTCCTCAAGATGGAATAAGATTCTACACTAAGAACAAGAAATGTTTTGATCCAAACTTATACAGTGAAAGACATTTTGAGGAAATTTTCACTAGAGGAGAAGTTTTGAAGAGACATGATGATAGGAATGTTAATAAGCTTAATGCATATGGGAGATTACTCCATCACATGATCTCTAACATTATTATTCCTAATGTTGGGAATAAATTATCTATCACCAACATGCACTCATTTGTGCATGAACATAGGAGGATGAACTTTGGGAATATGGCTATAGAACACATGCTAGCCACTCAATCCTCCTCAACCAAATGCTTACCTTATGGATGCTTCATTACCAAAATTTTTCAACACTTTGTGATCAATTTGGTTGGCATTAGTGGTCACATTGGTCATGGAAAGATATACAATCAACAAACCTTCAAGAGGATGGGATTTGAAAGAAATGAAGAAAGGGCATTCACACGAGGTGGACAAGAAAGTGATGACGATGATGAGGAAGATGATGATGAAGTCTAAGAAGGTATGAATGTGGAAGAAGAAGAAAGTAAAGAGGAAACGGGCTGAAACACAAAGAAGAGAAACAAGACAAAAGAAGAGACAAGAAAGAATAGAGGAAGACTCATCTTCGAGGAGCATAAGTCAACTAATGGAAATGATAGCCTCTCTACAAACTTCAGTGAATACTCGGTTTGATGCATTCGATGGTCACTTTGAGGTTTTGGATAGGAAAGTCTCCCACATTCAAGAAAGGCTTGATGTATTGGATAACAAGATGACCGACATACAAGAACGGGTTATGAGAATAGAGCAAGGAGGAGGAAATAGAGATGATTGAGATCTTTTTTTTTTTACAAAACCCTCTCCATTTCCCTTGTTTTTCTATGACTCTTTTCAAAACTCCTTGTGGTTTTCTCTTAATGTATTTTTTTTTTGACTTATATATGTCATTTTTTTAATTTACTTTTGGTGTGCTTTGCGATCCATTTGTTGCGACCTTTTGTTGCTTTGACTCTTTTGTTATGGAATTCATGATGATAACTTAATGTTGAAAGTCCAACTGCTACATCTTCTATGATCCCTTGAAATTTCTCTCCTAAGACCCTTTTTTGATTTATGATAAAAGGGAGAGAAAATAGTGCAAGATGTAAGGGGGATAAATTGTTGTTTGATGAGATTTTTTTATGAGATATGATTGATGTTTATGTTGATGATGCTTTTTCATATATATATATTTATATATATATTTTTATGCCTTGTTGGTGCCTTAGTATTTCTTATACTTTGTGGAGTTGCTACACAATGATTCTTGCACCCTATGGGCTATTTGGCTTATTTTACACTTGTTATCTTCTTTAGTCATATTTGATATGAAGCATTTTTAGGGGGAGCTATCTCTCTTATGGTGATTGTTGTGCTTTGTTCTTCTTATTTATCCTTTTTGAAGCATCACCATACTTTTACTCTTGCTTTTTTGTTCTTCTTGCATATGTGTTTGTCATAATCAAAAAGGGGGAGATTGTTAGTCCTAAGGGCATTATTACTTATGATTTTGATTATAATTAACATATATTTATGTGAGTATTAAGCTAACCTTTCATAGAACAAAAGAAGCACTTTTGGAGTCACAAGTCTACATTCTCAAAAAGCAAAAGATCTTGGTGATGAAGGCAAAATAAAAGAGAAAAGACCATTTCATTCCAAGATCAAGTTATTGAAGACATTGAAGACTATTTTCTTAGTTAGGGTGTGCTAAGGTATTTCTTTGTAAAACTCTCTAACCTTAATCTTTGATTGTTGATCATATGTGAAGCTCTTTTAATGATTTTCTCAATATAAACTTTTCTTAAAATCTAAGTATTCTTGATAGAATTTTTTATGCTTTTGAAAGTTTTTCTATCTCTAAAAAGAGTATCAAGAATACATGTCTTTGAAATAGAAAGGAAAGCTCTTGTCTTAAAAAACTGGCTATAAAAACTCTCAAAAATCGGCCATCCGATTTTAAAACCGGTCGTTCAATTTTTTCTAGAACTAGAAAAAATCGGTCGTCCAATTTTCTGTTGATGAGTCCGAATCTTTTTGTTTCAAAACCGGTCGTCCGGTTTTCACGTTTACTGTAAAAAAATATTACGGTTGCACTCAGCAACAGTCATTTTTCTCAGAAAATATATATAGAACTTTTTTATCAGCCAAAAAGTAAAAAGTTTTGTGAAATATTTATTGAGATCATTTAAGACTTTTAAAGAGTTTTAAAGCACATTTATTTCAAACATTTTCAATCTCAAAAACATATTCTTGAGCTTCATTGTTGATCTTCATCAAAGAAGAAGTAAAGAGAAGCTTGTAGAAACATTTCATTGAGTTGTATCTTCAATTTCTCAAGCTCACATTGGTAACGTTGTTCTTAAACTTATCTCTTTCTCTTATTGATATCAAAGGTTTTTGTTGAAAACCCCCTTGGATAATCCTTTGATTTATATTGTGTTGTGAATTGACGTTGTGTGCAAAACCCTTGTCGGGTGATCCTCAAATTTGTACTTGGTTAGATTGTGTTTATAGTGGATGTGGAAAACCCTTGGGTGTTGGCTCAAGGTAGTGGATGTAACTCTTTGAGAGAGTGAACCACTATAAATCTTTGTGCATTTCTTTCTAAGCTTTTTGCTTAATTGTCTTAACCACAAGATTTTATTTGGTTTGGAATTTTATTAAAAAGAGTTTTAGAATTCTTTCTCAAACAAAATTGGAGGTTTATCTTTTAATTTACAAAAGATTTTCAAAAATTAGCCAAAAACTTATTCACCCCCCTCCCTAAGGTCTTTCAATTTCAGCACCTACTGCTCATCAAGTGAATCATCTCATGGCCTTACAACCTAATTTCTCAGGCCCTTATGTTGCATCAGCTATGAGCGACATACCAGATACTTCTAAGAACCTAGTTAAAACTTTAATTGATTGTTCAATGCATTAGATTATTGATTCGGGGGCAAGTAATCATGTCATATGTTCTTGTTAAATTTGAATTCTTATACACTTGTTAATAATGTCTAAATTCGATTGCCTAATGGATCATTAGTTCATGTTACACATAAAGGCAATATTATTTTTAATCCCTCATTGATTCTTCAAGATATATTCTTTGTCCCTTCTTTCAACCTTAACTTGACCTTTGTTGGTCAATTAATATATTAATCAAATGTTTGTGCCATCTTCCTTTTTTACTATTGTATTTTTTATGAGCTCCAATACTAGAAGATGATTGGATTAGCTAAGAATCATGGAGTCTACATCTTAGAGAGTAACCATTTCAGCAACAATAAAGTTGTCCATTTTATTGCTTCTTCTGAAATAATTCCTGTAGCTTCAAAGAGTTTTGATAACACTCTTCTTTGGCATAACAGACTTGGACATTCATCTTTTAATAGACATAAATTATTAATTCTATTTATTCCTCTATTAAATTGCCACATTCCACATATTGCAGTGTATGTTCTTTAGCATTAGCAAAGAAAAAGAAAATTTTCTTCCCCTTCATGCATCAAATTCAAAACATTTATGTGAACTTGTTCATATGGATATTTGGAGACCATTTAAAATTCAAACTCTTCATGGCCACTTTTACTTTCTCACCATAGTCGATGATTATAGCCGTTATACTTGGACTTTTCTCATGAAAAACAAATCTAACACAAGAGGTATTATACATTTCTTTTGTACTTCATTGAAAATCAATTTCAAAAATCCATAAAAAAATATTCAAACGGCTAACGGACTTGAGTTTGCCTTTTCAAAGGGATTATTGATTAAAAATCATGTGCTGGAACTCCACAATGAAACGAAACCATTGAATGAAGGCATCAACACCTTTTAAATGTTGCTAGGGGGTTAAGGTTTCAAGCTTCTCTACCTCTCACATATTAGGGATATTGTGTCCATATGCTATTTTTCTAGTTAATATTACCCCTACCCCATTGTTATTCAATAAATCTCCTCATGAACAGTTTCACTCCTCTCTTCCTCCTTATCATCGTCTTCGTGTTTTTAGATGTATGGCTTATGCATGTACTCTTGAAAATAATCAGAGTAAATTTGATATTCGTGGTAGGGCTTGTGCATTTCTTGGATTTCCTACTAACACTAAAGGTTATTTTCTTCTCGATATAAAAAAAAAAGAAAATTTCATTTATAGACATGTTCAATTTCATGAGGATATTTTTTTCCTTTTCTTCATATCCAAACACTATCCATATTTCCATCTCTTCACTAACATACCGACTATTAATATACAATGCAGAATTTTCCCCACCTTCAAATTCTTCCCCAACTATTTCACTAAATTCTTCTGCAACACATGAAAGTTCTTCCTCCAACCCTTCCCCTCGCATCCCCTCCCCTCCCTCCTTTGATGCATTCTTCTAGAATTACACATGCACCTCCCTATCTTAGAGAATATGCATGTAACCTTCTTACCGATACTTCTATTCCTTCCCTTCATTCCACAGCACATACTTTAGATAAAGTGAATACATATGATTATTTGTCCCCCCTTCATAAAAACTTTGCATTGAACATTCTCACTGTTGTTGGACCTAGTTCTTATCATGAAGTTGTTTGACATAATGAATGGAGAAAAGCTATGAAAGAAGAAATCCATGCATTAGATGCAAATAAAACATGGATCGCTTTTCCTTTACCTCAAGGGAAACTCCCATTGGTTGTAAATGGATCTATCGCGTCAAATATAAAGCGGACGGTAGCATTGAAAGGTACAAGGCTTATCTTGTTGCCAAATGTTACAATAAAAAAGCCGGTATAGACTATTTTGATAATTTTTCTCCTGTAGCCAAAATGACAACTATTCACACCTTGTTGGCAATTGGTTCTATTAAAGGATGGTTTCTTGAAAATCTTGATATCAATAATACTTTTCTTCATGGGGATCTTCATGAGGATGTTTACATGACTTATCCACAAGGTTTTAAATCTGATAATGCTCGACTTATTTGCAAGCTCAACAAATCTCTTTACGATCTAAAGCAAGCTAGCAGATAATGGAATCACAAGCTTATTTCTGTCCTTATCAACCGTGGCTTTTGCTAAGCCACTAGTGATCACAGTCTTTTTATTTATCACAATAATTCTTTCATTCGTATCCTACTCATTTATATGGATGATGTTGTCTTAGCAGGAAATAATATGGACTTGATTCAATCCACTATGGAGTTTCTACTTAATACCTTTTGAATCAAAGATCTGGGCAAGCTCAAATACTTTCTTGGGTTTGAAATTGCACGCAACAACATGGGTCTTCATCTAAGCCAAAGAAAATACACTTTGGAGCTTACTAAATCTCATGGTTTTCTTGGAGCCAAACCCGCAGCCACTCCTATGGAGTCTTCTTATATTTCTTCTGCCAATGATTCTCCACTTTCTTCAGATATTACTTCTTATTGCAGATTAATTGGGAAGATGTTATATCTCACTAATACTAGACCGGACATCTCACATGTTGTACAAAGGCTAAGTCAATTCTTGGAAACTCCAACAGAACTTCAATTACAAGCTTGGCACCATGTTAAGAAATTTAGGGCGCAGAGAATAAGAATATTAAATGCTTCAATTGATTGTCTTGATTGATTTCTTATTCATTATGATCTACTATTTATAGGCTACAAAGTATCCTAATCCTAATCAATATATGATTCTAACCAACCACTAATAAGAAATACTGCTATAATAATAGCATAATACAAAGTATCCTAGTTATAATCAATATAGGATTCTAACCAAATAATCTCTTATAGAATCCAAGATAATCTAGGAGAATCACATACTGATGTGATATCTCTAACACCCTCCCTCAAGTTGGAACGTGCAAAATTGCATGTCCAACTTGCCATAATTTTCAATTTTTTTTCATAACGTGCAAATTGCACATCTGGTAGTCTTCCACCATCTGTCGCTGTGGTCTTTACCATCACTCGCTGTCGCTATGATTTTTGTCATCAATCGCTGTCGCTGTGGTTTTTTTTTTTGTCATCAATCGCTGTCGCTGTGGTTCTTCCATCAGTCGCAGTCGTTGTGATCTTCTTCCATCAGTCGCAGTCGTTGTGGTTTTCTTCCATCAGTCGCAGTGGCTTCCGTAATCCATCATCGAAAATTCCTTTGATGTCGCTTTAGAGTTTTTTTTTCGATAAAGCAACCATCAATGTCCAATTTCAATTTCTAAATCTCGGTGCTTCAAATATTTGTCGATGAAGCTACCTGACTTGAATATGATTTATAAAAAAAAATATAATCTCCTAAATTTTATTGAAGCAAAATTAGAAGAAATATTAGAAACCTAAAAAAGAACTTGTCCAAACTGAACGAAAAGAATTGTTCAAACTGAATGAAAAGAGAATAAAGTCATAGATGTGAAAGATTATTTTTTTTTCTTTTTCTTCTTCTTTTTCAAACCTGGCTCTGGCTCTAAAAGTAATGAAAGATTTGGGAATAATGTACAATTAATGTACAGTAAAAACCCCCCGGCATGGATTAGAAGACGACAAACTACAAATTTACAGAAGAAAATAAGCGATTTTCTATGATGGGTTCCTTACAATCTTCACGCTGCTGTAAAAACGCTTCAAATCCTTCATAGCCTTTTCCTCTATCTGAATTGAACGGATAGATGATGGAGTTTCTACCTCTGGCTTGAACCAACGATTAACACTCCCCAAAAGGTACCTCAAGAAGGGAGGACTGCCTAAGTCTTTTTAAGTATTAATTATTTTCTTTAATTAGTCGATGTGGGATTTTCATTCTCAACACACCCCCTCACGCTCAGGCTGATCATTTTTTGGCCTGGAGCGTGGCATTCTGCAGGATTGGACATCTGCGGGTGGCCCAACATCAAGGCTCTGATATCATGTTAAGAAATTTAGGGCGCAGAGAATAAGAATATTAAATGCTTCAATTGATTGTCTTGATTGATTTCTTATTCATTATGATCTACTATTTATAGGCTACAAAGTATCCTAATCCTAATCAATATAGGATTCTAACCAACCACTAATAAGGAATACTACTATAATAATAGCATAATACAAAGTATCCTAGTTATAATCAATATAGGATTCTAACCAAATAATCTCTTATAGAATCCAAGATAATCTAGGAGAATCACATACTGATGTGATATCTCCAACAGTATTTTACGATATTTGAAAGGTACTCCAAGTAAGAGCTTAATATTTTCGACTTCAGCTGAGCTAAAAGTATGTACATACTCTGATTTAGATTAGGCAAGTTGTCCTAGCACTCAACGATTAGTCACCGGTTTCTGTCTCTTTCTTTGACATTCCTTGATTTCTTGGAAATGTAAGAAGTAACCAACCATTTCCAGAAGTTCTTCTGAGGTTGAATATCACGCTTTGGCAACCACATTTGAAATATTATGGATTCTTTATTTGCTCTGTGATCTTCATATTCCATCTGTTCATCTGGTCTCTCTCTCTCTCTCTCTCTCTCTCTCTCTCTCTCTCTATTGTGATAATGAAAGTGCTCTCCACATAGCTGCTACTCATGTTTCCATGAACACGCCAAACACTTAGAGATCGACTGTTACTTGGTTCGTGAAAAAGCTCAAGCTGAGCTCGTTAAACTTCTACCAGTTCCTTCTCATTCATAGTTAGCTGAAATTTTTACTAAATCTCTCCCAGCTCACCATTTCAAAATTTTGGTCAATTCTCTTGGTTGTACGGATATCTTCACCATGCCCAGCTTTCGGGGAGGGGTGTTAGAGCATCACCATAAAACGAAAGAAAAATATCTCAACCACAAAAGAAGCTTCTGTTTCAAGAATCAATCAAGATTAATACATAAGCTGATGTTGTGGCATTGTACAATAAAATCCCACGATTTATATTGTAGCTTTATGTAATTAACATGATTCTAGCTACTTACTATAGTTAGTTGAGGAATGGTGCATAAATTCAGAACATGTGCATATCATCAAATTAATGAAAAATATAAATTTTTCTCTCAAATCAATTATTTCCTTCTTAACTCTAAACATCTACAAGTATCATTTTTTTTTTTGTATGAAAAGGGATTTGATTATTGATTGGTAAAAATTTTGGGAGTGATACTAGAATTGGCCGAGAAATTACTTATTGAATATCAGTTCGAGTATGGATTAAAAATTAATTTTAATAATTATTTTATTGTTGGATCTAATTACTATTACAAAACTTTTCTAAATTACTATTACGATGTAATAACAAAGCGGAAACCGAAAACCGAAAATTAACGTAAACTAATACACAAAATAATAGTCTTTTTCCCAACCGCCAATTCCACGCGGAACAAAGAGACGACAAATCTAGGTGCTGCAAAAACTGTTAGTATAAAACAGTAAAAGAAATCACGAAAGCCGAGAGGCTTACCTACCGCCGTAGAGTCCGATCCAGTGACAGATGCAGCAACGACCAAGGCCAGTGATGGAGGCCGAGCAGCGACGAACATCCATGAGCTGCGGCGAGGCGCCGATGGCCGAGAACGGCGAGCAACGGTCGAAAAATAGTCCCTCAGCAACGGGGACTCAAGAAAAACACAAAAGACTCACTTGCTCTCTCACCTTTCGACTCTCTCTCTCTCTCTCTCTCCTACCCAGTCCAAGTAGCGGCGAACCCAGAAAGCCGCATCGAGACACCGGTCATACAGTATAGTGACGGCAGACCAAAAAGCCAAAAACGGAAAAAAGAGAAGGGAGAGCAACAGTCGTGCTATAGCACGGCGGAGAAGGCAGAAAGTCGTGCCTAACCCTAAACCCTAAACCAAAAAAAGAAAAAATTAATGAATTGTATTTAAAAAAAAAAAACTTAGGATTGTCAATTAAGTTAGCTGCCCCAAGCTTCGACCCATCTTTTGATAGGTATTCCTGAATCTTGCTATTTGGAGGATGAGATTTCTAATCGTACTAAGAAAGAGGATAGAAACTGCTATTTCAGTGATATAACCCAAAGTGAATTTTGTCTTACGTCCCAAATATCCTTGTAGAAGACTTGCTAGCAATAACATCAGTCGGCATCTGATCAACCGGATCTTACTAAAAGTTGGGCGTATTTGAAATTTTTTATAATCGAGTTAGAATCTCTTTTTTAGGTTCGAACAAATTTTGAGCTACATTTGGACCTTGACCAGATCGATGTCTTCACATTTAGCCCGAATTTGCATATGCCTGGCTCAGGTTCGAACTTACTACACATTTGGTTTTAAAAAAAAGAAAAAAAAAATCGCTCACTACACATTTGGAGCCAACTTAGGCCCAGCTCACAAAGTCGATTTACAGTCCTAAAAAAACCCATCCAAATAGTCATCCACCTTCCCGTGCCTTTCAAAGTGTGTGTATAAAAATACAAGAGAGTAGGTCCGGTCTGGACTCAATTTCGACTTGGCTATAGAATAGAAGTATTGAACTGCTATACCATGCGCATAAAACAGGACCGAACTTGGAAGCCACAGAAAGACAGACAAAAAAGACAGAAAATGATGAGGGAAAAGAAAGAGAATCGCAAGATGTGAGAAAAAAAGACTACAACCTTTCCCTTCATCCCACTAGTGACCAAAGTCCAAAACCCCCCTCAAAAAGCTCCTCTCTTCTCTCCACTTTGTTTTTTTATTCTTTATTCCAAAGTCTATTTTGTTTCCTACTCCCTACTTCCCTCAAACAGCCAAATTTTTCTTTGTATTTTTTCAAAACAGCCAGACCCCATCATTTTTTTAAAACTTGGAATAAGTTTCTTGCATTTGAAATGAGACGATTTACCACCAACAGATGCAATTTTTTCCTGTGGAATTGAAGTGGGATTTCATTAATCTTGAGTAAAAAGAGCTCTGTCTTTGATTCTTGGAACTTGGATTATTAAATTTTCTTGGGGTTGCTAACTGTTTGTTAAAAATCCTATTAAAGAAAGAGGGAGGGTGAGATTCTGTCTATTGGGTATCTGGGGCGGGTAAACTGAGGAAGAGAGATGCAATCAGGCAGCTTGGAGCAAGTGCGATCGGTGGCAGATACGAGAGGAAAGCATAGGATTTCGGCGGAATTGAAAAGACTTGAGCAAGAAGCTCGTTTTCTGGAGGTTAGTCTTTGTCTCTTTGTTTATTTTAGGTTGTTTGGCTTTTCTGTTTGGATCTTTGGTTTCTGTGTTCTTAATAAGGTTTCTTTCCAGCAATTTTTTGTGATTTTTATTTCGATTTTGTCTTTAAGTTGGGTTTCTTGAATTAGGGGAATGCTGTTTTTTCACCTTTTAAAAAGGTTGCGGATAAAATTCATGAAGTTTTGAGAATGAACTATTGATGCTTGTGCACTTTTCTGTTTTGTTCTACATTTCCTTTTCACTTTCTGCAGTTGTAGCAAGATTTGGCCTTTAAGTTTTAATTCTAAGCTGCTACATATGTAGTTTACCTTGAGGAATAGAAATGGGAAGACTTAAAATTCATAATTTTATCTCTATATCTTTTTCTGTGACATGTACTTCTGCAAAAAAATGTTAAAAAGGGGGAAAGAACTGGAAATAGTACATTGTTAATACGAGAACTTGTATTTTCGTAATACCTGCAATTGCAAATCAAGATTGGGATCAATACTTGAAGAGCTAATGTTGTTGAGACATCATTCAACTTAGCTTAAATGGTCAAGTAAACTTAGACTGGAATTGATAAACTAGTCTGCAATGCTTGAGCAATCTATTAAACATTCATTTAGTAATGCAATCAAACCTGATATTATTTGTTTAGGGAAGTCTTTTGGGTTAGATTTTCTAGTTGGGAAGGGAATCTTTAGGAGTTCAAATTGCGTTGTTTTGAAATATCAACTTTTTTCCAATATGTCTTTAAGACACTTTGAGAACACCCGTGAAAGGTGGAAATTCCTAACCTGGAGTTTAAACCTAGCTAGTCTAATATTTGGGAATCCCATCTCATCTAATCTTGGGCATATGTCTAACATTGTTAGTAATCCTCCACATATAACACTTCTACGGTGGTCTACATTATATAAAGCCGGAGACTGGATTTTCATTGTGGCCTTCCAAGTATTTTTCTATGCTATGAGGTGCTTTAACCTGAGGGGTAGAGAAGGTTTACTAGGTCAGTCAGATATGGCAACGCAAGATCCAAGTTCCCTTTCCCTGTAAAGTCTACCTTCACTTAATCGTTCATCTCTTCAGACTCATGCTGCTGAACTTCATCTTTTTAAGCTACCTAACTGATTAAGAGTTCACAGGGCGAGTCAAAATGACAGCAGAATGGTCTAATGGTGATGACATACATGATTTTACTGGCTTCTGCTAGTAAGAGATTTATGATTTACATGTGGAGCAATCATTTTCGTTGCTGTTAATTCCGCAGCGACTTTTGGGGATAGGGAAGTCCTTCTGTAGGCTTTAGTTTGTTTCAGGGGTCCAACGAAGTTGACAAATTCCTTGCTTTGGCTTTAGATTCCCCTTGTGCAATTTGTTTTTCTGAGTCAACATAGTTTCTAAATTCTCTCTTCAACCATGAGTTCATATGGTATATTTGAAAGTAACTTTGTGCACATGAGCGTCAATCATTCTCTTAGTTGGTGGTTTTCTGAGAATGGCTCAACTTTTGGATTCAGAGCATGAAACGCGGTATTTCTGCTCAAACATATGTGTGTCCGGTGTACCATAGGACACTATTTTCATGAATCATACTTATTTACATTTTAGTTCATCACCCTGTTCAGCTTTTCATGTAGCGTTCACTTTTCATCTCCAAGGTGACCAGTTTCTTTCTTAGTGCTTGATGATTGGCACTATGTATCATCAATTAGGTTAACTCTTGTAATAGTCTATTCTCTGTAAAATTTACTGATAATCATTTCAGTAATCACGTGTTATTTATTTATTTTTTTTGAGCATTTTGTGATCTGTTTTCTTTAGACAATATTACCTTATACAATCCGTGTTTATCACCAAAACCACTTCTATGCTTCTTAGGAGCCAATGGATTAGAAAAGCCATATGCCTTTGCTTTCTCACAATACAATATTTAAAAACCATGTACATTTACATCCGCCTTTCAAAAAATTTGTTGCTTTTGTGTTAATTGGAATATTTTCTAACATTAAATTGCATACTTTGGAATTTACCTTCTTATAAATTGCCTTTTCTTCTGATATTTGTTTTCTACACAGGAAGAACTAGAACAGCTTGAGAAGATGGAGAAGGCCTCAACTGCTTGCAAGGAGTAAGTATAAGAGAGAAATATCAGTTCAATGTCTCTTATCATTATCATAACTTGGCTAACAAAAGATCGCGCTTTGTGAACTATAGGATGCTGATGAATGTGGAAACAAGACCAGATCCGCTACTTCCACTGTATTATTACCACCTTTTACTTTAGAATTTTTTTTCGAAAAGCATCTTCCTTCTATCAAACTTAGTACTAAAGGGATTCCGTTTATGTCTGTCAGAACAAATGGCCCCCTAAATCCATCATGGGATCGATGGTTCGAGGGACCACAAGAGAAATCAGGATGCAGATGCTGGATCCTGTAAACATCAGTGTGGAGCCTTTCAGAACGGATACCTCAATACTTCCCGGCCAGGTCAAAGGAAATGTTCCATTGTGCAGAAAAATCTTCATTGTTCTATCTAATATAAAGCCAAAGAAATTCAGTACTTTGATTCCATTAGTTTGTCATTTGTAGATGTCCTGTGAAAGCTAGCCACTGTGTAGAAATGACATTTTCATATGAAAATACATCTAATTGAGATTGATTTACCCCAAGTGCAGCTGATGTAGTTAAAGTATTGTCCTCAAAATTTCTTGTTTCTGTTCCACATTGTTCTCTTCCGTTTACTTCATTCTTGTGAACTGTCTTAAACAGATAGATAAACTGAACCAACAAATAGATTGAAACGGAAGAACTATATATCTTCTGAAAATTTGCGTATTTATAGCATGAATTGTTATGGAAAGTCACAATGTGCAAATACAAAATGTTGTCTCCCTTTTCTCTTGTTCCCATTTTTCCTCGTGGAAGGCAACTCATCTGCAAGAGATCCCAAGCATGAAAATGGAAAGAGAAAGATAAATGAAAGCATATATGATCGATCAGTTACATCTGGCAAGGGAGTAGGGACTCTTTGGTTGCCTCACACAATACGACTGAAAAGTATTAGAATCGTCTATCTCTATTCGGCCCTTCTAGCTTGTTGCTTTGCCAGTAACTCTCTGTGCAATCCAACCCAAACCATCATATAGACCTTCACCAGTAAGGGCACAGCAAGCTTGGATATGCCAATCGTGATCTTTTATGCTATGAAGGGAAAGTGCATCAGTAATCTCGGCAGGGGTCATGGCCTCCTTCAAATCCTGTTTGTTTGCATAGACAAGTATAACTGCACTCTGTAGATCCTCGTGGGGAAGAAGACTAAAGAGTTCATCCTTCATAATGGAAATCCTAGCTCTATCGGTGCTGTCAATCACTACAATAACAGCGTGTGTTCCACGATAGTAGGTGGCCCATGACGTCCTAAGACGGTCTTGCCCTCCCAGATCCCAGACCTGATAAAAGAAGTATCATTAGCAATTGAATCAGATCAATCATAGTTGAAAGGTTGCTTTTTATTTCCCTTTCTGTATAACTCAGAATATTTACAAGAGCAATCGATGACTAACCAATGTAAAATGAACATGAATGACTCGAGTAGAAAATCCAAGAGAAATTTATTAGGGAGAAAATACAAATTTCTTTCAGCAAGTAAAAATCAATAACAAGAAACACTTCAAAAATATTGTTTCAGATTAAATTCCAGAATCTGATTGATAAATCAGACAGAACGAAATATGGTTCATCACTTGAATTGCAACTTCATGTGCTGAAAGGTGGAAATTGCTCCTAATCTCATGCAGCACCATCAAGGAGATTGAATTCATATACATGGATATTATCAAAGAAAAGTTCAAGCACCTCAAGTCCGACCTCAAAAAGTGTTTTAACTTTATAAACTATTAAAGTCTCAAACCATCATAAAATTCGACTGGGTCTCATATAGGTGATCATTGACTACATTTCACAGGTAATCATTCCCCTGTGTATGCAGATAAGGAAAACAACACTACAATGTCTCACTAAAAATTAAATCCCCCTGAACGACATCACAGAGTCGTCTATTTTCTTCCCTACTCACGAAGGTTCATTACTATCAATACTCACTTAGACAAAATTTGGCAAACCCAATTTACACAGTACAAGCATCTGTTTCATACTTCCTTCTGAATGGAGTATTGAAGCAAATCATTTAGTGATTAATCTTTAGGTAGGAGAGAAGATTCTGGATATCTATTTTATCGTTCATAGCTTCTTCAAACAAATGCAACCACCCCTTTCTTAATTCTTCAATTATATTTCCCTTTCAGGTCTATCCACCTTATCTAGAGAGGGACATCCAAGGGACAAAAAGGAATACTATGTGTAGACACAATATAATTGAAAAGGTGAGAAACTAACCTCCAACATCGACAAGTCTAGAATTGCCAATATACTGAACTTCAATTTTTTATCAACAAACTTCTAAAATATCCGTGAGTGAAATTGATCGAGGCCCCTAAATAACCTAAAGAGGAACTTTATTAAATTCAAAAATTAACAAACAAAAGGCTTCCTTGCTCCATGCTGATTGCCAAGTAAAGGCCGGTAAAATCATGCCATATTTATGATATTTTAAAGAGTAATAAGAGCAAACTTCCAGGATAGACTTCCAACCCTGTCCTCCATCCATCCTCATCTAAACTTTTCTATCCTCATTGGGCATAAAATATGTGGGTATGTGGAGAAGAGAGTGAGAAGAAATAAATCAAATTTGCCTGGTGCTACTAGAAATGCACAAAAATTTACAGCAAAATCCATTTTTGAGTATTCTAATTGGACATGTGTGCTCTCAGATCAACACTGTTTCTCTAAGCTCTAGGAGTAGATACCAATGGCAGTTGATTCCAGCAACCAAAACAAGAAAGAACCTGGAGGAACTTGGATGAAGCGCAGAACCCAAAGAGCCAAGAAATGGAAGAAACAAACAAAGGAAATCCAGAACGTACCTAAGAAAGGTCGAAGGCAACAAGGATGGTTCTTTTTCTTCTAATCGTATGTAACTCTAAACCAGATTCAGCAGCTTCATACAATCGGAATCCACCTTATGCATTGACATTATTAACCTTTTGTCTCTCCTTCCAAATTCAGTCAATTTATTGATGCCAAAGAACTAAGAAGGGATAAGTTTCTAGCATAATCAATCAAGATCAATTCAGAACCTCAATAAATTCATCAAGACTTCCTCACCTCAACAAAAATCTTCATCATGTGCTTTCCTAATTCTACATCTAGCATGTCCAGAAAAATACAAAACTATAAACCAATTTCCTTTATAAATCACCAAGCAAAGAAGTCAAAATCACAAAATAGACCAATGCATTAGTTAAAGGCAAAAAACTTCCAGCTTGAGGCAGAAGGAGGGCAAAAACTTGCATATACACAAACTAAGCTCTTTCTAATGTTGTAAACATTTTCGTGTAGAAATCCTTTCTTTATGCTATCATCACTACAGTTCTTTAACTTTGCTAATGTGGATTCAAATCCAAAAAGCAAACTGTACAAACATTTATGAGAAGTTGCCAACATTTAGTCGGGTCATTATTCTATATTTATGCAAACTACATACGTTTACAAGACACTGCCAACATATAGCAGAGCCATTGATATTATTCTGTTCTCTAATTTCCTTAACACACAATCAAGTGAAACAAAATATAATCAGAATTCCACAATCACAAAGCATTGATTTCTGTACTCCTTCATGTCCAATTTCAATATAATTCCGCATCAAATAACCGAGCATCATCCAGGGAGAATTACTGAAAACCTATCTTCAAATCCTATTATTTGCAATTAATATACAAAACAAGCACTTCTCCGAACAAGATTACAATTAAGCAAGAATCCTAATTAAAAAGAGAAAGTTCAAACTTTCAATAAACAGAGTTATCTCACCTCAAATCGTATGTTTTTATAAACAAGCTCCTCGACGTTGCTTCCAACAGTAGGGTGAGTAGTAACAACCTCTCCCAAATGCAACTTATAAAGCGTCGTCGTTTTACCGGCGTTATCTAATCCGACAACTACGATCTTGTACTCCTTTGCCGGAAACAACATGAACCAGAATCTCGAAAAAAATGCTCCCATGCCTTACCTATATTATCCATAACCGACATCAGTAATGCATACAGATCGTGTAGATCTAAAATTGAACTGTTCCTCATTAAAAAAAAATAATAATAATAATAATTCAGCTAAAAATTCAAAAGGAACAAACAATACTGAGTTGCTTTGTACCTTTTTGAGATGTACAAGGATCAAATCGCCGATTTTCCTAGCTTGTAGATGAGGAAACGTTGAGCTGAAAAGAAGAATTGAAGTACTAAAAGAGAACCTTAACTGAGCAGTTGAGATCTTTATTTCGGAGCTCTCTTCGGAGGATTTTTCTTATTATTATATATTTTTACGCACTGAGCCTCATTTCCCAGAGAAAAAGAAAAATAAATAATTAATGACATCTTTTTTTTCCAATTGAAATTTATTCAAATTATAATGTTATTTATTTATTCTTTATAAATTATAAATATATTTATTTATGCATAATTAGTCCGTGTTATTAATTTCACTAAAGTAATAAAAACTAATACTATTCTACCAGTGAAAAAATTAAAATTTTTTTAAATTATTATTTGTACATATCTTATCCTTTTAGATTCATAATACTCTAATTAAATTTTTTTTATAAGTTTAATTTTAATATTAAAACTATCATTTTTTAGTATATAATATTAAAAAATAGTAAATTTGTAAAATAACATTTTAAAAAGATATTAATTTTTTTAATTATAAAGCCATTAATTATTATTATTATATGAACATATACATGATAAGAATTAATTTACAAAATAATAAAATAAATTATAAAATTATAATTTAAACGAATTCTTAGGTGAAGTTGTGATTCCCTTACAAAAAACAGATACGTATGGGAGGCTGAAGCATTTTTCAATGGGCTCACACGTAGCTGCCTAGTAACCCAGATAAAATAGCATACTCGGCGGAAGCTGCTGAACCGTTCTCTAATGACGTTATACGCCATGTGTTCATTGATGTGCGAACAATCTGCGGCAAACTCTGAATGGACGCGTAACCAAAATGCGTTCTTCTTTTGCGTACTAACGTAGCGCAGTTCCATTGGATAAATTACTGTAGACCTGCCAGCACCTAATCAAAAGTCTTCTTTCTCATTATTCTATCATTTCCTTTGACAGAAACGAAACTGGAGGCGACAACTTCGAAGCTCCAACTTCACTCTTCCCACCTCGCAATCTCCGCCACCCCCAAACCTATATTTCTGCCTCATTTCAGCATTCAATACGCAGAGAACAGAAATCTTTCTCGCCGAAAACTTCCAATTCTCCGCCGTTTAAGTTGCTTCAACCGGTGGCCTGCTTTGAAACCAGGGCGAAACAATGTCTCAATCACTCAATTTGTTCATTTCCACTCCATCACGAACTTCAACTTTCGCACCAACTTCGAAATCCTCACTTTCCTTCTCCACCGGTTGTGTTCGGTTACCGGTTAAGGTAAAGCACTCTGGTGTCCGTACGCCGTCGCAGTTGATTATTAGAGCCTCCTCGGGTGATTCTTCGGATCCGGAGGCGACTCCTCAGCAAGTGTTGGTGTCTGAAAATGGATTAGGAGGGGTTTTATCCGGTGTGGCACAAGAGAGTGGAAATGTCGGTGTAGTAGCAGCAACAGGGGGTGATAGCAGTTCAATCGAAGTTGATGCGGTGACTGAGGCTGAGTTGAAGGAGAATGGGTTTAGGAGTACAAGAAGGACGAAGCTTATTTGCACGATTGGACCGGCTACATGTGGATCGGAGCAGCTGGAGGCCTTGGCTGTTGGTGGTATGAATGTAGCGCGGATTAATATGTGTCATGGGACTAGGGAATGGCATAAGAGGGTGATTGAGAGAGTTCGGAGATTAAATGAGGAGAAAGGATTTGCTGTGGCAATTATGATGGATACCGAAGGTAGTGAAATTCACATGGGAGATCTTGGTGGCGCTTCTTCTGCAAAAGCTGAGGTATCCTTTTGCGATAACAAGTTTACTGGTTAATTTCATCCTATGAATTTAATTGTTGTGGTTTATTATAGGTGCAATTTTCTTGTTATAAAATTGGTAAATTTTTTGCTGAGGTAGTGAACTGGTAAGATACTATGAATTCAGTGAAATTAGATATCTTTATGAAAGCATAATAAGTGAATATTGCAACTTTGGATGTCAACGTTATACCAAAGTTTAGTGACAACTTCATAAAAGGGGAATATACAACCTTGCTTTTATTAAGGTGGAATTGAGTAGTTTAATTTGACATACAGACGTCAACCTTATGAGTGAAGTTTAGTTATTGAGGTACTTTACAAATAGTTGGAATTGGGTTATGTTCTTGAGGAATGATAATGAAACCAATATGTTTCTTTCCAAGTATCATAGTTAGCTGTTTCAATAGTTTGCTTATTGGTCGGTTATTTGGGATGATGAATTGCTGGACCTGCAAAGAATTAATTTACACAGGCTACCTGGGGTTGGGAAATCCATGAAATTTGGATTTGATAAATGATATTCTGAAAAACTAGGACATTTTTTAAATGCCGTCAATCCATTGAAGTACTGTCATTGTTGAACCTTTAGTCTTTGGGAAGTGTGGTAACTTGACAAGGATGCTTTTGAATTGCTTTACATTTTTGAATTTGGGAGTTTTGATATTGGATATCAAAAAGTGAAAATATCTAATTCTTGAAAGGTGATTTTCTAAAATTCTAACAGTAAGATGTGCAACTTGAATGCAAATGATAAATATGTACGATTCTAATTTTAAATTTTAGTTGCTTAAAGGCTGACAATAAGATGTGCAATTGAATCAAACAATAAGCATTTTTCTGTTTTACTCATTCTCTTTTTCTATGCTTGTTGTTATAACTGGCCCTATCACACAGGATGGAGAAATATGGACTTTCAGTGTTCGAGCTTTTGAATCACCTCTCCCAGAGAGGACCATAAATGTGAACTATGAGGGTTTTGCAGAAGGTCAGATATTTAGGAACTGCATATAATATTCTTCTTAGAAACAAATATTGCACTGGATTGACTATGTATTTACTGTCTCTATTCTCTTCGTATTCAATATATCAAGTATGTTTTATTTGATCTATCATCTCAGATGTAAAGGTTGGGGATGAACTCCTCGTAGATGGTGGTATGGTAAGATTTGAGGTACTGGAGAAGATTGGTCCAGATGTAAAGTGCAAGTGTACTGATCCTGGACTTCTTCTACCTCGGGCTAACTTGACCTTCTGGAGAAACGGAAGCTTAGTACGAGAACGTAATGCCATGCTGCCTACAATTTCCTCAAAGGTTAAACACCTTCACTTTTATTTCCTTTTGGAAGAAGTTTCTTTTCTTCTTGTTGCAATGCTTTTTTTGTGTTAAATGTATCTTCATGATCTATGGTTGCCTGATGGGTTTTCTGTAGTAACTCCTTTCTGCAGTTCTCACCATGAATCTTGTTCTGTTTATTAGAATTTTGGAATCAGAAACAGAATCGAATATCCGTAATCTATGGGTTGCATTCATAGTGATCTCTGTTTGCTACATTTATATTCAGGTTTAATAGTTTCCTTAGTCCCTAGGAGTGTGGAGTGGAGCAGTGAACTCATTGCCTTTAGAACATCTACTGTATACTTTCACCACTAGAGGTGGACTAGTTGTAGTCTTGATGCAATTTTCGACTGGCAGGATGGGACATGTTATTTAACTGGTTATGGCCATTGTGGAATTAGGGGAACCGTTGGTATTTGGTAAATGAGCCTATTCAAACTTCAAATGACTATTTCTTTTCTTGATCGGTTCTCTTGTGCTGTCCTGGTGATCATCATCTTTTCTTGGTTTGATGTTCCCTCCCTGCCGCGCCCCCCCCAATATACACGCACACCTATTTTGAGGTTTAAATCTGCACAAGTCTATTACTATTGATGATTTAGATGATGAACTGTTCATAGTTTGTGTATTTGTGTAGGAATAAGTTGTTTGTTATTATTTTAATGGGAAGAATCAGGGAACACGGGAATTGAAAATGCTTTCATGTCTAAATGCAGAATTCAGAAAGGAATGAATTCCTTTTGAAGTTCTATATACCAACAATTCGGTGGATTGTTCAATTTGGAACATAAAAAACCTAGAAATAACACTCGAGACATCTAATGATTTACATGGATTTAGATTTTACAGAGAACAATGACTAGACAATTCTTGGAGTATCTTGAATTCTTTAAAAATGATTCTTGATTGAAGAAGGATGAAAGTGCCGAATCAGTTCATTGGCTCAATTTGCATTCATTTGCTAAAATAGAGTTTTGATAATACCTGCAAGGCATTACAGAAGCTGTAAGCAATTTGCTGGGCTTGCTAAATATCTCAAAGACTAATGTTCGTTTACTAATTTGTGCATCTAGCTTTCTTTTATTATTGATACTTATCTTCACATAGATAAATGAAATTTCAATGATTTTCTTGAATGACATTATTAAATTGCTGGTTCCTTTTAAATGCATAAATAGTACAAATAATCTGAGATCGGAGGATCTTATCAGGACTGGTTGGACATTGATTTTGGGATTGCCGAGGGTGTTGACTTCATTGCAGTATCTTTTGTCAAGTCTGCTGAGGTGATTAAGCACCTTAAAAGCTACATTAAAGCGCGGGCTCGTGATAGGTATGAATGACTTTTCTGTGAGGTGCTTACATCTGTATGTCCCTCATTTTATTGAGAAAAGAGGTTTGAACATGCCTTCCGTTAATGAAAGTTAAAGAGGTAAACGATATTTATAAAATGATATTTGTTGGGCAAATGCTGTGCATGAGCTTCTATCATAGATGGTTTATGACGTGAAAAGCTATACTCACCTGGCCTTTCTTGAAGCAAATGTTTGAGCTAAGGCTTTTCTTTTTTTTTTTTTTTTCTCTGTTTGTGGCGTTACTTGGTTTTTCTCCATGGTTTCCCCTCAACTATTCCTTTTCCTGTCTTGTTTCTTTCACAACTTTTCCGGTTCCTGTGGTGGCTTGTTTATGGAAAGACGCCTATGTTACTCTTTCCTCACATCCTTATCCATTAGTGGATTTTATGTGCATTTTGTTTGTCAATGCAGTGATATTGCTTTGATTTCAAAGATAGAAAGTGTTGACTCATTAAAGAACTTGGAGGAGATCATTCAAGCATCAGATGGAGCTATGGTTGCAAGAGGAGATCTTGGTGCCCAGATCCCCTTGGAACAGGTCCCTTCAGAGCAGCAAAAGGTTGTTCAGCTGTGCAGGCAGTTAAACAAGCCTGTTATTGTGGCCTCTCAACTGCTTGAGTCTATGATAGAATACCCTACTCCCACTAGAGCTGAAGTGGCTGATGTTTCTGAAGCAGTTAGGCAACGAGCTGATGCTTTGATGCTCTCAGGTGAGTCAGCCATGGGTCAGTTCCCTGAAAAAGCATTGAGCGTGCTGAGAAGTGTCAGTCTCAGAATTGAGAAGTGGTGGAGAGAAGAGAAACACCATGAAGCTATGGAGCTCCCTGACATAGCATCCTCATTCTCCGACAGTATCTCTGAAGAGATTTGCAACTCTGCTGCCAAGATGGGTATGAAAACTGCTTTACTGTTTCTGATAAATTAGGAAGACTTGCCTTATTGGGTTTATGTTAATGCATTGACATCATTGGTGAGTGGAAACTTTGTTTACTTTATAGTATGCTGATATTCTTTTAACTTGCACAGGTGTTTATTTCATGATGGACTGCGTTTCTTGTGAATTGCGCATATCGTACGTGTAATCTCTTAAGCGTACAAGGCAAACTTTAAAAAGTAAAATAAAATGTCAAAAGGGAAAGTGAAAAACTGGTATCTTAAGTACTCTAATGTTGTGGATAGTTGACTGATAGTTGATTATTACTGATATTTTGTTTAGGACAAAATACATTGCCCTATAGAAAATACATGATTAATTTGTATTATACGGTTCACCTGCTGCCTTCATGTTGTAGATGTGCCTTCTCAAAGGAATAAATTGAAGAAGGAAAAAGAACAAAAAAAAATTGATGCAATTTAAACAATAGAATGGGGAAGGGAAAAAGATAACTAGGGAAGATCAAAGAGGTTGCTTTCTCTTGTATGAGCCAGTTCTCTCACCTATGTAGGATTGTCGCAAGAAGCCACTATAGAGATACTAGAATCATTATTTTGTTAACATAGAAAAGTGACATTCAGTTTCTGCACTCGGAACTCTTTGAACTTTCTATTGTAGAGGCTTAAAAGTCATTTAGTAAATAATTTGCTTCATCTTACTGTCTTGTGGTGTAAGACTTTATTCACTCGTTGGAATCATGGACCTCTACTACTTTGATGGCTTGTGCTCGAGTGTATTTTCATGCATCAGAGTGAATTTTGAAGTCCTTTTTTGTTCGGAAAAATTCAGATAGTAAGAGGGTTGAGTTGTATTATCTATCTTAATGTTTACTTGAAGGTTATTCAGATTTGCACAGAGATAATTTCTAATGATTTTTCCTGTACTGTTGGTTAATTATTTCAAATATGTTTACCTTCATTTTGCCATTTCTGGTCCTTGGTCGGCAAAAGTGCATCTCATTTTAAATGACACAGATATAATGCTAGCTGAATCCTAAATGTTGGGGCATTGTGTTACTGGAAACACTTAGGAGGATGAACTAATGCACAACTAGCTTTGCCTATGAAACTCTGGAGCCTGGCGTCTAGCAAGGCTGTAATATTATTTCTGCTGTCTGCTGTTGTTTCATTCTCCATTTTCTCTTCCACATTTTATGTAACATTTTCCTGTCACTTCTTATCAAGTTCTACTGAGTAAAATACCATGCCAGTTTTTTTTCCCAAGTTTTCACTCCCATTCTTCTGGGTTATTTATTTGACTGGCAATTGGCATTTCTGTTTGGTACCTTGCAGCCAACAATTTGGAGGTTGATGCACTTTTTGTTTACACCAAGAATGGACACATGGCATCTCTCCTATCACGTTGTCGTCCCGACTGCCCAATTTTTGCATTTACAACTTCGACTTCAGTACGTAGGCGTTTGAATCTGCAATGGGGTTTAATACCTTTTCGCCTGAGCTTCTCTGATGATATGGAAAACAACCTCAACAAAACATTCTCGTTGCTCAAGGCCCGTGGAATGATCAAATCAGGTGATCTGGTCATTGCTGTATCTGACATGTTACAGTCCATTCAAGTCATGAATGTCCCATGAGAATCTGATATATTTTGGATATATAGAGTTCTGACCTTCCCATTAACTGTGAGACTTCTATTTGTTTTTGCCTTCTGTTCAACAATTAGTTTAAGCTAGAGAACATGGTGCTTCATTGGATGTCAGACTTACATAGTTGGATCCGTCTCAATTTGGCTTATGTAGTAGATTTCAGCCTTTAGGAGCATTTAACTGTTGCCGGGAGAAACATGTTGCTGAATGTACCTTGGCGTGAACTTTAATTATGTTTTTAGGTTCGAAAACTCTGATTGTATGTACTTTGTTTTCAAAATAGAAGGCTGTGTTTTACTGATAATTATCAAAAAGAGCCACAACAGAACATTCATAAGAAACCATAAACCTCATATGTCACTCAGAGTCATTTCTTGTATGGTTATATTCTATACCTAAATTTCCGATCTCCTAGAATTCACTTTAGTGATCTAAGCCTACATTTGGTCCCAGTTTGATTAGTCTGTCTGGTGATGGAAGCTGGTGACATAATGTGTGTTTGTTGATAGAAACCATCATGTATTAGACTTGCCATTCAATCAGGTGCCTCTTTTAAGTCTTGTAGACCAGGATTTATCTTCTTGGAAAGCATATTTTGAAAGGCTTGGAATATCCTTCATTTGTATTATATTAGTTACACGAGAGGAATGACTTAGTCTTTAGTACTCAAAAGTGGCCCAGTGAAATAAAATATCTCAAGAGCATTCCACTTTTTATAACATTCATTTTAACATTTTCAATAACATTTTCTCCTCAAAGTTTACCTTTTAGAATCTAATATTTATTTCTTAAGAGAATTTTCCTTTCTTATTTGATGTATTTTGTTAATAAAAATATTGTATTAGAAATATAAAGATGTGAGTGACAATCCAAATTTGGACCATTCTGGTCATGGATGGGGGTATATACTGACCTTTTCACGAAGAGAGCATGGTTGTATAGTCAAATCCCTGTTTTTTTTTTTTTTTTTACTTTGTGGGAAACTCTATGGATCATTTTCTCTTAGATTTTTCATTTCTGATTAAAATATCATTATGAACCAGGCATGGTATGATTTAGGTCTTATTATCTAGACCGAATCCTCAATTTCTAAGGCAAGGGATCTGATCATTATTCTTGGTTAGACCGACAAAACGTCTCAAGATGATGGCTTGTTACTTGAATAGTTTGATTTTGAAATTTTTATTTTGAGTTTCGTTAACACTAAATGATTTAATTTTGAAATTTTTATTTTGAGTTTCGTTAACACTAAATGATTTAATTTGTGAGAGAAAATATAAGTTTGAAACCCGAGATTTTACGACACAAAAACAAGTGTTAATAAGTGACAAATATTTCAGCCATTTGATGATAGAACTCCAGTTTCAAATTGGATTTTTGACACAAACACTAGAAGTGACAACAAATGAAAATCAAAGGGAAACAAAATTTCTCATTGAATTGGCACAATGTGATGAGAGCAGGTTCCATTTGAAATGCTGTCTGCATCATTCATCCCACATATGAGCGAGTTCATCAACTTCTAGAGGATTCGCCATTTCGTGCATCTTCCTTCTAGTCTTAGCTTTCACTTTCTTCGAGTACTTCCCGGCTTTCTGTCTCTTCTCCAATGAACGAATCTGGAAAACATGTAAAATGAATGGATGATCAGGATGGGAAACCAATTTGGACTCCAGCACTTGATAATCAAAACAGAAATGGATATGTATGTATTAAGGCTGGAACAAAAGCTCATGCTGGCATCCAATGAACCAACAGATTTCAATTCAAAGGTACACCTTGTAAGGTAACAACTATATATAAAAGAAATAACAACTACCAGGGAGTGCTCTAACAAGTAAACGCACACAGGACTAACCTGGTTTGGTGAAATGTAAAAAGGGTTCTCATACAATGTCGGGCCTCCAAAACTGCCTCCAAAAATTTTTATCGGATTTAAACAAAATCTTGGACCAACCTGTTAATGAAAGATATAAAACTATCAATTTCATGTAAAAACAAAATGATTTTGTAGTCTGCAAAAGGACAACGTACCTCTACTAGGGTCATCTTCTCCAGATCATTGCGGTCTATTTTCTGAGTATCAGCAGTATGAGGGCAAGATATCTGCATATTAAGCAAAGTAACAATCTTACTCAAACCCCACCCCCCCAAAAAAAAAGGAGAGAGCAACAACCTTAGATATGATCTTTCTCGTGGAAGTATGAATTCTCATTCACTGGTAGACAAAAACTCGAGGCATCATATATTAAAGATTAATAGTCAATCTGTTATGCTATATGTTTATACTTGCAGCAAAGAAATGTCAATAATGTTCAATTCTATTGTAATTACTAAGGGTCACAAAAGTAACTTTCAGGTGTGAAAGACGGGACTTCAGGCTTCAGAAGTAACCAGGAATTGCACAGATGACAGCAGAAAATCAGAATGTGATATAGACATGAGGAACAAGTAGACGAAATGATCAGATCAACTATACACCACAAAACGATCACCCAGTGTCATATGTCAAACCACCAACCTGGTAATTCCGGAACCAGACATGATCATCGAGAATTGAGAAAACAAACACCTGATCATGATACGGCTTAGATTTTCTATGTTCCTTGGGAGTTCCAAATATCTGAGAAAAAAGAAAAACCGAAGCACCAATACTGTCAATATAACAGCATAGAATCCGGTTCACAACTGTAAACAAATATCACTTCAAGGAACACATTGTACAAATCTAAAAAGGTCTATAAACCTGCACAATCATCTCTTTCAGAAGCTTCCAATGAGGTCTGGTATCAAAATTGGTTGAGAAAGTCAGGATGGGCCGAGAACCCTTCAGATGATTGCCTGTAAGCTTCAATTCTTCCATGGTATGTACTTCAAGAAGGGGGAAAACAAAAAAAATCAGAGCCTAAAGCATGACCACTAAAAGATTAGAAATAGCAGGTTTGAAGGAAACAAGATAATTCAACCATCACAAACAACTAACCTGCATTCACGAGAAACTTCACTGATGGACCATTAGGGCTCTTGGCCATCCAAAGATAAAGGTCCTTACCTTTCCTGCACTGCAACCAAAGAAATGATGCACGTAGTCAGAAAAGGGGATACCAAAAGAGTTAAAGTAGTCATTTGATTTTTAATTTGAAGTCTTAACCATCTCAATGACCAACCAGAAAGTAGAAATGACGTTTCAGATCTTTTTTAGTAAAATATAATAAAAATAGTATCCTATCGTTCTTTCAGTTAAATAAAAGCTTACATTAGCAGAAAATAAATCCAAAATGCAGCTAAGTAATAATCGTTCCAAACAGAAAGACAATGTCTGTCTTCTAAACAATGTTCACCTCAAAAAATAAACAAGATGAGCAGCCCTTCAGTTCAACTAGCTCGTTCAAAGTTGCTCCTCTACTACTCTTAGACTCAACTTTGTTGTCTTTCTTGCAGTGTGGCAAAAGTGATACCACATTCAACATCAGATGCCGATACCTTAAGTTTTCGTAATTTGCAGCAGATAAAAAGAATCAGTGAACAGATATTAAAATAAGAATGCAATAGAAGTAGGAAAGACAAACACGCCAAGAAAAATTACCTGAAACTAATGCGACGAGAACATGTGACCAAGACCTTCTCTTTATTTCTAAAACCAACAGAATCAGTCTCGGGTTTCTCTTCAACCTCATCTTTCCAACCCAAGAGTGTTCTTTTAGGCCTTTCTGCGGCGCCATCTTCTTTCTTTACATTTGTGGCAGCATCAGTTTCACTATGCTTTCGCTTCTTTCCCATCTAAATAATATGAATTTCGGAACATAAATTCCAGACCCCTATCAGGTGACGCATACAAAATTAAGCCATCATATATGCCCACATTTTCAGCTTACGAAATGAATCCAAATATGCTAACTTTAAAGCTAACGGAATTCATTTAAACAGTCAAGACTTGAAAGCCAGCTCAGAAGAACTCAACATGCCAAGAAAATTAGGGACCTCATTCTATTCTGTTATAGCTAGGGGTAGGGGTGTTCATTGGTTCTGCTGAGAGAAAATTCGGTTTTATGATTTGGAGAAAATTGGGTTTTTTGAAAATTTTACAAAACCAAAACCAAACCTAATAACCTCCCAAACCAAATTTTCTCCAAACCGACCGAGATTCTTTAGGGAACAAAAATTTTTTAAAAAAAAAGGTAAAACCAAATACAGTAAATGAACAATCAAATTGACAGTTTTCAAGGGGGGAAAAATGCCCAGATCGCCAAGCAGAAACAATAAAAACAATCAGACAAGACTAAATCTTTAATATTGTGCTAAAAATGTTGAAAATGCTACTAATCCAAGATATGGAAACCCACAGATATCAGATGCGATAACTAACAACAAAAAGTTGAATCTTTACACAAAATCACAAAGCTCAAAAAGGCTTCATAATAAGCAAAAATACACCAAAGTACTGCTACTGTGCAGACTACAAAAAAAAAATAATAATAGAACACAAAAAAATATGAAAAACAAACTAAGGGGAGCAAAATTTGAACCTATGAAATAAAAAGACGGCATATAAAAAATAAAAAAGTTGACCCTTCACAGGAAGGTAGGCTTTATAAGGTGATGATATCTTGTAGTATACATTGCAGCAGTAGAAGCGTCGGAACCTGAGTCGAGAGCGGCAGTTAATGGCTTTGTAAGGTGAATCCCGGTAAGCGGTGACGGAGAGAGAGGGAAAAGCGCTAGTTGTGGTTGACTGCCAGAGAGGAAGAAGAGGTGGCCGCAGGGTGATGGAGAGAGGGAGATGTGGTGGACCAGTGGTTACTGAACGAGGAAGCCGCCGGTGGCATGGAGGAGGAGAGCGGCTGTGGTTGTGGAAAATGATACTACTACTAAACTTTTGACTCTTTTTTTCTTTTTTGCTGAGTTACTACCCCTATAAAAATTTATATTATATTTCAGTCCATAAAAAATTTGATTTTTTGGTTCCTTTCAGTTTGAGAATTTTCAACCCGAAAAAACTGTAAAAGTGGTGTAATATTCATAGTTTCTTCATTACAACAGAGAGAATATATACAACAACATATGCTGGAAATGGTGTCTATCTACCATAAATGGCTATTTATATTTCTATAAAAAAATTAGCTAAAAATAAGAGATTGATTAATCACATCCGGATATCATGGAGAGGATTGATTTTGCAATCCTTGATTGATTCTGCAATCTTTAACACTCCCCCTCAAGTTTGGAATGTATGTTAATAATTCCGAACTTGTTGAGTAGTTTTGAGAATTGAGAAGAATTTTTAGTGGTTTTGTGAAAACATCCGCTGGTTGCTCTATAGTGGACAAGTGAGTCAACTTTATCATTTTTTCTTGAACTTTCTCCTGTTTGAGATAACAATCAATCTCTATGTGCTTTGTTCGGTAATGGTAAACTGGGTTTGAGGCGATGTGAAGGGTTGCTTGGTTATCACAAAATAGATGGACAGGTTGTGAATGCTTGATCCCCAAATCCTGCAAAATTGCTCTTAGCCAAGTAACTTCGTAGCAAGTAGTGGCCATGGATCGATATTTTGCTTCTGCACTGGAACGCGATACTATGATCTGCTTCTTGGTTTTTCAAGAAATTAATGAACTTCTAAGGAAGATACAATACCCAGTGACTGATCTTCGAGTGTCACGACATCTGGCCCAATTCGCATCACAAAAAGCATTTAATTGGATTGAGCTTTCTGTAAAGAGAAAAATTCCTTGTTCTGCAGTTTGTTTTACATAACGCAAGACACGATGAGCTGCTTCTAGGTGTGGTACTCATGACTTGTCCGTAAATTTTATGAACTGCATATGCCAAGTTAGGACGTGTGATAGTCAAGTAGATTAATCTCCCAACTAGTCTTCGGTATGATGATGGATCACTGACATATTCTTCTTCTGATTTGCTATAGGATAAGTTTTGTTAGGGGAATAAGCTGGTTTTACACCGAGGTATCCAACATCCTCAAGGACTTCAAGAGCATACTTTTGTTGTGAAAGTACAATATACTTCTTGGATCGCGCAACTTCAATACCAAGGAAATATTTTAATTGTCCAAGGTCCTTCAATTTTAATTGGTTCCTCAAGAATACTTTGACATCTTCGATTTCTTGCAAGTCGTTTCCTGCAATGATGATATCATCTACGTATATAAGAAGGGCGATGAATTTACCATTCTGGGATCAGAAGAACAAGGAATAGTTTGCCTTTGATTGCATAAAATTGGCTTGCTTTAGAGCAGTGGAGAGCTTATTGAACCATTGACATGAGGCTTGTTTGAAACATATAATGATTTGTGAAGCTTACAAACTTGGTCTCCCCCTTTCGTCCGAGACCAGGAGGTAGAGACATATATACATCTTCATCAAGATCCCCATGTAAGAAAGCATTATTGACATCTAATTGATGGAGATGCCATTGCTTAGTGGAAGCTAACGCAAGGAGGAGGTGAACTGTTACAAGCTTTGCTATTGGGGCAAAGTTTTCCTGGTAATCAAGCCCTTCGACTTGATTGTATCCTTTCGCCACTAATCTGGCCTTGTAGCGTTCAACTGCCCCATCTGCACAGAGTTTGATTTTGTATACCCATTTGCATCCAATTGACCTTTTGCCTGGCGGTAATGGTACAAGGGACCATGTACCATAGGCTTTGAATGCGTCAAGTTCATCTTGCATAGCAACATGCCACTTTTTGGATCACGAGCAGCTTCGGCTAAAGTGCTTGGCTCCTTTTCAGTTGAAAGAGTAGTGGTGAAAGCACGATATGTAGGTGACAATCTATTATATGACAAGACGTTAGTTAAGGGATAAGAGATACCTATGGTTTTGGCCAACACGGAGTTCAATGTAATGGCTGTCGTGAGGAAAGAGAAATACCAACATGATACTCACACAAATAGCTAGGTGCTGTTGTTGCTCTCATTGGTCGTGGGCGCAGGTTGTTTGGAGGACAGAGTTGCAGGTGAAGGGGTTTCTTGAGAAGGGATTTCGGTATTTGGAGAAGAGGGAATGTCTTCCTATGGTGACTCATCAAATGAAGGCATGTCAGTGTGGATGGAGAAGTGTGGGATTGAACCTTTATTGGTAGCGAGAGAAGAGAGAGAAAAAATGTGTTCATGAAAAATGACATCTCGTGACACAAACACTTTGCCAGTTGAAAGATTGTAGACTCTATAACCCTTTTGAGCATACGAATAGCCCAAGAAAAGACATCGAATGGCTCTGGAATCAAACTTGGTTGGTCTCTGATGATGTGATGAAGCAAAACAAAGACAACCGAACACGCGCAAATGATCATATGCAGGTTGTTTTTGGAAGAGCATTTCTAAAGGGGTTTTTCCTTGGAGAAGGGGTGTTGGTGTTCGGTTAATGAGGTAAGTGGCAGTCAGGATTGTATCTCCCCAAAATTGTTTGGGTAAATTAGCTTGAAACAATAAGGCTCGGGCTATGTTGAGTAGATGACGATGTTTTCTTTCAGCTACTCTATTTTGTTGCGGAGTGGAGACACAACTGGATTAGTGAATGATCCCTTTGTCGCAATAAAAATTTCTCAATGTGAATTCAGGGCCATTATCACTGCGAATGATTTTGACCTTCAGACTGAATTGTGTTTCAACAAGATTGATAAATTTGATGATGTTTGAATATGTATCTAATTTGTGGTTCATCAAATAAGTCCATGTGCATCGAGTATAATCATCAACAATTGTAAGAAAATACCGTGCTCCTGTGGTTGAAGGAACATGGTATCCTCTCCATAACATGAATTAATTCAAAAGGGGTTGTGGAGTGAATGGTACTTAGTTGAAAAGATGAACGAGTTTGCTTAGCTAATAGGCAAATTAAACAATAAAAAACAGTGCAAAATTTCTTGTTTGTAATTGAGAAGGGAAACAAACTGTAAACTTTATTTGATGGGTGGCCTAGATGTTGATGACGGAGATTTGAAAAACATGGGGTTGGTAATGAGGTTACATTGCAATTGCTATTTTGTGGAGTATCAAGGTAGTCGAGTCCTCCTCTCTTAGTTCCCATCCCAGTCATCTTCCCCGATCGTTGGTCCTGTAACACAAGTGTGGTCATAAAAAATGGCAAAGCATTGTGAATCAAGCACAAGTTTGCGAATGGAAATCAAATTTAATTTGAAGGAAGGAACACATAGAACATTTCGTAGAACGAAGTCAGAAAAACGGATGCTGCCTATATGGGTGACAGTTGCAGTAGCTCCGTTGGGTAAGTGAACTTTTCGATTGGTGACACTGAATTTTGTAGTCAATAGGTTAACTGAGTATACCATGTGATCCGCGGCTCCTGTGTCAAGAATCCAACATGCTTTTTTTTTGTCAAAAACAGAGGCACAAAATGTTTCACCTGAGGTATCACTCATGGTTGATGTACTGCCGACATGATTAGCCATTGAATTAGATTTTTTTTCCACAAGTAGTGACATGAGACTTTGATATTGTTCGGCTGTAAGAGTGAATGGTGCAAAACTCTTTGATTTGTTGGCATCCACATGGTTAGCTTTAGAAGTGAAAATTTTCCATTCAGGTTTGTTGCCCGCTAGATTGGCCCTTTGCAGTTTCCTGTAGACATCAATGGTGTGGCCCTGCCATCCACAATAATTGCATTTGAGATGTCCTCGGCATGTGTCCAAGGTATGCCCAATTTTGTCACATTTTCCACACTTCAGATGAGGATTTTTAGGTGTGAAAAGCCTCTCTGGTTTCCACTTGTTATTCTTCATGGCAAAAGCTGAAGCTTCTGACTGCGACACACTTCTATTGTTCATTCCGCACTGCTTTTCCTCTTGGAGTATGAGAGGATGTGTCTTGCTGACATTGGGAAGAAGATCCATGAGTAAAATCTGCCCTCTTATGCCAGTGTACATTTCATTAAGCCCCATGTGGAATTTCATGGTTCTCTAGCTTTGTTGAAACTGTATTACTTCCTTCATGGTACCACATGTACATTTGGGAATGTTATGTAGGGTGTCATGTTCATTCCATAGGCCTTTGAGCTTGGTATAATAAGCTCCAACTGTCATATCACCTTGTTTGCAATCGTGGATGGCTTCTTCGACATGGAAAATGTAAACGCTGTTGGTGCGGGAAAACTGCTCCTTCAAGTCGAGCCAGATTTCATGGGAACTTTCGTTGTATATTATGCTTGCTCCAATGTCTTCTGCAATTGAATTAAACAACCAAGCCTTGACAAGATTGTTGCAGCGCCTCCATTGTTGAGTTCTGTTCTGGACATCTGTAGTGGTTCCTTGACGGTGCCGTTAATAGAACCTTCTTTATTCTTGATGCTGAGAGCCATCAACATAGCACGACTCCAGGTATTGTAGTTTTCTCCATTTAGTGGTTGCGTGATGAGCATGAGACCGGGTTGATCAGAATAGTGAAGATAAAAAGGATTATTCGAATTATCAAATTTGCTAGTTTCAAGCTTGGCTGAATTTTGAATTTTATTTGCCATGTGTTAATTCAACTTAGAGAGAAGAGGGGACGGTTTCTTGGTAAGGCTCAGAATCAAAATTGCTCTGATACCATGTAAAAGTGGTGTAATATTCACAGTTTCTTCATTACAATTGAGAGAATATATACAACAATATATGCTGGAAAATGAGTGCTAAAATGGTGCCTATCTACCATAAATTACTATTTACATTTCCATAAAAAGATTAGCTAAAAATAAGAGATTGATTAATCACATTCGGATATCATGGAGAGGATTGATTCTACAATCCTTGATTGATTCTGTAATCTTTTGATTATGCAATCCTTGATTGATTCTGCAATCTTTAACAAAAACTGTACCAAAATAATACTCACTGTGTCCCACAAAGATTATACTATTTCAATTTTCACAAAGATTAAGAAAGTTAGTTAGATTAGTAGATTTTGTGTTGATTTCTCTTTCATATCCTTCCTTTATATTAAATATATTTGACTTTTTCCCTTGAAATTTGTATAAAGTTATTAGAATGATATGTGTTTTATTAAAATTTCTTGGGAAGTTGATATTTTTAGATGTAGAATAATGAGGGAGATATAAGGAAATTAACATGTCAACTAATATATATATATATATATATATATAAATAGAAACAAGACAATAATTTGGGACGAAAGAAAAAAGAAAATTTGGACCATCTTTGTTGGTCAAAGGGAGTATTTGGAGATATTTAATCGAACCAAATTATTTTCTTCAAAAATTGAATCGAAAATCGAAATTAAATTTGGTTCGAATTTTTCAGTTATCCCCGAATAGTGCCCCTACTTAGTCTAAGAGTGTTCATCGATTCAGTTTGGAGAAATTCAATTTTATTGGAAAAAAATTAAAAATCAGGTTGGTAGTTTGAGGAGTTTCGCCAGGTTGGGAGAAATTCCCTAGGAGTTTCGCTAAGTCAGGAACTTTCAAGGAGTTCCGCGCACCTCCTTTAGTACTCCCACAGTTTTGATTTTTTTAATTGTAATTATGTTCTTTTGTTAGTTTTTTAATTGATTTTATGTTATTATATTAGTTATAAAGTTTATTTTGCATTATTATTAGTTGTAAAGTTTAGATGTTAACGTTTTTAAATATATGATTAATGGTTTAGTTAAAATGAATTGTTTCTTGACGGTTAATGTTGACTTTAACTATGTAAAAGGATAAATCACATTAAAGTACCCTCATGTTTGAGGTTATTTTTACTTTAGTATCCTAACATTATTTTTGTAATAGTTTAGTGTCTTATATTAGATTACACTACAAAATAAATTCCATTTGCTATGTAAAGCAAATATTATTTTCCAAATTAACGAAACTTAAATAGTTGAAAGACATTTTTGACTAATTTCTCTTTGCAAGAATTTCATTATATAGCAGAGGAAAAAAGTTTACCATATAGAAAGCACAAAGACCTCTAACTTTGGATTTTATGCAACATCCAGAGAGCAAATACAACTAGCTCAAATTACCACCACTCCAGACCGATCATATAAAAAGAAAAAAATTTAAATTAATGAATTAAATTGTGGCACCAAAAGAAAATGATTAATTCCAAAAATGCGCTTATACTTTTAGTTAAGGTGTTAACTAAGTACCTAAACTTTTAATTTTGACAATCAAATACCCAAATTAGTACTCTGTCAAAAAAAATATTAATAGTTGAACCCTAATTTTGCTACTTGATTATCAAAATTAAAAGTTTGTCAGCCATTTTTTTACGAAACCCTAATTTAGGTACTTGACTAACAAAATTAAAATTTTAAGTAGTCAATTGATTAAACGTACATAATGTTTTTGGAATTAACCCAAAAGAAAAGGATAAATTAGAAAATGTAAATAAATTTACCAAACCAGCAGAAGAGATAGTGATGGGATTGTGCTTACCCATCTCTATAAAGAGGCCAAATGGTTCAATATAAAATTCCATATGTGAAGTCTACAACTCTCTTGGAGATTTTCTCTCCTACAAATATGTATCACCCCTCAATTATTAGAGGACACTTTAGGTGTCACACACTTTATATGATGGCTCTATGACATCATTACTTATGATGATGTGTAACTTTGCTTTATTTCCTTTCCTCTCGATTATTATTTGGTATTGTTCTGACTTAAGCATTAGAGTAGGAATGGGAGTTTAGTCCCACCTCTCCTGACTGCTTGTGTTTATGTCTTGCAAGGTGTCATTATATGATGATCAATGCTTTTAATCACTCACAACCACACCCAAATCCCGATTAATCTTCTCAGTGTCGTAGGGACTTCAAGAATCAGGAGAAGAAAAAATTGCAACATTTATCTAAGTTCATTTAATCTTCTTTTCTTCTTTGATAGTAACATTTTCCACTAATCGGAATGTGATCAAATTACTTTGTTATCACGGCTCCCACTCTAGGAAAGTGCATTTGAAAGAAAAAAATGGATAAACTTCAATTTGGTCCCTAAAAATATGCATTTCTCTCAATTGAGTCCCTCGATTTATAAAGTTTTATAACGAGTCTCTCAAAATATTAAAATTGTGCCAATCAAATCCTTCTGTCATATTTTAACATCCTATCCAAATTGGTTAGCTATTTGGGACTTAAAATGACCCAAAATCTTCAAAGGAATGTTAAATTTTCAAAACTTAATTTTGATTATTTTTCCCTCTTCTTCTTTCTAGTTTCTCCTCTTCTTCTTACCCAAAGTTGCCTCCTCCCTCCTCCAACATAATTCCTCTTCCTCCTAAAACTCTTCTTCTCCTTAGTGGTAGGTACAACAACAAAATGGCACACAAAAACTAGGTCTCATAATTTTCTCATCAACTTATTGAACTTAAACATCAAAATTGATTTTTGATTTTGTGAAATTCCTTCGATAAAAAGGGAGTTGATATATGTAAAATTATGTAAAGGAAATAAATTACGAGAAAGAAAAATATGTTGTTTCTTCCAATGTTCCTTTACATATCCGAGACATGGCCAATATATATACAATGCAAGACCAAGGAAAAATCTGTATATGGTTTATGTTAATCCCAAAAGGATTCTAAGTAGCGGTAGATGTTATATACCATGGACTGATTGTATGAAGTATGCCATTCCCAGCTTGGAACATGAATGCATAAACTACGTGCTTTGTGGTAAATTCGCAAGAACATAAAATCAAAACGAGATTTAATATGGCTGGTAGCTCTAAGCAAAGACAGAGGACTCTACAAGATTGAGAAATTGAGTTTGTATTCCTCAAAAAACTCTGCCCCAACATGGATGAGACTATGCACATATATTCTGTACAAATTAAAGCAAATTACAAATTAAAGCAAAAAAAAAAAATCCAATGATAATTCGTGAGGAGGTATAAGAGTCATTGGGTTTGATTTGGAGATTGTTGGAGAATTTGGAATGATTGAAACACTCCTTATTTATTTTTTTCTAAATGATTGAAACGCTCCTTAGACTCCATAGACTTTCTAGGGTTGGCAAGAAATTGAGGGTCAAAGATGAAGGGGTGTGATGGTAAACGAGAGAAGAAAAAGGGGGAGTAAGCAAAGGTGTGAGGTATTCTGGGAATCGTTCAGGTATAGGTGGGGGGAGAGAAAAAGAAATATTAAATAGGTCCCAAATTATTTGGTTAAGCATTTCCCTAATAGTTGACTATTTGGTGGTGACTGTCAAAATTTGAAGGAAAATGAGAAGGAGGACCTGATTGCCATAATTTTATTATTTTGAGGGCTCTTTATAGAACTTTATAAATCTAGGGACTCAATTGAGACAAGTCCGTATTTTCAGGGACCAAATTAAAATTTATCCAAAACAAAAGCTAGTATCAAGTTGCTGATGTGTTTTTGAACTTCATCTTCCAAAATTTAAAGACCCACTAATACCCCTTAAACTAGCATTTATCATTCACCCTCTTCTTCTTAACTTTTGAATTAACTCACCTCATGCTTTTCATTTTCCCGGCTAATTGTTATTTCTGTCCAATAGGTTTAAGGGAATTGATGCCAAGCTCGAAGAACAGAGCTGTAGCCAGATTTTGCTTGAAGCTTGAAACAAGCTTCCAAGTTCAAAGATCCATGTACTTTTAGTTCATCCTTTTCTTTGTAGCTTAGAAAATCAATATATGCTTTTAATTCTCTTCAACTTTTTCATCTCTGTTCAAACAGATTCAAGAGATCTGATACCAATCTCTTAACCAAGTTTCATTTATGCCTTTACTAGTCCGAAGTCGCGTTCCGCCGCTCCTATTATCACGCTGTCATCATCTCTATAAAAATGCAAAAATTTGATGCCAAGCCCTTGGAATTTTATTATCTTGCAACCATAGTTGTTCTCGTAGATTGGAAAAGAGCTTTTGTTTCTGGCTTCATCTGCATTATTGCTGCAGATAAATCATTGATATGTCCATCTTATATATGTTTTTACAATGTTTAATCTTTGGTTTTTGAAGTATTTTTGTGGGTAAAATGGTATATTTATCCTCTGTTTCTTCTCTTTTGTTCATAGGTATGTCCTGGATGAGTTAGAAGAATGAACAAAGTGAAACAGGAGCATACAAAGCAAGAATAGACTTAAAAAGAGAAGAGACATAAAATTCAGCAAGTGGCTGGACCTAACCGAAGAAGCACCCCAGAGTAGTATTTCAGCAAGGTTTGGCTAGTCGTGCAGCATGGGTCGAAAATGTAATTTTTCAGTCTCTTTTTTAAATAGTCTTTCGTTGTATTTTAGAGATCTTTAGTTAGGGTATCTTGGGAGCTGAGAGAGACGATTTTCGAGAGAAAATCCGTCAAAACTTCCATTAATCCACTTGGATCAATAGTGAGTTTAGGATTTCATGTTTTAAGAGTTGAATTGAACGCCTTTGTTAAGGTGTCTTCCAACAATTTCGAGAGAACAGTTCTAGCAAACTTTGGCATCGTGGAACCTTCAATAATCTCCCTAAGTTTTCCATTCTCTTGTCATTTCATGAATTTGATTATAAATTTGTGTTTATTGACAATGATTAGTGTCTAGGTTTATTTTGTTTGAATGGGGATGAACCCTACATTTGGATTCTACTTTTCCCAGTTTGGGGATTTCATGAATTGAACATGATTTTTGCAATTTGTTGTTGTTTAATTGCTTAACTGTTCATTCGATTTGCACAGAATTGTTTAATTCGCAAGATTGATTGACATCGGAAAAGAAAGATTAATCTAGCGCAACCAATTAAACAATAAAAGTTGGTAATTTAGTAGAGATACTAGTTATATTTTTAGGTCATTAATTCACTCTTAATTGTAAAGGCATTCAAAATCGGTTAGTGAGAGAAGAGATTCTTCTCTAGTAGTTAGGTGAATAGAGTGGATTTTTCCTAGAGATAGGGATTTTCCGATGTTCAAGGGTGAGAACCTACCAATATTTTTAACATTCTTTTCTATAAGTTCTTAATTGGAGTAGATGAAAATTTAGAGGGATTCCACCATGTAAACATTTTTTTTTCAAACTTGATTTCAACATTGTTTTTAAAGTTTTTCACTTTTCTTAGTTAAAAACTCTTTTCACTCATTTTATTTTGAATAGACCTTAGAGAGATAGTCATTATCATAACTTCTTCCTCTAACTATCAAAATATGTTAATACTTACCTTCTGTGAGTTTTAGTCATTAAAAATCTACTATATTAGGGATATTTTTGTAAAATCAAATAATCTCTTAATTTTGTTTTCATTTAGATTGTTTTCTTCAATCTTCCTTCCTCTGAATCATTACCTCCTTCACTCAAGAGGAGTTTTGCAGTCTTCTAGGAGCTATTTTGCATCTTGTAATTGATATTAAGGAATTTGTATTCTTTTTGATAACTTCCAAATAGTTCCATGATTCTAGGGAGATATATTAAGTCTAGGAGCTAATCTTCTTGTAATGGATATATACTAGATCCAACGATGAATACACGACCAAACTTGAGCTTGGTTTCTCTTCCAAATCCTCTTGATGATTTTATAGTTGTTGGCAAGTATCATGTTCATAGTGCTCGGCAAAACAAGAAGATAAGTAGAATCGCTTGGGAGAGTCGTCGGACCCTTTTAAACAACAACCTTGGGAGAGCACCTATGATGGTGGGAAACCAACCAATTCTTGCTGCCGCATATTCTAATCCGTCTTTATTTTTTTCATGCTTCTTCATTCTCCCTCTTTTGTCTCACCATCCATCATCACCACCTCAAGTTTTATCGCAAATTCTGCCCACCAGTTTACGCTAAACGAGAGCAACAATTTAAAAAAATTTCAAAAAGTATCTAATAAGTTCTATTATCATACAAACTTGTCAATTTAACTTTGATTTGTTTATGTTATCGAACATATTAGAGGAGGATGAAAGTGGGCAATGGGGAAGATAATGGGGGATAAATTGGGAGAGGTAGGTGGTGGCAGTGATAGGTCACTGGCCGTGAGAGGAGAGGAAGATGATGAACATGAAATGAAGAATCTTTATTCAAAAAATAATTTTTTTTCAAATTCAATTAACTGTAATGCCCCTTTATTTTAAAACTAAAAGACTATAACGTCCCTTAAAATGTCATTTGACCATGGACAGTTAAATGTCATTTGACCATGGACCGTTAAGGGATAACCCCAAGATTTGACGGAATGGTAAATTTTAACACATATTAATAGTTCAAGGGCAACAATTTTTAATTTTAACACATATTAATAGTTCAAGGGCAAAATTTTAATGTTTAAAGGCAAAAACCAAAATCTTAACGGGTTTAAGGTTTACTGGAGCTTTTTAGCCTAAAATAGTTTGTCTGGAAAGATTCTATTGGGAATATTCACACATATTTAGCATGCATATGAAATATTCACACACATGGAAAGTATTTATGTAAATAATTGTATTTCCTTTTGTATACATTGTAGGAATCTCTTAAATTAGGTAGTATATTATAAACATATGTATTTTAGGTAATTTACTCTCCTTTAGATTAGGCAATTTATGAATATATGTAGCATTCTTCTATTAATAGAACTCCCAAGCATTTTAGCTTCTTTCTTTGACATGGTATCTGAGCAAATCTAATATATAGATTTGAGCAATATATCTGAGCAAATCTAATACACACACATATATATATATATATATACACACACATATATATATATATATATTGAGGAATTTTTTTTCTACACACGGAAGAAGCACTGGGTTGAGAGTAGTGCACTTTGTTCATTGTTCAATGTCCATTGATATCATATTTTTTTCTCATATTTTTTCTTCTTTCTTCCTCCTATGACTATGGCCAGTGACAAAACTGTTATTGATACAGAAACTGTCGTCCCTAGCTTGGGGTGTAAACGGGTCCACACTCTCAGGGTACTCCCAAACCCTTATAGTGAAATATGGATTCAGACTCAGACCCAGACCCTCTGGGTATAAATTTCTGGACCCAGACCTGACTCTCCAGGATCTAGGGTAGGGTCTGGTATACCCGTACCCGTATGAAATTTTTATATTTTTTTCTTGTTAAACAAAAATATATATAAAACAATGTACAACCTTAAAATAAAAATTATAACATGATTAACATCATTTCCTCAACATCTCTTTCAACAAATACAATCATTTAATATCTCTAATTTAAATAATTAAAAGTTCAAGTACAGACAAAATCCTCATAGTACATTAATTCAATAAAAATAAAAGTCCTAATTCAATACAATTATTAATTAGAGCATTTTGAGACCGCTTACTCCTATTTGTCTCCTACATAAACATATAAATGTATAAATTATGTATTAATAAGAAATATGAAAATAATATAATATGTATAAGTATATATTATTTTATTAATAACGATATAAAGGTTTGGGTATTATCATACCCTGCCCAAACCCATTTAATAGAATATATACGGTTACGGCTACGCGGGTATAAAATTTTAACCTTACTCGCTATAAACGGGTATAGACCCGCGCGGGTACGGGTAAGACCTGCTCCATTTACAACTCTGTCCCTAGTAGGAGTGGATATGAAAAAGGTATCCGATTAGCCCGGAGTTTACCTTAAATGAGCAATTTCAATCTCTACACGCTCTTGTCAAGTGAACTCTGGGGACTCTTCTCACTACATCAAATTGAAGGTAGATAATTACGATCAACGGTCGCTTTCTTTCCTTGGCTCATTGAAGGCTAAGCAAAAGGATTGTTTCATTGATGATACCATGACAATCCCGGACTGTGGTTCATCGGAATATGCTGATTGGGCCACTGTGAACACTCTCATCATGTCTTGGATCTTTACTACCTTGGATTCATCCCTTCTTCCTTATGTCCCATACAAAGATAATGCTCAGAAATGTTTTTTTTGGTTGCCACAAATGGACCGAGGATGTATGATCTCGAAGGTGTATCAAATAGCAAGGCGACTCCGTGGTGGACTATTTTGGAAAGCTCACCAAAATGTAGGATGAACTGACAAATTATGAGAAGGCTCTAGATTGTTGTAGTGGTCGTCTCACTTGTAAACAGATCACCGATTTAGAGCATCAACGCGAGAAGAAAAGGTTATACAAATTCTTACTTGTCTTAGATATTTCTTTTCGTGCAACTATTATCAAATTTTAAATATGAATCCTCCTCCTTCTATTGATAATGCATATAATATGATTATATGCGAAAAAGACACCATATTATTGCTTGAGACCAGAATGCACAAACAGAGGCAGTTTCTTTTGGTGCATGAGTGCCTGATCAAAGCAGACTTATTTGTACTGTTTGTCATAAATCTGATCATTTTTCTTTGGATTATTTTCGGGGATTGGTTTTTCTAATTGAAGTTGAATAAAAATAAATCTCAATTTGAAATTCGAATCATCAACGTATTTCTGTTAGCGGTCAAAATAGCCGGGGAAATCACACCAAACACAATGGCGGTCAGCGAGGAAAGGGTGCAACTGTGGCTGGGTGTTAGAATATGCCACCGTCGCTCTGGCAGTCCCACCTACGGCGCTCAAGCCTAGCAGAATTGGTCCGCAGCAATTGTGCTTGGAGTTCTTGGAGCACCTTGGTCCGTGTCGTCGACTGCAAATGGGGGTGTGGGTGGACCACAGTGGGCCTCTTCATTTGGGCCACAACAATGGACCTCTCTTGGCAGGCAGCAACAGCGGGCTCAATCTTTTTAGCAGTGGCCCATCTCCAGCAACACACCTAATAATTTCTTGAGCCCAGGAAATAATTCCAATCCCCAGTGTGCTGGTGCAGTCACTGCGGCACCAATGCCATCTACATTTGTTGGAACAGTAGGCATGGTTTCTTCCTCGAATGATTATCTTTACAGCAATAAAAAATTTTATTTGGTTATTGTATTATGGCACCTCTCAACATATGTCTCATATCCATGATATTCCGTCTTGCTTTATTGGCATACCTAATGGATCACATACAATAGCTAATTCTGAACGAATTGTAAATTGAGCCCTGAACTAATAATTCATAATGTTATCTATATTCTAATCTTAAGTGCAATCTCATTTCTGTATTACAGTTATTGCAATATAATCCTGAGTAAGGGGTTTATTTTTTAAAAAAATTATGTCATACATGACTATATACTGAAGAAGGAAATTAGACTGAGTATGCTGGCACATGGAGTGTATAATTTTTCACAACGACAGGCCAACCGCACTTCTGTCATTCTTTTACATTTAACATCAATGTTTAGTACATTCGTCCATTTCTATTTTGAGACAATTTTATATTTTTTCTCATGCTTTGAATTCATCTTTTCATGATTGCTTTATTTGTTTCTAAGCCAAACAATCTCAGACTGTTTTTCCTTTGAGTAATATACATGCTAGTGCTATGTTTAATTTAGTACATTGTGATGTTTGAAACCATATAAACATAAATCTAATTGTGGGTCGTCCTATTTTCATCATCTTTTAAGCAAGTTGGGCATGTGAAATCTTCACGCTTCCATTTGAGAGGGGTATTAGAAATATTCACACATATTTAGCATGTATGGGAATATTCACAAACATGGAAAGTATTGATTGTAAATAATTGTATTGCCTTTTGTTTATATATTAGAGATCTCTTAGATAGGGTAGTATATTATTTTAGGCAATTTACTCTCCTTAGATTAGGCAATTTGTAAGTGTATATAGCATTCTTCTGTTAATAGAATTTCCAAGCATCACAACTTACTTTTATACCATATTCCTTATTTGACAGATCCATAATAGAAGAGAAGCTGGTGGTATGCAAACAAGAATTTAGGCATATGATTGCCCCATAAGTGTAGGTTCCTAGTTTTTGAAATTGTCTTGCTCTATAAGCTTGCCCAGATAAAGTTTCTCTAGTGCACTTGACATCCCAAACTGATTCAGTAAATTCAAGATTTAATTAGACAAAATTGATGAAAGATCTTGCAAGGTTTTCCTAGACTAAATTGTTAGCGTAATTTATAAAAATAACAAGAAGTGGTGTTACTATTCATTCATGATAATTGAAACGTTACAAAGTTAAAGAAACTAGTCTTCAAATCGTGAATAAGTTCACTCTTGTGAAGAATAATATTTGTCATTTATAAAGTGCAATCATTAGGACAAATTCCCTTTGGATAAGATGAAGATCTTGTTAGAATTGGAAAAATACTCCACTATGAATCTTAATTCCCTTGATAAAGATAAAAAAAGTAGAAAACTTTATAAATATTTTGAATTTTTCTCTGCTGTAAAAAATGTCAAACGATCCAGGAGGTCTCACTACTTACATTACACCATCCCATGAAAACAAGAAAGCCTTCAAAGGATATAGCCTATGCATGTTCCATTTCTATAACTATGAGCTGCTACTAAAGCATTCATTAAGCTATCCCAAATTTCTCCTACAAGCAAAAGGCCCTAGAAGATCTAATTCTAATCAATATCTGAATTTCTTTACCTCAAAAATGTTTCTCAAGCTTTGCAAAAGGTAACAAAGTCATACAATAATTAGAGCAAGGGAATAGATACAATGTAAAGTTTCAAATCTCAATTATGGGACCTAATTTCCTCTCGCAAATGGTTCAATTTTTACAAAAGTCTCAATTTTGAGATCTACTGCTAGTCTCACAAACAATTAAACTTTTATGAACCAAACAAAAATCCCAAAACAAAACTTTGTTTCTAATTAATTAAAAAAAATAGCGCAAGCCCATCTTCAAAGAAATTGATTTCACCCCAAAAAAGAGACAACCCATGAATCAATTACTGTTGTTGGAGATATCCATATATCATGGGATTCTCTTGGGATCCAGATTCTATATCTTATTTTACTATGGTAGGATTAGTTAGATAATTAGATAGTGTCCTTATTTTATATGTAGTATGTGATTCCATCATGAAGCAAGTTCTCTACATAATCTTTCTTCCAAATTCTATTAATTTTATCAATTACAGGTGATTAATGATTTATCACTACAAAGTTCTTAAACGTATGCGCTTATGATGCCTCTTAGATGAAAAAAATGAAGCAAGTTAAAGAAGGAAATGAGAAGAAAACTTACAAGAACACTGAAACCGGTAACATTATAAAGGGAAGTGGTGATGGAGGCACTAGAAAGTGAGAGTTCACCAAGATTCCCAACTTAAATTTGGAGAAGCCCGTAAAAGGTACTAAGACACTGTCACTGCTGTCATTGGAATTGTTATCCTGTTCACTTTTTTTTACCTCTTCTATATAACCTTTCTATGTTTCTTCTCTTCTTCTCTCCATGTTTTTTCAGGCAGCAGTGCCTCTTCCATGGCTATTTCTCTTTCTTTGAATGAAGTTCCTCTTCTGGAAATTGGCTTCAAACCCCTCAAGGCTATAGCAAAAACTTGCCTCTAGCGCTTTGAAGCCTAGGCTGCTCTAATCTTTGTTTGGACATGATAAAAAAAATATGCCCGCAAGGGTGTAGCTCATTTGGTTTCGAAACTGCTGAGACACAATGGGAGATTTCATTTTTTAACTTAACGAGTCATTGAATCACTATAATTTATGCCTTAACTATGCGTCCGGCAGTGGGATGGGGCCTGAAGGGGATATGGCATTTCTTTTGTTCCAAAGATTAAAAAATAGATTCTTCTCTCTTTTTGTGTGTGTCAAGCTAAGGCTATGGGTAGTCTTAAGAGACTAATTTCATTTGAGTCAGATAGAACTTTGTGTATTTAAATTATACCACACTAGACTAATCTCATTTGCATCACATATTCATATCAGACTAATCTCATTTGAGTCAAATAGGACCACAAGGACAGTGAATTCTGTGACAAAAGACAACTGTACTTCCAAATTTCAAACTCAAAACCTCTAACTATCAAACTTACATATCTTGAAATTTTCACTTTCTTTCTATCAAGACATATGTAGAGGCAGTGGCGGAACTACATTGGGGCTCGGGCTCACCCGAGCCCCCCGAAAAAAATTTTTTTAGGAATTTTGATATTTTTACAATTAAGCCCCTCCAGTTTTGAATATTTTTGTACTTGGAATGCATCTATTTTATAGACAAAAATTTGAAAAATTTTTAATGTTAATCAGCCCCCCAAGTTTTCTGTCCCGGTTCCGTCACTGTGTAGAGGTGTGTAAGATTTGCGAAACTAATTGAGGGAGATGCAAAGATCCAATCCTGGTCATATGAAAATGACAAGAATCTTAAAAGTAACAAAAAGAGATGATGCATTAGTTAACAATGGCGACTCTACACTCAAAGTGGCGAGTCTTTTTTTGTTTGAAATTGATCAATAATAACACGATAAAGACAAAGAGCTCAATTGTTTGCATTTGCATGAAATGGAAGAGATCTGGAAAAATAATACCTAATAACAATAGGTGATTGATAAAATCAGTGCGGAAAATCAAAGTATAGTGCAAAAAAAATTTATTTGCCCCTTTCACTTTCTCTCTCTCTCTACACTTTTTTCTCTCCCTTCTTTCTAAACAAAATTGATGATTTTGAAGACTTAAAAAATTATATGAAGCTACACGTGATTCATTTTGAATATTATACATAAAAAAACATCAATTTAAAGATAAAAAATACTCCTGAAAAAAATAAAAACTCGAGAACTTCCTAGAAGTTTCTGCCAACCAAGAAACTCCCTAGGAGTTTAAGGAGTTTCTCTAGGTTGGGAGAAACTCCCTAAAAGTTTTACTAGGTTGGGAACTCCCTAGGAGTTCTGCCCATCTCCGTTGATAGTCCCCCAGTTTTGATTTTTTTTTTAATTATAATTATATCATTTTGTTATTTTTTTAAATTGATTTTATGTTAATATGTTAGTTATAAAGTTTTGTATTATTATTTAGTTGTAAAGTTTAGAAGTTAATGTTTTTAAATATATATGATTAGTCATTTAGTTGATAATGAATTGTTTGTTAACTGTTATTGTTGACTTTAATTATGTAAAAGGGTTAATCACATTAAAATACCCTCACGTTTGAGGGCATTTTTCATTTTAATACCCTAATATTATTTTTGTAATAATTTAATACATTATGTTAGATTACACTACAAAATAAATTCCATTACCAAAATCCCACGTATACTTATAAAGGCTAATCTTATAAAAATGGATTTTTTAAAAGTAAAAGTAATCATTTTTATTGCAAAAGACAATTTAACTAACTTTATGAAATAGAATGTTTGATTATATATTACTTGTAAAAAAATAAAATGTTTGATTATATATTACTTGTAAAAATTCAAAATTAATGATATGTTCCATTTTTACCGTTTCGAGCATTAAGTTCTCTATTGATTTTTTAGGTTAATTATTAATAAAATGGACTAATTAAATCCCATTTCTTCTCTCATTGTCATAGGCACCTTCAGAACAAGCTTATGTTGAAAACAAGTTGAAACGAAAGTCTACGGAGCAAAAAATAGAGTAAAACTGAGAAGAACAAAGCCAGAAAGTGGTCTGGAATACTCACTATCCGGATTAGGATAGTGACTTTCCAAGCCTGGAAAGTACTAAGCACAAGTGAAGAATTGTTTCCAGAAGTCTTTCGGATCCGGAATCTGAAAAGTTGTGCAGAAGGGCGTAAAGTGCAATTTTTCTAATTTCCTGTTTGAACTTCTATTTCTTTTCCCTTTTGTAATTGGATTCAAACTCCTTTTAGGAGAAAAAAGGGGCATTTTTAGAAGGAAAATTATCTATATAAACCTCTCAATGAGCTACATTAATTCATAGCTTACGTTTTAGATTTTCTTACTTTCAACTTTTAAATAAGTATGAAGACCCGTTTCGGAGGCACACACAAGATTTCTTCGAGCGAATCGAGAGAAGAGTTCAGGCATTCTCCGGAACCGTGGAATCTTCAGAACTTCTCCCAAACTCCCTCAACTCTTTTTATTTCATAAATTTATCTATGAATTTGTGGATTATGAATATGTTTAGCGGCTAATTTTTTTGTGTTTGAATGGAGACAAACCCTAGAATATTTGATTAATTTGTATTGAAATTCATGTTTTGATTATTGATTCTTGGTGGGTTGTTATTCAATTGTTGTGTTTGCCAATTTTCGCAAAATTAGTATTTGTTTTTGCAAGGTTATCTAGAATTGAAAAAGGAAGGACAACCTAGGGCTCTAATTGAATAATACGGATTGGTAGTTGATTAGAGATAATAACTGCAGTTGGTAGCTTATTAGAGATAATAACTAAGGTTCTTAGATCATAACTTGAGAAATTTGCATTAAATTATGGGATTTCACACCTAATCTATAATTCGTTTATAATTGAGTTAAGGAGGGTAGAGATTCTTCTCTAAGCAATTAAGTGAATAATAGGTTCTCGCGTAAAGATGTGGTTAATTTAACTTTTTGAGTGAGATCTAACCAACGAGTTTTAATAATTAATTATAACGATTTTCTAAATAAAACTAGCTCAAGGCTCTAGGGAGATTCTACCATTCAAACACTTTTTTCCCAACTTGATTTAAAACCCTTTATTTGTTTTCTTAGTTTGCTAATCTAGTTTTTCAATTGTTTTCTTTATTTTCATAAATCCTTTCAAACTTCTATTCGATTAAACAGTAAAGATATCAGATGGTGTACCAAGTCATTAAAACTAGATAGCTTTTATAAAAATTACAGTAGGATTAAATTTAAAAATTTCTCCATCTATAGGATCCACACGCGCATTCCAATCATAAATTATGATGAGATCTGGTGAATATCAAACTGCCACGTGTCCAATACCTGCAAGAATAGAGAAAGTAGTAAAGGGATTGATGGGGAGCTATTCCCCAAGGGCACTCTGATGCTTAAGTTAGTCTAGGATTCCTCAATTAATTAGATTAATAATGTTAAATAGAATTTATTACTTGATATTTCATGCCTATTAATGGAGAGAGAGAGAGAGAGAGAAAGAGAGAGGGACCTTTTATGTCGAGCCACTTGCCTACTGTGGAATGCTTATCTTCTCCTTGGCCCGAATTCCCAAGGCGCGCGGCGGAGCTTGCAATTCGACCCAACCATGTCTCCACTTTTGGTTCTCTTGTTCCTTTCTCTTTGGGCTTAGTGTGTCCCGACCCATTATTCCCCGACGTCCTTGTATAGGCCACAGTCCAAAATCCTGTTATCCATTATCTGCCCCCTTCCCTGGGCATTGGCTATCTGAAGTTGTGATGTTTCATGCTCTCATTGATTACTTGTCCAATAATCTGGGGACTAGTGCATACCTCACTTCCTTTATATAAGTTCCAATCATCATACTTTCCATTTTTTCATCGCCTGATACTTCTTCCTTCTTTATTTCTTACAGCCTAGTTCCCTTCTTTTGGTCTTTGCTTGTTCCTGTGTAGTTTAGATACTCTCGAGTTCCCTTGTGGTGTCATCCAGCAACCCTGGTTCATCCTATGCTAACCCAGGCTATTCCGATCTAGGTGCTAACACAGGTACTGTCACTATTTCTTCTTGCACCGCGGGTTTCAGATATTCTCTTTTTGTGGTCAATACTATGTTTCCCCCTCCCACTACCTCTCAGGTTTTGGACCATAATATTGTTCCTGAGCTTTAATTCAATAAATTCCATAATCGAGATACCACGAAAGACATTGAGCCTAAAGCTTCCGAAATTGCTAGTTCCATCACCTCTAAACACCTTTTAGAATTTAGGTCTCTTTATCAAATTCCCCAAGATTACGAGTTAATCCTACCTCTTCATCATGACTGGGCTAATACCCCCCTTCTGGGTGCTTCGTGATGTACTAGAAGCACCTGAAGTTAGGAATCCCACTCCATTTTCCTCCCTTTATTACTGACGTCCTCCATTTTTGGAATCTTACCTTGGCCCAGATCTATCCTCTCTTTTCTCGGTTCCTGGTTGATTTTATAATTATTTGCCATGCCCTTGGCATTCCCACTAGTGCTACTATCTTCAGGTGCCATTAAGGTTCGTACCATCAAGACCGACTCGGGGTGGATTACCTGCGTAGCTAAACCTAATATAGGCCTATTCGCCAAACCTACTTCTATTAAATCTTGGAAGGATAGATTTTTCTTTGTCCGTTTACCTGAACTACCCGTAGGACTCTTCCTAATCCAGAGGTAAAAATTACTTCAAAATTACGCACTTACTGCATTGTTCTAGACCAATGCCCCGTCGGCCTTTGGATTCGGGAGAGCTGGTCTTGCCTCTTATTGAAACACTGTGGCTTTTATGGGTCATGCATCAATAGAGAAGCATTATGTTAGTTCCTATAAACGTCTTGTTTATCTTTGATGTCATTAGTTGGGATTTTAAATTATTAATGATTCGTAAATTTTCTTATGCAGGTGAAGAATTCATGCGCTATTTGCTTAGAGCTACTCTTGTCAAGGGGATGCATCTGGGTCAGGGCTAAGTGCCTCAGTGCAAGCTGGGAGCCCTACTTCGTCTTTGCCATCTACTTCATTCGCTCCTAGAACTGGTGGCTTCAAACGCATCACCACTACCACTCATAGTGCTGGTAATGCTTCCATTTTGTTATATAGTTATTATTTATTATGTTATCTGTTCATTTTCCCCTAATGTCAGGGTTTGCTTTTTCGATCCTGTTGTCCTCCCTGCTTCCTCAGGCATGTCCGTAAGTAGGTTATGGGAGACTGTTATATTCTTCGCAAATATTTGATCCACTTGTTCTTTTATAGAAGTGGATACTGAGGAGGGGGCTGATTTGACTGTGGCTCCCTGTCGTCAAAGTGTGTTGGAGCCCAGGAGGGTAGCCGCTTTGACTGCTAACCTATCTCAGTCTAACACGAACATGATCCTGGGATACCTAACCGTGCCACTACCATCTATTTCGGGAGTGCCCATTTTCAAGACAGGCATTGTCTTGTTAGTAACAAATAAGGGGAAGGAGGTGTTGTTCCCCTTCAACGCTGGCCCCTCGTGCCTTGTTGGCAAAGCTATTATGGATCAGCATGATGTCCTACCCCTTGTGACATCTAGTGATCCTCCTATGTTCTGGCCAAACTGGGGGATTCATATAAATAACCGTGTGATGCATCCCGGGATAGCTTTAAAGATGCTGGAAAAGCTACCACTCCCTTGGGATGTTGTTTTTGCATCTCAATGCGTGTTCCAAGACCTAAAGGATCTATTTAAAGGATCCCTTATACAGGTATGTATGTGCCTTTTTACATAAGTAATATTTCTGTTATGTTCCTGTCACTTGGTAGGCTCAGGTTTGTGGTTGGGAATTAGCAAGGCATGCAGAGGGTTTCATGGATGGCATTGCATCCATATCGGAGAGTTATTTCTATGTGTCTGGGGTTGCTTTCGAACAAACTGTTCGGTTCGAGCGGGAAAATGCTGAGCTAAGAGAGGAGGCCCAGTTGAACTCGAGCAATGTGGAGTTAACTTAAAGCCTTGAGGAGTAAGAAGAACGGTATGGATCTTGGAATCCGAGCTGAAGGAAACAAAGACTATAGAGGCCACACTGTTTTCATGTATTGACATAGCCGATTTTTAGAAAGCATAGACAGAGTCGACATTGGAGGCAAAGGTACATGAGCTGCCTCGAGTCTCATAGAGGATCACATCCCTGGAAGTTGTGGTGGCTCAAAGAGAGTCACAAATTCTAAATGTTAGAGCCAAGGCCCAAGTCGTACTTACTCGGGCCCGGGAAGCAACCCGTTTGGCGGATTTGGCTTTTACTCGTGACGGGGAGTTGTGTCCTGCCTTTATTCACGAGATATGAGAGAAGTTCGTGCATACTGTATAAATACGCCAACTATTCTACCATTGAATTGTCCCTATGATATGATGCAGGGCATTATTAGGAATTTAGTGACAAAAATATTGAGGGTGCATCTGGAGTACATCTTTGACTCTTAGACCATAGTCTTGTATTTGGCCCTCGAGCCTACTTTTCAGCATCCTTGGCCAATGGGCACTCAATATGAAGATCTACCCAGTCTCTGTTGTATCGGTACCCCAATGCTGAAGGGCAAATAAGGTGTTACGCAAGGGATTTCGTGGTACAGGAGCTGGTGGTATATCCACCGCATTCCGACATTGCCACTCAGTCCTTCCCCATTTGTGCTGGAGCCTATTACTGATCCTTCATTCCTCTGCCCAGGTTGGGAGACCCTCCAGCTGCGATCCAGGCGTTAGTTGTCCAAGATTCTCTTGAACTGCCATCAACAACGCAAAATATGCTTCTGTGGAGCAATTAGAGAACTCATGACCAGCAATAATGCTGTAATGATAATTGGAGTTGTTATTGTTATTCGTAAAAAAAAAAAATTGAAATTCATATGACATTTGAGTGAGGATCTATATGCTTATTTTGGCTAAATGATATTCATGCTTATGAATGTATGTTGATTGAAATATGCAAGACAAAATGTATCTAGCTAAGAGCTGCTTGTGGCCATATATTGTCCATGGGAAAGAAAGCTAGCTATATTGAAGATGAACTAGTCTTCATTATGCCGATGCACCCTAATACGAGTGGCCATTGCATGGAATATGGCAATCTCGGCCTGTGTGTATGCACTGTTTGGGGATGATTCCCGGGAAGTCGCTTGTCGGGGTGTCTTGGAAGACCATATGACTTGCCCATGATTCTTCACGCTGATTTTTTCATGCAAAGAGCTCATTAATGCGAGTGATTGTGAAAAAACAATTGGGTAATGTGGTGCGTCCCAAACGTTGTCATTAAGAGAGGCGTCGTTTGGAATTCTTTCCTCTTCCTATAAATAACACAACATTTTTGTTATGGAGAGACATTCTATACATTGTGTATCGCTAGAAAGATCTTGTTTTGAATTGGAAGAAATGGAAGATGCTCCTACACTCCTCTCCGAAGACCCGTGTTGTCGGCCATACGCGCTCGTTTAGGTGCTCTATTTGCAATAATTTTGCGGCTCCTTACCATAGGATGTGGGTGATTGGCCACTTAGGCCATGCTTTTGAACTGTGCGACATTGAGGGTCGCCAGTTTGATTGGTTTTTAAATTTATTGAGAGTGTTCCTGATGTGTCTGTGTGAGCGATATCGGCTTCGTTACCGTAAGCTGTTTTGGTTGCACCATTTGGAGGTCTATACAGGAGATTTGCACACCTTGACCTATCGTCTTTTGGCCCCAAAGTCCCGAGTGAATCTGTTCCTGGTCTACTTCTCCAGGGCAAGGTTGGTCCCTATTAAGACAAGTCATTCAGTAGCTCCATTATTTGAGGCTGGCATACGCTATTTGAATTTTGGGGATATCTACAAGACAGAAGAGTTTGATAGCTGGTAGGTGATGCCCTCTACTGCGGCCAATCTGGACTATTTGGCGATTTCATGAGATAAAGATAATTAAGCTGGGGATAAAATTATTAGGACTGCTGCTTTTGTAATGATTTTGCGGGTTGTTATTGATATAAATGTGTACTGGTCTTTTCTTTTCTTTTTTCTTCTTTTTTCTTTTAAATGGATTGACCCTTCGTTCTGATCGGAACTACTATATATATATAAAGAATGTGTATTTCGGTACATCTTTTCACATTTCGTAATGAATAACTCACAAACTCTAACTCCCTTAAACATGATATATGGCCTATGGGTAGTATTTACGCAAGTTGGTGTCATTCTAAGTTTTTGCCAGTTTTCTTCCTTCACCATTAGTTAATACATATGATCCATTATCGTGGGCATAAGAACTTGGTAAGGACCTTCTCATGTTCTATCCAACTTTCTGTTGGGTTCTTAGCGACTAATTTGATTTTTTCTTAAAACCCAATGGCCAGACACGTACGTTGTGATATCTGGTTGCAGGTCTCTTGTATATTTCATCTCGCCTTACTGCTGCATCCCGAGTGTTTTCTCGGAACAAAAAATCTTCTCGTAAGAGCCTCTCATTTTCAATAACATTGAATTCAAGATTCTGCTAACTCGGGAGTCTATTTCAACCGGGACTGAGGTTTCTATTCCGAAACATAAGTGGAATGGGGATTCTCTCGTTCCCTTCCTAGGAGTTGTCCGGTACGATCACAACACACTGGGCAATTCCTCTGTTCAATTCCCCTTTGCCTCTTCTAGGTGCTTCTTCAAACCTCGAAGGATTGTCCGATTGGTGACCTTATCCAGTCCATTGGTTTGCAGATGTGCTACGAAAGCGAACTACAGCTCTATGCCGAGTCCTTCACAAAAATCTCGAAAATTTTGAGCATCAAATTGTTTCCATTATCTGTAATAAGGATTTTGGCACCGTATCGGCAAATGATGCCCTTCTAGAAAAAGTCCTGGATCAGTTTAGAAGTGATATTGCTGAGTGCCTTAGCTTCGACCAATCTTGTAAAATAATCTATCGCGACCACCAAGTACTCGTTCTTGCCCTTTAGTTTCAGGAATGGTCCTAGGAGGTCCATACCCCATTGGGCGAATGGGATAACTGAAGACATACTGTGATATTTATTCTGAGGGACATGGTGGTCGTTATTATGTATTTGGCACTTATGACAAACTCGTACCATTTCTTTGGCCTCCTCTCGCATTGTGAGTCAGAAGTATCCGTACCGTTTAACTTTCCTGATGAGAGCATTAACCTCAATATGAGCACCGTATATACCCTCATGCATTTATTTAAGAATGTAAGAACCATCACTTTTGGAGACATATTTCAAGAGAGGCCAATCACTCATAGTGCGGTAAAGGTTGCCCCGTACCATTACGTAACGGGCAGCACTGATTCTGACCTTTCGAGCTGTATTTGGATCATATGGCAGGAGCCCATTGGTGATATACTGCTTGAGTGGTGTCATCCAATTACTCTTAATCTTAGCTAGGAGTACTTCTGCTTCAATGCTCTTCCTTAGAAATGGTTCCAGCCATATTCTCTGGATCGATTCTCTGGCTATCACTTTTGACAGTCCATCTGCCTTTCAATTGTCCTTGCGGTCAATTTTCTCGAACCAAGTGGTCACAAAATCCTTATGAGGCTTTTGACTATAATAGAATATTTCTTCATGTGATTTTCTTTGGCTTCAAAGGATCCTGTAACATGAGAAAAAACTACCTTTGAATCACCTCAGATGATGAGTTGTTCTCTATTTAAAGCTAATGCCTTGCTTAATTCTGCTATGAGGGCTTTGTACTCCGATTCATTGTTGCTGGCAGTGAATGCTTATTTCAATATGTAAGCTAACTCTCTATTATCCAGGCTCTAGAGCATGAACCTTGCCCCTTGGCGTTGCTGTCCTACTGAGCCATCCACATACAACACCTAGGCGCATTTAGGGTCTAGATCCTGCATATTAGCTTTTAGTTCCACGGCTATTAACAGGGTGTTCTCCACTATGAAGTCCGCTAAGGCTTGTGCCTGTAAAGCGCGTCGGGGCTAGAAATCTACCTCATAGTCACTCAGTTCTAGGACCCACTTTGTCATTCTCCCCTTAAGATCGGGTTTCTGTATTTCTTGCCGAAGGTCAAAAGGCATCGTTGTGAGTACGACAATGGGATGTGCTTGTAAATATGGCTTAAGTTTCCTTATCGAAACGACGAGCGTGAAGATATTTTTCTCTAACGGGCTATATCGGGCCTCGGTCCCAGCTATTACATGGCGCAAGTAATAAATAGGCATTAATTTTTCATTTCGTAAGGAATATAGTACAGAGCGAACAACAACCTCTGTCACTGCTAAATACATGAATAGGGTTTTTTCCTCAATAGGACTAACTAATAGTGGTGCGCTACTTAAATACGCTTTGAGCCACTCGAAGGCTCGCTAGCATGATGGAGTCCATGTGAAAGCTGTACTCCCCTTCAAGAGCCGGTAGAACGGTGACTTTTTTCTCCCATTCGAGCAAGGAATCGGCCTAAATATGCTAAGCAGCCTGACAGTCATTGCACGTCCCGCACACTCTTTGCTGTAGGCATGTCTTTTATTGCTTTGATCTTCCCTGGGTCAGCTTCAATTCCTTGTTCAAAAATGATGAATCCCAAACACTTCCCTGCTGGTACCCAAACACGTATTTTTCTGGGTTTAGCTTCATCCCTACTTGTTGGATTTTGTTAATGTTTCTCTCATGTCATGAGGTAGCACATCCATCTTATTGGACTTTAGTATGATATCATAAATATACACTTCCATATTATGGCTAATTTGATCCCTAAATATGTCATTTACCATTTGCTAGAATTCTGCTTGGGCATTCTTTAATCTGAATGGCATTCTGGTATAGTGAAAGATGCCATTATCGGTCACGAATGTTGTTTTCTCCATGTCTTTGGGCATCATCGGGATCTGGTGCTATCCCTTGTACGCATCTAAGAAGCAAAGAACTTCATGGCTCGTAACAGCATCCACTACTTGGTCAATTTGGGGTACCGGGAATGGCTTCTTTGTTATGGCTTTGTTCAAATCGGTGTAATCGATACACATCCACCACTCTCTAGTATGTTTCGGCATGAGGACCTTGTTAGCTAGCCAAACTGGGTAATCTATTCTTTTAACAATGCCAGCTTCTAGCAGTTCGTTTGCACTATCTTGAATCACCTGTTGCCTTTGACTCGCGAATGTCTTTTTCTTCTATATTGTTGGCTGCATGTCTTCTGGTATTCCCAGTTAGTGAATTGCTATGTCTGGTGATATAGTACCAAGGTCGGATGGTGTCTAAGAAAAAATGTCCCGAAACTCAATGAGTGTACTTGGACAATATCTTTAATGTGAGCCGGTAGTGTTTTGCTTATTTTTACTTTGTCTGTCTAGATAACCTGTATCCACAACAAAGGACTCATATTCATCCTGAGGCTATAGCTTCTTACTGGATTAACCCTCTTCGACCCCAACGACATTGGTTGTGTCATGTTCTATTTTGGCACGAGCAGCAAGAAAACATTCACATCCGTGCCTGCAATTACTGCATATGGCAAAGAGTCCATAGCTGTACGTACTTCCAGAGTAAGGTAATACGTGATATAGTTGCCTTGAGCTGGTGGAGAGCAGGTCGGCCAATGAGGCCATTATACAACAACAGGGCGTCAACGACTAAGAATTCCACGTGCCAGGCAGTACCGTTAACATGCACTGGGCAAGTCTACGATGCTAGAGGAATTGATGTTGTGCCCTATAAATCCTATCAAGGGTAGGATATACGGTCGGATTTTCGAGTCTGGGATACCCATCTGGGTGATTGCATTGCAGAACAGAATATTCACAATGCTGCCTGTATCTACCTGACGGTGCATTTCCCTATCTCTAGGAAAACCACCAATGGAGCATCATCAGTAGTTTCGTAACTCCATTTCATTCCAACTCGAACAGGGATACTATGCAACACACAGATGACTTTTGGTTGGTTGCTTTGTCACTGTTTGGTTCCGTGATTTCCATAGTGCGACGACCCAAGCATCGTTTAATGTCCTGTCTCTTGTCTGCATAGCAGTCGACAAACTCTTTTAGGTAACCCCTGCTTGATCTCCTTTCACAATTCTATGCATTGTTCGGTGTCATGTCTATCGTCTCTGTGAAATTGCCAGTATTCGTCTGACTTCGCTGTTCCTGGGGCGAAGTCTTCTTGGGAGACACCTTTAAGATTCCCAAGGATTCGACTATGTGTAGAATCTTTGGGCAGGAGAATTTGAGCAAGGTGAAACTGTCATGGGATGCCGCGATCATTGTGGTAGGTACGATGAGATGCCGCGATCATTGTGGTAGGTACGATCTATGTGCCAAATAAGATAATCGTTCCTGCACCGGTAGTCGTCTCTTGTCTGGCCGAAACTGCCGTTTTCTTTTACCATTCTTAATCTACTTTCTAAATGGTTTTGCTTGCTCTGTACTCTGATTTCTCCTTTGATGAATTCATACACCACATCGAGCAAGACATCGATAGAGAGTAATTTCTTTATAGCCAGTGCCTTGGTGATTAATAAGGAACGCAGTCCGTGCTTGTAAACCTAGATATGTTCCCAGTTACTAAGACTTGGGACTTTCATGGCTTCTTTAATAAATCTTTCAGTGTAGGATTGTATCGTCTCCTGTGGTTTCTGTCAAATTGTGAGCAAGTGATCAAAAGTTGGAAGGATTTCCTATTCTGCTGCAAAGTGATGCCAGAACTTCTGCCTGAGTTCTTTGAAACCTGAAATGGATCGCGGTACCAAAGAGGCGAGCCAGGACAGGGCAGAGTCTCGCAAAGAGTTTGGGAAAAGGCAGCATAGTTCCACATCCGATGCATTATGTATCATCATCATTAAGGCCAAGAAACGCTGGAGATGTTTATCAGGATCATTAGTACTATCGTATCAGTCAAATCCCAAGGTGTTGAATTTATCCAAAACAGAAGCTTTCCAGTATTTCTCTGAGAACGGGCTGTACTCAACATAATTCCAGTGATCCCCCCGGAAAGGTGCGGTAGCCTTAATGTCGTTCATCATTGCTTGCACCTTCGTTTGCATAGAAGTTGGGGTGACTAGGGCAGGAGTGATAGGTGGAGTACTACTGAAGGCTTAGGGCACCTTAATCCCAAAGAGGGACGTAATGAAAGTTTTTTGCTGCGCGGTGAGTGGGATATCAAGCATGGTGTTACTTGTACCTGCAGAAGTGTGCTTTGCTCCTGTTCAGTCAACTTCTTGATGGGGTGGTATATCACCGTGATCGTTAGTATGAGGAGTATCGCTTTTCGTGATTCCCATAAATTATAATTTTTTGGGTACCCGAAAGATAGGATCAAATATGCACAGTGAGCACTAATTAATGAATATCAAGCTGCCACGTGTTCAATACCTACAAGACTAGAGAAAGCTGTCAAGGGACCAACGGAGAGCTATTCTCCAAAGGTACTTTGATGCTTAAGTATGTCTTAGGATCCTCAATTGATTAGATTAATCAAGTTAAATAGCATTTATTACTTGATATTGCATGCCTATTAATGAGGAGAAAGAGACCTTTTATATTGAGCCACTTGTCTGTTGTTGAATGCTTATATTCGATGTGAGATTTATTCTCCTTGACTTAAATTCCCAAGGCGCCAGTTGGAGCTTGCAGTTCGACTCGGCCATGTCTTTACTTCTGGGTCCCCTTGTTTCTTTTTCTTTGGGCTTGGTGTATTTTTGCCTATTATTCCAACGTCCTTACTGAGTGGGTCGGAGTTACTATAAGAAGGTGTGCCTATTTTTATAACTAGGGTGTCTATGAATATTTAAGAGTATCTATTTTCATAACTAAAAGTGCTCATTTCCATAATTAAGAGAACTATACATATATTTTTATAAAGAAAAATTTACAACTAGTTTTACCAATTTTTCTAAATTCTATTAGCTCAATCGTGCCATTCCAATGAAGTCTACACAATTTTTCTAAATTTTAGGGACCTCAAGAAAAAGACATAAATTTGTTGGGACTAAATATGAGAATGTCCATTGCTGCTAAGGTGCTGCCCTCTGTTCTTCACAAGACAAAACTGACAGAGAAAGGAAGAAGGAAATAGAAAGGAGAAAGTTGGTGGGAAAAAAATAGAGAGAAAAAGAGACCTAATCCAGCCACCGCCCAAGTAATTTAGAAGAAATTAGCTTGTAATACGTCCATTATTCTTTCGCTGGACAGACTATATGTATTTTCCATCTCTAATCTCTTTGTACTCAATAAATCAAGTATGCTTTATTTGATCTATCATCTCAAATGTAAAGGTTGGGAAATGGGATGAAGTCCTTGTAGATGGTCGTATATTATGATTTGAGTTACTGGAGAAGATTGGTCTAGATGTGAAATGCAAAAGTACTGATCGTGGACTTTTACCTCGGGCTAATTTGATCTTTTGCCGAAATGGAAGCTTAGTACGAGAAGCATAATCCATTGTTGCCTATAATTTCCTCAAAGGTTAAACATTTTCACTTTTATTTCCTCTTGGAAGAAGTTTCTTTTCTTCTGGTTGCAATGGCGTTTTTTGTTTTGGTAAATGTATCTTCATGATCTAAGGTTGCTGCCCAAGGGGTTTTCTGTAATAACTCTTTTATGCTGTTCTAATGATAAATCTTGTTCTATTTGATTAGAATTTTGGACTCAAAAACATAATGAAACATCCCTAATCTATGGGTTGCATCATAGTGATCCTTGTATGCTACATTTATATTCAGGTTTAAGAGTTTCCTTAGTCCTTAGGAGTGTGGAGTGGAGCAGTGAACTCATTGCCCTTGGAGCATATATTGTATACTTTCTTCATTATGTTAGTTATATGTCCTAGACCAATTGACTTACATCTATATTGGTTATTTATGAGGCATGTGTTTTGAATTGTATTTTATGCTCTTGGTCATCAAGTATGTGACTTGATAGTAAAACCCTTCTTGCTAATAAAATACTATTATTCTTTGTCCCTAGTTTTATCACATCTTGTATTATTAAACTAGTATGAAGTTGATTGATGATCAAGTTTTACTGTTGTATTACTAGTATGAAGTTGTCCCTAGTTTTATCACATCTTATATTATTTATTGGTGATTGATGATCAAGTTTCACAAAGCGTAAACTGCAGCGCCTCCACACCTAGTGGCATCGAAAACATTGAGGTAGTTTTCTTTCCAATCTATTTTTCTAGTATGTGCAGATTCTGTTGACCGTTTTCGTAGTTATTTTTACTGTGCTTTTGTCTACAAATTACCAACATACTACATATGGAATAGTTGTAGTCTTGATGTAATTTTGACTGGCAGGGCAAACATGTTATTGAACTGGTTATGGCCATTTTAGAATTAGGGAAATGATTGGTATTTGGTTGAATAATGAGGCAATTAAACTTCAAATGACTATTTCTTTTCTTGAATGGTTCTCTTGTGTTGTCTTGGTGATCATCATCATTTATCATTCCTCCTTTGTTTGAGAGTCACTCCTCCATCGCCCTCTCTCCCCCCCCTTCCCCCCGCCACACACACACATACCATCACCACCAACCCTTCTTGTTGTGAGGTATCTGCACAAGATATAACTATTGATTATATGGATGATGAACTGATTATATGTTCCCTGATTCTCCCTACTAAAATAAATCTTTTAACAACTTATTCTTACACAAGATTTGAACAGTTCATCATCCAAATGAATACTAGAATTGAAAATATTTTAATCTCTTATAGCAGAAATGAATGAATTCCTTTTGAAGTTCTATATACCAATAATTCGGTTGATTGTTCAATGTACAAAGACAAATTCCTAGAAATAACACTCAAGACATCTAATGATTTAAATGGAATGAGATTTTACTGTTCCAGCTCAAAGAAAAATGACTAGACAATTCTTGGAGTCTCTTGAATTCTATCAAAATTGATTCTTGATTAAGAAGGATGAAACTAGACCAGTTCATTGGCTCAATTTGCATTTATGTGCTTAAAATAGACTTTTGAAAATACCTGCAAGGCATCGCTAGAGCTCTAAGCAATGTGTTGGACTTGCTAAAATATCTCAAAGACTAACTTTAGTTTACAAATTTGTGCATCTAGATAGATTTTATACTTCTTATCTTCACATAGATAGATGCATGTTCAATGATTTTATTGAATGAAATAATTAAATTTCTTTCATTTTAATACATAAACATTGCAAATAATCTGAGAAAGGAGGACCTTATCAGGACCGATTGGACATTGAGTTTGGAATTGCAGAGGGTGTTTACTTCGCTGCAATATGTTTTATCAAGTCTGCTGAGGTAATTAAGAACCTTAAAAGCTACAGTAAAGCGCGGGCGCATGATAGGTATGAATGACTTATCTGTGAGGTGCTTAAATCTGTATGTCCCTCATTTTATTGAGAAAAAAGGTTTGAACACGCCTTCCGTTAACAAAAGTTAAAGTGGTAAACAATATTTATAAAATGATATTTGTTGGGCAAATGCTGTGCAGGAGCTTCTATCATAGATGGTTTATGACGCGAAAATCTATACTCATTCTGGCCATAAATGTGAGAGAGAATGTGATATCATGCTTATTCGTAAAAGGTAACCTAAATATGAGAGAGGATGTGATATGATGCTTGCTGGGAAGAGCCTAAGCTTAGATACCACTGTTAAGGATAGTTGCTCTGGTGATCAACCCTGTTACATTAACATAAAACCTCTATAGAAAACTATTACAGCAGCAAAAGAGCAGAAGAACAAGAAATCACTAATCTATTATAAAAACTGGATGATGGAAGCATATAACAACCCTTAATCATAGCTCTTAAAATTGGATGAGAGAGACTTCTCTTTCTTCTTTAAATACCTGCAAAATAGATAAACAAAACAGGATGAGCTTGGAAAAAATTGGACGTCCGATTTTTGCCACAAGACAAAACCGGACGACTGAAACCAAAACTGGACGTCCGGTTATGAAAAACGGATACCAACATAGAAGAAAACAAACAACCGATTTCTGTGAAAGAAGGGAATAGAGATATTCGAACGATAGAAACAGATGAGAAAGGGAAAAATGGGACGATCGGTTTTTCTCTGTATGTCAAAATCTCGATCAAACCCTCAGCAATGGATTAGTCTCAAACAACAATCTAATCTCTCACTTTTGGTTCTCTCCTTCCAAACTATCCAAGCACATGGTCAACCAACAATAGTAACGAACGGTGGCAGTAACAAAAGAATTCTTAGAGAACAAACAGAAACAATAATCTGTAGAGAAGAAGAAGAGAGAAAAGAAGAAGGCTTCATACAAAATAAACAGTCACATCTCATTTGTTAGCAACAAAAAAGGATAAGAGTATTTATAGAGTTTCTATGGTAGACATATTCAAACAAGAGAACGGTCATCTGGAAGGATCGTTCAATAATAGAACATCTTGTTACCTGAAAGACCTCTTCAAAGAGGCAACAGCCAAGTTACCTGGGAAAGACTCAAGAGGATTGGGCTGTTTACTAGCCCGGCCTACCCGACATCTTGAATCAGACATAAACTTATCCTATTGGGTTGTGAGGCTCAATCCAACTCATCACAGGGATTAAAGAACAAGGGTTGAGAGAAAATGTGTAAACACTGGCCCAATTGGCCTACAAGCTCCACCTTGAACATATTTTAGTAAACTTCTCAGCTGAAGCAATCAACCTGCATCAATATGTAGAAGGTCTCTACACAAAACAAACTTGTCAGGTGTCACCACTTTAGTACCAAAATCAGCAGGATTATCTTTAGTACTAATTTTGTCTATATTAACAATACCATTTGAAACCTTTTTACGAATGAAATGATACTTAATATCTATATGTTTAGTCCTTTCATGATAACCATGATTTTTACACAAATGAAGACAACTCTGACTATCAGTAAATACGACGGCTTTAAAATGTAAAAGTTGCAATTCAGATAAAAGCCCCTGAAGCCAGATGGCTTCTTTAATTGCCTCATTAGCGGCAATATATTCAGCCCCTGTAGTTAAAAGGATGACTACAGGCTGCAGCTGTGATTTCCAAGAAACATAGTTACCTACAAGGGTAATGAAATAAGAAGTAGTAGACTTTCTACCTTCTCTATCACCTGTAAAATCAGAGTCAACATAACCAACCAACTCAAAATGTTCATACTAGTTATGATAATGCAAGCCTCTATCAAGCGTCCTTTTAATGTACCATAATAGCCACTTAAGAGCGACCCAATGATCCCTACCTGAATTTGACATAAAACAGCTTAAAAGGCTTATGGAATAAGCAATATCAGGGGTGGAAATCATGGAATACATGACAGATCCTATAGCCATGTTATAAGGGATGTTAGCCATATCTTTCTTCTTATTTTCAGTTTTGGGATAAGTTTTAGAAGAAATCTAAAAATGACTTGCAAGAGGGATACAAACAGGCTTACACAAATGCATAGAAAATTTTGAAACAATTTTCTGCAAGAAGGACTTCTGAGATATAAACAAAGAACGGTCAGCTCTAACCCTATCAATGTTCATGCCTAGAGTTCTAGAGGAAGGTCCAAGATCCTTCATCTCAAACTCTGATTTCAACAAAGATTTCAAATGCAAAATCTTATCATGCAGTCAATAAGCATATCATTAACATAAAGAAGCAAATAGATGTCATTATTAACAGTATCACTAGAAAAAATAAGCAACTATCATAATTACTTTTAACAAAACCATTTTTAAGCATAAAAGAGTTAAACCTCTTATACTACTATCTAGGTAATTATTTAAGCCCATACAAGGACTTCTTCAACAGACAAGCCATATGCTCCTTACCTTTTACCTCAAAACTAGGTGGTTGGCGCATGTAAATAGTTTCATCAAGTTCACCATGAAAAAAGGCAGTTTTAACATCCAACTGTTCAAACTCAAGATCAAAGAAGGTAATAACAGCAAGCATAATTCTGATAGTTTTATACTTAACGACAGGAGAAAAGATCTCATTGAAATCAATACCTTCAACTTGAGAAAAACCTTTGCAACCAATCTAGCGTTGAACCTTGAAGGTTCATTAATAGATTCAGGTTCTTTAACTTTGAAAATCCATTTATAATTAATCAATTTTTGTTTAGGTGGTTTAGTCACAAGCACCCCAGTTTTGTTCTTATGCAAAGAAGATATTTCTTTATCTATAGCATGCATCCACAAAGAGCGATTAGGACTCTTTAAAACATCAGAAAACAAACAAGTTCTTTCTCTTCAACAAAAGATGCAGCATCAAAAGCATAAGAGATAATATATGAATAACCATACCTAGGAGGTTTTATTATCTCTCTTCTAACCCTATCTCTCGATAGTTGATAATCTCTAAGGGCTTGTGTTTATGCTTCTGGATGATCCTCATCATCATCAGAATTATCTAAAATTGGGTCATTGGGTTCAGAAACACTAGACTCCTCATTGGTTTTTGGTTCTAGCTCAGATTCTAGTGTGTGCTCATGAGAAGGTTCGGAGGTGACCTCCATCTCCACAGGAATGTTCTCAACTATGGGTGTACTAGAAGAACTCTCGGGTTTGGTTTCAGTTCTAAGACAGGGCATGTCTAGCCCGTTAAAGACTACGTCTCTACTCACGGCTATCCTTAGACCTGGTTCACCTCTAAGCCACACTCTGTAACCCTTCACCCCTCTAGGATAGCTATAAACACTCCCTTCTTAGACCTAGGGTCTAACTTCCCTTCCCTTTGATATGAAAAAGTAGCACATCCAAACACTCTAAGGTTGGAACGTTTGGTGGTTGGCCTGATCACAATTCTATGGGAGTCTTAAAGTTTATGGCTATGGAAGGAGACCTATTTATAAGGTAAACTGCTGTACTAACAACCTCTCCCTAAAGGTTTAGGAACCCCAAATGATACCAAAAGAGACCTACCTTTAACCATAATGGTTCGGTTCATCCTCTTAGCTACCTGTTTTGTTGTGGGTTGTGCCTAACAGTTCTATGATGAACGATACCATGCAAAGCACATAAATCATGAAACTTTTTATTACAAAATTCCAAACTGTTATCTGTTCTTAAAACTTTTAGCTTATTTTCGGTTCAATTTTCAGCAAAACGTTTCGATTCATTAAACTTTTGAAAAGTTTGATCTTTGGTTTTCAAAAGAAACACCCAAACATGCCAAGAAAAATCATCAACAATAGAAAGGAAATAAATATTGCCATCAAAAGTGGGTACCTTTTCAGGACCCTAAATATCGCAGTGCGCATAATCAAGAACAATAGTGGATTTGTGTATGCCAGTAGAAAAACTGAGTTTATGTTGTTTGCCAGGAACACAATGATCACAAAAATCTAAAGAAGTGATTTCATCACCATTTAAAAGATTTTGTTTATGTAAGAAATGTAAACCTTTTTCACTAATGTGGCCAATCCGACAATGCCACAACATGTTTTTATCAGAAACAGTTTTAGAAAATAATGCAGATGATTCACAAACAGTTTCACCAAATAAAGTGTACAAACTATCTTTCTTAAAACCTATAAGCATGACTAGAGATATTTTACAAATACGTAAAATCCTTTTTTAGATTTATAAGAATATTCTTTTGAGTCAAGAAAACTAAGGGAGATTAAATTCCATCTAAGGTTAGGTGCATACCTTACCTAAGTCAGTTTTCTAGTCATACCATCATGTTTTTTTATAAATACATTTCCAATTCCCTTGGCGTCACAAACCTGATTGTTTCCCATAAAAATTTTTCATGATCAAGGGGTTTAAAATCAGAAAATCAATGTTTGTTGGGTGTCATATGAAAAGTGCAACCAGAATCAAGAATCCACTTATCAGAGGTAGATGGGGAAGGGGAAACACATAAAACTTCAGAAAGCATAGAATTACCATCTAGTTCAAAATCGTGCGTTCTGTCAGTTTATCCTTTCCATTACCTTGTTTACATAATTTTTCATCTTTGATTCGTTTAAAACATTTTTTTTCATATGACCATCTTTGCCACAATAAAAACACTTCACTCTATTCTTATCTCGAGATTTAGACCTCCCTTTACTTTTAGAGCGGTGACTAGAAGGTTCTCTCCGGTCAACCCTCCCTCGCACGAAAAGATTCTCTCCGTTTGTTTTATTTTCTTTTCACAAATCTAAATCTTTTGATTTCAAAGCATTTTTCACATCAGAAAGAGTCAAGTTATCTCTACCATACTTGATAGCAGATTTCACATCATTATAAGATTCAGGCAAAGCATTCAACAAAATAACAACAATGTTTTCACGAGAAATGTTTTCTCCAACATTTTGGAGCTCTAAAACAATTTTGTTTCAATCATCCATATTTTCAAAAAGGGATTTCGACCCGTACATTTTAAAGCCAAAGAGTTATTCCTTTAAATAGATCTTGTTCGACAAAGACTTTCCCAAGTAAAGTTTTTCAAGTTTTGTCCAGATTTCATAAGTTGTCTGTTTCATTTATTTCTCTTGAAACATTATCTTTCAAATGCAAGGTGAGACAGCTATGTGCATCACCAAATTTTTTAGCTAGTATTTCTCTTGTCCAAGATTCCGGATACTTGTTAGGAGTGGAAATAGTGGGTGAAATCTTATTTTGGACTAAAACAGCTTTCACTTTTCTGCGCCACATTACAAAATCAGATTTGCCATCGAACTCGTCTATTTCAAGTTTTGGAATAGATATGTTAAACAGTGGCAAATAAGAGTAATGTGCGAAAAATAAAAGATTTAAGAAAAATCACAAACACGGCCCGAAAAAACAATACAACTAGAAAAGTAGGCAATATGCAGATAATAAACTCACAATAGATCAATCGAATAATAAAAGGCTGAGCAAAAACTACAAAACAGATGATCAACAAAGAGATAATATAGATAATCTGAGCAACAGCCTCTAAACAGACAATAGAACAATCTCAACGATCATGGACAATAAAAAAAAAATTGTTGCAATCGAATAAGAAAAGCACCAAGACACATATGAAACTATCACTCTATATAACATGATTATAAATAAATGGATTTTTTTTAATAGAAATAGAAAATCCAATGACAAAATGTGTAAAATATGGAAGAGAAAAAAGATTTCTAGGAAAAAAAAAGGATAAATTGAGTGTGTAGGCCAACAAATTGGGACAGTGCCAGTAGCACTAAAATAAATGTAGCTCGTTGGATTTCTTTTTCTTAATAAAATATCTTTCATTTTGTTTGGTCATAATTAAGTTCTCAATTTTTTTAACAAATAAATACGAATTATTTTAATTGAAATCAGAAACTACATCAAGATTAACATCAACAAAACAATCGTCATAATCCTGTCATAATCCTACATAGACGTGACTCAATTGGTTTTGGAGTTATGGAATTAGTATCAAGAGTCAATGTTCAAATATTCACAAAAGAAAGACCCGATGTTCGAATCCTGAGAGCATCAATGTGAGAATTTCAACATGATTCATTGTGCGCATCAGATATTGGGCTTCTAGTATGCAGAACCATTGAGTCACTATGATTTATATCTTTTTCTGGGACGTTGGACAATCTGTAAAAACTCTGAGGATGAGAAATTTTGTCTTTTAATACTAATAATCATACTATGATAAGCCTTTTAAAGCAAATAAATGAGAAAAATGCGTGTCAAGTATAATTGAATTCTTACTTTATTATTCATCATTAGAGAATTTAATTCCGAAAAGAGTTATATTTCTAATACTAGTATTTTCTATAAATTTTTTTGAGAAAGCTATAAAAGTGTAATAAAATTTTATTTTTACCTACATTTTATTTGAGATGTACATAAGATCGGACCTATATATCCATTATTGAATGTAGCTTCATAGTTATGTTACCAAGTTTGGTTTAATCTCAAGTTAACTACAGTTTTCCAGAAAAACTAACACAAAAAAAAAGGAAAAAAATTGAAATAAAGCTAGGCTATTCAAGAAACTTAAAAAGGGAAACCTTTTGGAAACTCGAATTAAAAAACAAGTTGATCATTGTTTAGATTAGGAAATGAATTTTGGTGAAAAAATTCTTTTATATTTTTCTCAAATATATATTCTCGTGTAAGAAATAAATTAAAATACAAAATTTCTACCAGATTCTTGAATCATATAGAAGAGAATAATGATTTTCCTAACCTTTTCCAATTTTGTAATTTGACCATTCTATCCACAAAACATTATTCATGATTCTTTTAACATAAAAAAGAATCAACAGTAGTAGTATATGTTTATGTGAAAAGAAATATTTTAATATGCTCCTTCGACAAACAATATAAGGAGTTTTAGGGTGTGTGAGAATAATTAAGAGTATAAGTCCTTTTACACATTTCAATAAGTACTCAATGCATTTTTCTATATTTATCCATCTCTTTATCATTTATTCTACCACTTCTTATCTATCTCTCTATTAATGAAGGATGTAAAGAGTATTTTGTTCCAAAACTTGCTTTATTTTCAATCTCGTAATTCTTATCTATAAGTCCAATAGCCCTTATATTTCTAACATAAGGGAGTAACATTTATTTGCAACAATAAACATTGTGGGATCATCATTGAGCCAATTAATTTGCTCAATTGAGTATACAATTAAAAAGACAAAAAAAGAGTATTTTTTACTCTTTTACCGGTACAAGTACTTATCATGTGAAAATAACCCTTTGTCCTCAATTAAGCCAATTAATTAACTCAACATCGATTCTTTTATCAATGCTCGGCTATATATATTAGATTTATATCGTTGGTGTAATCTGTGGAGTTGTCAAAGCAATTATCGCTATTGAAAACCAAATTATTGAGAATAATAAACAGTTTTACATTAGGAATATGTTTTTCCATAGAAAATTATGGATATATAATCTGAAACATTTATCCTAATTCTTGATGATTCTATAACTTTTTATTTACAAATTATTTAATAGACTTCCCTCAAAAAAGAAACATATAACTTGACTATATATCAACTTATCGGTTCAAGAAAAAATGGTCTATTTTAGACACAAAGAAATTAAGAGCATAAGAAAATATTCTTCCAAAAGACTTTGCGTAAATATTCCAATCCAACAGACTTTTCAACTTTTTCTTGAGAAAAAATGACCGTTGTTCTCTTAAAATTTAGAGCTTTGTATTTGTTTATTTTACAGGTCTTTTCCAATTATTATTTACCCAAAAATCTTTTTATGTATCTATTATTTAATTTCATTACCACATTTGACTCTATTGGCCAAAAAAAAAATTTCTCCACAAGTACTAGTAATTTTAGGGCAAAACATACAAAAACAAAGCAGAATTTCATAAACTAACATTAAAAAAATAAAATTAAACTTAAAATATATACATAGTCTCACCTTGTGCTCATCCAAAACAATAATCCAACTTTTAGAATCATAAATTCAAAAATATTGTTGAAGAAATTGAATGAACTGTTTAGTTGAGTTTTGCTGAAGATTGAATTGGAACATAGTGATAAGATTAAACTATAGATATGTAAAAAAGTTCTAGGTTCATAACTAGAAAAAAAAACTTGTAAAATCAACAAAATACAAAGTCCTATAATTGTTATACCACAATGACAATTTTTCTTTTCTTTTTCTTTTTCTGATCGCTAAGCCAAATTCAACAATGGTTGTGTGTTATCCTTAATCACGGATTTAAGCCGCGTTAAGCCGCGCTTAATGCGTTAAAAACCGACGTGGCAGTGATGTGGCCATAACGCACAATCATTGTGCGTTATCACTCATGATAACGCACGTCCATTGTGCGTTATTATGAGTGATAATGCACATAAACCCTACTCCCCGCGGCCACCTCCTTTCTTCTTTCTCTTTCTTCTTCCTCCTTATTTCTTCTCCCTTATTTCTTCTTTCTCTCTTTCTTCCGCCTCATTATTTCGGTTTGCTCTCTTTCTTCTGCCTCCTTATTTCTTCTTTCTCTCTTTCTTCAGCCTCCTTATTTCTTATTTCCTTCTTTCTTGTTTCTTATTTTCTCACTGAAAATTTTCAGGCTCATCCGTCGCCGCCGCCGCTTGGTAAGTTCTTTTCCTCTTCCTTTTATTTTCTTCCTTCTTCTTATACTTTGGTTTCTCTTTTTCTAATACTTTTATATTTTATTTCAAAATTTACAGTTAAAATTTAGTTAATATTTGAAGTTCAAGTTTGAATCGGCGTGACTTTCTTTGGAGTACGAAGGCTATTAAAGATTTGGAGTGAAAAATGGTACACTAGAGCTGCATTTTTAATTTTCGGTAAGTTTTTAGTTATTTAAATTATTTGGTGTATTATTTATTAATTTTAATTACTGTGTGTTTGGGTTTGTTATTTGTTGTTTGTTAATCATTTTTATGAATTTTATTTGTTAATTTGAATTAATTCATTTTTTTTTTTTTTTGTGAAAGTGGGGTTTGAATTTATGTTTAAAATTGTTGTTATTAATAAATTTGTGCAAATTTGATAATTTTATGTATATAATTGTCATTTGTATTGCAAAAGTGATTTTAGGGTGATGAATTATTTTCATGAATTTATTTGGATAATTAGGGTTTATTTTTTTACTTTACTTTATGATTATTTGCATTTAGTTTATTTACGTTATTCATTAGTTTTATTTTACTTTAGGAATAATTCTTAGATAACAAAATTTGATTCTTCTTTTTATAAAATTAATTTAGGAAGATAATAATTTAGGTAGTTAAGCCTTTCTCTGTTTCGATACCCTAATACTTCCGTATTATATTGATCTTTTGCACTTGCAAGTATTGGGTTTAAAACTTAGTTAGAAAAATCCCGATCATGGAGTAACTATGCCTTTCGCGTTACTCATCCCAAATCTCTTGATAAGTTCCTTTGTATACTTCTCTTGATTGATGAAGATGCCTTCTTTGGTTTGTTTGATTTGGAGTCCAAGAAAGTAGGTGAATTCTCCCATCATGCTCATTTCAAACTATTTTTGCATAAGAGAGGCAAATTCCTCATGTAAAGAAACATTAGTAGCACCAAAAATAATATCAGCAACATAAATTTGGAGAAGAAGAAGATCATTGTTACAAGAGGTTTTTGTAAAAAGAGTAGTGTCCACCTTACCTCTTTTGAGAAACTCTTTGAAAGAAGAAAATCACTTAATTTTTCATACCAAACTTTTGGAGCTTGTTTTAAACCATAGAGTGCTTTTGAAAGTTTGTAAACATAATTTGGAAGTTTTTTATGTACAAAACCGGGAGGTTGTTGAACATAAACTTCCTCCTCAATATCACTATTTAAAAAATCACTCTAAACATCCACTTGAAAAATCTTGAATCCTTTAAAACAAGAAAAAGCTAAAAGAATTCTTATGGATTCAAATCTAGCAACTGGAGCAAAAGTTTCATCAAAATCTATGCCCTCTTTTTGATTGAATCTTTAGGCAATAAGTATAGCTTTGTTTCTAATAACTTCTCCGAATTCATTTAGTTTATTTCTAAAAACCCATTTTGGGACTAAAGACCAAACTTTGTTTCTTTCAAATTGATTTAATCCCTCTTCCATAGCAATAATCCAAAACTCATCACACAAGACATCATCTATAAATTTATGCTCAATTTGAGATAATAAGGCAAAGTTGTCAATAAAGTACCTTCTTATTCTTACCCCGTGTCATACATCACCAATGATTTTATCTTTGGAATGTCCCTTTGGATATATCACTTTTTGAGGAAGATTTTGAGCTTCTTGATCATTTTCTTGTTTTTCTTTAATTTCTTCTTCCTCCTTAGCATGTTCTTCCATTTCTTGAGTGTACAATGGTTGGTAGCTTAAAGAGTTATCTATGTCATTCTCATCTTTCTTATAAAAAATGTTAGATTCATCAAAGTTTACATGAATAGACTCTTCAACACACAAAGTTCTTTTGTTGTAAATTCTATAGGCTTTTTTGTTTGAAGATTAACCTAGAAAAATTCCCTCATTGAATTTTCTATCAAACTTACCATGATTTTCCTTGGTGTTTAAGATAAAGCACTTGCATCCAAAAACTTTAAAGTAGCCAATTGATGGGGTTTTGTTAAAAATGAGTTCAAAAGGAGTTTTCTTTAAAAGAGGTCTCAAGAGAACACGATTCATAACGTAGCAAGCGGTGTTAACAGCCTCGGCCCAAAAATATTTAGGTAGGAAGTTTTCACAAAGCATTGATCTTGCCATTTCTTGTAAAGTACGGTTTTTCCTTTCCACAACACCCTTTTGTTGTGGGGTTTTAGTGGCCGAAAAATTATGTTATGCCAAAATGATCACATAGTTTTGTAAAATCTTCCCATTATCACTTCTAATAGAGATCAATTTACAATCAAGGGAGGTTTGAACCTTTTTGAAAAGTTTTACAAATTCTTGAAATGCCTCATCCTTTTGGCTCAAAAATAAAGTCCAAGTAAATCTTGAGAAATCATCCATTATGATAAAAACATACCTCTTACCACCAAGACTAGTGGTCTTCATTGGTCTAAATAAATCCATGTGAATGAGTTCTGAAGGTTTTGAAGTAGAAATCATTTTCTTCATTTAAAAGAGGTCTTAATTTGTTTTCCAAATTGGCAAGCATCACAAAGTTTAGTTTTCTCAAAATGCAGTTTTGGTAATCCTCTAACAAGTTCTTCTGAAGAAATTTGGTTAAGTAAATCCATGCTAACATGGCCAAGCCTTCTATACCACAAAAATGCATTATCATCATGAACCGAGAGATACTTTAAATTTTGAGAAATAAGATCTTCAAGATGAAAGACATAAACATTTCCAACTCTTTTTGCAATAAAAATAGTTTTATTTTCATACTTATCAATGATAGAAGAAGAGTTACTTTCAAAAACAACTTTGTACCCATTATCACATAATTGACTAATACTAAGCAAATTAAACGTTATACCATCAATTAAAAGAACATCCTTAATAAAAGAAGATGAGCCATTACCAATGTTACCTATACCAATGATCTTTCCTTTCTTCTTATCTCCAAAAGGTAACATAGCCACTTTCGGTCTCCTTAAGCTCACTAATAAGCGATGCGTTGCCAGTCATGTGTCTTAAGCAACCACTATCCAAATACCACTTAGTTGAGCTTGATTTGTGTACCTACAATAGAAGAAGTAGAGATGACTTTTGGTACCCATATCCTTTTGAATCCATGAATATATTAGTTGATTTTTCTTTAAATTTCCAAATGGTTTTTACACCTCTTTCAATTTGTCTTTTTATAAAACATTTTGTAGCTTTATGACCACTCTTTTGACAATAATTGCAACAAAGATATGAGAAGGATGAAGAAGCTTTTACAAAACGTGTTTAGTTATAAAAAGTATTGGAATGATTATATCCAATACCATATTTGTCAAAAGGTAATCTTTGAGAACCAAGAAGCTTTTCAAAATTTTCTTTTCCTTTTGTAAACTTCTCAATACATATGGTGAGATCACTCACTTTTTTCTTCAAGTCATTGTAATCTTCCATGCATTTTTCAAGAGAGAACTTTTTCACAAAGATTTTTGTTCTCTAGAATAAGTTTTTGAAATTCTAAATTTGAGAAGTCCTTTTCCTTTTTCAAAACTTCTAAAGATTCAAGGAGAATTTTGTTTTCACAAACAAGTTTTGAATTATAATTTAATAAAATGTCAATCTTATTTTTTAACTCCTTGTTCCTTTTGGAAAACATTTTAAATTCATCATATATTTCAATGAGCATAGAATTAGGATCATCATCATCATCATCATCATCATCATCAATAAAATAGGTAAGTTTGAAGGTGAAGATTGTACCTCATTTTCTAGTGCCATGAAACACATGTTGGCCTTTTCTTCTCCTTCACCTTCACTTGAGTCTTGATCCCAAGCTCCTATTCGGCCCTTGCCTTTCTTCTTCTTTATCGCCTCAAGCTTTGCCTCTAAAGTTCCTTTTTCTTTTTCGATGGCTTTAGGACAATCGGCCACAAGATGGTCAGTGCTATTGCATTCAAAGCACCTAGCCTTGAAATGTGAAGAGCTTTGTGCTCCTTTTTTGAATGGAGGTTTCTTCCCTCTTTTGTTGAAACCTTTCTTGTAGAACTTTTTGAATTTTCTAATCACCAAGGCCATATCCTCATCATCACCATCATCATCATCATCATCATCATCATCATCATCATCATCTTCATTGTTTGATGAACTTGCTTGATCTTCCTCATTCACTTTGAGTTCTATATCTTTTCTTCCTTTGTCTTCATCTTCCATTTCGTTCAATCTCTTTATTTTCATCTCATACGAAAGAAGGGATCCTATGAGTTCATCAATAGGAGGTAATCTCAAATCTTTTGATTCTTCTATGGCAAGTGTTTTTGGTTGCCATGCCTTTGGGAGTGTATCTAGAACCTTTCTATTCACTTTTCCTCTTGTGTATTCCTTCCCATAAGCCTTTAACCTATTTGTAATGTTGGTGAATCTTGTGAACATCTCACTAATGCTTTCATTTTATTTCATCATGAATAGCTCATAATTTCTCACCAACATAGCCAACTTTGATTCTTTCACTTGATTAGTGCCTTCATGAGTTACTTCAAATAATTTCCACATTTCATGAGCCAAATCGCATCTGCTCACTCTATTGTACTCATTAGCATCCAAGGCATAACTTAGTATGTTCATCGCTTGAAAGTTTAGAGTCATCTTTTTTAAGTCAAATTCGTCAAATTCTTCAACCTTCTTGACGCTTCCATCCTTTTGAGGAACATAAGGTCCTTTCTCTACAATGCTCCAAAGATCAAAGTTAATAGAGCAAATATAAATTCTAATTTTTGGCTTCCAAAAAGTATAATTAGTGCCATTAAAAAGAGGAGTTCTATTAGTAGAAGAGCTTTCTACATAAGGTAGGTTTATAATACTAGCCATTTTATAAAAGATCTTCTGCTTCTTAGGATGTTAAGCCTTTAAAAGAAGAGACCTGCTTTGATACTAATTGAAAAACCTTAGAGAGTGGGTGAACAAGGTTTTTGGTTAATAAAACACTTTTTGAGCAATTTCAAAAATAAAAGCTAAGATTTTATTTGAAGAAGAATTTAATAACTCTTTTTAATAAAATTCATAATCAAACAAAATCACTTTAAAGATCAAGGACTATACAATGAACATAGAAAGGAAATATAAGTCAACAGAGAAGAGACAAGATATTTATAGTGGTTCACTCTCTCAAAGAGCTAAATCCACTACCTTGAGACTCAACTCAAGGATTTCACAAATACTATTTTTAAGTTGTATATAAAATACACAATGAGGATCACCCTTCAAGGGTTTTACACTAAAACCTCAAATATCACAATCTCAAAAACAATACAAACTATTAAAGGATCACCCTAAAGGGGTTTTTCACAAAACCTTTAATCACAAGATGATAAAGAAGAGTAAGGATGGAGCAATGTTACCAAATGATCTTAAGAAGAGAATGATACAACATAAAATTTGTTCCTACAAGCTCCTCTTTTCTTCTTCTTTGAATGATGATCAAAATAAAGCTCCAAGGAGTTTTTTTTTTTTTTTTTGTAAGATAAAGATGATTTGAAAAACGTTCTTTTAGAGCTCTTTAAATGTTCTTAAATGATCTTCAACAACTTAGCATTCTTGTCTGATCAAAATCTTAATTTATATGTGAAGGTAAAAACTAGCCGTTACTGTCAGAACAACGGTCATTTTTTCATAGTAAAAGTGAAAACCAGACACCGATTTTCAAGATCGGATATCCGATTTTTTTATAAATAGAAAATCGTATGACCCTTTTTAAAATAGGAAGACCAGTGTTAATTAACTTGAAAAAATCAGATGACCCTTTTTAAAAGCAGACAACCGATTTTTCTATAACTTGAAAAATCGGATGACTGATTTTAAAATAGGACTACAGATTTTTCTATTCCTCTGAAAAAATTGGATGACTGATTTTAAAATCAAATGACCCTTTTTTGAATTTCATAGAAAATTGGGCAACTGATTTTCCTTAAAAAAGTTGTGGACTTTCCTTCACATTTCAAAGACATGTATTCTTGATATTCTTTAAAATAAGTAATCCATTATAAAACATTAAAAATTGTATCAAGAATACTTAGTTTTTCAAGTATAGTTTGTAAAAGATATTTCTTCAAAGGAGCTATCATACTTGATCAAAACTAAAAGAGATGAGTTAGGGAGTTTTACAAAGTTACTTTAAGGATACCCCTAACTGATCTTCTTGTCTTCAAGTTGTTTAGCTTAATCACTTCATCTTCATAAACTCTTGTTGTCTTGAGTGATCTTTTGCTTCTATTTAGATTACCCTTGAGACTTTTCTTGTGATTCTTTTGTTCTTCTATATAAAACTATTTCTACTTAACACAAAGCAAAAGTTAATCATAACCAAAATATTATAAATACATCCTTAGGACTTACACTATCATTCCTTTGGTTGAAAGACTTGGAGAAATAAAACATTTTCTTGTGTCAGACAGTCTTTGCCGTAATAATTTTTTTTAAGATAAGAGGGATTTTCCCACTAAAAAAACTCTGAAAAAAAGTTTATTAACCTTTAGAAACATCTCTTATAATGCGATAGGTCAGAGTTCAATTCACACCTCCGCCCCACAATGTATTAAAAAAACAAAAAATAAATAAATAAAGAGGAAAACAACTTTGAAATGGAAAATGTATGCCTGTTGGGCTGGTTGTTCACTCATTTTTGTTCCTTTTCTTCTTCAGCCCATGTTCTTATACCCTATGATGAGTTCGACTGAGCCTCACAACACAAATAGGATGAGTTTATTTTTAACCCAAGATGCCAGGCGGGCCAGGCTAGTAAACAGCCCAATATTATTTATTGTGTCTTCCCAGATGACTTGGTTGTTGGTCTTTTGAATGAGTCTCCCAGGTTCTTGGTTGTTCTATTTTGAACGATCCTTCTAGATGATTGTTCTATTTTAAATGAGTCTACCTTAGGAACGCTATAAATATTCTCATCCTTCCCAGGTGACTAATAACTCTATGTGAAGCTTACGTTCTTTTCTCTCTTCTTCTTCTCTGCAGTTTCTTATTCCTCTGTTACTGCCTGTTCTCTGTGAATTCTTCTGTTGCTGCTGCCGTTAGTCGCCATTATTGGTTGACTGCGTGCTTGGGTTCTTGTGAAGGAGAGAACCGAGAGTGAGAGATTAGATTGTTATTTTGTGAGGCTCATCTATTATTCTGAGAGTTTGATCGAGACTCTGACTTATTCAGCAAAATCGGTTCCGGTTTTGCTCTTCCTCATTAGGTTTTGGCGTATGAATATCTCTGTTCCCTTCTTTTCACATAAATCGATCGTCCGGTTTTTCTGTGTTGGTTGTCCGGTTTTGAAAACGGACGTTCGATTTTAAGTTGGTCGTCTGATTCTTTCTTTTGCTGGAAAAACTTAGATGTCCGATTTTTTGCCTACTCATCCAATTTTGTAGTCCAATTTTTTGCAGGTGCCTTGGATTGAAGAAGAATAGGTGGTCCATTTTTTGGACATCTCACCCAATTTTGAAGGGCCATTTTTAAGAGTTGTTATCCGATTCCATCATCTGGTTATTTGTAATAGATTAGAATATTTATATTTTGTTCTTCCGCTGCTTTTGTAATAGTTTTGTAGATGTTTTATTTATGTAACAGGGCTGATCATCAGGTTACTTTCCTCAACAGTGGTATCAGAGCCAGAAGGAGATTTGATCTCTCTTGTGTCTGGTGTCTATTACATTTCTCCATTGACAAGACGTCATCTGAAACCTCCCAAGTTGCTTTCCAGAAGCATGGGAGCTGTTGAGTTCCGTGAATCTGGTACAGGTCACTATTATTATTTTTGCTTTCCTTTCATTTAAAGTTTATTGTCTGGATATATACATATTCTGTTGTTTATATCTTTGATTTCGGACCAAATTTTTGTGATTTATGTTTTTCCTTGAAAAACCAAAACGTAAGCCTGGCTTGAGTCCTATAGAGACTCCAAGTATCTGTGCCTTGGTGTTTTTCTTGTTTGATTGCGAAAATTTTCCCTTTATTGTCCGTGATCATTGAGATTGTTTTATTATCTGTTTGGAGGCTGTTACTCAGCCTGTGATTATTTATACTGTTTCTCTGTAGATCATCTGTTTTGTGGCCGTTACCCGCCCTATTGAAAGTTCTATCATTAGTTCATTTCATCCCTTGTGTAAGCTACTTCCCCCTCAGCCTTTACTATCTGATTGATCTATTGTGAGTTTATTATCTGCATTTTGCCTGTTTTTCTAGTTGTATTGTTTTTCCAGGCTGTTTTTGTGACAAAACTTTTTCTTAAATCTTTTATTTTTCGTGAATTACTCATATTTGTTACTGTTTAAAATGTCTGTTCCAAAACTTGAAACAAACAAGTTCGATATTAAATCTAATTTTGTAATGTGGCACAGACAAATGAAAGTTGTTTTAGTCCAAAACAAAATTGTACCCGCTATTTCCACTCCTGACAAGTATCCGGAATCTCGGACAGGAGAAATACTAATTGAAAAGCTTGGTGATGGACATAGTTGTCTCACCTTGCATTTGAAAGATAATATTTTAAGAGAAATAAATGAAACAAACAATGTCTATGAAATCTGGACAAAACTTGAAAAAATTTATTTGGAAAAGTCTTTATCAAACAAAATCTATTTACAGGAAAAACTCTTTGGCTTCAAAATGTGCGGGTCAAAATCCTTTTTTGAAACATGGATGATTTAAACAAAATTGTTTTAGAGCTCCAAAATGTTGGAGAAAACATTTCTGATGAAAACATTGCTGTTATTTTGTTGAATGCTTTGCCTGAGTAATTCAATGATGTGAAATCTGCTATCAAGTATGCCAGAGATAACTTGACTCTTTCTGATTTGAAAAACGCTTTGAAATCAAAAGATTTAGATTTGCAAAAAGAAAATAAAACGAACAGAGAGAATCTTTTCGTGCGAGGGCGAGTTGACCGGAGAAAACCTTCTAGTCACCGCTCTAAAAGTAAAGGGAGATCTAAATCTCAAGATAAGAATAGAGTGAAGTATTTTTATTGTGGCAAAGATGGTTATATGAAAAACAAATGTTCTAAACGAATCAAAGATGAAAAATTATGTAAATAATATAATGGGAAGGATAAAACTGACAAAACACACGATTTTGAACTATATGGTAATTCTATGCTTTCTTAAGTTTTATGTGTTTTCCCTTCCCCATCTACCTCTAATAGGTGGATTCTTGATTCTAGTTGCACTTTTCATATGACACCCAACAAGCATTGGTTTTCTGATTTTAAACCTCTTGATCATGAAAAAGTCTTTATGAGAAATAATCAGGTTTGTGATGTGATTGGAATTCTTATAACGAAGTTTTAAACCCAATACTTGCAAGTACACAAGATCAATATAATACAGAAGTATTAGGAGTATCAAACCACAAAGAAAGACTTAACTACTTAAATTATTATCTTCCTAAATTAATTTATAAAAAGAAGAATAAATTTATATTATCTAAAAATTATTCCTAAATCAAGTAAAACTAATAAATAAAATAACTAAATTAAAACTAACAGAAGATTAACCAAAGAAGATGCTTTAGAACCTTGAATCCACCACTAACCTATATAACAATGATTTAGTTTTATTTAGGAGAAAAGATTAGATTTTTATGTTGTGATCTAGGCTACGAGCTTCGATTCATTCGAGAAATATATTGTGCTTAAATGCATGATATAATTCATCTAACCATTAGCATGACTTATTCATTCCTATGACATAAATCATCTAAAATTAGCATGAACTATTGAATTCTAAAACCTATAATATACTTGCAAAAATTACATATCTCTCATACTAAAGACTTCAAGAATTAAGAATGGATACAAATATCAATTAAACCAAACAATTGTTCTACAAGAACAATCACAAAGAATTGAATGCATCAAACCAATAACATCCTAAGATATGCAATCACATAAATAAAATAAATATCCCAAAATAAAATAAACCGAAGTCATATGGCTAGGGTTTCATCAAGATTCTAAAAACAAATTTAGTTCATGGCCAGAGGAAAAGAAGGAACAGATTTGTTGAAGTAAATCATGGCTAGGGTTTCTTCCAATAGAAAATTGCTGAAAATTTCTGCTGCTGGAAATTTTTTTTGCACAACTGCTGGAATTTTTCTGCACTGCTGGAATTTTGCACAGCAGCTTCTGATCAACTGCTGGTTCTACCTGATTTCTGCTTCAAATTTCACCGCAACTAGTGGTTTTCTACTGTGAAGTTTCTACTGCAGCTTCCTGTTGTCGGTTACTTCTTGCTGCTACTTCAAATTCTGTAGCTCTTTGCTTCAGCTTATTTCTGCAGTTGTTTTCCTTGCTTTGGTTTCTACTACTTGTGCAGATCGGGCCTTTTCTTAAGCCTAGCTTTCCCTTTTAAAGCTGCTTCAGCAACTCTCCTCTCTTCTTTCTAATTTCCTTTTCCTATTATAACTCCTTTTCCTTTTTATATTTGTGTAAGGAAAGCTTTCCTTCTATTCTAATTCTTCTTTGGTAGGGCTTCTTTCCCTTTATTACTAAAATAAAATAAATTAAATATAATAATAATTTTTAATAAATAAAATATTTTTAGAAGCTAATAATTAAAACTTAAAGTGTTTATTTGTACTAAAAATCAACTCTGTCAACTCCCCCACACCTAAGTTTTGCTAGTCCTCAAGCAAAAAAAATAAATAAATAAAAATAAAAGAACAAAAAGAAAAACTAATTAGCCACTTTCGTAGGACTCACGATTACACTTAGCATGTGCAACAAGCCCTTTAAACCCCTAAGTTACCCCTAGTGGACGAGTATGTCTCGTGAGGGTTTGCAGACAACGCACCCACAAAGTCAAATAAACAACATAGAAAAAATATAGAATAATCCAAATTAAGTACCCTTCATCAATATCTCAAACTTATCAAGACAAGTACTCTTCTTCTTATTTTCAAACTCAAGTTAACGAACAAACATTCAATTATCTCCCATAACTAATGCAAGACTTGTGTAAGGTGTGATCATGGTCATAAGAGAGTGTAAAATAAATACTAAACAAGATTTCCAAATTACACATATAAGACAAATCTGAACAAGAGTTCATTCTATAGAATCACTCTTCGTACCTTCTCTTCACTAATCAAGGATTATCAAACCCAACTCAGATCAGGTAGGACTTTAAAGCTTGTAATGTAAGGTTAGAGTGTTGGTTATCAAACGAAAGTAAGGAATTCAAATTCAAAGAAAAGAGAGCTTGCAAAGAATATGGATATTTTAAAATTTTGACAAACTTTCTAACTTTGTTTTTGCTCCTTTTTTTTCTCAATTAATACATTCACCAACTACCATCTTCTTTTTCTCAAAATTCTAGCATTTAAGGCCATTCTTTTTCTTAAATTCACAAATTCGAGCCTTCTTGAATTTTTTTTCTTTGCACCTTATGACTTGTAACAATCATGTATCAACTTTCTTTCTTTTTATCACTTTTTTTTAGCTCAATACATTTATTTATTTATTTTTTTAGTACAACAAGTCATATATTTTTTTCTTTCTCCCTTTTGTCAAAATATCTTAATCTCTTTTCATAACACAAAAGCAGTAACCCATCATGGAAACACAAGTTAGAAGTTTGCATTAAGCTCTCTACAAGATTTAGGGTTAATATTTAAGTAGTTTAAAGAAAGAAACATATTTAAGCCTCAAAAGGGTACTAAGGTAAAAATCATGAGATTTGGTACGCATTCCAATTCCCTAAATCCTTCTTTAAAGGTGGGAGAGTAGGTAGGCTATCAAGCAGTGCTTGCCCTTTCTATCTATATCGTACTCATAGGGAAGTGAAGACGTGGCTTCTATTAATAATTAAAATATAGTATCAGATTCTATAGGAAAGAGTTCCCGTCTCTGATTCTCCCCCGGGAATCAGAGACGGGAACTCTTTCCTATAGAATCTGATACTATATTTTAATTATTAATAGAAGCCACGTCTTCACTTCCCTATGAGTACGATATAGATAGAAAGGGCAAGCACTGCTTGATAGCCTACCTACTCTCCCACCTTTAAAGAAGGATTTAGGGAATTGGAATAGCTTTCGCCCAGATTGGACAACTCATCTTGAGCAGACCGATAAAGGGCTTACTTGAAAGGCACAAACGATTCAAAGAAGGCCTATGACCGTCGTCTCTGAGTCAAATAAGGAAAACCTTTCTATTTTTCCTCAAGAGACACTCAAGTTCTAGAATGTAGTGAAGAGATTAACCAACTCTATGTAACTCAAAAATAATGTAAAGGATTTATTAAACACTAACAATAACCCATGTGCTCAAGTGTAAGTCATGGAAGAGTTATAACAGATATAGAACATAAATCCATCACCCAAATTAAAAACAAGAGAATAATACTTTTCTCAACTTATTCAAGATATTTTTAAAGGAACTCAAAAAGAATCATTCTTCAAGCGAAATCATATTTTTGGATTTGTTCCAAATAATGTAGAAAAATAATTAAAAAATTGAACAAGAAAGACGTTTAGTTTCAAACCCCGGTTCGAACAGGAGGAGTACGCCATGCTAATGTGCCTTTGATGATCCACATCTCAGGGTCAGGCGCCGATGAGCACATTGAACTATCCATGTGGCTGAGAGCCCTCACAACCCAAGCACAACGACGCAATTATCAGGGGCGTGCTCTACCACTGAGCTAATAACCCGTCGTGCGAGCCTCCCACTGGGGCCCTCTATGCCAAAAGAGAGAGAAACCCCATCCCTCTCTTTCCTTCTTTCGCCCCCATGTCGCCACACGGGGGGGACACGGGGACGTAAAAAAGGGGATCCTATCAACTTGTTCCGACCTAGGATAATAAGCTTATGGGCTTGGTCTTACTTCACCGTCGAGAAAGGAAAGAAGACTTCCATCTCGAAAAATAAAAAAATAGACATCAGAATAAAAGTATCTTCTCCCCCACATGTAGACCATACATTGCCACAATGTAATAAAAGAATACCAAGAGTAGAGAAGAGACAAAGAAAAGAGCAACACAACCTGGTAGAAGAGGCAATATTAATGCATGTCTGCAAGAGTAGTAAACAATCTCTGTAATCTCCATGATAATGATAAGTTGTTTTATTAACCTACAAAACAAACACTTCACACCTTTCTACCAATCAAGTGAAATGAAAACAAATAATAAAGTAAATAAATAAATAAACAAATAAATAGACCGACAAAAGGAAATTTGGGTTGCCTCCCAAAAGCGCTAAACTTAAAGTCTTCAGCCAGACTCTATCACCAACTAGTCCTGATATGTAGGGTCTACTAACATAGTAGATTCAATTTTACCTTATTCCATGTCATTGGTAATAGCAGGCTTCAACCGTTGTCTGTTAACAATCAAGGTTCGGTTGTTTTTAAGATCTTCAATCTGAATAGCACCTGAGGGAAAAACTTGTTTGACAATAAAAGATCCATCCCCACGAGATCTCAACTTATCAGGAAAGAGGCGTAATTAAGAATTAAAAAGCCAAATTTTTTGGTTAGGTTCAAATGATTTTCGGGAAATTATCTTATCATGAAAGGCTTTAGTTTTAGCTTTATAAATTTTAGCATTCTCATATGCCTCATTTTGTAATTCATCAAGTTCATTTAATTGTAATTTCCTATTAGAACCAGCTTGCTTCAAATCAAAATTAAAAGCTTTTATAGCCCAATAAGCTCTATGTTCTAATTCTACTAACAAGTGACAAGGTTTCCCAAAAAGGAGTCTAAAAGGAGACATTCCTATAGGGGTCTTATAAGCTGTGAGATAAGCCCAAAGTACATCATTCAATCTTTGAGACCAATCCTTCCGATTAGGTCTAACAATTTTCTCAAGAATGGATTTAATCTCTCGATTAGACACTTCTACTTGACCACTTGTTTGGGGGTGATAAGGGGTAGCCACTTTATGAGTTATAGAATACTTCTTAAGAAGTGTTTCAAAAGAACGGTTACAAAAATGACTTCCTCCATCACTAGTAATAGCTCTAAAGGTACCAAATCTATAGAAAATATGTTCTTTAACAAAGTGAACAACTACTTTATGATCATTTGTTCTTGTAGCTATAGCTTCCACCCATTTAGACACATAGTCCACTGCTACCAAAATGTAATGATAACCAAAAGAAGATGGAAAAGGACCCATAAAATCAATTCCCTAAACATAAAAAATCTCAACAATTAAAATAGGTTGTAAAGGCATCATATTACGTTTAGAAATAGAACCAGTACATTGACACCTTTCACATGCAAAGTAAAAATTATGAGCATCTTTGAATAAACTAGGCCAATAAAAACCACTTTGAAGAACTTTAGCAGCAGTTTTACGACCTCCAAAATGTCCACCACATGCATATGAATGACAAAAAGTTAAAATACTATGAAACTCATATTCAAGTATGTATCTACGAATTACTTGATCATGACAATGCTTAAACAAGTAGGGATCATCCCAATAATGATATTTAACCATTGAAAAGAATTTATCCCTATCTTGTTTATTCCAATGTGTTGGAATTTCACCTGCAGAGAGATAGTTAACAATAGGTGCAAACCAAGGGACAAGAGAATGTGATAAAGAAAATAACTGCTCATCAGGAAAAGTATCTTTCAAAGCAACGGATTCATCATGATTATTATCCCACAGTCTAGATAAATGATTAGCTACTAAATTTTCGAAACCTTTCTTATCTCTGATTTCAATATCAAATTCTTGCAAAAGTAATATCCATCTAATCTATCTTGGTTTAGTCTCTTTTTTAGACAATAAGTATTTTAAAGCAGAATTATAAGAATAAATAATCACTTGGGAATGTAACAAATAAGAACGAAATTTCTCAAGTGCAAAAACTACAACCAATAACTCCTTTTCAGTTGTTGTATAATTTTTTTGAGCATCAGTAAGAGTTCTACTAGCATAGTAAATAACATGAGGTTTCTTGTCAATCTTTTGCCCCAAAATAGCTCTCACAGCAAAATCAGAAGCATCACACATGATTTCAAAGGGTAAAGAAAAATTAGGAGCCTGAACTATAGGTGTAGATATAAGAAGAGAACGAAGTCTTTCAAAATCTTTCGTGCAAGATTCATCAAAATTGAATGCAACATCTTTGCTCAAGAGATTAGTTAAAGATCTGGCAATCATGCTAAAGTCTTTTATAAATCTTGTATAAAATCCTGTACGGCCCAAAAATGATCTAATTTGCTTGACAGATTTAGGTGGAGGAAGATTAGAAATTAAATCAATTTTAGCTTTATCTACTTCAATTCCTTCTTTAGACAATTTATGTCCAAAAACTATTCCTTCTGTGACCATGAAATAACTCTTTTCCCAACTTAAGACCAAATTAGCTTCTTCACATCTTTCTAAAATAGCAGACAAGTTATTAAGGCAATCTTCAAAAGTAGGTCCAAAAATAGAAAAATCATTGATGAGAACCTCAAGAAACTTATCAACCGTATTAGAAAAGATAGCAAGCATACATCTTTGAAAAGTAGCAGGCCCATTACATAATCCAAAAGGCATTCTACAAAAAGCAAAAGTACCAAAAGGGCATGTAAAAGTAGTTTTCTCTTGGTCTTCGGGTTACACTGAAATTTGGTAGTATCCTGAGTAACCATCTAAGAAGCAATAAAAACTTTGACGAGCTAATTTTTCAAGAATTTGATCAATAAAGGGTAGAAAGAAATGGTCTTTTCTAGTTGTAGCATTTAGTTTTCTATAGTCCATACACATTCTCCACCCAGTAACCTCTCTAGAAGTAGCTAACTCTCCTTCCCTATTCTCAATTACAGATACTCCTGCTTTCTTTGGTACAACTTGTATAGGACTAACCCATGGACTATCAAAGATAGGATAACAGATACCAGAATCTAAGAGTTTAACTACCTCATTTTTTACTATTTCTTTCATGTTAGAAGGTTGCACATTGTCTGTAAGATGTATTCTATGCATGCATACAGATGGATCTATTATTCCCTTTAAATCAGCTATGGACCACCCTATAGCCCCTTTATGATTAGAAAGAACTTTAATTAAATCCCTTTCTTGGTCAGATTTTAACTCAGATGAAATTATCACAGGCAAAGTTTCATTTTCACCTAAGAAAACATATTTAAGTTTAGAAGGAAGGGTTTTCAATTCAAGTTGGGGTGGACACACAAGAGAAGGTACAACAGGGGATTTTGCAAACACAGGCAAAGGCTCATGATTCACAACCCAGGAAGAATTTTCTAGTGGTGCAATATAAGGAAAAATAGAATTTACATCATCCATGCACATGGTATTCTCATTCTCAACCGAATCAGATTCTTTAGAATAAATTATAGGTAGAGTTTCTTCAATTAATTCATCAATTATATCTACCAAATGGTTGTGAAGAAGCTTTAAAAATATTCAATCTAATCCTCATATTCATCACAGAGACATCCATTACCCCAGTTCTACAATTAATAGTAGTATTTGCAGTAGCTAAGAAAGGACGACCTAGAATTACAGGAATATAATTTTTGGAAGACCTACCAGGTTCTATATCTAGGACTACAAAGTCTACAAGGAAAACACCTTTATCAATTTGAACAAGAGCATCATATATCCTCCCCCTAGGTGCCTTGATAGACCTATCAGCTAATTGCAAAGTCATATCAGTTGGTTGCAATTCTCCTAAACCCAATTTTTCATAAACAGTGTAAAGAATCAAGTTAACACTAGAACCTAAATCTAAGAGTGCCCTATCTATTTTATAATGACCAATAAGACAAGAAATATTAGGAACACCATGGTCTTTATATTTAGATGGGGTGTTATGTTGCAAAATGGAGCTCACCTGTTCAGTTAAGAAGATTTTCTTAAAAACATTACTTTTAGATTTTCTTTTGAAAGTGCACATGTCTTTAAGAAATTTTGCATAGGCCGGGACTTGCTTAGTGGCATCTAAAAGTGGAAGGTTCATTTTAACTTCTTTGAAAGTTTCTAATATGTCTTCCATTTTATTGTCCTTTCTAAGATGTGGAGGTGGTAATAAAGCTTGAGGAAAGGGAACCTTTAGCTTATACGAAGTCATGGGAAGAGATTCTAGAGTTTTAGAATTAGAGGAAGAAATTAGTTCTTTTTCTACATTGTTTTCAATTTTAGTCTCTATACCAATTCCCTCAATTTTGTTTTCATTTAAATTACTATCTTTAATATGTTCTCCTACTTTATTATCTGCCAACTTCCCATTCCTAAGAGTAGTGACAGCTTTAACTTGCTCATGATAATTAGCTCTAGGGTTCTCTATTGGATGACTAAGAAGCTTACCCTCATCTCTTCTACTTATTGCATTAGCTAGTTGCCTTATTTGAGTTTCTAACTTAGCAATAGATTGAGTGTGTGAGTCTAGAATTTGTGTCTTCACTTCCAAATATTCAAAGCAGGTAAGACTTTTTCTTCAAACATAGAGTTTCCACTTTGAGAAGAGTGAGGAGGTACATACATTTGAGATTGAAAACCAGGGGGAGCAATCATACCAGATTGTTTGTTCTGCTGATATTGTTGACATTCCCCTCCTTGTTACCTCCTGGAGAAATTAGGATGATTCTCTAGCCTGGATTGTACGTGTTTGAGTATGGGTCGTTTTGCCTGTGAAATCCTTGAGCTGCTTTAACTTATTCCTGCACAAATTCTGGAAATAGTGAAGCACTAGGACAGTTATAGATAACATGAGGGACTAGAGCAAATTGCACAAACACCTTGCATATTAGGAGAATTAGCAGGCAATGTATTCAAAGCTAATAACTGATCAATTTTTTTAGATAAAGCATCAACTTTCACAAAAGATCCACATTTTGAGAAACTTCATACATTCCTCTATTTCCTATTTGCTTAGATGTGCCTACACGTGAGGAGGTGGCGTGTTGTTGTGAATTATCACTCAAATTTTTAAATAAATCCCACGTCTCGTCTGTAGTTCTATGTAGAAAGGTACCACCACAAGAGGAATCAATCATTTGTCTATTTCTCTCATCTAATCCTGAATAAAAGCTTTGAATTTGTTGCCATTTAGGGACTTCATGGTGAGGGCAATTATGAAAAAGTTATTTACATCTCTCCCAACTCTCGTGAAATTGTTCATTATTTTGTTGAGAAAAAGTAGTGATTTCTCTCGTTAACCTTGTAAGTTTACCCATAGGAAAGTATTTCTTTAGAAATTCACTAGACATCTTAGCCCAAGTACCTATTCTCTCACGTGTGTGCAACCAATGTTTAGCCTTATCCTTCAAAGAAAAAGAAAAAATGTGTAATCTAATAGCATCATCACTAACATTAGGCAGCTTAAAAGTTGAGCAAATTTCTAAAAACTCATCAATATGCTTATAAGGATTTTCAAAATCAAGGCCATAAAAAGATAGTAGCATTTGAGTAGAAGAGGCTTTGATTTCAAAGTGATTAGCCTCAATTTTCAGGTAATCTATTACCTATTGGTGAGTTATAAGTGTTAGGAGTAAAATACTCCCTTAATGCTCGTGGATTTTTAGCCATTTTAATATCACAAGTGTTAGTGATTTCTCTGTGTGCTCTAAGTGCCTTAAGTGTATGTTATATCTCAAGATCAAATTCTTTTAAATCAATAGAGAGCGAACGACAACCATGCATCAATAAACAAATTCAAGAAAGAGAAAAAAATTACTATAAATAATAACGAAGAATAAACTATCAAATAATGAAATAAAAATAATGGACAAAACTTGAAAAACTTTATTTGGGAAAGTCTTTATCAAACAAAATCTATTTACAGGAAAAACTCTTTGGCTTCAAAATGCGCAGGTCAAAATCCCTTTATGAAAACATGGATGATTTAAACAAAATTATTTTAGAGCTCCAAAATGTTGGAGAAAACATTTCTAATGAAAATATTGTTGTTATTTTGTTGAATGTTTTGCCTGAGTAATTCAATGATGGGAAATCTGCTATCAAGTATGGCAGAGATAACTTGACTCTTTCTGATGTGAAAAACACTTTGAAATAAAAAGATTTAGATTTACGAAAAGAAAATAAAACAAATGGACATAATCTTTTCGTGCGAGGGCGGGTTGACCAGAGAAAACCTTCTAGTCACTGCTCTAAAAGTAAATGGAGGTCTAAATCTCGAGATAAGAATATAGTGAAGTATTTTTATTGTGGCAAAGATGGTCATATGAAAAACAAATGTTTTAAACGAATCAAAGATAAAAAAATTACGTAAACAAGGTAATGGGAAGGATAAAATTGACAAAACACACGATTTTGAACTAGATGGTAATTCTATGCTTTCTGAAGTTTTATGTGTTTTCCCTTCCCCATCTACCTCTGATAGGTGGATTCTTGATTCTGGTTTCACTTTCATATGACACCCAACAAGCATTGGTTTTCTGATTTTAAACTCCTGAATGATGGAAAATTTTTTATGAGAATAATCGGGTTTGTGATGTGATCGGAATTCTTATAACAAAGTTTTAAACCCAATACTTGCAAGTGCACAAGATCAATGTAATACGGAAGTATTATGGGTATCGAACCACAGAGAAAGGCTTAACTACTTAAATTATTATCTTCCTATATTAATTTATAAAAAGAAGAATAAATTTATATTATCTAAAAATTATTCCTAAATCAAGTAAAACTAATAAATAAAATAACTAAATTAAAACTAGCAGAAGATTAACCAAAATTATTTAGGAGAAAAGATTAGATTTTTATATTGTGATCTAGGCTACAAGCTTCGATTCACTAGAGAAATATATTGTGCTTAAATGCATGACATAATTCATCTAACCATTAGCATGACTTATTCATTCCTATGACATAAATCATCTAAAATTAGCATGAACTATTCAATTCTAAAACCTACAATATACTTGCAAAAAATTACATATCTCTCATACTCAAGGCTACAGGAATTAAGCATGGATACAAATTTCAATTAAACCAAACAATTGTTCTGCAAGAACAATCACAAAGAATTAGATGCATCAAACCAACAACATCCCAAGATATGCAATCACATAAATAAAATAATAAATATCCCAAAATAAAATAAACCAAAGTCACATGACCAGGGTTTCATCAAGATTCTAAAAATAAATTTAGTTCATGACCAAAGGAAAAGAAGGAACTGATTTGTTGAAGTAAATCATGGCTAGGGTTTCTTCCAATAGAAAATTGCTGAAAATTTTTGCTGCTGGAAATTTTTTCTGCACTGCTAGAATTTTTCTGACAGCTGGAATTTTGCACAACAGCTTCTGATTCAGCTGTTGGTTCTGCTTGATTTCTGCTTCAAATTTTGCAGCAGCTGCTGGTTTTCTGCTGTAAAGTTTCTGTTGCAGCTTCTTGTTGTCTCGGCTGCTTCTTGCTGCTACTTCAAATTCTTCAGCTCTCTGCTTCAGCTGATTTCTGCAGCTGTTTTCCTTGCTTTGGTTTCTGCTGCTTACGCAGCTGCCCTCCCTTTTCTTCGGCCCCAGCTTTCCCTTTTAAAGCTACTTCAGCAGCTCTCCTCTCTTCTTTCTAATTTCCTTTTCCTAATATAACTCCTTTTCCTTTTTGTATTTGTGTAAGGAAAGCTTTGCTTCTCCTATTCTAATTCTTCTTCGGCAGCTTTCCTTTTTGTTTCTACTGTTTGTGGGCTTTTCACATTTGTCGGCTTCTTTCCCTTTATTACCAAAATAAAATAAATTTAATATAATAATAATTTTTAATAAATAAAATATTTTTAGAGGCTAATAATTAAAACTTAAGGTGTTTATTTGTACTAAAAGTCAACTCTATCATGATGTTAAGGGAATTGGAAATGTTTTTATAAAAATGCATGATGGTATGACTAGAAAAATTAAATGAGGTGAGGTATGTGCCTGATCATAGGAGGAACTTAATCTCCCTTTGTATTTTTGACACAAATGGCTATTCTTATAAATCTGAAAATGGGATTTTACGAGTCTGTAAAGGATCTCTAGTCATGCTCAAAGGTTTTAAGAAAGATGGTTTGTACACCTTACTTGGAAAAACCGTTTGTGAATCATCTGCATTATTTTCTAAAACTATTCTTGAAAAGACTATGTTGTGGCATCAATGGATTGGCTACATTAGTAAAAAAAGTTTGCATTATTTACACAAACAAAATCTTTTAAACGGTGATAAAATCACTTCTTTAGATTTTTACGATCATTGTGTTCTTGGCAAACAACACAAACTCAGTTTTTCTATGGGCACACACAAATTCACTACTGTTCTTGATTATGTGCAGTGTGATCTTTGGAGTCCTGAAAAGGTACCCACTTTTGGTGGCAATGTTTATTTCCTTTCTATGTTGATGATTTTTCTCGGCCTGTTTGGGTGTTTCTTTTAAAAACCAAAGATCAAACTTTTCAAAAGTTTAATGAATGGAAACGTTTTGCCGAAAATTGAACAAGAAATAAACTAAAGGTTTTAAGAACAGATAACAGTTTAGAATTTTGTAACAAGAAATTTCATGATTTGTGTGCTTTGCAAAGTATTGTTCATCATAGAACTGTTAGACACAACCCACAACAAAACGGGGTAGCTGAGAAAGGAACCGTACTATTATGGATAAAGTTAGGTGTCTTTTGGTATCATTGGGGGTTCCTAAAACCTCTTGGGGAAAGGCTGTTAATACAGCATTTTACCTTATAAATAGGTCTCCTTCCACTGCCATAAACTTCAAAACTCTCATAGAATTGTGGACCAGCCAACCACTAAACATTTCCAACCTTAGAGTGTTTAGGTGTGCTGTTTTTGCACATCAAAGGAAAGGGAAGTTAGACCTTAGGGATAAAAAGGGAGTGTTTATAGGCTATCCTAGTGGGGTAAAGGGTTACAGAGTGTGGCTTTAGGGGTGAACCGAGTGTGAGGGTAGTCGTGAGTAGAGACGTAGTCTTTAATGAACTAGACATGCCCTGTCTTAAGAGTGAAATCAAACCCGAGAGTTCTACTGGTACACCAATAGTTGAGAACATTCCTGTGGAGATGGAGGATACCTCCGAATCTTCTCAAGAGCACACACTAGAACCCGAGCTAGAATCTGAAACCAATGAGGTGTCTGGTAACCCAACTAGTGTTCTTGAACCCGATGAGCCCGATCTAGGTAATTCTGATGATGAGGAAGATCATCCAGAAGCACAAGCACAAGCCCTTAGAGATTACCAACTATCGAGGGATTGGGTTAGAAGGGTGTCAAGAGAACCTTCTACGTATGGTTTTTCATACATCATTTCTTATGCTTTTGCTGCTACATCTTTTGTTGAAGAGAAAGAACCTGTTTGTTTTTCTAATGTTTTAAAGAGTCCTAATCGCTCTTTGTGGATGTATGTTATGAATAAAGACATGTCTTCTTTTCATAAAAACAAAACTTGGGTGCTTGTTCCTAAACCACCTAAACAATAATTGATTGATTGTAAATGGATTTTCAAAGTTAAAGAACCTGAATCTATTAATAAACCTCCAAGGTTCAAGGCTAGATTGGTTGCAAAAGGTTTTTCTCAAGTTGAAGGAATTGATTTTAATGAGATCTTTTCTCCTATTGTTAAGTATAAAACTATTAGAATTATGTTTGCTATTGTTACCTTCTTTGATCTTGTGCTTGAAAGGTTGGATGTTAAAACTGCCTTTTTGTATGGTGAACTTGATGAAACCATTTACCTGTGCCAACCACCTGGTTTTCAGGTGAAAGGTAAGGAGTATATTGCTTGTCTTTTGAAGCAGTCCTTATATGGGCTTAAACAATCACCTAGACGATGGTATAAAAGGTTTGACTCTTTTATGCTTAAAACTGGTTTTGTTAAAAGTAATTATGATAGTTGCTTATATTTTTCTGGTGATATTGTTGATAATGTCATCTATTTGCTTCTTTATGTTGATGATATATTTATTGCCTACAAGCATATAGATAAGATTATGCATTTGAAATCTTTGTCGAAATCAGAGTTTGAGATGAAGGATCTTGGATCTGCCTCTAGAATTCTAGGCATGAACATTGATAGGGTTAGAGCTGACTGTTCTTTGTTTATATCCCAGAAGTCCCTCTTGCAGAAAATTGTTTCAAAATTTCTATGCATTTGTGTAAGCCTGTTTGTGTTCCTCTTGCAAGTCATTTTCAGCTTTCTTCTAAAACTTGTCCCAAAATTGAAAATGAGAAGAAAGATATGGCTAACATTCCTTTTAGAATGGCTATAGGATCTGTCATGTATCCTATGATTTATACTTGTCCTGATATTGCTTATTCCATAAGCCTTTTGAGCCGTTTTATATCTAACCCAGGTAGGGATCATTGGGTCGCTCTTAAGTGGCTATTGAGGTACATTAATGGGACTCTTGACAGAGGCTTGCATTATCATAACTCGACACTTGATTTGGTTGGTTATGTTTACTCTGATTTTGCAAGTGATAGAGAAGGTAGAAAGTCTACTACTCTTATTTCTTTACCCTTGCTGGTAACAATGTTTCTTGGGAATCACAGCTGCAGCCTGTAGTCACTCTTTCGACTATAGAGGCTGAATATATTGCTGCCACGGAGGCAACTAAATAAGCCATTTGGCTTCAGGGTCTTTTATCTGAACTGCATCTTTTACATTCTAAAGTTGTCATATTCACTAATAGTCAGAGTTATCTTCATTTGTATAAAAATCTTGTTTATCATGAAAGGACTAAACATATAATGTTAAGTATCATTTCATTCGTGAAAAGGTTCAAATGGTATTGTTAATATTGATAAAATTAGTACTAATGATAATCCTGCTGATTTTGATATTAAAATTATGACAACTGACAAGTTAGTTTTGTGTAGAGACCTTCGACATATTGATGCAGGTTGATTGTCTTAGCTAGAAAGTTAACAAAAATGTGTCCAAGGTGGAGCTTGTAGACCTGTTGGGCTGGTTGTTCACACATTTTTGTTCCTTTTCTTTTTCAACCCATGTTCTTGTACCTTATGAGGAATTGAACTAAGCCTCACAACCTAAATAGGATGAGTTTATTTTTAACCCAAGATGTCGGGCTGGCCAGGCTGGTAAACAATCCAATCTTCTTTACTGTGTCTTCTCCTGGTGACTTGGTTGTTTGTCCTTTGAATGAGTCTTCCAAGTTATTAGTTGTTCTGTTTTGAACGATCTTTCCAGATGATTGTTCTGTTTTGAATGAGTCTACCGTAGGAACTCTATAAATACTCTCATCATTTCTATTGCCCATAGATGAGGTGACTAATAACTATGTGTGAAGTGTTCTCTATGAATTCTTCTGTTGCTGCAGCCATTAGTCGCCATTCTTGGTGACTGCATGCTTGAGTGGCTTGTGAAGGAGAGAACCGAGAGTGAGAGATTTGATCGTTATTGTGTGAGGCTCATCCATTGTTCTGAGGGCTTGATCGAGATTCTGACTTATTCAACAAAACCGGTTGTCCGATTTGCTCTTCCTCATCTGTTTTTGGCGTCTAAATATCACTGTTCCCCGCTTTTCATAGAAATCGGTCGTCCGGTTTTTAAGTTGGTCTCCGATTCTTTCTTTTGCTAGCAAAAATCGGATGTCCGGTTTTTTGCCTACTCATCCGATTTTGCAGTCCGATTTTTGCAGGTACCCCGGATTGAAGAAGAATAGGTAGTCCGTTTTTCAAACACCTCACTCGATTTTGAAGGGTCATTTTCAAGAGTTGTTATCCGGTTACATCATCCGGTTATTTGTAATAGATTAGAATATTTATATTTTTTTCTGCTGCTTTTGTAATAGTTTTGTAGAGGTTTTGTTTATGTAACAAGGCTGATCACCAGGTTACTTTCCTCAACAGAAAACACTTTAGCTTTGCAACTAGCTCGTATGTTCAGGTAACAAGATCTCTTCCTCTTACTTAATTTCTCTGCACAACACAACAATATTAACAAACCATTAAGTTTTGTTTATTATCAAAATTGGAATTAGTTGCACCCTAGAGCGGTTGAGCCAATAGTACTTCCTCATCAGCAAATAATTCAACATACTAAAAATCATGTTGTTTCTTAAAAAACTAAAGGCCCAAAATTGCAATTATGAACAAGTTGTAATAAGACAGACAATATTACTATTGCAAAAGCAGAGATGATGACGATCTAACAGTTTTATGCATTGTTCTGACTACGGTAGTAATTTGCTCAATCTGGTCATCATTTGAACAAGAATTAAGCAGAACTTTGGCAGTTCCTCCATCTGGATGACAACCGCTATCAATCATTTCCTCAAAGATTTCTAGGCATCTTTTGTATAGTTTCTTTCTTGAGTAGGCTCCAAGTCGAGAGGTCCAAGTTACAACATCGGGTTTCATATTTTTGGCAGCAAGTGAGAAGAAAACTTCTTCCATTTTCTCGAAAAATCCAGCTCTTCCATAGGCATTGATCAAGATATTGTAAGTGCTAATATCAGCTTCATACAAACCATTTCCCATGGCTTCTAGGACTTGTTCCATTTTCTCAAATTGGCCTAATTGACCATACAAGTTCAGCATGCTATTCAGCACAAAAGTATCTGGTTCCGGTCCATATTTCTGCATTTGGTTCACAATTTCTTCACATTTTTTGACATTACTAATCCTTGAGTAGGCTGATATGAGCAGCATGTAGGATTTCATGGTTGGTTTAATGCCAAGCCGCATCATCTCTTCGAAAGCAGCTTCTGCATCTAAAGCAGAAGCAATCAAGAACTAAATAAATAAAGGGAAAAGCTACAAAAGCCTGATTATGAGCATTGGAATTTCAAAATAAACACTTCTGAAATGCAAAATTAAAAACCCTGGAATCATGTCCATCTGCCTGGTTTTTTATATGCAAAAAAATTATCCAGTTCGTAGAATGTCATCTCAATTTCATCTAGTAATCCAAACGACACTGGGGTATTGTAGCAATATACACCTCATGTTGTTGCCCTATGTAATCTTGTAGGAAGGAACAAGTATTTAATCTGCTCAGGCAGAAGGGTAGCAGAAATATATATATATATATATAATATTTACCTTCATGAAGACCAGCTCTGCCGTATGCATCCACCATAATGTTATATGAGGCTCTATCTGGCTCACATCCCATATGATTCATAAGTGAAAAAATCTCCGCAGCACCATGAGGAAAACCTGCACGACTGTTGGGAAAGCAAGAGAACTTGTATTAGACGGCTTGATCATGGAAGATCCAGAGTTTTCTCAATAAAGGCAACAACTAAAATGAGCTCATGGCGTGTAACAAGATATGGTGAACAAAGATTTCTGCAAGCAGCTTAAACATCTTTATCTTTCCCGCTCCAGAAGATAAACACATATTTGAACTTCAAAATATACATTATTGATTTAATGTCTAACAAACGACGGAATAATCCTAGGGTACCCTGACCTGGTGGCTTTCTCTGATAGGGGTTCACGTCTTCAAGCTTAACTAATGGCAACAGGTAATCAGAGATATAACATGTAAGAAATTTCTTCAGTTCCATGTAATAGCTTTTAATCCTCCTTCTTTTTGTTTTCCCCCTCCTTGTGCTGCTTAGAATATTTTCGTTATTGGTTTCTAGCTGCCTATTTGAAGTAGCTAAAACAACTGAGGGGAAACTTGAATTGAAAAGGATGAATCATTAGAGGATAAGGGACAAAATTGATTTAGAATATCTGAACATGTAAATAAAAATAGTTTAGCAAGTAATATTTCTTTGAATTGACTATTTGGTATTGAAATAGGTTATACGATCTTGTCTGCTCCGAGAGAAACCATCCCTTTAAAGCAAGAAAGGACCATGCTAATTAATCATGATTAATATATATATATATATATATATGTGGCTTGGTAAAATGATAAATCTACTCAGGACATCAGTATCAAGTTATCATCAGATCAATTTGTACCCTATATTTGTAGGGTTAAGAGTGATAAAACAGCATAATAGACCACTGTCCTTCAGAGTCAAATAACATTGCATTCTAACATACTTTTACTTTCTATAATTCTAAGATAACAAAATCACTTTAGTTGCATTAGCTTTCAAGAATGTCAGAGTTCTGTATTGACCTGTAGGCTTCCATGAGAGCATTATATGCATACACATCAGGCTCATAACCAGCTTCCTGTAGCATTTCAAATATTTCTTCTGCCTTTTCACATAATCCATCCCTAGCAAAAGCATTTATCATTGCAGTATAAGTGCAAATATTAGGTTTGCATCTTTTACTCCTCATCTCATTGAACAACTTCAAGGCCAAGTAGGATTTGTTTTGCTGCACAGTAGAAAGTTCATTTATGAAGTCTTATCTAGAGAAGAGAAAGGTTCGGCAGACAGAGAACCAAAAAACTTTTATTCTTTAACTTCATGATACACCTTTTTCACTACTGCAAATGGAAGTTTTAGCAATATAACTAACCCTTCTCTAAACATTTGATTCACTAAAATAGTGGTTCTGAATGCTCTTTATTGCATGTGTCTTTAAAATCAAATAAGTGATGTAGTGATAACTCGTATTTCCCACTTGCTTTAAAGTTGATTCAATACATTCAATGGCTTGTTGATTTCTTTAGCAAGAATTTTTTCAAGTAAACCAAAAGAAGTTCACTTCTGATGATGCAGAAAATGTAGAGGACGGATATAAGACATCAACTTTACCTTTCCGTATAAGTTGATCAACATAGTATATGTATCAGTAGAAGGTTTACATTGATCTCTCTCCATCCTTTGAAAGATCTCAAGTGCCTTGGACGAATTTCTTCGCTTTATTAATCCATCCAAATAAGCATTGTAAACAACTGTGGCTGCAGACAATTGAACAGAGCTCATATCTGTTAAGTTTGTCTAAGATGTCGAAGAAACTAAATGAAACGAAAACCAGAATATATGTTCAAGATCACTTAACATTTCTATCACAAGAAGGGACAAAATTACAACGAGATGACTTTAGCTGTTGGCCTGATCAGAAATATTAACTCAAAGCAACTTCTATTCTTGAATGGTGTCACAATACTTTTCACTCTTAAGCCAAGGATACTTAGAAGGAACGACACAGCTTTAATGAATACCACTGGTTTTGCAGTATTTTATGAAGAAAATTCAACTATGTGATAGCATTAGCAAGTGCTCTGATTGCCATCATAAGAAAAAGCTAGGATATCAGATTATTAATAGCTCAATATAAGATGGATTAAAAGCGTTATCTGGACAATGTAATTCAAACAAACCAAATTTGTAAAGACAAGGATTTAATTTGTCAAATTACAATCTCAGCAACATGACATGGCCTCAACTTTAAAACTATGGGAATATGAATGAATAAAGCTACAGCAAAATAATAACAGATTTCACTATCTCATTTTTTTGTAGGTTGTACCAAACAAGAATATGAAGCAAAACAAGCAATTTGTCAAGCCTCATATGCTCCAGAGTAAACATCTTTAGTTGCATTCTGATGAAATTCTATAATTTTTCACTCCTGTGCATCTGAGTGTAGCAACTTCAAAATGAATGTGAAGTGCAAGTTCAATCAGTGGTCATGTTAACAAATGATGGTTGATCAAAATAAGCTCCAAATAGCATAAACTACTGTTGTATAGTAAAGGAAAACTTCAGGAAAAGCAGACAGGAAAATTCTAAATATCAATTTGCCTCTACAATTCCTTTTAAAAGAATGTTAAAAATGTACAGATTTATGTTAACATACTCGGGGGAAGGCCATGTTTCCGCATTTCAGCAAATACAACTTCAGCTTTCTCCAGCAGTCCGCACATACAGTAGGCTCTTATGAGAAGTGCAAAAGTGTCTTCAGTGGGGATGCAATGAGCTTCAATAAGTTCCATATAGATAGCTTCTGCTTTCTTTGAAAGTGACTTCTGTCCATAAGCATCTATAAGCAAATTGTAGCAAATTACATCTGGACGGTAGGAACTCCTGTACAATATCCATTCATTGATCTGAAAAGGGTGATTATTTAGATCAATCAGGCTATGAGACTTAAAAGCAGCCAACCTCTCATATCACAGTTTAGCAAACAGAAATCCGGCAAGGTGTTGGAGAATTTAATTCTGTTTCAAACAATCTCCATAGGGCTAAGCTTCTAAACTTTAAAATTACGTATAGCTTTGCCTTTGTGGATTATATAGAACATACCATCAAATGAGGGAGGAAGTGACATGCTCTGCAATTGAGCTTGTTTTCAAACAATAAAACGTGTAATCTATAACTGTAACGGAAATTTTCAGATAGTTATCAAAGAAGTCAACTATAAAATGAATCAGCTACAATAGCAGAGCCTATATAATGAAGTTTTATGTTCCTCTACTTGATGCTCTGGTAAGTACCATATTCCGATTTTCCTTTTTGACACTTAGTATCTTTTTTGTTCTGGGGGGGTATTTCGCCACACTATCAGATTCCCCAATATTTCAATTGCAATCTCAAATATGATTTTTTTAATTACAACAAGTGTTAGTAGTCTCATTCAACACCTCCTTCTCACCACATTTAAAAGTTCTTAAAGGAAAGAACTTAAAGCAACAGAAATCAGCAAGCAGTGCTTGTAAAACCCCTCCCTGGATTTACTCTTTGTCCCATATAAGGTCTATGGAATACACATGAGTTCAGAATCTAAAAGAACTGGAATGTCTTCATGCTTTGTCCCTCCTCCCTACTTTACCTAAAAAAAAAAAAAAGGAGGGAGGTGGTGTTTGTTGAGAGTATGAACCTTTATAATTGGATCCCATTGTTTGTTAAGACGACACTGGACAGCCACATTAATGAGGTCATCCCAAGTAGTATTCGTAGGAGGAAGAGTGTTTAAAGAACTCCACACTTCATCAATATCCATTTCTTTCTGCACAAAGTTCAGAATCTGTTGAGCAATGGGACTGAGTACTGGGAATATCCCATCAACAAAACCAGACCCATATTTCCATCCTCTTCCTCTTAAAGACCCACCTGAAAAAAGATTGTGTTCAATAAATCATTAGAATTTAATAAACATACATTTATTCAAAAAGAAACCAAAAGTTGGATATTTTATTACATTTTTTCCTTGAAACCTTTTTGTGATTAAAACTTCTTAATTTGCCACGCTTGTCGATGAAAAGGGCATCCTCTTTCCACTTCTCAACAGGTTCCTGACTGGAAGCCTTTGCAAACCATCTAATTTCACTTTTATAACTAGTTGGCTCATTGAAGAAATAATTAATTGGCCATTTAAAAAACAGCCTGAAAGCAAGATAAGTTCCATTGAAGGACAGTGCCATTCATCAAGCAATTTGCTTACTAGATACAGAAATTCATGAGAGAGAGAGAGTATATTCCTGAAAAAATGGAGAGTGCATATCTGAAACTGTGAGAATAGATTAGGCTGAAACGGCAAAGTGATTCAAAACCACATGCTCCTCTCTTCACAAGCCACACTTCACTACACGACACTGCAAAAACAACACCCATCATAAACCCTCTTTCTCAAATCTCGAATGTGAAAAGCTAATATCTGAAATACTCAAATCTCGTGGATAGTTGACTGATAGATGATTATACCAATAACTATGCTGTTCTTGTTTAGGACAATATATTGCCCTATAGAAAATACATTATTATTTTGTATTATATGGTTCACTTGCTGCTTTCATGATGTAGATGTGCTAGGAACAAATTGAAAAAGAAAAAAAAAATAAAAACTTGATTCAATTTAAACAATAGAAAAGGGAAGTGAAAAGATAACTGGGGAAGAGTTTGCATTCTCATGTTTGAGCCAGCTCTCTCACCTATGTTGGATTGACGCAAGAAGCCACAATAGAGATATACTAGAATCATTGTTACATAACATAGAAAAAAGTGACTTTCAGTTTCTGCACTCGGAATTCTAGAACATTCTATTATAGAGGCTTAAAAGTCATTTAGTAAAAATTTGCTTCATCTTACTGTCTTGTGGTGTAAGACTTTATTCACTGGTTGGGATTATGGACTTTTACTACTTTGATGGCTTGTGCTCGAGTGCATGTTCATGCATCAGAGTGAATTTCGAAGTCCCTTTTTGTTCAAGAAAAGTCATATAGTAAGAGGCTTAAGTTGTATTATCCATCTTAATGTTTACTTGAAGGTTATTCAGATTTGCACAGAGAGAATCTCTAATGACTTTTCCCACACTGTTGTTTAATTATTTCAAATATGTTTACCTTAAATTTGCCATTTCTGGTCCTTGGTCGACAAAAGTGTATCTCATTAATTAACATAGATATAATGCTAGCTGAATCCTAAATGTTGGGGCATTGTGTTACTGGAGACACTTAAGAGGATGAACTAATGCAACTAGCAAGGCTGTAAAAATATGTTTCTGCTGTCTGCTGTTCTGTCATTCTCCATTTTTCCCATCCATGCTTTATGTAGCAGTTTCCTGTCACCTATTATCTAGTTGTGGTCAGTAAAATACCATGCCAGTTTTTTCTCCCAAGTTTTCTTTCCCATTCTTCTAGGTTGTTGATTTGATTGGCAATTGACTTTCTGTTTGGTACCTTGAAGCCAACGATTTGGAGGTGGATGCACTTCCGTTTACACCAAGGATGGACACATGGCATCTCTCCTATCACGTAGTCGACCTGACTGCCCAATATTTGCATTTACAACTTCCACTTGTGTACGTAGACGTTTGAATCAGCAAATGGGGTTTAATACCTTTCGCTAGAGCTTCTCTGATGATATGGAAAACAAGCTCAACAATACATTCTCATTGCTCAAGGCCCGTGGAATGATCAAAGCAGGTGATCTGGTCATTGCTGTATCTGACATGTTACAGTCCATTCAAGTCATGAATGTCCCCTGAGAATCTGATACATTTTGCCTATAGAGTTCTGCCCTTCCCAATAGCTGCGAGACTTCTATTTGCTTTTGCCTTCGGTTCATCGGTTAGTTTAAGCTAGACAACATGGGGCTTCATTGGATTTCAGCCTATCCCTCCCTCCCAACACAGTAGTTGGGTACCTGTCAATTTGGCTTATGTAGCAGACTTCAGCCTTTAGGAGCAGTTTAGTTTTACAGGGAGAAACATGTTTGCTTAATTTTACCTTGGCGTATTTTTCGGTTAGGTTGGAAAACTCTGATTGTATGTACTTCGTTTTCAAAATAGAAGGTACAGTGTTTTTATGAATAATGAGCAAGAAGAGCCATAACAGAACATCCATAAGAAACCATAAACCTCATATGTCACTCAGCGTCATTTCTTGTCTGGTTATATTCTATGCCTAAACTTCTCATCTGGTAGAATTCACTTTAGTGATCTCAGCCTACATTTGGTCCCAATTTGATTACTCTGTCTGGTGAAAGAAGATGGTAATATAATGTGTATTTGTTGACAGAAACCACCATTTATTGGACTTACTTGCCATCCAATCAGGTAAACTATTAAGTTTTCAAAGTCTTGTAGACCAGGATTTATCTTCTTGGAAAGCATATTTTGAAAGGCTTGGCATATCCTTCATTTGTATATTAGTTACAAAGGAGGAATGACTTGGTCTCTGGTACTCAAAAGTGGCCCAGTAAAACAAAATATATTAGGACCATTCTGGTCATGGATAGGAATATATTGACCTTTTCATCAAGAGAGCATGGTCGTATAATCAAAACCCTGTTTTTTTTTTTTTTTTACTTTGTAGGAGGAACTATATTAATTTATTTCCTCTTAAATTTTCTTTTGTGATTTATGAACCTCTCATGGTATGATTTAGGTCTTATTGTGTTTATGCAAGTGATCTTGACAGTCAAAAACATCATATATATATATATATATCATTTTTCTTTATAATACTTGTTTCTTTTTAGTTATCTTTTATTTAGTAGGATTTATTTCTAAATTACTATATTATAGATGTTACCATAATGTTATAATAGAGGATCCGAACCGATTATCTATATCATGATTCTTAATAAAACTGACAAAATGTGCCAAGAATCTTACTTAAGAGTGATCTTCAGGAGAAAGAAACAAGATTATCAAGTGATAATTTAATTCTGATTATCATACTTTCAGAAGTTTGATAATCCTTATACCTGATGTAAGTTGAACATCATGCCTCTTTTTCCTTTCATGTTTTATTATTGTTGTTATATATCTTAGGATAACGTTTATTATCCTATATGGCTAAGATCACTGTAAGTCTACCCCATTTATATAATATGTTATAGGTACTCAGTCTTGTCAAGAAACTATTGGATAAAAAGATAAAATGTTTTTTAATATCCTATTAATTTTGCACTTAACCTTTATGTAGATTAAGAAAGGTTTTGCAAATGTATGATTTAAGAAGATGCAGCGGAGCTAGTGAAAGGGATGCAGAGCTATATACAAAAGGGACTATAGAACTGAATATCATCTTTGATTTTGATTACGAAATTTACTTTCTTACCAAGTTAACTCAGAATATCACAGTTGATTTGTAAAGGACAGTTGTAACATATTGTATAACAATAATACAGAAGATATGAATGGCCAAAATATACCTATCAATATAAATTTCAATTTGAGTTCGGATCTTTCTTAACATCTCGTGTAATTAAAATTTCCACTAGTAGCTACCAAAGCATGCCCATAGTTATGAATTCTTATGTGCCATAGTAAAACTATTCAAATGCCCATAGTTATAAAAGCTTTTTCTTCCTCCAACACCCCATCAACAATGATGATCAGTAAATAAGGTATATTTTCAACATATAATTTGAATTTTTTTGGGGGGTTAAAAACCTTTGCCAAGAAGTCAACAATTTGAGAGAAATGATCTTGAAGTGAAAGTTTTCAGTGGAGAAAACAATTAACTATTTTCTATCTTATTAATGTAAAATAGGTTACATTATATACTTGTCAACACTTGTGACAAATCTTAAATAATTTATAATTAAGAAACTAAGTCCATGTACAACTAAGAAACTAAATATACATAGTTTAGGACTTATAAGAATATTAATCCTAAATAAATATAAAAATAATAATCCTAACCATAATATAATTAATCTTAATCCTTAATACTCCCCCTCAAGTTGGAGCATGAAAATCTGAAATGCCCAACTTGGAAGTTAAACGATGAAAATGAGTAGGATGAGAAGCTTTAGTAAGAATATCACCCGGCTAAAATTCACTGCGAATATAAGAAGGAGAAATAAATCCGGCTTAAAATGCATCGCAGATAAAGTGACAATCAATTTCAATATGTTTAGTACGTTCATGGAAAACAAGATTTTCTGCAAGGTGAAGAGCAGCTTGATTATCACAATGTAACGGAATAGGGCGAGTGATAGGCACATGAAGATCACGAAGGAGGCTAGATAACCACTTTAATTCACATAAAGTCATCGCCATGAAGCAATATTCAGCTCCGCAAAAGAGCGAGAAACGGTATGTTTTTTCTTTGTTTTCCAAGAAATAGGAGAACAATCGAGTGAAAAAAAGTAGCTGGTAACAAAATGTCAAGTAATTGGGCAGGTAGCCCAATCAGAGTCACAATATGCAGTCAATAAAAGTAGAGATTTAGATTGAAGAAAAATGCCACGTCCAGGACTGCCCTTTAGTATGGAACCAGTCAAAGAACAGTATCCCAATGAGCGAGCCGAGGGGCATGCATAAATTGAACAAGGATGTGAACAACATAGGCAAGGTCAGGGCGTGTGAGAGTAAGATGTATCAATTTTCCAATGAGACCCACCTTTTGCCAAATTTTCATTCTGTCTGGATTCAATGGTTGTTGAGTTCAAAGAACAGCCACGTCCATTTCTATTGAGTTCAATGTACAGTTATATTCATTTCTCTAATGGTTGCTAAATATATAAAATTAACTATGTACAGCTGAATTCAGTGTACAGAACTAATTCAATGTAACATCTGAAGGGTGAATTGAACGTACAGAACTAATTCAATGTAACAGTTGAAGGGTTTTTCCATCTATAAATACTGTTGTTTTCCACAACAGAAGAAATAAGAAAATTTTTCTTTGCAATTTCTAGCATTCTCTCTTAACTTGAATACATATATCTTCTTCCTGTTCATCATCAATTTGTTCAAGTTCGAAGGGAAAACAACTTCAAGTACTAAAATGTTTTTAGAAGCCCATTTTATCCTGGGAAACGGACGTTCTAACACATCTCTTGCACTTTCGGTAGAGAGAACGAATCTGTTTTAAGGAAATTGAAATTTATTCAAAACTCGGGTTTGATTTCTATTTTCTTACTCTTATTTTTGGTATTTCTGTTTTATATTTCTATTTCTTTTTTATATATATCGCACACTGTGTTTAACAGTTGTGGTCAACAATCATAAAACAGATTCTCTTTTCTACTCCTGCAGAAATAGCAACTGGAACAGATACTGTTAATGTGAATAGTGCTACTTCTGGTTCAGAAAATGTCCCGATTGTTGCTGCTGCTACTCTATCAACAATTCTGGCCAGTCAATTAGAAAAACTAAAAAAAATTTACTGGTTCTAATTTTAAAAAATGGCAACAGAAAATAATTTTCTACCTGACTACTTTGAATTTGGCAAAATTCTTGACAGAGGTAGCTCCTATAGTGGCAGAGGGTAATGTTGATGCACAAACGGTAACTGCTGTTGATGCATGGAATCATTCTGATTTTTTGTGTCGTAATTATATTTTGAACACATTAAATGATTCATTACATGCTGTGTATTGTGCATATAAAACTGCTAAAGCTCTATGGGAATCATTAGACCACAAATATAAAACTGAGGATATTGGTACAAAGAAATTTGTTGTCGGACGGTTTCTTGATTATATAATGTTGAGTCTAAAACTGTAATAAGTCAAGTGCAATAATTGCAGATTATTTTGCATGAAATACTTTTAGAAGGAATGATTTTAAGTGAAGCCTTCCAAGTGGGTGTTGTGATAGAAAAGCTACCCCTAGTTGGAAAGAGTTTAAGAACTATCTCAAGCACAAACGGAAGGAGATGTCTTTGGAAGATCTTATTGTTAGACTTCGTATTGAAGAAAACAGAAATGCCGATCATAAAATGATGAATTCTTCAAATCTGAAGGTAAATATTATTGAACATGGTAAAAATTTGAAAAGAAAAACCAAGTTTAATAATCACAAAACTAAGGGCAAGATCGGTGCATCCGGTGGTATTTCCAAATCGAAACAAAAATTTAAAGGAAAATATTTTAACTGTGGCAAATTAGGTCACAAGTCTTCTGATTCTCGTTTTCCTAAAAAACATCATGAAGCAAATATGGTTGATTACATTACTAATAAGTGGACGATTTTAATTTAGTTGCAGTAGTTTCTGAAGTAAACATGGTTGATTCCAACCTTAAGGAATGGCGGTTTGACACAGGTGCCACAAGACATGTTTGTACAAACAGAGACCTGTTTTCAACTTTTGAGCCAGTTCAAGGGGAAAGGATTTACAAGGATAATTCTGCTTCAGCTGCTATTGAAGGTCAAGGAAAGGTGTTTAAAGATGACTTTTGGCAAAATCTTGACACTTAAAAATGTATTGTATGTGCCAAAAATTCGCAAGAATCTTGTGTCTGGTTCTTTGTTGAACAAACGTGGACTTCGTATTATGATTGAATCTGATAAAGTCATTTTAACTAAGTCTGGAATGTATTTAGGAAAAGGGTATGCAACCGATGGGTTGTTTAAATTTAATGTAATGACCATGATCAATAAAAATACTCTTTCTGTTTACTTGATGGAGTCTTCTCATTTATGACATGGTAGATTAGGTTATGTTAATTATGATTTAATATGACGATTAATTAGTATGGACCATATTCCACCATTCCAAATCGATTCAAAACAATAATGCGAAATTTGCATTGAAGCAAAATTGACAAGGACATCTTTCCACAAAATTGAAAGAAGCGCTAAACCACTAGAACTAATTCATAGTGATGTATATGATTTTAAATATGTTCAAACACGTGGAGGTAATAAATATTTTATAATATTTATTCATGATAGTAAAAAATTTTGCTATGTGTATTTACTAAAGAGTAAAGATGAGGCTTTAGCAAAGTTTATCATTTATAAGAATGAAGTTGAAAATTAACTGGGAAAAAAAGATTTAAAGATTAAAGAGTGATAGGGGTGGAGAGTATGAGACACCAATTGGTGACTTCTGTGTACAACATGAAATTGTTCATGAAGTAACTGCACAGTATTCTCCTTAATCTAATGGAGTAGCTGAATGTAAGAATCGCACTTTAAAAGAAATGATGAGTGGATGTTGATAAGTTCAGGATTACCATCAAATATGTGGGGTGAAGCTATCCTATCTAGTAAATATATTTTGAATAGGATACCACGCAAGAAACAAGATAAACTCCTTATGAATTATGGAGTGAAAAGAAAGCATCCTATAAACACTTGCAAGTGTGGGGGTATCTTGCAAAGGTGGTTGTACCAGTACCTAAAATAATAAAGATAGGTCCCAAAACAGTGGATTATATCTTCATAGGGTATGCATATAATAATACTGCATATCAGTTTCTTGAGCATGATTCGAAAATTCTGAATATATACAAGAACACAGTTATGGAGTCGAGAAATTCATCTTTCTTGGAAAATATATTTCCTTGCAAGTCCATTAGTGGATCTAGTTCATTAAAACGAGTTAATGAAGAAGTTCAAGATCCAACTAAAGTTCAAGAAGTTGAACTAAGGCGTAGCAAATGGCCAAGAATAGAAAAAACTTTTGGAGATGATTTTGAGACTTATTTGTTAGAAAAAGAGCATTTAACTTATGACGAAGCAGTGAATTCTTTGGAAGGACATTTATGGAAAAAAGCCATAAAAAGCAAAGTTGATTCTATTCTATAAAATCATACTCGGGAGCTGGTGGATCTCCCACCTGGATGTAAGACCTTAGGGTCTAAGTGGATTTTTTAAATGAAAATGAAACTAAATGGTTCCATTGATAAGTATAAAGCTAGACTTGTCATTAAAGGATATAGATAGAAAGAAGGCTTAGATTACTTTGATACTTATTCTCCCATGTCGAGAATAAATTCAATAAGGATGATACTTGCTATTACATCCTTAAGAAATCTAAATTTACATCAAATGGATGTTAAAACAGCTTTCTTGAATGGGGAGTTAGATGAAAAAATTTACATGGAGCAATCCGAGGGTGTTAGATCTCCAGGTACTGAAAAGAAAGTGTGTAAGCTGGTTAAATCATTATATCGTTTGAAACAAGGGCCAAAAAAGTGGCATAAAAAGTTTTACCACGCACTGAATTCTAGTGGACTTAAGATTAATGAGTATGATAAGTGTGTTTATATCAAGGAGACGGAAAATGAATACGTCATTTTATGTCTCTATGTAGATGACATGCTCATTGTTGGTAGTAATGACAAAATTGTCAAATCTATTAAAAACATGTTGAATTCAAAATTTGACATGAAATATATGGGACTTGCTGATGTGATTTTAGGTATTAAAATCATAAGAATAGCAGATGGACTAGTTTTAAGCCAAACTCATTATGTAAAATTATTGAAAATTTTAACAAGAATGATTTTGGAATTGCAAGAACGCTATTAGACACTAGTCTTCATTTATCCAAGAATCCAAAGAGAAGGTGTTTCTCAAGTTGAATATGCAAGGATAATTGGAAGTTTAATGTATCTAATGAGTTGTACTAGACCAAATATTGCTTATGTAGTAAGCAAATTGAGTGGATATACGAGTAATCCTAGTGCAGAACATTGGACAGCAATAATAAGAGTATTGAGATAACTTTAGTATACACAAAATTATGGGCTGCACTATACCAGATATCCAATTGTGTTAGAAGGTCACGCAGACACTAATTGGATATTAGATATAAAGGATTCAAAATCCACCAGTGCGTATGTGTCCATACTAGCTGGAGCTACTATATCATTAAAATCCTCAAAACAAACTGTGATTACCAGATCCACCATGGAATCTGAATTCATTGCATTAGATAAGTATGGGGAAGAGGCTGAATGGTTACACAATTTCTTAGAGGATATTCCTAAGTGGGAAAAACCTGTGCCCCCTGTCTACATTTATTGTGATAGCCAATCAGCAATAGCGAGAGCACAGAATGCCATTTATAATAGTAAGTCTAGGCATATTCATCACAGACATAATACTATGAAACAACTTCTCTCGTCAGGTATTATTTCAATTGATTATGTAAAGTCAAAAGAAAACATCGCGGATCCATTAACCAAAGGGTTAAATAGAGAGGCGGTTGAAAGACTGACAAAAAGAATGGGATTAAAAGCCTATGAAGGATAAAGTTTTATAAGGGAAAACCCTACCTAGTTGACTGGAGATCCCAAGATCCAGGTTCAAAGGGACAACCTAATTATAAGACTTAGTGTGTCACTATGGGGGAAACCTCAGCTTATTCCTGTCATAATAATAGTGATGGAACAGTTAAGGTTAGCATTATGTTGCTTTAATGATCCTTAATATATATATATATATATATATATATAAGAAATCACCTATGTGAGAGAAAAGTAGGCCAAAGAGAATTGCTTAGGCTCAATTCTTTAGAAACTCTTGCAGAACTAGGACGTGTTCATGGCCAAAATGAACAAAACCATGAGAATAGAACAAATAAATGATTTATATGTAAGATATGTGGATTCCTTACATAAGAAAGCAGGACAGTTCAAGGACATCATGTCTACTGGACAGCTAGTAAAGTATACATATGTTACAAGGAGAAAGTTCAAAGGTGAATACCTACTTTTGCTATGCATAAGTCAGTTGATGAACATAAACTACAAGTCAAAATAGTTTTTTATAATCCATGTGGGGGATTGTTGGAAAATAATTGGAAAAAGGAAGTGAATGAAAAAATTAAAGAGGAAAAGGTTGGCAAGTAAGGGATTTAATCCCACATTGAAAAATAACTGGGGGCCTTATCAGACCCACGTTTTGCCAAATTTTCTTTTTGTCTGGATTCAATGGCTGTTAAGTTCAATGAACAGCCACATTCATTTCTATTGAGTTCAATGTATATTCATTTCTCTAATAGCTGCTGAATATACATAATTAATTCTGTACAGCTGAATTCAGTGTACATAACTAATTCAATGTAACAGTTGAAGGGTGATTCAGTATACATAACTAATTCAATGTAACAGTTGAAGGGTTTTTCCATTTATAAGTACTGCCATTTTCCACAACAGAAGAAATAAGAAAATTTTTCTTTGTAATTTCTAGCATTCTCTCTTAACCTGCATACATATATCTTCTTCCTGTTCATCATCAATTTATTCAAGTTCGAAGGGGAAACAACTTTAAGTGTTAAACTGTTTTCCGAAGCCCATTTTATCTTGGAAAACAGACGTTCTAACACTTTTGGTAGAGAGAACGAATCTGTTTTAAGGAAATTGAAATTTATTCAAGACTCGGGTTTGATTTCTATTTTCTTACTCTTATTTTTGGTATTTATGTTTTATATTTTTGTTTCTTATATATATATATATCACACTGTGTTTAACAGTTGTGGTCAACAATCTTAAAATAGATTCTCTTTTCTATTCCTGCTGAAATGGCAACTGGTACAAACACTATTAATGTGAATATCGCTACTTCTGGTTCGGGAAATGTCCAGATTGTTGCTGCTACTGCTCTGCCAACAATTCCGGCCAGTCAATTGGAAGAACCAGAAAAATTTACTGGTTCTTAAAATCAGATATTTAATTCTAGTGGTTCCCCAAAAAATTTTTATATTACCTCCAGTTGGAAATATAAGTCCTTTTGAATTTATGCACTATAAATTAATATTCTCAAAAATCAAGATGTCTTTTAATCATAACCCAAATTACCCTTTTCTCTTTTTCCTTACCCTTTTCTCAAGAGTCAAAACACTATGCAAAATTCTATTGAAATAAATGAGGGTATATTTAGAAAAGTAGCATTAAATGTACGTAGAGAAATGTAAAAAAACTTATATATTTTACCACCCTTAATACTTCTAAAAAGACTTATATTTCTGACCTGATATGGTATTTTATATCCCATATAAAATTATACTCATTACACACAAAAATTAACAAATCTTACAATTTAGGCCTTATAAACATGTAAAATTTTTTATTAAATCTAGAAAATAATAATTTAAAATCATACTTTAAATTTTTATATTTAAATTTTAACTCCAACCTAAAAACTAGCTTAATTTCCTTATAAGTAAATCAATTAACCTCCTTATCATTTTTTTACACCTAAGAATGAGAGGAGGAGCTTGTTACAAGGTTGTTGAATCGAAATTCAGATAGACAATATACTACATCTTCCCATCTTGGTTTGCCTCTAACATTGCAAGGCTTTCTTGAAGAACATTGACCCACCATTTCAATGGTTTTGTTTAGACTTTTTGTCCAGAAAAGACCAAACCTTTTCAATGATTGAACAAACAGACAAATCACCTAAACATGAAAATTCCCTTTCTTATTTTTCACCGAAAAAATTATCCTCCAGAGCTCTATGGCTACCTTAGTAGACTAATAATTGACTCATCCAATTTTTTTAGAAGGAATCTAAGGATTAAAGTTCAAATCAAATTCTTTTGAAATCATTTCAATTTTTGGTGGAAAAGATCGTCAAGTTTAGCTAATATTGTTTGGTATTGTTTGTTTTATTTCTAGCCAAAGTCTAAAGTTGAACATGAATGTTATAAATCTTTTTTTATAAAGTTAATGAATCCAAAAGTACTTCTCCCCAAGCATTTTTTTATACATAAGAATGAGAGGAGTACGCGATTCTAACTAATTTAACTTGGCATTGCAATCATAATCTCAGAGCCCAGCCGGAATAGTTTTAATTCGGGTGCTTTTTCTAGTACCAATAGTAGGCTGATTTCTTGTGAAGTTGTTGGGCCAGTACTTGATTGATCTGCTGGCTGATTGGACTGGTCTGGGCTGGCCGACGCATTTGGGTTACGTGCAGAAGAGGGGGCGACTGGCCTCCATGGAGGATTTCTATTCGCTGAGCTGTATGAAGAGTCCTCCTACACTGGGCTGTGTTCGACAGGAGCTAAAGCGTCTGGGCCGTTTAGATAATCTCTTTGCGCTTGGTTGCGTGAAGAGTCCTCCTGCGCTAGGCTGTGTTGGACTGACAAGGAGACTGAGCCATCACTGGAGGCTAGAGTAGCTGGAGCCGGGCTGGTGGGTTGCTGGAGTCAGGCTGGATGGTGTTACGGCTGGCATTTGGTGGGCTGTCTTTTTCAGTTGCTGGATATATACTCCTCCTGTCTTGTATAGGGTGTTTCTGGGAGCCTAAACTTGTTTTCCAAAATTGTAAATATGTGCAAAGTCTGTAGTATATGATAAAGTGTACGACTTTTCCTGGTATGAAAATCTTGTCTCATCAAAAATCACATCTTGAGACACAAGGAATTTCTTATTTTGCAAGTCATAAAATCTCCATCCTTTCTTGTTAAAAGGGTAGCCAAGGAAGACATACATTAGACTGCGGGCACGATATTTATCTTTGGATGGATCATGGTCATGAACATAAGCTAAATGCCCAAAACTTTTAAAGTGAGAATATGAGGGTTTCTTTCCATGTAACAGCTCATAAGGAGTCTTGTTGTGTAACAACTTTGAGGGTGTTTGATTGATTAGATATCCAGCTGTCAAAACACATTCCCCCCAAAACTTTATTAGCAAGTTAGTTTGAAAATGCAAAGCCCGAGCAATATTCAGAATATGACGATGCTTGCGTTCAACCTTACCATTTTGTTGCAGGGTACCAGGGACAGTTGTTTAATGTATCGTGCCATGAGCGGAAAAATATGATTTTAGATAGATAAACTCTGTTCTATTGTCACTTCAAACAATTTTTATGGTTTTGTGAAACTAGGTTTTGACCATTGCAAAGTAATCTTTTAAAACATACACAACTTCGTTTTTCTCAGAAAGTAACTATATCTAGACAGCTCTAGAATAATCATCTAATATAGTTAAAAATATAAGAGGCTCCTATGGTAGATACAGTTTTGTATGGTCCCCATAAATCACAATGAACTAAATCAAAAATCGCAAAAGCTTTATTTATACTTAAAGGAAAACAGTCACGTGTCTACTTAGCACGCAAGTAAATATTGCAAGGACCAGTCTTTTGCTCAGAAAATCCCAAAAATTTATTTACCACAAAATCCAAAGAATGACCCAATCGAACATGCCATAATATGCTTGAATCAAGGACTTCACTAGAAAAAGTATATAAATCTTGCAACTGCAGAGGTTTGTAGAAAAAAAAAATCACATTTCTTTGCTCGCCCACTCAAATCGGCATCATTGAGATTCGGTCCTGTATAACACAAAAATTATCAGAAAGAGTGATAAAACACCGAGAGACTTGAGCCAATTGGGACAAATAAATTAAGCTGCATTTAAGCTCAGGAATTAAAAACACACTAAGAGTTTTAAGTCTAGGATTTAAGGAAACTCATTCCTTCTTGCATGCGCAATTGCCTTAGGATCATTAGGCAGACCAATAGTATATGGGTAAATATTATTTAAATTTTTCAAAAAATCTTTCCTACCAGTCATATGATAAGAATATCCTGAATCCAAAATCTATAAATTTTTCATACCAAATAATTTTTCGGATTAAGTGGCATGTGTTATTTATGATGGTCAACAATTTTGACCATTGGTCTTGGGTTAAATTTGGAAAGTGGTTTGGAAACCCCACTCTCCCGTTGCTCCTTTCTGCTGAATCTTCTGCTATTGCTGCAAGACAGCCATTGCTGCCTTCTATTGGAGCTGCTCCTATGCGTCGAACGGCGGCACTGTTGGCCCAACCGTAGATGCCTCTCCTACCATGTGTTGCTGCTGTTGCTGCGTTTGGCCTATTCTAGCTGCTCGGTCAGATTGCGGTGTTCCAAAAAAAAGTCGCATGAATCTGCCTCTACTTGCAGTGAGCGTCCTGTGGCCGCGATCGGTTGGAGCTGCACGGCTGCCGGCACTGGGGACCGAGCTTCTAGGCCACTAATCTTGGTACCCTATGAGCTGAAAACAACCTGAAGTTTCATGGCCACTCCTATTACAGTGGATGCAAGACAAGCTTGAGCTTAAAGATGATCGGAGTGCTCCGGCGACGGCAAACGTGTTGCCGTCGCCGCCGTGTTCTGCTGTCCGAGCTAGGTTATGGTGCTGTTCTTCCTTACATATTTGGGCAAGGATTGTTCACACATTTAGCATGGTTTCTGTTATATCAGATCAGATGGGAGCGAACAGTACCATAAATTTCACTATTTAATCCCATTAAAAACTGAAAACTTTTTCTTCTTCTCTTTCATTTGTAATAGCAGTCATGATTTCTATATCTGTGGTGGAAGGGAATTGAGAGTAGCGGTCTAATTCGTCCTATAATTTTTTCAAACGTAAATAATACACATTTATTGAATCTCCTCCTTGTTTACCAATTGCCAATGTCGCCTTTAATTCGTATTTTCTTGGCCCGTTACCAAGCAAGAATCTTTCTTTCAAATATGTCCATAATTCATCGGCTCTCTCGGAGTAATTTATAGAGGATCTGAGAGAGGGCTCAATGGTATTGAGAATCCATGAATTTATAAGAGTATTTATTTTCCACCATTCTTCTTCTTTATCTGTATCATTTTCTGGTATGGGATTTGTTCTGTCGATAAATCCAAATTTTTATTTGAACGCAAAGCCAGGCGCATTGCTTTTGCCCATTCTGTATAGTTATTATCTTTTTCATTTTCTTTTAACTGGACCGTGGTAATTGAAATGGAATCCGGCACCAAAATATAGCTATTTACTATTACAGTATTCCTATTTACTATTACAGAGTTTGAATCAGGAAGCAATAAGAAAGACAGAAAGCTCCTATTCTATTACAAACAGATTTCTTCGTCTTCAGTGACTTCCAGCCAAGATCGGAGACAGGTAGTAAACAGAAATAGTCAACAGTAAATATCAGAATAGAAAAAGATTAGATCTTTACCTCGAGATCCTTCAGATCTCGGAAAGGACACCAACAGTCGGAGCCGAACGAGCACTGCGAGTTCAGTCTCACCGTCTGCGACAGAGGACTGCCCCAATGTGTTCTTCCGGTGAAGAACAGCGCGATTCCCTCAGCAAACCGGTGGCCTCAAAGAACCGATACTCTCAAACTCTCTCTCACCAAATGATGCCCTTTCCTCTCACTGCAGTCACGCACACGGTAACCCAAGGGTTAGCCGGCACAGACAAGCAAATGAGAGTCCCGAAGGGTCGCACAGAAAACGAACAGAAAGACTGATCGAAAGAAGAGAGAGGAAGACACAAGGTCAGAGAACAAGAGAGAGGCAGCGGCGGTCTCAACAGAAAGAATGTGAGAGTGCGAGGTAGGGTAGGCTGAGAGAAAGAGAATATATATATAGCCATGTCACCTGGGCGAGTCGGGTTGAACCCGGCCCGCTCGGCATCAAAAGCCTGCCAGCCCAGCTTCACTCTTCAAGAGGCCCACCAAGGTTTAAAAAGCATCATAGGGATAAATGGGCCAAAGAAAGGAATGAAAATAAAGTGAAGGTAGCCCAAAGGGCCAACAAACTCCACCTTGAACTTATTTTCATTTATTTTAGCCAACAGTGACTCAAAGGAGTCATCCTTCATCTATATGAAGGAGGTCCCTGCACAAATAAAACTTGTCAGTTGTCACAATTTTAGTACCAAAATCAACAGGATTATCATTAGTACTAATTTTCTCAATATTAACTAAGCCACTTGAAACATTTTCCCTTATGAAATGATACTTAACATCTATGTGTTTAGTTCTTTCATGATAAACAGGATTTTTACATAAGTGAAGAGAACTTTGACTATCAGTATAAATCACAGCTTTAGAATTTAAAACATGCAATTCAGATAGTAAGCCTTGAAGCCAGATGGCTTCCTTAATTGCCTCAGTGGCAGCAATGTATTCAGCCTCCGTAGTCGACAAAGCGACTACAGGCTATAACTGTGATTTCCACGATATGCAATTACCTGCTAAAGTAAAGAAATAAGAAGAGGTAGATTTCCTACCATCCTTATCACCTGCAAAGTCAGAATTGACATATCCAACCAGTTCAAAATTATCAGACCAGTTATGATAAAGAAGACCCATATTAATAGTCCCATTAATATAACACAACAACCACTTAAGAGCTGCCCAATGATCCCTACCCGGGTTAGACATGAATCGGCTAAGAAGGCTTATGGGATAAGCAATATCAGGTCGGGTGGATATCATAGAGTACATGACGGATCCTATAGCCATTATATAAGGTATATTGGCCATTTCATTCTTTTCTCTATTAGTTTTGGGACAAGTTTTCTCGGAAAGCTTGAAATGGCTTGCAAGTGGTGTACAAACTGGTTTGCATAAATGAATCGAAAATTTGGAAACAATTTTCTACAAGAAGGATTTCTGGGATATGAATAAGGATCTATTAGCTCTATTCCTACTGATGTTCATCCCAAGGATTCTAGACGCTGAACCTAAGTCCTTCATATCAAATTCAGACTTTAGCAAGGATTTAAGTGAGTAATCTTATCTCTATGTTTACTAGCAATTAACATATCGTCCACATAGAGCAAAAGATAAATAGCAGTTTCAACATTATCACCAAAGAAATATAAACAGCTATCATAATTGCTTTTAACAAAACCAGCTTTAAGCATAAAAGAGTCAAAGCGTTTATACCATTGCCTAGGTGATTGTTTAAGTCCGTACAAGGACCTTTTCAACAAACATGCCATGTTTTCCTTACCCTTTTCCTCAAAACCTGGTGGTTGACGCATGTAAATAGTCTCTTCAAGTTCCCCATGCAAAAATGCAGTTTTCACATCAAGTTGTTCCAAATCAAGATCATAAAAGGCAACAATTGCAAGCATTATCCTAATTGTTTTATACTTAACAACGGGAGAAAATATTTCATTGAAATCGATGCCCTCAACTTGAGAAAAACCTTTTGCAACCAACCTAGCCTTGAACCTTGGGGGTTCATTGGCAGATTCTAGCTCTTTGATTTTAAAAATCCATTTGCAATCAATTAATTTTTGCTTTGAGGGTTTTTGAACAAGAATCCATGTTTTGTTTTTATGAAGTGGGCACATTTCCTCTTCCATAGCATGCAACCACAAAGAACGGTTAGGACTCTTTAACACATCTGAAAAACACAAAGGTTCTTTTCTTCTATATATGATGCAGCGGCAAATGCATATGAGACGATGTAGGAATATCCATACCTAGCGGGTTTTCTCGTCTCTCTCCTAACCCTATCTCTAGACAGCTGGTAGTCTCTTAGGGTTTGGGCTTGTGCCTCGGGATGATCCTCATCATCCTCATATGAGTTTTCAGATTCAGGCGTGCTGGTTTCCGGCTGCTGACTGGTCGGTATATCCGACTCTTCACTGGTTTCGGGTTGGTCGTGAGGTTGTGAAGGTTCGGAGGTGTCCTCCACCTCCACAGGAATATTCCCATCTACGAGAATGTCACTAGGGCTATTAGGATTGGTTTCAGCCTTTAGGCAAGGCATATCTAGTTCATTGAAGACCACATCCCTACTCACAACAACCCTCACCCCCGGCTCACCTTTGAGCCAAACTTTGTACCCCTTCACCCCACTAGGGTGTCCTAAAAACACTCTCTTCCTTGACCTAGGGTCTAACTTACCCTCTTTTTGATGTGCAAAGGCAGCACATCCAAACACTCTAAGGTTTGACAGGTTTGGTGGTTCTCCGGACCACAACTCTAAGGGAGTTTTGAAATTTATGGCTGTTGAGGGTGATCTATTAATGAGGTAGACAGTTGTACTTACAGCTTCTCCCCAGAAAGGTTTTGGGATTCCTGAAGACAACATAAGGCACCTAACCTTATCCATTATTGTACGGTTCATTCTTTCAGCAGCTTCATTTTGCTGAGGATTGTGCCTAACAGTCCTATGGTGTAGTATGCCATGCAATGCACATAAATCAGCAAACCTTTTATTACAAAATTCAAGGCCATTATCTGTCCTAATGGTTTTTAGTTTATTTCCAGTTTGATTTTCGGCAAGGCGTTTCCATTCAGAAAACTTTTCAAAAGTTTGATCTTTCGATTTTAACAGAAATACCCATACATGCCTAGAGAAATCATCAACAACAGATAAGAAATAAACATTCCCACCATAAGTTGGGACCTTTTCAGTCCCCCACAAATCACAGTGTACATACTCAAGGACAGAAGTGGACTTGTGTGTGCCTACGGAAAAACTAGTTTTATGCTATTTTCCAAGAACACAGTGGTCACAAAAATCCAGAGATTCAATCTTGTCACCACCTAAAAGATTTTGTTTGTGAAGACAATGAAGACCTTTTTCACTGATATGGCCAATACGACGGTGCCACAACAGAGTCTTTTCAGGAACGGTTTTGGAAACTAATGCAGATGCTTCGCAAACAGTTTTTCCGATCAAATGGTAAAGACCATCCTTTTTAAAACCTTTGAGCATGACCAGTGCTCCTTTCCAAACTTTCATGATGCCATTTTCGGATTTGTAAGAAAAACCATTTGTGTCAAAAACACCAAGGGAGATTAGATTCCGACGGAGGCCGGGCACATATCTCACCTCGGTTAGTTTTCTGGTCACTCCATCATGCATTTTAATGAAGACATTTCCAATTCCTTTTATTTCACAAATATGATTATTGCCCATGAAAACTTTTCCATGCTCAAGGGGTTCAAAATCTGAAAACCAATGTTTGTTTGGAGTCATATGAAAAGTGCAGCCTGAATCAAGGATCCAGTGTTTAGAAACAGGGGAAAGGGAAGAGGATACACACAAAACTTCTGAATACATTGAATTACCATCTGATTCAAAATCGTGAGTTTTGTCATTTTTATCACTCCCTTTACCTTGTTCACGTTGTTTTTCCTCTTTGATCCTTTTAAAACATTTATTTTTTATATGACCTTCCTTGCCACAGTAAAAACACTTCACTTTCTTATCTTGTGATTTCGACCTCCCTCTACTTTTAGAGCGGTGAATATGCGGTTCTCTCCGTTCAACCCTCCCTCTCACGTAAAGGTTCTCCCCGTTGGATTTATTTTCTTTTTTTAAATCAAGGTCTTTTGATTTTAAAGCGTTTTTCACATCAGCAAGAGTCAAGTCATCTCTACCATACTTAATAGCAGACTTAACGTCATTGAAAGATTCAGGCAAGGAATTCAGTAAAATCACAGCAACATTTTCATCAGAAATATTTTCACCGACGTTTTGTAATTCCAAAACTATTTTGTTTAAATCGTATATGTTTTCTGAAAGAGATTTTGACCCGCTCATTTTGAAACCAAACGGCTGTTCTTTTAAATAAATCTTGTTGGATAATGATTTCCCAAATACAGTTTTTCAAGTTTTGTCCATATCTCAAAAGCATTATCTTTTTCGTCTATCTCTCGCAAAACATTATCGGTTAAATGCAAGGTGAGGCAACTGTGCGCATCACCAAGTTTTTCAAAACGCGCTTCGCCCTTCCAAGATTCCAAATACTTTTCAGAGCTACAGATTGAGGGTGCGATTTTATTTTGGACTAAAACTGCTTTCATTTTCTACACCACATTACAAAATCAGATTTGCCATCAAACTTTTCAGTTTCAATCTTTTGAACAGACACGCTTATATGGCAAATATGAGTAATTGATGGCTAGACAAATGGAAGTTTTGAAAAAAGGAAGTTTTATCACACAAATAAAAAACCCAGATTTTGCTTTAATGAAAAATGGTGCAGTTCAGTAAACGCAGTAGTGTTTTCTTACCAAAAAAAAACAACACGGATGAACACAAGATTTAACCGAAACAGAAACAGCAAAAAAAAAAAACACTAAAACAACCACAGTACAGCATCAATCACAATTGATGCAGTGTTTGTAACAGATAACGAAAATCTCCAAGACACATACTGGTAGTCTCTTGGACTCCAGCCAGGCTTGGGTTTTAGATTTTAAGAAAAGTTACTGGAAACAGAACACAATCAAAAACAGAAATACTGCAGTTATAATAATGAACAAAACAGAAACCCAGAAATTAATCACAGCAGATTCAGGAACAGCAGGTCTACGAGAACATTAACAGTGAACAAAAACAGGAGCAGGAAAAACAGGGACAGTTAAACAGAAAAACAATAACAGCAATCAATCATACCAAAACAGAAACATAAACTGAAAAACAGAGAAAGGAAGGTTTAGAGTCTTCCCTTTACCGAATCCGCGTGGATCTGAGCTCGAGTGGTAGCCGGACGGTTTCTCCGTCAACCGTGGCTCTGATACCACTGAAATGGAATCCGACACCAAAATATAGCTATTTACTATTACAGTATTCCTATTTACTATTACAGAGTTTGAATCAGGAAGCAATAAGAAAGACATAAAGCTCCTATTCTATTACAAACGGATTTCTTCGTCTTCAGTGACTTCCAGCCAAGATCGGAGACAGGTAGTAAACAGAAACAGTCAACAGTAAATATCAGAATAGAAAAAGATTAGATCTTTACCTCGAGATCCTTCAGATCTCGGAAAGGACACCAACAGTCGGAGCCGAACGAGCATTGTGAGTTCGGTCTCACCGTCCGCGACAGAGGACTGCCCCAAAGTGTTCTTCCGGTGAAGAACAGCGCGATTCCCTCAGCAAACCAGTGGTCTCAAAGAACCGATACTCTCAAACTCTCTCTCACCAAAAGACACCCTTTCCTCTCACTGCAGTCACACACACGGTAACCCAAGGGTTAGCCGGCACAGACAAGCAAATGGGAGTCCCGAATGGTCGCACAGAAAACGAACAGAAAGACTGATCGAAAGAAGAGAGAGGAAGACACAAGGTCAGAGAACAAGAGAGAGGCAGCGGCGGTCTCAACAGAAAGAATGTGAGAGTGCGAGGTAGGGTAGGCTGAGAGAAAGAGAATATATATATATATAGCCATGTCACCTGGGCGGGTCGAGTTGAACCCGGCCCGTCCGGCATCAAAAGCCTGCCAGCCTAGCTTCACTCTTCAAGAGGCCCAACAAGGTTTAAAAAGCATCATAGGGATAAATGGGCCAAAGAAAGGAATGAAAATAAAGTGAAGGTAGCCCAAAGGGCCAACAGTAATAATCAATTCGAGTCCATCTGAGGCTTCTACATAGTAGGCATCTTTCTTTATTTTATGAACATGGTTTTCTTCCACCAGATCGTTGCCAATATTAATAATATTAGATAGGTGACTCTGATACCATGAAAGTTTCCAGTGTTGAAAACAATCAACTATTTTCTGTCTTATTAATATAAAATAGATTACATTATATACTTGTGACAAATCCTAAACAAATTATAACTAGGAAACTAAGTCTATGTGCAACTAAGAAACTAAATATACATAGTTTAGGACTTATAAAAATATTAATCCTAAATACATAATAATAAAAATCTTAACTATAATATAATTAATTTTAATCCTTAATATGGAGTGAAAAAGAGGGAGGAAAAAGTGACTTTAGTTTAGAAAAGTTAGGGGGGCACTTGAGAGAGAGTGAGAGAGAGTATATTCCTGAAAAAAATGGAGAGTACATATCTGAAACTGTGAGAATAGATTAGGCTGAAACGGCAAAGTGATTCATAACCACATGCTCCTCCCTTCACAAGTCACACTTCACTACACTACAATACAGCAACAACACCCATCATAAACCCTCTCTCTCTCTCTCTCTCTCTCTCTCTCTCTCTCTCTAACATCAATCTTCATAATTCAAATGGGCCCTTCACTTTAACACCTCCTTTGCCCGTTTGCTTTTGCCAAACCCATGACAGAACCAAATGGCCAGGGCATCTCAATCGCCCTATAAGTGTATTCGTTGTTGTTATATGAGTAAAATTAGATATTATCTCAAATTTTAATTTTTAAATTTTTATTTTTTTGTAAATTATTTAATTTTTACAAAATTTAACATAAGATTTAAAAGTACATACATTTTGGATTAAATTTAAATTCGAAAAAAATTAAAAATTTTAACTTAGAATTCGCAAAAAGTAATTTAAGTGTGAGAGAGAATGTGATACATGCTTTAAAAACAAAAAAAAATTTAGATTTTAAATTCAATTTAATTTCACCTACACATTATATTTCGTCAAGTTCAATCTACAAAATTTTTTCTTTATATATATATTTAACCTCAAATATTTAAAAATATGAATTATCTACGTTCACCCAATCACCACCCTCAGTAGCAAGATTTTGAAGTTGATATCCAACATACCAGAATTAATAATGCCCTACTACGGCTACATTTGAATGAGAAATTCTAATAAGTACATATGATCTAAAGCAAAAGCCATTTGCCATGACTACATTTCAAAAATGGGAAATTATGGTACGTATTATAATCCTAGTCCCATTGTAAAGATATTTTTATGTCCATTTTTCCTAACACTAACCAATAACCCTTTGTAAAGATTTTATTGTACATCTTTCGAAGAATCGAGTACAATGATCATAGCATTTTACGTTTGAAATGGACTTTTTTTTTTTTTCTTTTGTAAAAATATCATGTAAGTACAAAAGAATCTTTGATGAAGAAACCGTCTACATAAGAGTAGTATTATCTATTTTAGCATTAGTTGATCTTCATAACATCATGCATATCCCACTGTCTATAGCTTGTGTCTTTATGTTTATTCCTTTTCCTACTCATGGCCTTTATGAAACATTTTGGCTTCTCTAATACATTTTTTTTATTCTTCATAACCTTTATAATATCTTGAGTAATGCTCTCCTTATAAAAAATAGAAGATAATTTATAAAAAAAATATTATAAAAAATATTATAAAAGATTTTATAGAGAATCCTCAATTATTGTATAAAATATTTTTTTATAGTACTTTTCTTTTTAAAATTTAATATTATTTATAATTTTATTCTGCACGTATATTTTATGAATAAAAAATATTATTAAATGAATATTACAAAGAAAGTATATAATATAATTAGCGGTCTTTATGGGGTCTGCATCTCCAAACCCACAAATCACAAATGTATTAGTTTAGACTTCTTCAACCCACATAAAATAGATAGAGATTCCAAATAGAGAAATATTGAATTTTTTTAAAAAAAACAACTCGTGAATTTATGACATATTTTGAAGGATATTGAGCCAAGTCTTAGTTGAAAAGAAATAAGCAAAGAAAAGAAAAAAAAATGTCAACATAAATGTCCTCATTTGGCTCTCTTCAAAAGAACAGATGACAAACCAAAAACAAGAAAATAGTTTTTCTAAAATAAAATAATGATATTATTCTACCAATAGAAGGGTTTAGGTTTGTGGAATGAGGAAAAACAAATCCATCATCTCACATATAACCTTTCTTTATCAAACACCTTTATGTCTTCATCACTCATTATCTCTTATTAAATATATCATTAATTTTTTCAATGTTGTGACACCAACTTTGTTACTATCGATCCAAACAAACAGTCCCTTCATTTTTTTTCCTCAATCAAGAATAGTATAGTTTATACAAATCGATCAAGTAAATATTTTTTTTTTAAGGAGAAAGGAAATACAATTACCATCGCGTATTAATAGATTTAACAATAGAGAAAATGATAAGAATTATTTATATTTAATTAATTATATTTTAAATTTTAATTAAAACATATTTTGCCTTCAAACTATTTATAGGGTGTTATTTATTCTCTTAACCTCCAAAATTCAACTAAATTCAACTATTTTCGCTGAAATCCTTGGCATGTGCTCTTTACATATTTTGAGGATGAAATTTTCCATTTACTTTTTCTTGAGTACATTGGCATGTAAAAAACTCAGCCAAACGACTAAATTTTAAAAGCTAAGGACATAAATGTTTCCTCATAAATAATTTAATAATAAAATGTATCTTAAAAAATATATAAAACATTACTTGTTAAAATACATAGATGGAAGATACTTTTAATTATTCTTTTCCAATAATATAATATAATAGAGCTAAATATATAAGTCTAACTCAACCTTAGTAGTCTCAACCATGGTGACGCAAGAATAGTAACAAATATTGTTTTTAGGAAAATGAATTTCATCCAACAATAAATGGTCATTTTCTCACTTGTTTTTTTTCCTCATCATCTTAAGTGCTTATAATATTATTAACAAATTTTATATTCCAAGTTGCATTATATATATATATATGTAATGAGTAATGTTAAATACCTCAAGGTTAAGATATTTTTTGTCTAAATTGGAGGGTAAAAAAGTCTTTTTCTCACGCAAGACACTTATGACAGGCAACAAATACGTCAAATATACTTTTTATTTACTTCTTCAATTTTACCCTCTAATTTAGACAAAATTTACCTCAATCTTAAGCCAAGTAGCATTTCTAATATGTAATATCTAGATTCATGTGATGGATAACACAGGATTAAACACTTACATAAAATGAAAAAAAATGAAAATGTTATCTTTTTTATACATGAAAACATTATCTTTTTAGACCTCCTTATGTGCCAAAAAGTATTGATAATAACCAAGTAAATCAAAAATACAAGAAAAGGAAATAATTTATATTTCTTGGGACAGTATATGAAACTATCACTCTATATAACATTATTATAAATACATAGGTTTCTTTTTTAATAGAAATAGAAAACCCAATGACAAAATGTGCACAATATGGAAGAGAAAAAAAGACTTCCAGAAAAAAAAAAAAAAAAAAAAAGGATAAATGGAGTGTGTAGGCCAACAAATTGGGACAGTGCCAGTAGCACTAAAATAAATGTAGCTCCTGCTTTGGATTTTTTTTTTTAATAAATATCTTTCATTTTGTTTGGTCATAATTAAATTCTCAATTTTCTTTTACGAATAAATAGGAATTATTTTAATTGAAATCAGAAACTACAGCAAGCTTAACATTCACAAAACAATCGTCATAATTCTATATAGACTTAACTCAATTGATTTTAGAATTATGGAATTAATATCAAAAGTCAATATACAAATATTCACAAAAGAAAAATTCAATGTTCGAATCCTAACAGTAACAGTATAAGAATTTCAATATGATTCCTTGTATGCATCAGATATTGGGTCTTTAGTCTACAGAATCATTGACTTACTATGATTTATATCTTTCTCTGGGACGTCAGACAGTTTGTAAAAACTCTGAGGACCAGAAATTGTCTTTTATTACTAATAATCATCCTATGATAAGTCTTTTTAAGCAAATAAATGAGAAAAATACGTGTAAAGTATAATTGAATTCTTATTTTATTATTCATCGTTAGAGAATTTAATTCCGAAAAGAGTATTATATTTCTAAATACTAGTATTTTCTATAAATTTTTTTGAGAAAGCTATAAAAGTGTAATAAAATTTTATTTTTACCTACATTTTATCTGAGATGTACATAAGAATGGACGTATATATCTATTATTGAATATAGCTTTATAGTTATGTTACCAAGTTTGGTTTAATCTCAAGTTAACTACACCTTTCCAGAAAAACTAACAAAAAAAAAAAGAAAAAAAATTGAAATAAAGCTAGACGATTCAAGAAACTTGAAAAGGGAAACCTTTTGGAAACTCGAATTAAAAAACAAGTTGATCATAGTTTAGATTAGGAAATGAATTTTGGTAAAAAAATTTCTTTTATATTTTTCTCAAATATATATTCTCGTGTAAGAAATAAATTAAAATATAAAATTTCTACCAGATTCTCGAATCATATAAAAAAGAATAATGATTTTCCTAACATTTTCCAATTTTGTAATTTGACCATTTCTATCCACAAAACATTATTCATGATTCTTTTAACATAAAAAATAATCAACAGTAGTATATGTTTATGTGAAAAGAAATACTTTAATGTGCTTTTTCCAGTAAAAAATATAAGGAGTTTTAGAGTGTTTAAGAATAATTAAGAATATAAATTCTTTTACACATTTCAATGAGTATTCAATTTTTTTTTTTTTTATATTTAGCCATTTCTTTATCATTTATTAAACCACTTTTTATCTATCTCTCTATTTATTAATTTATTAACGATGTAAAGAGTATTTTATTCCAAAACTTATTTTATTTTCAATCTCTTAATTCTTGTGCATAAATCCAATATAAGGGAGTAACATTTATTTGCAACAATAAACATTGTTGGATCATCATTGAGCAGGACACAATTAAAAAGACAAAAAAAAAAATTACGTTTTACTCTTTTACCGATATAATCTTTCTTCCTCAATTAAGCCAATTAATTAATTCAACATCCATTCTTTTATCAATGCTGGACTATATATATATATATATATATATATTACATTTATGTCGTTGGAGTAGTTTGTGGAGTTGTCAAAGCAATTATTGCTATCAAATTATTGAGAATAATAAACAGTTTTACATTAGAAATATGTTTCCAACAAAAAATTATAGATATATAATCTGAAACATTTATCCTAATTCTTGACGATTCTATAACTTTTTACTTACAAATTATTTAATGGACTTCCCTAAAAAAAAGAAACATATTACTTGACTATATATTAATTTATGGGTTCAAGAAAAATGGTCTATTTCAGACATAAAGAAATTAAGGGTGTAAGAAAATATTCTTTCAAAACACTTTGCATAAATATTCCAGTCCAACAGACTTTTCAACATCTTCTTGAGAAAAAATGGCCATTATTGTCTTAAAATTTAGAGCTTCGTATTTTGTTTATTTTACAGGTCTTTCCAATTATTATTTACCCAAATCTTTTTATGGCTCTATTCTTTAATCTTATTACCACATTTGACTCTATTGGCCAAAAAAGGTTTCTCCATAAGTACTAGTAATTTTAGGGCAAAACAAAAACAAAACAGAATTTCATAAAATAACATTAAGAAAAATAAAATTAAACGTAAAATATATACATAATCTCACCTTGTGCCCATCTAAAATAATAATCCAATTTTTAGAATCATAAATTCGAAATTCTTGTAAAAGAAATTGAATGAACCGTTTAGTTGAGTTTTTCTGATCCCTAGGCTAAATTCAACAATTATTTGAATGGGAAAATTTCTTGATTGATTAAAAATATATATATATGAAGTAGGTCAAGGTGATTACTGTTGAAGCAAAATAATGTATTAACTGTTAATATCTGATTCTGATACTATTATAAACAATATTTATTTGATGATATAAAAGAATGGATAAAAAATATAATTCTTTGTATAATTTACTGAAAATTAAAAACAATGATCATTGTTAGACATAATCAACGAAGGAAAAATAGTCCAATTATAGGCGAAATATATACAAATACATATAGTCTAGAACTAGAAGATATTGACTGTACCATATGCCTAAAATTGAAACATTATAGTCAAACTAAATTTATCCTATTAGAAGCACAAAAAGCATATCCTCTATTCTGAAAACAACTAATGTTTGACTATATTCTTGTTTGCTAGTCACCAGTTAATTAGTTATCACTGATTTACTAAAACTGAAAACTAAGGTATAGAGTTTAAATTATTTAACTCCTCAATTTTGAATTTTAAATTTAAATACTAAATTTTAAATTTTAAATTTTAAATTTAAATGTTAATAAGTGGTAGTTATATTAATTAATAAATGGTAATTATATATAAAAAAATGTTCTAATTTTGTAAGTAATATATATGTTTAGATTTCAGAATTAGAGGTAAATAAAAATTTTTCACTTAAAATTTATAACTATAACTAAGCATATATTAAACAATTAAGTGTCAAACATACCTAAAACATTAGGTACTTAAAAATTATCTATTATCAACATACTTAATTTAATAGTTCTTAACTAATTCATTTTAAGAGGTAGATTAATTTATCAAACAAAGTCTTACTTCGGTTTGTAAAGGAGGAAAGAGGAATGACACGATCGCATTTAGATTGGATTTAAGTTTGAAAAAATAAATATTTTGTACTTGGAATTTGTAAAAGGTAGATGATATGTGAGAGACAATGTAGGGTCTAAAATAGAAAAATAAAAAAGTTTCGGGATGAAAGAAAGGTAAAACGGATTTAATTTCTTTTGTTTCGTTTAGATGTAAACTGAAAGATAAATATTTTTGGGATGTTGAAGATAAGTTTTATTTGGAATAAATTCGTAATAAAATATGCCCTCTGTTCTTTTACTTGTTACGTTTGAACAGCACACAGATTAAGAAAACACGGAATTAGAGAAATTCTCAGTGTATATATAATAAACTATCATTAACATCAATCCCTCACCTAATTTATTAGTATTGAAAAAATCCAAAATTAAACTTAAAACATGTGTGAAATGATGAATGGATGCTAGAATGTGTATTGAAAAATGGTAAAAGTTATTGGGAATAAGTCATTACACTTTTCTATGACATAAGAATTGAGAGAGAAATTAACATGTTGAAAGTGTATAATAAAAAATTTTTGGTTAAACTTACATTATTTTCAACAACGTGACAAATAAAAAAACAAAAATTTACACAATGTGATAAACTAAAAAAATAAATGGAATAATTTATAAAAAGTTATACTAATTTTTTTTAATATAATGTTCAAGATAAACTGTTTTTCTTTTATCAAAGAAAACTATTGAAATTAACGCAAATATAATATTTATATCTTAATTTACATTCCCTTCCCCCTTTCTTTCCTACTTTCACACCAACAAATGAACTTGGACTTGATCATCACACTATAATTTAGATTGGATTTGGGTCGAAACTTTATGCAAAATTTGTCACGTTGAGTGTTACATATTTTTTCACATTTAAATAATTTATTGTCATGAAATTTAAATTAAAAAATTTTGAACTCAAACTCTATTCAATCACACAAATTCTCATTAATTTTGAAAAGTTATATATATTTTTTGAAGGGATTATATTTCTGTATTACTTTAGTTTTTTTTAAATTTTTATAAATGTTTATAGTGGTATTGATATTTTTTGTTGTGAATTACAACTTCTTGAATAAGGCTCTCTATGTCTAGAAATGAAATTATTGTGTGGTACACAATAATTGAGGACCCTCATTTTATCATTGTGATAGAATGTATAACACAAGTACCATCATATATATAATTCTCAACTTGGACTGTGATGCCTCATCTACCTGTAAAATATAAGCAAAAAGGACCCACTCCCATCACTCACTTGTAAACTTGTATCAATTGCTATAATAATTGATGGAAAAAGACACTGATTTTAGTACCAATCCAATATCCCCACACTACCCTTCTCTATATTTGGCCAAGCAAATCACAACTTCAAAAGAAAAAAATGAACTGATCTTTAATATTATTGGCAACCCAAAATGTAGGAACACCACAATATTTTTCTATTAATATCTCAAACTCCAAATTCTTAACAATTTTAAATTAACTTTATTATTTTTTTTAATATATTGAGATAGATAAAGAATGTGAATCGAATCCACAACCTATTACATGTTGCTAAGAAGTGCCACCTTGTCACAATTGATTTTATTGTTAAATGCCATAGAATTTTAAGAAAAAAAATTAGGTTATACCAAATTTATAAATGAGTACATGAATGTTATAATTTATATTAATCCACATCATTAAGTATTGGTCATCCTTTCATCAAAAAGAAAGAAAAAGTACTAGGCCATTTAAATATATTTATTCAGAAGAAAACCATCAAACATAGGGATATAGATATTAGCCAACATCTGCTTCAAAAGCAAAGATAATACAAGGGTCCAAATGGTTAACAAGATGGATTATATAACGACTTAATATAGTATAGGGTCCAATTATGTATATGTACTTATGAATTGAATTCATTCTATAATTTTTTTGAAATTTCGATATTTGGCAATGAGAAAAGGAGTACTACTAGTATTACTTTTTGCTAATGGAAATGAAAAGTTAAAGATAATTTCATGATTAAGGATAGTAACACACAAAGATTAAGGTTTCAAGGAAATAGTGAACCTTAAAAAGATTATGAAAGTTTGGGGACCCTCTAAAAGCAAAAATATTTGTCTTGAAATTTGAAACTTTATTATCTCAAGCATAAAAAGTTGAAAACTATGTAAAACAGAGAATAGCCATTTAGTCTCCAAAGCTAATAACAAGCCCATGTTCCTTAGAGTCATTAATTAAAGGAGATATAATGAGTACTAAAGCGATTCAATTATTTCAAGAGATATTATGAAAGAATATTGTAATTAATATTTTTGTCTAACTAAAGTTCCCACTTGAAGAAAAATAAATTGAATTAATGAGAAATTCTGATTAAACTACCAAAACAAATAAATAAGACCCATGAAGCACATCTAATTTAGCATAATCTAGTATTATTACATTGTAAATTAAAAAAAAAAGTAAAAGATTATACATTAGCTTATTAATCTAAAACGTTCATAATTTTTTTAGTTATTTAAAATTTAGATACGGTGAAAAGTCTTTAAATAACACTATAGTTGGCTATAATTATAATGCTAGCTCGTTAATATTCGTAAAAGAAACAAAAGGTGTTAATTTACTCAAGATTCTTTAATATAACTTTTAATAATTGCATTTTTGGAATTTTTTTTTAATACACTACATACTATGGCTAGTTCGGCGTGATAGTTGTCAAACGTGATTATATTAATCTTGATTATTCTAACCATCATTTAATAATCTTCATTTTTGAAAATTAGAAACAAAATGTGATTGTATAAGTGTTTGGCAACTTTTACTCTAAAAGTGATTCTAATTTACAAATTGTCTTATATGCCCCTAACATATTATACTTTATAATAATTTTATATTCCCTATTTAAATTATTGAATAATTATATTGATGACATATTATATATTATTTTTTATATTTTTATGTATCTTTTATATTTCATTTGTATATTAATTAATAAATATTTTATGTAATGAATATAAATTATATCATTCTTTTAATAAGAAAAATAAAATTTCAATTCTATTTATAATTTTATAATATATTTTATGATAAATATAAATATTGATGTTTAATAATCTAGTTCATATTTGAAGAATATTTATATTTATGAAAGGAGATAAAGAAAAGTTAATTTAAATATCAAGATTATTTTTGGAAATTAATTATTAAAATTATATTTGAAACCAGCGATAGACAAAGTTACAACCCCCAACTTTTCCTAGTCGTGGAAAAATCACGTTTAGAAATGTCAAAGTTAAAGTACTTTTTGTTGTCAAACATTTCAACTTTCCAAACGTTGAAGTTATTTTGGATGACAAACATTCCGAAAATAGTATTTGCAACTCAAAAGTATTCTTGAGAGTTGCAAAAACTCCTCCAAACAAGCACTATATCTTTATTCATAATAAAAAATTTTTAAGAGTTTTTAATTATTTTTTATTTTATAAATATTATTAATAAAACTATTACAAAAAAATGTCGCAGAATAATAAAAGGCTTATTTCATGTCTTTAATCATTTTAGGGCTAAGTTAGACTATTTGAGCTTCCTCTAACAAGATATATAATAAAGATGAATAGGGATCTTATGTTTCTCATTTTTTGATAAATGATCACTATGAGTCATCTATTCAGATAAGAAAGCGCTCTTAGTTCAGCTTAGGTCGGAGCAAGGTTCCATCGGACGTTCAACAACATTTCCCTGAGTTGACCATTGGTCTTTAATGCGGTTTGAAACCATTAAGCAAGAAAAGAAAAGAAAAATTACTTCAAAGTACTCCTCTAACTTTTCTCGAAAATTTTAAGAAAATCAAGAGTTATTTCGATTAGTTTTTAATTTGTATTTTATTAAAATTGAATTGTTTGTGAGAGGAGAAGTAAGACAAAAATAAATAAATGAAGCGAAGAAAATTAAGTAAAAATAAATCAAAATAAGCAGAAGAGCTTAGTGGAGATTTCAAAAAGCAAATGAACTTGTTGAGATTGAAAATATCCTTATGAAAATTACTCATTGTATATATTGTCGATTCTTCCAGCAATCAATCATAGGAATCTATAAGGTCTTAGGAATTGATTGAATCATTCCTCTACCTAAGGGAGAGGAAGGTGAAGCCTTTTTGTCTTTTGTGTACATGATAGGATCCTCTTGTATAAGGTAGGTAGTTTTTTATGGCGCCTAGTCCATGTTGGGTTGCTCGTGTTGAGCCACCCGTAGATTTCTAGTTTTGCAAATTTCACGCTCCAAATATCTAGCCCTTGGCGTGAGGAGGATGTATTGAGAATCTCATATAACTAGTGTTGGAAAAAAGTTTACTCCTCATAAGACTTGGTCAATCTTCTCCTCTTTAGCTACTTTTTTGAGTGAGTTAGACCCAAGCCTAAACTTTGATATAGTATCAGAGCTAACTTTTACAAAAAAAAAAAAGAAAGGAAAAAATGGGTCGGCCAGAATCCAACCATGTCGCCGGCAACAATGATTTTAACACCACCGACAGAGCCAATATTGCCAATATTGCACTGCTAGTCGTCAAGAAGGCGCGCTCTCTCTCAAACTTTTGTTTTTCATTCCAAGACACCTTCCTCTTTGGTACATATACCATTCGGGCATCGGTAGAGAACAACTCTATGGATTCCGATGACTTCATCTTCTCCATGGAATCCATGGGTTCTGGAACTTCTTGGGCAACGCCACCGGCGTCCCGATTGACTGCAAGGATAAGAGAAAAGGTGGAAATCACATTGGTAGGGAAGTTGGTTGCGGAAACTTTGATGCTACACTTGGCGCCATGTCTCCGGCGCCCACCATGATCAGAGCAGCACCTCGTCTTTGGCCTGGACAGCACTAAGTGCTGCAAGGAATTATTAGTCCTCCTTGGAATATCATCCTACCTGAAGCAGTGGCTGGAGGACCGTGGTTTTCTCAGGGAATAAATGGTGGTTGAGTACCGACGCATACCACACCTCAAATTGGGTTGTCTTCATCAATTCTTGGCCTAAATCTCTCAGCCCAATTTCCAATCAGCCTTCCAAAAGACATCTAAGTTTATTATCAATAGTGCGTTGCCCTTGCTGGACATGCACAAACAGTGCCGCTCCCCAGATGATCAATTCTCTAGTATGGCAAACTTGAAAATTTTTGTTTAGTTATTAGATTCTGGAACATCTTGGCATATGACTTGTAGGCTTGATTTTTTTTCTGATATTCATGCTATCCAACCTTGTTTTATTGGATTGCCAAATTGCGCTAATACTGTGGCAAATTTTGAACTAACTGTGACATTAGGGCCTAAATTTATCATTCAAAATGTGTTTTATTGTCCCAAACTTATGTGTAATTTCATTTCAAATTTCCCAGACGTTGCATTTTAATCATGAGTATGGCCTTTTTTTCTAAGAATAAGTGTGTTTTATAGGACGATACTCTAAAAAAAAATATTGGACAGGGTAGACTAGCACATGGAGTGTGCAACTTCTCAAAGGCACATGCAAATATACTTCTGTTATTTCTTTGGATTTATTTCATAAATGATTAGGACATCGGTCTTTTATGTGTTAAGACAATTCCCTGATTTTTCTAGTACATTAAGTTCTTCCCTCTATGGTTGCTTTGCTTGCTTTCAAGTTAAACAGTCTTTCACTCTATTTCTATTAGTGATAAAATTTTGAGCTATTTATTTGATTTGATTTATTGCAATGTTTGGGGCCATATAAATAAAAAAAAACTACATGTGGGTCCTCGTACCTTCTGACTTTAGTTTATGATCACTCTCGGCGCTACTTGGATTTATTTGTTGGTTGATAAAAGTAGCATATGTACTTATTTTAAACATTTATTTACTCTTGTGCAAACACAATTCTATAAGAAAATTAAGATCGTTCGTACCGATAATAGTACAAAATTTTTAATCTTGAAACCTTTCTTTCTAACCAATAGAATTATTCATTAAACCAGTGTGGTGTATACCTTACAACGAAATGGTAGGGCTAAACGTAAATATAGAAATATTGTAAATATTGCACGAGCTTTAAGTATTCAAGCTTATTTGCCATCTCTTTTTTTTTTTTTTGGGGGGGGGGGGTGGGGGGAGAGGGAGAGGAGTGTGTAAAATCAACGATTTATCTCATAAATAGAACCTCCTCATCTATCCTTCATGGCTCAAAAATTCCAGATTTTTCTCACTTACGTACTTTTAGCTGCTTATGTTTTGCTCAAAATCACTCCACCGATGAATTCCAATCACGGAGTAGGCATTGTGAATTTTTAGGTTACCCTCATGGGAAAAAAAGGGGTAGAATTTATATGATCTTGACACACACCAATTCTTTGTCTTTGAGAATGTCCATTAATTTGAAAAACAATTTCCTTTTTCTTCAGGAAGTTTTGGTCAGTCAAATGCTACTAGTTCGCCTAGTTCTTACATTTTTTACCCATTTTCTCTTCACTCTAGACTTGATAACAAATTTTTACCTCTCTAGTCTTGGTTCATCACAATTTAGGTAGACACTTGGGCCAGCCACAGTGCCTGGCTATCCTTCTCTTCCTCCACAATCCACTCGTCTTTCCTAGGCCCATCGGTCTCTATTCCTTCACCTGGCCCAGCCGAGACTCCAATTGACACTTCAGTCGGCAGCCCACTAGCCAGAAATATTATTTCTGCTCCTTCATCAATTGGTCCACATCAATCACATCTAACTTCCTCTGATGGTCAACCTATGGTGAGCCAACATCCAACCAATCTTCCAATTCCTTAAGCCCACTCCAACCTGAACTTCGATGCAGTCAGTGAACTCGCGTTCCTCAAACAAAACTTCTTGATTATGTTGTAACATTGTGAGAGCTTGTACCTCCTCACCAGTCATATCTGCTCCGTCTCTATCTTCATGTATATGTTCTTACCTTAATTCACATCATATTTCTAGCGAAAATTTTTTTCCATGCCATAAGAACTTTCTTGCAGCAATTACTGTGGATACTGAACCATCTCATTTTTTTGAGGTCGTATCCATCCCACATAGGCGTGATGTAATGCTTAGTAAAATTGATGTTGTTGAACGAAATTGGATTTGGAGTATTGCCACTTTGCCTCCCGATAAAAAGTTATTAGGATGTAAATAGGTTTACAAAATCAAAAGGAAGTATGATGGAAGTATTGAGCCATACAAACCTCAGCTGTTTATTTTCGGCAATACTCAAGTTGAGGGACTTGATTATCATGAGACTTATCCCAGTAGCAAAAATAGTCATAGTTCGTACTTTACTATCAGTTACTGTAGCGATAAAATGGGAAGTCCATCATATAATGTCCATATGTCTTTCTTCATGGCAATCCGCAAGAAGAAGTATTTATAAGGCTTCCCCTAGGGCTTTCTCAAGGAAAAGATGGGAAGATGTGTCAATTTCATAAGTCCTTATATGGACTTAAACAGGCCTTCGTTGTTGGTTTGTAAAACTGACTGGAGCACTTAAACAATACGGTTTTTCGCTAGTCTTATTCTTGTTAATCACTTTCTACCTACTCCTCCCGAATAGTCTTTCTCTGCATGCGGGTGTATGTTGATGATTTGATCATCACTGGAATGACATGGCTGCATTTTGGAATGTTAAAGCTTATTTAAATACGTGTTTAAACATGAAAGATTTGGGCTCACTAAAGTATTTCCTTGCTGAGGTTGCCGAAATACCGAAGGCATATATTTTTGTATGAAAAAAAATATGCCTTAGATATTCTGAAGGATGCAGGTTTCATGGGTGTAAAACCTATTAGTTTTCCTATTGAGCAGAATCACAAGCTCGGAAAGGTAAAAGGTCAAATACTGTCTCATTCGGATTCCTACAGAAGACTTGTTGTTCGACTTGTTTATCTTACAAACACTCATCCTAATTTTGTCTTATTATATGCAAGTTTTATTTCAGTTTATACATCAACCAACATAGGACCAGGACTATTGGGGTGCAGTCCTCCGATATATGAAGGATACCCCTAGTCAAGGCCTCTTGCTTCGTGCTGATTCAGACTTACAGCTTCAGATTTTCTGTGACTCTGATTGGACCAGTTGCACTGTTACTCGTCGGTCACTCGCTGGTTTCTTTGTTTCATTAGGACACTCACCTAGCTCTTGGAAATCAAAGAAAGAAGTAACAGATGTTTCAACATGTTGTGAACCAAAATGGCTCCGGTATCTTCTTAAGGATCTTTGAAAGTGCCTCAACTCACTCACACGCCTTTGTTCTGTGATAATCAGGCTACTCTTCATGTTTCTTCCAATCTTAATTTTTACGAACATGCTAAGCATATTGAGATAGACTGCGATTTTGTTTACGATGAGCTTCAGGCCCAGCGCATTTCTCCTGTATATGTACGTATAACTTTTCACCCTGTAGATATTTTCACTAAAGCCTTGAGACAGTCTCACTGTTAGTCACTTATGAGCAAGTTGGGTATTTGCAATCTTTATGTTCCAACTTGAGGGGAGGTATTGAAATTAAGAATATCCGTACTTATTGAAATTACTCATTGTGTATATTCTTTATTCTATTACCTTTTGTGTGTATAGTAGGATCCTCTTGTATAAGATAGATATTCTTGATCACACATAATTTTAGATAAAAGTGTATATAATGTTGATCTTTTAATAAAATGCTCAAGCATTACAACTTGATTCAATATTCATTATTTTTAACCAAACTTAATGAATTTGAAGGCATATAGTATATAATTTGGGGTCGATAAATTACGCATCGAAAGATAAAATTTATGCGCGAAGAAATTTCATTTTCACTAAATCATTTTCTCTTTCTACCTTCTTTCTCTCTAACTTCTCTCTATACCACAACACTTCAAAAAACTTTCTGCTCAAATCTAAGCGTTAAAATTTTAAAAAAAAAATTAATATATCGTTCTATACTTATTTATTTATATTTTAATCAGTGTACAAAATTAAAAAAAAAAGCATCAAAATAAAAAATATTGATCCGTGCGCCATTCACTTTGTACCAACGCCAACTGATGGCACCATTTCCTTTGTACATATGCCATCAGTTGGCGCCTACCACCAACTGATGATTATTTTTTTATTTCTTATTTTTACAAAAAATGTAGTCATTTGTTTGGTTTTTTTTAATTATTTATATTATTACATTAATTATTTTTCGTATATTTCATACCAAATAATTATAATTAATAATTAATAAAATTTAAAAAATGTCAAAAATACACCATCTGCACATTTGACACGCACTAACGCGAGTAGGAGTATACCCGCACCACGCTCTGGTGCGAGTAGGAATAAACCCGCGCCAGGACTTGGCGCGATTCTCTCAGTGTCTGCACCAAGACCTGGCGCAAGGATACCCCAACTTGCACCAATGTGTGCTCAAGTGCATATGGTATAATTTTTTTAATTTTTTGTGTGTTCTTTATAATTTTTATCTCAAAATTAATTATATTGGGTAGATAATATTCAAAATTACTCATTTTAACTTCAAAATCTTCAAATTTTGGAAAAAATCTTCATATTTTTTAGAGAGAAGTGGAAAAAATATGTGTAGAAAGGAAAAGTATGTTTTCGAGAAAAATATATTTAAATTTTTTTTATAAATTTTATATTTTGACGTGTAATTTATGAATATCATATAATTTTTTAGTCATTGTCCATCAGGGTCATTCAAACTTTCTTTACATTAATTGATAAAATAGGGACCTACTTGTTTGTAGACCCTTGTATTTACTTTTATTACCAGCTCTTTATTATTATTATTATTATTATTATTATTATTATTATTATCTCTTTTTTAAGAGTCAAATCAGAATAATTGCAAGCCCACTTATTGGATTACCAACAACGGAGGATAAGCTAATGCAATGAAAAACAAAGAGGATAATAATCTTTTTAGTTATGTTTCGCTTTCTTTTTTTTCACCACATTAAAAAATGCAAGATGAAAAATAATACTTAAGCAAGTTAAGAGTAATGCTTCATAAAAATTAAAAAAAAAATGTAAAAATAATTCTCTAACATTTCTTAAATCTTTTGTTTTAATAATTTTAGTCATACATCTTTGTTATTTTAGTAATTATAATCTCTATGCTGTAAATTTAATAACAATCAACCATATGAGAACGGAACGTGACAAATGCACGGTGAACTAATTCATTTTTACGAAAAATTAAAAACGCTTTTTTCAAATAAATGCAATAAAAGAGCATGAGTTCACAGACACAAACTTTTATTTTAATAATCTAACAAGTATTATATAATAAATTCGGATATATATATTGATCCTTTAAATTACGAGTTAGATACTCCACAGCTAAATTACTGAACCTACATCAAATATAATTATTAGTTCCCTTATAATTTTGCATACACAAATGTAAGATTAGAAATTCAAATCAACATTGATTGGTATTTTGGTGGTCCAAACATATTGATTATATATGTTGTATTTACACCCCACACGAAATAACTATTAACAATGAAAACGCAATTGTACATTGTTTTCATTTGTATTTGAGATCATTGTAAAGCAATGCGTGCAAGAAAAAGGGATAGTTTTCATGAAGACTTGTTTGGAGAGACCCTTTCTTTATCCAAAGCAATAAAAATTGCAATCCACAATAATAATAACTCGTGCAAAAGTGAAAAGCAAAATAAAACACAAGAAAAAGAAAACAAAAGTTTGTAGGACCTTATATTCAATTCACTTGACAAGTTTCAAAAGGTAAAGAGGTTAATGGGGTTGGATTCAAAGGATGGGAGGGAAGGTGTGGTTATTATACTTTTGATCTTTTTGTTTTCTTATATTTATATTTTACTATGTTTTTTTAAAAAATAATTAATAATAATTTAAAAATACAAATAAACATTTTTCGTCTCTAAATTTTTCTTATAAGAAAATTTTTTTTTTTAATTTCTTTTAGTGTCTTGTAGGCAATGAAAGAGTCCAAACTAATGTTCTTCTTTTTTGATCTATTTCTTTTTGGTTTGCATATTTTGTCAAACTTATAGTCTAATAGTAACTATTATTTAGTTGATAATTGAATAACATTAGAATATAAGGTTCTTAAATAAGATTGTGATATTTATTGTAAAAAATTGTTTTGACTCCTTCCAAAGCCAAGATAATTTTCATTCACTAAAAGGATTAAAGAAAATATTCATTCTAATTCAAAAGTAATTGATCACTAAATTTTGTTATACAATTCAAAACTTCATGTTTATCCAAATATTCATTTTCTTTTTTTCCTCTCACACCCTCATCATCTTGACTCTAAATCTATTCTGTTTCATAAACTTCCAAATATATATATATATATTTAGAGTATTAATCTTTTAGTAAATTCTTGTCCTTATCAAAACCCAACTCCACAATTTACCCTTAGCCTAGGCTAGATGACCTTTTCCCAAAATTTACAACATTATAGCATATCTTAATTAATTTATGGCAAGACTTTTTTTTTTTTTTTAATCTCTTATTTGTTGCGAAATTGTGTCGCCATTAGCTATTTATGCGACTAAAACTTGCTCCATCAAATCATATCTTTTTTTTTTTTAATTTAACAAGGGTTGAAAAAATAGTAATTACGAATAGAGGTTAAAGAAGAAGAGGAAGAAAAGGGCGACGAGAAACATACACATCCAATGTATGGTCCTTTGCTACCCTCGTCAAAAAGCACAAATGAAAATGATACACATAATTTTCTCATGAATACTTCTTTAGTACTAGTACATATGAAATAGTTATTGTCCTTTTTATTTATTGGATATTTCTTAGAAAGGTCTAATATTCAAAGTTATATGATCATGACTAGTTTATATTCGATTTAAGCATATGTGAGTTTCACTTTTATTTAGGAATTAAAACATGATCGTCATTTAAATGATACTAAAATAAAGGGTGAAGAAATAAAGAAAAAAAATAACGTACATAGGATAATTGTACGATGTTGTTTTGTATATGAGCCAATTTAGAAACCAAAACAGAAATAAATGTCATCTTCCTCAGAGAGATTGGTTTTAGGCACACCATTCTTCCGTATTTGATAAATGTTTTATGGATTTCGATTTTAGGAGTATTTTAGCATATGTTGAATAGAGGCTATCATGTATAGAATTAAAACTTAATAAGAGATTTTTTTTCTCTTTAATTCTCTCTCTTTCTTTTTCTCTACTCTCGAGTTCTCTATGCATTTTCAAAATTGAGCTCCAATCTGAAAGAGTTAAGAAATTCCAAACACAGACATCCATGGTATTTTTCCTCTATTATTTCCCTCTTTAATTCATGCGAAAAGAAAATAAACTATTGAAAAGAATAAATGAGGAAAATTTGTAACTAATTAATTTCCCTGTTAGGTTTGACAACTAACCACAAACACAATATTCACTCATCATAGTGGCCAAAATTTTATACCTAACTGATCAAAATTTCGTACGAACACAAAGGATTAGCAAACAATTCACAAATGTAACTCATTTTTTTTTACAATGATGGTCACAACCACATCAATCCACGCACATAAAAATTAAAATCTGTTCAATTGAACAATTCTGTATACATATAATGCAATCCTTGAAAACTTTTAGAAAAATTTGTTAAACATGTGTTGAATATTAGAGACATCAAATTAATATGAAAGTCTACTAGATTATATTAGATTTTATAGAAGATTATTTTATATTCAATACATTATTGATTAGTATTATTATAGTGAGTATATAAATAATAAATCAAAATAATTAAAAAAATACTAATTAAAACATTCTACACTATTTTTTTCTACGCCTTAAATTTTTTATCATTGAAAAAATGGTAACTTCGAATAGAGGTTAAAAAAGAAGAGAAAGAAAAACCGATGACAAACATATACGCATCCAATATGGTCCTTTGTTACACTTGTCAAAAAGCACAAACAATCCACATAGTTTTCTCATGAATACTTACTTGTCCAGTACTATATATCTAAATAAATATATGAGAGGAGTGGTTATTGTCCTTTTTTATTTATATTGGGGTATGTGTATGGTTTAGATTTTGAAAAGTAAATATGAATAATGATCATCCAAGTATTCAGTATTATTGTGGGTCATAATATATATTGTAACACAACATTTTTACAGTGTCAAGGAAGTGCCATGTGGACACACCATATGGCCACATCTCATGAGGCTATGAAAAAAAGTTGAAAAAGAAGATGGAGATTTCTGCTTCAAAACGTTGCAAACATTCTTAATAATTCATCTTATCCACGTTTTGGGTTTTTTCCGGAGTTGGGCCTAGTTTTGATTATTGTGTAATAAAGTAAATTAAAATTTTCTTTTTCAATTCCAGCCATAACGCACAATGATGGTGCGTTATCTATAATATTAACGCACAACCATTATGCGTTATCCGTTAATTAAGTTTCCTTCCCTGATCAGCCTACGTGGCTGATAATACACAATGAGTGTGCGTTATGATCAGTGCAATAACGCATACTCATTGTGCGTTATCAGCCACGTAATTTTTTTATTTTTTATAAATTTTTTTAATTTTTTTTTTTTGTTTTTAATTCTTTTGGGAAAACTTATAATTTTATAAATTTTTTAGTATTTTGTTTAATGAATTGTTTTTTTTAATGAAAATTTTTTTTGGGAAAACTTATAATTGTATAGTTTTTGTAAAAAGATTGTAATTATCATATTTAACTTATTTTGTAATATTTATATCGTTTTATTGGAAAATATATTTATATTTTAACTATTTTATCGCAAGTTATTTGAAGAAGTAATACTAAAGAAATTGTAAAAATTTAGAACAATAATGTCGTAATTAGAAGAAGTTGAAAGAAAATTTTCATTATAGAAACATGTTTTATTTCAACTATTTCAAGAAAATGTCAAACTTATACATTGCTCGGCCCGGGGTTATTACAATTTTTCCTATTATGTCCGGCATGCGACATCTTCCACATCTTGGGGGAGAATCTGGATTTCTATAATCCATTTTTCCCTGAAATCGCTTGCCCTGTTTCCTACTCCGGATAGAATGTTAAATTAAAAGAAACATCCCTCCAAAAGTTCTCACTCAAGACCGGATAAAAATTCGCTTGGTAAGTTCTTTTGTATGTTTCTCGCAAATATATCTCCGGCACATAAGTATCTGTTCTTGACCCATTTTCTCTACACACTGCAAGAACATGAGAATAAGGCAATGTATACGTTTGCCATTTTCGGCAACTACATGATTTATTATTTAGTCACAATGTATAGACGTTGTTCCCCGTACCAGAAACCCGGATTGGAGATCTAACCATGTATATTCCCTCTCGCGGATTATAAGTTGTAACTTTGTGTTCTCTTGATTTTATTTCAATCCGCAAGAACTTGTCAAAAATTCGAGTTGGAAATGGATGCACGCAATTTTCAGCCTCTTCATGGTGTTGGTGAAAGTACTTACCTAGTTTGTTGAATACTAGTTCAAACAAGGCTTTTAAAGATAGAACCCTAGCTTTCTTCAACACAATGTTAAGTGCTTCAGAAATGTTGTTTGTCATGATACCGTGTCTGTGAGCGCCATCATGCAACAGTGTCCACTTCTTTGGGTCCAACTTCATCAAGTAAATGTAAGCATCAACATTTCTTTCTTGAATTTCTTTAATATCACAGTCAAGTTTCCATTGTTTTATTTCTGTTCCGGCCTGCCACATCAAGCTTTTTAGGTTTGTATTTTAAAAGTTTTGTTGAAATTTACTCGAATGTGGCGTAAGCAAAACTGGTAAACTGCAAATGGTGGTTGCCACAAAGGTTGACTTTGAATAGCAGAGAAAATACCTTTGTGGCGATCAGAAATGAGGCATACGTGGCGATCTTTGACTATTTATTCTCGCAAGTTTTTAAGGAACCAATTCTAACTCTCGGTTGATTCCTTATCAACAATTGTAAAAGTAAGTGGGAACAAGTGATTATTTGCATCCCATGTACTTGCAATTAATAGCACGCCCTTGAATTGTCCCCTTAAGTGTGTTCTATCCACAAAAATCATCGGCCGGCAATATGAAAATCCGTTTATACATGGCAAGAAACACCAGAAAACAAATTTTAAAATATAATTAGGGGGACTGCTTGTTCTCTGATGCAAAAATTCGTTACAGTCCCCGGGTTTAAATCATGTACAGCATGTAAGTATTTTTACGTAAAATACTGAAGGTTGTATCCCAGCTACCAAAAACCCTCTCGATTGCAAATTTTTTAGCATATCATGCTCGCTTGTAAGTACAGCCAGTTTGAAACAATACCTGCACTTCTTGAAAGATGTTCGAAACAGGTATCTCAGGATCGTTGACAACTAGGTGTGATATAGACATTGATATAAATTTTGAAGACAAGTTTCTGTGTTTGTTTTGTTCAATCTGTACAAGGCATGTGTGTTCTTTGACGAATCTGGTTATTTCCCACTTATTGTGCATGGCTTTCTTTTTTACACGGATGTACCATGCACAGTAATTATCGTCACTGTGATGGTAATATCTTGCGGTCCATGTATCAATTTTACTTTTCAAAACTCGGTACTTACGCCCAACACTGATAGAGTACTTACGAACCGCACTTACTGCCTGCACTTTGTCAACGAATCTCATGCCTAACTGTATGTCAGTCATGGAATCGTTCCAGTCAAGTAATCGGACGGTTCCAGATTCTACAAGGTCATCTATAGGAGAACCTGAGTCCATATCTAGGAATGCTTCAGAATGTGTGTAGTCATACCTAGCGTTGCTAAACCATTGGCTACTCTCCCATTATTGCATTATGTTTTCTGTGACCGGATTGACAGGATTTTCAGGATTTTCAGGATTCAGGAGAGTTTGGAACTCTCCTTCCGGTTCATTGTCATCATCCAATTCCGATTGACTAGAAATGACATCATCTCTGTCCGACCCGTCAACCTCATCGTCATCATTATTTACGCTACTGTACAACATTGACGGTTCATCAGAAACCATCTGTGTTACGGCCGTAATATGTTCGGGCAAAGTTTTATTTTTGTTGTGTGTACTTGAAATATTTTGTTACTGGATAGGCTCGAATTCAACAAGAATATGAATCTTTTCGTTCAATAGGTCGGCTGGAATAGTCTATAAATATCGCATTTCTTCATCGTTGTTCATGCTATATAAATTAAAGTAAAACGTACGATGCACCTCGTAGTACGAAGGTACCCTCATCGTTATTCGAACATTCCAGAGATTGGGATCCATATCTCGGTATTTCAATATTTTCCTTACCAGTTCTGTATGTGATATAATTCGGTTTGTTGGCAATGTCCAACTTTTCCGAATTGTTCTAGTAAAATAGGGACCATATGCATCCCTTGCAATTTCAGAATCCCAAAATAGCATTACTCTAACTGGGTTGATTGATTCCATTTCAAAATGATTCAACTGTAAGTATTTAGGGAGGATGAAAAATGAAGATGCTAGGAACTTCGGGAATTGAAAAAAGAATGAGTGGATTGTTAAGGGTGTTTTGAAGATGTAGAGAATAATGAATGAGTGTATGTATTTATAAACTTTTAATAATTTCCCCCTATTCTATTTTCCTCTTTTTAAACCACAATAAACTTTTGGTTTAGGATTTTTCAAATCAAATTGAAAATGTTATGTTTAAATTGGAGAATTTGAAATTTTGGATTTTTACCTAAAACAAAATAAGAATATAATTAAGATACCTAAAACAAAAAAATCAATAATATAAACATCGGCTGAGTACTCTATATAGAAATTTAAATTACATATAACTGGCAATGAAAACTAGAAAATAATAATGACATCTTCAAGGCCAGTCGGATGGTTTATTGTTAAAAAGTTTATAGTTTTACGGTTTATTGTTTGGTGTAAATTTTTGGATTTTGACAATAGATTATTATGTTTTCTTGCATTTAAAGTTTAGAATTTTTAAGTTTTTTAAGGTTACTTATAGTATATTTTATAGGTATGCATTTTACTACTTCATAAATTCATTATTACGGTTTTAGAGTTTAAATAAAAGTATTAATTCCTAAACTATTAATTTCCAAGTATCGGTTCTACTGTATACCAAAAAAAAAGATAAAAATATACAGGTTCCTATATTTTCTAATATGCAAAATAATTATCTAAATAATTAAAAGAAATTTCAAATTATCATAAAGTAAGGTAAGAAATTAAACATAATTATCCAAATAAATTCATGAAAATAATACATCACCCTAATATCACTTTTTAAATGCAAAAAAAAAAAAAATTATATACATAAAATTATCAAATTTGTACCAATTTATTAACAACAATTTCAAACATAAATCCAAACCCCACTTTCTCCAAAAAAAAAAAAAAATGAATGTAAAATTTTGGATTTTAATAATAGATTTTTAAGTTTTGTATTATTTACATTTTAGAATTTTTAAGTTACAAAAAAAAAGTTTTCATATTTTCTACTTTTTACAAAAAAAAAAAAAAAAAAGTGAAAAATACCGAATTATAGGTTCCCATATTTTCTACTCAATAAATTATACGAAATATGCAAAATAATTATCTAAATAATTAAAAAAAATTTCTAATAATCATAAACTAAGGTAAGAAATTAAACATAATTATCCAAATAAATTCATGAAAATAATACATTACCCTAATATAACTTTTTAAATGCAAAAACAATTATATACATAAAATTATCAAATTTGTATAAATTTATCAATAACAACAATTTTAAACATAAATCCAAAACTCAATTTTAAAAAAAATTAATTCAAATTAACAAATAAAATTCATAAAAATTATTAAAAAACAACAAATTACAAACCCAAACACACAATAATTAAACTTAATAAATAATACACACAATTTTTTAAATAACTAAAAACTTACCGAAAATTTAAAGTGCAGTTCTATTCTACCGTTTTCCACTCCAAATCTGTAATAACCTTCGTACTCCAAAGAAAGTCTCGCAGATTAGCTAATTTTTCACTGTAATTTCGAAATAAAATACACAATTATTAGAAGAAGAGAACTCAAACCATAATAATAAGAAGTAAGAAAATAAAAGAAAGAGTAAAATAACTTACCGAGCAGTGGCGGAGGAGGCTGCAAAAAAAATAGAAAATGGAGAAGGCTGAAAAAAGGAAGAAGAATGAGATGGAGAAGGCTGAAAAAAATAATAAGAATGAGGGAGGAAAGAGAGAGAATAAGCTGGTAAAAAAAATAGAGTAAGAAGAAATAAGGGAGAAGAAAGGGGGGAAGAATAAATAGGCTGAAAAAATAAAAGGGAAGAAGGGAGGGGGGCGACGGCTGCTAGCGTTTCTTTTTATAAGATGATAACGCACAGTCACCGTGCGTTATCAAGTTAATAACGCATAATAGCTGTGCGTTATTAAGCCTGATAATGCACAGTCATTGTGCGTTATCACCACGTCAGCGCCAGATAGGATTCACATCATTTTTTAACGCAATTAGCGTGACTTAAGCCGCGTATTGGGGATAACGCACAACTATTGTGCGTTATCATCTTTGATAACGCACAATTGATGTGCTATGGCCTGAGTCGGAAAAAATATTTAGACCATTTTAGTACCCTATAATCAAAACTGGAAAAAAAACCTACGTTTTGCAATATTTGCTTGAATTTGAATGAGTGGATAAATCATAAACACCCATTCCAACGGCTATAAGCTAGCATATATATATATATATTGTTATTTGTTTGAATATTTTCATTGCATTTTAAAAAATTACCAAAATATTCTTGAAACAATATTAACATTTAATCATGCACTAAAATTTTTTTAATACACAAGGGGCCCCTTTATGCTATTGGAATCTAAAATATTGTGATTCTGATGGAAAAATTAATGTGCATGTATACATATGTTTAAAGAAGTAAACAAATAAATTTTTTTCAACAATATGATAGATATCGAGTACGTGTCAATTATTCAATTAAAATGATTGAAATTTTGGAGGTTAAAGGTCTAAACGGTAGCTTGTAAATAACTCACGTATAAAATTTGTTTTAAAAAATATTTTAAACGTGACTAACTATATGTAAATAATTGGAGAGTATTTTTAGTTATTATTTCTATTTTATATAAGCTTTATTTTTGTTAATATGTGTATATATTTTTGTTACTCATTGTCAAGCGGGTGATACATCATAGAATTATTTTATACCAAGAATTAATTCATGCAATGAGAACCTGAATTAGATATTTGTAATTCTAAGTTATATGTTCTATTCTTTTCATTTTTAGTGAGGTTTCACTACTTCAACTTTTACCATAAAGAATGCAAGTTTAGAATGAAAGAATTAGAAATATATATTCAACTTGAATGTCAATAAGAAAAAAAAAGAGAGTAAAAGTCATGTTTGTATTAAGTTACATTAATCCCTATTATTCAATGGTTGATTATGTCGATTAAATATGGAGATAAGATGAAGGAAAGTCATGTTCAAATACATAACAGAATTTTCAATTGTAATAAACAAGGAATATACACAAGACTTTTTAATTAATTTAATAAAAAGGGCTTGTTTTGTGAAATATGGAGTTATTATTTCCATTAATTTGTTCATTTAATTTAAATCTTGGAATATTGCCTATAACTAATTTAAGATATTAAGTAGTTTCCTCAAAAAAAAAAAAAAAAAAACAAGTAGTTCCTTTTGTACTTCACAATAGTTTTCTTTAACTCGAATAAAAGGGAAAATTCGTAGTGGTCCCTAAAGTTTTTTTTTTTTTTTTTTTTGGAAAAACATAAAAGGTCTTCAGAAACATCTTTTTAGATAAACCAGCGATTTTTCCTTTTCTGTCCACAAGTTTTATTACATGGATTCACATAGAAGGCTTGAACTGGATTTTTCATAGACTATTCAATCTTATGGGCAATAATCTATATACAAGGAAAATTTTTTAAATTGTTGGAAGATAAAACTGAAGAAAAAATACTAATAAATTTTAAAAAATGAACACTCAATTCTTTTTCTTTCAAATATGAAGTCTTAGTTCAAATCACACACTTTCCATTACTATTATATAAAAAGAGAAATATATTACGAGTCTTGATTCGGCTTAGAAGTAATGTATTGGATTTAACTCTATGTTTGGTATTTATGAAATGGTACAAACCTATAGATTGAGTTGAACTCCATTCCATCATTTCCCCCACACTCAAAAAAAATAATAATAAAAAACATGGTGCAAGGTGAATGGACTAAGAATTCTCTAATAATACACTTTTAATACAATGTTTAGTACATTCTTTTTAATTATAATTTTTTTTAAGATATTTTGTATCTAGAATGTATTATAAGAATGTATTATAAGGTGTATTGGAGGATCCTATAACTCTTAATTTTCTCCTATTTATGTGAAGAATGTAACTTATTAATCGATTAAAATGTATTTTAAATTTCACTCACATCTCTTTAAAAATATTATATATATATATATAAGTAAAAAAGCAAAACCAATGATCTTCCTATTTGTTTTAGAAATAGGTTAGTATAGTGTGTAATTAGATGTTACAATCAGAAAGCAGTGTACGCATTCAATTTGTGATAAGGAGGAAGCCAGAAGACTGTATCCATACATGCACTCAATGATTGTAGTACACGAATCCTTCCAAATTAAATTAATGTTTTATATTTAATTAACATTATCTTCTTTGATTAGAGAAATTAATTGTTCAATAATCAAATTTCTAGGCCTATTATTGTTTGAGATTGAGTTCAAGTATCAATCTCCTCAAGGGCTTGCCCATAAAATTTTATTTAGTTGACAAGAGTTAATCTTCTCCAAGTTTAACTTCTAATTATACAGGTTATTTTTTACTCTCGTTTAATTCAGTTTGTAATTAATTATTTGTTATTTATATAATTTACAGAAATAGTATGGCACTTCTTTTTACTAAAAAATAAAATCTATCCTCCAACCTGAAGGATAAAGAAAAACGAAAAACAAAAAGAAATGTTTTCTTGAAAAAAGTTTTAGAAAAAAAAAAGATTTTGCTTTTGGAGACAAATATTAATGTAAGAAGACTGTAACAAGCAATTGTTGCCTAAAATTTGACCAAAATCTTGAATATATATATATATATATATTGGAAAGAGGTGTTACTCATATCTAAGGATCTTGACGATAAAGAATCTTACAATCCAAATTTTTTTTGTTAGTGGTAACTAAATTAGTTATGTAAGAAAATCAAATTAAATTAGTTATAACTCAATTGTTTTGGATAATTTGTATGCAAATGGTTAATAGTAATACATGTCACAAATTTGGTTCTTGTATGTTACTTTGTATAAGAGTTTTGGACTAATTTTTTACCATGCGGATAGACAAAGTCCATATCATTTTCACTAATGGATTGGAATATTGAATGCTCTAAGCAAATCTAATTAATTAGGTATTTCTTAACTATTAAGCATTATTTCCTCTTAAAAAACTATTAAGCATTATGGATCAAACTTTTTTTTTGTTGGGGTGAGGGGCATTAAGAACTACTCTTAACTACAAAAGCAGTCAAAAAATTTTGGATTATGAAGCCAATTTAGGATCAAACTTACATTCTCATCTTCCTCATAAAATTTGAAAATAATTTTTATAAGATTGTAGGAGATATAACATTTAAACTTAATTTTCCAAACGAGTATATCACTTAACAATGATGTGCATTATCTACCATCACTAATCAATTTACGACATGAATTTAAAATAATCTGTTTTTAGATAAATTAATGTTTATTTATGTAGTGACATTGTGACAATTATAGATTGTTTTGGAGTAAAAAAAAAAGAGTAATTCAATTAGATAAACATTGACAAGAGATGTGAGGTTCAGTGACTTCACTCCCTTACCTAGAACCATTCACATGGCATGTTAAGTGAGAGGTCCGCAGTTCGAATCACCTAAGAAACAATTTGATGGAGTATGCTAGTTTAGTGTTGCTGTTTGGAGTTTTTGTGCTCTCCGATTCCTCTTGAATTAATTGGTAACTTAAAACAAATTTAATTAGATAAATACACTTTTATTAGATAAATGTAAGAGTTTCATCCACATTCCGGAATGTTTTAAGGAACCAAAAATATTTATCTTTTACTATTTGTGATTATTTTGTACCCTACTTTATACTACTACACTGCTACACAGAGACAAATATAATTTTTTGTAAAAGTTTAATAATTTCTTCGATCACATGTAATTATTTTAATTATACTTTACATTTGCATACAAATCAACTCTACAAAATGATTATAAAATTCTAAACCTGCAGACAAATCAGATGTACAAAATGATTAGTAATTTTCAAACCTAATTAGTTGAATAATTGTTGTACTACAACATGCTACATCACCAAACAATTGTACTTGCATCAAGTTCAATGAGTAATTTCTCTCTCTCTCTCTCTTCTCAAAAGAACACTTTTAAAAAAATTAAGAAAAATTCACGATTTTTTTAAAAGAAAAACTCACTATTTATACCAATAAAATTATGATTACTTCTCGATTCCAATTTTTTCTTTAACTTCTATATTGCATAAATTATATATAACTTTTCTGCCATAACAAATTATACACAATGCTGTAATTTCTAATATATTTGGCTTGCCCGGCATGTGAACCCTTAATATATATTTGAAAAATGTGTGCAACTATTCATGCAGTTCATTCACTTAGGATCATTTATAATATCCTATATAATAGCTCTAAGTAATATTTTTGTTCGTAATAATTTTTTTAAATTATAACAAAAATGTTACTAAAAAATATTAAAAATAATACAGATTCAATTTCAGATAGTCGGATACACTCTATAACAAACTAAACTTTTTTTTTTTTCCTCTCCAATAATACACTAAACTTTATGACACACTAAACGATCCACAGTGCATTTTCATCTATCATCTCCCTCTTTCATTACTGAGAAAATAGAAAAGAAAATGATTTTCTAAAAAAAAATAGGTAAGGAAAATTTTGAATTAATTCCCCTATTAGGTTTGACCAATAAACCACAAAAAAGCACTATTTTCACCAAAATATGAAACACCATCATAGTAATGGCCAAAATTTCGCACCTAATTGATCAAAATCTAGTACAATCACACAGCATCATCGAACGGTTCACAAATTTTCCCGTTGCTATTTATATAAATCACGACGGTCCAGGGTTTTTATTTTCTGTACGTGTCACTTGATTTATGTCCTTAATAACGGCTTTGATCTAACACCTGTCAACTTAGCACAGCTCAAAATTTTAGGATGATATGTGCCATGTCATCATCCACGTGTCAAGTCAATCCTAGTCAGCAGCTTGACCTCTCCTTATAAAAGCCCACCTTCTGTTCTTCTCCACCCATTTCATTGAAGCAGTTTTTTTTCTTTTTTTTTTTTTGAAGAGCTTTCAAAAGAAAAAAAAATCAGAAAAAAAAATTAAAATTTTTATTTAAAAAAAAAAACTCTCTAAATCTCAGGCAAGAAAACCTCGCCGGAAAATGAATATTCTGGTGGAAAATCCTTCCCACTACCTGCGAAATGTGCGAGTTGCGGTCCATCATAGCCATGTCTTCCGTGAAAAGAGTTTAGCTTGATTTAGAAGTCCTCTTTTTTTCAACCCACTTCTTCCCTTTTTTGTGGTTTTCTTTTTTGTTGGGGGGTTTTTAGAGACTTTTCTTAAATTTCAGTGATTAGAGTGTAGTGTACTTGCTGGTGAAGATGATCGGATGAACTAATCCTTGGAAAGAATTGATTTTTTGGGTATTTTTTTCTTATGGGTTGTTAGTAATTAGCTTGGATTTGTCGACTTCTGATGTGGAAAAACTTGGATAGTGTTGATTTTGAGTTTTGAAGGATCTGAAGGGAAATTTACTGTTGATATTTAGCTGTGTAATTTAACCTAGCTGACAATCGGAGAAAGAGCAGCTGTGGAGAAAATTTTTTTTTTAGGATTTCTTTGGAATTTCGAAGGGCAGAGAGGAAAAAAAATGCCGTTTCCAATGAAGATTCAGCCGATCGATTCACAACAAGCATTCCGTGAATCATCGAAGCCTCCGGTACTAAAATCACGGCTTAAACGGCTTTTTGATCGGCCATTCAACAGCGTTTTGAGGATATCATCGGCGGCGGAGAAACCACTGGCCATTTCCGGCGAAGTGAAAGATGCAGCAGGGACGGCGGTGGAGTTTGAGCCGAGCTCGGTTTGTTTAGATAAAATGGTACAGAATTTTATTGAGGAAAACACTTTTGAAAAGCCTCCGGCTGTTACTCAGAAATGTGGGCGTAATCGTTGCAATTGCTTCAATGGTAACAGCAATGACAGTTCTGATGATGAATTTGATTTTGGGTTTGGGGATTCCATCAGTAACACAAACTCCTCTTTTGGTGATTCTATCGATACTCTCAAGGTAAACACTTTTTTTTTTTTGGTTTTTAATCTTCTTAATTTGCTTCATTCATTTCAATTCAATTTCCTTCTCAGTTGATTAATTTTGGGTTTTTTTTTTTTTTGGGTTGATTACAGAGTTTGATTCCTTGTGCTACTACTTTGGAGAGGAATTTATTGGCTGATACTTCAAAAATGGTTGAAAAGAACAAAACTTGCAAAAGAAAAGATGATTTGAGGAAAATTGTGACTGATGGGCTATTGGCTCTTGGCTTCAATGCCTCAATCTGCAAATCTAAATGGGATAAAACTTCCTCCATCCCAGCTGGTACTTCACCTTCCCCTCCTTCATACATAATCAATCCATTTCTCAATTATTTTCTTGAAATTGAACCATATTTGGTGAATTTGAACCCAAAATTTTCTGTTCTTGTTCGGGAATTTTTGCTTTCTTGGAGTTTCGGAGTGAAATTTATTGTGGCTTTTTATCCCTTCTCCCCTCTTTATCTAAGAATCTTTTAGAACTCTGTTAGTCGCTAGTTAATGGACTTTTTGATATGTGCAGTAGAACTTTATAAATTTCTTGTGGATTTGATCGAAAATATTGAAGAATTTATATTTTGGCAAGTATTTAATATCTGGGGTTTGATCATTTATTGTGGGTCTTTTCTTTTTGTTTTTTATCAAGAAATTAATTTCTTTGATGATTTTCTTGATTGTATAGGTGAATATGAGTATATTGATGTGATTAGTGAAGGAGAAAGAGTGTTAATTGACATAGATTTCCGATCAGAATTTGAGATTGCAAGGTCCACAAGCAGCTATAAGTCCATATTACAATCACTGCCCTTCATTTTCGTCGGAAAATCTGATCGATTACAACAAATCATTGCAATTGTTTCAGAGGCGGCCAGGCTTAGCTTGAAGAAGAAAGGGATGCATATTGCTCCCTGGCGTAAATCTGATTATATCAAAGCTAAATGGCTTAGCCCGCATATCAGAACAACAACAATTTCTCCTCAGCCACCTCCATCGCCTGAGGAAACCACCGATTCGCCACCGGAAGTGGAGAAGAAAAAGGCTGACGATGCTCAAGAAGAAATTGAGACCGGAGAACTTGAGTTGATTTTTGGTGAAACGGAGACCCTTTTAGATGATGATGAAACCCCCAAGTCCATTTTGTCGTCGCCGGCGAAAGATTCCGGTGTGGAAGAAAAGGTATTGACGATGGTGTGGCAACCGCCGGTGATAAAGCCCAAGAGTTGTGAAAGAGGCAACCGGGTCGTTGTTACCGGGTTGGCTTCTCTTCTCAAAGAGAAGCCTTAAAAATTTTGCCTTTTTTTTTTAATGAATTTTCATTTTCTAACTTTTTTTCTCTTTTTACTTTTACCCAAGTACAAAATCCTCCTATATATATATATATATATATAAAATCAAGTTTATGCGATAGATGACCAGTTCTTTCCTTCTTTTTTTTTTTTTTCTAAATTTCCCTTCTTTTTTGCTTTTGAAGGGTTTTTTTTGTAAGCAATCATGTGATCTTGAAAGATTACTGTAATAAATAAAGTAGAAATAGAAAAGAAAATGTAAAAAAAATTTTATTTTTAATCACATCTATCTCCATACTCTTTTTGATGAATAATTCCTTCTGGCATTGATGCATATCCAAATGTTCCTAAGAAGGAAACAGGAACAGATTTCTGTTTTTTTTAATATATTTATTTGTTATTCATTAAATATATATTCGAATAATTATACAAAGTGTTTTTGAAGAAAGTAAAAAATATTTTGGGGAGAAGAGAATGTGAAGGGTGGGGGAGGGCAGGGGATGAGGATGGGATGACGGCAATACTCGTGCTATCTTGAATAGTGTGTTTGAGGAGGCAGAGGGTGAAGGTACAATATAATAAAATATAATAAGAATAGAAATAATTTCATATTTGTTTTTATTATTCTTCAAAATTTTAATTATTTATTCAATAATAATTTTTTATTATAAATTTAAGTAAAATCTAGACTCAATATAAAAAAATAATTTGAGAGAAAATATAAAACTTAAAATTATTGTTTTATTAATTGTCTTCCGTCATATTTATGATACCAAATACAAGAGTTAAAAGAGAAACTCTAGAATGAATGGATTTGCTATTAAGTACATATTAATTTCATAACGCTTTCCTTTAGATGTCTAAAACATAAAGAACATGCTCATCAAAACCTTACTAAAGAAAAAGTTCATGTGAGAAAAACGTGTAGTGAAGAAAAAATAGTATATTGTTATTTTATGTATAAAATCTTCTCCCCTATTGAGAAGATCTCTTTAGATCTTTCAGTCGACGCGTACTAATTTTATATATTTCTTAAATATTACAGGCGACAAGGCAGTTAAATTGTCACATTGCCGAATTTGTTGCACATCAACTTCACAATTTCTTTGAAGTTCATGAGTAAAGAAAAATTTTGGTGAAATATATTGTCTTATCTCCGTTAATATATTCTCCCTTTAATTGTGCTATGCAAACAGTATTATTCTCATATAGGATTGTTGGAATTTCTTTCTCGAAGGATAAATTACAGTTATCTCGAATTCAATGAACCAATGATCTTAACCACATACATTCTCTGCTTGTCTCATCGATAACTATTGTCTCAGCAGGATTAGAATAAGTAGTAGTTAGAGTTTGTTATGTGGAACGCCAAGATATGACAGTATCATCACACCTAAACAAATACCCAGTTTGAGAACGAGCTTTATGTGGATCCGATAGATATCTAAAATCAGCATATCTAATAATTTTTGACTGGATTTATTTGAATAAAATAATCCAAGATCAATCATCCCTTAGAGATATCTAGGACATATTTTACTCCATTCCAATGTCGTAGAGTTAGAGAAGAACTATATCTTTCTAACAGATTTATAGAAAATTAGTGTATTATTTGCAAGATACATTAGTGTTCCTATTGCACTAAGATATGATACTTCAGGATAAAGAAGTTCTTCATTTTCCTCTTGTGGTCTAAAAGAATCTTTCTTAGTATCTAAAGTCGAACGACCATGGACTAGTTAAAGGATGTGCTTTGTACATGTAAAATTTCTTTAAGATTTTTTCAACATATGAAAATTGATGTATAAATATTTCATCTTCAAGATGTTCAATTTGTAAACCAAGGGAAAACTTGAT